>CM028134.1:644700000-647100000 GCA_016271365.2 Neoceratodus forsteri | reverse complement strand
AGTTGCGAGTGTTCCTAACGATGTGGTGGCCCAGGTGCCTGACAATCTATGCGAAAAGATGGAAAACAGCTACAGGTCTCCATGTTGAGCAGATACTTCTTGCACTCTGTTTTGAATAGTCTTAGACTGGGGGCAAGCAAGATGGAAGATGGTAGATTGTTTAGCCAAAGTGGAGCACGGTAACGGAAAGATCTTTGCCCCAGAGAGGTTCTGCAGTGGGGAACTGCGTAGGAGGTCCTGCCAATCGTTTGGGCGCGGGTGCCTCATTGGGGCTGGTTGGATGAGGATGCAGACAGATGGTGCGAGTTTCCATAAGGATCTTTCTTGGCTTCGAGGCAGGTATGGTATTTAAGCCTCCCTTCAAAGGTTAGCCAGTCCGCTTGATAATAGAGCTGACAGGTATGTGTTTGTCTACTGCTGCTGGTGACCATGCGGCAGGCTTTGTTTAGTGCTATATTGATGCTGTGTAGGGCTGATTTGTCAGCAGCGCCCGCATAGTTATTCCATAATCGACCAATGAGAGGACCGAGCTAGTAACTGCTAAACGAGAGCCTGAGGAGGAAGGCAGTGTTGTGCCTGTAAAGAATGCCAAGTCGGGTATTAACTGAGGAGGAGAGAAGTTTAATGTGCTGGTGGTAGGTAAGGGATGTGTCCAGGGTGATACCTAGATATTTAAAGTGGGTGACCTGTTCAATGTGGTTACCCTGCAGGTTTGAGATTGAGAGCAGGGAGTTATAGAGGGTTTTGACGATGGGCAAACATCATGGATTTTGTCTTGTCATAGTTAAGTATTAGACGGTGGTCAGTGAACCAGTATTCAAGCTCCCTAAAACAGCCTTGAAGGGTGTTTTGGAGATGTATGAGGTTGGTGTGTTTCCAGTATAGCACGGCATCGTCCGTGACATAGTAATAGCTTTCCACTACATGCTGAGGGGAGTGAGTTCAGAAAAGAGGAACAAGAGCGGCCAAGTATTGACCCTTGGGGACACCAGCCAGAACTGGTAGTTTGGAGGAGTGTGTGACTAATTTTACTTCCCTGCTCTGTCAGTCAGATAGTTCTTGAACCAGGAGATAGCTTCAGGAGCAATATGGAGGGCTGCCAGGTATGAAGAAGAAGCTCATGATTGACGGTGTCAAATGCTTTGGTCAAATCAATATAGATTGTACCAACTGCTGACCCCTGTTCAAGGGCTTCATGAATGTAAGATGTAAATTCTAGTAGTGCTGTGTAGTACTGTGCTCCTTTTCTGAAACCATGTTGCTCATGGCAGAGGAGACCATACTTGTCAAGGTATTCTGTGAGTTGGTCAGACACAATTTTTTCAAGAGCTTTTGAAAGGGGAGGAAGGATCGTAATGGGCCTATAGTTAGCAGGGGTAGTTGGATCACCCTTTTTCAGGATAGGTGTGATAATACCCCTCTTCCATAGTGTAGGGAATTGGCCATGACACAGTGAGTGGTTGAGGAGTTTGGTGAGATGTGGGAGAGTCTCATTAATGGTGAGCCGAAGGATTTTAAGGTCGAGAGGAGTCACTGCTGTAACGCGAGTTATGCAGTGCTTTGAGAGGTAGCTTTAGCCTGATTGCACTAAACAACACAGCCTGAAAGGAGGGTGTGTAGGGGAACAGGGGAAGTAGTAGGTGTGAGATGGGATCAAAGAAGTTTTTGGGGAGGACTTGACTGAGGTCAGAGAAGGTGGTGTTTAGGGTATAGGCTATGGTGGTGGGGTCATGTGAGAGGGTACCTGGACTAAGAGCTGGGTTGGGTCTGTGTTTGTGACTTTCCCACATAGTTCTTTAACATTGTTCCAGAAAGATTTCCTGAGCTCCATGTGGTGGTGAAGGCTTGTTGATAGTAGGTGGCCTTGGCTTGTCGAATAGCCCTTGTGCATTTATTTCTTGCTTCTCTGTAGAGCTGTCTGTCTTGGGGCAGCTGAGAGGATACGCCCTGTGCCAGAGGCTATCCCTGTGCTGCATCTGTTGTAGGAGGGACTGGGTCATCCAAGGGGTGTCCCAGGTTTTTATTACCTCTTTGTGAAAGGGGCAATATGTCACAGGCTGCATTGAAGATAGCAATAAATGCAGTGAGCGCAGCATCTAGAGATTGTGCAGTATGCACTGGCCCCCAGTCACAGGTGGTGAGGTACACCCTGAGGCGGGAGAGGCACCTTTTGAGGTGCCTTTGTATGGAAGTTTTAGGTTTGATTGGCATATTTTATTTGACCACCAGCACCGACGGGGAGTGGTCACTATACATCGGAAACACATCGACTTTGGAGATGTGGTTTAGGGAGTTTGTAAAGATAAGGTCTATAAGTGAGGAAGAGCCTGTCCGAGGATCCTGTCTAGTGGGTGAGGGTACTACTTGAGTAAGATCATAGGCACTTGCTGCGTCTTTGAAGGAATCCGACTGCACTGCACTGTAATTGAATACCATTTAATTTGTAGTCATAGAAATAATTATTTCTGCCTAAATGCATCACTTTACATTTAGCCTCATTAAAAATGAGTTTATGATCATTTGCCTGTTTTGTGAGTTGATCCAAATTTTGTTGGAAAAGTTTACTGGAATCTAAACCTGTAACAATACCTCCGACTTTACAGTCGTCGGCATATTTACTCATTCATGTCCCTGTTGCAGCTTCCATCGATGATACTAGGATGTTGAACAACATGAGTCCAAGAACAGAACCCTATGATACATCACTGGTCACAGATCCCCAATCTGACAGATACCCTCTTATTGCAGCCCTTTGCTTTCTATCTTCCAATCATGACTTTATCCAGCTAATGATACTGAGTTATAGATCAAGTTTAATTAGTTCTTCAATTAATATGTTATGGGAGACTTTATCAAAGGCATTAGAAAAGTCCAAGAGGGCCACATCCACAGATATTCCCTTATGCAGTGCAGCATTTATTGGCTCAAAGAAACTTATCAGATTGGGCAAGCAAGATCTTCCTTGAAAAAAGCCATGCTGCATTGGATTCAAATGTTCGATTTGATGTAGATGCTCAGAGATGCCTTTTTCTATTAACCTTTCAAGTATTTTCTCCAAAACGGAAATCAAGCTGATTGGCCTATAATTCTTAATATCCTGTTTATCCCCCCCCCTTAAAAATAGGGGTAACTATGGCCTTATTCCATTCATTTATTATTTGACCTTCATACAATGAGGTGTTAATAAGCAATGGGATTGGTCCAAACAATTGTGCTGTTAATTCTTTTAAAAACATCAGACTAATACCATTGGGTCCTGGTGAGCTTGTGGTTTTAATATTCTTAATAACGTCAGTTGCTTCTGTTGGTGAAAAAGTCAGACAGTCTTCTCCACAACATTGTATTTTCTCTGCATTATGTTGATCTACACTAGATATACTTTAAGGCCCATATATAGAGACTGCACTGGGCAGTGGCGCAAGCCTGAGCTCAGTGCAATTGTGATGCACCGGGGCCAGGACCAGGTGATATTCAATGGGGATGCACCAAGGCACAGCACCGTTGAAAATGGCATGGTCAGCACATATACTGTGCATGGCATGGTGGCACTGTGCCAATGCAAGCCACAGATAGGGAGCATGGGGATGCGCCAGCGCAAGTGCAGTTGGGCTAGGCCCATCACACGTGATATTCAGCGGGGGCATGCAAATGAGGACATAATATATGCAAGATGCAAATAGGTACATTTGCATGTCATTATGGCCCCATTTGCATGCCTTGCACAGGGCATACTGGCGTCATGCACCTGGCACCCTGCACAGCAAGATGTGTGCAGTGGGGATCCCAGGGCATCCCCACCCCCTAGCCACACTTGCGGCATAAGTATGACACAAAGCCCTGGTAGTCTAGTGGCCCCCTCCAGTCCCTGATTTCCTGATGTATATAAGACTTGTCCATCCCTGGTGGTCTAGTGGTCCCCCTCCCACCTGAGTCCCCAATTCCCTGATATATGTATATATGACTGTCCCGAGTGGTATAGTGAAACCCCCTCTGCCCATTGTCACAATAGCAGTAAATCCCCATAGAGCAATGCCCTGGTGATCCAGTGGCACCCCCACCTCTGCCACCCACACAGAACCCCTTGCCCACTCCATTCCCTCTGTCATCAGCGGGTGGTTGCATCCCACCCACATACTGCCCAGCCGCCCACCCAATGACAGGTGCAGTATGGACTGTAAGCCCATTGGTCCCACTGTGGATCAATGGGTTTGCAGGGCATACTGTACTAGACAGTCCGAGAAATGTGAATGAAGTCATTCATATATTTAATAGAAACATAGAAACATAGAAACATAGAATTTGATGGCAGATAAGGACCGCTTGGCCCACCTAGTCTGCCCATTTTCCTACCTAACGGATAAGCTGCAGATCCTAGTTAACCAACAGCCTACTTCCTCCTACCCCCCACTAGAATTGCTTTATGTCTGTCCCATGCATTCTTGAATTCCCCCACTGTTTTTGACTCTACGACTTCCTCAGGAAGGCTGTTCCATGTATCCACAACCCTGTCTGTGAAGAAATACTTCCTCACATTACCTCTGAGTCGTCCCCCTCTGTCTTCAAATTGTGCCCCCTTGTTTTTACACATCTCTTTTTCTGAAAGATGCTATCCTCTTGAACTCTGTTGATTCCCTTATGGTATTTGAAAGTTTCTATCATGTCCCCCCTCTCCCTCCTTTCCTCGAGGCAATACATCTTTAGTTCCTTTAGTCTTTCTTCATATGTCTTCTGATGCAGACCCTGCATCATTTTGGTTGCCCTCCTCTGGACAGTCTCCACCCTGTCTATGTCTTTGTGGAGATGGGGTCTCCACAACTGTACACAGTACTCCAGATGTGGTCTTACCAACTGTCTGTACAGAGGGCCAACAACTTCCTGTTTTCTACTGGTGATGCCTCTCCCTATGCATCCCAGTATCCCCCCAACCCTTCTTACTGCCTTCTCACATTGCTGGCCCACCTTTAGGTCATCTGGTAGGACTACCCCCAGGTCCCTTTCCATTTTTGTTGTTGTCAGTATCTCACCCCCCATTGTGTACTCTTCCCCTGGGTTTTTGTTTCCCAGGTGCATTACTTTGCACTTCTTTGCATTGAATCTAAGCTGCCATACATCTGACCATTCTTCCAACCTTGCCAAGTCCGTTTTCACCCTTTCCACCCTACCTTGTGTATTAACCCTGTTGCAAATCTTTGTGACATCTGCAAAGAGACATACTTTCCCTTCCAGTCCCTCTGTAATGTCACTTATAAAGACATTAAAAAAGACCAGACCCAGTACTGAATCCTGAGGTACCACACTAGTAGCCCTCCTTTCTTCACTGTGGACTCCATTTACTATTACCCACTGTGACTTGTTGTCCAACCAGTGTTTTACCCAGGCTACCATCCTAGGACCCACTCCCAGGCTGGCTAATTTGTTTATTAATCTTGTGTGCGGGACTGTGTCAAATGCTTTGCTAAAGTCTAGGTAGGCCATGTCCACAGTCCCTCCCTGGTCTACTGCTTTGGTCACCCAGTCAAAGAAATCAATTAGGTTTGTCTGACATGACCTTCCCACTGTGAATCCATGCTGCCTTGGGTCCTGTGCCCCACTGGTCTCTAGGTACTCAACAATTCTTTCCTTCAGAAGTGATTCCATCATTTTCCCTACCACTGAGGTCAAACTGACAGGTCTGTCGTATTCTGCATCTGTCTTGCTCCCACTTTTGTGAAGGGAAATCACATCCGCCCTTCTCCAGTCCTCAGGTACCACCCCATCCTCCCATGATTTATTAAAAAGGGTAGTCAGTGGTGTTACTAGTTCTTCCCTTAGTTCTTTTAAAATTCTGGGGTGAATCCCATCAGGCCCCATTGCTTTATCCACCTTCAGTTTTAAGAGTTCTTTCAGAACCCTTTCTTCTGTGAAAGAACTAATATCAACCCCCTATCCAGAGTGCTTCTATTGACCGGATTAGGTATTTTCCCTGCTTTTCCATTGTGAATACTGAGCAGAAGTATTCATTCAGTATCCTGCTTTTTCACTGTCGCTCTCTGCCCAACCACCTTCCTCTTTGTTCAGCCTCAGTATCCCTGCCTTAGTCTTTTTTGCTCCTAATGTACCTATAAAAGGTTTTATCCCCCTTCTTAACCAAGTTGGCTATCTTTTCCTCAGTTTGGGCCTTTGCTATTCTGACTGCCTTACCCGCTTCCTTCTGCCTTAACTGGTACAGTTCTCTGTCCTGCTCCTTCTGTGTTTCCTTATACTTACTGAATGCTATCTTTTTTTCCCTTACCTTCCCTGACACTTCTTTTGAGAACCATAATAGTTTTTTCTTTCATTTTGATTTGTTTATTTGCTTCACACAAAGACTTGTTGCCTCTGTGATGGCAGTTTTGATGTTTCCCCATTGTTGCTCCACCCACCTTCTTGCCTATTTGCTAGTGCTTTTCTGAGGAACTCTCCATTTTGACAAATCAGCCCTCCTGAAGTCCAATACCTTCACTTTTGTGTGGCTTGACTCTACAGCTAAGCTTATCGTGAACCACACTGTTTGGTGGTCGCTTGTTTCCAGATGGCTACCCACTTCAAGATCAGAGATCCTCTCTCCATCCCCATTTGAGAGTACCAGGTCTAAGATTGCTCTCTCCCAAGTGGGTTCCAAAACTAGCTGTCTTAGGCATGCCCCCTGTAGGACATCGAGAATGGCCCTGCTCTTGGATGTGGTTGCAGCAAAGGTGCTCCGGTTAACATCTGGCATATTCAGGTCCCCCATCAGCAATATCTCCCCTTTCTCTGCCATCCCAAGGATGCCTTCTATCATCTCCTTTTCCATTTCCTCCCCCTGTGATGGGGGTCTGTATACAACCCCTGTGTGGATTGTGGTAAATCTCCATAGATCAATTCCTTGATGATCCAGTGGCACCCCCACCCCTGCCACCCACACAGAACCCCTTGCCCACCCCACTTCCCCCGCATCATCGGTGGGAGGTTGCATCCTTCCTGCATACTGTCCAGTCGTCCAAGCACACATACCCCCCTGGTGGTCTGGTGGCACCCCAGTATCTGATTCCCCGATAAATATAATACACATCCATCCTTGGTAGTCTAGTGGTCCCCCCCCACCCAAGCCCCGACTCCCTGATATATGTTGGTACAGTATGCCCAGAAAGCCCTGATATATGTCTAGTACAGTATGCCTAGCAAGCCCATTGGTCCACACTGGGGACCAATGGGCTTACAGCTCATACTATACCTGTCATTTGGTGGGCAGCTGGGTGGTATGCAGGAAGGATGTAACCTCCCACCGATGATGTGGGGGAAGCAGGGTGGGCAAGGGGTTCTGTGTGGGTGGGTGGTAGGGGTGGGGGTGCCACTGGATCAGCAAGGAATTGATCAATGGAAATTTACCACAATTGCATCAATGGGCTGAGGGGTTCCTCTAGACCACTAGAGATGGTCATAACTACATATATCAGGGAGTCGGGGACTAGGGTGGGAGGGGGGACCACTAGATCACCAGGGATGAATGTGTATTATATTTATTAGGGAATCAGGTACTGGGGGGTGCCACTAGACTACCGGGGGATATGTGTGCTTGAGGATGATGTTCTGGGTGGGCGGGTGGCCACCCAGGGCTGGTGGCTGCTGTGTTATGCCCTGCAATACAGCAGTGTGCCTGTGGGTGGCTGGGACTTGTTCCAACTCTTGCATGGCTCAACTCTGAGCCCTCCTATGTGGAGCACTGCAGAGCTGCACCACCACATGTGCCGCACATCCCAGGATGAATATTGGGATGTGCCTCATATGCATCATTAAATGGGTGCGGGAGCCAGGATGCATGCTAACCTGTTGGCGCCAGGTGCAATCCCTTTGAATATCTGGGCCTAAAAGTATTTATTAAGTGCAGTGACCATATCCTTTTCATTATGTACTACACCATTCTCTGTTATTATTGGGCCTACATTATTGTTTTTTATTTTTTAGTGAACCTACTGTATGTAATTGTGGACATTTTTTTATTGTCATTAACACTAGTTGCTAACTTTTCCTCCATTCCCTGCTTTGCTTATTTTATATCTTTTTTACTTTAACTGCAGTTTTATATTTATTCAGATTTATCTCAGTTGTTCTCTTTTTGCAGTTTTTTTATAGAGTTTGTTTTTCTTTCTAATGCTCTTGTCTATCTTTTGATTCCGTCACATGGGTACCCTTTTATTCTTCATGTATTTTTTTTCTATCTGGACCCCCACTGTATACAATCCTGTATTTTATCATATAGTATTCTCCAAATATTTTCTACATTTTTACCCTTTAATTTTGTTCTCCAATTGCAGCTGTTAAGGTGTTTTTGTATGTTAACATAGTCATCCTTGTAACAATTTTTAAATTTAGTTACCCCATTAGTCAGTTTGATCTTATCTATTTTAATTTCTAGCTGTATTATCATATGGTCACTACCACCTGGGGGGTACTTCAGGACTGTGTGAACAAATATCAAAATTTACAAAAATTAAATCTAGTATATTTTTGTCTCTAGTTTTTGTGAGTAATTTTTGTCCCAGATTATTCTGAGAGATAGTTCAAATAATTTTATTTCTACTGTACTAGTTCCTGTCCTGGATGGCCAATCTATATAGGGCAAATCAAAATCTCCCATGAGGATAGAATCTCCTAACAGATTCATATCCTCAGTTTCATTTAGGAAGTTGATGGTTTCTTCTGCTTTTAGATTAGGGGATCTGTATCCTAATCCAATGGTCAAACTAGAAGACAGTAGGGACTCCTTAGTCCATATGAGTTGATTTTCCTTTTTCTGATTTCCTACCGGGTGGATTTCATATGGTTTTAAACTTTCTTTAATGAATAGTGCTACTCCACCACCTCTCTTCGATGTTCTGTGTTTATCAAAACATATATAACCGGGTATTGTACTTCCCCACTCTTCCTCAGTAAACCATGTTTTCGTAATACCACAAATATCTATGTCACTCATTATCATTATGTTAGTAAATTCATCTGTTTTATTACTTAGACTTTGAGCATTGGTTAACAATACTTTTAAGGTCATACTTTTTTATTTTTATTTCTATTTTGTTTATGTAACCCCTCTAAAAATGGGGGTTCCTAAAAGCCTTCCCAGAGCTTGCCTAAGGCTCCCTGCCCAACTGGCGTTCAGCGTAATGCCATTTAAGTGTGGGCACTGTGAGTGCTTTTAGAGCCTCTGCTATTGTCTCTTTAAGAGCTGCCTGCCTGCAGGCTTTGATAGTTTGCAAGGTGGGGCTGTGGGTTTACTGCTCGACTCCCACTCGAGCTGCAGTTTGAATCGCTCCATTTCTGCCGCTGCTAAGTGAGCAGAGGGAGCATTATTGAAGGATGTAACTGTTTTCTGGAACAAATGTAGTGTGGCAGTAAAATTGCTATTTATTTAATCTGTTTCCCTTGCAGCTGGGACTTTGTGTATTCTGCCCCTCCATTTTGGATCAGAATTGCCTCTTGGATCCAATTGGAAGGGAGGGGTGCTTAAAATGTTGTATTGAATGACCAACCAGAATCAGGGCTCTCTTTGGAGCCAGCTGGCCACAGGGGATACAGCCAACAATTTTGGGAAGTGAAGTTCTGAACTATGGTGCCTTTTTGCACCAATGATTACAGTATTGAGTGACTGGCATATGCAGCCCTCCAATGGGATCAGGTGGCACCCGAATGGTATTTCCTGCCCAAACTGCCAGGGGCCAGACTTGTTGGTGATTGTGAAGGTAGAAGGAGCTCTGGCTCCTGCGCTGTGCAAGTTTTCGTATGGGAAGCGCATATGCAGGCCAAGAAGTTGGGAGACAGAATTGCCGTAAGGAGCAGACAAGATCCGTGGAGGAGTGCAGACAGAGGAGGCTGTACAATTACAGCTACCTACCAGGCTCACCCTGTAGAGGACTGGAGAATCGGCTTCAATCACTCTTGGTCTGTCAGGACAAGTGAAGAGCCTAAAGCAGCTGTCTGGTATGGTACCCCTCTGTTATACATATAAATGTGTGGAGAAGTGTTTGGATCACAGGCAATGTCCTGCAAATGGTTTGAGAGGGATCTTTCTGCAGGAGTCGTGAGTACTAAATCAGGATAGCTCCCCGTTAGATGTTTATAGCAAGAGCAAGATCTGTCTGGTCGATCCACAGGCTGCATGAACTGAGCCTATTGGCTCTTATTAACCAAGTTGGGTATTGAATGCTTGCTTTCTCCATCAGGGCCCCAACCAGCTGCACCGAATAGGCTAGCCTCTTATTGCCTGGGTACCCAGAGACAGTAACTTATAGGTCTGGCCTGTGCACAGTGCCCTGATATAGTAGAATGTTAAGCTAATCAACCTGATTTCCCTCACCTTTGTTACCTCCCCTTCAATAAATCAGATTTCTTGTTTGCAAGGTACACTGTCTGAACTGTATATTTGTGCTCCCCTCTTGTGCATGGGTTATTGTGTCACTGTATCTTATTTTACAGGGAGTCCTCGGCACCAAGTTGGTCATTCCACTTTGGGGGTAAGTGTAAGTCGTAACCATGTGGTGAGAAGTGTTCATGGGCCACTAGCGGAAGGAAAGGGGGGGTTGCAGTGACCCAGAGGGCTGTGACCAAGTCGTGTTTGACTGTTCCAGCCCCAACCTCTGGGTGGAGGCACCCACCATTGGATCCAGGCCCCTCAACCTGCTAGTGGCGAAGCAGGCAGGGGTAGTAGCCCTTAGGATAGCACCTCCCGGGGGTTACATTTATCTTGCTGTTTAGTCTGTATATTTAATACCTGCTTTCTTTTATCAGATTGTGTTTTGAGTCCCAATTTTAGAGAGTTAGTCATTACCAAACTCTCCCCCTATAAGTTAGTTTAAATATTGAGAAATAAAGTTGACTAACTGTTTACCAAGTTTGGCAGTTACCCTCCTACTTAAATGGAGTCCATCCCAGCAGAAGAGTTCTGTTTTTTGATCAAATTCTTCCCAATGAGTAATACACTTGATATTTTGTTTCATGCACCAATAGCTGAGCCAATTGTTAGTTTCCTTTATTTTAGCCAAGTGATATGTAGAACATTTGGGTATAGACAATATTTCTGAGAAGGCCACTTCAAAGCCAAGTTCAAGAATTTTATTAGACAGTGCCACATGATCTTGTTTTATTCTAAATATTGAGTCATGCATGATATTATTTGCCCCGGCATGGACAATTATTAAAGCTCCTTTATCATTATTTTTGAGGAGGTTATAAGCCATTAAAGTTATATCTGATATTTTACTTCACCTGCAACTAATCAGTGTTCTGTTTGCTTTACCAAGTTTACAGACATATTTATCTAAATACTTAACAATTGGATCTCCTACTACCACAATTTGCTTGGTATTTTTAATTTCTTTAGTCACCTCTATCCCACCATCCATCAAGTTTTGGTTTGGACATTCCATAGTAGTAACAGTTTCATTTCCAGTATTTGTTGTACAAGCTTGTGATGTGGAGGGTTGGCTTTCATGCTGTTTGGGTACCTGAACAGTTTGTTCAGAAACTTTTTGTATTGGCTCAAACCTGTTTTGTACTGGCAAATTAAAATAATCTGCTCTCTGTCCTTTCTTTTTTGCAGCTTTATTACTCTGGACTGTATACCATTCTTTGTCTGAGTTAGCAACCTGTTTTTCTCTATCTCTTTTCTTATGTATAAAATGTGGCCGGTTTAACGTGTTTCTGTCAACCTCTTTAGGTATTAACAGTTCACTGTCAGGTGTTGTATGATCATTTGTTAATGCTGACCCATTTGGATTTCTTTTACTACTAGTAATTTCTTGCTGTGTCAGTGATATTTCTTGACCAAGTTCCACCGTTATACTTTGACTATCTCTTTCCTTCAGCCTTTTAGACATTTATTTTTGACTTTCTTCTATTAGTTTCATTCTAGCATTAAACTCATTCACTTCCATTTCTAGGGTCTCTATGTGTTTACATTTATTACAAATACAAGATTCAGGAATTGTCTTCGCCTTGATAATGGAGTATATTTCACAGTTTGGGCATTTAATGCCCACATCTCCTTCTATTGTTGTGATACTGTCTGCTATTTGTATGCTACAGTCAACAACCTAGTAATGTCCTACAGGCTGTGTAGTTTTAAGAAAGTTTGCTTATGTCTTATCAGCAGATGTGCATAGCTTGTTTACCTTTACTGTCTGCACTTGCCAAGCCCTCAAAATCCATGTGAGATGTGAGGGTCTTTGCGCACACCTCACGTGCGATGACTGTGCATACTCCGGCCATGCTCACTCTGCTGTCATGGAGTGCCACCTTTATAGTTCAGTAGAGATGGTAACTGAATGTATATGGAATAATTGGAAGTTCAGAACAAGGAATTCGAGAATTGATTTGAGTATTGATGTTGTAATGATACTTGTATAGGCTCTTGCTGGTCCACTGGTAGAAATGTACAGTAGATATGGGTATTTCTGTGGTGTAATTGCTCATGACATGCACTGAAGTGGCTATGACTGTTTTGTCTTACAGGTAATACAATGTCTAAATACTGTGGGAAGTCCAGAAATGGGTGTATGAAAGAGTCTATAGACTGATGTGGCAATGGGGAGTTGAGAACAGTGTAGAATGCCAGGGTGACTAGCACTGTATTTGAATATAGATCTGTTGAGAGGCAAGACTGGGATAGTGAGACAATCAGATCAGTTGCAGACGTTCAGATTGAGAATCAATGGAAGTCTACTGTCAGTGAAAGTCTCCACTGGAGGGAGTGTGGGACATGAATCATGATGGATGAGCTAGAAGGACCATTGGATGGGCAGTTGACCTGATTGATGGCACTATGATGAAGGAATGTAAATGTTGTAGAAGTATATTGACATCCTGGAGCTAGAAAACAGTGGTTTGGAAAGAATGCTGTTAGTAAGGCAGCTGGGCACCGGAGAGCCAATAATGGGTGTTATGGGAAGGTATCTGTGAGGCTCTTAGTACATTCAATGGCTATTGAGGAAGTGGGAGTTGAGTAATGTGATCAACAGAGTCAGTGCTCATAGAAGAAGCTAAAGAAAGGTAAAATGGATGATGTCAGTACTGCTATGAGGTATCTTGTGGTTCTCATTATCCATAACAGCAATGATGATTACAGAGTCATTGCATGATGGAAGGAATCAGGTCACCTTTCCGTGTAAAAGATATCCTATGAGACATGGTAGATAGGGAAGGCATAGTGCTTGAATTGACAGGATGCATAGATAGTATCCAGTAGAGTCAGATGAGGGATGAGATCTTTCTATAGTCCAGTCGAATAGGATTCTGTAACTCATCCTGGGAAGATGATTGGGAAGTATAGCTAACTATATGGTGACGTAAAAGTCTATGAGGCATGTTGTCCAAGGGATGTTTGCTAGAAGTAGTTTTCCTCAGGTGAAATGAACAAGTGCTCCATTGAGTAGTGGATGGGAGTTGTTAGAATGGCCAGGGTAGAAGTATGAGATAGACGAATGGAAGGCCTAGTTGACTGGATAGGAATATTGGCTGGAGATAGGTGTTAACTGCCCAAAAAGAGCCACAGCAAACTGCCAGGGCAGTAAGGAGAAGGCAGCTGTCCATGGATAAAGCGAAGGCCCTGAGTAGATGTCCGCAGACTGGAGGAAGGAATCCAAGGAGAAGACAGCATAGGCCAAGCGTACTAATTTCAACAGATGCAAACAGGAACAAAAGTGGGGTTAGCACCACAGCAAACTGAATCAGAATGGAGGAAAACTGCTGCAGGTCATGAGATGGAACCATGGAAGATAAATAAGCAAATCCAGTTGCCGAGAGCTACAACATTGAGAAGCAAGAATCCCATGTCTGGAGATGATGGAGAGCAACGAGTGCAGGGGACAGAAGGCAATGCAGCAATGAAGCATGAGGATCCCACTTCTGAGCAGAAAGAGAACTCGCATGGTAGTCAGGAAGGGGCAACCAACAGCGAGGAAGTCCAGGAAGCAGTTGAACTGTCTTGAGGCAAAGACAGAACAAGCTGGCAGTGTCCAAAGCCAGAGTGTGAGGAAGCCAAGGCAGGGATGAGTACAATGATCCATGGAAATGCAGGATGTAGACTGGTGAGAAAGGATGTGGAAGGCAAATAAATTACAGGGGTCATGTTCCTGAAGGGATGCGGCAACTGGGTATGAGGTGGTGAATGCATAAGAGTGGAACAGTTGATTGTAGAAATAGGCTCCCATCCCAGGTATTTCAAGGTGAGAAGACATTAGTTGATGCCCCAGGCAAAGGTAGGATGTTGAAGTCAAAAAGATATAGCGGTCCTGTTCCTGAAAGGAAGCAACAACCAGGTATTTAAGCAGAGCATGTACAAGGTTAAAATAGTGGAATGCAGGCACAGGATTCAGCCTCTGGCAGGCAGTGTGAGATAACCACCATTTGATGCTGCCAGGCAAAGGTAGGATATTGAAGTCAGTGGGTACAGTGGGCCCATTCCCAAAGAGAAGTAGAGAATGTACAAGGTTAAATGGTGGAATGCTGACACAGGATTCCATCTCTGGAAATCAGTGCAAGATGACCTCCATTTGATGCTGCCATGCAAAAGTAGGATAGCGAAGGCAAATGGGATATAGTTGTCCCATTCCTGAAGGGAAGCGGCAACCGGTTATTTGGTAGAGAATACAGAAGGTTGAAACAGTCGAATGTAGACTTAGGATCCCATCCTAGGTAGTCAATGTGAGATGATCTGGATGCTAGGTTGCCAGGCATAAATAAGGAGGGGAAGGCACAAGAGGTAAAGCGGTCCCATTCAAGAAGGGAAGTGGCAAGCGGTATCAGGTAGAGAATGCTTAAGTATGATGTAGTAGATTGCAGGCATGGCTCCCATCCCTGGTAGTCGGGGCGTGCTAACTGTCACTCAATGCTGTCAGGCAGAGTTATTGATGGAGGAGGTCAGGTTCATAAGTAGTAGATGTAGTGACTGTAACAAAATCTCATCCCTGGTAGACAGGGCAAGCCTAACTTTGCTCAGTGCCTCAGAAGGTACAAGTTAGGGATGGAGTCCGGAAAACTGCGGTATGGGCTGAGCAAGGAACGGGAAGTTGGCTGCATAGTCATAGGTAGGTAAACAGTGAGGCTGTATAAAGGGAAAGGCAGCAAGTCAGAGTGGGAGAAGTCAGCAGGAATGCCAGTAAAGGGGAGTTAGAGTAATCCAGGAAGGAGCATGCTGGTAGTGATGGAATGCAATGAAAGGCTGAGGCCGAGTAAGCTGTAAGGGTAATGATCCATATGAGGGGAGCAGAAGCTATGTAGGCAGGAGGTCAGGGAAGATCATATGGCTGGCATGAAGCAGGTTCCCATTTATCTGGGCTGCAATGCCCCACCGTGATGCCCCAGTCCCACTGCAGTGGGAAAAAACAAGGGGGCCACAAGCAGAGCATCTTCATGACCAAACAAGAATTAGCAGGTTAGAGGTGCTGAGAGCAACAATGGCAGAGGGTGCGGGCTCCAGACTAGGGGTAGAGGTAGCACAGTATTGGATGGAAGAAGGGGAGTAAATGGGAATGGAATGGTGGTATTAGGAGTGAAAGGCCCAAAGGAAAAACCGGGGGAGCACAGGACAAGGAATAGGGTATGAGGGGGCAGAGGGAAGGAAAGACCTAGGAAGAGACATCAGGGGCAAACAAGGAGTCAGGGGAGAAGGTGGGGCTGGAGGGCAGAGATAAGGGTTGTTATCATTTGTGCCTATTCGATTGAGCTGTCAACAGGAGTAGCAGTAGACTTGAAGTGCGAGGGTGTCAGGAAGAGCCAGGAACAGATAGGAGAAGAAAACATGTGTAGTGAAATCAGAGAAGGAGGCTGAGAAGGAGATATCCAGAGAGTGGAGATCAGCGCAGTGCTGTTGAATAGTAAGCCGGAATAGGCAGTAAAACAGGTTCCCAGGGTGACTGACTGTGGTCCTCAGAATGCCAACAGTACACACGTCTGATCCGAGTCCTTAAGGTAGACACACAGCAACACTGGGTGCAGTTGATTCTGGGTGCAATGATAGGGAGAAGCATGTCTGAAGTGGTGCAAGGAATAAACAATAGCAGTGGAACAGAGTCCAAAAGCAGATAGGTATGACAACCAGGAGCATGGTACATGTGTCAAATAAGTGCCCAATAAAGAGTCACTTACCATCAGAAGAACTGCGTTGTATCCCCACAATACAAGCAGTGACACACCAATAGGAGGTCCAGAGAGCAGTTCCCAAAAAACAGGCAGCGGATTGAGGATGAGGTCAGCCATGCAGGTGCAGGGGGATGATGCCACCAGAAAGGGCAGGAAATAGGTAGTGGTGGCCCCGAATGGAGCAGGGAGAAAAAGAGCATGGTATGCATTTGGTTACGAAAAAAATGGGACAGATTAAGAAAGGCAGGAAGTAAGAAAAGGAGGCAATGAATCTGGAGAGATGGCACGTGTAAAACAGGGCCCCATGGACAAGCGTTCCAGATCAGGGAGGCCAAACAGAGGCAGCAAGTGAGCATGGACAAGCTGTGGTAGAGTCAGGAGAAACACCCCTGCATGAAAGTACAATGGCAGACTAACTAACTCCACAACCAGAGAACCACCATCATAGAGCAGCACCAGCAGGGTGAATGGGAGAAGAAAATGGGACTTTTAATGGCAAGAGAGGAATGGGGAAGGGAGGAGGGGAATGGAGGCAACAGATACCAGATGGAAGGAAAGAGACAGCGGAAGGGGGTGGTAACTTGGTGAAAAGAGGTTGGGGGAGAGAGCACAAGAGACAGAGCAAAGGAAGAAAACACAGGAAAATAAAAGCTGTGAAACAGGTAGACAGCACAAACCAAGGAAAAAAGGGGAGGAGGCACAGCCCACGAGCCACACAGGAGCCCAGAGTGCTGTTGCTTCAAAAGTGTCACAATGCGCTAAGTGGAGTATCGCTATGAGAGGCTGGCATTTGTAGGGGATATGGGAGGAGCTATTCCCCTACACTGAACCTTGGACTATAGCTTTCCCAATACTCTGATGCCAAAATCTAAGTTCAGGATCTTGTGGGTATGCAAATCCTTGTGAAAGGCAGGCAGAGAAAGCTTTGCCAGTACAGGTTTCTCATTTTAAACAGGCCTGTACATCTGCTCTAGTGTAGGATGAGAACAACAATCTATAGACATATGTTTTATCCTGTTATGAGGACCCTTCTGTGTACTGCAGTGGCTGTCTCAGCCAAGTACCCAGTCAGACCCAAGGAAATCAGGCACTTAGTACACTCAAAACTAATAGCTTGCAAGAACTGCAGGGTATAGGATCCAGAAAATGATGCAAGAAGAGAATAAATATCGAAACTGTTTGGTGTCTGTGAATTTCTTCCAGCTAGACACATATACTCTGAAGCCTCCACCCAAGAGCAAGACATCATACAAAGGTTCAATGGAGCTAAGGAGGCCAGACAGTAAAGAATAGCCCATAGCTGCTCCCATCCAATAGTCCTTATGTATTCATCTTACCCTCCTTCATAAGATATCTATCCAGCTGAGTTTTAAAAAGTATCTTTGATTTAAAACAGATAAGTGACAAGGGGAGCTCATTCCAAGGGGCCACCTCTCTCTGTGTAAAGAAGGCCTTCCTTCTATTAGTATTATACTTTATGTGCCTAAGCTGGAGAGGGTGACCTCTTGTACCCATAGTGTCATTTTTAAATTGAAGGTCTAATTCATTTAGTAAGTATTCATCCCCCATTATATCATAACACAGCAATAAATCTCATCTAACCCTTCTTGTCTGAAGGGGCATAAGTTTTAAGTACTCCAAGCGCCTTTCATAGGGGAGATTTTTTATATTATGTATCATTTTGGTGGCCTGCCTTTAAACCCTTTCAATACGATTTACTGCTCCCTTGGTTATGGGTCCCCACACCGGGGCCCCATTGTCCATGGTTGGTCTGACATATGCCCTTTATAGGAGCATAATCACTTCCTTATTTCGACTCCTGAAATTTCTCCTAATGTTGTGTAACACCTGTTTAGCTTTTACAATCTGTTTATTTATATGCGAATAGAAAGTCAATTTATGGTCTATAAGAATTCCCAAATCTTTCTCTTCAGTTGAGTTTCGTAGCACCTTACCGTTCATATAATAATTCTGCATACCATTATGATTCCCCAAATGTATCACACAACACTTGTCCACATTAAACCTCATACCCCTAAATGTTACCCAGTCATATATACTATTCAAATCAGCCTGTAGATCTCTAAGTCCTTCTGGGTCTGTTATTATTGTAGCATTCTTAGTGTCATCTGCGTGCTTACTAATCCAGCCAGAGCTATACCTACCCATAGAGGACATAAAAATCCTGAACAGCAATGGGCCCAGGACCAACCCCTGTGGGACCCCACTAGTGACCTCCACCCTATCCTAGTAATATCCATGTAAGCACACCCTCTGGGTCCTCCCCGTCAACCAGGCCGTGATCCAGCACACCACTCTGTGGTCCACATCCATTTCAATGAGACATTGGGGGATCTGATAGTGGGGAACCTTATCAAAAGCCTTTGCCAGTTCCAAATAAATACAATCCACATCCTGCCTCCTATCCAGTGCTTCTGAAATGTTCTCATGGAAACAAAACAGGTTTGTCACACACGACCTCCCCACAATGAAACCATGCTGTTCTCTATCCTCCTGACCTGTTCAATTTAGGTGAGTGTCAATGCTAGCCTTCAAAATGGATTGCATAAGTTTACCAGGGACTAAAGTAAGACTAATGGGTAGTTTAAGCATCCTATTTGAAATATTATCAGGGCCTGCAGAATAAGTGCTTTTTAAGGTCTGAATTTTTTCCAGAATTACATTTTCAGTAATTCTTATGGGTCTCTCTTCATTTACTTTAATATTAAATTTATTTTGCTGTTTGCCGCAGAACACTTTACTGAAATAGTCATTAAATACATTTGCAACATTCAGTGGGTCTGAGATAATTTCGTTACCTTTTTTTATAGAGCACACATTATGATTAGATTTTCTCAAGGAATTTACATAGCTATAAAATTGTTTCATGTTATCTCTATTGGCCGAGGATGCTAGATTCACTTCCATTCTTTTTTTCCTCACTCTTATAAGCTTCTTAGATTTAGCCTGCACTACTTTGTATCTACTCCGTATTTGAGGATCCTGTCCATGATTTTTGTATAGGTTAAATAATTTCTGTTTTTTTTGCAACATTTTTTGAATATCCCTTCTTAACCACTTGTTTTTTTTGCTCTAGTATTATATAGCTTTATTTTTTTTCAAATGTTTATCACATGCTGTGAATACTTCTTTCTTGAAAACATTCCACATATCTTCCAAGGATTTATCTTTCAGTATACTATCCCAGCCTATATGCATTAATTCATCATTTATTTTATTAATACCGGATTGCTGAAATTTATATACCTCCCTACATCCCTTAGTGATGGGAATATAGTGTGCCAGAGTAAAAGATATCCCACTATGATCACTATTCGCTAATGGGGGGATGGTTACACAAGATGAGATGTTAATTTCCTTAGTGGTCAATACTAAATCTAATATATTATTTTCTCTTGTGGGGGTAACATCATTTTGGGTCATGTCCACTTCCAGACATAATTCCAAGAATTCTGAACTAAGAGGGATCCTGCTATAAGATCCAGCCAATTTATGTCCCTGTAATTTAAGTCTCCCACCACCATCACCATCCCTAACTCGCAAGCAATTTTTATTTCTTGTTTCATTTCCCTAGAGGTCTCAATAGAAAGTGTAGGGGGCCTATGGCATACCCCTTCAAGGATGGGTGCGCTACCACCTGTTTCTACTCTAATCTAAATAGTCACTGGCCCTGTCCCCATATTGTTTTTTATCTAATCAGAGATACTAGTGGACTTTAGAGTATTTGATATATATGCAGCTAGCCCCCCATCCCTTCTATCCAGGTGATACAGGTCATATCCAGGGATATGCCACCCCATGCTACATCTCCTGTCCACCAAGTCTAAGTAATAAATGCCATTTGTATTCCCCTTCTTAGTTCAACCTGCAGCTCATCTATCTTATTATTCAGACTTGTAGCGTTTGTGAGCAAACAGTGTACTTCACTTTTTAATTTAGGTTTAGAGTTAGTTAGGGACCTACATTTAGTTAGGAATTGCATGGATAAGTCCAGCAGGTACCCCTCCCCCCATATCTAGTTTAAATTTTGCTGTGTGGAAACTTTTATTGCAGTAGCTAATGTACGGATTTCGAGCGAGTTGGGATGTAGCCCATCCTTCTTATACATTCATTCGTTATCATAAAAAGAGAACCCATAGATCAATAAAGTGGACACCTCTGTTTTTACAGCCATTTATTAATCTACTATTTATCCTCTGTATGGTAAGATTTTTTTCAGGATTACAACCATACAGGGGGAGGATATCTGAAACAATAGATGTCTGCCCTTTCTCTTGTATTAAATCCACACATACAAATAGTTCCATAACAATGTCCTTCTCATGATCCCTTCCCACATTATTACTACCCACATGTAACACCACAGTTTGTGTGCTTGGTATCTGATGTAGTAATTTTGGTAGTCAATTCTTAATGTCACTTATCCTTGCACCAGGGAGACAATTTACAATAGCATAATCTTTATTTCCCTTTGTGACAATTGTATCTGTCTTTTGCAGTATAGAATCTCTTATCACCACAACTTGATTACCCTTAGGGATATCCTCAGTGACTGAGTATGAACTAGTTTCAGAAATGGTGCTTGGGGGGCATATTTATTTTGCTGCAATATGTCAGATGGCCCCATTGCTCTCCTTCTCTTTTTTCCCAGTCCTTTAGTAATCTTTGCCCATGAATGTGTAAATACTTGTGCAAGCAGACAGAGAAGGCTTCACCAGAACAAATACCACCTTTTGAACAGGCTTGCAAGTTAGGGGAATACTATATATATATATATATATATATATATATATATATATTTTCTTTCCTGATTGCCCCTGCAGCCCCCTTCTAACTGACCCCCTCAGCTTGTCACTGGTTCCTCCAAGACTTACCTTCACCAGTGTTCTCTGCCACAGGACTGTGGTTGTGCCTGGCCACCGATGTGGGGCCTGTGGAGCGTTGGTTGTCATCCTGCTGCCTGGGGTGATTTTTCCTCTGATTTTCTCCCTGGGCCTGTAGATGTGCAATGAGCACAATATCCAAACTCTGCTTCCGCAGAGACATCCCCAGTTTCCAGAAAGTAGGATCCCTTCCCTACATGGTGGTGTGCAAGCAGCGTGCCACACTAAACCCCTCCCCTATGAATGAGAGCTGTTTAGGGATGCTCGATCATTCCTCTCCCTGCCGGCTCCTGAGCAACCCGAGTCTGTTCCAAACCTTAGGTCACTGGCATGGCAGGAGGTAAGGCGTCCAGTGCCTCAGCCCTCCACACCACCGGGTCAACTCTAGGGGAATGCTTCTTAACTGACAATGAGTTAGACATATGGCAAATGAGGGAATAAAAAAAAGAGCACAGTTCTGCATATGGGGAGAACTTAAGTAATGAAAGGGGTTATCTGAGAATGGCTGGATAATGATTTCCCTATCCTACCCTATAAGCGTCTACACAGAATTTGGCACCAAGAGGGGGACAGTTTTGGAACCTGACTTCAAAAGGTTATTTAATACTATCTCCACTGCATTTAATTGAAGTGGATTAACTACTATAATATAATAAGTATATCACGTTCATGTGTGTAATTCTTTAAGACTGCTTGGAGCTTTTACTTCTGTTGAGGTCATCATCATTTGCTGAGTAGCACTTTCCATTTCAGATTACTGTTGTAAAAGCATGAAAAAAGAATAATGTAGACTTTACCCTTTCTACTGGAAGGTTTATAGAAATGGATGGAGAATCACTAATCAAGACCACAGCCCTTCAGGAAAGATTTACTGCTTGCTGACATCACACTATAAATAAATACTGAATAATTAAAAGGCTTGTGATTAAAGGCTAATTTAGTATTGATTGTATCCTAATGCATAGGCCTAGTTTTCAGCAACTACAAATTATCAAGAGACTTTTCTCCACTCTACTATGACAATGAAATTATCCTAGGTTGCCTGTAGCTATGGGGCTGTGACAATCAGTCTAATCACTATGCATTCCACAAGTGTTTTAAGCAAGTATATGAGACTCTGTAGAAAAGCTATGTTAATAACCTTGTGCAGTGTTATATGATAATGTCTTAATTCTAGCTGTTAAGAGGCACAGAATATATTACTCTTGTTTTAGTAAAGAAATAAGTATTTTAAAAGGCATTGAACTAGCTCTTCTTGCTGTTCTTGTTTCACCTTCATTTTTTTGCTTGTACCTCTTTTTATCAAGCTGTTCTGATGGTTGCCTCTTTACATCTAACGTCTTACAGTCTAACAGCTGAATGATTGGTTATTGTTACCTGAGTTCTCAAAAGAAACTGCTTTCTTTTTCTGTGTTTCTTTTCATTGGAAACTGTATTTTCTTATTTGGTGCATGCTAAGATGTTTAATAGCTACAGTAAATAATACCTTATATTTAGACCCTTTTTCCAGTTCTCCGGTGTTGTAACAGTATTCATTGAGGTTCACCTTAGTAATTGGTTCATTTCTTTAACGGAGAGCTCATTGAAGGAATCCAAGGCTGCTTTAAGAAGTAATATTTTCAATAGTTAAAAATGATATACTGTAAGTACACTCTGTGAGAGCTGACTGTGTACTGGAATACTGAGCTATACTGAATATTAGACATCTACAAAGTTTGCATTTAAAAAATGTATATATATATATATATATATATATATATATATGCTATTATGAAACAGTAATGTGCTTTATTTGTTCAGTATAATGATTGTTTTCCTGATTCTTTTTAAATTTCACTATTTATGGAACTGGCCTGTAAACTCACCATTAAGTATTCTTTATTTCTGTAATGAGTTGGAATCCCACTATAGCCATTAGCTTGTTTTGTGACCATAGACAATCAGTTGACTCTCTGTGTTTCAATCCTTCCCAGCTGCAAAAATGTGTTGAACCAGGAACCCAATGAAAATGAGATATTGCATCTCATGAGCGATCCTGTTAATACTGTTAATTAATCCTACATATATGTGTGTGTGTGTGTGTGTGTGTGTCTGTGTGTGTGTGTGTTGTATATATATATATATATATATATATATATATATATATTTATATACATATGTATATTTTTTTGTGTGGGGGCGGCAAAACTGTGTTAATGCTCCAGTTAGGGTTCAGGTTAATGCCACAAAAGTAGAGATGTGACGTTAGGGTTTCCAACTCTAACTCCACAACTCCACTCCACCCCAAGCAGCAAAATGAAAAACAACATTGGAGTTATGGACCACAAGAGTCTTGATGAATCAGTGGTGGGGTCTTTCCTAGAATTGTCACTCCTAATGCTCACCTCTTTCCCCACTCCATAGCCTCCTGTTCAAAGCACGAGGTACAGCTCCAAGTCAGTGCCTCACACTGATGCACTCTTCAAAGGTACAGGAGTACTGTATGTCTTGCCACATGTTGCCAATACAATGTGTTGTACCATTTTTCATGAAGGTCCCATAAGACCATGCATGAAGAAAGTAGATCAAGTCTGACCTTGATTGCTGAAGGAATGGGGTGGGTATTAGTGCAACAACTTCAAGGTATTTAAAATGGGGGTTACAAGAACAACAGAATTATGCATTAAGCAGGTTAGCAAGAGGAAAAGGAAGAGGAGACCATTATGGTATTCCAAAGAGGTAGCAAAGAAAGTGAAAGCCAAAAAGATTGCATTCAGGCAATACAAAAAGACACAGGCAGAAGGGGATAGGGAGAAGTACCAGGAGAAGCAAAGGGAGGCAGAGAGGTCAGTAAGGGAAGCCAAAGCTTAGACAGAAGAACACATTGCAAAATCAGTGGGTAGAGGGGACAAAACCTTTTACAGGTACATAAGTGAAAAAAGAAAGACAAAGGGAGGGATAGTGAGACTGAAAGGGGAGGATGGGTGCCTCGTGGAGGATGACAACAGTAAAGTTGACATATTGAACAGGTATTTCTGCTCAGTCTTTACTGAGGAAGAGGAGGGTAATGGGTCTGAAGGGAGTACAAGGGGTGAGAATGGTGCAGAAATGGACACAAGTCCCTTTTTACAAGAAAGGGTCCTGAAGGAACTGGAAGTAATAAGAGTTGATAAAGCAATGGGGCCAGGTGGGGTGCACCCCAGGGTCCTTAAAGAACTAAGAGAGGTGGTGGCTGAACCTCTGGCTATCCTGTTTAGCCAATCACTGGAAACAGGGGAGGTACCCAAAGACTGGAGGACAGCAGATGAAGTCCCTTATACAAAAGTGGGAACAAAGAGGAAGCAGGGAACTACAGACCAGTCAGCCTCACCTCGGTAGTGGGGAAGATCATGGAAGCACTACTGAAGGAGAGATTGGTGGAACATCTGGTTGTCAATGGACCACAGGACCCAAAGCAGCATGGTTTCTCCAGGGGGAGGTCATGTCAGACCAACCTCATTGAATTTTTTGACTGGGTGAATAGGGAGGTGGATCGGGAAGGGCAGTGGACATGGCCTATCTGGACTTCAGCAAGGCCTTTGACACTGTGCCACATAGAATACTATTACACAAACTGGGAATATGGGTGTGGGCAGGACAGTAGTGTGGTGGGTAGGTAACTGGCTGGGTGGCAGGACACAGAGGGTGGTGGTAAATGGCTGTCACTCCACAGAGGGAAGAGTGACCAGTGGGGTACCACAGGGATCAGTGCTGGGACCGGTCCTATTCAATATCTTCATCAGTGACATTGCACAGGACCTAGAAGGCAGAATTTCACTGTTCGCTGATGACACAAAGCTCTGTAACAGAGTAGACACACCAGAGGGTGTAGACAGAATGAGAAGAGACCTGCAGAAACTTGAAGAATGGTCAGGGGTTTGGCAGTTGAAATTCAATGCAAAGAAGTGCAAGATAATGCATATGGGGCACAAAAACCTTGGCACAATATATCAGTTGGGGGGTGAGGATATAGCATGCACCAAGCAGGAAGGGATCTTGGGGTTATCATCTCTGATGACCCTCAAGGTAGGGAAACAGTGTGAAAAGGCAGCAGGTAAAGCAAATAGGATGCTGGGATGCATAGGCAGGGGCTTCACCAGCAGGAAAAGGGAGGTAATAATTCCACTATACAAGACACTAGTGAGGCCCCACCTGGAGTACAGTGTACAGTTCTGGAGACCATACCTACGTAAGGACATAGACAGGGTAGAGAAGGTTCAGAGGGCAACAAAGATGGTGCATGGATTGCATCACAAGTCCTATGAAGACAGGTTGAAGAAACTGAACATGTACTCCCTGGAGGAGGAGGGAGAGACAGGATATGATAGAGACATACAAGTATCTTACAGGGAGGAACAGGGTGCAGGAATACACTATTTTAAGTGAAAAGATGTTCCAGGACTAGACGGCATGGGATGAAGTTGGAGAGGAGGATGATTCAGAGGAAGCGTGAGGAAGGATTTCTTCACAGAACGGTGGTGGACAAGTGGAACACCCTGCCAGAGGAAGTGGTGGGGGCTGAAACAATCACAGGATTTAAGAATGCATGGGATAGACATAAAGGAATTCTGGAGGTCAGGGGTAAGGGGCAACAGACTTCTAGGAAAACATAAACTGAACTTACAATCTCAAATGGGCAGACTGGGTGGGCCATAGGCCCTTATCTGCCGACACTGTCTATGTATCTATGTATCTATGTATCTATGTAAGATCCCACCACTGATTTGCCAAGATGCAGGGGACCTAGAACCCTAATTTTTTTTCCTTTTGTTGTTGGGGCATAGGAGTGGGGAGTTAAGGTTGGAAACCATCACACCACATTTTCCTACTTCTGTGGCATTAACTTGTGCATTAACACAGTTATTTTTGCAAAGAATATCCTTTCTTTTTGAGATAGCGGAATCATATCCTCATTCACGCAAGTTCCTTTGGGACCTGCATGAAGACATGCAGATGTGTAAGACCCAAGGGAAGAAAGGGATAACTATGCCAACCTACAGAAGGGCAGTGACAGATGTTATGAATTAATGGGGCTATCTGGTGGTCTGTGGAAGTTCAGGGCCCTCTGTTCCCTTCACTTCATGAGGCCACAGATACAGACACACAGGGTAAAGAGTCCATCTATCATCTAATACACAGGAATCTTTACCACCCACAGGTGTAGAGGTGCAGGCCCCTATGCTAAGAGAAGAGTTGTCTTTACTATATGGTACCAGGGCACATGCAGGCAACCCCGTAGCTTTCCTTTCCTGGCTGGGGGGTTCTCATAACAGCATCATCCTCCCACCCTCACCCCATCCAGCTGGGTCATTGAGATTGCCCTTGAACTCAGCTCACCTTGACAGGATACCAAAACATAATTGCTGGGGCCAAGACTGGTACTACACACAAACTTTCTTAATAAATATATATATATATATATATATATATATATATATATATATATATTTTATTTTGACCTCAAATTTTCAAGATAGTTGTTTTGTGACTCCCCTTATAAACATGACATGTGACATTTATAGTATATTGACTGAAACATCATTTCACACCAGAAGTGTCAAAATATATCATGCCCAGGATTTACAAAGTGACACCTACAGTATCATGTTTATCATGTGGTGTAAAAAAAAGGTTATGTTGAAAGTTTGGAGTCAAAATATTGAAAATGATTGAAGTTATGAGTGATCATTGAAGTATTGCAATGTTCGTGCATAACTTGGTCATTTTACCATATTTGTACATCAAATTCTCAGCATAGCCTTCTTATGACACCACCTGCTGAATCCGGTAGATGAATTTTTTTGAATCCTTACTAAAACATCATTCTATGCCACAGGTGTGAAAGCACATTTTAGTCTGGATTTGAAAAATGGCAGCTGTCATGTTCATGTGGTGGTGTGTAAAAAATGTTTATGTTCTTCTCTGAAGAAGCCTGGTAGCTGCCAAATGAAATGTAAGATGTTATTTTTTCAGCCCAGTCACCAACTTGGTGTACAGCCAACAGTTTTGCACTAGTATTCTGATCAATAAAAACTATATTTAAATTTCATTCTGCTCTGGACTGGGTGCTTATTCTCTTTTTGCTGACGTATTACATTTAGTTTAGCACCAGTCCCAGTCACTTGGTGCAGCTCTAATTTGTTTTTTGATTGTCTAAGTATAATACCATAAGCACGGCCATGATCCTGCTTAGTGTTCCATTCTGTAGGACTGCGCTGGGACGGTGCTCTGTCGCCTACTGAGCACCACTCTGGCTCAATGAGATCCCGGCAACAGCACTAAACACTGCCAATCCTGGGGCCTTTAAAACTGAACTAAATCAATTTCTTTGGAGCATGAGCAAGTGAGAATGCCAGAACTGAGCCTGTTTCTCCCAACTATGGCACCTCACTCTCTCGTCTTTGAATGGCTGCACTGATACTGTTTCTCCCTGTGATTGTACTGCACCCACTCATTGCTGACTATCCTTTGTCCCCTCTTTCATCTCTCCTCCATGGTACCATCTCTTGTCTATCCCACCAGGGATGGGAACACCTGAACTTATGAAACATGCACCACCATCCCAATTCTGTCCTTGCCTTTGCTCCCATTCCCCTCTCAGAGGCCATTTCTATCCACCACCATCTCTACAGCACCTCACTACTATACTGTCCCCTGCCCATTACCTTGCTCCTCTCTTGCCCTTTACACTCTTTGCAATTGTCTTCCATCTCCTTTACCCCATTACTTAAGTGTTGCACACCCTTTTCCTTCTTCACTATTTGACAAGGCCCCCAGGGCTGCTTTATGTCCAATGGGTTAGTAGTCTGTCATGCTGCTGTTGACACTGCATATTGTTTAGCATTGTATAACCCTGTATAATAACATGTTCAATACATTATTTATTTTAAATAATGCATGTCTGTATTGTCTCCCCAATATCCATGATGTGGAACCTTTGTAAGAGTTTGTACTCAAAGAATGTTTCTGAATAATTCAATATAGTATATACATATATATATATATATATATATATATATATATATATATATACACACACACACACACACACACACATATATATATGTATACATATATCACACAAAGGAGGGAAATGAAAGCATTAGGGTTTGGTGTTTTAGGGGTCTTGGCAAATTGGTGGTGTGGTGTTCCTTGGGGTTGTCGGCCCTAATGCCCATGCCTCGCCTCAGTCACTGACCTCTTCTTTTCAGGTAAGTGCAGCATCATAGAAAGAAACATTACAAATCACGGTACTATCACAGTTTTAAACACAAATAAGCTAATACAAATATCTTGCTTATTAGACAGATTAAGCAATTTATGGAGAGGTATTAAATAATGCAGGTTAGCATCCTGAGAGTATTAAAATAGCCATATGCATTTCATTTGCATCATAACATAGAGTACATCAAAAATCAGAAAAGAATGCATGGAAGTATGAATCTCTACTCTGGCTATTTGAATGTTATTACTATTATACAACTAGAAATTCGAACCCAGAATTTTAAAAGTGCTGTGGTACTTTTTGAGTAATTTGCTCATAGTTACACAGTATGCAAGTGGTGGCTGTGGGATCAAACCAGGGTCTCCAGATTTGCAGTTCAGGACTCATAACCACTGCACTATATTGGCTCCAAGCAGTTGAACAGGAACATGCCTTTGTTCCCCTTTTTTGTCTATGAACTAAATGGATAACCTACTGTGGGCATGTCCTGCATGGCCAAGAACTTCCTTGTAGTGACAGATGTCAAGAATTCATGGAGCTGTCTAGTGGGCTGCAGCAGTGCAGGGCCCTTTGGACCCTGCACTTCCATGTGGCTGCAGATACAGATGTTCCAAGTAAAGAAAAAAGTGGGCCTCTACTCCTTTAAAGTTATGTGTAAATAACCCACTTCATGAATCTTTTCTTTTCGTCTTTTTTTATTTTTCTTTCTTAATTCATTCTTTGTCTTTACACATTCTAATAATCTTCATGCATATTTTCCTTTCTAGTAGTGCTCCTTGTATTACTTTTTATTATTACGTACATGTCAGGATAGTACTGTTCCTTCTTCAGATGAATGTGGAGCTGCTTTGCTCTAGTAAATAAAAATTAACACACTATTAGTGTTTATTTTTATAAATCTCTTGTATTCAAATTTAATTTTACTTATCAGGGGAACTAACCTGTCTATTTCATTAAAAGTGCTCAATATTCTTGTATGGTTGTTTACAAGACTTAATGCTGGGATATTCTGAAAAACAGTAGAAACTCTTTTTAAGAGTCTAAATCCCTGTCAAAATCATTATCTTATATGTGCATTCATTATTTATCCAGCTCTTTACCTCATGAATTCAGAGAACTCTGTCTCAGCTGAAGCATCTCTTTTTGCTTTTTTCTCTTTGTTTCTGTAAATACAAAAATGGGGTGGGGGGTACATTGGTGGTTTTAAATCTCCAGTTTTTTAAGTTTGTTTACTTCTCTTTTTCACCTTACCCCATTATTTTATCCTCCTAATGCTATTTAATTACTTACATCTTGGTGTTTTGTGTCCTAAGAGTTGAATCTTTTAAATCCCATGCAAAGCACCTGCTATGTTTTTCACCGTGCCATTACTCAGGATGCTATCCACTTTTAAGCTATGCTCCTTCTTATAGAAGGAGTAGGAGGGGTCGGGCCAAAGGTTAATCAAGCAGGCTGCATGATTCATCACTCCATGACATCACCCCTGGAAGCCCGGTCACTATGGATCTCCCTACAACTAAATCAAGCTGTAACGGGGGCTCCCCCTCTACATGTTTTCTCCAGAACTGAACTTTACATATTGTTTTCACAAGTGTGTCACTAGGTGGCTATATTTCTCCTTCAGGGGCTACATGTAAACAATAATGGTCTCTTTAACATACCCTCAGTGGGGGAGAGAGCTCATAGCACAAATTCAGTGCTGTTCATTTTTCAACAGTCTCCCAGTGAAACGGGGATAAAAAAACAAACAAGAAGAAGGGAGGGCAGTTCTTTTTTTCTTTTCTACAGATACAGATACACAGGGCAGAGTCCATCTCTCAGCCAATGCACACTGGCCCTTTGTGACTTGTGGGTGCAGGGCTATATTCCAAGAGAAGAATTGTTTTCACTATATGGTAACTGGGCCCATGTGGGCAATCCTGTACTTTTCCTTCCTTAGCTTGGGGGGTGGTGTCACATAACAGTTTCATCCCACCCCAACCCATCGAGATGGTGATTGAGCTTGCCACCAAACTCATATCATCAGCATATGATTGCAAACCATTACCCACTGGGGTAAACTCTGGCACTACACACAATGTTTCTTTTTTCTTTTCACATTTGTTCCCAAATTTTAAAGATAGTCATTTTATGACCCCCTTATAAACATGACATGTGGCATTTATTGAATAGTGGTCAAAACATCACTTCACACCACAAGTGTGAAAAAAAGTAAACAAATGGCTACGTTCAAAGTTTGGAGTAAAATATTGAAAATTAGTTTCAATGTTCACTCATAATTTGGTCATTTAACCAGATTTGTTTTTCACCCAAATTTTCTGCATAGCCTTCTTATTACCCCCACATCATGATGCTGGTAGGTGAAAATGCTCAAATCCCAACCAAAACATTATTTTGTGCCACACATTTCATTCAGGATTTGAAAAATAACAGCTGTTCTGTTCATGAGGTATTGTGAAAAAATGGCTATGTTGAAGATTTGGGGTCAGAATCTTGAAAATGACCAAAGTTATGAGCGAGAGTAGAAATAATTCAATGTACACTTATAACTTGGTTGTTTTTGAATATTTTTACTCTAAATGTTCAATATCGCCTTCTTGTGACCCCACCTCATGAACCCAGTAGGTGAAATTTTTCAAATCCCACCTGAAAGTTGATTTTGCACCACAAGTGCAAAAACATATTTTGGTCAGGGTTTGAAAAATGGCAGTGGTCACATTCATGAGATGGTGTGAAAAAATGGCTATGTCAAATATTTGAGGTCAAAATATTTAATATTACCAAAGTATTAGGCAAGCTTCTCCTTCTCCCATTATATTGTCCCTCAGACCTGGAAGATAGCAAAGGTTTTACCTCTGTACAAAGGGGGATGACCCCTCTTCCCCTGGCAACTACCAGTCAGTATCACTTCTTCCTTCACTTATTAAGCCTTCAGGAGACCCTTGTCTACTCCAGACTTACTGACTTCCTTTATTCCTCAGATTCCCTATCCCACTTTCAGGCTGGCTTTAGGAAGAACCAGTCCGCCATATCTTTCTTGTTGAGGGTAAATGACTCTATCCTCACTGGGATGGATCATTGACATATCACCTTAGCTATATTCATCAACCTGACCAAAGGATTTGACTTGGTGTCCCACCCTCTCCTTCTCAACAAGCTGAGATCTGCAGGCCTCTCAGTATCTGCTGTTGGCTGGTTCCACTCATACCTTGTGTGCCATCAGCAATCGGTACATGTGGGTGATGTCCTGTCTCCCACTGTCCCCATCCAAGCAGATGTCCCTCAGGGCTCCATCCTGAGTCCTGTTCTGTTATGCATTTTCCTAATTAACCCCCCCTTGCCATGTCTTATTGCATATCAAAATGTATGTGGATGATATGGTCATTTACACCGTTGGCCCTTCAGCTTCAGCTGTGGAAGTTCTGTTCCAAAAGGACTTCCACAATGTCCTGTGCTGGTTCCATGCCAACCAACTAAGGGTCAACACAAAGAAGACTGTCACTATGACCTTTTGTAACAGTTAGAAACTGGCTAAGTTCTCACCTCCCCCTGCTTTTTCCATCCTTGACGGTGCCCCTCTGGAGGTTGTCCTCACCTTCAAGTACCTTGGAGACTGGCTTGACAGTCAGCTTGATTTCTTCATGCACATCAATGCCATTCATGCCAAACTCCACCCAAAACTTGGTGCCTTGCACCATAACAAGGATTGCCACTCCCTCCAGATCTGCTGGGAGCTGCTAACCAAAATGGCCCTCCCAATCTTTGATTAGGCTGATGTGGTCTGTGGTACTGCCACTTCCTCTTCCCTTGCCAGACTGTATGCCCTCTGTAATGCCTTCTGCCATTTTGCCAGCAACTCTCCCCTCTGTACTCAGCATTGTTCACTTTACTCCTCCCTCTTCATCCTCCTTCTTCTTTCACATCAGCAGTCCCTCTGAGCCACCTTCAATTCCAAATATTGGCTTAGATCCATTCCATTCTACCAATCCTCCCTCATGTCCTCTGTTCCCTCCTCTTTCTACTCCCTCCTCTCCAGGGATTCCTGCATCTTTTCCATCCCCCACACTCATTCATCTGCTGGCCAAGCTGCTTTCTCCTACTGGCTCCCCTCCCTCTGGAATCTGCTCCCCTCTCCCCTCCACCTGTCCCCCTCATGTTCTGCCTTTAGATATCAACTAAGACAACTTAGTTCACCCTCCTGTTCCTGTAAATCCCCTTCCTAATCTCATATCCTCTTGCTTGACCCTCTTCTGTCAGCCCTTCTTCATACACTTGCCTTTGCTTCGCTTATGTCCAGCCACCATATCATTGCTGCATTTATGCTGATTTTTTTTATGTTTCCAATCCATTTACTGCTAACATTAAATTGTTATGCCTATATCCATATTTTTGATACATAATTTGTATCCATGTTTTGCTATGTAAGTTGTTCTTTCTTATTTCCCTTCCCCCAGGTCGCACATGGAAACAAGCATCAGCTCAGTGTGCCTTTCCTAGTTACTAACTTTTAAATAAATAAATAAAATGTTGACGGACACTCATAACTTTGTTGTTGTTTAATATTTTTACCCATATTTTAAGCATAGCCTTCTTATGACCCCCACCTCATGAACAAAGGGGGTAAAACTCAATCCTACCCAAAAGGTGATTTCACACAGTGATCACAAAATCATCTTTCTGGATGGATTTGAACAATTTCACCACACTTGTTCATGAGGTACGGTCCCAAAAAGGCAATATTGAAATTTGGTGCACAAATATTCAAAAATGACAAAATTGTAAATATAAGTTCAAACCCTGTTGAAATACATTAAACCAGACTTACCTTATTTTCCCATATTGCAGTCACCAGTTCCAGCAGCAAGACACATCTTCAACTGGAGAGTGGATCTATGTTGTAGGGTATGTTCAGGTGACTTAGGGTATGTGAGGTGTGGGGTTTTGGTCACAGAGTGGGGGTGGGGTGGTGGGATCAGATTGGCCAGGGACCATTTCCTTTTTTACAAGTTAAAAAAAGAGACATTGAGGGACTGTTTGCTTTTTTGTAAGGTTTGCTGTCTATTGGCTTCAACACTGGGGATACGGCACTGCACTGTCAGTTTGAACTCTATGGCGGCACTGGGGGTAGGCATCCTGGTGTTGCTACCTTTATGCTTGGGCAGAGAACAACCTGGGGAGGAGGTTGGGCAAGTGCTACAGGGGGTGAGCACCTCAGTCTACTTTATCTAAATTTAATAGAGTGGGCTTGCTGAGCTAGGAGTGGGAGGGAAATAAAGAAATAAATGATAGGTAAGTAGGCAGGTAGATAGTTATTTATTTATTTGTTTTTGATAACTGAGTAAGTGCTCTAGATATAGAAAATGCCTATTTTCAGGCATGATCTGGGAGAGTACAAAACAGGCACAGGGACGCTGTGTAGGCAATATGGAGGAGTTCATAGCTCTGACACATCTTCCAGTATTAACCACTAATCAGAACCCTATTAAAGCTAAAATATAAAACAATATAAACTAAGACCCTGTAACAGTCTAAGAAATAACATAAAACTCAATCAAAACAAATTTCAAAAACCTATCGCTACACATGCATCCCTACACATACATACTTTACAGTACAAAATAATCTTTCCTATTCACACAGCCATTCTTAAACACTAACTAACCTATGCCCACCCCAACCAACCCAAAATACCAATAAATTAAAATAAATAAACAAACAACAGGAGAATCCAATGTAGTTTTTTAAGTACAGAGGACACTTGACTCCAAAATGGTCTATATAAGTAATATGAACAAAGTCCAAGGCTAAATCAGCACAGAGTCTCAGGGTAGTGAAGAATAGAGCAGTGCTCTCATCACTCTCTAAACAATTGGATATGCCACCAACACAAAGTCCAAGTTCAGGCCACAAAGTTACCAGTTCTCAGTTTACTCTCATCATTTCTGATAAGGAAAATTGATACCAAAGTCAGATGAGTACTCTCAGTACTCACTCTTCACTGGAAATAGGCATCAAAACTCACAGGAAGGGGGGGGTGCCAAGCAGCCAGAAATAATGAGTGCTCTCACCACTCAGTTGTCCAAGGAAGAAAGTAACAAATACTCACTAGGAGTTTTAAGGAGGAGGGGAGGACAACCACTAAGTCTGATAAACAGTCTTGCATCCACTCACTAGATGGAAATGCCACCACAGTCACAATCCTTAGCAGCGGCTTCGCTCCTCTTTGCGGTTTGATCTAGCAGAGCCACCTCAGATTGACTGCTTCGCTCTCTTTACAGCTCAGTCTGGCAAGGAAAACAACAGTAAGGGCTCCCAGTCCACGATCCAGAAGGGGGCTGACTCCATCCTGCAAAATCCTCTGCCTCCACTCCTCCAACAGCTGCACAGGTGCTCCTCAGACACAGTGGAAAGCTGGTTGATTTTCCAGCAGAAATTGTTCCCTCCACCAACTGTTCTCACTCCCTGCGGTTCTCCAACTGGCAACTTCTGGTCAGAGCAAGTTCTTGTTTCTGACTGAAATCTCTTGGCCACAGGCAAAAACAAATGGCAGTATATGTAGTCCTCTGAACAAAAGCCTACCAGATCCAAAAAAATACAAAAACCCTAACTCCTATACTGTCTCACTAAAGTCCCTGCCTTATATTAAAAGCCCTACCTCACAGCACTAACACTGCACACTAACAATCTTAATAAAACAATGAAATTTGCACTCCGCAGACAATGTCTGGGCAGCAATTACTAACTAATCTCCTAAAGGATTCTCCTGAAATAGAAAATAAACACTTTTAGGAGCATTTTAGAGGTGTATGGAGGTGAAATTATTAAGTGTTAGCAATGACACCTCTCACTAAGCTGGGTACCCTGTATTATGGGGTGCCCAGAAATGTATTTTCAACCCTAATGCCCACCCCCTCTCCCACAGCACGCAGCCTCCTGTGCACAGCACCAGGTACAACTCCAAGCCAGTGCCACATAGTGATACACTCTTCAAGGTAGAGAAGTATTGTTCACCACACATGCCAACAAAATCTGTCATAGTCTTCATCATGCAGCATGAGCACTGCTTGAAGAAAATAGATCATGTTTGACCATGTTTGCACAGTGGAGGAGGTGGACATGAATGTTGAAAACCCCAAGGAAGACCCCACCACTGATTCTTCAATAGTCCAGAGACCCAAAACCCTAATGTTTTTAATTTCCTTACATTGTGCACTTTGCATTCTTCAACCCAAATAGCTGCATTAACCTAGTTTTTTTATTTTATTTATTTTTATTTTATTTAGTTTTTGTTGACCGGGTAAGTGCACTAGACAAATCAAGCCTATTTTCAGGCACGACCTGGGGAAGGGGGATACAGATGAATGCCAACTGACCTTGAACCAGATTAAGCTGTTGGTGGTATTTGTAGTGAATGAGGGAAATTTGGCCAGGACACCGGGGAAATTCCCCTACTCTTTTCACGGGTGGCTCTGTCCGTCCGTTCGAGGAGATGGAGGATCCCAGTCAGCCAGAGGAGGTGGAGGAGGAAGGTTGTGCGTACGCGACTCCGACCTGTTTGTGAGATATACCTACAGCTAATGGAGAGGTTCGAGACCAGGAGACTGCAATAAGCCACATTAGTGAGGAAGCATTAATATTCACTGGAAATAATACGGATGCAGAAGAAGAGGATGAAATGGTTTTAGCTGAGGAGCTAAAAAGGAAAAAACAACATCTTTTGGATTTAATTTCTTTGGCTGAAAGAGATTATCAAACTTGTCAGCGGAAATTAGAAGTGGAAAGGAACAAGAGAAAATGCTTCCCTGTAAGTCCTAATCAAGAAGGAGGGAAGCGTTTTGGACAACAAACGGGAGATGGAGGGAGTTCTACTCCCACTGCAAGGAAGATTTTGGCCCCGGTACAAGAACCCAAAACCGCATGTTTATTAGAACCCTGGTCCCCTGGAGAAGTACTAACAAGAACGGGCTGGGTATGGTAAGGAAACCGATGGGTCCCGGACCCTTTAATACCGATACCAGGAACTTCTAATTCAATATCCCAGAACAACACAAGAAAGAACATATGGCAAACACCCTTCCAATTTTAGAGTCCCAATCTGACAATAGTGCGGAAGCGCGATCTCAAGCTGAGGCTATTGTTTTTACAGAAACGCAAGACGCCACGGATGGACAGGAGTTACCTACGATAGATAATCTTTCGCAACCAGATGTAGAGGGACCTTCTTTGCTTCAGCTTGCAACGGAGCCTTTGCCCACCACTGGATTAATTCAAGCAACAAGGGATAAAGAAGATAACGAGACAGTAAGTGCTTTAAATTTGGTTAGGGGAACCTGTGAAAACTTTTGCTGGCCTTTTTAGGAAACCGGTGGAGTCTGCTAAACACAGGTTCCTATTGAGACTGAGGTACATTGGGCAGTCGCCAGTAGCCCCTGACCGTGTTTGGGTGGGCAAAACTTTACTGATAGACTCTATGGCATTTTCACCAAATGAAGTATATGCTTTAATACATCCACCAGGAGATCGATATTATGACGTTAGTTTTTTGCACTGGAGTGTCCTTGGATAAATTTTGGAGACTATTCTATAACTTACAGAATAACGAGAAATGGAAAGACTTTCAAGCCATTCCAATCACTAAACCTACCGTTAAAACAGTAACAATTCTTTTTCAAAATGAAGGCGTGAACATATCTGACATCATATTTTGGTTAGAGAAAAGATGTTATGTACAGGATAAACCTAGTCCAATTTTAGATGTAAATGGTTTCTGGACTGGAGGATGGACTTTTTCGAGTCCGATTAATTCATGATACTGAGGGCATACAGCATTTACCTAGCTCATTCTATCTGGGAAGGGACAGGGGTATTATATTTTATGCAGGCCAACCTAAAAGCTGTTTCAAGTGTGGATCGTTATCTCACTTAAATACAGCATGTAAGCAGGTTCAGTGTTTTCACTGTGGGATGTCGGGGCACCAAATTACAGAGTGTACAAGCCCCCTATTATGTAGCTTATGCAATGAAACTGATCATGTATTTGCTGATTGTGCATGGAAACATGTTGAGACAAACGAGACCTCTGATCAAGAGCATTTATTAGTACAAGCCCGTAGTTCTCAAGTAGAACCAGAGAACACTGAACTAGGATTAAGGTTAGGAGGGAAACGAAGGGGAAGGGGAAGAGGCGGAGGCCCCAGAAATGGAAGGAGGCCTAGTTTAAGATCAAGACTAGAGGCACCAATAAATTCTCTGCCACAGGATTTTCCATTAACCCCGAGTGTGGGTTTAGGCAGTGATGATATGACCACTCCTTTTGTTACCCCTCATGGATCCCCCGTTCGATCTACTATGCAGTTGGGTAACAATCAGGATGGTTCCTCAAATTTAAAGGGTAAAGAGGGCTACCAGGAAGAAGAGACATTATTGGAAAGCGATACTATTAGAGACCCCCCGAATTCACCTTTGCCCTTTTCCAATAGATATTCTATTTTAGCCAGCTGGGGAGAACAAGTAGAAGAAAGCCTTCCTGTTACAAACCAGAATTCGAATGAGCCTAGTGCAGAATCTTCTAAAGCCAGCACGGGGCGACCTGTTAAGCAGAAAGCACTAGAGGTGGCTAAACGTGTGACCAGATCTAGTAATAAACAGTTTAAACCCCCTCCCTAAACCCCTTTTCCGTTAACTATAACTTCTTTAAATGTGAATAGCATTAAATCCTACGTAAAGCATCAGTCAACATTTGGTATACTTTCTGCATTAAAATATGATGTGTATCTTTTACAAGATACACGTTTGTACACTGTGTCAGAGATAGCTGAAGTTAGAAAACAGTGGAAGTGGGGTGCATCATTTTGGTATTTAGGTGAAGACTTGTGTAGTGGAGTGGGAGTATGTTTCAACACTTTTGAAGTAAGCCCACTTTGAATAGTTGAAATTGAGCCTGGTAGAGCATTGTTGATAGATGTGAGAATAAAAGATATATCTTGCCGTATAATTTCTGTGTATGGACCACAGTTGAAGTCTGTGAGAATAGATTTGTTATATAATATATGACCGTATCTGTACAAAAAAGGTTTGTTAATTTTGGGAGGAGACTTTAATATAAATTTTGAACAGAAAAAAGTAACAGGGAAACAATATTGTGATAAATCCTGTTTATCTTCAATTCTGACTCAAGCAGGTTTAAAAGATGCACAGAAAAATGGGAGAAAATCAATTAAACCTACCTTTTTTAAAGGGAAATTAGCATCCCGCATAAACTTTATTTTTGTTCCCCAAATGTTACAGATAGATGGATTAATTTATGTACCTGTGGAAACTTCGGACCATATATTAATTGGAATTAAGGTAGATACTTGCCAGAACAGGAAACAAGGGCCAGGATTCTGGAAGCTTAATGTCTCTTGTTTGAAAGAAATATCAGTTATTTCTGATATAAGAATGATAATAAAAGATCAAATTACTACGATGGATTTATATGAAGATTTAGGAAGTTGGTGGGGAGCTTTAAAAATGTGCCTGATTGGATACTTCCAACATAGAGGAAGAGCAATGGCTAGTTTAAAAAACAGTAATTATTTAAAACTTCGTTGGTCATTACAGTCTCTCTTGTCCACTCAACACGAAAGTGGTGAGGATTTATCTAAAGAGATTAATCGTGTAAAGATGCTGATGACGTCTTTTCAGTATGATTGTATGAAATCTTTAATTCAAGAACAAACATGTGGGACTCAAGGGAAATCTGCCCAAGTGAATCCTTTTTTAGCATGTCAAGCAAGGTCTAATAAACGTTTATTTTCAGGATTGCGGAAAAAAGATGGGACTGTGGTTTATGATAATGGGGGAATAATGGATTTTTTAGATGAGCATGTGGAGAGCACTTTTGGGACGGTGGGACCTTCTTCTAATTTCATTTCTTGCTTATTAGAACCTGCAAACTTGCCAAAAGTAGATCAAGATTCTAAGTCTAGAATGGTAGCGGCTTTTACTGAAACGGAGATGAGCGCTGTGATCTCTGCATTAAAGAAGAATACTTTGCCTGGTTCTGATGGACTACCAGGGGAAGTATATAAAGTATTATGGGACCTAATGCCAAAGGAATTAATAGCGGTGTATAACTCCTTTTTGAAAGATATGCTGCTACCCACTCAGATGTATGAGGGATTACTTATTTTTCTTTTTAAGAAAGGAGATAGAATGGATATTAAAAACTGGAGACCTTTAACTCTTTTAAATGTAGATTTCAAAATTTTTTCTAAACTTTTGGGAAACAGATTATCTTTAGTGATGCAGAATTTGATACATGTACAGCAGTTTTGTGCAGTACCTGGGAGATATTTAACAGATACCTTAATTTTTATTAGTGAAATTATGTCAGCAGGTAAAGATCCAGTTAATGGATTAGAAGGCTATTTGGTTAGCATAGACCAATCGAAAGCATTTGACGAAGTGTCACATAAATATTTATGGGAATGTTTGAAAGCTTATGGGCTACCTTACCAATTTGTGAATTGGGTACAATTATGTTATGCATTGGCCACAGTTGTTCCATTAGAGAATGGGTGGGGAGGTCGACCTCATAGTGTGGTGAAAGGAGTTAGACAGGGATGCCCACTCAGCCCAATACTGTATGTGTTGGCTTTAGACCCAGTGCTGCGAATTATATGTATGTCGCCCTTAATCAAACCCATTGTTATGTATAATATTAACTTTCCAAAATTAATTGCTTATGCAGACGATATTTGTTTAGTGCTGCCGAATAGTGAGGCTATAGAACTCGCATACGAGTTACTTAGGTCGGTCGGGAAGATTATGGGAGCTAAAATTAATGAGGAAAAAACTAAATGTATTGCGATACCAGGATTCCCCAAAAATTCTGCTCGGGTATGGAGATTTAAAGTAGAACAAGAACCATGTAAGATTTTGGGAATATATTTTGGAAGTAAAAATAGTGATTGGGATAATTGGCAGGAGGCATTAAAGGAAGGTAATCTTAAGGTGTCTCAGTGGAATAAGCATAGATTGTCTAAGAAAAACTGCATTTATTTGGTTAAAACATATCTTATTCCGATTTTTTTGTTCATAAGTAACATTTTTTATGTCCCTAAAACTCTTGAAACTCCTTTGTTGCGATGTTTTTTCAGTGGTATATGGGGTAGTCGCTTAAATCCCATTAAAAGAAATACACTGTTTTTGGAGATAAGAGAGGGAGGTTTGGGGATGGTAAACCCCATTGTCTTCTTTTTTACCATTTTTTTGTATAAGAATTTAATTCCTGTGGTACAAAATAATTTACAAGTATGGGTTTCTTTAATGAGTCACCAATTACAGGGTATATTGAGAGAATGGGAAGAAGGATGTTTTGTACATTTTAATAAAAGGAGGCCCCCGGTGCAGGACAGTTGGAGGTTGGTATTTGATAATGTAAAAAAATGGGATGTGCATTGGTCATTAGCTAAGAAGTTTAACAGGAAAGGAATGTATAATTTAATTATGGGGTCTTTTTTTTCCGATTCCTCGTTCAGTCACCTCCCAGATGTAGTAAGCTCTGATTTAGCTTATTATTTGACAAATCGTCGCATACCGGAGCAGATGTGGGATATTTTATGGTTGGGAACACACGGTAAAATAAATGTACGCAGTAACCAAAAACATAAATCCTTACATGAGAGATATTGCCCAAGAGATAAGTGTATTACTCAATTGGAGAACAATGGATCATTTATATTATGATTGCTTTTACGCAAGAGAATTTTGGGACATCCTTAAAGAAAGGTGGAAGGATAGCTTAGAACTCCCTCCAGTTAAGGTAAGCTTGTATTATGGCTTCTTTGCTAATGAACAATAAGGAGATTGGTATGGCACTTTACAAGTGCTACATGTGTTTTTTTTATATTGGTTATGGATCAGCCGCTGTAGATTATTGCTACAACAGCAGCTTTTGTCCCCATTAACATTGATTATGATAATAGAATCTGAAATAAAGAAATTAATGTTTGCAGAAGGTAACATATTTTCTATGAGGAAATGGAAATCTTATTGGGATGATTTTGATTTTCTATGTGATTAGTTTGGGGGGAAGTTATCTTGTTAGGAAGAAAAGAAAAAAAGTGGCAAAGCATATAATGGAAAAGAAAAGCATGTGTAACATCAGTTTTTATTTGTAAGAATGTTTTATATTAAGATATGTATATGAATGTTTGATGGTTGTCTTTATACATTGTAAGAATTGTTTTGATTATAATAAAAAATTCCCCTACTCTTTTCGATAAATGCCATGGGCTCTTTAACATCCACCTGAACTACCACCAATCCAGGCAGATGGGACCTCGGTTTAATGTCTCATCTGAAAGACAGCACCTCAGAAGTGCAGCACCCCTCTCATGCTGCACTACAGTGTCAGTATTGGGATATTAACCCAAGTGCCAGATGTGGTAACTGAACCAACAGCCCTCTGATCTCCCGGCCTCAAAGGCGAGTGTGCTACCTACTGAGCCACTGACACTGATAATTGCAATTAATTTCCTTTCTTTTTCTGATAGTGAAATCATATCCTCTGGGACCTGTATGAAATGAAATAAACAGGATATTGGAGTTATTTCTAGCCCTGCTTCACCAACCAACAAGTAAAAGACAACAGTGTCTTAATACTTGTAGTTGCACTGTTACACCATACAATGATACTGTGTAATGGTGCAACTACAAGTGTTATAACTACTAGCTTGGATACAGTAATACTAATAAAGATTTCTTATCTGCAGTCTGTGGATTTTGGGACTCTGGTGGGAACATCCAGTCATAATTGTAATATAAGAATAGTGATGGGGCCATGAAGGATCTGCAGTTCATTAGTAACTAACTGGAATACACAAGGTACTCTGAACATAGAACAATACTTATCTGATCCACTTGGTCAGTGTCCTCCAACACTGGTGCTGATATGTACTGGATCTGTAGACATAAAGTGGAAAATAAGAACACTGATCATCTTTGTAAGGTGGAAAGCAGTTGCAGTTTTATTTTGGGGGTTTAAAGTGGGTTGATTGGTAGGGTAAATACTGATACCATAGCAATGACCCTGATTCATGAATAGACTTGGATTGCTCATGCAGGAAACCAAAATTAGCTGTTCAACCCATGCAGACTGGTGGCCAAGCTTAATTTCACAGCAGGGCTTTGATCTGAAAGACTAAGAGACCCTGACTCCCCTTTCTGTTTTGGTTGCTCATGGAAGTCAGTGGTGGGGATGTGGATAGGATTCAGTGTTCATGCACCCATTCTATTCTTGGAGTGCGGGGGGGCAAGTTGCTCCACTGATTGACCACCTCCAGGGCAGGATGAAGCCACTACTTTTTTTCCCAAGCTGCAGCACTGACAGGGTGATATACTGGCATGGTGGCTGATGGTCGGGGGGGGACATCCATCCCAGGGAGAGTCCGTTGGGGACCAAAGGAACAGGGCAAGTTCCTGAGATGGAGGGTAATGGGATGGGCATCTGACAGCAGAATGGGGCCTCTTGTTGATGCAGGGCCTGCAGTAACCTAACCTTCATCCCACCAGGAACAATTTCTCCATTTTTCTTGCCATGCTATTTGTGAAGACACAGTGAATGGACCCATCAGGCCTTCACACACGCATCAACCTACTGTGAGGGAAGGCTCCCTGGCTGGCCACAAGTTACTGTGTGTGCACCAGAACACTGCTCTGTCTCTCCCCAGGTTGGGTCTAGTGCTGAATGCTACATCGCTGTCCCACCAGCCTCAGCTAGAGATGCAGTGAATTTAATTTCCACCAGTGAAGTGGCCAATTTTGCCATGTGGAGTAAACCTTCAAAATATTCTGCTTTAGGCAGAATTTTGCCTAGGCAAAATTTTGCCTAATGTGGGTGAAATTTCACCTTTCGCGCAAAATTTCACCTTCCATGGGTGAAATTTCTCCTTCCACGGGTGAAATTTCACCATAGAAGGTGAAATTTCACCATTTTGCCAGGCAAAATTTCACATTTCGCTCCGTGAAATGGTTAGAATGTTGTGGATTACTCCTGAAGTGAATTTTGCACACTTCACCCACCTCTAGCCTTGGCCAATTCAGCTGACTCACTGAGCTCACACCCGAACTCAGGTCACTGGCACAGAAAGGCAGTGTGGTCCCCACTGGGCCAATGTCCGTCCCTACAAACAACGTTACTTCATAAATTTTAATTTGTGACATTTTGACCCCCAAATTTCCAACATAGTCATTTTATGACTATTTTTATAATATATTTTTTTTGTTGGATCATGCATTTGCAGCTGACATATTGCAGTAGTAGCAGATTTGGAGGCACGGTCACTGTTGGGCGAATGCAGGGCACGCATCAGTAGGTGTGTCCCTCATTCCCCAATCAGGCAGCATGCAGGTACCACATCAGCAATTTGGAATGTGGCCACCAGATCTGACAAAAGGTCTACTGCAATGAGAGCGGAGCTCTCATGCAGCATGACCATAACACGCCTCCCGACATGCATGCAACACTGTCGCCACCTCCTGTCAAAATGCTGATGGGGAAGCCCACTCCCCATTGGCATAATAACCCCCCTCCCATTTACAATGTATGCTGAGGAGGTTCCCAATCCCCCATGGCATCATGCGTGCCCCCCAACAGTTTTTCTTTGCCAATGGGGGCCCCAATCCACATCGGCTTCAGTGCCCAAGTTATGTTGCTGACGCTGAAGCCCACTCCCCATTGGCATTATGTAACACCCCCCCACTTTTGTTGTGTGCCGACAAGGTGCCCAATCCCAGTCAGCATGATGTCACACCCCCACTTTTGTTGTGTGCCCACGGGGGTGCCCAATCCCCCTCTGGCTACAGCTGCCCTCCAAAAAACAGTCCGTTGGCATGCTAGGAGCCCACCCCAGTGTGCCACATGCCCCTGTTAAAAAAAAGGTCCCACAATACTTTATTTCTTTTATTACCCTGTCAAAAAAGAAAACAGTCCCTCATGGTCTCCCTGCCCCCCTCGCACAACCCGCACCCACCGACTGCACACCCAGCCTCACCACACCCCCCTCACCCCATACTTACCTCTGGAGTCCTGTGCAATGATCTTCAGTGGACCAGGAACATGTTTGCACTCTTCAAAGCTAACCATGGACTGAGGAAATGCAGGTAAGCAGTATAATGGAATAAATAGGGTTTTTTTTCAACTCTGATGCATTTCTCAGGCATTTTTTGGAATTTTGGTACCAAATTTTCAACATGGGGTTTTTGGGACCCCTCCTCATGAATTCTGGCACTGTCATGGTGTTAATCAGCCCGAAAAGGTGATTTCACCGTCACTGTGTGGAATCACCTTTTGGGACTGATTAATGAAACAACAGTGCCAGTGTTCATGAGGTGTGCTCTCAAAAAGCCTATGTTGCAAATTTGGTGGAAAAAATCCAAAAAATGACAGTTTTATGAGTGTGTGTTGCGCAGTTTCCATGCATGCTCATAACTTCGTGAATCTGTAATATTGTCACTCCAGATTTTCAAAATTGGCATTTTTCCACACCTCGTTATGAACAGCATAGCTGTCATTTTACATATCCTGGCTGAAATGTGTTTTCACATGTCTGGCTCAGAATAGCATGGTTGCTGTACGAAATCAGTTTTCAGGACAGTTTCAGGAAATGATGGTGACACTGTTCATGAGCAGAAGTCCTAAAATGCCTATGTTGAAAATTTGGTGACGAAATTCCATAAAATAACTGTTACAAGTGTGCATTGTGCAGTTTCCACGTAAACTTGTAACTTCACAAATGTGCACTATTTTCACATCAGATTTTCAACTCTGACATTTTTTACACCTCCTTATGAACAGTACAGCTGTCATTTTTCACATCCTGCCTTAAATGTGTTTTCACACATGTGGCACACAATGGCGTGGTCACTGTGCAAAATCAACGTTTCAGACACATCAACAGAATCACACTGCCACTGTTCATGAGGGGAGGTCCCAAAATGCCTATGTTAAAGACGTGGTTAAAAAGGTCCAAAAAATAATTGGGTTACTGACGTGTGTTGCACAGTTTCTATGCATGCTCATACCTTTACCAATTTTTCATATTTTCACTCCAGATTTTCAACATTGCCAATTTTTTACATCTCCTCATGAACAATACAGTTGCCATTTTCCACATCCTGCCCAAAATGTGTTTTCATCCCTGTGTCACCAAATGGCATAGCCACTATGCAAAACCACCTCAGTGTATTTCCTTATGTCTACAGAGTAGGGTGAGGTGAAATGGTATGAGCGTTATAACTGACAACCCAAAGGCACGCCCCAATGCCTGTTGGTCTCTACAGGGTGGGGGTGGGGTTGGTGTCATTTTAATACTTCACTGCCATTCCTATTATGCGTCTCTAACTCCGGCACTACCAATGCCAATGCCAGCAAGACAACATTCGGCATTGACAAATGCTTGTTTATGACTGCTGTGGTTATGGAGCAGGTACTAGGTGTGGTGTAGATGTGGGTGCGAAATCAGGGTTTGGTATGGTTGTGGGGCAGAACCTCTAGAAAATGCTCTCTGTCTAACCCTTGTTTTCTGTTGGCAAAATGTATTTTGGCAAGATTCTAACTCTGTTCTGAGGACCAAATAAGTGTTGTCAATCACTTAATTGCATTCTGTGGACAAAACACCTTTTTGTCAAACTGCTAACTTCTTTCTGTGGAAAAATTGCCTTTTTTAGACTGTTAACTTCATTTGTGGGCAAAATGAATTTTACCAAAGGGCTAAGTTCATTCTACAGATAAAAAAATATTATGTCAACCCTCTAACTTTATTATGTTGAAAATAAAATCTGTGTCAGTCTCTCAGTTTAATTATGAAGAAACAATGCCAGCTGTCAAACCCCTAACTTCATTCTGTAAACAAAATGTATTTTGTCACATTCTCATCAACTGATTTTTTTTATGTTTAGATTATTCTGTTGACAAAATGAATGTCTGTAAAATCATTTTGCCAACAAGAAAAATCCATGTTACATTTCTGAGAAAATACTAAACTATTAGAACTGCTTCTGTGGACTAAATAAAGATGTCTAAATGTCATTAAGTGGATACCATTCTTTTTGTCGGCAAAATGTTAATGATACAAATTGCATAACCTATCCATGTCTTTTCAAGCACAGTCAAATGATATGGTGGACAACCAAGCCTTATGGCTTAATTAGAAACATGGATGTTGTCTCCAGAAAAGGATAATAAGTCCCATTAATTCTGTTATAATCCTACTTACCTATATGGTGTCATGGGGCCCAAGGTGGCTCCAAGCTCCCCTCACCCTCTCCTTGTGATTCTTCCTTTTTCATGATGCCTACAGTATGTGCCTGCCCAATGCATGCTTCATTCCTGCCACTGTCTCTGCACCCACCACCTCCCTAAACAGACTGCTACATCTATCCATCACCCATTCTGTGAAAAAAAATTTCATCATCTTCCCTTGAAATAAACTGTATTTGCAATTGTACTAAAAAGGGCATTCTCTACACTTTGTAATCACCATCATCTTCATCATCGTCATCAACACCTTCATCAAAATTGCATTGCTCATGCTTGAATCATAGCATAGAAACATACCTTAGATACAGACATACACATTAAAATATTGAATCAGAACCAAAACAAAAAAAATTATGAATTCAAAGGATAGAGATGTATGAATACAGTGTAAAAACAACAAGAAAAGCAACAAAAAATGTAACTTCTAAACAATTTATGTAACTCTGACTACAATAATGTGTACTAGAGTGCAGAACACTACAGTCTGAAAATGAAGAACTCAATACCAATAAAAACACTTAAAGCGGAAAAAAGTGTTGATGCCGCTTAATGCATCAGGTTTAGTTCATTTCAAGTATAATTTTTTTCTGACACTTATACAGTATATGTTCTATCTCCACTTTGTGAATTTAGCCAAAGTTATCTGGGTGGCTGTTTTCTGAAGACATAATCTGGATCATGGCATTCTACTGTGTACTGCATGATTTCCCTTTATGCATTGGTAGTAACCATAATTCCCTAAGAATTTTATAAACTAGACTGAGATGATAATGATGCAAGAATTCAATCTTTTCTCCCTCCTCCCCCAGGTACAAATGCAGAGATGAAGTAGTAACCCCAGGATTCCACTTTCCACAACCAATGTTACATAAGCAGAAAACATACGCTAAGTCTTAAAAATAGTTATTAAACTTCTTTTAGGTGATTTAAGTCTCCTCTGCATGAATAGATTTTAGATATGCAAAACAGGGCATAATCTACCGATTCATACTCTTGGCATGTCTTGCTGCACATTAATATGTAAGACATGATTTTTAACCACAACCATAAATCGTGTATTAGCCATATGATTTCCAAAGTCCAAAGGATAAGTCAAGAAAACGCTAAAATAGTTTTTACAGCAGATTTTACATAGCCATGTTCATTGCCTTTTTTCATTGTTTTATCACAGAATCTCCTGAGAAGCCCATTAGGAGCCATACAGTATTTAAATTTTGGAAGACATGCTGTACATATTAAAATAAATCTGTTTTTTCTGTTCACAGTAGCTCACTGGGCACCTCTTGTAGAAATCCCAAATCCTATGTAAAGATTTGTGATGAACAGTTTCCTATATAAAGAGATGTACACCCTGTAATGCTATACCATACACAGCAACATCTGTGTTATTAGTTTTGCTACAAAAGCTATTTTATTGGCTGGGTAGGAAATGTCAGCAAAATTATAAGCAAATCATAGAATTCCATCCATAGACTGGTACAAAAACTTTTTGACTTTATACAGGAGAAATGTATTTGCTACTCATAACCTGTCTTCTCCCTCCTGTTCCTGTACATTGCAGCCCTTCATGGCTCTCCTTGGGATGCTTGTTTGTGTAGAACCACCTGTATAGCACTTGTATATTTGCACCTATCTGATTGCAGTCCTTAATATGTTTATTTTTCTCATCAAGTATATATCCTATATAGAATCTGCCTATATATTCTTTCATTGCTCTGTATCCTCTGTTGTTCTAGTTAGGATTTTATCTGGTTGTGTTGTGTAATGTTATTCTCATTGTGCCAAAGTGTGTACTGAAATGTTTTTCTGATTGTGTCTACCCAGGACCATCTTTAAAATGAGCTTGCTCAACGGTGCCATTCCAGGTAAAATAAAAATGATTGATTGATCAATTGATTGATTGACTTTGTGAACATCAATGATTGAAAGTGGTTAGTAAAGGATTCCCTTCCAGGCAGAAAGGGAAGTCTCTTATGGAATATTATGTATATTTAATTTAGACGTGTACACCTCTAAGACTATAAAACACTCTGAGTGCAACCAAGGCTATACACATTGAGTTCTGAAAACAGCTTGGGCCCAGTTTTCAAAGGGCTTAGAGGGACACAAGGGGTTTGCATCCAAAGAGTCTGATGCAAGTGGTGACTTGTGTCCCAGCTTGCATCAAACACAATTTTCAAATGCAGCCTGCATCCAGTTTGATGCAGCTGCAGCACATCCCCTGCACCACAGGTTGTGGCACACAACTAGTTGCGGCATGGTGCAAAGGGGATTGCACCATGGCGGGGCTGCGATATCCCGTTCTGGGTAATTTTTAAAGCCCCATCATTAATGCAGCAAGGGTCACCACTTAGACCAGCCAGGAGGTGGTCTAAGTGCCTGTGCCAGTAGGATGGGGTACTGTAAAGGACAGCAGGGGAACACATGGGAGGACGAAGTGGGGTTGTAGAGACAGATATAAAGGTGAGGCAGCTATACAGTATGGAGGATTGCCCTTCTATTGTACTCTGCCATTGTAACATTGTAATGTACACTGATGCCCCTACATTGATCATCCCAATAGTGTAGCACTCCCAAAGTCACTCTATATTATAGTGAACCCTCCATTGATCCCAGATCACCCCTGTGCCCCTGTGCTCTAGCACCCTGGCCCCCTCCCCAATCACACCAGCAAACTGTGTGAGAATAGTGACAGAAACTGAAATAAACAAACCATGGTGGTCTATTGGAGCCCCACCTCCCACCCACCAGACGGCCCATACCCCTGATCCCAATAGCAGCAGCATCCAGCAGCCTGCCCTCCTTCCAGCACAATGGTGGCGCCGATCGAACTCAAATGATTGAACTGTATAAATATGATCAGTGAATGACAGCTGCTGTCATTCACTGGAGCATACTGTATACAGTTTGCAATCACTTCGAGTTCAGTTGGTAGCAAGCCATGGTGGTGAGAGGAGGGCAGTGCTGGCTCTCGGCTGCTATTTGGGATTGGGGGTGGGGTGGTCAGACAATACCTGATGGGGTGGGGAGCAGGGGGGTCCACTGGACCACCAGGGATAGTTACATACTATGGTGGAGATCATGGGGAGCGAGGGCAGTGTACTGTTACTGGGAGGTCCTTTGCAACCCCATCATGGGGATTGGGGGTCTGTGAGACCATTAGGGATGTGGTTTTACAACATATGGGTGTCATTGCAGTGTCAGTGGCTCAGTAGGTAGCACACTCGCCTCTGAGGCTGGGAGATCAGAGGGCTGTGGGTTCAGTTCCCACATCTGGCACATGGGTTAATATCCCAGTACTGACACTGTAGTTCAGTATGAGAGGGGTGCTGCACATCTGAGGTGCCATCTTACGGATGAGATGTTAAACCGAGGTCCCATCTTCCTGGATTGGTGGTAGTTCAGGTGGATGTTAAAGATCCCATGGCATTTATCAAAAAGAGTAGGGGAATTTTTTTATTGATATCACATCATCACAAATCATAACACATTGTACAAAAAATAAAGAGGAAAGAGAAAACAAACATATAGAAAGAAAGAACAACAGGTATTCACTTCACACACTTGATGCAGTATGTTAAAGATCACACAATAATCACTCCTTAACCCCAAAGAAACCCCCCCCCCCATTATCTTTCCCATACCATTGTGGCAGGGGAATTTTGCTAGTTGTAGCTCTCAAACCCAATTACTTCTGAGTGTGTTAAGTCACATGAAAGAATACAATTTTAATCCCAAATAAACAAGTATTTCATTCATACTCTGGTTAAAAGTGATTGTTCAAAATAATTTTCCAACTACTGAGTAACCAATAAACTATTAGGGCAAAAATCAGTAATACTTTTAAACCGTCTTGTTTAGAAATAGGTTTTTAGTCTACCTACTTACTTGTATTTGATAAATCCAAACAACCCTTTCCATTTCCTTAAAACATAGCTCTTAGGATTAGCCTGCAGATCTTTCTTAAACACTGCCCCCATAGCTTGTTCCACCAGTGTCTTATAGGTGGTATATGACATCAGTTTCTGTTGGAGTGTCCATTGACAGCGAGCCTGCCAAAGGTAAAACTTTAAACAGCAAAACAACACCATTAAAGTATCATAATCAAACATTATCTTGAGGTTGGGACAATACCCAAGGAACAAAGACTCATAGGTTAAACTGTCTAACCACCTTAGATTCCATTCTGTCTTTAAATATCCCCCATAGGGCTTTTGCATAGGAACAGGAAAAAAGGAAATGATCCATTGTCTCTTCAATATTTATACAACAGTTATATGGACAATTCCTTTCTTCTTGGGCCTTGTGTTTTGCATTGCCTCTTACATTCAGTCTCCCGTAAGCTGAAAGCCATAATACCTCCACATGTGCATTGGAATTCTGTTGTTATTTAATTGTTTTAACACCCTTCCCTTTAGATCTGGTGGGCAATTTTTAAATTCAGGTTGTTCCGGATGGATTTGACTCAACATGTGCAAGTACAATTGTCCTCCTGAAAGTCTGGAGATATCCGCTTTAGTGATCTCCCATTTGCAAAGCTTTTTGAGTGCTGGCTTAATGTATTCTGGTATTTTGATACAGGTGGGCAATTTGGGGGAAGGTTTCCAGTCCAAATTTCCAAATATGCACTACAAGTTTTTCAAAACAAATGGTATGTCACACCGGTTGGTTCCCCTAGCCCAATTTTAAGATTGTGAGACAGGCAAAGGATATGGAAAACGATTATAGTGTCCACCATACCCAGACCCCCTTGTTGTTTAGACAAGTATGCAAAACACCTTTTTATTGGGTTCAATCTGGATCCCCAAACCATCTGAAAAAAGCATGCATATAACCTGGTTTCTAAGATCACTGGGGGTGGGAAAATCATGGCTATATACAACAAAGTGGGTATAATGAACCTTTTAATTATGTGTAACCTTTTTATTTTAGACAACCTTCATGACTTCCATCTCTGGACTTTATTTTCAGCCCCCTGAAGAGCCCTTTCCCAGTTCTCAAGAGGGAGATTATGTTGTCCAAATGTTATTCCCAAGATTTTTTGTGGCTCTGAGGAGAAATAAATATGGTTTACTGTTACAGGTGCCCTCTCTGTATTTCCTAAGTACAACTCTTTACTTTTATTTAGATTGAGGATGGCATTTAGATACTCTAGAATATTCCTGCAGTTGTTTTATTACTGTTGGTAATTGCCCCAGGTTTGCTATAAACAGGCATATATCATCCGCATAGGCTTGGATTTTTATTTCCATTTGGCCTGGGATCCCCCCCCAAACCTTCCCATTATTGAGTATTGCTCAGAACTCTAATCAGAGGGTCCAGGGAAAGTTATAAAGGAGTGGGCTGAGGGGGCAGCCCTGTCGAACCTCTGTATTTATGGTGATACCTTTCATTACCAACCCTCTAATAATAGGTTGCACATAGACTCTAGAATATAGAAGTTGGATTTTATGCACAAATTCCTTGGAATACCATAAGGTAATATGGTCTGAAAGAGGAAAGGAAGGCATACTCCATCAAAAGCCTTGCTTTGATCTAAAGTAATGATACAACCGGATGTTTGTGCAGCACCACACATCTCTATTACATCTCTGATAATCGTTAAGGCATGTTGTAGCTTCCTTTCAGGGATCACACAAAACTGGGCTGGATGTATTAATAAAGGAGCTATTTGCCTTAGCCTATTGTTAAGAACCTGAGACAATATTTTAAAATCAGCATTCAGGAGCGTTATAGGTCTCCAGTTTGAGATGCCTACCTTTCACCCTCCCTTATATATAAAAATTAAGAGACTTGCTGTGAATTGAGGGGTGACCACCCCTTTGTCAAAAAATACTGAAAACGGTTCTACTAAACACCTTGCCATTTTTTTGGAAAATGATCTGTAAAACTCATAAGGCAGTCTGTCAGTTCCGGGTGAAGATCCATTTTTTAGTTTCATAATTACATCTTCTATTTCCTGTAATTTCAAAGGAGAGGTTAAAAATTCCTGATCCTCCTGGGCCAAGGTTACCTGGCTTTTCTCCAAATAAGAATTAATCAAATTTGTAGAAGGAGCAGGGGAACTCTCATGTGATGCCAAAAGCCCACAGATTATTTTATGGATCCCCATCTCATCTTCCACTATGTTTCCTCTATCATCTACTAATTGAAACATATCTAAAGTATCTTTCTTCTTTTTACAGGCTTCAAAGGGGTCTCCAATTGGGGTTTTTTGTTTTCCAAATTGCAATTCTGTATTTAAAGTTTTTGCCCTGTCATATTGAAATTTCCTTATTTCATCCTGGATCTGTTCAATGTCAGGGCCATAATCTTGTCTAGACATAGCAGACTGTGAAAGCATGTTCTGAAGTTTTGATTTTTAAATAGCTAAAAAAATTGTTTTGTGCCCTATGCTTGCCATAGTTTTGGAACCATATTGCTATCTCTTTTTTTTGTGTCCATCCACCATACCCCCAAATCTTCGTAGAGATCACTCACTGAGGTCCTAGCCCAGAGTAATGATGACATTTTCTCTTTAACAAAAGGGTCTGTGAGCATTGAAACATTTAATCTCCATATTTTCTCCCTCCTTATTTTCGGGGCTGTTTGAAACATTATTTGTAAGAGAAGGTGGTCTGAAAATTCTATAGGGATAGTATGAAAGTTTGGGTCATGGAGATTTCTAGAAACAAAAATATGGTCTATATTTGATGTCAGGTGTCCCCTTTTGTATGTATATTTGGGCACTTGGCATTGGTAGTGCGCCCAATTCTTCAGCTCGCCAATATCGACACATTTTGCAAGGCATTTGAATCTAATTATGCTTTCACTCTTCCCCTCAGTCCCCCTTTGGGTAAGTCACATTAAAATCCCCTCAGGATTACATAAGTGGACGTATGTAAGTAAGGTTGAAGTTTGGAAATTAGAGCTACTCTATCTGCTTTTGTTTGTGGGCTGTATACATTTATTAATCTATATGGGACCTTATCCCAATATCCATCTAGGATGAACTGCCTCCCTGGAATCAAATCCACCATCTTGGTCATTTGGAAGGAAAAGGTACTAAATATGATACCTATTCCATCAGCCCTGTCTGGCCCAAAGGACCAATAGGATGGCCCCCATCTACATTCTGCCTGGAACAGCCTAAGTTGGTCCGATGTGAGCATCCATGTTTCTTGCAAAAAACAGATATTTAGTTATAGATCTGTTAATAGGTAAAACAACGCTGTTCTCCTAAGGAAATGTAAGAGGCTATGACAGTTACATGAACCCAGGGATAACTTAACCATTCAATTTAAGAGTTCAAGGCCCTTTCTTCCTCCTTTTTTTTTTCTTCCCTTTGTACTCAAGCATATCATCCTTCCCTCCTTCAGCTTGTGTGGGTGTAAGAGCTACATCCATCTGTTCTGTATCTGATTCTACCTCAGTGGGAGCCAAAACCTCAAAGGGATTGGGTTCCGCTAGGCCTGCTTGCTGACTTGTGGGGGTGGAGGGCAGGTTTGGTTTTGTATTCCTAGTTGTCCTTCTTGGAGGGTGGGTTTTTTTGGGGGGTGGAAGAGGGATCACCTGCACATCAGTGGATTGATTATCTGTGTAGCAAACCGGTAATAGGTCCCCCCACTGGATGGGCTTATCAGGATTGGGACAGAGTGGATGATTCTCCTCATCTATTCTTATCTCTTCAGTCTCAACTTCCTCCTTTCTGCCTGGAATAGGGTCTGGACCCTTATCTAGGGGGTTGTGTTCTGCAGCAGGGACTTCAGCCTGTACCACATTTTTGGCTGCTTCCTCTTGAGCTTGTTGGATAAGAAGCTCAGGGCTAATGACTGTTGCCTTATTTCTTGCAGCCCACGGACACTCCAGAAATGTGCGACCTGTGTCCTCACATAACTCACATCATGTCAGGTTTGTGCATTGCATACTTAAGTGCCCCACCTCCCCACAGTTGTCACAGTGGGGGCGATCACATTCACTAGAGAGGTGGGTCCTAGCCCCACACTTGTAGCACGCTCGTGGCTGCCTTGAATAAAAACACACTTCTCTTTCTCTACCCAGCATGAAGGAGTTTGGTATATGCTCTATATCACTCTCCAGTTGCCTCAATTTAACCTTATATTTCCATCCCCCAGTCCAAAACATCTCAGAATCCAGTTGTGCTTCTGGTGCACTCAATACTTCACATTTTTGTTGAAGCCAGTATGTAATGTCATCAACGTGTACCCCTTCATTCCTAAACATCACTGTCACATATTTAGTGAGGGGTTTTGTCAAGGGGATCACCATAAAGGGGGACCACAGAGGTGAAAATTTAACTCGATTGAAGCATTGTCAGAACAAATCCAGGGTGTATGCAGATCTGAAACTAATGTCATAGTTGTCCACTCCTGAGAAGATTATAAAAGCAAAAACATCTTTTGGTGAAAAGTGTAGTGAGTCCTTCAGGAGCTTTCTCCCCACATATTGCCGATCTGGCCTGATTTTCAGACCCCCTTTGTACCGAATCCTAACTGCATTCCTTCTAGGAGCAGCATCTTTTTTTGATTTAGCAAAGAGTTCTGACAATAGTGGGCACTGGGGAGGGGGGTCAGTTTGTTTTTCTTCATTTCAGGTGCCACTCCTCTTCTGAGATCTGGGATTCCTGCCATGGTTATTTCATTCTTCCTGTCCTGTGTCGGATCCCCCCGGGGTTCCCGTATGTTTTTCTCTAAAGGCTCTTTTTCCAGTATAATCAGTTCAGTTATATTTTCTTGAAGCTGTCCCATATTTTCATCCCCCATATCTTGGGCAGAGTCTGGATTTGTACTCCCCTTTTCCCCAACAGAGATTTGAGTCAAACCTCTGGGACACCATTCTGGGGTGTTTGCAGACCACGGTGGGTCTGGCAACCACTGGCCTGAAGGCAATTTCTTCCATCCTGCCTCCTGTAGGGCTTTTCCCGGTGACCAACTGCAGAAGGGTTCAAGTCCCTGATTTAGATTACTGTGTAGGGAAAATGCTTTGCCAATTGCCTCTGTTGTTGACGTTGGACAGGATTGCATAGATATATTTTGTCCCTTGTGTTCTACAGGCCCTTTATGAGTATTGGGCCCATCTAGATTTCATTTTGCCAACATAACAGCCTCTCTCCTGTTTTTCCCTTCCTTAGATCCTGGTTTAGCAGATCGTGCTAAGAAAGAAAAAATGATAGCATCAGTCTGTTCAAAGGGATTGTTTTGGAAAATGACTTCCCCAGTTTTCTTTTCCTCTGTATTTGGGCCTTTTTGAATCTCTGTGTTGAACCAGGGGACTCTATTACCAGACTTAGGATTGTTTTCCAGTCCTGAAACTACATTAGGCATTTCTTTATCTTGTACAGCAGTTTTTAAACCTTTGTTTCCCTTCTCGCTCCTTTGTTCAGTTTTAGAGCTAGTTTCAGTAGGAACTTCTGCCTTAATATCACTGCCCTCTGCCTCCCGCAGGTTATTCAAAACATTCACCTCTTGGGGCTCTAGGCACCCGAATCCCTTGGTTTTCCTGCCAGCCCTGTTCACATTTGCACCAGTGGTTGAAATAATAGGGTGAAGATTTACCTGCGGGAGTGCCTGTCGGCTTGCTCCTTCCTTGCCCTTTGATGATGATGCATCATATTCAGAGCTGTCAGCTGGGCCATACCCATTGTCAATTTCTTCACTGTGATCCAGTAACTTTAATTCAGCTTGTTTTCTTGCCATAAAAGCTGCATATTTCTCCTTGGCTTTCTCTAATGCCTGCAGAAGTTCTTCTTTACTTTTGCCCTTAATTCCTTTTATTGGAGTTCTCTCACAGTCCTTATTTCCATCAATATTACTCAAGTCCTCAATCAAGAAAAACATCTTTTCTTGTTTATTTTGAACTAATTCATGGTTTATTTCCAGTAAAGTAGCCTCTTGCAATATGAGGACATGGGAGGAGGCCATCTCCCCTGCCACATCAGCACTTCCTCCTCCTCGGTCCAGCTCCCACCTGGGCTCCTCCATCCCTGCTCAGAGGAAGTCAAGCCCCCTGCTGGCAGCAGAGTAGGGGAATTCCCCCAGTGTCCTGGCCAAATTTCCCTCATTCACTAAAAATACCACCAACAGCTTAATCTGTTTCAAGGTCAGTTGGCATTCATCTGTATCCCCTTCCCCCGGGTCATGCCTGAAAATAGGCAGGATTTGTCTAGTACACTTACCCAGTCAACAAAAACTATATAAAAATAACAAATAAATAAATCAGGTGTCATCGGGGATGGAGGGATGTGTGCAGCACACTGTACTGTACTACAGTATATGGCACATGCATCCAGGTGTGGTATGGTGCAAAGGGACTCTCTGGCCCCTGGTATGACCCTTACACCCCCCTGGCTTACTGGTATGACCCTGGCACCCCCTTGCTTACTGTTTCTCCTCCTTCCCACTACCCCGGTTCCTCCAGTGTTTCACGGACTGGGGCAGGGTCATGCCGAACACCTGCGCCATATACTGCAGATGTAGCCAAGTCTTTGGCACATCTTGCAGTCTGCAGCAAACCTGGGTGTTTGGATAAGGGACCCAGCAGATTCCAAAATCTGGCACAAGATCCCTGCCACAACCAGGTTTCCCTGCAACCCTTAGAGCGACACAAGTTGCATCACTCTAAGGGGTCTTTGAAAATTGGGCCCCTTAGATTGATGGTTATAATGGGAAAAAGAAGGTTTGAGACTCACTGGATTGCTAGCCTCTTTATGATACCCTGCAGGTGAAGAATGTGTATATTTTGTAGTGACATTGTCAGTGTTTAAGCATAATAAACTAATTTTGTTTATCTTGTCTTTTTTATATAGCTTTTTTAGCAAATGGTGACATCCATCCAGTCTTCAGGTTAGGTGTTATTTCCATTTACCTCCCAGCCCATCAGACCCTACTCTCACAGTCCAACTAGCAGGGGTCACCACAGTGTGAGTCTGCTGGCATGGCAGTGCAGTACATTGTGATTAGGACATTGTATAGCTCTAACATGTCTGCTTTCTTGTGCTGACACCCCTTCCCATTATTCTATTCTATTCTATTCTATTCTATTCTATTCTATTCTATTCTATTCTATTCTAGATTATGGAGGAATGGTCAAGTCCAAGTGCATGTTGCACTAGCGTAACCCATTCTGTATTGTCCATCATCAAGGAAGGAGGTTACTGGGGTTCATCTCTGACTGATACAGACTAGTTTGAGCTCTTGAGAACAAATATTAAGATCTCAAGACAGCATTGAAAACATTAAAGATACCAAAGCACAAAAGAGGTTGTTGAACAACATCCTAGAGGAAGATCTGGAACATGTGACCTTGCAGAAAAAGTTTAAGATGGAGGAAAATGAGCCCTAAAAGCAGAGGGCAACAAGAATAATGCAAGATAGCAGTGGTGAGAAGAAGAGGTACTGTAACAAGGAAAACAAATCTCCTATACTACCTATCACCCCAACAAGTGTACTTTCCACAATGTAGATGGTAAGGAAGTGATTTCACCTAGTGCTTGGAGTCTATCAAGTCCTCAGAGTGATGGCATTAAACAGAGAAGCAGGAAAAAAATGATGGTTGTGTCTCAGTTCTTTGAGTCATAGGCATGAGACTGTGCAAGCATGGTGTCAAGAGCCATCAGTTCTTTTGCATTACAGTGGTAAGGATGACAGAACTCTGATTGTGTAAAAGCAGACTATTTGAAAAAACAAATAATGAAGTAGTTGTTGTGGTCCATGTAGGAACTTGCAACATAGATAGAAGTCATACAATTCAAATTTAAAGAGCACTGGAGGAAACAAAGGGGCAGGACCTCAGTGGTTGTTTTATTGGATGTCCTACCAGCCATAATTAGGACCAGATATGTGGTTTGAGATCAGGAGATTAAATGAATGCAATATGGGTTCATAAAAAAAAAAAATGTTCAAGTATTTGTAGAACTTGTGGACCTATAAGCATATGGAGATTTTATAGAAGGATTGGGTTTTTGTGTGAACAAAAGGGGCAGACTTTGTTGACAAGTAATGATGGAAAGCATGACTTAAGCATTTCAAAACTAGGAGATAGGGATGATGGGCAGGTGAGATCATGCTCTCAGTCCAGACAAGGCAGGGCAGGGGAAACTGTAAGAAGCAGAGGAAATTGGATCTAGAGGAGACTACAGAAATAATGGTAGTCAAAGCTCAATTGGAGTGAAGTGCCAGTGCAGTCAGCTTACACTTTACGGTTTGTATTTGTTTATGAGCACTGTTTGCTTATTCAATAATACTTTTTATAGTGCTGGTGCTGCCTGATTGCTGTCCTTTGAAGAACTAAATGGAACTTTCATATCTAAATGGGCCTGCAACAGTAAGTACAGTTGTCTTTTGTCTTTGCTACGAGTGCAGCTGCTTCCTGATCTGTGTGCTTTGTTTGTAGTGCAGCCTACATCTTGGCCTGCACTGCTCTTGCACTACAAGTGCTGCCTCCACTTCAGGATTTGTTTGAGCATTTATAGTAGTTCTCTGTTAACCCAAGGTAACAGGTGTCCTGAGTTTTGAAGCTAACTTGGGATTTTTCCATGGAACTTTGAGAGACAGGCTGCATAACACCAGGAATAGTTTAGCCTTCAGAGGTACAACTGCTGAAAACAGTACTTTAAGGCATCCGGTGCTGACCATCCAGGAACTGGATAGGTAAATGTGGGCAGATTAGTGTTCTAAGATACATTTAATCACCTCCTTACCCAACCAACTCACACACAGGAAATGATTAGGTCAATTTGGCTAGCTATGCTTCTAACGTGCACAACCTTATCATTACCCTGTTCCGACAGCTTCTTCCTGGTGGTCTCATATAAATGTAATATTACTCTCTGTCTGGTGCAAAAATCTATAACTTGTCATTCTTTAAAATAAAGGTGACCTCTAGACATGTAACACAAGCTGACTAGTAGCAGAAAAAAAACACCAACAAACTGTCTTTGTCCCCTTGGAGGTAAAAGTTTGGTCTGGGCTGTACATACTGTTACTGAAACTTCACAGTCATCATTAAACAGGTAAGTTTTCTTGCAGCATGGTTTTGATGAGTCTCTAAGTTATGGGTAACTCTGCTAATCTACTGAGGGCTATGGCTATCTAAACATTTAATCTGATCTGACTAGGAGCAGACGAAGAAACAAAAATGACAAACTGCCTCTTTTCCCCTTGGAGGAAAGAGTTTGATCTTGAGTGCACATACTATAACTGAAACTCCCCAACGATCAGTAAAGAGGCCCAGTTTCTTGGAGCACAGTTCTGAAGTGTCTCTATGTCATTGATAGATGCTGTCCATCCCAGCCAGCACTAAGTAAGCAATTTAGGGTCCAGCAAAAAAAAAAGAATTTCACTCCATTTTACTTAAATGCATTTTAGTTACACTACAGCTACACAGACATGCTGCTGAGGCTCTCAGCATAACAATTTCTAGCAAAAAAAGGATCTCTTGCATCCCATTACATTTTAGGATTTTTTGTATTCTTTTCTGCTTTAATCCCATACGTTGCCAATGTCTGCTCAAGGCTGCATTACGCATGCATGATTCATGTTTTTTTTGTATATAAAATTTGTATTGAAATTTTGCAGAACACACAGCCAAAATATTATAAATATGCCATTCAACAATTAGTAGCTTACCTACCATTACTATAGAACTATACTATCATACAAAATACAGACAGACGTTTGCAACTAACCATAACAAAAACAACCATTTGTCAATGCCGAATGTTGTCTCGCTGGCATTGGCATTGGTAGTGCCAGAGTTCGAGATGCATAATAGGAATGGCAGTGAAGTATTGAAGTGACACCAACCCCACCCCCACCCTGTAGAGAGCAACAGGCATTGGGGTGTGCCTTTGGGTCATTGGCTGTAACGCTCATGCCAATGTACCTCACCCTACCCTGTAGACACTGACAAGTGGCGTGGTGTGCTTTGGGGTCTTTGGGTGTTATACTTACCCCATTCCATAAGAAAATACACTGGGGTGGGTGCAGTAAAAGAGAATGGGGTAACTTTGTGACAGAACAGTGCACGATGCCTGTCACTGGCTGCAGGGTGGTGGTGGGGTGGAATGGCGTGAGCATTACAGTCAGTGATCCCAAGTCACACCCCTGATGCCTGTCAGTCTCTACAGGGTGGGGTGCTACAGTTGGAAACAATAACCCCATAGGCGTCTGTTGGTATTTTCACTCCAAATTTTCAACATGGGGTTTTTGTGAGCCCACCTCATGAAAAGCGGCACTATCAGTTTGTTAGCTGATAGGTGGTTTTGCACAGCAGCTATGCCATTCGGCAACACAGGGATGAAAACACATTTTGGGGAGTATATGGAAAATGACAACTGTAGTGTTCATGAGGAGATGTAAAAAAATGGCAACATTGAAAATCTGGAGTGAAAATATGAAAAACTGGTGAAGCTATGAGCATGCATAGTAACTGTGCAACACACGCCCGTAACCCAATTATTTTGGGGATTTTTTTAACCACATGTTTAACATAGGCATGTTAGGACCTCCCCTCATGAACAGTGGCACTGTTATTTTGTTAATTTGTCCGAAATATTAATTTTGCACAGTGACCATGCCATTGTGCGCCACAGGTGGGAAAACATATTTAGGGCAGGATGAAAAAAAATTACAGTTGTACTGTTCATAAGGAGGTGTGAAAAAATGGCAGTGTTGAAAATCTGGCATGAAAATATTGCACATTTGTGAAGTTACAGGGGTGCGTGGAAACTGTGCAACACACACTTGTAACACAGTCATTTTACGGAATTTTATCACCGAATTTTCAAAATAGGCATTTTAGGAGTTCTTCTCGTGAACAGTGTCACCGTCATTTCCTTAAACTGTCCCAAAAACTTATATCGCTCAGCGACCACGCTATTCTGCACCGGACGTGCCAAAACACATTTTGGCCAGGATATGTAAAATGACAGCTGTACTGTTCATAAGGAAGTGTGAAAAAATGTCAATATTGAATAATACAAATTCATGAAGTTACGAGCGTGCATGGAAACTGCGCAGTGCACGCTCATAAAACAGCCATTTTTTGGATTTTTTCTACCAAATTTGCAACATAGGCTTTTTGAGAGCCCCCCTTATGAACATTGGCACTGTTGTTTCATTAATCAGTCCCAAAAGGTGATTCCAAGCAGTGACTGCAAAATCACCTTTTGGGACAAAATAATGTCATGACAGTACATGAATTAATGAGGAGGGGACCCAATAACCCAATGATAAAAATTTGCTGCCAAGATTCCCAAAAATGGCTGAGATATGCACCAAAGTTGAAAAAAAAACTATTTATGCCATTATATAGCTTACTGGCATTTCTTCAATTTGCGGTTGGCTTTGAAGAGCACAGTTGTGTTCCCGGTCCACTGAAGATCATCCAGCCAGACTCTGGTGGTACATATGGGTTGAGGGGGGTGTGGGGAGACAGTGTGCATAGAAGGTGGGGCAGGTTGTGGGAGGGGCAGGGAGTCCGCGAGGGACTGTTTTCTTTTTTACAGGTTTACAAAAAGGAAAAAACAATGCAGGATATTTTTTCTTCTGCAGGGGATTTGGCACACTAGGGTGGGCTCCCAGCATGCCACCTAAGTGTTTTTTGGGGGGATGCTGTAGCCGATGAAGGATTGGGCACCCCCATCGGCACATGCCAAAGGGGGGGACACAGGAGCTGAGGGGATTGGGCACCCCCTCAGCACAGAACAAAAGTGGGGGGGAGACATTATGCCAACAGGGAATGGGCTCCCACACTGGCAAAATAAATGGGATGGGGGACAAATGTCAATGGAGATTGGGTCCCCTGTCAGCAAAGAAAAACTGTTGAGGGGGTGCATGATGCTGAGGGGGATTGGGCACCTGCTCGGCATACATTTTAAATGGGAGGGGGGTTATTATGCCAATGGGGAGTTGGCTCCCCCATCAGCATTGTGACAGGAGGCAGCGGCAGTCACTGCTGCCATGTTGTGTGCTAATTGGGTGGCGTGTTATGGTCACACTGCATGAGAGCTTCACTCTCATTGCAGTGGACCGTTTCTTAGATCTGGTGTCCACATTAGGGATTCATGATGTCAGCACCTGCTGCTGGCTGATTGAGAAATGAAGGACACACCTACTGATGCGTGCCCTGCATTCGCCCAACAGTGACCATGCCTCCAAATCTGCTACTACTGCAAGATGTTGACTGGTGCACAAGTGCAAGCCAACATAACAATAATTTCCTGAAATGCAAAAAACTTCCCATTGCACCATCAAACAGTCACCAGCACACATGTTTAATATATAAAGAAGAGTGAATAAGAATGAAAAAAAAAGAAACAACAAAAACTAAGTGGCAGATATAGGGAGCCTAAAAGTGTCCTTAAAACAGAGCCTGTAATAAAAATTATCCACACTAAACAGTACAGAAAACAGCCCAGGTCACTGAATAGAAGTAACTAGACTTTATTTTCCTCCATAACAGAACTTTTTCAAAAGATGCAGTCTTAGACAGAGCATTCTGCCAAATTCTAAAGCTGGGCACAGTTATTGATTTCTGGTTTCTGATCAATAGTCTTTTGGCTTCTAAAGCAGCTGAGTATAGAAACAATTTGTACTTGGAAGCCATTGTCAGAAGTGAGCTAGGATCTCCCAGAATCCAAAAGACCAGAGACTGGGGAAGAGCCATATGGAGTATATCCTCTAGATAAACAGTAATCTTCTCCCACCAGTCCCCCAAACTGAGCAATCACATAATATATGGAAGTGGACCCCTAAAGCCTTAAAACATCTCCAACATACATTAGAGGAGCATAAGCACAGTGAAAACAACCGGTCTGGGGTCCTGTACCAAAAACTAAGGACCTTCTTTTGTATCAGCTGCAGATGGGGATCAGGGGAAGCTCAATGTGCCTAATCCCAGCAACTGCGCCACCTATAATCTGGAATAATTAATTGCAATTATTCAGCACATTTTATTTTATATGGCTCCCAGTTAGGTGAATTCAAATCTATAATATATTTATACATGCTACTTAACTGACCTTTAGGCACCCTAGCCCAGTGCTACAGATGTTTTCCAAGATCTGTTGAGATCAAAGAAAAATCTTGATTAAGCCATAGCCTACAAACATGCCTGAGCTGGAGGTACCACCACAGGTCATGAGGCGGCAGGAAAAATTCCTAGTACAGCCTGTCAAAAACCCCAGTGCACTGATCAATAAGATCCCCCACAACACGAATACCATTAGCTATCCATGTCCTTCAACTGATCTGTGAGCCACATATTTGAAAATGGGGATTGCACCAAAGAGGCTCAAAACGGCCCAAAAAATCAGAAGAGACATGATTAATCTGATGGCAAATATTTGTAAATAAAAAAATCACAAATAAAATGCATGCTTTCTAGCTCCCTCTCAAATTCCTCTCAACCTTTGCAGCAGGTTTCTATATTCAGCTTTGATTTTAAGTAAGAATAATACACAATTTGTTAGTAGATCAGGAAATTTGTTTGGAGGATGTGACCAAAGATGACCTTAGATTTCAAGCTCCTTGTCATTTTTCTCTATGTGTGCACAGTCTTCTAGGAAGATGAAATGGGCCTATATGTATGGTGGCCCTGAAGTGCAAAACACACACCAAAAAAGTGAAATGCAATCAAATAAGTAGAACAACAACCAAAAGAATGAAATGCAAGCAAAAAATAAAGCAACACAATCAAATGTGAAGTGTTATGCCACAAAAGAATGAAGTAGTAAAACAAAAAGAAATATAAAGAATTTAAGATTGAATGCAAACAAAAAGCACAGCACAAATAAAAAGTGAATGCAAACAAAAACACACAACACAATGAAAAAGTGAATGCAAACAAGAAAACCACAAAACAACAAAAAGTGAATGCAAACAAAAAAAAACAACACAATGAAAATGTGAATGAGAACAAAAAACACAACACAACAAAAAGTGAATTCAAACAAAAAACCACAATACAACAAAAAACACGGTATATAACGTATGCAAAATGCCTCATTTTGAAAATAAACATCTGATATTTTATATTGTTGTAACCACTGCAAAAACAGAAGATTGCACCTCTGAATAAAGAATATGGAGACCCGTTTTATGTTATACCCACAATACCTTGCTGTATATATCTACTTATTAGGTCCTGTACTGCAGTCACCACTACAAAAATAGGGGACTACATCTCTGAGTAAGGAAAATGTAAGTCTATTAAATTATCTGTTATACTGCTGTGACCATTAACAGAATAAGAGTTAGCTGATGTAACAAAAAGGGACTATTTTAGTCCAAATGCAGTTAGAAATGTTTTGCAAGCAGTATAATTGCCTTTTTTTAATATTACAGCTTTAAAACATTTTCTACACATATTAGTGTGATACAGCACTTCAGGGATGTGTAATCACACTTTGCTGTTGGGTGTTTAATGGCATAGTTACATACTATGGAGATTCTTATTGCATACATAACATACAACATAGTGTGTGGTTACGCTTTGATATACACATGCCTTGGGTGTGTTCTGAGGTGTACAGCAAAGCAGAGTACTTTTCTCCATCCATGAAGTGCATATATCACATGCAACTGCACACCCTGAAATGTGTTACTGTACTTATAAAATAGGTACAAAATTAATATATGGGGTGAAACACATGAAAAGGTGCAGGTGTACAGCCATTGTGGAGTAATACATGATCATGTGATGGGTTTGTACCACTGGTAGTTAAGGATTTTTCTTACCCATTTTATTAATATTTATGTGTGAGAGTGTGTAATGGTTGAAATTACAATGGGGGCTATGCATAAAAGTGATCAGTGTATGCGCATACATTGCCTGCATACCTATGTGATCACAGACAGGTGCAGGGTGCATGGATTCATGACCACAAGTACTCATAGGGCTCCTGTCCACAGCCTCGCCCCCCCCTCTGCTCTGGACCATGGAGGTTGATGGGCAGTGGACCCAGGCAAGCATCCAGTTGGATACCTGTTCTGGGTCCTGAACTGGATCCCTTGTGCCATGGGTGCAGGGGAGTGTGGGAAGCTGCAGGACCAGGATGTGTAAAAGTACAGGCACTCACCCAAATGGCTGCCCCAGCCCAGCCTGGCAGCCTGGTGGGCTGGGGCAGCAGTGTGCAGGAGGATCCCGTTGCCATCGTGCCCCATCGGCAACTGTGGGGGGTGGGGCATGTACACATGGCAGTGTCCCCTGTGGTGTAAAATTTCCCAGCATAGATTGGTCACTTTTATACATAGCACACATTGAAATTTTGAACACTGGGGAGACAAGTATTGTAAATAAAAAGGAAAAACATGTTTGAGGATTTCCAGCTGTGGTTGAACATAATGCTATGGTCAGATCCTGATTCATATTTTGTAGGGATAGTCTTACAATTGCCTGCTCAGGGCCAGTATGAGCAACACTCTTCCCTCTTTCCAAGGAAACTTGGCAAATTACATCATGCTACCCGCTCAAACAATCATTTGACTGACCAGTTTAGAATTTGGAAGGGAGGGCTATATGTATATATATATATTTATGTGGTATGCAATGATCTGATTCCAAATATGCAGTTTATCATCACTTATGAGGAGGCAGAACTTTAATAACTCAATTGTGGCTTTGTCACTGTTGTGATATGATCCTGTCCCCTTACACATGAAGATAAACTGCATATTGGGCTGTATGCACTAAGCCTACATGCCACATATCTGTAGTATGTAGGCAAGGCTACATGTGAATTCCACAAAATGGGGGTCCAGTGGACCCCCGGTAGCATTCAATATTGGTGTGCCAGCCAGTTGCGCACCAGATCTTCTGGCTGCCCAAGCAGCTATGTACCATAGGCAGTCCATGGGTGTACCAGGGGGTAGGCCCACACTCCATGTGTTTCATTAAGGTGCAGAGTGCTGGATTGGGGAATTTTATGCCATGGGGAACCCTGCCATGTGTACATGTCCCCTTCAATGGTTATTGGCTGGGAGTGACAGCAACAGAATCCCCCTGCACACAGCTGCCCCAGCCCACCATGTTGCCAGGGTGGGCTGGGGGCTGCCATTTGAGTGAGTATCCATACTTTTACACATCCAAGTCCTGCACATTTCCAAACTCCCCTGCACCCAACACACAAGGGAACCAGTCCAGTCAGGATGGGCATCTAATTGGGTGCTTGCCTGGGTCCACTGCTCCACACCTGTCCACCCCCACAGTCCTGCACTCCGGGTGGGGTGAGCCTGTGGACAGGTGCCCTATGAGTGCTTCAGGTCATGAATCCATGCACCCTGCACCAGTCTGCAGCCACTTAGGCATGCAGGCAATGTATGTGTACATTGCACATACATTGTAAATTTTTATGCATAGCCCTCATTGTAATTTCAACCATTAGAACCTCGCACACATAAATAACAATAAAATAGGTAAGAAAAATCCTTAACTACCAGTGGTGCAAACTCATCACATGATTGTGCATTACTCCATAATGGCCACAAACTTGCACCTTTTTCATGTGTTTTGCCCCATAAATTAATTGTGTGCCCATTTTATAAGTGCAGTAACACATCTCAGGGTGTGCAGTTGTATGTGATATATGCACTTCTCGGATGGAGGAAAGTACTCTGCTTTGCTTTATACCTCACAACACACCCAAGGCGTGTGTATTTCAGAGCATGACTGCACACACTGTTGTATGCCATGTATCCAATAATACACTCCAGGGTGTGTATTTATGCTGTTAGGCATGAGGTGCTTGTGCTGAGTGCCTTTAAACACCCACGAGCAAAGTACAAAATATTACAGCATAATTACACATCCCTGAAGTGTCGTATCTCGCTTGTAACATATGTATTAAAATTGTTAAAGAAGTAATATGGAGCATAGGTGTGAGGGGGTTAAAAAAAACAAGTATACTGCTTGCAAATGGTTTGTAACTGCATTTTGACTGAAATATTCCATTTTTGTTAAATCAGTGAAATCTCTTTCTGGACATGGTTACAGCAATACATACAACAATAAGGATTTCTGGGTAAATTGTAAAGTGGACTTACAGTTTCCTTACTCAGAGGTGCAGTGTCTTATTTTTGTAGTGGAAACTGCAGTAGAGCACCTAATATGTAGATATACATAGCAAAACATTGTGGGTATAATATGAAATTAGGTTCAATATTCTTTACTTAGAGATGCAGGCCTGGATATTCAGAAATGCGCCAAAGGCCAGCGAAAGTCCGGTGCAGCACAAATCCAATGTGCCATGGCAATACCAGAGCCATATTCAGGGGTTGCGCAGGCTGAACTGCGTCAGTGTTGCTGATTGCTGAAAATGGCAGAGTTGCACCATGGCGCAAACAGAGGTGCACCACGGCACAAACAGAGATGCTCAAGTGCAACCCTGGAGCAAAGTAGCACAGCAACAGAGTGGAGTAGGTCACAAGGAACAGACCCAGGGACACTGCCATGGAAGCACAGTGACAGGCCACAGGAGGCCTCCGCCAGCAGGGCACTGCATGGCACACACAGGCACCCAGACATGTGACTCCAGAACACAACAGTGGCACAGATAACATGCGACAGGAGGTGCCAATGGCCAATGGAGGGCTAACAATGGAGCCCCCAGTGGCAGGCCGCTGGCTGTGCCCTCCTCCCAGACCATGGCAGGCCACACCCAGTACCAAGCAGCCAAGCACACACATGCCACACAGGAAGCCCACACAGTAGGCATTGAAGGTGCCGAGTTGCAGACAGCGTGGCAGACCACATGGGACAGGCTGCACAATGCCAAGCAGAAGACCCTAACACAGTGTATGGACAGTACCCGACCAATGACCATGGCCGCATGCCACCACCACACACACACCCATCACACACCCATAACAGCTGCCCCATGGCCACCCCAAGGCACAGCCACTGACCCAGGGAATGGACACCACCATGGTAGGATTCACCATAGCACACAGCAGTGAACCAAGGAAGCACAACATGTGCCCCTGCCCATGCACACCACATGGACAGACACTGGGCCACTGCAGCATGGCTCCTCAAGCCATCTGCAAAGCAGACACAGACAAAGGCAGATGTGTAAGAAAAATATATATTTAAGTAAACTATATACATAAACAGGGGCTGGGAAAGGTGGGTACAGCAATGAAAGGGGACAGGGAACAGAGACTGTACAGTGGGAGGGGGGACTGTAGGGGAAGGTTAAACAGGAGAGACAGGGGAAACCTGGGGAATCCTCAATGCCGGCCCCATCCAGCTGACCTGGCATTACACAGCTCCCACCTCTGCTGCCATCATGTGCCTCATTGCCACCACCACCTCCAGGACTGAGGACACCACTAGGAGCATCTCCCACATTAGGTGGCTCAGCATCCTCCTCGGGGGTCTGTGCACTGGCCGCCAGACACTTATAGAATGGGACAGGAAAGGTGATCAGTGCAATGGCCCAAGGAACCATGCCCACCCACAGTGCACAATGGCAGCAAGAACACACACCCCTGGAGGGCCTGTACCAGCCACCTGCGGGGGGGGTGGGCCAATGCCAGCCAGCAACTCAGCACACCATGACATTGCACAGAGGTAGTCCCTACCACACAATGGCCACATGACTGTGCAATGACAGTCACATGGCACAGTGCATTGGCAGCACCACAGTGGCAGTTGGGTGCATGCCCATCCCACCAACAGCTAGCACACGTGTGCAATGGACGCACCATGGTGGCATGCACCATGCACAGTGTGACACACACAGCTGTCACAGTACATGATACAGGTGGCCATGCCCACACCCACTCCTTACCTGCCCTGCTGGTGCTGGTCCACCACCATCATGGCACACTGGTTCCATCTTCACTGCTAAAGCCCTGGTCTACCTGCAGTCCTCCAGCCCTGGGAATGGAAAAAGACAGATGCACATCTGTAACTGACCACAGCAGCTGACCCCCAGACCCCTGTGCACAGGGTGTGCCCTTGCCCAACACGTTCTGCATGCCTGCACAGCTGCCTCACAATGCAAATGGAAGCTGGCAATGCCACTCCATGATGCACACAAAGACAGTGCTCCCCTCTACAGAGCATGCCAGGCAGCCAAGCCAACACCACAGTACAGCACCAGGGCATACATGCAACATGGGATGGTTTACCTGGCCATGGCACAGCCCCATGCCTGAAGCATCCTCAGCCTGTCTGGGTCCCGCCTGCTGAGGTCACCAATGCGATGCCTGCATTGCTCACCAGTCCTGGGCACCCCAGTCCTGTGATCCAGGCTGGCAGCGATCCCTTGCCACACAGTGCCCCTGGCCTGCTGCAGGGGCACTTGCCCAAACAGCTGGGAGCATAGGGCTCCATGCAGGCCACAAGGTTGGCCAGTTCTACCTATGACCAGTTAGGGGCATGTCTGCTTCTTCCCTGTGCCATTTTACTGTAGTGGTTCAGTGGAGAAAATGGTGGGAGGAGGCACACATGTCCGCAACATGTACCTGATGCACAATGCATGGGAGACTGCACAGTGCCCACCCATTGCGTAGTGCTGGAGATGTGTGGAGTGGGTGTGGCTAGGCAGGGTCATGGAGGTCTGACACAGGGGTCAGAGTTCACCTGCCATTGTGCAGTGCGCACTTGAGTGATAGGGCACAGTACCCCATGAGCTACTGTGTGTGTAACTGGCCAGGCACACCATGCGCAATGCCACTGCATTGCACTGTCCATGCACGGTGAGCAACTGACACCATGATAGCATAATGTCATGTGCACTGCAGGCCTGTGCATCATGCGTGCATGCGCATTGTGCCATCTGGACTTGCTCCGGTGCACTCCCATTGCATATGGCGCTATATCACAATATTCAGACACCACATGCAAATGAGCTCATCAGCCAAAGCATGTTGAAGTGGATGCATTAGCATGTCATTACTGCTAAGCTCAACCTCATTTGCATGCCTTGCACCTTATAGTCACCATTGATCAGCACAGGCCATGGACCGGTATTGCAACCTTGATAGGTAAGTGGTGGATGCTGCTGCAGCACAGTGGGAGCAGACAGCACTGCAGGGTGGGATGGACCAAGGAGATGCTACCACTGACATACTGTGATGTCCATGTCCACAGGAATCAACATGTCAGCACTTGAGGAGGGCAAGGTGCAAGGGCCTGCTCGGAAGCACAGGCCCAAATTCGGGAAGGCCAAGATTGATGCCCTGTTTGAGGCCTACCTGGACAGGGAGGCCCTGTTGAGCAGAGCCACGGGCACACCACAGGCCAGGGCTGGTGCATGGGATGAGGTGGCTACCTACGTAAACCAGCAAGGCAGCCACCAGAGGTCAGTGCATGATTGCCAAAAAAAGGTTGGTAAGGACAAATGGCAGATTTAGAAGAAGGTGGCAGCCATCAGGGTGTCCCATACTGTCAGAGGAGGAGGGCCAGCGGATGCACCCACACTGATGCCACAAGAGGAGTTGTTGGCAGCCACCATGCGCCACACCACTGTGGAGGGTGTGCCTGGAGGAGGCTTCCAGAAAGGTGGCAGCCCATAACTGCATGGTATGTATGTGAGACACACACAGCTGGTTGCACAGTGGGTGCATGCATGGCATGCTGGTGTGCATGCATCCATCATGCATGTCATGTGCATATGTGCACACCCCACATGTATGCCATGCTGCAGAACACATGCAGCAGCAGTGTACATGGGGCCACATGTGGGCATTGCATCACTGACATACAATTTTTCTCTTGTAGCACCAGCATGCCTCTGTGCAGAGGATGGGGTGCCGGAAGCAGCAGCACCCGTGTACGCTGGTATGGCCCCAGAGGACCAGCCTTCAACATCCACATCTGGGGCCTAACAGGCTACAGATCAGCCCCACAGTGCAAGCAGATGTCCAGGACCTAGGGTAGGACAAGGCCCTGGATGTGATCCTGCAGGATGCCAGCCTTGGTGTCCTGTGTGTGGAGACACAGATTGGGGCTGGGTCAGACTCCCAATGAGAACTACTCACAGCTCATGGACAGCATGGCCGACATTGTGGGTGTGTTGCTCCTGCTGGCATCAGACACAGGTACCAAGCCTAACACCCTGCCAGCGGCAGACCAGCTGCCTGCCACCACTGTGAGTGCAGCAATGTGCACAGCCATGTCTGTGCCCAGCAGTGGTGGTGGTGTGGCAGCGCAGGTGCAGGGTGGTTTACAGTGGCCAGACAGGTGATGGAAGTAGGCTGGAGGTGCCACTGGGCATCTGGTCACAGGGTCTGCCGCCAGTGCACCTGCAGTGCCCATTCCCCCTGCAGACCCCACTGTGCAGCATCCACTGGAGAGGGGAACTGTGCAGTGTGGCCGGTCACCACTTGAGGAACAGCATCCTGCCCAGGAGCCCCAGTGCGCCGACCACACCCTGTTGCTGCGGGCATCCATTCAGCAACAGGTGCTGCTTTCCACTGTGGTGCATGCATTGTGTGCGGAGGTGCACCAGTTAGCTGAGCAGCAGGAGTGGAGCACTGCACAGATCCTGGCGGGGATGCAATGCATGTAGGAGGCCATGACTGCATCCTTGGATCACATTGTCAGTGCAATCACAGATGGTTTTGCGTTGCTGGCTGCCACAGGTCATGGCCATGCACAGGTGACCCCCCACAGTGCTCTGTCCATGCCATGGATCCAGCGTCAGGTGACCCCAACACAGTCTATCCTGGGCTTTGATGTAGGCATCCCAGGCATGCCTGAGGCTGGCCTGTTTGGGTGTCTGCACACCCCCACAAGGACACAGTTGTGGTCCCATGGTTCCACCCCTGGGAGGCTGTTGTACGCCCCCCCAGCTCATGCACAACCTGTGGCTGCCGATTGGCTCTGGCACAGCAGCACCCATGGCCATAGTGGCCATGTTACCGTGCAGCAGCCCTGATGTGTGGGCCACCCTCATTGCAGTCTGTAGCTGCTGCCCTGTGTGCACATGGGCAGGGTGCGTGTGCATTAACACTGGTGTTGTGCCTGTATGTCACACCTCACACTGCCTGTGTGTGTGCTTGCCAGGCTGCTGGACTATGTGGTGTTGGTGTGATGAGGGCAGTCTAGCACTGGTTGCACCTGTGCACCGATGCAATGCATCTGATCTGTGCCACATACCATTACCTGGGTGGGTATGTATGTGTGTGCATCGTGTGTGTGTGTGTGTTGCTGCATGTGGTTGTGTGCCACTGACTCCCCAACCCCTGTATCACACCTCAGTGTGTGCATGCCCATTGTGATGCACACCCCTGCATGTGTGCTGTACCTGTTTGTGTGGCCCATGCATGTGTACTGCACCACCTTCCTGTGTGCACCATAGTGTTCCTGTGTGATGGTGTCATGATGGGGTTGCACCTGCTGCAGCAGACAGGGGTCCCTCTGCCCAGGGGGTGGCTGTTCACCACCCTCTGGCCCATTGCCTCTGTCATCCCCACTACTGTCGCATTCATCAGTCTCAACAGCTATCCCACGGTCAATGGCAATGTTGTGCAGTATGCAGCAGGCCAGGAATAGGCCACAGGCTTTTGAGGTACTGTACTGTAGGGCACTGCCTGACCTGTCTAGGCAATGGAACCATGCCTTCAGCATGCCAAAGACACACTCAATGATGTTACGCATGCTGGTGTGTGCCTTGTTGTACCTTTCCTCTCCTGGGGATGATGGGCGCGGGTAGGGGGTGAGCAGCCAGGGCCTCAGTGGGTCTCCACTGTCACCTGTGTGGAGAATGACATGGTTAGCCTTCTGCTGCTCTGTGCTCCACCCCTTGCCTGTCCCTGGCACCCACACTACCATTCACACCCTGCCCACCCCCATCCCCAGGTCTTCTCTGCCCTATCGTCCCTTGCCCATGCCATACTCACCCACTAGGCGGCCTGTGGGGATGTCTCCATGTTCAAACCTGTGGCACAGCACAGAGCTGTGCCAGATAAATGCATCATGTGCATTCCCAGGGTGTGTGGCACAGACATAGGTGATGCACCCTGTGGCATTGTACACTACCTGGCAGTTAACACTTGGGCTCCCCTTCCTGTTGATATATGCCACATCCTCAGGGCCAGGTGGCATGCAGATGCCCACCTGGGTGGAGTCAATCACCCCAATCACGCTAGGCATGTGTGCCACCCTGTGGAAATCCTGCATGGTTGTTGTATGCTCCGCCTGTATGCTGGGGAAATGGATACATTCTGAAGCATGTGACAGCATAGCATTGAGGAACTGTGTGAGGAGGTGGAATGTGGCTGACTATGAGATGCCTGTGGTGTCCCCTGTTGGTCTCTGGATGGTGCCCGTGGAGAGCAGACACATGACAGTGGTCACCTTCATCTCCATGGGTATGGCTTGGCTCTGTCTGGTGGGTGCCTGCATCTCCTCACTGCACAGCTCACAGAGCTGCCTCAGAATGGCCCTGTTCAAGTGGTATCATCCTACGATCTCAGTGTTGCTGTAGTTCTCAAAAGTGATGCAGACACGGCACCACCTGTGTCAGGCATACCATTGATGGGCCCTTCCTCAGCTACAGCACTGTTCCTCCTGCCCCCCTCACACCCCTCATTATTGCCTCCATCAAGAAGGGCACACTATCAATGGCCCTTGCTGTCCACTGTCCCGCTGGGTGGTTGGCTGCTGGCTGTGTGCCACCCTGGTGTTCAAGTTGTGTGTGTGTCTCTGCCCCTCTCTTCCTCTCCCAGGCCACCTCTCTGTCCCTGTTCCTCTGTGTGTGGACTTCTGTCTGTCTATCTCTCTATCTGTTTCTCTCTATTTCTATCTCTCCCTCTCCCTTCCACCCCTGATTCAACTGCTGTCTGTGTGTTTGCACCCTGTATTTATAGGAACAATTCAGCTCAGAGCAACTTTCGATTTGCTTCACACTTGTGCCATGGTTTCATGGTTGAATATGCCACTGCACTGGATATGCATGGGAATGCCCCCTGCACTTGCACCTGTATACATTGTAGTTGTGCATTAGTGCAATGGATTTTGTGTTGTGCACTGGCTCCCGCTGAATATGGCTCCTTGGCACAACTACGCACTAGTGCTGGCATGACTCAGTTGCACCTTGCGCAACTGCTTTGAATATCTGGGCCGCAATCTTCTATTTTAGTAGTGGTTACAACAATATATGATCTCAGAAGCTTATTTTCAAAATGAAGCATTATGTATATAATATTTAGCTCACAAGATTTCTTTACTGAGCACTGTAGTCTCCTAGTTCAGTAGTGTGTACAGGAATACAATAGCTTGTATAATAATTTACATAGTGAGACAATGTGAGTACAGTAAATACAGTAACTCATTTTTCTATCATACTATCCTATTCACTTTTCCATTGTGATATGGATTTTTTGTTGTGTTGTGGCTATTTGGTGTGTTGTGTTTTTTTGTTGGCACTTACTTTTTCATTGTGCTGTGCTTTTTGTTCTGTTGTGTTTTTTTGTTTGCATTCATTTTTTAGTTGTGCTGTGCTTTTTTATGTTGTATTTTTTGTATGCATTCACATTTTTGTTGTGTTGCATTTTTTTGCTTGCATTCACTTTTTCGATGTGTTTTTTGTTTGCATTAACTTTTTAGTTGTATTGTGTTTTTGTGCTTGCATTCACTTTTAGATGTGCTGTGCTTTTTGTTTGCATTCACTCTTAAATTCGTTACATTTCTTTTTGTTTTGTTACTTTATTTTTTTTTGTGGCATGACATTTCACATTTCGTTACATTGCTTTATTTTTTGTTTTTATTTTATTTTTCTGGTTGTTGCTGTACTTATTGAATTGCATTTCATTTTTTTGGTGTGTGTTTTGCACTTCAGGGCCACTGTATATATGCCTTTATCTGCTAATGTGTTCTATGTTTCTGTGATCTTCTCTATTATTTTGGTCCAGGCTAAATGATGCACTTTTAAGAAAATCGTTGTGTAGACATTTGTGATTGTCAGTAAATATGTTTTCTTTTAACTACTGGACTTTTTATGCTTGCACTTGTAATTATATATTATTTCTTATTCCTTCTATATACGGAGAAGTATTTTTTTATCTAGCTGTTAGCATGATGTATATCATATCTATAAGTACTTTGTACCTGTCACATCTTTGCATCCATGTATGTTTGCTGAAGTGTTGATCTGACTGCTTTATTTTTCACTATATGCCTGGACTACTAGGACATCCTTGTAAATAAGCATTGCTCAATGGGGCTTTTTTTTCCGGTAAAACAAATAAAATAAAATAAAATTAAATTAAATTTCCAAACTTTAATTGCACATAGAATCAATTGTCCTCTCTGGAAGATGTAGAAAAATAGAGAGGCTGAGAAGGGAAGTTTAATTTAATTGGGTTTATTACAGGTACAGCATTGTCTTTCACCTATATGCATGCTGGAGCTCAGGGGAACAGAGATTAGCTGGCTTGGTGGTGCACATGCTCTCACCCTCCCTACAGTACTTGTTGCTGTGACTCAGTTGCACATTCACAATGCCTTCACTGCCAATTATATTGCAGTTCACCTCTTATTTATTTATTTAAGAACATAGGAATTACAACCCTTTGAGTCATAGACTTGTTTCTGAAGGCTCCATGTCAGGTACAGAGTAAAAAAATACAATAATAACAAAAGATTATGACAGTTGAATACAGTAAGGTGTAATACAACTGTGAAAGATACATACAAGTGAGGTGACTGCCTATACATGTGGTAGCTAAGCAGAGGTTGAATCACCAGCTTACATTTGGATAACAGGGTGCTGCCTCAAGGGAGATATAGTCAGGCATTCCTATCACAGATATAAGCTATGAGGCTAAAATGTTATTCGATGGCCTGCAGGCTTCAGAGGTGGGAGACTGTGCTGCCTCAGTGGAGGCATTGTTGGTGAGCCAGGTAAGCCTCTAGTGAAATATAAGGGAACACAGCGGGATGAAGATAGGGAGGCATGCCAAACTGTCCTAAGGGAAGCAGGGAAGGCAGTAAGGCAGGCAAAGTCCCAAACTGAGGAAACACTAGCACGAACAGTAAAAGAAGCTGACAAGACTTTCTACAGATACATTAGTGAAAGGAGAAGGTCCAGAGGGGGTATTGCTAAGCTTAATGGAGAAAAGGGAGCATGTGAGGAGGAGGACCCTGTAAAGGCATCTATCCTAAATAGATACCTTTACTCAGTATTTACTGAAGAGAAGGTAGGGCAGGGCCCACAGCTCAGCATCATGGACACAGGGGGAAGGGAGGTGAGCACTACTCCCTTCACAAAAGAAAGGGTCCTACAAGAGCTTGCTAAGCTCAGGGTGGATAAGGCAATGGGACCTGATGGCATACATCCCAGGGTACTTAAGGAGCTAAAGGTGGAACTAGCAGAGCCATTAGCAGAACTGTTTAGTGAGTCTCTGAGTACAGGAGAGGTCCCAGAAGACTGAAGAAGGGCTCATGTGATCCTGCTCCACAAGAGTGGTAGCAGGGAGGAGGCGGGAACTACAGACCAGTCAGTCTTACCTCAGTATTGGGCAAGATTATGGAGGCACTCCTAAGGAAAGGATAGTGCAACACCTGGAATCCATAGGCACAGGATCCAAGACAGCATGGGTTTACAAAGGAAGGTCCTGTCAAACTAATCTCATAGATTTCTTTGACTGGGTAACCAGAGTGGTGGACCAAGGGGGAGCAGTTGATGTCGCCTACCTTGACTTCAGCAAAGCTTTTGACACTGTTCCACATAGAAGATTGATAAATAAGCTGGGTAGGCTCGGGGTGGGTCAGAAGTTGGTCAACTGGGTGGCAAACTGGTTGACAGGCAGAAAACAGAGAGTTGTGGTAAATGGTATACAGTCAGAAGAGATGCAAGTCACAAGTGGGGTACCTCAGGGATCAGTTCTGGGGCCAGTCCTCTTCAACATCTTCATTAGTGACCTTGCAGATGGACTAGAGGGTAAGGCTTGTCTGTTTGCAGATGACACCAAGATCTGCAACAGAGTAGATGATCCAGATGGTTTGGGCAGAATGAGAAGAGATCTGGATAAACTAGCAAAATGGTCAGAAGAGTGGCAACTGGGATTTAATGCAAAGAAGTGCAAAATCATGCACATAGGGAAGAGAAACCCTGAAGCCACCTATAGGCTGGGAGGGGAGTTGCTAGCAGTCACAAAGGAAGAAAGAGACTTGGGCATCATCATCACTGATGACCTGAAATCATCCAAGCAGACCTCTAAAGCAGTAGGTAAGGCTAGGGGGGTGTTAGGGTGTATTAGTAGGGGGTATCACAAGTCGTAAGAGGGAGGTAATAATCCCTCTTGACAAGACACTGGTTAGGCCCCATCTGGAGTACTGCATGCAGTATTGGAGGCCACACCTTCACAAGGACATTAACCAAATTGAGGCAGTCCAGAGAAGTGCAGCCAAAATGGTGCAGGGACTGCATCAGAAGACATATGAGGACAGATTAACAGAGCTCAATATGTATACCCTTGAGCAAAGGAGGGAGAGAGGTGATATGATCGAGGCATTCAAACACCTTAAGGGCATTAACAAGGTGAAAGAGTCTAACATGTTAAAATATAAGAAAAATAGCAGGACAAGAGGATCAGCATGAGATTAGAGGGAGCCAATTAAGGGGAATGAGGAAATTCTTTTCACAGAAAGGATGGTGGATGCATGGAATGGCTTACCACAAGAAGTGGTGGCTATGAATACAGGGCAGGGCTTCAAACAGGCATGGGATAGGCATAAGGGAGCAATACAAATGACTATGAATAGATAGGCCACTGACAGAGCAAAGGCCGATGGCACATTTATAAGGTAGAAAAAGAAATGGGCAGACTGGATGGGCCTTGCGGTCCTTATCTGCCATCAACTTCTATGTTTCTATGTTTCTACGTTTGATGCAGCAGGGCCTGGGATTAGGTTTAGAGGTCACACTGGCAGTTGCAAGAAGCCAAAATGTGAGTTTTCAGGGCATCCTTAAAGGGACCTAGTTTGGGTATTGCAGTTATAATGGATGGGGGGCATTATACCAGGAGGGGGCTCTGAATGGGAAGGATCTCTGTGCTAATGTGGTCCTAACACTGGGTACCTTTCAAATGGTCTTGGTGGCCATGCGAGTGGCCATGGAGAGGGGAACTGACTGAAGTGATGCTGTAATCCCTGCAGGGGTCAAACCCAAGAGGATTTTTTGGGTAAGGAGGCATTTCTGATATTGTAGCCTTTCCTCTAGTGTGAGAACATTGGTGAGTGCGTAGATGGTGCAGGTATGCATTTGTTTGTCTGCACCGGGGAGGACCCAGCAGGCTTTATTGATTGCCAGCTGGATTTGGTAGAGCGTGGTGGGGTCAGAGGCAGAAAATATTGTGAGCCCGTAGTCTACAAGTGACAGGACTGAGGATGAGACTGCTATGTGGAAGGCGTCTGGCAATAGGCAGACCATATGCTGGTATAAGAGGCCAATTCTGGCATTGGTGGCAGAGGAGAGTGCTTTGATGTGTTCATGGAATGAGAGGGTGGTGTCAAAGGTGACACCCAAGTATTTATATGTTTGTACCTGGTCCAGTGGGAGGAGTGAACTGGAGAGGATTTTCAATTGGTAACCCTTTGCCCTGTTTTGGCGGTGTGTGAAGAGCATGATTTTAGTGTTTTTTAATGTTGACAACTAGTCTGTGGTCAACAAACCAGTTTTCAATCTGTTTGAAGGAGTCTTGTAGGGAAAGCTGAAGAGTAGAAGGGTCAGGGTGGGAGGCATGTAGAACTGCATTATCCACATAAAGGAGAATGTTCCCAGAGCAAAAGTTGGGCAGGGCATTAAGATAAATGCTAAAGAGCAGGGGACCCAGGATGGAGCCCTAAGGGACCCCAGAGCACACCAATAGCATGGGAGACATGGTGTTGTTAATCTTAACACACTGGGCTCTAGTGTCACTATAGCTGGAAAACCAGGAGAGAGGACCTTGAGATACCCCAATGTGTTGGAATGTGTTCAGTAGGAGGGGGTGGGAGACTGTGTCAAAGGCCTTAGAGAGGTCAATGAACATGGCACAGGCAAGGTGCCCTTTATCCAGCACAGAGTGAAGAGAGTTGGAGAATTCTGTAAGGGCGGTGCTAGTGCTGTAACCTGCTCTGAAGCCATGCTGTTCCCTGCATAGTAAGTCGTGGGTGAGGTGAGGATTTTATTTATTTTATTTATTAAGTAGTCAGAATTACAATATTTGAGCTAAAAGCTCATTTACAAAGGATCCTTGTCATAAAGGGAGGGGAGAATACATGAGTTTGGGAGTCAATAGCAGTTAAACAGGCCTTTTCAAAAGCATCATAATGTGAGCAGTAGCAATCGGTTACATTGGTAATAGCTACACAACATAGATAACAAAGGCAAAAGCAACATATAACCAGAGCATGGGGACAGAGTACATAGGGGTACAGTACACACAGCAGGGCAGACAATAAAGTGTATAAGTCAAGTTAGGTACTAGTTGGAGAAAATCAGAGACTGAAGCTATGCAGGAGCTTGAAGGGAGGAACAGAAGATGTGGCTGAACATCACTCCTTTTACCTAAACTGGTTACTAGGCTACATCCAGCGGAGTAAACATAGCTGTGGCAAACAGTTGGGGTAGTGGGAACTAATCAGGAAAAGGTAGCAGAAGAGGAATCATAGGAGAGGAATGGAGGAAAGGATCATGGGTAGGGAAGGTATGGAATAGGGAGGCAAGGGCAAACAGGGAGTAGGTGAGAGGAGTAGGGGGTGCATGGTAGGTAGGCTGGTAGGGTAGGTGTAGAGAAGGGAGCTTCAGGCCAATTTGTATAGTGAAAGATGAACCTTGGCAGGCCCTGGGTTCAGGGGTCAGGTAACAGCCGGGTTAGGAGTGGAGGCAGCTGTGAACAGGTGGAGAGATATTCTTTATTGCTCATGCTTGCAAGGACATTGGCATGCAGGGCTTGTGGGTTAAGACTGGCAGTAGCAGTGTATGGGGGGGGAGATAGACTTACTTATCTTGGACTTGAAAGGACCGAGACATGTAAGGCTTGTGGTAGCTCATTTAACCAGGTGGCAGCCCTTACTGTGAAGCCCTGCCTCCCCAGTGTGGTCCTTCTGAATGGAACAGCTAATGCTTGCTTTGTAACATTTCTAGTGGCATGTTCAGCTGGAGCAGGATGGAATAAGGCTTGCAGGGAGGGAGGTGCAAGTCCGAGTTGGGCCTTCTTTCTCAGGAGACAGGCATGAAGCTTAATGTGGTCCACAAGTGGGATCCATTCGGTCCTTATGTAAAGGTTGCATGTATGCATTAAGCGATCAGCAACTAACACAAACTGACAGGCTTTATTTAGTGAGGTGTGCACACTGTTCAAGGGATACTCAGTCATAGTTGCCAGCCCATCTGACTGTATCACTGCACTTTGTTACCGACAGCAGTAATAACACATTATTTACTTATTTAGTTTTAATTGACCAGGTAAGCACACTAGACACATGCATGCCTATTTTCAGGCTCAACGTAGGAGATTACATAGCAAGGGAGACACATAACGAATAATGCAATCCTGCCTTTGATGTTCCCCTTACTCATCGGCTCAACTTTTCCTTCTTCTCTGTGCTATTCCTCAGCCCTGGAGGTTGGCCTATTATCCCACTCCACAAGAGGAGGTGAACACTCCTTCCATGGCAACTTCTGCCCAATCTGCCTCTTCCCCTTACTCTAAACTGCAAGACAGATTTGTCCATTCCAGAGTCCTCAACTACCTCTCATCCTCCAACTATCTCTTATCCACCAACTCTCTCTTCCTCTTCCAGTCTGGCTTCCAGTAGCACCATTCCACCATTTCCTCCCTGCTGCATGCCATTGATTTAATCTTCTCCAGGATGGATATGGGGCACATTAGAGCTGTCATTTTCATCAGTTTGGCCAAAACCTTCAATTAGATGTCACATCCACTCCTTCTGGACAAGCTGAGCTCTGCTGGCAGCTCAACTTCTGCTGTTGATTGGTTCTTTTTCTACCTCATGAGCCATCAACAATCAATCCAGGTAGGGGACATCCTGACACCTCCATTACCCATCCAGATTGGGGTATCTCAGAGCTCCATCTTCGGTCTCATCCTCTTCTCTATTTTCCTGAATGACATCCCCTCTGCCCGTGCCAACTTGCATATTCAGATGTATGCAGAAGACGTAGTCATCTTTCCCTACAGTTTCTCTACCCCAGTTGTTGAAGACCTGCTCCAGCTGGACTTCAACAATGTTCTACCCTGCTTTCAATTAAACCAGCTGTAGGTCAACACTAAAAAACAAAAACAGTGTCCAAGACCTTTAGAACCAGTCAGAAACTGGCCAAACTCACTTTACTCACTGGATGGTACCCCCTTTGAAGCTGTGCAGACCTTCAAGTACTGCAGTGTGTGACTTGACAGCGAGATTGACTTCTCAGCCCCCACAGTGATGCCATCCATGCTAAACTCTATCCCAAGCTTGGTGCCCTGTACTACAACAAAGACAGCTTACCTCTGCACATCTGCAGGGAGCTAGTTAATAATATGGTGCCCCCTGTCTTTGTCTACGCAAATTAAATCTATGGCACTACCCCCTCCATTTCCCTTGCCAGATTGGACACCCTCTGCAACTCTTTTCGCCACTTTGGTACAAACTTCCATCGATGTACTCACTTGTGCTCCTGCTAATCCTCTTTCCATTCTCTCTCTGCCCTCACATCACTAGGCTCACTGTAGCATCTTCATAGCCAAATACTGGTTTGGCTCCCTTCCCTCCTACCTCTCTCCTCTCCCAACAAATCCCTGCCTCCTATTCTTTCGATTTTAAGGATAATCACACTTTCTCCACTCCTCACCCCCACTCCTCTACTGGAAAAATCTGTCTTCAAATATCAGCTTCCCTTACTGTGGAAAAAAAATTCCCTCCTCCCTCTGACTCTCCTCCTTCCTTGCCGCCCTTAGGCACCAGTTGAAACTCCATTCCCTCCACCTGCTCCTGATACCCTTCCTCTTGACAACTTTCTTTTTTCTTGCCTGAAAGTTCCTTGTCTGGGCTTCTGGCTTGGTCTCCTCTACCTGCCTACTGACTACACTTCACAATTCCTCTGCTCTCTACCATCTAGCACAAGGTCATACATAATCATGTTTTCAGGTGTCTCACCTGTGTTAGTTAGTACTGCACACTTTGGAATGTTGTTTTTCCATTACACTTGAATCTGGCAACTCAGTTTGAGCTGTTACCACATTTCAATAGTTTGTATGACTTATTTTGCAACCACTCATTACTGTACCAACATAGTTAACAAATGTTGTTCTATTGACTTGCTTCATGTATTGAACTATAATTATTCTATTCCCCTCTGCCAGGTAGCACATGGAAACAAGGCTCAACTCTGTGTCCCTCTCCTGGTTACCAATTTCCAAGTAAATAAAAATAAATTTAATACTGCTTATGTCACATGATGTTTCTGCACTGGAAGTCTCCATAAAGATAATGGAATCTTTAGAACCAGTGGAAGGCATCACAGAAAATAACTAGCAATCACTGTATAGCTGTGCATGGGTGCACTAACCTTGGAGGCTCAAATTCTATAACCTAAATGGAAGGAGACTCTGCCTTCTAAAACATCCCTATAAGGGGATTTCCTTGGGCGACCTATTTGACCACAGTTACAGTTGAATAGTCCAAAGAGTATGTCCTATGCCTAGTGGATAATATGAAGTAAAATGTAATATTTCGTGTATTGGGACTCAAACAAATGTAAACTAGGCAGCAATTTTCCAGATTTGTTTATCTGATTTAGCATTGCTGAGAAATATTTAGACAAATAATAAATATGAGTTCTGGCCCAGTGGGGCTGATGATTGAGGCACACCTCACACCATGCTGGTGACCCAGGTTCAGGAACGAGTCTGGGCTGCTGGGGGTCGGCAGGGGAGAGAGAGGATCGAGCATCCGGTGGACTGCTCTCCTCTCTCGGGGGGGGATCCAAGGATAGCTTGGCATTGCAGTGGCCCCCGGTGGAGACATGAGGCACTGCAACTCTCAGGGCCACAGCAGTGGAAATGCAGAGCTGTGACGGACATCCTTGGCATCAGTGCACACTCAGACTCTGCAGGGAAGGAGAGGCATGGGGCGTAACAAAGAAAAAAACCTTCCCCTGATAGGTGACAGCTCCTAGCAGTGCTGAATGCCACATGCCCAACACCAGGTCTGCTCTCTGCCCTTTGGTCTCTCGGTGGCTGAAGCCAGGCAATCTGGATTCTAGATAGAGTGCTGGAGTGGATGCTGGCCCTACCCTGAGGGGTTCAGAGTTGGAGGGCTTGCCAGGTGTAGGTCACTGAGGGGCAGTAACTATATACAGTAGGAGGACCATCGTGGGCGGAAGAGCATACCAGCGAGTTGGGGCAGCCTGAGGGAGTTCAGGGGTAAGGAGAATAAACAGAGTTAAAAAAATAGATAAATATGACTATCATACCTCTCTTATAGCATTTAAACCTTAAAGGGAACATTTGAAGAGAAGCAGAACACAGTGTGCACATTGGTAATTGAAATACGGTATAGTTTAATGCCTCTCTGTTCTTACTGCTGTCTGTCACATAATCAATAAGACATGAAAGGCTGTGCATTAGAGACCTCTAGCACATGGCCAGTGGCATAGTGAGGCACGATGCTGGAGGCTGAGTACCTTCAGCCCCTGGCTCTGCATTAGAAGTGTCTAATGCACATCCCCACAATGTCTTATGGTGCTTATAAAATGTGCTTTATAAATCAGCAGAAATTAAAAATATCTACATTTTTAAACAATTTAGCTTTATATGTGAAAAACTAGTCCCTCTACCTGTGTTAAATTGATGTAATTTCTTCTTTTGCCTTAGAACATTTGTCTTACTTTGGACTCCATGGATGTAGTTTTTATTAGGGTACTGCCAGCTTGTGCTTGACCCCCCTCCCCATACACACATCCTCTCCCTAGTTGTCCATCTGTATTTTTTTTTTATTTTATTATTATTTAATTTTTGGCAGTTAGTGTTGTGCCAACAGCTAAGGAGTGAGTGAGTGAGCATGGTGACAGTGTCCATTATAACCATAAAGTAAAGGAGATACGGGTATTTTCATTTATTTTAATTTAAAATGCCTGCATTTGTAAGATATGATGGAAATCATAAAGGAAAGGTATGACTCCCACTGGGACTTGAACTCAGGCCCCTGGAGTACTGTGAGAGTACTCTTGCATTTGTGTGAATGAGTGGCAAGGAGAGGGTAAGCACAGAGCTCAGTTTTTGTCTGCCAGCCAGGGATTGAGTGAGTGTTTTTGACAGCGACTGAGAAAAGTGGACAGTTGGCAGGAAAGCTACCATGGCGAAATGGAGACGGGTGCAGAAAGTGGTAACTTGGGAGTCACTGACTGCATGGTGGGTGCTGTAAGTGAATTAAAAAAAAAATTTTCCACTAATCTACAGCATGTGCTCCTCTTGTTGGCAGTAGATTTGGGTGAAGGGTGGGTTCACGGCACACATGAGCAGAGATGAGAGCTGTCTCATGGTTGTCATGTTTACTATGCCCCCCCAACACACACACACACACCCTCACATACATGGACAGAATTACAGAGTTACTTTAGAGTAGCATTCATTTCTTTTTTTTTTTTCTTTGTTTATTAAGTTTTCCACATATTCATTTAACTGAGTCTGGTTTCTGGGAGGTGCGAGTAGGGAGTAAGCCCAGTTGAGTAACAGCAGCTTAAATCAGATGGTTGTGTGGGGGTTATCAGAGAACCGGGGCTTACAGCTATTTAAATTGGCAGTGAAGTATACGGTAATGATGCTGAAAGATTGGGAAACTACAGCTGAAATTTAAACAAAAAGCCACTATTTGTGTATGAAAAATATAAAAAGATTTATATGTGGAAGCTTTTTTTTTAAGATCAACTGGTGAGATTTGCTTTCTCACTGTCAGTGGCTACTGTGAGGTTAAAATAGCATCTGTTTCATTTCTGAAATTTCTAATGGCACAATGATTTTGAGCATGTACTGCATCCTTGTTGGCAGGACTAGTTTTTAGCCATGTACTAGACAGCTCTATCACAATGCCTAACAACCAGCCAAATTGCTCAAAATCCTTTACCCATTTTATAATCTGGTATAACATGCAATGATTCAGTAACACTAAGTTCAGTAAAGCATAATCATCCACACCATTGCTTTCTATTCATTGTATCCATGTGTTGGGCCCTAAACTCACAGCTACCCCTTGATAGACAGCCCTAAACTCACAGCTACCCCTTGATAGACAGCTCTACAGAGAAACAAGAAATAAATGCACGTGGGCTATCCAACAAGCCAAGGCAACTTACTATCACCAAGTTTTCACCACCACTTGGAGCTCTGGGAAATCTTTCTGGAACAATGTCAAGGAACTCTGTGGAAAAGCCACCACCGTTGACCCAACCCAGCTCCTAGTTCAGGGTACCCTCTCTCAGGACCTCACCGCCATATCCAATGCCCTTAACACTGCTTTCTCTGACCTTAGTCACATCCTCCCTAAAAACTTCTTTGACCCCATTACCTTCCTCCTCACTGTTACACCTCCTTCCTCTACCCCTCCTCCTTTCAGGCTGCGTATTGTCTCCTGTAATGAGGCTAAACGCTACCTCTCTAAAGTCCTGCACAACTCACTATATAGCAGCGACTCCCTTGACCTTAAAATTCTTCAGCTTACCCTTGATGAGACACTGCCTCACCTCACCAAACTCCTCAACTACTCACTGTGCCTTGGCCAAATCCCTACTATATGGAAGAGGGAAATTATCACACCCACCCCAAAGAAGGGTGATGCAATGACCCCAGGTAACTATAGGCCCATTACTATCCTCCCCCCCCTCAAAAGCCCTTGACAAAATTGTGTCTGACCAACTCACTGAATACCTGGACAAATATAGTCTCCTCTGCCATGAACAACATGGTTTCAGAAAAGGGCACAGTACTACCACGGCCCTACTTGAATTGACATCATACATTCATGAAGCACTTGAACAGGGGTCAACAGTAGGGGCAATCTATGTTGATTTGACCAAAGCATTTAATAAATAATAATAATAATAATTTTATTTATATAGCACCTTTCACAATATCAAGGCGCTGAACAAGACCATAAAAACATCCACAAATAGTACAAACACAATTTGACACCGTCAATCATGAGCTACTTCTCCACTCCCTTGCATCCCTCCATGTTGCCCCTGAAACTATCTCCTGGTTCAAAAACTATCTTACAGACAGAACACAGCAAGTAAAAATTAGCAACACACTCTCCTCCAAGCAACCAGCTTTAGCTGGTGTCGCTCGATGGTCAATACTTGTCCCACTGCTGTTCACTCTCTCTCTTTCTGAACTCACTACCCCAAGTCTGCAGTGGAAAGCTATTGCTATATGCAGACGATGCCATGCTATATTGGAAACACACCAACCCAATCTATCTCCAAAATACCCTTCAAGGCTGTTTTAGAGAGCTTGAATACTGGTTCACTGACCACCAACTAATACTTAAGTACAACAAAACAAAATCCATGATATTTGCTCACTGCCAAAACCCCCTTAGTAATTCCCAGCTAACAATCTCAAACTCGCAGGGTACCCATATTGAACAGGTCACACATTTCAAATGTCTAGGTATCACACTAGACACATCCCTCACCTACCACCACCATATTAAACTCCTCTCCTCCTCAGTTAATACCCGACTTGGCATTCTTTACAGACACAAACACTGCCTTACCCCACAGGCTCTACGGCTGGCTGTTACATGCTCAGTCCTTTCATTGGTCGATTATGGAATAATTATTTATGGCGCCACTGACCAATCAGCCCTAAACAGCATCAATATAGCACTCAACAAAGCCTGCCGTATGGTCACAAGCAGTGATAGACAAACCCATACATGTGTGCTCTGTAATCGAGCTGCCTGGCTAACCTTCGAAGGGAGGCTTAAATACCAAACCTGCCTCCAAGCCAAAAAGATACTTATGAAACTCACACCTAATTGTCTACACCCCCTCATCAAACCAGCCCCCCATGGGGGTACCCCCAGACGTCAGGCTGGGACCTCCTATACAGTCCCCCACTGCAGGACCTCTCTAGGGCAAAGGTCCTTCCGTTATCGTGCTCCCCTCTGGCTTAACCTACCATCTTCCATCATACTTGCCCCTAATCTTGGCCAATTTAAAACTGGAATCAAGAGGCTTCTTCTTAACTCTGAGACCTGTAGCTGTTTCCATCATTCCCCCTAGGTTGTCGGTCACCTGTGCCACCACACCTTTATGACCCAGTGTGCCCCTTTCAACGCTCAGATGTTCTCTGAGCTCTGTCAATACCTTATACTGTACTGTGATCATTGAACACTTGTAATGTCCTGTTTTGGAAACTTTTGTACAACCTGTCTTTATGTAATGTTCTATTGCGACTGATGTGTAGCCTTTGCTTATACTATGATTTTGAACATTTTGTCAAAATGTAATGTTCTGTCTTGAAAACTTTTGTACAGTCTGTCTTGATGTAATGTTCTGTTGTGACTGATGTGGAGCCTTTGCAAAGGAGTCCTTGACTCAAAGGTTTGTAATTCTGAAAATTTTCAATAAATTAATAAATGTTTCTTTGACTTTACCTGTAATCCAGAAGTACAGTTCAGGATGCCACACTCTGTTATCCTTGCAGATGCTAAACATCAGCTGCAACTTTTTACGATTTTGTTAACTTTGTAGCCTTTCAGTAAGGGAGATATCATGCCACAGAACTTGTTTGATTTAGACTGATCATTTAGAAGCACCATATTGCAGTTTTACTTACTAGCATAAAGCCCCCCTCAAACACTCCCATACCAATTACTTTTCCCTCTATATGGGCCCATATCTCTTGACACAGCCAGTGCAATAAAATAACTAATCCAGCACTGTAAAATATAATGAAATACTTCAGCATTTAATGTCACCTCCAAGTGATTACATTTGGTGTTCCAACAAAAATATACCATCCTGCCCATAACCTGTAGCAGCATGTGAACATAATAGAAATGTAATACTGGTGCTCTCTCCAGACTCAAATGTTCATAAAAATAAATCAGACTAAGATTGCAATTCCAGGCTGGCTTTTTTACAGTGTCATATTCCTGCCACAACAAAATATGACTGTTCCACACAAATTTATATATTCTAAAATTAATTCAGTCTTTAAACTTCACTTAAGTACTGTGCAGCATTTTATGATGACCCTGAAAAAATATTTAGACTGGCCAGGTTTAATCAAAGTGGCAAAGCTGCCTTCTGTGTATTAGTGACAAGCGCTACTTAACACTGTTTTAAAGTTTTGTACAGCTTGTTTAGTTGAGTGCTAGCAAGATGAAAGATTTAAATACTTTGTGCTGGAATTGCATTTTTATGACTTCTAGATATTTCTCCCTGAGGAACCATGAGATGCACTGCTCCTATTTCATAATTTGGATAAGAAAATGAAGAACCATCTAGCTATTAAAGGCAGTGCTGTTTCATATACAAAGATGATGTGCTAGTCCTGAAGTACCCATTATCCTAGCATAATAAAGTTTAGATCAGTCAGTACAAATGTAAAAAAAAATGCTTAATGGCCAGAGGGCTGCACCTTTGTGCAGGGGCATCATTTCGGCAGAATCATAGGGGTAGCAAGGTGGGGTGGGCACAGTGTGGGCAGGGCCACTGTGTGGGCGGGGCCAGAGAGGGTGGCATTTGTCAATGTGACATAGAGCTAGTGACCAAGTAATTTAAAAATGGGTATGAATTGGATAGTAAAGTTGAATATAAATGTGAAACGGGTCATTACAGATGTTGATTCAAATTAAATAGCTAGTTTTCATCAAATTATGGAATCATCAGTATAGTGAAAGTCCCATTCCTCAACTGTACAAATATTAAACAATATTATAATGTATGGATAGCCCTTATTATCCATTGAAATCAAACAGATTACAACCTTGTAATCCCACTGTTGTGATGTCAGAACTGTATAAACCTATGTCATCTACAGTATGTCATAGCAGTGGGTTTACAAAACGGAATGCCAGTGTTATTCAGCATTCACACCCATAATGTGATTGTTAGTCTCAGTACAGTATTCAAATAACATTCCAGTTATCACAGTTTATTGTTACTGAGATCTTGCAATCACTATGTCGGATAGAGATTTTAACTCTGGTTCCTTTCTATCACAGTGCAGTGGCAGGTTGCTTTGCAGGTGAGAGTTTTGGAGATGCCTGGAGGGACATGAGGAAGTATTATTTTACAGAAAGGGTGGTGGAACTATGGAACAGTCTACCTGTCAAGGTGGTGGGCGCTAAAACCATTATTGGTTTCAATCAAGTTTGGGACAAAGTGAAGGGAATAATGGTTACTCAAGGCAACAGATACTAGGAGGGGAATAGTGGGGTGGATAGAGAGGGCTAGGGCCCTGGGTGGACATTAGGTCATGGGATTAGATAGGGAACTATAGGCAGAATGGATTGCCATTAGTTGTTTTTTGCCATCATTGTCTATAGTAGAACAATCAGCCATCTCCCGCTGCTTACCTCTCATCCCTGTGAGGTAGCCATTATTGTTAGCAGCTGCTCTGTGATGGACAGGAGGCAAGAAGACTGAGGGGTAAGCCACACTTTGCTCCTGAACCTGGGCCTAAAATGCACCATTTCACACATTAAGGATGTCAGAAATACATTTCTGGCAAAAAAACTATAGGATGAAATTTTCTGCCAACTAACAAGTAATGCTGCTTTAATGGATTTATCATTTGGTTGGTGCCTTGCCGAAATAAAAGAAGCAAGAATCCCAGAATTTGTTTTGTCTGTTGTTCTATACATTCTTTTTCTTGCTGTGATGTGAGGGTTGCAGTTTGAGTGATACAGGTTAAAACCATCTCCACAGTATTTTTACGTGATTTTTATTCAGTGCAGACTTTGTGAAAGGGGTTTGATGGGGTAACTTTATTTTCTGGTTCTCTGTTTGAAAATCAAGACTTCAGATGACACATCAGTTAAAATAATGTTCAGTTTGTTTCATGTGGGCATGAGTAGGCTTTAGTGCAGACAGTTTTACCATTGCTCAGCAACAGCTGTCATGGAGACATCCCCTACAGCGACAGCCGCATTGCCAAGTGTCAGCAATGCGGTGTCGGGGATGCCTCCGTGTTTCCATCGGGGTCTGTGTCCCTGAACCCCCCCATGTGGGGGGGCTCCACATCCCCCATTCTCTAGGATTCCAACTCCGAGTCAGAGTTGGACCGGGGGGGGGGTGAAACACCCTGAAAGGCAGTCCCTGGCCGTGCAGAGACCATCACAGTGACATGCAGATTTTGCCCAAATCCTGTCGCTGTGATGGTCTTCGCTGTCAGGGAGTCACTGTGGCGATGGTATACCTTTCTTTAAACGCTACACTCACTCCTGCCCCCCATGTACCCCCAGGGTCCCACACTCTGCAAGGTCACCCAGTACTCCTCAAACTCTCTCTCATCCCTGCATTTCTCTTGATTGTTTCTCCATCCCCAATCCCCCCCCCTGTATCCTCTGAACCTGACACACCAATCCACTCCCAAGACCCATTCCCACAGTTCTGCCCCTCCCATGACCCCTGCTATCCCATTGTGTCCACATTCACAGGTAAGCTATCATTACTACTGTACTGCCATCTCCCCCCTGTGCTCCTGTATCCTTGGTACTGAACACACCAGTCAGCTCCCACTCCCACAGCTCTGCTCTATCCTCCATGTCCATCATGACTCCCAGTCTGGACAGGCCAGTCAGTTCCCCCTCTCCCATATGCCCTCTGCTATCCCAGTGTCTGCATTCACAAGTAAGCACACACCCCCACAGCAGTGTCTCTTGTAAATGGTCTGCCCCAACTTCCTCTATCAGAGGCTTACCACCTTTTAAGAAGTAAGTAAAAGCAATGAAAGCAGTTTTTTTTCCCTTTATTGTTTGTTGCTTACCTCACTGCTTGTACTGTTCTTATTCACCTTCAATCCAGGCTTCTCCAGATCTCATCTGACAATCTCTGTCCTGTCTCAGACCAGTCCCATGTCGTCGTGTCTCCAACTCCTCTGAGGTGCTCTGCGGCCCGCACTCCTGCTGCTCCAGTCCTGTCCTCTCCCCTCTGGCCTAGACTGTGCCCAGTGTGAAGCCTGGCTACCCGACCAATCGATGAAAAATAAAACCCCATTCCGACACTGGCCCCTCCTCCTAGACCCACTTTCCTGGTGCTTCAGCTCGTCATCTAGCTAGCCTTCAAACTGCTACTTTCCCACTGCCTGTCCCACATCTGAAGGGATACCCTGTCTGCTGTGCTCGCCTCGTCCACCACTGCAAAACGTCATGACTAGTCCCGCCCACTGACCTTCCTAGCCAATTATGGTAGTACCAACCCCATCTCAATGCACACTGGGACTCTGGGCCTTGGAGTTTTTTTTTGGGGGGGGCGGACACTTGTCTTGGCTCTCGGGGAGGCAATTTGACAAAAAAAAGTTGTTTTTTTTTAATTCATCCGGCCAGCGGTGGCCAATGGCCAAGCAGCATCCATAAGCCATGGCAGCAGGGGTCACAAGCCCTGTCATAGGGTTTGCAAAATTTTCATAGGGGTCGCGAATGTGACCCCTGGCAACTCCTAAATGATGCCCCTGCCTTTGCGGGCCAGATATTCAAACTTTGCCCTGGGGCTAAATTAGCACTGCCCAGCATGCTAAATTAGCCCAGAACCAATACCCTCTGTATTCAAAAAGGATAACCCCAGTTCTAAACCTGCTGAATATAGCTTGCTAAGAATGCCAGGCAAACTGGGCTGTGAGTACAGTGCAAAAATAGCACAGAGAATAAGACAGCTCTGAGTATAGCAACCAGGAATTGCAAACCACAGCAGCAGCCCAGTGCACAGTGACATGAAGGAAGGTAAAGGTGAACTATGTGGCCGATGTGTGTGCGCTAGCAAAGGAGTGGATTCATTAAAGGTGCAAGCACCAGCACATGTGAAATTCTGCAGAAATGTACCATGTTTCCAAAATGTTTGCGCGGCGCAGACACATTTGCGCAGATTTTGCACTGCGCTAAGTCATTTGTCTTGCGCTATCACATTTACCTGGGGGCAAAAATTTGCTATATTCAAAAGTGACATGCAGATCAGCCTACTTAGGCAGTCTGTGGGAAAACACCCAGATTGGCATCCTATTATGAGGCCTCCTGAGGAAGGGGTTTGAGACCCCGAAGCGCAGAGGTTTTGCCACAGTGAGGGAGATTAAATTGTTTGCCTTTTTGCACTTTATTTATACTACTGACATATTTATGGATATGTATAGTACTTTGTAAGTACCATCCTAACACAGTAAAGAAATCTTTCCACTTGAATTTTAAGTCTGGAGTGCGTTTTTTTTTCTTAGTGACCCAGCATATCATTATTGCAGGGTCCCACAGCTCCACCTGTAGGTCAGTCTGTAAGTACAGTGGCTGGCTGGGTCTGCCCACAGCTCCACCTGTAGGTCAGTCTAGAAGTGCATGGTGGTAGCTGCAGGTTACATTTGTTCAGAACCACATAGAATATTGTGCCCCAGGGGACTACACAGTCCAGGCACAGGTGGTGGTGCTGCATGCAATTGTCAAATTGTAGTTCCTGCTACAGTGCACAGCAGACACTACAGTAACAAAGGGGCAAGTACTGTGAGGGACACAGCAATGGCTATGTTGTGTAGGGCATCAATGACTGCTGCACTTTACACAGTGACAGGCCCATCTTGCAGGTGTGTACTGACGGTGGACATTACTACATTACTGTTATTCTGTTGTGTGACCCACAGATGCTGCACCACTGGCATGGGATGCTCACAGTGACATATACATGGCCGGCTGTGTGTGCTGTGGTGTCTGTACAGATGTGTGGTATGTGCTGGGGGGCACATACCATCAGACAGGCACACTGGTGTTGGGGTAATCCCTACACTGGACCATTTGCACTGCATGGATTGTCCCAGCCTTGTGACAGCACCCAGTATGTGGTGCAGACTGGCCACCTGTACACCCTCCCCTCAACACCCTCCACACTCCCACTGCTGCATGTGTGTGCAGGATTCTGTTAGTGTCCACTGAAGGGTGGTCTGCAAGTGTGTGCTGTATGGACACATTGTCATGGTGTCCACTGGGTGCTGAATCATCACTTAATGCCTGGCATGGCTGGGACCAGTGGCAGATGATGGCAACATAGAAGGTGCCATCCATGTGCAGCATGTTTCTTTGATGTCTGGTTTATTTCTATGTTTAATATTTACTAGTCAGGGTCAACAAACCACTGCTGGCAGCCCCTTGCAAATTCCGAAATTCACACTTGTGAATTATAGAGTTTCATAAACCATGGTTTGATGTCGCACAAAGTCAAGCAAAGCCACACAAAGCTGCACAAGTCATGCAAAGCTGGTTGGCCCAGAGTTAAGACTACCTTCTCCTGGCTGGTAATTTGCACTGTGCAAAATGTCATGCTAAGTCGCACAAAAACACATTGTGCAGTGCTAATGCACTGAGTATAGCATTGCGCCTGTATTCATGTACCCTCTTTTTGCCCCTTGCATACATTAAACTTTTGCCCTGCACTAATGCAGTTTGCCCGGGCTATTGGGCCTTTTGCATATAGTGAACCCCGTGCAAACCCGGTGCAAACCAAGTGCAAACGGTTTGCGCCCAGCACAAAGTTTTGAATAGCTGGCCCTATGGCATATTAAAAAAGTACTAGAACTCATTTTCTGTGCTGTAATTTGAACTTCATGAGAACAAAAAATCATATAGTGCTGAAAAACATTTCAAGACACTATATATTTGCAAAGGCTAATGGTACAAAATGAATGATGTTGGAGGGGTCAATGTAGGGAAAGGGAAGATGCAGTGTGATGCAGTGTTTAACTAACTGGAACTAAAGATGCAAGGTTTGGGTTTGTATATATACCCATCTCACCATAATTAGGCATAGTGGGCAAGTACAGGATCTGTGACTATAAAAAGACAGCTGATCTCATGACTGTTTATACATTTTGTAAAACAAGGTTTGACACTGTTTTTTGGAATGTTCAGCTTTTATAGGTTTAACATATGTTTGATGATTTATCATTGCAACCTGATTATTGCAACTAAGTCTAGACGTTAAATTGTTCAGTGGGTACAAATGTCCAGTGTGGCTGTTTGAGGGGCATTGTATATGCTGCTAGCATGGATCTTATGGTAGTGGAGCTTATAATATTTGTGAAGAGAGGAGGGATGAGCTGTATAAGGTGAATGAGATGTTCTGGCTAAACAGTGTCACTATTGTAAAGATTTATGGGAGGGAAAGCTACAATATGTAAAAGGTCTAATGTATCCAATCCAAAGGGGAATCATTGAGGTACAGAAAATGATTGGGTGGGTATGGTCAATGCTAGACAACATGCTTAAATGTGAGAGAAGAGGATAAGTGGCTACTCTGATTCAGCTTCAGCAGCCACAGATGGGAGATGAAGATGCTATCTTGGATGCCACACTTGAGACAGAGTCAGAGGAAAAGGGAGATGTGACTGAAGAAGAAGAAGAGGTTGGTGTTACAGCTGTTAGCTTGCATGATGATGTTAATGCTCAAGAAAGCAATAAAAAAAAACATTTTGAACCTGACTGAAACCTGCTAACACAAACAGTAAAAGGATGGAGGAGGTATGAAACAATGCAGAAAAAGCAAAGCCTGATAACCACCTTACTGTCACTGAAATGTAGACGCCAAGCCCATACACACTTTAAAGCCATGAAATAAAAAACTGTTTTAGCTCACTCGGTAAACACAACTTCCTAAAAAAGCTGAAATCACTAAATCACTATTCTATTTTATATTTGTGTTTATGGTGTATGCCGTATGTGTGTGTGTGTTGTCCCTCTCAAGACATGACCATGAAGCCTACACACTTTTGATTTCAACAATTTGTAAGTGTAAAATCTGCATTTTGTCACAATGGATACTGCATATGCCACTCAGCAAACACAACTTCTTAAAAGAACTGAAATCACAAAGCACTATTCTGTTATGTATGTGTGTTTATGCTGCATGCTGTGTGTGTGAGTGTATGCTGTGTCATCTGTGTGTATGTGTATCCCTCTCAAAACTCAGTAAATGTAATGCACTTTTTCATAACAGACACCGCATATACTGGAAATGAACAGAAATGCTAAATGTGTCCAGTATAAATGACACATACTGTGGTTAACTACTGACTACAGTATGTGATGTCAGGCTTGTGAACTGTACATGTCTGTAAGCAGCCAGTCAGCTCTCTAATTTGGTCACTGTTCCATTCATGGTGGGTGGGGTGATGGATAACTTTTTTTCTATAGAGGTCTTTATCTCTCTGTCGCAGGCTGGGTGGCAGTATCAGCCCATCCCACAGCCCTCAGCCATCCTGAGTCTCTGTTAACCCCCTTCAAGATGGGGTGGGTCACCAATGCTAGCAAGCCAGGCTTCATGAAGCCCAACCTCCATTTTTTCCACCAGATTTTCTTCCAAGATTCAGTGGCTGTGCAATGAGCATGCAAGTGCACTCCACCTCTGAAGAGGCACTTCATCACTCTGAGTGCCATCCCTTCCCCTGCTAATTTGTGGACTTTGCATGCACCACCACTTGGCTTCTGTCAGGAGTCAGTCAAATGGCAGGGCACAGAAGTCCCCCTACCTGAGGGAAGAGAGCAGTCCAGAGGATTCTCCAACTTCCTTCTCATGACTGGGCCCCTGAATGACCCAAGTCCGTTCCCAAACCTGGGTTGCCAGCATGATAACTGGGAGGCATGGATGCCTCAACTTGCTGTGCCTCTGGGCCAGCCAGTGATGGATACCTTTTAACTGATACTGACTCTGTGTTCAGCGGCGTACTTATTCTTATGGAGCTTGTTGGTGATGACAATATGTTGTTGCTGTAGCGTTATCAGGAGGAGTTGCACCACTTCTACTGGGAGTGGTGAAACAGACTGTTGTGCTAGTGCCAGTAAAGGAGTTGGGGAAAACTCACCACCAGGAGGTGTAGGAGTTGGAATAGTAGTACTGTATATGCCACGTTTTGTACATGCAAATAATTGAATGAATTGTTAAAGCTGATCCTTGGTAACCTGCATTTGAGAAAGGCTATGAATTCAGGGTTCACAAGATGTAGCCTTGAGAGATGTGGTGAGGCAATGTCCCCAGTTGTACTTGAAACAGGTTTCCAAAGTGACCAATGCTGGAAAGCATCAAAGAAAATACAAAACCACTTTAGCCAGGGCAGGCCAAATAAGTCTGCTGTCTTGCCAGATTTGACTGAGTTACTATATTTACTAGTCAGTGGCTCTGTAGGATAAGTGCACATCATGTACTTTGGTAACAGGGCTGATTCTTCCTCAAAAATGTCAGAGTGGTGCTGAAATTCCAGTTTGACAAGCTCAACAGTCTCCTTGGTTGTCCCAGGATGATTGCGATCCAAGTCTTCTTCCATGTCCCACTGACACTTGGAACTGGCATGAGGTCAGTAGTATGGCCAAGAGGTTGTGTACGCATGCTCTTGTTGGTTTCTTTCGGCTGTTTTTGATGCTCTACCATAAGTGTACACAACTGTTTCTGTTTTATATGTTGTATGTATCAGGGAGATAAACAAGTCTTTATATCTTGGATGTAGTTGTGTTGCTATGCAAATTATGTGTGTGATCTAATGCTGTCAAACCTGTTTTCAAGCTGTGTAAGAAATATTTCTGCCATTTCCTTAAGAAGGATTGCATCCTGCAGCTGTAGCAGCAGCTACTGCTGCTGCTGCTATAACTCAGATACACTAATGATGTCACTACATGCTCCTCTACCACCATTATGACTGTCAATTGTTTTTTAAATTAATGCAGTTTATTAAAGATTTTCAGAATTCATGAATCATCAAGACACACACACTAAGACACAATACAATATGCAAACAAAACACCCCACCCCCCAATATAATCCCATAACTGGAGCAAATCGAATCAAAACATATCCAACCGTCCTACTCTCCCCCCCTTACCCTCACGCCATTACTCTGGAGAAGGAACTCTTTACTATCAGCCCATGGATTTATTATCATCCCCTTACTGAAATATAAAGAACCAAAGGGAAGGACAACATTAATTCAAAGTAAAAGAGAGGTCTACTATAGAGACTCCATATTAGACTCATTGAACCAATTACCAATATTATAGTAACTCTTGTCTCCTGAATAGAAAGTAAGACATGTAATGGTTCCCAAACCTTCTCATACTTCAATAAGCAATTTGACATGCAATATTTTTTCCTGTCTGTAATGCAAATAATATCTCTTAATACCATTCAAAGTATGTTGGAATAGATTGGTCACATCAGTGCCGTAAGATAACTTTTTTAGCACAGGCTAAAATCTGCACCATGTGATAACACTGCTTTCCAATTTGATTATCCTCGAATGGCCCCAAAAAACATACTCAGGTGAGAATTTAGAGTCCAAGCCTAGAAAGGAGTCCAAATGAAGTTGAATGGAGTCCCTCAAGGGTGCCACCTTGTCACAGTCCCATAAAATATGTAACAAGGTATGTGTGGCATTCATGTAGATTCCAATACTTGTCAGATCCAGTCCAGCCAATTTGTGTACACTGTACACTTGTGACTTGTAGCCTTCTTAAAGAAAAAATTAGAATATATTGCAAATAATAATAAATACATTGTATGATTACAATAGAGTGAATGGGCTTTTCTATCAGTCAGTACTATGAGTATCTAGCCTTAATTGGTAGTTTAGCTCCTCCCGTCCATTACCTAATTAATATATTTTCTATTTTACACTGAGGTTGGCTGGACTGAATCTGACAAGTGTTGGAATTTGAAAGCATTTTTGGTGGATGCCTGACCCAGACGGCCACAATTTCTGAGGATAATTTTTTCTGAAAAAACAATTTATTTTGGAGACACATACCACATTAAGGATTCCTTCCTGCTATATGGTGAAAAGCTCTGGTGGGAAAACAGCTTGTTTGGGACTATCAAATAATTTGGAACATTTGGGGCTCTAGAGTGCTTGGACTTATTTCCTGAGAATCAAGGGACCGCTACAAGATGATTAATTTTGATGAACTTGATAATATAATGGACAATTGATCATAACCATTATGTATTTTGGAAGCCGAGGAACACAGAATTTTACAAAATTTCAAGACTAACAGAGATTTTGGGGGTCTACACCAGCCAGATCTGTGCTGAACCAGTATGAGTACATAAAACAGAAACAGGTAAAATTAGAGAGGCACGCTTTCACAATGGCACAATACTTAAAACAAAAAAGAATACTTAGGGTTTAAGAATGTTTATGCAAGCAAATCTTGGTTATAGTGATCCATAATTAGAAATAAAATGGTACGGGGTTAGAAACAGGTGTTCAAAAGATTTTATGTTACTCCATGTGGAATCAATCACCAAAGAGCTGGCTAGAATAGAACCTGAAGTCCATACAACTGAAGCAGAAGTTAAAAAGAAATACAGCATTGAGGAATTCAAACAGTACTGAGAAAAGGTTACAGTACATTTGAATGAATTTGAGGAAGAGTTAAGAGCTATTAAATGTGACCTCAATGACTATAAAAATAATCAAGTATATACAATACATATAAGAAGGCATTGGTTTACACAACTAGTCAACAATACAACTTAGAAACTGAATCATCAGCACCATCATCAGGGAGTGACACAGAGCCAAGTAGTGGTGGATCTCAAGGGGGAGAGGCCGTGGACATTTTTTCAGGAGGTGGGGCAGGGGGAGAAGACCTTATTTTCTCAGACTCAGGGGAGGTTATCAATATACCCAGTCTTTCAGATAACAACACAGGGGTGATGATGACGAACCTGAACCATCAGGAGACTCAGGAACAGACATAGGTACAGAGTTAGAAGACAAAAGGAGAGAAAAAAGAACACAAGCTGCAGCGATCAAGAAAAAAACACTTAAGTCACAGACCAACAAACCAAAGTAGTTTATAATATTTCAAGGAGAAATCTGACTGATTTGGAACTAGAGGTGTTAGCTAAAGGAATGTCATTTTGTCCACACACTTAGGTTGAAATATTATTTTGATACACAAATACCATATTACACCAGAGATCCAGTAACCCAAAAGAAACAAATGGAATTTGGTAGAAAATTAGATTTAAAATTCATGATTTTACCCCCAGAGATACCACATATTATAGAAACATACACGTCATTTGTTAAAAGAGATATTGCAAAATTGATAATTCAAGAAAAAGATATTGATAGAAGATCGAGGTTAAACCTAACATCAGCACAGCTTGGTTCACTTAGGAATCTAGAGAATGATCCTAGTATAATAATGAAATGTGCAGATAAAGGAGGGGTGTGGCCATTTTGGACTATGACCACTATAAGGATATCTGTTTAGGATTATTAAGTGACCAGAATAACTACTTAAAGTTACAAAAGGATCCAACAGAGAAAGTGAAAGATATTGTGGGTTCCTTACTAAAAGTAGCTTTTGAGAACAAATGGCTAACTGAATGGGAGTATAATGCACTCTTTAGAAAAACACCATCTATATCAGCTTTATACATTTTACCTAAAATTCATTAGAATTTGCTTAAACCACCTGGAAGGCCCATAGTTTCTGGAATTAACTCAATTTTAGAACCCCTATCACTTTACATTGATTTTTATATCAGACCCTTTGTAGAACAAACTCAGACATATATTAATGATTCACCACATATAATCTCATTAATAGAACAAGAGAATGTTTCAGATTTAGATGTAACACAGTGCATCTTGATTACTTGGGATCTCAAAGACTTGTATATGTCAATACCTCATAGAGAAGGATGTGAAGTACTAGTGACAGTCCTGGCAAGGCAGAGGACAGAGGACAGACCTAACAGGTTATTAGTGAAAATGGCAAAACTAGTTCTTAGTCAAAGTGTTTTTTAGGTTTGAAAAGGTTTTTTATTTACAAATACGGGGTACTGCAATGGGGTCTAGTATGTCCCCATCATACGCTAATTTATATATGGATGCATTTCAAAGTAAATATGTTTTTTCTGAGGAAAATATGTTTTTGAATCATATACATACATTTAAATGCTTTATTGGTGACATTTTCTATATCTGGACAGGAACAGAGGAGGAATTAATGGGAATACTAGAACACAAAACTTGGTCTTTACAATGCAAGCTAACCAGTATGAGGTACCATATTTAAATTGATTAATTTACAAGATAAATAACAAACTGGCTACAAAAATATATAGGAAACTGACAGACAGGAATTCATTACTGAGAGCAGACAGTTTTCATCCTAGACACCTAATACAGTCTATTCCATATGGACAACTGGTAAGGGCTAAACGCTATTGCAGTGAACCAGAGGAATTTGAGAAAACAAAACAATAGATATGTGAGAGATTCAGGGAATGGGGATATGCTGAAAAAAAAACATTGGTTGGGGGTAACAGAAAGTTTTGCTGATATACCTAGGAGGAATTTATTGGAAACAAAGGCATGAAGAGATGATCCAATAGACACTGATAAGAAAATAATATTTTCTGCTACCTTTTCTGATAGATTTTGCATCATAAAACAAGTGATACATAAACACTGGGATGTACTATGAGCAACAGAAATGGGAGCACAGGTATTTAGAAATCAGCCTACGGTGGTAGCCAAAAGAAATAAAACCCTAGCAAATAAACTGTTTAAAACAGTGCATAATATCTCAGATTCTTTGGATATAAGAAACAATTATCCATGTGGTCACTGTACCCATTGCAACAAAACTTACAAGTTAAAAATGGTTAAAAACTTGGCTAAGGACGTAGTTGTAGATATTACAAGTTTTATTAATTTTTTCGACTGAGGGGGGTTATTTATATTCTGAAATGTCCATGTGACAAAATATATATTGGGAAAACAGAGAGAGAGCACTAAAAACTTGAATTGGTGAGCATAAATTGGATATAAGATGTGGGGATATTACATCCCCATGGCCAGGCACTTTGCAGAAGTTAGACAACAATTTCCACAGTTAAGATTTTTTGGAATAGAAAAGGTAGAAACAAACCCCAGAGGGGGTGATTACAGAACCCACATTTTGACCAGGGAGGCATTTTATATAGACAGTTTCTGTGCCACAAATCCACAATATGGACTAAATGATACAATTGACTGGCAACCAATCATTTAAATGACTTGTTTTGTTAGATGACCCCCATTTACCTGATTCTGTAAAATACACATTTGTATCAGAATAAGATACTTAGGATCCAGGACGAATTTATAATTTGACTGATATTTTTTTTTTAAGTAATAATATGCACATGACCCCAGTTGACCTCTGACTGTCTCTGATAATGCAGTCCCTTAGCTTGGATTTATTGTTCAAGATAACCCATAATGGGTATTGCTAAAGTTGGAATATTTAGAAAATAATAATTTAGGAAGGTACATACACTTTAACAACAAAACAATAAGCTCATGACCCCTGTTGACCTCTGATTTAGTCTGGTCAATAGTTGTTTAAGATAACACCTAATGGATAAAGTCACATTCTGGAAAGAATAAAATTAGAAAGCTATAGATGTTCAAAAATGCAAGAAAATGTTTTAAAACAATATAATAATAAGCTCATGGTCGTTGTTCATCTTCAACTGAGGCTGCTCATTATGGTGTTTCAAGGTTGGTCCTTGATTAAAGATTGGTATCTTAAAGGGTTCAGTGATTGATAGATATATCTAACTTTTAAAAGTCTGAATTTAAAAACCACAAGAAAAAGTAGAAAACAACCCTTTTTTTTATCCCCTTCCTCCTGCCTCTCTTCACTTCGGTGAGGTGCTGCTGGCTTCTCTCAGATTGATTCTCAGGAGATCTGTGCACTGTGAGCCTAGAAATTAACAAGTACAAAAGCAAGAACCTGAAACCAATAAGTCATTTACTAGGCTGGGAGAATAAGTTGTTAGAAAAATAATAAAGAGAACACTAGTATGTGGAGACACCTAGCTTTACAACATTTTGTTGTCTGCTACTAGGTGGTGCCCTTCAGCAGGTCAGGTGCATGGGATATGAGCAAGTGGGACATGTGATCAGACTCACCTATCCCAGCACCTGATTCTCCATCAGTTACTCATCTAGTCACTTGAAATAGAAACTGTGGAGAATGTCAAACCACCATGCTGTGCCCACATGAGATATCACATCAAGAGAAATCAAAATGAAAGCAGGGAAACATTCTTACTAAGTGAGCAGCTTGTTTAAAAACAAAAAGCCTTGGTGGACAGGGATTATAGAAACTAATGAGTGTATCTGTTGTTTGAAACAGATTTACAAAAGGTAAAGAGCACTTGTCAAAGGGGACAGGTAGATACCTCTGCATATTTTAATTATTTTGGCAAGAGAATTTAACACACAGGGACAAGTTTGATTGGAGTCGTGGCACAATAGACTTAATCAGCACTTAGAAATTTAAAATGGTTTCTAAATTATGTAAAAGCTTAAACTATGAAGTTTAAAATAAGAAATGAAAGACATGGTTTACTTCTTTTTTTCACAGCAGGAAAATTCATAAGAGCCAAGAATAAAGGCATTTTCTCCTTTGAGGTATGTTTAAATAGTTTTGGCTTAGGAACTGATGGAGATAATTGTATGCGTACCTAAGAGGCAGAAGGAATTTTTAACAATTTATCTTTATAAGATTGAAAACATGTGACCAAAGATAGGTGAATAGTGGAGGATACTATGTTGTTTATTGTGTTTCTTTGTCTGAACATATTATTTAAAGTAACCCTGATTTTGGATCTGATTGTTGAAAATAAGTGAGTTCTATGTAATAGATATTATTATATATATATATTGCTCTGTTATTGAGATAAACGGTCTGTTTAAGAAATAGGGAACCGAATGTATTCATTCTGCTTTCCCCTTCTTATATGTATTGCTCAAAGATAAATTGGCTGCTTAAGACATAGAGATTTGAATGTATGTACCTTTTTTACTTTAAATATATATTTTGGATGACAGGAATCTATGATGGAAACATCGTATTAACATAAATTTAAGTAGAAGAAGGCTCTTTATGAGGAGGTGTGGTCCTTTGTAAAATATTTTTTATAAAAAAATGTTTTTATAAATATAATGACTAATAGAACGTTTAACTGAATTTGTTCTTTATGTTCATACATATTTGTTATATATATAGTGTGCTTCACTGATGAAAGGCAAGAGCCTGAAACATTTGAGATACAAATTTTTGTACACTGTACACTTGTGACATGAAGCCTTCTTAAAGAAGAATTTAGAATATATCGCAAATAATAATAAAAAATACATTGCATGATTAAAATTGGGTGAGTGGGCTTTTCTCTCTACCAATCAATACTATTCATATAGATTCACCATGAGAATAACCATGCTAAGGGTTGCGGAACCAGCAAAATGTTTTCCCCATTGTATGTATCCTCCATGACTGACACATTAGGTAAGGCCTTTCTTCCATTCATGTGTATCTTTCAGGCTGTTTGCTTCAATATTACTCCTGATGGGTCTGTTGAGGAAGGACAGGGGACAGAAAGGGTTTCAGAGCTTGATTTGGACACAAACCACTTAGCGAAACTTTGCAAGCTTTGCTTTCCACTACTGATCCAGATATCACTAGTGAAAAGCAGACAACGCCTCCTGCCTACTTCAGAAGTATCACCATACTCATGCATACTGCCTTGTACATACTGAAGAGAATGTGCAGAGAAAATGTGAAGCATGACTGAATGTTGTAATAGGGCTTTATTTCATGCAACAATCTTCAAAAGCTTGTGTAGTCTGCTATGGGGAATGGTAAAGGTCAAAGACCATCATCTCACTTATTAGTTGGGTAATTTGGACAGAACTTTGGCAAACAGGTGGCAGTTTAATGTGAACATGAAATGACTCAGGCAGTGTAGTTTGCTTTCTTGGTTGTGGTTGGCGTGGTGCCTTTGAAGCAGCACAAGTACATAGTGATAAATTAGTTGGGTACTGTGCATGCCATGATGACTGCACTGCTTAAACAAACCATCTAATCCTACCACTTCCCATACCCTACTGTATCTGCTGCCATTGCAGGCCCATCTCACCAAAGCTGACAATGAGAATGGATGTGACTTTTGAGAAGATATCATGTTCACATTTTGTATGTTCAGCCAAAATGCTGGTTTCCAATATTCAAGTAGAATGACCCAGACTGATCTTTCTACTGCACTGATTTCTATATGATTTCAGTGGATTTGAGGTGTCATTTATAAACTTTTCCCACATTGCAAAAGATCCCTTTTTTCCCATTACATGAGAGAACTGCTGCGGGAAGGGGGGCTTTGCAAACAGTTGGGTGGTGGCTATGAAATTATTTATTTTTTCCAGCCGTTGAGGTGTGATGTGGCTGGGGGGCCAGGAGTGGTAGCAGCAGCAGCAGGTGATGCAGTACTATGGGGCTGATCTTGCTGCTGGGCTGGGGATGGGGGTGGGGCTGGTCTTTAAATGTACCTGCCTGAGATACTTGCTTTCTTGCTTTTCTCTTTTTTATTTATTTTTCCATCTCCTCTTATGTCAGCCTTCCCTCCTCAGTGTCACACTCATTATCGTTGCTGGTCAGTGGTACAACTCACAGCAGATATTCAAGTTCTTCTTGTTATTCATCCTCCTTTCCCACATTGGCCTCCTCAGGTCCTTCCTCCTCCTCCCATGAATCTTCTCTAGCTCCTCTTCCACATTGCTTCTTATCCCTGCTTCTCATTCTCCTCATTCTCATTGCATGACTTGTCTGCTTCCCCCATTCTCTCGCTCTCTTATTTCTCATGTGCTTCCTACTGCCCTACCTCCTCATTCTCATTCAATGTTCTAACAGGTCCCCATTCTAGATCCTCCTCACTGAACCTCTCCATAGGTTGGTTTAGTTGTGGTGCTACTGGCTTGCTTTTGTAAGGTTTTTTGATAAAAAGGAACTATTTTTACATAAAAGCAGCTCTTTCACTAGTCATGTCCTTCTCCTGTATGAAAGAGCTGGAAAAGGCACTGTGATATGTGCAGCGTGAGTAGTTTTCAATCTCCTATTTGGTTGCTGCAGGTCATGTGGCTTGGCAAGAACTTGTACATGCTCAGTGTGTGCTCCCTGCAAAAAGTGTTGCACTATGACATCAAAGTGCTTAAGCACAGAAGAGAAACCAAGTCCCTTCAGACAAGCTTCGCTGTATAAAAATGCCAGAATTCAGCACATTCACTGAATTCAAAGTCAGCATTGGCTCAGCCTTACATGGGAAGTTAAAGAAACTATATGCATTATCATGTAATAATACTCACCTGCTTTAGAGTTATGTCAGCAGCAAAGAAGGGCATTTAAGAAATATGAATTGAGCCAGTAACTAACCCACTGATGAAGACCCCTGGTCGAAGCTCTGGGGATACTAGCCAACAGCCACTGGATGTGTTTTTTGCCAATCACTGCATGTTTGGCATAATAAATTTGTTTGTAGCATTTGGAACCAGCCTTTTTCTTTGCAGTGTACTGTTCATTTGTCTGGATTCCTAGTTCTGAAGGGTAACACCACACTCCTCAGTTGCACCATGGACTGCTGTACATTTGGTGTGGTCCCTCTATGTCTTAGTTTGAAAAGCTGCCTGGAGAATCCTCACTGCAGCTTGATTAGGTCTGCAGTTATCAATGGAGCAATCAGTGCTGACAAACAGACACTCCTTTACACTACACTCTGCCTCTCCCTGTCAGACAAAGACCTGGGGGCTGGAGGGAGATGCACAGCAGAAATGTGTGTTGCGTGGGCTGTGTGGGGACAAAAGGTAAGCCCCAACATACTAGGGATTATATGTTTACCCAGGATTGCCCTGCTGGGATACAGCATCTGATTTCCAGTGGAATCATGCTACTACCCAATCCCATTGCTGGGTGGAATGAAGCAATGGGAAGTTAAGTGACTTGTCCAAGATCACACTGTGTTTTTTTTTGTTCAAGTTTCAAGTACAATACTGTGAAGTTTGGCCCTGCTTAATTCTGAACCCGTGAACTCTTAGTTCCCAAGCTAGTATTCTAACCACTAGACCACACCATCTCTTAATGTTGATGGGAAGGTTAACAACAAATACACACTTGGCATACTCATTCACACTCAAGAGCAGAGAGACAGAGATGGGCCAATGCAATAATAATAGATGCCAAAATGGTGTTTGAAAAGATGTCATTGCATTGCCTGTGTGTCACTTTGCAGAGATTTGGGTTTGGGCCACAGTTCCTTGTTCAGGTACAGACATAGCCATCAGACAACAGGATCAGACTGTGTAGGATCAAAGTAGGTCTGATACATAAGAAAGTACAGTGGAGCTCACCGGGGAACAATGCAGTCTGTCAGGTTACTGCATAATAGAAGGGATTACCTGCCATTGAAATTGCTTTGTTTAATTCATTAATGGGTTGTTATTCCTGCAGGCTCCACTATTTTGATAGAAACATAGAAACACTGAAATGTGCTTGCAGAAAAGGACCCATTGGCCCATCCAGTCTGCCCAATACCCCCCGATGCAAGACTAGCCCACTTGATGCAAGAAGATGTTGCATTATAGCTAGTCACTTATTTCTAAATGGGATAAAATTATGCCAGCCTGTATTAATTCAATCCAATAATTCCCATCCATTGGTGGTTTAAATTAACTAGGGAAGACTCAGGTTCTCCACTCAATAAAAAGTAGATTCCATGAGATAATCTATTTTGTCTTGAAGCGGCTGGTGAAAATATTCTCACTGGATGAAATTAATAGTAATTCCCTGCTCTTCAAGATACAATAACATTTTTAAAACATGTGATTCCCTTTCACTGACCATAAGGAAGATAGTGCTGCAGATATCACAGTGGGAAGTCACCTGGGTACTAGGGATAACCATGCAGTGAGGTTTAACATTAATTAAGACAGGAACAGAGGCTGTCCATATGAAGCCTTGTGCATCCTGTCTGGGGTGTTGAGTGGGGACAGAGCAAGATGGTTGTGGTGCTGGTCAGATCCCTGCTGCTCTGAAATCATTTGGCATTTTAGCTCCTTTTGAGTGTTTCTTGGAGGTTTTTTTTTTTCAAAACCATTTATGCTCACTAGATTTTGTTCGGGTATGTGAGGCTCATTTGTGGTAGTCAGGAAAGAGCTGTAAATCTCTGTTTGGAGATTTACTGCTAATGTCATGCTAAACAAGAACACCATACACTGAAGTCAGGCATTGTATTTTGGACTTTGAATGCCATCTACAAATACGGGTCAGTGATGTACAGTGTGGATGAGCATGCAGTATGTTCTGATTATACACAGAGCTTTTGTTTAGTTTCCTTCTTTTGGAATAGTAGAAATATTCAAAAGATCTAAAGCTTCTTTCAAAATAGAATGTGCACATGAAATGGAAAGCATAATATGGAGGACATGGAAGATATGGAAATGATTACTTAGAAGAGCCTCTTAGCTATCGAACAAGAATAAGATGACCTAGATGACACCAGACAAGAGAGAGATGAAAATTGCGTAGCACATGATAACAGCGAGGTTATAATAGCGACACAATAACAGCGAATCAAATATAGCGAGTGGTAACATAGCGAGTGGTATATAACAGCGAAGTGCACATGATAGCTAAATGTCAATATAGTGACTGCACATATGAGCGATGGGGGATGGTGATACCTCCACCATCAATGTGCGGTGTGGTGTAAGAATCTTAGAGATAGGGGGGTCGGGGGCACAGCCTCTCGCAGGAGGTGCAGGGGGCAGACCCCTCTGTATTAATAACAATTAAAAGCAGCTGGATTGAGTGTTAAAAAATAATGGTTTGTGGTGTGGCTCCTTATCCTTGCATGAAGATGGCAGTGGAGTTTACTCAGAGTCAGAAAGGTATGCCACTTGTGGTATATGGTGGTTACCTTTTCCGACGGAATAAGGAGCTCCAAGAGAAGGTGTACTATTCTTGTGCTGATTATCACCGGTATCGGTGTTCTGCACAAGTTCACACTGTGGCGGATAGTGTCATTTTGGTGGGTGCACCCCATAATCATGTCACTGATGCATCTGACGTGGGTGCTTAGAGAGTGGTGAATGAAATATGGGAAAGGGCTAGTACAAGTGTGGAAATGACTGCCCAAGTTGTCCTGCAGAGTGTTGCTGGTGTTAGTAATGCTGTTGCTGGAAGGCTACCTGCTGTGCAGTTGTTGAAGCGTACTGTGCAGAGTGTTCGACAGGTTGGCCGTGTTGCTCCTGCTATGCCTGGTACAGTGGAGCTTTTGGAATTACCCTGGGAGTATATAGTGACTCTATTTAGTGATCGTTTTCTTTATTACGACAGTGGTGCTAGTGCTGAGCATTTCTTGATCTATGCTACTGAGTGCAACATGGCTTACCTGTCTCAGTGCTAGCAGTGGTTTATGGATGGAATATTTTGAACGTATCCCATGCTGTTCTCCCAGCTCTATACCATCCATGGGTTGAGTAATGGAAGTGTACTTCCCTGTGTGTACATCCTGATGATGTCACTTACAGTGACCATGTATGAGAAGGTTTTGAAGGAGATGAAGACGTGGCGAGCCCTCTGTCCAGAGACCATAATGATGGACTTTGAGCTTGCTGCACTGAAGGCTGTATCTACTGTTTTCCCCTCTGAACAGGTGAGGGGTTGTTTTTTCCATTTGGGCCAGGCTTTGTGGCTCAGGGTGCTGAAGTGTAGTGCTGTGCATGCACGGTATGCAGCAGATGCCAAATTCTTCCTACATGTGAGAATGTTGTTGGCAATTGCATTCGTGCCCATGGATGAAGTGGTGCTTGCATTCGAGGAGTTGTGTGGATGGGAGTTTTTCATCAAACATGATGAGGAATTGCAGCTGCTCATGGATTATTTTGAGAAGACGTGGATTGGACCACCGTTAAGTTGTTCAGGTTGTCGTCAGCCAAAGTTTACCCTGAAATACTGGAATTGCTATGACACTGCTCACACTAGTGAAGCTCGCACTAGTAATGCTGTGGAGGGGTGGCATAAGGGATTTGATACATGACTCAGTGCATGCCACCCATGTATTTGGCACTTTCTTGAATGTCTGCAGGAGGAGCAGAGGATGTCAGAGATACTTTTGGAGCAGATCACTTCAGGTTCCAAAACACCCATTGTGCGCCATCGGTACCGCGATTTGACAGAGCAGATTCAGGTGATTGTGTGTGAGTACGATATAAGAAGGCACTATAATTATTTGTTTGGTCTTGCATACAATTTTCAACTGCAAGTATGAGCTGAAGTAGCTCTTATGAGCCTTGCTAATATGTGCATTCACTGTTATTTACATCGCTATTTTATTTTCACTGTTTTGACATTCACTGTTCTTTATGTGCTGTTATCACAGAGATCCAAAAATTGGAGCTGAAGTAGATGGTGAACTTGATGTGCTGCTATGCTGATTTGATTTCTTAAAAAGGCATACTAACATTGCCTGGGACAGGGAAGTCTAAGTGTTAAAATGTACATCCTGAGTTCACTATATTCAGTGGAGTGACTTGAGTGTTTAACTCCCAAGATGAGCACTAAAAATGTTAAAGAAGCTGACAGAGCTAGAAGCCTGAGAGCCAGAGAAGCTCTGACCCCCACCTGAGAGTGGGTGTATTGTGGATACTGTGTTGTGGATACACAAATGGAGACTAAGATGTAGAAAATGTCTGATTTCCTAAAGGACTTCTGGGTAAGTGAAACACAATAATGTAAGTAAACCCCTGTTGTACTAATTGCTTGCTATTTACAAAGGCACCTGTGTTTGTGATGCTCCATGAAGAGTTGTCTGAGGAAACAATTCTTTCCAGGTAAAAAAAAAAAAAAAAAACTTCCAGAGACTTTCCATTGAACAGTGTTCTTGATGGAAGCTTTAATCATCTGGCATAGAACATAGAAGTTGACGGCAGATAAGGACCACAAGGCCCATCCAGTCGGACCATTTTTTCTACCTTATGAATGTGCCATAGGCCTTTACTCTGTCAATGGCCTATCTACTCATACTCATCTGTATTGCTCCCTTATGCATATCCCATGCCTGTTTGAAGCCATGCACTGTATTCATATCCATCACTTCCTGAGGTAGGCCATTTCATGCATCCACCACACTTTCTGTGAAAAATAACTTCCTCACATTCCCCCTTAGTCAGTCTCCCTCTAATCTCATGTTGTGCCCTCTTGTCCTGCTATTTTTCTTATATTGAAACATGTTAGACTCTTTCACTTGTTAATGCCCTTAAGATGTTTGAATGTTTCCATCAAATGACCTCTCTCTCACAAATTTGCTCTAGGGTATACATATTGAGCTCCGTTAATCTGTCATCATATGTTTTCTGATGCAGTCCCTGCACCATTTTGGTTGCTGTTCTCTGGACTGCCTTCATTTTGTTAATGTCCTTGTGCAGGTGTGACCTCCAGTACTGCATGCAGTACTCCAGATGGGGTCTAACCAGTGTCTTGTAAAGAGGGATTATTACCTCCCTCTTATGACTTGTGATACCCCTACTAATACACCCTAACATCCCCCTAGCCTTACCTACTGCTTTATTGGTCTGCTTGGATGAGTTCAGGTCATTTGTGATGATGATACCCAACTCTCACGTTGGCATGTCAAGTTGGCATGTTTTTAATATCTTGGATCGTGGAACATGAAATTATGATGGTATGCATATGGCATATGAACTTCCCCCGGATGAATTGACATCCCCAGACCTCTAAAAAACTTTAAAGAATGTTAAGCTTGTTTTAATCCCTGAACCTCTAAAGAAGCAATTTAATTATCCATCCTATCAGCCTTAAATAAACTGCTGAGTTACATTTTTATTTCAGGTGCAAATCTTACTGATTTTGATTTAGATTTCTGAGGCTTATATTAGGATTTGGTTTTCCTACTGGGGATGGAGATCTCTGACTTGGTGGTGGAGCCGGATGGATGGTCTTACCATTACATTATAAGGTTCAATTTCCAGGTTCCCTCTATAGACTTGCCTCTATAGAGATGGACTGGCACAGCCTTTTAAGGGGTTTGACCCCAGATGTTCTTGCAGCAGTGCTGGAACAATCGGGTGTACCAAGTGTATACTGGAACCAGGTGATCTTTTTCTGGCATACAATAAGGCAGTGACTGTGGCCCTGGATTCCTTAGCTACTGTCCGTGTTTGTCCCCTCAGCCTTTGCCCTTGGTCCCTGTGGTTTGATGGGACCTTGAGGAAGCTGAGGTGAGTGGGGCAAAGGTTGGAACGGCACTGGTGTTAATAGGGCCTTGAGACTGACAGACTTAGATTGATGGCCCATTATACGGACTATTAATCGGCCATCTTCCGTAAGAAGGTAGAGTTCCTGTCCAGAGAGATTGCTGCAGCACATAATTGACCAGCTCAGCTCTTTTGAACTGTCAACAGACTGTGCAATCCAGCCTGTCTGCAGTCTTGGAGAGTGTTGTCACAGAATAAGTGTGATGAGTTTGCTCGATTCTTCGCAGATAAAGTTGACAGCATCAGCTTCGAGATCTGCACAGCACATTCTAATGGGCATGTTGGTGGTTGGTGGAAGGTTGCAAGCATTCAGTTTGCCTGGTCTGACTTTGACAGGTTGGCGATCATGGATATCGTGAAGATCATCCAGGGCCTGCGTCTGGCCTGCTGTAGTTTGGACCCGGGCCTAACTCGCCTCCTTGTGAGGTGTGTTGAGGTACTTAGTCCAGTCCTGGCTGAGATAGTCTGGTGCTCATTAGAGACAGGTGTGCTTCCTGACACCTAGAAGGAGGCGGTGGTGACACCTGCCCTTAAGAAATCTTCTCTCGACCCTGACTGTCCTGCCAACTACAGATCTGTCTCTCACCTTCCCTTTGTGGGTAAGGTTATTGAGAAGGTGGTCACTCTGCAACTGGAGAATCATCTTACCGTCCACGATGTCTATGATCTCCTCCAGTCTGGGTTTAGGAAGAGGCATAGTACTAAGATGGCTCTGGTTCAAGTACTTATTGATCTCCTGATAGCAAGAGATCGGTAGAGCCATTCCATCTTGGTTCTCCTTGATCTCACTGCAGCATTTGACAACATGGACCATGGAGTGTCACTGGACTGCCTGCAGCTGATCTGGGGACTGTCTGGAACAGTCCTCAGGTGATTCCATTCTTTTCTCATGGGCAGGACTCAGAGAGTGGTGTCAGGGATTTATTCCTCTGCCCCTTCCCCCTTGTCTTGTGGGGGTGCCACAGGGCTCCATGTTGTCACCTGTGTTGTTTGCAGTGTATATGTTGCCGTTGGGAGACATTATAAGGCAGTATGGGCTGAGTTTTCACTGTTATGCAGATGATACTCAGCTGTACATGTCCTTTGTACTCGAACAGGGTGGAGCTGTCTCAACTTTTAACAACTGTCTCTCTGAGATCCAAGACTGGATGTGTGCCAACTGGCTGAGGTTGAACCCTGACAAGACTGAGGTGTTGTTTGTGGACCTTAGTCAACAGGTAGAGGGGCCATTGGCTGGATGGCCTTCTGGGCTTTGGCTTGGAGACAGCCAGTTGGTAACCTCTGACTGGGTGAAAAATCTGGGTGTTATGTTTGATGATTGGCTGATGCTTAAATCTCAGGTGTCATCTGTTGTTAAGACCTCATTTTACTATCTGACAACTATTGACTGGATTAAACACCTTGTCCTGCCTGATGATCGTCCAATGTCGGTCCATGACTTTGTGACCTCCAGCCTTGACTACTGCAATGCCCTGTACCTAGGGCAACCGGGGGTTGATATCTGCTGCTTGTAGTTGGTGCAGAATGCAGCTACAAAGTTGTTGACAGGTCTGCCTAGATCACGTCATGTCATGTCTGTGCTGCATGGCCTGCACTTGCTGCCTGTTCAGTGATGGATCACCTTTAAGGTTGGTTTACTGACCTACAAGGCTCTACAAGGACCGGGACCATGTTATCTGCAAGATCGTCTTTGCCTCTACTGTCCCCTTCACTCCACCAATGACAGATTGCTAGAGGTTCCCAGGGTTCATTTGAAGACCTCAGGTGCCTGGGCATTTGCATTGATAACCCCAGCCCTGTGGAACTCTCTACCTCATCAGGTAAGAGAGTGCCTGACTGCGAAGTGTTTTAAATCTGTACTCAAGACCCATTTATTTAAACTTACCTTCCCTGAGTCTTGATTAGTCTTAGCTGATGTTGATATGCATTTTAATATTTTTTAGATATTTTAACTTTAAGTCTTTTACCATATATGTACAAGCGCTTTGGTCATTTGTGAATTGCGCTTTTTATAAATAAAACAATGATTGATTGATTGACTTATCCGCGTTTTCATTTGCGTTACTCATATTTCTTACCCTGTCTTAACTAAGCACTTTAGAAAAAGGTTTTTAAAGTGTTGGAAGTACCTAAAGGCCTTCACCTGAAGATCTAAATGTTTATATTTACATTTTGTTTCTATTTTTCTGTGTTTGTCCAACATTGGAATAATGTGTGAAACTGTGACCTATACATCATTGTGTTCTGGTATAAGTTGATTGCATATGGAGCTTTAAAATTCAAGTAGAGATGACATAATAACTATTATAATTCAAATCCTATATTATTAATCTCTGGAAATATTTTATTAGAACAGTATATGCAATGAAACTATTGGTTAATTACCTGGACTATTAGAATGAGTCTATTGAAATTTATGTGTGACCACTAAGTAGCTGGTATGATATAGCCCTGACTGGTTATTTAGATTCTTCCTTCTAAAGCAGTTTATGTGGGTCAAGGTTATGTTGTGACTCTGCTGAGAATATGGGAAATTGCTTTCTGTTAGACATTACAGGTTACTGTCATGATTTGCTAAGTCTGGGAACTGTGAAGCAATGTTCACAGTGACAAACTGTGCATACTGGGACAGGTCCAATGACTTTCCTATGCCCAGTTAGCCTTTGGGCTACTCAGGGTGTCTATCCCTAAAGATTGGGGGAGGGGAGTCTCCTTCAGAGAAGGAGCACCAGTACATGGGCGTGCTATGAAGCTTGGGGGGGAGTTTAAGAGGGATGTGAGGAAATACTTCTTAACAGAAAGAGTGGTGGATGCCAGAACAGCCTGCCAGAAGAGTTGGTGGGGCCGGAGACACTGGGGAACTTCAAGCATGCTTGGGATAGGTATATGGACATAACAGCTAGCACAAAGGGAGGAGGGAGGAACACAAGACTCTGAATAGGGACATGGGTGTTGTAATAGGTAAAGAAAATTGAGCAGACTAGATGGGCCTACCTGTCCCTTTCTGCCAACACATTCTGGTTCAGTGTTAGATGGCTTATGGCTATAAATGGCCTGTTTTGGAAGTCTGTCTAGGAATTTTCACTCAGGAGAGACTAGTACACTGGCCTAATCTGCTTTAGTACCACCCAATGGATTCAGTGGACCATAGTGAGTTTGCCATGTTGGCATACTGTAGGTCTATTATCTATGGGAGCCCTGGTATTACACTTAGTACCTGTATAACATGATGAGTCCTAGAAGAGTAACAGGAAAGCCAGCTGTTTTGTATTTTCAATAAAGGCACTTCACCTGAATATTAGGTGTTCTCATTGTAATTTCCATGGACCTGGATAACTGTCCTGTTTGTTGGGCTGGATCACATGCCTGGGTTTTTAGTTGTCAGCTATATAAAGTGATCTCAAAGGGATTACTACTGAGAATTTTATAATTAGAGGTGGGTGAAAGTTGCAAATTCTGCTTTCATGGAACGTTCAAGAAAATTCCGAAATTTTGCAGAATTTTCTGAACTTCTGCCATTGGCGAGATCGGAATCTTACAAATGTGTTTGGTGGATTTTTGTCCTGTTCCATGGAATTCTTTGGCCGAACTGCAGAATAACAGTTCTAAAGAAATTTTTTCCACAGTTTAATGAGTTATTCTACAACACATGTAAATGTTCCGCAGTTCAGCAATCACTTCTGCTGACTTTTTTCTCTGCAATTTAATTCTTTGGCTACTGACAGAATTGGAACATATTAAAATTTTGGACTTATATATCAGTCCATGGCACATAAAGGGCTAATAGAATATTCCACAATTTCTACATTTATTCCGCTGTTCTAAGTCAGAATTTCAGTGAAAGTTTCTAATTTGATTTCCACACTTTTGCGGAAACAAAAGTCCGATTTTCGCGGAAATTCCACGGAAGTTTTTTTTCGCACACCTCTAATTATAATTAGATATGGTCTGCACTTTAATGTTCAGTATAGACTGTGTCACTGAAGTTAGGATTAACCATGTGAGATGACAAAGTATGATGACTTGCTATCCTACTTAATAGATCAGAATAATGGGAAATATAAGCGGGTTACACATTAAATACATATTGCTTCCCTTTTGTCATAATGATTTTGGTATTTAACATTTGTATTATTCCATATTCACGGCTCACTGTGTTTGTAAATAATTTTATTTTATTTTATTGATAATTTGTAATGACCCAAAAAGTTTTGAAACTGAAGCAGATTCCAAGAGATAATCTATTTTGTCTTACAGTTGCCGGACAAAATATTCTCATTGGATGAAATTAATATTAATCTCCTGCTCTGCAAGATACAATAACATTTTCAAATATGGGATTCCTTTCCATTGTCCATAAGAGGGCAGTCCCCTGGGTACCAGTGATCAGTGTGCAGTGCAGTTTAGCATTAAGACAGGAACAGAGGCTAACCACATGAGGATGAGGTCCTGTATATTAAGAGGTAGAATTTAAAGAAATGGGGGACTGCTGGAGAAACTGCATTGAAGGGGGGGATTGCCAGGGAGGGAAGCAGGCACAAAGTGGAAAAAGAAGAAAGGGTATAATTAAAGCAACCAACTTCTGCATGAAGGAAGTGACTAAAAGCAGAAGGAAAAGGAGATTGTTATGGTTCTCTAAGGACATGGCAAAGGTGGTGAAGGAAAAAAGGGTGGCATTCAGGAGGTATAAGGAAATACAGAGGGTGGAGGAGCACAGGGGTATACCTAATGAAGCTAAGGGAAGCAGGAAAGTGGTGAGGGATGCAAAGGTACAGATGCAGGAAAGAACAGCCTAAGGAGTCACTAGAGGCGATGAGATTTTCTTCATATGGATGCGTTCATGAAAATGTTGTACCAATAACATGGTAAACTAATGTCTCAAATAAGCAATAAGACAAAAGGTAGTGCTGGGGCTAGATTCACAAAAACTCGCAAAGCACAGTGCAAAAGTTTGCATTGTGCTTTGCAGTTAGAGTTGTGCAAAACTGGAGAATTTTGCCCTGTGAAATATTTAGCGGAATTTGTGAATTTCACAAAATATTTAGCCGGGTGAAATGTGAAATTCTCCCCATGAGGTAGGCAAAACTTTGCCCTCCCACTGGTGAAATTTACCACTCATGGATGAAATTTCACCACCCATAAGTGAAATTTCACAATTTTGCCACCGGCCCCCAATCGTTTTTAAAACAATTCTCTCCCCTCCCCATCCCTGGTGTCTAGTGATCCACCCGGCTGATCACTGGATGAATTCAAGAACCCTCCCCTCCAGTCACCCCTAGTTATCCCCCGGCCTAAATCTTTGAAAAAATACATTCTCCTCCCCTATTCCTGGTGTCTAGTGGTCCCCCCAGTGGATCACCAGCCGAACTGAAGTAAAGAACCCTCCCCCCAGTCAACTCCAGTTATTTTTCCCTTCAGCCATGACCCGGTCATGGCTGAAGCCTCCACCCTAAGTCAGACCCCACCCTGCTCCCCCCAGTACCCCAGTTGGGCCACTAGCATAGCCCTCAACTCACCTCCATGGCCAGCAGCCCCTCTGAGGGCTCAATGAATAAGCGCATGCTGGCAAGCACGCATTTATTCATTGAACACTCAGATGGGCTTCTGGCCATGGAGGTGAGTGGAGAGCTGTACCGGTGGCCCAACCACGGTACTGGGGAGGGAGCCGGGCGGGCTCTGACTTAGGGTGGGGAGGTAGGGGGTCCACTAGACACTAGGGATGGGGAGGGGATTTTTTTTGGTTGATTGGGGGTTCTAATCTTTACTTCAGTTCAGCTGGTGATCAACTGGGGGGTGACTAGGGAGATGGTTCTTGAATTTGGCTGAGGATTAGCTGGGGGGACCATTAGGCACCAAGGAGGGGAGGGTTTTTTGACTGGGGGTTCTAATCTTTATTTCAGTTCAGCCAGTGATTGACTGGGGGGGTCCACTAGACACCAGGAAAAGGGGAAGGGATTGTCTTTTGTTCAAAGATTGGATGGCCAGGGGCCTGGGGATAACTCAGGGTGACTTGGGAGGGGTTCTTGAATTTTCCAGGGATCAGCCAGGAGGGGGACCACTAGGCACCAGGGAGGGGGGAAATAAAATATAAATGAAGGCTGGGGCATATGCAGGTGAAATTTTGCAATTTTACTGCAATTTCATTAAATATTTCACCAGGCAACATTGCCAATTTTGTGGCAATTTCACCTGCAAAATAACATTTTGCAACATCTTTATTTGCCATTACCCAGGTGTAACAGGGTTGCAATTCAATGCACTTGCACTATCTGACTGTGAAAAGAGCCAGGACAAGTCAGCGCTAATCCCATTACTGCTACCGCTAACCCCACCAGTGCTGCCCCCACATGCTGCCAGGAATATGGCTCCACAATGAATAATGCAGATGCTTTATTTGGAATTCACAAAAGCAGCCAAACAAATGAGCCCATTGGACATGCAAGGCCTTATGTAGCTATTTGCATGCTCATTATGGGTTTATTTATATAGAACACACAGGAGTTTAGCATGCCCCTCCCCTGCTGATCGCCGGCCCATTAGGTAAACAATGTCAGTTTCCCCGGTGCTAGTAAGCCCCCCAAACCTATTGCTGGCCCAACAGGTAATAAAAATATATCCCTTCTGCTAGTAGTCACCCTCCCTCACTTATACCCACCCCAGTATGTAATAGATATATTCCCTGGTGCCAGTGGTCCCTCCCACAGCCCGATCCCTCACCCCAATAGACATATATGTAATTCCCTGGCATCCAATGGTCCATCTGCCCACCCAATTCCTTGCCCAATGTACAAATACATTTTCCCTGGTATCCAATGGTCCCTACCCCCATTCGATCCCCCTCCTTGGTGTGACAAGCAACCCCCGCCGATCTTTGGCCTGATAGATAATACAAATATTTCCCTGGTGCTAGTGGTCCCCCCTGCTGACTGCTGGCCTGATAAGTAATAGATGTATTCTCTGGTGGCCATTGGTCCCTCCCCTTCCCCGCAGATCATCAGCCAAATATTTATTTATTTATTTATTTAAAAGTTTCACCAGTAAGACATACTGAGCAAAATTGCTTGTTTCCAGATGTGTCCTGGGGGGAGTAGAACAAGTGCAAATGTAATAGATATATTCCCTGGTGATCAGTGGTCCCTCCCACCATCTGATCCCTTGCCTCATAGACATATATGTCATTCCCTGGTGTCCAGTGGTCCCTTCCCCCACCTGATCACTCACTCAATGTATAAATACATTTTCCCTGGTGTTTAGTTGTCCCTACCCCCATCTGATCCCCATCCCTGCTGTGACAAGCCACCCTCCCATGGTGATCACTGGACCACCACTGCCATCCAAGATGTTCCCATCATATCAGCCAGTGCATTTGGTCAGTGCAGAGTTGTCATATAAGTCCTCCCCAAGACACAGCCCTGGCCCCATTCCCATACATCAATGTTTTTCACCCCTGCCCATCCCTCATTGGTGGTTAGTGGCCCCCTTCCTGGACCCCTGTATAGTAAACACAATCCACGTCACTGATGGCCAGTGCCCCCATCCCCAATCCTCCCGTGTAGAGATTTGTACATCTCCAGTGTCTAGTGGACCTCCCCTCCCTAACCCCACTCTGGCAGATCTTCACAGTTATGTTTCATTCCCTGGTGTCCAGTAGACCCCCCCATCCTGGCAGGTAGTATCTCACCACCCTGCTCCCCCCAAGTCCCATCCCTGAGCCAGTGACCAGAATAACCCTCCTATCTCCACCTTGGCCAGTCACTGACTGAGCTGTCAGTGAATGGGTACTGTATACAGCACATGCTCATCTCTGAGCTGCCAATCAATGAGCACATATTATATACTGTATGCACTCATTGACAGCTCAGTCAGCAGCCAGCTGTGGTGGAGAGCATAGGGCTGTGTTGGTCCCCAGTTCAGGGATGGGATTGGTGGGGAGCGGTGTGGGTGGGCTCTACTGTCAGGACCTGTCCACCACTTCTGCCCCCAGTATGCACACTGTCTGTCCAGCAACTAAAAAAAAAATAATAAATCCTGACATTATACAACTGGATAAATTCTACACTGTGTTCTATTCAAAACCATATTATATTAGACAACTGTTTGCATTCAGCAAAATGAAACATAATTTTACTGTGAGATTCCTTCACCTACATGCAAATGGGTGTTTCACATGGCCATGATACCAGGACACTGATATAATCTGGAAAATAAGTTTTTCCATGGACCTGTAACTCTGTCTGAAAATGACAGTTTTGCAATTGCACCTGATGTGCTGTAAACTGTTGCAAATAAATCTGAAAAGATCCAGAAGCACTGGAATTGATATTTTTTTAGTGTTGGACAATATTGACAGTTGCTATAAATGCACAATTTTCACATTTTTATTACTTTTTCTCTAACTGCTATATGTTATTAGCTGTTCACAACATACAGTAGACTACAATTAGTAAACTTTTATGAACTTACCCTGTTGTTTGGCATCTTTGTTACCTTAACAATGCAAGTTTGGTGTCTACCGTTACGTTAAGAACACATGTTTGGTATCTGTCATTACATTTAGAATGTTTAAGATTGTTTTTCTTGGGCATTTCAAAGTGAGTTATCTCACAGCACAATGCATTTTTCACTGTTAGGTCACAGCATGTTGAAATGCTTGAAAAAAAATATTTGCTCTGGATTTGAAAATTGAACATTCATGTCACACTTTGGTACAACATTTTCATGAACATATCCAGATACATAATTGAGAGGAGGAAAGCAAGGGGAGGAATAACGACAATTAGAAGGTGTGAGGGGGGATATTGTGCAGAAGAGGACCAGGAAAAAGCAGACATCCTAAACAGATACTTTAACTGTGGGAGCTGCCAGCTGCCCTAGTGACAGTCTGGTTCAACAGTTCATTGGAAACAGGTGTAGTTCCCAAGGACTGGAGAAAAGAATATGTGGTCTCTCTTCATAAGACTGATGGCAGGGAGAAGGCTAGCATCTCAGTTGGGCTATTCTGGGTAAATAAATTGAACATTGAAATATTAAAGCACTTCCCTTTGCCATAGTTCAGCACTGTCTCAAGGAACTTGGTACCGTTTCAAGGAATAACCAATCAAAGCACTGTTTTAGAATTTCACCTATATCACAGAGAGTATTAATGTTTTAAGGATCCCCAACCATGTGAACAGTAACAACAGACTGAATTTCTTATTTCCAACAGTACTTACTCTAGTTTTATCTTGAAAACCATAGTCTCTTTACTATTTGTACCCTATGATCTCTTTCTAAATTGTAATACCCATTTAAAAATATAAAACAACACTCCCGGATTTGTGCTAGGCACACTACACTTTTTGCCCACAACCCTAGCATGTGGTTATCTCAATATAACCACACACCCAGTCATGTTATATTGCTTATGTAAACACATATCGGACTTGATCTTTCTTTGTTCTGATGTGTGTGTTTCCAGTTTATCTTTAAAAAGAATGGATAGAAAAGATTGTGGCCACATTTTCTCCAGGTAAACTGCCTTGTTTACATCATTACATTAAATGTCTCTCTGTTTAAGCAACGAACTGCTCCCTTTGCAAGACACAGTTCCACAAATTCATTTGAATGTTTGGTGAATAATGTATGGTGCTTGTGTATATTTAGCTTTGGCCTTTTTGCAGTCCCAACCACAGTAGAGGAGTCAGGCAGTGATAGAAATATAGGAGACCCAGCACTATGGGTGAGAAAAGTGCCTGAGTTGGAGACGGCAGAAAGGATGGTGGGAGCTTGAAACACTTGAGTTAGGGTAGCCAGGAGAGGCTGGCTATTATTTTGGTTGTGGGAGGAGTTTGTTCACCCACATTGAATCTCAGGCAAACCCTCCCATCCAATGTTTGGTGAATAATGTATGGTGCTTGTGTATACTTAACTTTGGTCGTTGTCTGTTACCACCCTTAGTAAAGGAGTCAGGCAGTGATAGGGAAATAGAAGGCCCAGAAAGAGAGATTACATCCTCAGCTCATGGAGAGTGTGAACAGTAGCATGCAGGAGAGGGGACAAAAACATGTGTAGGAAACCTCTGAGGACCCATGGCTACTAAACTGCCTGTCCTCTGGGCATACTAAGAGGAGATGATCCTAAATGCCTGTTGGATTTCTTCCTTTAGATTGGAGATGTATGATTCAGACATGAAGAGGTCCATTTTCCAAGACTCTTGATGACACAAGCAGGAATGTTGTCTTTAGCTACTGCTGATGCTTCTTTGAATCGAAGGAATGTCCTGAGAAGGCATAACAACTTAGTCTGAGCAATTGTGTGAGTGATTTCAGTTGCTCCATGAACCATGTGGTAGTCATTGTTGCATGATCTGTGGAAGTTGGGAGAGGAAGAAGAAGAGAAGACTCACAGCAACCATGGAATGGATGAGTTGATCAAAGAGCTGTTGGGTACCAGTTAATGAACTGGGAATATGTGATTTGAACTTCTTTATGGAGTGAGATGATCTTTGAAGTTGGAAGTAGAAGGATGCAATGATCTACTTGGATTTTTAAAGTGGTGACTGTAAGGATCATGGCAGAAGAGGATGATGCAATAATCAACTCCCTGAGATTCAGAAAGCTAGACAAATGGCTAAAGAGATCAATGTTTGAATAGCGACAATCGGACAGTTTGCAGCAAGTCCAACAAGCATCAAAATATAAGCCCAACAAAAGGGCATCATGAGGAGCTTTAGCAGATGATGTTCTATGAATTCCAAGCAAGAGTTTAGCTGAAGCTTGAGATACAATGAAGGCAGGGATTCATTTAACTAAGAGGCTTTGGAGTCTGAATACATATTGCTCTATGGTTCTATGTGATAATCGAGATTTGATGGCAGTAGGTTAAGAATACAGGATATGATTGATAACATAGGAATTAATTATGGATTGATTGGATGGCAAAAGTAAGGAAGACTTCTTCTAAGTGGATATAAGTTTCTTAGGCGCAGACGCTAAGGTAGAGCACATGAAAGCTGCAGATTACTTTGAGGATTGTTGACAATGGTTATGAATGCAAGTACATGATATAAAAGGAACTCCTATGGATTGATTGCATGACACCAAACAAGGAAGACTTCTTCAAAACAATGATATGAGTTTCTTGGGAGCAGACGTTAAGGTAGACAACATGAATGCTTCAGGTTGTTGACAATCATATGCTACATCATAATGAGATAGATGGCTCAAGGAGTAAAAGTCATGATTGAGTCTGTCGAGATATGGATGTAATGAAGGTCCTGGAATTGACATCTATAAAGAATCAACTGCTCCATCTTTGTAAACAAGAATATAAAAGCAGTTCAGAGTAAAGATGTTATAAAGATAACCAAACCCACATCTTCATAGAAGCATGATTTAATAGGACAAAGCCCTATCCTTATAGATTACATCCACTGTCAGTTTATTGCGTGAAAAGATAGAGATGGCCGCTGACCAGAGATGCCCCAATGGAATGCAGTGGCTTCAATATGGAGGATTTCATATAGAAGAGACATTGATGAAGGTCTCAAAGAATGAATATATCAGGAGGCCAGTATGTGGTGATTCAGGAATGTTCGCGATATCAGTACTTCCATGAGTTGGAGATGTGTTAGTATATATTATGGGATGTAAGATCAGAGATGGATCTTTTATGTCATAAAACATATGTCTTCAGAGGCAGGATGATGAGATGGAGTGATTGTCATTGTCTAGGTGAGGACACTTTAGGACACATGAATTGAGTGTGAGCACCCCCACACATTGTTAAATGAAAAAATGGAAGCAAGAGCTTGGGCAACCTTCATCATTAAATTATTGCAAATTGGTTGCTTTCTGCAATTTAATGAGTCTACCTCATGCATCCAAGTTGAAAGGAAAGAGGCGTTAGAAATAACAAGATAAAGGACAGCCACAAAGAGGAAAAGGATGTGGATTTGCTCCATCTGATGTATCACTCTAGCTGAATGGAAGATGGAAAGGCATGTAACAGAGTTAATGAACAAAGAGAAGCAAATACACAAATAGGCTGCACAACAGGCAGGAGTATGCTCGCAGCCCAGCATGGATGACAAAACTGCTTATTCTTGGGGTCAGCTCGGTGCAGCTTGTATTAAAAGCTCAGATACCATACAAGTGGCTATCTGGAAGGACTGATAATAATCATAGAATAGCATCTCTTCATATCAATGCCAGAGATATGAATACAAGTCTGGTTCTTTGAGTCTAGATTGAGTTCTGTTGAGTTGCCAAATCTGAAATGGATGGACTTCTTAAGGCCAGTAAAGCAGTAGTAAAACCTTGTGGTTGGTGGGAGGAATGACAGTAGGTATTGCAAAGCTAGAGGCTGAAGTAAGTTACACGGACAGCAAGCTTCAAGAGAAGCTATACGAGATTGAAACTCTGATATGAATGTCATAAGATTAGAAATGACTCTACAAACTTCAGATAAGGCAGCAGGGAACAGCTGAGAAATGAGCAGTCTATGTGCTGGATCTCTGGCAGGCTTAGATTTAGCATCTATAAAGAAATCAAACATTTCCTGCTTCCAAACTAGAGTGGGAGGTGGACTACTGAGGTTTTCAATGGTGATAAGGTGTGTGATGGTCCAGTCCTTTATGAATATGGATCTGAAGGTCTGTGAAAGACAGGTGCATATCTGAAGAAGTCTGAGGGGGAACTCTAAGGACCTTCTTTGGAATCTGAAGATGTAGAACATATAGGGGACTAGGAGAGGAAGAGGTCATAGTGCCAATACACCACTTTGTATTGCACTTCAGAAGAATGTACCCTGGGCAGATGACCCCAAGCCTTTTATAAATCTTGGAAGAACAGAGGAAAATGTATTCTCTTGCAGATCTATGGGGAAGCATTACCACTGGCAACGCCTAGAAGAACAAACCACAAGCAGCTAGGGACAGTTACTGGATGCTGTCATTTAGAGAACAGCTCCAGTGGGGCTGCGTTCCCTTCAAGCTTTGCAGGCTTCAGATTACACCTCTGGTAGATGCAGTCAAGCCATGAATCCTGTATCAGTTGAAGAACTGTCAAACAAGAATGAGAGGGGGGAGTGTGAGATGTTGCTGATGAAAGAAAGATGTAGACTCCCATCTCTGATGAATGAAGTTGAATGCTACCTACACTCATAGACCTCCTGAAGGTATGTGTTAGGGAGATAGAGTCCAGTAGAGTTGCCGGTGAGGACTACTGAATGACAAAGACAGCAGACTACTGCTTAGGAGATGAAATGGAGGTGGCCCACTAGGAATATAGAGGCTTGAGAGGTTTAAATTAGGAAAGTGAATCAGGAGTAATGAGAGTCAGCAAGAAAAGAAGCAAATGACAGAAACACAAGAAGGGAATGGAACTGAGGAAGAATGAAACATAACTGAGAGGTAAATAGGAAACACTGAAGAACTTATGGGCAACACTTTACGTGTGCTAAGTGTTGTATAATAATGAGCCGCAATGAAAACCATGAATGGGTATCACGACCTCTTAGTCAGTTGAATGGTGGTATGACATTAGTGAGAGAATCCTTCTTAGGGCAGGCTTGAGGATAGCAATCACTGGTACTAAAATAATTTACTTTGTTTGACCTGCTTGTTATAATCTCACAGCGTATACAATGACAGGGTGTAAAGCATTAGCCTGCATGAAGAAGAATCCTAAAAGGGAGATTTATAAATTGTACTGTTTCTGATGGCTACTAATTGGATAGGTGGTAAAATTAAATGAAGCCTTGGAGGTTGTAATTAGACAAGAAATGCTGGAATCAATTGATGCTATTTGCAGCTGTGCAGGTTTAATGGTGGTACTGAATGCCAGGAGGGATTAGAACCAAGAAGGTAAGTGGTTTGCAAAGGACACAGTGTCTGTTACTTTTCTATGTCCTTCCTTCGATACAGTTGAAGCTAGGATTGTGTCTGGATCCAGGTTATGGAGAAATGTGAAATGCAAAGCATAATAGGGATGTGACTGCAGAATGGCCAGTGTCAAAATTGAAGCCTGAAGCCAGCTAGGGACATCAGTGCATCACGAATCTGAAACAAACTGGATAGTGTCGAGAATGGAGAAAAAGTACAGAGGACCCCCAAAAATAAAAATGAAAGCCAGCACAATGAGAGCAACACCTGGGGTGAGGAGGAAAGAGGTACGGGGGTCACCTACCAAAAACACTGTGGAGGTGGCAGGGCAGCAGAGCATGGAGAGGAAACAAGCAGGAGAAGCCACTGGAGGAGGGCCAGCAAGCTTCCATACAAGATGCTGCAGAAGAGATGAAGCAAAAGAAGGCAGCAGGAAGTGAGGGAAACATGCAAAACAGAAAGGGGGTGAAAACAAGCAGGCAGTTGGAGAAAGCAGCGAGGGTAGGGGGGCAGTGGAGCCACTGGAGGACAGCCACAGTGGCGGCAGAAAGCATAGCAAAAGCAGGAACAAGGACACAAAGAGAAAAACAGAAAGGTGAAGAGGGAGTATATAGTTGCTGGGATATGCTGGCTTTTATTTGGATTATTCTCCTACACTGAACCTTAAACAAAACCCTCCCAAAGTTAGATGAATCCTAGATGAGGGCATTTGTCTGTTTTGTACTTAAGCAATAATACATAATAATAATAATAATAATTATATTTATATAGCGCCTTTCAACATATCAACGCGCTGAACAAATTAGTCATAAATTAGTCATAAATTCAAATTTCAATACAAAACCATCAAGCACTAAAAACATTACAAAAATACATTATAAAAACATGATAAATTACATTAAAATTCCAAACATATTACAATTCACTTAACTATCTAAGAAGGCCATTCTCCATAAATATGTTTTCAGTTCTTTCTTAAATATCTCCACGGAGGTGCAATCCTGTAACCAGCATGGTAGAGAATTCCAAAGAGTGGGTGCAGCATGAGAAAATGCTCTGCTGCCGGAAGATTTTAAACTCACTCTTGGAATCTCCAGCAACCCCATGTCGGCCGAACGGAGCGATCGGCCAGGGCAGTAAGGAACCAGTAGGTCTTTTAGATAGGACGGATCCTGATCGCAAAGAGCTTTAAAAGTCAATAAAATGACTTTAAAGGTGATCCGCCACCGTGCAGGAAGCCAGTGCAGTTCGCGCAGCACCGGGGTAATATGACAGGACCTACTTGTCCCAGTCAAAACCCGGACTGCCGCGTTCTGCACCAGCTGAAGGTGGCAGATTTCAACCCCAGAAAGCCCAAAGTAAAGGGTGTTGCAGTAGTCTAGGCATGAGGACACAAAGGCGTGGACCAACGTTGACAAGGAGTCAGACGAAACAAGGTGCTTAACCCTGGCAATATTCCTAAGATGGTAAAAGGAGGTCCTGATGATGGCCGACACCTGAGATTGAAAAGTCAGCCTATCGTCAAGGATCACCCGAAGGTTGCGCACCCATTCAGAGGCCGGTAGTGACACGCCGCCAAGAAGAATTCCAGAAGGTGCGCCAGTATATGACCCCTCAATCTGACCACCCGGGTCCACCACCAAAACCTCTGTTTTCTCCAAGTTCAACTTCAACCAACTAGAATCCATCCAGTCTTGGATTTCCCACAGACAGTTATTAAACACCGAGAGAGCTCTATCCTGGTCGGGAGCAAAAGACAGGTATAGCTGGGTATCATCTGCATAGCAGTGAAACCTCAGCCCATACCATCTTATAATGTTTCCCAAGGTGCAGCATATACACTGCAAATAACATGGGTGACAGCACAGAACCCTGAGGCACTCCACACAACAAAGAGACTGGGCCAGAGGAAAAAATCCCCGACACAACTCTTTGTGATCTCCCAATAAGGAATGAAGTGAACCATTTAAGAACGGTTCCTGACATTCCACAGATTTGCCTCAGGTGTGCTAGCAACACCATGTGATCCACAGTGTCAAAAGCTGAAGAGAGATCAAGGAGAACCAAGATGGAATGTCTCTTTTGATCCCTCGCCCTCAGAAGATCATTTAGCACCCGAACCAGCGCAGTCTCGGTGCTGTGTCTTTTACAAAAACCAGACTGGAAGGATTCGTAGATACTATGGATGGTTAAATGTTCATCCAATTGGGCAGCTACGACCTTTTCGATAACCTTCCCAATAAAGGGAAGGTTAGAGATGGGTCTGTAGTTTGAAAAACAGTCTGGGTCCAAGGAAGCTTTCTTCAAGAGAGGTGTCACCACCGCCTCTTTCAGGGAGCTAGGAAACTCACCTGACTCCAAGGAGCACCAGACTAAATGCACCAAAACTGGACCAATGATATCCACACAACCCAAAATTAGGGTAGTTTGTCCAGGATCCAAGCCGCAGCTTGTAGGGTGCACACTATGGATGATCCTCATAATATCCACTAACTCAGGTCGACAAAAGGAACTCCAAGAGAATCAAGGCCCTGTGTTCTCACACACTCCTACCACATCACCCTTAGAGGTTATCGGACACAAGTCCGCCCACCTTAGTTGCAAAGTATCGAGCGAGCTCATCGCACTCTATTTGCGAAAAAGCTTTCCGAACTTGCAGACAGGCTGGGTTGCACAGTCTATCTACAGTTCGGAACAGCTGAGCCGGTCGATTCTAAGCAACTGCAATCTCCCTGGACAGGAATTCTGCCTTCTTATGGGTGATTGCAGATTGATAGCTAGCATAATGTTCAATCATACTAAGGCGGTTGGCATAGAGGGCGGACTTGCGCCAGCAAAGCTCTAACCTTCGCCCTTGTCTCCGCATCTCCCTCAGAGTCCCATCAAACCAAGGGGCCCCGGGGTGATGGGAAAGAAGGAGCTTGCAAACAGAAGCAATAGAGTCCAGGGCAACTGTGATGGCCTCATATTAGGCCAACACCAGTGCCTCTGGATTACTGCTCACCAACACGGAGGATGATAGGTCAAGGACCTCCACTAGGCCTTGTGAAGTAACATTCCGTAATGGGCGGTACCTGACCATCTCCACAGGGGATGGCCTTCTCAGGGGGGTGTAAAAATTGAACCTCACGATGTGGTGGTCAGACCAAACGACTGTTTCCACCCCCATGTCAGATGTATCAATCCCAAGAAGGAAGACTAAGTCGAGAGAGTGTCCAGATTTATGTGTAGCAGTGGAAACTACCTGTGTAAGACCCAAAGAAGATATTAATTGTGAGAGTTCGTCGTCAACCCTGGTGTTGAACTAACCAGCACCATCAATCTGGGTGACTCAAATGACATGTTGACGAGGAAGTCTGCCACTTCCTGTAAGAAGCGTTTCCCATCTCTGGGTGGACGGTAGATGTAGATGAGAATGATTTGAATGCCTACACCTGCTACAACTGTACACTCAAAGGACTCAGCCTCACCCACTACCACATTCAAGAGGCCCAATTCAGTCTTAAAACTAACTGCAACCCCCCCGCCCCTGCGGTCTAGTCTCGGGCAGTGTATCACCGAGTACCCGGCCGAAGTCATGGCCTCCACCATAGGGCCAGAGTTTTCATCCAGCCAGGTCTTGGTGATGCAAGTCAGGTCGGCCAAACCAATAATGTCGGCAATAATGGCAGTTTTATTCCTAACAGACCTGGCATTGCATAACACCGCCCGAGTTGGACAAGCCTCGGTATATGGTATATCATGGGATATTATCATGCCTTGGGTGCATTGTGAGGTGCAAGGCCACAGGGAGAGTGCCTTTTGCACCCGAGAAATGACAATACCCCATGACATACCACACGCTGGAGTGTATTATTGTGATTATTTGCTGACTTAAAATTTGTACAAATAAAACAAAATCAAATAAAAACTTTTTAAAATATGGACAAATTATTTTTTGAGGGTACTATAGGATACAGTTTAAAAAAATAGTTCTTTGTGTGTAGGTTGTGCTCAATAGGTGGTGCAGTTTTAGTACCAGGTGTTAGAAAGTACTGCAGTGAGGTCTCCCCATGTCTCCCCATGTAGTTTATCTGTGGCAGTAAATGTGCACAGTGTTGCCCTCCCCATCACCAAGACCATAGAGAAGTCCTTTCACTGAAGAAAAATTATAACGTTATGGAGATGGTCATATGGAGTGACCAGGGCAGGGAGGCAGGCTGCTATTACTGAGAGCTGTGATAAATTCACAGTCTGTGCCAGGAGTGGGCAATTTGAACTTTTAAAGAGGCATTCTACCCTGAGGTACAACAGTGAACAGATAATGAAAGGTGTTTTTTAAAAAATTATGTTTATTACTTGCACTGAAGGAACCACGGTCTGTCAGCATCAGTTTTGGTTTCAATAGTGGAGGAAAGGCTTCACAGTGGTCAGCAGTGGATTTGGCATCTGTGTTTTTTTTTTCTTGAAGGCTCATTTCACGATGGTCAGAATAGGCTGTCAAATAATGTATTTTACAAGGTTTACAGGTTACAGTTTACTGCTACTGATTGAAACTTGAGCCCTGCTGTGCGGCTGCCGGACCTGACCGTGACTTCAACCTGGCTACCAAAATATACAGGCAGAGGGGCCTAAATGAAGTAAAACAATCTGCTGGCTGGCACCTTTTCTTACCTGTTATTATGTTATGGATTTTAATCACAGGTAAGGAGAGGGCTGAAACAATCAGGTAGCTGTATTTTTGACAACCAGTTCATAATTTCTATCATTTATCACGTTTCAGAGGCCATCATTAAAATCTCCTTCCATCTGCCTTAATAGGAATCTACCTTTTGTGCCACATCCCTAGCCTAGCTTTGCTGAACTGAAATCTTTGTCGTATCCACCAAAGATTGTCGCCGCTTGGCTCATTGGCATTTTTGTGGACAATTCAAAAGCTGATGTAAAGAAATGGGTCGGTGGAGTCGGCATGGATGGGTGGAGCCTGAGAAACCATCACTAAGCTGCTAGATGAGGAAACATCATCTGTTCAGGGCACCTGCATATTGTCTCCCCTTAAACCCTTGGCCTCTAAATGAACACTGTGTCCTAGTTTCATAGCTATTGTACCTTTCCCAACTGATTCTAACATGTAAGAATCAATGGAACACTATCCAACATCAGAAGTGTTACCATTGGTGTACCTCGAGGATCTATACTGGGTCTTCAATTATTTGGTGCCTATTTGTGAATAGCCTCCCCACAGCCTGCCCCTCAGAGGTCCTCCTCTATGCAGATGATGTGGTCATCTATGCCAGCAGCTCAAACCAAGTGACACTCAGAAAAGAACTCCAGCATAGTTTTGAGGCACTAGAAAGGTGGTTCAGTCATAATAAATGTCTACTGAACTATAAGAAAACAAAGACCATGCTATTCACTGGACCCCAATTAAGGAAAAAAAGCCCCTCCTCTCACCTTCATGAATGAGGAAGGTGATATTTTAGAAGAAGTAACTTAATTTAAGTACCTTGAGGTAACCCTGGATGAGGCACTCTCATTTGCCCCCACATTGACTTCATTTTAAGGCTAACCAACATTAAATTAAGGGCACTTTACAGGCATAAGCACTACCTCACATCTGAAGCTAAGCGAACTGTAGTATACAGCTCTATCCTCCCAATACTGGACTATGGCCTGACAGTGTACGGCATGGTTATGGGCATGGTCCTCAATAGGGTCAGACTGGTGTTAAATAAGGCCTGCCCGTTTGTACCAGGAGCTGATAGGCTCACACATACCCATACCCTGTATTCCCACTATGACTGGTTCTCACTACAAGATAAACTCAAGTACTAGGTACTGTATGCCTGCTAGGTATGAAGGTGCTCTTGGGCCTCTCACCCCCAGATATCCAAAACTTCCTGTGCCCTGTCAAAAACCAAAACTCAACTAGGAATATGGCCAGGAAGGTACTACATGTACCTTTCTGCACAACTAGCCAGGCCCAACTCTCCTTTGCCTTCAGAGCACCACTCTGGTTAAACGAGCTGCCTGAACCCTGCTGAGCCTCTCTAACATAGCCCAGTTCAAGACAGGGCTGAGAAAGGTTCTCTAATCAGGCTCTGGATGTGACTGCTCTCAGACATAACAGAACACCCACTCACTGCTACTAGGTATAGACTACATAAGCATTATCTAATGTTAATGTAACCTTATACTCTGTTGCTTTGTCTGCTGCTGTATTCCCTGTAACTCACTATGACAAGGCTCCATTGGATCTTCTCTCTGCACTCTACCTGTTTAAACTGTGTAACTACCATTTTGTGACAAGGAACTTTTGTAAAAGAGCTATTGAGCTAAAAGGTGTACTTCTGACTGAATACATAAAAATAAATAAAATGAAATAAATCCTTCCTCTTATTCCTCCTAGTAGGGCATGACATTTCAGGGCCACTCAGCATGTCTACTCAGGGATGTCAAAAGACTTGGAGCCATCATCTTTTTCAATGGTAGTTCCTTCTGGCCCTATTCTAGGACAAATTATACCTCCGCACTATACATCAATTACGCCAGCTACATAAGGCAGTCCTCTGGGGTCATGAATTTATTCTCACATATCACCTAAACTATGCAATCATTTGAGCACCCTCCACCCAAGAGAAAGGAAGCATCTACCAGCAATTAAGAAACCTTGCCTTATCTCTGCCAGGTAATTCCTGGTAGCCCAGGCTCAGGACGCAAGCCAGTGGTAATGGCATGACAGGTGATTATGTAGCTGCTGTATTACTGAGCATCATAAGAAATGATTCCTTGTTTAATATGAGTTACATGTGTATATGTTTGGGGGGTAGTTTTCCAAATGTTTTTAAATTTTCTTTTTGACCCCCAGCTATTCCCATCCAGATCAGTTTCTGTATTCCACTTAACTGGTAATACCCTGTGGTCCCCACTGCATGGCCCTTTTGGAGACTTAGATCAATATGCTTGGAGCAGGATGTAAGAGGGCCATGATGTGAAGCCATCATTAATACTGTTGCAGCCATAGATATGGCCAGATACTTTCAGATATGGGGCAATATTTCTAAAGAGATTCTTTCTGGTGGCCCACAGTGGTACTGCAGGCAGGCAAGGAATTTCTCTAGAGATATCACAGACATTTTAGGAAATATCTGGCCATGTCTTTGCTGTAACTGTAGCTGGGATTTGTCTCCTTAAAGCCATGCCTACAATTGCCCCATCATTGATCTAGCCTGTGCACACATAACCACTAGTTTTGAAAGTCAGTGATCCTAGGGCACCACAGCAGATGACAAGGTTGCCAAACAAATCTATTATGGTGTTTATATGGTTGGGGGAGGCAGTGCTTCCCCCTTTGAGTTTAGGTGTTTAGCCTCAACAACATGTTGGAGTTATATTGGCCTGAAGATGGAAGTCAGTTTGAGGAATCAGGTTTTGGCTGTTAGTGTGCCAATACAAATGTGCTGCCTGTGATGTGACTAGGTCAGGGGGTAGGGTACATTTTTGGTTTTAAAGGTAATTGCAAATGTATAATGTAGGTTATTTTATTCTTACTGCTAGTATGTACTAGCAATACAAATGGAAGGATTTTCCAAGGATCTGTCTCAGATCTGTCAACCCTTATTTTTAAACACACAGCCTTCCATTTGTGCTGACAGACTGTCTATTTGATGGTATAACAGCATCTGACATTTGGATGCAGTTGCAGCCAACTGAAGCAGAGTTTTCATTAATAAATGGCACAAGCCCCAATTTTCATAATTTTTTAATGCAAATTTCCACAAATCATGACTTATCACTTAATGGATGGAAATGGTAGAAAATAGGGTGAGCAATCATAGACCAATGTAGTAGGACACAGACACAAACACAGACACAGATGGAACATGTTCCTGCATTTGCATGTCAACCTTACAATAATCTGCACAAGTAAGTCTACGTAAATAAAAGATCCCAAGACTTATCTTGGGCTGTGACAATGTGCCTTTTTCATTGCTCCTCCTTTTACACACTCTCAGGCCCACAATACCTTTCTTTCTTAAATATGTAGGTTTCTCAGGACTCAGTCATTGACCTTCTGCTGTTCCTCATGTTTAACAACCCCCTGAAGCACAGGAAAGTTTCATCTGCAGTACCTACTTTATGTCTACAGATGACATTATGCTCTACTACAGTGCAATTTCAATGTGCAAGATTAATTCAGTAGTCAAATCTGATTTCAACACAATCTCCTCCTGGTTCATCAACAACTGTCTAAGCCTTAATATAACCAAAATTAAGCCTGTGAAGTTTGCATCCCAGAACTTGCTAGCTCACTCAGCCGATTCATTTCTAATCATAACATCAGATGGCAACACTATCGAGTAAGTCAACTTATTCAGATATTTTGAAATCTGGCTAGGTTTATCACTTACACAGCCTGTACAAGAGTGACGCCTCCATCCATCCGGAAGCAGAATGGTAGTCCTGAGTGGAAGGTTTAAATACTACTTTGACAAGCATCTAAACTAGCCAAGGTGGGAGGGAGAAAGACTGAAGGAAGAAGAGACTGCCCTTCCCAAGACCATTGCAACAAGGAAGGTTAATCATGGAAATTCCCTGAAGGTTGTTGGAAGAAAAGAGGATAGGGCATGCAGGTCTAGAGTAGGAACTTCAGTTGCAAAAGAGGGGAAGGAAGGAAGGAAGGAAGGAAGGAAGGAAGGGAGGAGGGAGGGAGGGAGGAAGGGAACAAGACAATGTAACAGGGGTGGGAAGGACCAGGGTAACATAATGGGCAAAGGGGGAAGAAGGAAGGGGAGGCAGATTAGAGGGAGAGAGTGAAAAGAGCAGAGAGCCATGAGTGCCAACACAAGGAATCTGGGAAACTAAATCTCTGACCTTGAGGCAATCATTGTGAAGGCAGACCTGGATCTGAGGGCCATAATAGAATCATGGTGCACAGACAACAACAGTGGGGATGTGGCCATCCCAAGCTACACTATTTTCCAGAAGGACAGGTCAAGAAGGAAAGACTGAGGGGTTGCTTTATATGTGAAGGAGGGTTGCTGAGATACAGAGGCAACAGGGAGACAATGAAGGACTGGAGGTACTATAGGTCAGTCTAGAGATGGGGTTGGGGCTATTATCCACACAGTGGTGGTGTACAGGACTACAACAAAGAAGGAGGATTTAGACAGAGGCCTGGTGGAAGCCATTAGCAAAATGTCCAGCAAGAGGGAAGTTTTGATAGTGGGGGACTTCAATCTGCTGGCTGTAAATTGGGGCATTCTTACCACAACTACATCAAGAGGCAGGGCCATCCTTGAATCCTTACAAGGGGCATTTGTCAGGTATCTAATTTTGAAACTCAGTAGGGATGGGCAATGCTGGACCTGGTACTTATAATCAGAAACAGCACTGATGATATCATAGTGGGTAGTCCATTGGGTACAAGTGATCCCCCTACTGAGTGGTTTGGCATATGGATGGGACAAGAAAGAAACACACTAACATGAGGGTCTTGAACATCTGTAGGGCAGATTTTAAGGAAATGGGGAACTACATCGGCAAATGCCTTGAAGTGGGGAAGACAGAGGGAAGTAGAGGCTAAATGGAAAAAAATTAAGGAGGGTATAGCCCTGGCAATTGTATGCTGTTTGAAAGAAGTGAGCAAGAGAAAGAGGAGGAAGGAGTCAGTATGGTTCTCTAAAAAGGTGGCAAAGGCAGTGAAGGAGAAGAAAACAGCATTTAGAAAGTACAAGGAGACCCAGAAGGATGAAGACAGGAATGTACATCTGGCAAAAGGATTTATGTGATAAGTGTGAGTACAGAAGGATGAACCCAGAACCACAAGAGAAGAACGGTGAGAGCTGAAATGGCCACTTTTGCTTTCCTTTGTGGGGGGGAGGGCTTTGCCCCACTGCACCCCACCTTACTTGTGTGATGCCACAAAGGTGGTAAGAATGATGTTAATGTGTGCTGGGTTTCCACATCAATAAAAAGGGGTAAATAAGCAACTGTGTCGATGACACCAGTAACTTGCACACAAATTACTAACACAAGTCCAAAAAGGGATGGATGCTGGCACCAGACAAAGAGAGGTGAGAGTCAGGAAATAGGTTCCAAATACTTCACAGGATTTTATTTGTACCAAACTAGGGAGGGGAAACACGGTCATGGGGAACACATTCCACATCTACTCTCCTGTACAAGGAGAACTCTAATTCAAACAGTTGTAACAGCTCAGCTTTATGAGCGGTCTATACTCTATGTCAACAAATCTGTATACAATATTCAAATACTACCTTGAGGTGCACCTCTACCTAGGCCCTATTACCTGGAGTACTCTACTCTAAGGAACTCTAAAATGTATTACTGTAACACTCTACATTAGTCATAAAAGGAAGTTCGTGCACAGATGAATTTTTTCTGTTGTTGTGAAGAAATTGGGTTGCAGAATAAAACAAAGGGAACACCTGGCTATCTGGGCTAACAACTAGGGGACTGCAGAGAGGATTTTGTACAGGCCATGAGTCTCTCTGCCACACCCCACCTCTCTAGGGTTGCCAGATTTTTAGGAACAAAGCAAAGAATTTCTCAGCTCAGAACCCACTGAGGGCCACCGGAATTGAAGCACAACAAACCTGGCCACAGCCCGCTTCTGGATTGATGGGATAAGACAAAGAAGAAAGACATGCTGAGCAGCTGGCCCAAAGTCCTCTTCTGGACTGCTGGAACACAAAGAAGAAGAAGATGCTGACCAACTTGCCCAAAGCCCTCTTATAGACTGCCGGGACATGAAGAAGAAGAAGATGCTGAACAACTGGCTCAAAGTCCTCTTCTGGACTACTGAGACATGAAGAAGCAGAAGATGCTGACCAACCAGTCCAAAGTCCTCTTCTGGACTGCTGGGACACTAAGAAGAAGAAGATGCTGACCAACTGGCCCAAAGCCCTCTTCTGGACTGCTGGGACATGAAGAAGATTCTGAAGAAAGGAAGTCTGTGAAACATGGGCAACAATGGGGTTCTAGGCACCAAGGCCAGATGAGCCAAGAACTACATAAAATAAGAAACAGGACGATGATGCAAGATACTGTGGCTGAGGATCTGGATAACACTTTGATAAGAATGATAAAATAAGAAAATGGACAGTACCTTTGTACCAGGCCAGGCCATACTTTGGGGAATCTTGAAGAGCAGAAAACAACAAACAGGATGTTGCAAACGACAACGGCACGGTTCCTTGAAGATCTGCTGCTGGCTACCTTCTAACTTGAAAGGCTGGCAACAAAGCAATACTTTCTTGCACATTCACTGTTTGTAGCAATAATAGCAATGCAAATAAAGTCTCAGTTCTTGTTGCAGTGGTCAAATATACAGTCTCAATGTCCAGACCACAGTAAATAGACAGGCAACAGACTGTTCTGGGTTGAATCCTAGCACTGGTGCACCTATCTAAGAGGGTTTCCTCTGACTAGATTGGGCTCTTCCTGTTATTGTGGTTCTGTATAGCTAGCTAGACTCCCTAACCATCTGTGGTCATGAATGCTGCTGGGCCCCTATAACACCTGGGGAATCCAAATGGCTAGCAGTGGGCTTAACTTGCCCTTTTAAATGGGAGTGGGCCTAACTTGCCACTTTAAGAAGTGGTGGGCCTGACTTGCCCTACTAGTATAGCAGCGGGCCTAACTTGCCCCTTTAAGAACTGGGGAGCCTGACTTGCCTTTTTAGTATAGCAGTGGGCCTAACTTACCACTTTAAGAAGTGGTGGGCCTAACTTGCCCCTTTAGTATAGCAGTGGGCCTAACTTGCCCCTTTAAGAACTAGTGGGCTTGTTTGGGCCACATTAAGATTGCCGGGCATGTTCTGGGTGAGCCCCTTTCAAATAAATGTTTGGGCCCCTCTGGACAGCTGTGCCCCCTTTAACACTCTGGGCTTTTCTGTACAGCTGTGCCCTCTTTAAATCGTGAGCCTTCTTCAGGCTGTGCCCTTTTAAACTGTGCCCCTTTCTGAACAGGGCCCCTTTAAGTACTGGACCACCCTTTTAGCTCTGAGCCCTTTCAAACACACAGGTCTCTCTCTTGAATAATCCCCTGCAAATACACTATGGGCTTCTCTGGAATCAGCCCGTGCAAATATACTCTGGGCTTCTCTGGAATCTGCCCCATTAACTATGCTGGGCTGGCTTGGGCTACACAGACACTCTGCACTGCCCAGCCATGCCTCTTTCATAAATATGCATGCTCTACGGAGGCTTTTCCTTTGCTGTTCCCTCCTCTGTGGGTATCACTTGCCCCAAAGGCTTAAATTATTTAAATGAAGATCCCCATGCCCACCCCTTCATGGCGCTCGGCTGTTTTCCTTTGCACCTAGCGCTAACTGATTAAAATGAAAAAAATAGCACTTTTCACAGTTTCAGGGCAGTCAGCACATTGCAGTGTGATGCCGCCGACTCACTACACCACTGGGAGACTCTCAGGATGCAAGCAGGAGGTGGGAGGTGCGGTCTGGAGAGGGAGGGAGCTTCAGGCAGGTCTAAGACAGCTGGGGACCTCACGGAAGGTACTGGGGTGGCACAAATGATACGGCTGTGTGATTGCCACCTCTGAGGCCCAAAACTCAATTTAAAATACATAAATTGCAAAATGGGGCACCAAACCCTCCTGGGGACACAACGGGATGTCTGTTCACTTCACCAGTGGCTCAAACTGGCACTGCGGACCGAACGCTTCAAACAGGCATATTTTCTTCAGTGACTTGAGGCAGGAGGCTCACAGCAAAGTCCTCAGGGGCAGCTTCAGCCCTCCTGGCAAGCCCTTCTCATCCTTTCTCACTTTCTGTGTCCTCACTCCTCCACAATCACCATGATTCTCCCTCACAATAACTTACTTTTCAAACTGTAGCACTCTGTATTCTGGTTCTGGAAGGCATGGCAGATGCCACACAGTGGGCATTCTATCAGCTCAGCTTAACATTCCATTAGCTGCAGCAAGGCAAAAAGGCTTATTTTGTACATTATTTCAAACTTTCTACAATATTCTTGACAGACTTTGTAACAGGGTTTTGTGTTGGCATTTTAAACTGGGCACCTGGGCATTTCTTGGGCACGTATAACTGGCACTTTTCTATTTCTATATTTATATTTATTTTCTGTGGTGCCCCCAACTCTGGCACACTACAGATTTGGGACTGCCAAATGATACATGTCCTCATGCAACTCCCCAAATTTCTTTCTATAACATCTATTGTATTTGAATGAGTTTACTATAGTTATAAATATATGAGGAACATCTCTAACACTTAATATTGATTGTACAACCACTTCTTAACTCTATTTCTATATGAACTTTAAGAGGTTTCAATGTAATTCTTTTATCTAAGATTGATAAATTCTATAAACACTGCTTGAGAATGGAATATCACAGATAAGTCTTTCTTAACCTCTAGGGTGACTTTAATACTCCAAAGAACATAATCTAAATTAATATGACCATGGTGGGATAACTAGCTATCATACTGTGTTTCAGGATACAAAACTAAGGACTTTCCATATGAAATCTTCTAGGAGGAATTCCAAAATTGACTCTCTGAGATCTGCGAGGCAGAGTACATAAAGGTTCAGTAAAAACAGGTTCTATTCCTCTGGTATTTTCAGGTGTCAAACTCTCAAACAGTCTGAGTTAGCAGTATTTAAGTAATTCCAAGGGTTAACATATAAATCTGTCAGGGTTTCTAGTTTAGTCAAGGTAAGATTTCTGGAAGGGTATTCTTCTTTCTCTATTGGCTTGGAGTCAATATCAGCTGAAGGATCTGATCCTGCATGAAACATGCATGGCTTTAATAGGTTTCTGTGAACCATCATGATGCATTTTCCGATTTCTCCTTGGATCTTATAAACTGGCAGTTCTCTACATGGTATTTCTATTATGAGGATAGGGTTCAGGTAACCATTTGGAAGCTAATTTTGTTAGTCTCTGGGTTCTCTTTAGTAATTCTCTATCTCCAATCTGTAATGGACATGCGTTGGCATTGGTGCCATGCAGTGTCTTTTGTTTTAGTTTCACTTGAGTCATATGCTTATCTATGATTTGTCATGCTTCTTGCAATCTGTCACTATGTTCATTTACCCAGTCTGTGCATGGGTTAGGAGTAGAAGTAGCTTTCAAATCTACATCAAGTACTACAGTAAGTCCATAGGTAACATCCTTAATGTCCAAATAGCAAACAATATGGAGTATATCCAGTAGAAGTCTGTATAGTGTTATTGTAAAGATAAGTTAATTCAGGCAAAATGCTAGGCCAATATGGGCATCGATGCTCAGGTAATGCTTTTAGCATATTAAGTGAGGTCTGATTAGCTTTTTCGCACAGTCCATTGGCTTGGGGATGATAGGCAGTTGTACGAATCTTTTGACTTCCATATAAGCTACAAAGTTCATGGAATAGTTGTGACTCAAAGGCAGTTCCTTTGTCAGTTAATATTCTGGTTGGAAACCCATACGGTTGAATAAAGTACTTGACAAATGTTGCTGCAGTGCTTTTGGTGGTAAGTTCAGGAACTGGAGTGGCTACAATAAACTTAGAGTAGTGGTCTATCATGGCTAAAACATAACTGATATAATTTCTGCTTGGCTCAAGTTTTAGTGATCTAAGGCGACCAATTCCAATGGACAGTAACTGATAATTGGTTGCAGAGGAGCTTTTTGATCTGTTCCACTGCTTCTTTTTAGATTACAGGTAGGGCATTCTTCACACCATTTCTGAATCTGAAGTTTCATTCTGGCCCAATAGAATTGGTTTCTTATATTGGTTTCTGTATTTTTGCTTCTATAGTTTCGAGACTTGTCATGATAGGCTTCCAATACAACTGGTGCATTCCCTTGTGGTACAATGATCTGTATGATCTCACAATGGGTGTGAGGGTCTCTACTTTGCCTTATTAACTTGAAGAATTGTATGACCAACCAGTTTCTGTGACACCACAATTTTATTAATTCCGGGTTTGCGTCTTTCTTAAGTGTAGGCCCAAGACCTTGGTTAGTGTCCAGCAGATTTCTGATTTGTTGTAACACAGGAATCAGGTTCTGGAGCTGGATCCATAAATTGTCTTGTTCTTCTACATGCATTGAAGGAGTAGATTCAGGTTTGGTTACTGTGATAGGACTGACCTGACAACATGCGTGTACCATCTCTGTAGGGACTTGTAAGAATGCAGGCATTTCCACTTCTTCTAAGGTGGTCTCATCATGCTCAGGTTCTGTCTGTTGTGGCAATCTTGACAAGGCATCATCATTGGCATTGCTTCTTCCTGTTTGGTATTTCAAAGTGAACTAGTAATTGGACAAACGTGAGGCCCATCGTTGTTCCAATGCTTCCAATCTGGTGGTATTTAAATGAGCTAAAGGATTGTTTTCTGTGTACACAGTAAAAAGGGTGGTGGCTAGATAATGTTGAAACTTTTCGGTAATTGCCCATACCAAAGAAAGGAATTCCAATTTAAATGAGCTGTAATGTTCATCATTTCTTTCTGATCCTCTGAGACTGCGACTAGCGTAGGCGATGACTCTTTCTTTTAATGGCTGTTCTTGTGCTAGCACAGCACTGAGACCTAGGTTGCTGGCATCTGTATATGCCTTGAAAGGTTTGGCATAATCTGGGTAGGCCAAAACTGGAGCTTCTGTCAAGGCTTGGCATAAACCATTGAAAGCGGTTTGGTGTCTGGAAGTCCAAGTGACTTGCTAAGTTTTGGATGTGCATCCTGATGTTGACCCTCAAAGTAACTTGCGTGATGGTGTAGCTAGTTGAGCAAAGTTTTGAATGAATCTTCTGTAGTATCCAGCAAATCCAAGGAATTTTCTGACATCTCTAATTGTAGTTGGTACAGGCCATTCTTGTACGACTCATAGCTTTTCTGGATCGGGGTGCTACTCCATTTGCTGAGACAATGTGTCCTAAGTAATTGACTTGTGGTTTCAAAAGATGACACTTGGACGGTTTGAGTTTGAGTCCATACTGGGGTAAATCTTTCAAAGACTTCTGCCAAATGCTTTAAGTGATCTTTATGGTTCTTCGAGTAAATAATGATGTTGTCTAAATACAAGAGCAGTATGTCAAAGTTACAGCTTCCTAGAAAATGTTCTACTAGACACTGTAAAGTTCCTGGTGCATTGCACAATCCAAAAGGCATGTGAGTAAATTCAAATAATCCCATCAGGGTGATGAAAGCTGTTTTCTCCACATCTGAAGGTGTGATTGGTACTTCCCAGTAGCCACTAGTCAAATCCAAAGTAGAGAACATGGCTGCTGACTGCAGTTCAGTAAGAGAGTCTTCTACCCGAGGCAGTGAGTATGCATCCTTATGGGTTATGTTATTAAGCTTCCTGTAGTTCAAGCAGAAACAGATTTGTCTATCCTTCTTTTTCACTAGTACCACTGGTGCAGCCTATGGACTACAGCTTTCTTGAATTATATCTGCTTCTTTCATCTCTCTAAGCATGTCTTTTACTGGTTGATACATAGCAGGTGGAAGAGGTCGAAATCTCTCATGGATGGGTGGATGATTATTCATGGGAATGTAATGTTGAATTCCTTTAGCAAATCCAAAATCCAAAGGATGCTTGCTAAATGCTTGATGGTACTGCATTGCTACTCATTGGACATCTTCTAACTGGGCGTCTGTAGTGTGAGTCATATCAATGTCAAGTTCTCTTAACCATTCGGGTAAATCTTTGTCTTCTGAGTTTGGCTGGGGTCTTCCAGTTGCTGATTGGTTACAGGTTGTAGCGTGAACTTGATTTTCTGGCTCTACAACATCCTGGATACCGATGGTGTGTAGTTTGGCAATGGGATGGTTCTTGTAGATTGGTACAGCATGATTTCCATAATTAATGACTCTGATAGGGATCCATCCTTTTCTAACTGTCCCAATGCTGCGAGCAACAATGATAGGCTCCTTCTTGGCATCAGGATATGGTTCCACTAGGGCATCGTAGTCCTGTCCTCTAGGTCCTTCTTTGGCTTTACACCATAACGTGGTATCAGTGCCCGGACTCAGAGTTATGGGATGAGAGTCGGTAACTCTGACTTTTCCTAATTCTCCATTTGGTTGGGAAAGCATTGATGGCATTGGATCAGCTAAATGGTCTGCTGTAGTACCTGCTTGTCTGCAATGGGTACCTCTATAGCACATTGCATAAGATATGGGCTAATTCTTTGAAACAATGTTGCAGCACGTTCATTCCAAGAATAAGAAGAGGTAATTCGCTGCTGTCGGAGTCACTCATTATGATGCCTTGCTGAGTCTGGACTTGATTACCTAACTGGATATCTGCCTCAACATATTCTAAGTATGGAACTTCTATACCATTGCTGACTATCAATCGAATTCAGGATTGTGGTGGAGGTTGCAATTCCTTAGTGTCCCAATATTGGCAGAAATATCTCTTATGTAATGTGGTTACTTGTGAGCCTGTATCTAAGAGTGCAAGAAGGTCTTGTCCATTGACTTTCACTGTCATGATCAGGCATTTTCCTATGAAAAGGGATTTGTCCTCCCTTGAGGCTGGACCGTGTCCATTGCTCTCTGAGAATAGGTCCACATTCCCAGGGATTTGCTGTTTAACACTACAGCATTTGTAGTCATTTGTCTGCATCGTCTTTCTATATGTCCAGCTATTCTGCATCATCGACAAATGGGTCTACCATAGCTATAGAAAACTGATTAGTCGGGCGTTACCCTTCTGCCTTCCTCAGTTGAGACATCAATTCCCTAGGTCCTTGGTTTCTATCTTGTTGCTCTCCATCAGGTCTAGATCTCCAGTTACTTTTAAGGTCACGTACTTCTTGACATACCTCTGTAACTTTTCTAGTAAGAGCAGCAATTTGTTCTGTCCACTCAGTACTAGGTTCTGGACTAGGCCTGTGAAATTGTGTCTACGCCTGAGCCATCTGTGTGTATGTCTCTTCAGTATTTGAGTATTCTTCCACACATGCTTCTGGCATCCAGTGACTTTCTGGTCTCCATCTACTAGTGGAGTAGTCTGACCATGTTTCTCTGGGAAACCTCATCTGCTGTTGGCACACAGCGGCCTCAACTCCAGCTTGACTTGGTCCAAAAATTTGTATCACCTTCTCTTTAAAATCTAAAAAAAGAGCATCAGGGTCTTGAAGGTGAAGCATTCACAACTCTCTCCTGAGATCATCACCGAGGACTCAATCAAAGAACTTTTCTTTAAGAGTCTAATCCGGGTCTCGCACTTCTTTGGCATCTATCCTTTCTATAGCTCAGAGAGCTTCTTGTTGACTCAGGGCATACTCCATTAATGTTTCTCTTGGTCCCTGTGTTCTCAAAAAGCACTTAATTTTCAATCCCAACATGCTTCTGGTATCAAACATTTCTCTTAATTGGTTGAAAATTCGATCTGCAGTGGCTTTTTCTCTTTCTGGTCATGATTGCACTTCTCGTTGGGTAGCTCCTTTCAACTGTCCCAAATAAATTTCTACTTGTTGATGATCAGGTACTTGATTAAGTCAGAACATTGACTGTATTTCCACTTTAAACTCTCCCAAACTACTGGAGTCTTCTTCACCTGGCTCTCCTGTATAGCTAGGAAGCCATGGCGCACCAAAATAGTATGGCATGGTCAAAGGGGAAGGTTGCACTCACCTCAATCCTTCTCCTCTGGCTCCATCCATCTATCTATCCAACTCTCGATCCATCTCACCACTACTTCTGGATCCTGATGGCATCTGAATCTGTACTTTATTCTCTACTTACTCTATACCCTGTTCTGTATCTGTACTCTACTCTTTCTCTGGCTTTGGTCTATTTGGAGGACTTGCTCTTCGTCCTGCTCGCTGCACCAAAATTTGAGTTGTGGTGCCCCGAAGGTGATAAGAAAGATGTTAATGTGTGCTGGGTTTCTACATCAACAAAAAAGATTAAATAAGCACTAGTAACTTGCACACAAATTACTAACACAGGTCCAAAAAGGGGTGGATGTTGGCATCAGACAATGAGAGGCGAGAGTCAGAAAATAGGTTCCAAATACTTCACAGGATTTTATTTGTACCAAACCAGGGAAGGGGAAACACAGTCATGGGGAACACTTTTCAGACCTACTCTCCTGTAAGAGGAGGACTCTAATTCAAATAGCTGTAACAGCTCTGCTTTATGAGCATACTATACTCAATGTGAGAAGGCAGTAGGGAGGGCTAGGGGATACTGGGACGTACAGGGAGAGGCATCACCAGCAGAAAACAAGAAGTTGTCATCAGTCTGTACAGACAGTTGGTGAGACCCCATCTGGAGTACTGCGTCCAGTTCTGGAGACCCCATCTCTGCAAGGACATAGACAGGATGGAGGCAATCCAGAGGAGGGCAATTAAAATGGTGCAGGGTCTGCAAGAGACGCTATACTAGGAGAGGCTAATGGAGCTTAATATGTATACCCTTGAGGACAGGAGGGAGAGGGGGGACACTGTTTGTTTGTTTGTAACATTTTATTCAAATTCATAAAGAATGAACAAGAATATAAGATAAACTCATTTCCAAGGAGGTCCATTTACAAAACATACACTACAAATTTACAAACATACATTACAAACACATAAGTAGTTACATCACAACAATATGGAAAGTCCGAAGAGACAAACACCAAAATCAGTTATCAAAAACCTTATACAGGGAAATTTTGACAATTTCAAATGATAGAAATACAGGGAATATCCTTAATTCCAGCAACATGATGCCTATTTCATAGTATATAAGCTATATCAAAAATTACCATTATTTTATGATAGAAACTTTTAAGTACCTCAGTGGTGTCAACAAAGTCCAAGAGGGCAGCATCTTTCAGAAAAAGAGATGTGCAAGAACAAGAGGACTCAATTTAAAGATAGAGGGGGGATGGATCAAGGGCAATGTGAGGAAGTATTTATTCACATCGAGGGTGGTGGACACATGGAACAGCCTTCCTGAGGAGGTTGTAGTGTCTAAAACTGTGGGAGAATTCAAGAATACATGGAACAGACATAAGGCAATTCTTTTGAGAGGTAGGAAGAAATAGGCTGTTGGTTAACTAGGATCTGCAGCTTATCCTGTAGGTAGAGAAATGGGCAGACTAGGTGGGCCAAGCGGTCTTTATCTGCCGTCAAAGTCTATGTTTCTATGTTTCTTATGTCAACAAATCTCTATACAATATTCAAATGCTGTTCTGAGGTGCACCTCTACCTAGGGCCTATTACCTGAAGTACTCTACTCTAAGGAACTCTAAACCATATTACTGTAAGACTCTACATTAGTCATAAAAGGCAGTTCATGCATGGATGAATTTTCTCTGTCGTTAGGAAGAAATTGAGTTGCAGGATAAAGCAAAGGGAACACCTAGCTAACTGGGCTAACAACTAAGGGACTGCAGAGATGATTTTGTACAGGCCATGAGTCTCTCGGTCACACCCCACCTCTCTAGGGTTGCCAGATTTTTAGGAACAAAGCAAAGAATTCCTTGGCTCAAACCCACTGAGTGCACCAGAACTGAAGTGCAACAAACCAGGCCACAGCCCGCTTCTAGACTGCTGGGATAAGATGAAGAAGAAGGAGATACTAAACAACCAGCCCAAAGTCCTCTTCTGGACTGCTGGGACATGAAGAAGAAGAAGATGCTGACCAACCAGCCCAAAGTCCTTTTCTGGACTGCCGGAACATGAAGAAGAAGAAGAAGATGCTGACCAACTGGCCCAAAGCCCTCTTCTGGACTGTCAGGACATGAAGAAGATTCTGAAGAAAGGAAGTCTGTGAAACATGGGCAACAACAGGGTTCTGGGCACCAAGGCCGGATGAGCCAAGGACTATGTAAAATAAGAAACAGGATGATGATGCAAGATACTGTGGCAGAGGATCTGGATAACACTTCGATATGAATGATAAAACAAGAAAATGGACGGTACCTTTGTACCAAGCCAGGCCGTAATTTGGTGAAACTTGAAGAGTGGAAAACAATAAACAGGATGTTGCAAATGACTGTGGCATAGTACCTGGAAGATCTGCTGCTACCTACTTTGAAGATGCATGGGAGACAGCTTCTGGAGTATCTTGGTGAAGATTGATCTGGATATGAATGGAGAAAAGATTCTGGAAAACTTCTGAAGACTGATTCAAACACCATGTAACTTGAAAGACTGGCAACAAAGCAATACTTTCTGGCATGTTCACTGTATGTAGCAACAATAGCAATGCAAATAAAGTCTCAGTTCTTGTTGCAGTGGTCAAATATACAGTCTTAATGTCGAAACCACAGTAAATATACAGGCAATAGACTTTTCTGGGTTGAACCCGAGCACTTGTGGATCTATCTAACAGGGGTCCTTCTAACTAGATTGGATTCTTCTTGTTACTCTTGTTCTGTATAGCTAGCTAGACTCCCTAACCATCTGGGGCCACTAATGCTGCAGGACCCTTATAACACCTGGGGAATCTAAATGGCTAGCAGTGGGCCTAATGTGTCCTTTTAAATGGGAGTGGGCCTAAATTACCCCTTTAAGAACTGGTTGGTCTCACTTGCCCTTTTAAGAACTGGTGGGCCTGACTTGCCCCTTCAGCATAGCAGTGGGTCTACCTTGCCCCTTTAAGAAGTGGTGGGCCTAACTTGCTCCTTTAATATAGCAGTGGGCCTAACTTGACCCTGTAAGAACTGGTGAGCCTGACTTGCCCCTTTAGTATAGCAGCGGGCCTAACTTTACCCTTGAAGAACAGGTGGGTCTGACTTGCCCCTTTAGTATAGCAGTGGACCTAACTTGCCCCTTTAAGAACTGGTGGACCTAACTTGCCCCTTTAATATAGCAGTGGGCCTAACTTGCCGCTTTAAGAACTGGTGGGATTGTTTGGACCCCTTTAAGATCACTGGGCCTTTTCTGGGTGAGCCCCTTTCAAATAAACATTTGGGCCCCTTCTGGACAGCTGTCCCCCCTTTAACACTCTGGGCTTCTCTGTACAGCTGTGCCCTCTTTAAATCATGAGCCTCCCTCAGGCTGTGCCCTATTAAACTGTGCCCCTTTCTGAACAGGGCCTCTTTAAATACTGGATCACCCCTTTAGCTCTGGGTCCTTTCAAACACAGAGGTCCCTCTCTTGAATAATCCCCTGCAAATACACTCTGGGCTTCTCTGGAATCAGCCCCTGCAAGTACACTCTGGGCGTCTCTGGAATCAGCCCCTTTAACTATGCTGGGCTGGCTTGGGCTACACTGACACTCTGCCCTGCCCAGCTAAGCCTCTTTCATAAATATTCATGCTCTACTGAGGCTTTTCCTTTGCTTTTCCTTTGCAGTTCCCTCCCCTGTGGGTATCGCTATGCCCCAAAGGCTTAAATTATTTAAATGAAGAGCCCCTGGCCTGCTCCTTCATGGCGCTCGGCCGTTTTCCTTTGCTCCTAGCACTAACTGATTAAAATGAAAGAAATAAACATAGAAGTTGATGGCAGATAAGGACCACAAGGCCCATCCAGTCTGCCTATTTCTTTTTCTTCCTTATAAATGTGCCATCGGCCTTTGCTCTGTCAATGGCCTATCTAGTCATACTCATCTGTATTGCTCCCTTATGCCTATCCCATGCCTGTTTGAAGCCCTGCACTGTATTCATATCCACTACTTCCTGAGGTAGGCCGTTCCATGTACCCACCACCCTTTCTGTGAAAAAGAGCTTCCTCACATTACCCCTTAATCGGCCTCCCTCTAATCTCATGCTGTGTTCTCACGTCCTGCTATTTTTCTTATATAGGAAAAATCATGGAATCACTTCTGAAGGAAAGAATTGTTGAGTACCTAGAGGCCAGTGGGGCACAGGACCCAAGGCAGCATGGATTCACGATGGGAAGGTCACGTCAGACTAATCTAATAGATTTCTTTGACTGGGTGACCAAAGTAGTAGACCAGGGAGGGGCTGTGGACATGGCCTACCTAGATTTTAGCAAGGCATTTGATACAGTCCCACACAAAAGATTAATACACAAGTTAGCCAGCCTTGGAGTGGGCCCTAAGGTGGTAGCCTGGATAAAAAATTGGCTAGACAACAGGACTCAAAAGGTAGTAGTAAATGGAGTACACAGTGATGAAAGGAGGGTTACTAGCGGGGTACCGTAGGGTTCAGTACTGGGACCAGTCCTTTTTAATGTCTTTGTAAGTGACATTGCAGAGGAACTGGAAGGAAAAGTATGTCTCTTTGCAGCTGACACAAAGATCTGCAACAGGGTTGATACACAAGATGGAGTGGAAAGGATGAGAATGGACTTGGCAAGGTTGGAGGAATGGTCAAATGTATGACAGCTCAGATTCAATACAAAGAAGTGAAGGTAATGCACATGGGAAACAAAAACCAAGGGGAAGAGTACACAATGGGGGGTGAGATACTGACAACAGTAAAAATGGAAAGGCTAATTATATCAGATGACCTAAAGGTGGGCAAGCAATGTGAGAAGGCAGTAAGGAAGGCTGGGGGATACTGGGATGCATAGGAAGAGGCATCAATAGTAGAAAACAAGAAGTTGTTATCCCTCTGTACAGACAGTTGGTGAGACTCTATCTGGAGTACTGTGTGCAGTTCTGGAGACCCCATCTCCGCAAAGACATAGACAGAGTGGAGGTTGTCCAGAGGAGGGCAACCAAAATGGTGCAGGGCCTGCACCAGAAGACATCGAAAGAAAGACTAAAGGAGCTAATATGTATATCCTTGAGGAAAGAAGGAGAGAGGGACATGATAGAAACTTTCAAGTACCTCAAGGGAATCAACAAAGTCAAGAGGTAGCATCTTTCAGAAAAGAGATGTGCAAGAACAAGGGGCACAATTTGAAGATAGAAGGGACAGCTCAGAGGTAATGTGAGAAGTATTTTTCACTGAGAGGGTTGTGGATGCATGGAACAGCCTCCCTGAGGAGGTCGTGGAGTCAAGAATAGTGGGGGAATTCAAGAATGCATGGGACAGACATAAGGCAGTCTTAGTGGGGGGTAGGAGGAAGTAAGCTGTTGGTTAACTAGGATATGCAGCTTATCTGTTAGGTAGGAAAATGTGCAGACTAGGTGGGCCATGCGGTCCTTATCTGCCATCAAATTCTGTGTTTCTATGGAAACATGTTAGACTCTTTCACCTTGTTAATGCCCTTAAGGTGTTTGAATGTTTAGATTATATCACCTCTCTCCTTCCTTTGCTCTAGGGTATACAGATTAAGCTCCGTTAATCTGCCCTCATATGTTTTCTGATGCAGTCCCTGCACCATTTTGGTTGCCCTTCTCTGGACTGCCTCAGTTTGGTTAATGTCCTTGTGCAGGTGTGGCCTCCAGTACTGCACACACTACTCCAGATGGGGCCTAACCAGTGTCTTGTAAAGAGGGATTATTACCTCCCTCTTACGACTTATGATACCCCTACTAATACACCCTAACATCCCCCTTGCCTTACCTACTGCTTTAGTGGTCTGCTTGGATGATTTCAGGTCATCAGTGATGATGATGCCCAAGTCTCTTTCTTCACTTGTGATTGCCAGCAACTCCCCCCGTCTATAGGTGGCTTCAGGTTTCTCTTCCTCTACGCTGATCTTGCACTTCTTTGCATTAAACCCCAGTTGCCACTCTTTTGACCATTTTCCTAGTTTATCCAGATCTCTTCTCATTCTGCCCACCCCATCTGGATCATCTACTCTGTTGCAGATCTTGGTGTCATCTGCAAACAGACAAACCTTACCCTCCAGTCCATCTGCAATGTCACTGATGAAGATATTGAAGAGGACTGACACCAGGACTGATCCCTGAGGTACCTCACTTGTGGCTTACATCTCTTCTGACTGTATACCATTTACCACCACTCACTGTTTTCTGCCATTCAACCAGTTTGCCACCCAGTTGACCAACTTCTGACCCACCCCAAACCTACGCAGCTTATTAATCATTCTTCTATGTGGAACAGTATCTAAAGATTTGCTGAAGGCAAGGTAGGCGACATCAACTACTCCCCCTTGGTCCACCACTCTGGTTACCCAGTCAAAGAAATCTATGAGATTAGTTTGACAGGACCTTCCTTTTGTAAACCCATGCTGTCTTGGATCCTGTGCTCCTATGGATTCCAGGTGTTGCACTATCCTTTCCTTAAAGAGTGCCTCCATAATCTTGCCCACTACTGAGGTAAGACTGACTGGTCTGTAGTTCCCTACCTCATCCCTGCTACCACTCTTGTGGACCGGGATCACATGAACCCTTCTCCAGTCTTCCAGGACCTCTCCTGTGCTCAGAGACTCACTATGCAGTTCTGATAATGGCTCTGCTAGTTCCACCCTTAGCGCCTTTAGTACCCTGGGATGTGTGCCATCAGGTCCCATTACCTTGTCCACCCTGAGCTTATCAAGCTCTTGTAGGACCCTTTCTTATGTGAAGGGACTAGTGCTCATCTCCCCCGTGTCCATGGTGCTGAGCTGTGGGCCCTGCCCTACCTTCTCTTCAGTAAATACTGAGTAGAAGTATCGATTTAGGATAGATGCTTTTACATGGTCCTTCTCCTCACACACACCCTTATCTCCTTTGATCTTAGCAATACCCCCTCTGGACTTTCTCCTTTCACTAATGTATCTATAGAAAGTCTTGTCGCCTCTTTTACTGTTTGTGCTAGTGCTTCCTTGGTTTGGGCCTTTGCCTGCCTTATTGCCTTCCCTGCTTCCCTTAGGGAAGTTTGGTATGCCTCCCTATCTTCATCCCGCTGTGTTCCCTTATATTTCCTGAAGGCCAGCCTTTTGGCTCTGACCTTTTCTGCTACTGTTTCTGAGAACCAAAGTGGTTTCCTTCTTCTTTTGTACTTCCTTTTCTCTCTAACACAGTGGGATGTTGCTTCAAGTATTGCATCCTTAATGCTTGCCCACTTTGCCTGAACCCCATCAACTGTATTTCTTTTTGCCAGGGCTAGTGTAACTCTGTTGGCCACTTTATCAAAGTCAGTTCCTCTGAAGTCCCATATTTTTGCCTTGTAATAGGATGATTTAGTTGTAGTGGTCAAATTGAACCATACCATGTGATGGTCACTGGCCCCCAGGTGACCTTCTACCTGGAGATCTGTGATCCTTGTCCTGTTAGTCAGTACTAGATCTAGGATAGCCCTGTCTCTTGTTGATTGTTGTACCTGTTATTTGAGGCCCTCCACCTGCAGGGAATCCACCATATGTCTAGTTCTGGCAGATGTTCCTGCTGGTATTGACCAATCTGTATCTGGCATGTTGAAGTCTACCATGATCAGAACCTCCCCTTTAGCAGTCATATTTTGTATATCTTCTAATAGTAATGTGTCTATGTCCTCCCCCTGATCTGGGGGCCTGTAGAAAACCCCAGTTCTTCTGGCTGTCCCATTTCCTGTTTCCAGGGTGACCCACAGTTCTTCTGGCTCCTTATGTGTAGTCTGAATTTCTGTAGCTTTGATATTTTCATTGACATACAGGGCCACTCCACCCCCCCCCTCCTTTTTGCACCTCGGTTTCTTCTGAACAGTACATAGCCAGGTAGTGAAGTCTCCCAAGTGTGGTTACTGGTAATCTACATCTCACTAATTGCAACTATATCCAGTTTAGCCTCTGTTATTACTGCCTGCAGGTCTCGGATCTTGTTTCCCAGACTGCAAGCATTTGTGTACATGATTTTCCATTGGCCAGATTTCGGTGTGTTAGTTGTTGGGTGAGGTCTGGCATTTCCCCTGTGCGTCGTATGGGGAGCTGGACCTTTTTCCTTACCTGTTGATGCAAATGAACTGCAAACATGCTGAACTCCTGTTTAACCACTAGCTGAGGGGGGAGGGGTGTTCTGCCCATTCGACGTATGGGGTGCTGCAACCCTCTCCCCATTTGCAAGTTTAAATATTCTGCAAAATGTCAAACTTCTCCCCCAATGCACTGACTCCCTCCTTAGTCAGATGCAGTCCATCAAATTTAAAGAGCTTTCACTCCCAAAACTGTTGCCAGCACCCAACAAATTTGTGTCCTTTTTTCTGGCACCAACCCTTGAGCCACATGTTTAGCTCCCCTATCTCCCTTTCTCTGACCTTCTGTTCATCTGCCCCCCTCTTCCAGACTGTCAGGATCTCAGAGAAGAAGATGCCGGACAAAATGGGTGATAGTTGTTCATCCAGGCTGGTCAGGTGTTCCTTGGTCCCTACAACTGACCGGCTGGCGAGATCATTAGTCCCTATGTGTACCAGGATGTCAAAGTTTTCTCCTGCTTCTTGAACAATTTTAGCAATGCGGCCAGTGTCTTTCCATGCTGATGTACCTGGGAGACATCTGATCCTTACCCCTGGCTGGAGATAGGTATCAACTCCCTGAATCATGGAGTATCCTATGATCAGAAATTTTTTTGATTTCCGTTTTGCCTTTTTTGTTTTGGTTCCTGTTTTGGGCGAGCTTTGTTGTGCTAGTTCCTGTGCTGCAGTGTCCTGCTCTGTAGTGTCCTCTGCCCCTTTGTTTGATTTCAGAGATAGAGGCAGATACCTGTTTGCAGTTTTTATATGGTTTGTGGAGGTAATATGTTGGAGAACACCAAGTGATGGGGCACCCAATTTGCCCCTCCTAACCACCTGCCAACCTCCCGGACCAGCTACCCTCTGCGGTAGAGGTGCTTCTGTTGCATGTTGGGGAAATGCTGGGTGGTTCTTATAATATATATATATATATATAGCACTTGTCACAGTTTCAGGGCAGTCAGCACATTGTAGTGTGCTACCGCCAACTCACCACAACACTGGGAGACTCTCAGGGTGAAAGTAGGAGGTGGAAGGTGCGGTCCGGAGAGGGAGGGAGCTTCAGCCACGTCTAAGATAGCTGGGGACTTCACTGAAGGTCCTGGGGTGGCACGAATGATGCGGCTGTGTGATCGCTGCCTCTGAGGGAATGAAACTGAATTTAAAATACAAAAATAACAAAATGGGACACCAAGCCCTCCTGGGGACACAGCAGGATGTCTGTTCACTTCACCAGTGGCTCAAACAGGCACTGCAGACCGAACACTTCAAACAGGTATATTTTCTTTAGTGACTGGTGGCAGGAGGCACACAGCAAAGCCCTCAAGGACAGCTTCAGCCCTCCTGGCAAGCCCTTCTCATCCTTCCTCACTTTCTGTGTCCTCACTCCTCCACAGTCACCATGATTCTCCCTAACAATAACTTATTTTTCAAACTGCAGCACTCTGTATTCTGGTTCTGGAAGACATGGTAGGTGCCACACAGTGGGCATTCTATCAGCTCAACTTAACATTCCATTAGCTGCAGCAAGGCAAAAGGCTTATTGTGTGCATTATTTCTAAACTATCTACAATATTCTTGACAGGCTTTGTAACAGGGTTTTGTGTATGCATTTTGAACTGGGCACTTGGCCATTTCTTGGGTACCTATAACTGGCACTATTCTATTTCTATATTTATATTTTTATTTTCTGCTGTGCCCCCAACTCTGGGGCACTACACTTATATATCTAACTCCTAGGCCATACCACCCCGGGGAAGAAGTAAAACTTTTATCGCTGTTTAGGTTTCACCTTTCTTCACTCGCAGACCTTGATGTTGCTCTTTTTGTTTTCACCCTGTTCACTGGCTACCCAGGCAAAACAAAGGGAGGCAAAATGAGGGTGAGGGCAGCTAAAGCACTAACAGAAGAGAAGAGAAGATAGCTAAGGAGGTCAAATGAGGGGACAAAACCTTCTTCAGGTAAATGAGGAAAAAAGAAAGACAAAGGGAGGGATACTGTGAATCAGGAGGGTGGACTGTGCAGAGAAAGATCAAGAGAAAGTGGAAATACTAAATGATTACTTCTGCTCATTCTTCATGGTAGAATGAGGAGGGATGGACCAGCATGCTCCAGTAAGCAACAAGAAGAGGGGGGAGTGGACACAAGTTCATTCTCAGGAGGAGAGCATCCAGAAGGAATTGGAAGCCTTAAAGGAGAATAAGGCAATGGGACCAGATGGAATTCATCCAAGGGTCCTAAAGGATCTGAGCATGGTGCTGGTTGCCACTCTAGCAGTGCTTTTTAGCACCTCAGTGGAGAGGGGGGAAGTTCCAGATGACTGGATGATGGCTGATGCAGTCTCTCTGCACAAAAGCAGCAGTAGGGAGGATGCTAGCAACTACATGCCTGTCAGTCTCACATCAATGGTGGGGAAGTTAATGGAGACACTACTGAAGGAGAGGCCAATGGAGCACTTGGAGGCAGAGGTGTGCAGGACCACCAGTAACATGGTTTCAGAGGGTAGGTAATGTCAAACTAATATCATAGATTTCTTAGAGTGGGTTACCAAAGAGGTGGATCAAGGGAGAGCAGTAAACATGGCCTATTTGGATTTCAATAAGGTTTTTGACAGTGTGCTGCACAAGAGGCTAGTTAAGAAACTAAGCAGTCTTGGGGGGGTGGTGGAGATGGTGACAAGCTGGGTATAAATTGGTTAAGGGAGAGGAGGCAAAGGCTGATGATAAGCAGTAGCCACTCAAGCAATAGGAGAGTGACTAGTGGGGTGCCACAGTGTTCAGTGCTCAGACTGGTCCTCTTCAATGTCTTCATCAGTAACACTGCAGAGGAGTTTGAGGGTAAAATCTGTCTCTTTGCAGTAACAAGATTGACATTCAGGAAGGAGTGTAGAGAATGCAAATGGATCTAAGGAAACTAGAGGAGTGGTCTAAGGGTGGTAGCTGAGTTTCAATGCCCAAAAAGTTAAAGATTATGCAGTTAGGGCTGTGGAACCCAGGACTGTGTATAAGGTGGAAGGAGTGGAATTTATAGTCACCAAGCAAGAAAGGACTTAAGGTTATTATATCTGATGACCTCAGGGTAGCTGGGCAGTGTGACAAAGCAGTGGGAAAGGCTAGCAATATGCTGGGGTGCATTGAGGCAGTACAAAGGAGGGAAAGCAAAATATTGAAGGGGCTGCATGAGAAGCCATACAAGGAAAAGTTGCAGAAACACACCAGATAAGCCCTGGAAGAGAGGAGAGCAAGGGGGAACATGACTGAAACCTACAACTACCTCACAGGAGTGAACAAAATGCAAGTGGAGGGTCTATTTGAGAGACAGGAAGGCACTAGAGCAAGGAGGCATGCAATGAAGCTAAAAGGGGGAAAGTTTAGGAGAGATATATAGACACACTTCTTCACAGAAAGGGTGGTGGATGACTGGAACAGCCTGCCAGAGGGGTTCCATGTCATAATTGCGAAAGCCTAAAGGCGATCACCGTTATGCAGAAGTCAAGAATGCCAAAAATTTATTTTGGCGCTCTGACAACCGGCGCACAGCAAAAGGGCACTGGGGACTTTGTTTTTAATGTTTTCTGTGGGGCTGTGCCCCACATCCCCAACAACGGGATTCACCCCACACCCCCACTAGAGGATTCTCAGCTCCAGGGGGGTGCATTTTTTTTTGGGGGGGGGGACATAAAAAAAAAAATAGTTTGGGCCAGGTGCAACAAAAACATATCAGTGCCTGGACTCGAACCCTGTACCCTGCCAACCGCCACTGGCAACCCACCCACCACACCAGGGTTGGCACAGCAACAGACCGTGGCACCACTCCCCACATCCCTCGCTGTGCGTGCCTGCTCCCACGCCCCACGCATGCGTACCTATAGTGACAGGATGCCGCTATAGTCACCTACCCCCCCATCTGGCTGCTGTATCCCCTGTGTGCCAGCATTGCAATGCACTGGGGAGAGGGTCACTGTTATTGTCGCTGCCCTTCCTCAAGCACCCACATCATGGACAACCTGCCAGAGGAGGTAGTGGGGGCAAAGACTGTTGAGAGAATCTTGCATGCATGAGATGGGTACAAGGGCATTCTGGATAGAGGATCAGGGAAGGGAGTGACAGTTATGACCAATCAGGGTGAGTGGTGACTGAATAGGCAGGGACAAGGGACAGACTGGATGTTTGACAAACAGCAAAAAGTAAAAACCATTGCTAGATGCCACAAGGTTACCAAAATACTTGTTTATTAAGCTCACAAAAGCAATTTAAACAAGCAACTAACGCACCAACAAAAAATCTGGAGGATAAAAGCTTCCTACTGGTTTCGCATGCTGTGGATCCTCATGGTATTTTGGTAATCTTGTGGTATGTGGTGCCCATTTTTACTTTTCTCAATTTGCTTTCCACTGTGGCATGGGGATGGAGTGGAGCTGAGTTTGTTTTTGCTTCTGCACCACCCCAGTTGACCTGGCCTATCCTGGCACCTTTCCTGGTTAGCTGCTCCTGTCAGAGGGATGGATCCCCTTACCTTGCTGCTCCTAGATCTTCTAGGTGCTGACTTCCCTCTAGGGTTGCCACCTTCAAAAGTGCTTACCAGCAAAGCCCTCATCTGCTCCAAACTCCACTCCCCAAAATTGGGCCTACCTTGCTCTATGTCTATTGGTGCTGCTGGTACCCTCTGTTGCTTCTTGGTCTGCACCATCTTCTTGTCCAGAGCTTCTTGGTTGCCAGTTTCTTGTTAGCCAGTTGTTGAGGTTCTGGTGTTCTCTCCTTACCATGTGCCTTGGATGACAATTTCCAGGGTGCTGCCTTCAGTCCCATAGGATCCACCAGTGGGGTTAGCTTCATGGGATGGTTAGGCTGAGACAGAAGTCCTGAAGGCCCTTCTCCTGATGGGTTTCTGAATACCACCTTTGAGTCCACAAAACAGGGCTCCCACCAGGTCTTGTCTCTCACTTGCACCAACACTTCCAGCTGCTTCTCACACTCCTTCATACCCCTCTTCTCTAATGCCTTTCTTTTCCCCGGCACGTTGTACGCTGCTCACAAACTGAAAAATAGAAACACAGACCATCTACCCCTGTAAATAAGTATTCTCTGTTCTCACAGGGTCATACTGTGTAAACAAGCATGAATTATTTTCTCACTGGTATCCTTTTTCCTTCATTTTTATGTTGGCACGCACTTGTGAGCCAGCCAACATCTTGCAGTAGTAGCAGATTTGGAGGCACGGTCACTGTTGGGCAAATGCAGGGCATGCATCAGTATGTGTGTCCCTCTTTCCCCAATAAGCCAGCAGCAGGCGCTGACATCATGCATCCCTAATGTGGCCTCTAGATCTAAGAAAAGATCGGCAGCGATGAGAGCGAAGCTGTCATGCAGTGGGAACACAACACGCCTCCTGACGTGCACTCAACATGGCGGCAGTGACTGTCGTCACCTCCTGTCACAATGCCGATGGGGGAACCCATTCCCCATCGGCATAATGACCCCCCTCCCATTTAAAATGTATGCTGAGGGGGTGCTCAATCCCCCTTGATATCATGTGCCCCCCAAATAGTTTTTCTTTGCCGATGGGGTCCCAATCCTAGTCGGCATTTATCCCCATCCCCATTTATTTTGCCGACGGGGGAGCCCACTCCCGAGTGGCATAATGTCTCCCCACCCCCACTTTTGTTGTGTGTCAAGGGGGTGCCCAATCCCCTCAGTTCGTGTCCCCTCTCTTTGGTATGTGCCGGTGGCATCCCAGCAACAATCCCTGCAAACTGAAATACATCCACAATGTTTTTTTTGTTTTGTTTTTAATCTGTAAAAAGAAAACGGTCCCTCGCGGTCTCCCATCCCCTTCCCACAACCCGTGCACACCCTCTGCACATCCTGCCTACCCACACCCCCCCTCACCCCATACCTACCTCCAGAGTCTGGCGCAACGATCTTCGGTGGACTGGGAACACGTCTGCACTCTTCAAATCCGACCATGAACTGAGGAAATGCCGGTAAGCTGTATGATGGCATAAATAGGGTTTTTTCAATTTTGGTGCATATCTCAGCCATGTTGGGGAATTTTGGCACCAAATTTTCAGCATGGGGTTATTAGGACCCCTCCTCATGAATTCAGGCACTGTCATGGTGTTATTCAGTCCCATAAGGTGATTTCGCGGTCACTGCATGGAACCACCTTTTGGGACTGAGTAATGAAACGACAGTGCCACTGTTCATGAGGGGGGCTCTCAAAAAGCCTATGTTGCAAATTTGGTGGGAAAAATCAAAAACAAATGGCTGTTTTACGAGCGTGCGTTGTGCTGTTTCCATGCATGCTAGTACCTTTGTGAATTTGTAATATTTTCACTCCAGATTTTCAAAATTGGCATTTTTCCACACCTCCTCATGAACAGTACATCTGTCATTTTACATATCCTGGCCAAAATGTGTTTTTGTATGTCCGCCGCAGAATAGCGCGGTCGTGGGAGTCACGTGATGACTTGCTAAGGAGAAGCAGTGCTCTTGTCTCTCTCCCACTGTGTTGCCTAGGTTTACGGCTTTTTGGTGTTAAAACTGATCAAAAATACCACAGAAGCTGCTCTTTTCACTGCTGGAGGAGTCCCGACCGACAATCGGATAGAATTCTATCGGGATTTTCAAAAGGAAGTTCAAGAATGGAGGTGGAGATGAGGAATGCACTACCACAGCATACTCCCCCCAGCTTCCCCAGACAAGGTAGCAAAGAAATCCAGGCAACAGCCTACAAAGCCGGCAGTCTCCTCGGCGCTTAAACCGACCGCAGTACCGCTCACAGAGGAGCACTTCCTAATTCAGATGAAGCCACTGATGGAGGCTCTGTTAATGCTGATGGCAGATATCTCTACCCTAAAGACAGACCTGAAGGATGTTTCCAGGCAGGCCAGAGATATGGAAGCAAGGGCGGTCTTGTTGGAGAAGTGGAGGGCGATGGTGGATCCAGTGATGGGAGCCCTTCGTAAGCAAATGTGCAGAATGAAACTTAAGCTGGAGGATCTCGAGGAACGCAGCCGCCGAAACAATTTAGTGATTATCAGCCTCCCAGAGGGCGAAGAGGGAGCCTCCCCCATAACCTTTACACAGAAGTTGCTGGATAAAGTAGCAGGCCCTTCACCAAATAGGCCTGCATATGTAGTGGAGCACATCCACTGAGCTTTACGCCCCAAACCAACTCCTGGCTCTCCTCCTTGCCCCTTTCTGCTGAAACTCCTAAATTAGTTGGATCAACAGCACATACTATTGCAGCTACGGGGTATTCAGACCTTGCTGTGGGAAGGTAACAAGATTAGAATCTCACAGGATCTACCAGCGTCGGTCAGGCAGAACAGGGGCACATTCCACCCTACGATCTCCCGACTCATCCCAGCCGGAATCCAGTTTTGATGCTGTATCCAGCACAGGTCCAAGTCAAGATCCATGAAAAATGACACTCGTTTGAGAACAATGAACAAGCGGTAAAAGAGCTGCAAGGGATGTTACAAGACCTGTTTACGAAGTGAAAGGAACTTTGTGATTGAGGAGCTCTGGAATCGGCGAGCTGCCACCTTTAGGGACATCAAGGGGGCTCTAACAGCTAACAGTTTCCTTAGAATGTAAGGGCCATTTAACAACAATTGACTGGGCCAGGAAGACCCATCAGGGTCAGCTTTAATACTGTATTCTTGGCTTATTTGAAGGGTCTGTGGGTTAGCAGCAGCCCAGTAGCACAAACCGTATTCTTTTTCTTTTTTCTTTTTTTGGCAGAGCAATATCGTGCAGCACTCAGAACTGGGTCTCCTTGAGGGTGAACATATTCAAGTTGTTGCAGTGGCTCCTTTAAATATGAAGCATCACCACGATGGTGCGCGTAATCAAGGGGCTGCAACCAATGCTGCACAGAGCTGCTAGAATCTCCTAGATGACGAACTCCTTCAGAACGTACCCACGGGATAACACGTACTGGTAACCTAATTCAGAAGGGATATGAACTTTTTATTACTGGGGGAAGGGGATCTTTTAGTTCACACAATTATAAATAATCCTTTTACTTCATTTGCATTATGATGCACTATATGTGGTCTTGAGACTTGCCAGCAATTACCCACAGCTACATTAAGATAGCATTATGCAGAGACCTTAAAGAATTTAATCTGTCAGTAGATACATCTTTTGGCCTACTAAGGGGGGGCTGGATTTATGGATGGGCTAATCTCTTGCAGCAGGAGAGTAGTTTCAAGGTATTCCATACTAGTTTATTTGCTCTAGGTTGTTGAAATTTGTGTTTTAAGGTTCTGGTTATAAATCACCATGTTTAAAGGGGAAGGGACGAGAGTTTTATATGCTTCAACTTGCAGTATCTCGTACCATATGGAGGGGGGGCAGACCTCTCGCTATTGCTACTAATAAGTGCTGATTTGTATAGATTTAAAACGAGAGGTATTTCTTTACACATTTCAGACCAGTGTTCTAAATTGTATAGGAAGGGGCTGGAAAAGGAAAGGGACCAAAAGTGGTGGGATGTTAATATTGGGGAAGGGGGGGAAGAGGGGGAAACCCATGATATCAATACAAAGGGTTTAATTTTGGATGATACACAGCATTATAGAATTTACAGTAGAAACAAGGACATATGGCTATCAATGTGAATATATTGTTGTGGAATGTCAAAGGGGCACACAACAAGCTGAAAAGATACAAAATCTTGAAACAGATACAAATAATCAGGGGTCAAATTTTATTTTTGCCAGTGACCCATCTCCATGAAGCTGAGGCTAACTTGCTAAGACGGCTGCATGTGGGTCAAGTTTTTGCTGCTGGATCCAGCTCCCAAAGTAAAGGGGTGGCAATCCTGGTGTCAAAAAATCTGGGCTTCAAATGTAATCAGTGCATTGCGGACCCCTTGGGCAGATATGTATTTGCAGTGGGACACTGGAGAGGTCCGATATACTTCTTGGATCTGTCTATGGCCTGAATACAGATACCCCCTCCTTCTTTATGGAAATCCTTAATCTTCCATTGCCTTTCTTCTCTCTGTGCCCATTCTACTGGGGGGTACTGGAATCTCACTTTCTCCCCAGATGTAGAAAGGACAGGTAAACAGAAGGCCGGTTTATCACCTGCTCAAAGGGCCGTCAGAGACCTAATAGATAATTTAAGATTATGTGACCCATGGCGGGTTCTTCATCCTAATATGAGGGAATATACTTTCCGGTCTCTAATACACAGGTCCTCCTCCCACAATGATTATTTTTTAAAGAGCAAGCAACTTCTGCCAGGCCTCACAGCATGTCAGATTTTACCAGAAGTTATCTTGGACCACTCCTCCATGTCTTGTACCATCTCCATCATACTGCATCAACGAATAGAAACTGTCTGGAAAATCAATAACAGACTATTGACAGACAAATGGGTGCTAGACAAATTGAAGTCTTATATAGAGCAATATACACAGAATAATTTGGATTCTACCGGTCATCCAGAAATGGAATGGGGGATTAAAATGTTATATTAGAGGGGAATTGATTAGGATTGCCTCTGTACAGAAACTCAAGAGAGAAGGACAAGCTAAAGAATTATTGGGCAAAATTAGACAACTGCAGAAGAATATCTCCCCATCCTCCACAGAAATGCTCCGTCAAGGGCTGATCCGGGTTAGGGCACAATATAATAAGTTACTGGCGGCCAAAGCAGAATATGCAATCCTCAAAACAAACTCCGGAGGGTCACGTGATGGCAGCTTGCTGAATGGCAGCAGGGGCTTAGAGCTCTCTCCTCCAGCCGTCTTAACCGCCACAATCTGCGATCCTTAGACCACTAATCCAGCCAAAACTACCATTACTGGCTCGCCCGCATTCTGCCTGCCGACCCTCGGGTGTGTTTTCTGCCAGTTCTCTTATTTTCGCAGGGAGATGGAGGTGGATAAAAAACAGGCCGCGGTTAAGCATACGCCGCCTGCAACTCCCGAAAAACTACCCAAAAAGCCGCGAAATCAGGTGGGTACGGGGTCGGAGAGAACCGGAGAGAAGCCTCAGTCATCTGGTCTTCTCACGGAGGATAAATTTATGCAAGAGCTGGCCCCACTGAAGAATATCCTCCAGGACATTACTGCTGAGCTGAAGTCTTTACGGGGAGATCTCTCCTCCCTCACTACGAGGGTTTCAGATCCGGAGGCCAGGATCTTCTCGTTGGAGCAGTGGAGGGCGAATGCTGAGTCGGAGATGTCTGGGCTGGCCCAACAGGTTCGGAAACTCCAGCTGAAAACCAAGGATCTGGAAGGCTGCAACCGAAGAAACAACCTCCTTATTCTGGGCCTTCCAGAGCTGGAAGAGGAGCCGGACCTGATGGCTTTCCTGCAGTGGTTCCTCACTAAAATAGTGGGCCCTTCACCACTTAGCCCAAGTTACCACCTTGAGAGAGCGCACAGGTCGTTGAGGCCTAGACCTCTACCAGACCCCCCCCCGTCCCATAATTATGAAGTTCTTAAGCTATATTGAGAGACAGCATGTCTTCAGTAAATCCTGAGAGCTAGAAGCGATTACATGGGGGTCAGCCAAGCTACGTGTTGCCCAAGATCTTCCCAAGGAAATGAGATTGAGAAGAGCTGCTTTCCACCCAATGGTTCAGAAATTGATTGCGGCATCTATTCCCTTCAGGATGGTGTATTCCGCTACCCTCAAGGTCTCTGTTGGCAGTACCACCCACAGTTTTGACTCTCCAGAAGCGGCTCACAAGGACCTTGCCACCAGGCTCCCTGATCTGTTTAAGTTAAATGGCTGAGAGCTTTACTGGACACCATGTCTGAGGATGTTCGATCCTATTTAGGTTGCTGAAAGGGGTATGTTCCGATCCTATTTAGGTTGCTGAAAGGGGATGTTCCGATCCTATTTAGGTTGCTGAAAGGGTTTTTCTTTTTTCTGCTGATTTCCCTTGCTTGTACTGAATGTGCCCTGGCTACCTTTCCCCGGGCTGCTCTCCAATGCTCTTACCTGATTTGGCCATCCTCAGGTTGTTGTGTGAGCGACATCCTAGATGGTTGGGCAGAGGTGGAGCTAGGCAGCGATAGTGAGACCTTCTCGTCTCTTCGGAACTGGTTATCAGGGTAGGGATTACCAGGTACGGGTTTGGTGTAGGACCTTATTAGGTCCGCTGTCAAATAGTGCCCCTGGAAACAAGATGGTCTGACCGAGGATAAGCTTCCACTTTCTGGCCTAATTTGCCCGTTTCGGAGCCCTCTTTCTCCGTTTGCCCCAGGGGGTGAGTAAAATTTCTTCTAAGGATGTATTCTCCTCCTCTAATTAAATGGATAGGGAGGATGTATCTGAATGGGATCGCTAACTGTTACGGCTTGTTTGCCAGATAGGCGGTTGGCTGGTGGGGGGTGACTCTTAGGCCCTGCGTCTTGCGGTAGCTGAGTGTGAGCCAATGGAAGGGGTTTGCCAATCCAGCCCCACTCACGGTTCCTGCTTTTTCCCTACTTGGGTGAGAATAGCCTTCTTTCTGGTGGGATAGGGTTCAGGTATCTCCTTTTTAGTTGATCCGGTGAGTTGGGATGTTCTGGATTCGCATGGAGGGTCTGGTTCCCAGGACTTAGGTTTTCTCATGTTGGTCTTGATGTTTTCAGTCCTGGTACCATGCTGTAAATAGTTGGTTGGTTGGGTTTAGGGAGGTATTTGGGGTGAGGGTGGGAGGTGTGGACCTGCCAAGTTTTATATCTGCAAGATTGTTTTCAGATGCAGTTATCTTCTCCAAGTTACTGTTGTCTTTAATGAACCTTTGCTGGCAGGCTGCGGGGATTTTGGGGTTCAGTGTGCCTCTATTTATGTTTTGCTTCTGGATGTCTCAATACCTGCCTCCCTCTCATACTGTTCTTAAAATGGCTACAGGTACTATTAAAATAGCGTCATGGAGTGTGCATGGGCTCAGAGAGAAGGTCAAAAGGACTCAGGTTTTCAACCACTGCACTCTGCTTCAAATAGACATATTATTTCTTCAAAGAAACCCACCTAAACAGTGCAGAGGTTAGGTGGTTATCTCGATCGACTTTTAAGAATCTATGTTGCAGGTGGATCTAATTTTAGTAAGGGTAGCTGTACTCATCAAAAGCATATCTTGTTCCTAGAGATTCAGTAGTGGAGGACCCAGATGGGAGGCTTGTTTTGGTCAAAGGCTCCTATTAGGGCTACTAGTTTTAGGTTCAATTTATGATTCCGTTGGAAATCCTGACTTTTCATGGCTCTGGCAGACAAAATTAGTGCCTTGCTTCCATCGCAACTTATCCTGGGGGACTGGAATGTTTAGCCTTCTCACTCCCTGGATAGAGACCCCCAAGTAATCGACCTCTTACATCCATGAGAGGCTTTACATGACTTTTCACATATGTTGGGATTGTGTGATCCTGGAGACCCTCTAATCCCTCTCTTCGGGCCTTCTCGTTTTCCCAACCCCATAGGTCATGGTCCAGGATAGATTATATCCTGCTTAGTCGACCCTTCTTCCGGCTTCCTCCAGTCCGGCATTGAGCAATTATTCTTTCTGATCATACAATTGTCTGGATTAACGTTTCTCCGGATCCTGAATTCCACCGGGAAACACTACCTGGAGGTTCAATACCCAGCTACTTAAGGATCCCCATACGGTGACGCAAATAAGATCCCTAATTTCTCTCTTTTTGGCAGACAACCTTGGGTCTACCTCAAGATTTGATATTATCTGGTGTTCCCTAAAATGTTATCTCAGGGAGAACTAATTAAGTTAGCCTCCACAAGGAAAAAAGGCCCGACAAGCTGAGCTTTCTCCTTAATGAATAAAATCAAAAAATTAGAAGCTGCCACTCCTCTCGCCTCTCCGCTATCCTCTTTGGAAGCCCTCCTGGTGCTTAAAATGAATACACTGACCTCCTTAAAGAAAAGGCCAAATATTGTCTTGTTAAAAGTCAGGCTAAATATATTGACCACGGTGAAAAGGCTGGGAGGCTTTTAGCTCTGCGTCTCCGCACATTAGAGGCTCAAGATAATCCGGCCTTGCAACAGCCCACCTGGCTCCATTAAAACCTCTCCCAGAGAAATTGTGCTGGATTTTTGAGAACTACTATAAGGATCTGTATAGTCTGCCCCTGCCCCTGCCTCCATCTCAGATATTACAGTGTATTTAGCTGATATTGATATTCTCCAACTTTTGCTGCCCCATAAGGAGACCCTGACTGCCTCTATCTCTCTGGCTGAGATAGAAGGGGTTATTGCTTCTATGACTCCGGATAAGGCACCCGGTCCGGATGGGTTCCCTGCAAATTTCTACAAGGTTTTTTCTAAAGATCTTGCTCCCATACTTCTTAAACTCTATGAGTATCTCTTCTCTTCTCGCGTCATAGACTCTACTCTTCTTGAAGCCACCATTATTTTAATTCTCAAGCCAGGTAAAACCCTACTGACCCGACAAGCTATCGGCCCATATCTCTTCAGAAGTATGATATGAAGATTCTCTCTAAAATCTTGGCTGAAAGGGTCAAAGAGTCTGGACCCACCTCCTTAGTCCAGAGCAGGTTGGTTTGTACTCCTGATCCCATCAGACCATTTAAGAACTCTTTCTCACATTTCTCAACATGCTCGGTATATCTCAATTACCTATGGCCTTGGTTTCGATAGATGCAGAAAGGCTTTTGACCGTGTGGATTGGCCCTTTCTCTGGGCTGTGATGGCTAGGATGGATTTTCGGCTCCTTTCTAAAGTGGGTCCAGATTCTATATAACTCTCCCTCGGCCAGGATTTATTGTAGCGGAGTTTTCTCTTAGCTGTTTATTTACATACTGGTACTGCTAACAGGCTGCCCTCTTTCACCTTTTTATTTAATCTGTATTTGGAGCCCTTCTTATTAGCTCAAGTCCTCCTCACTTATCAAAGGTTGTTTAGTGCGTCAACAGGGCTAGTTCTCTCTGCTTATGCAGATGATATACTCCTGCATGTTGTACATCCTGCTGACTCCTGAAATATGCATTAGATATCATTAGACAATCTGATTGCCTTTCTCATTATAAACTGAATATTTCCAAATCTGAAGTTTTCCCGTTAAATACCCGTACTTATAAGCAGGATCTTGCCAACTTTGGTATGAGATGGTCCCCTAGGTCGATTAAATATCTAGGGATTCACTTCTCAACGGATTCTTCTCTACTTAAGAAACTCAATCTTGATGATCTTAAAAGCCTTATTCAGCAGGATCTGTTACGGTGGTCTACCCTTCCTATTTCTCTTTGGGGCCGGATCAATATTGTTAAAATGAACGTTCTTCCCCGCATCTTCTATCCCTCAATCTATTAAACCTTTGGCTGCCTGTCTCTTACTTGCAACAGTTCCATGTGATGTTCTCAAATTTTTATCTGGCGAGGTAAAGGAGTTGACGTTCGTTTCTTAAACTATCCCTTCCTAAGGATAAAGGAAGGACTTGACACCCAACCTTTTGCTTTATCACTGGGCTCATCTCACAAAGTTGGGAGATGGTTCTCACTAATCCTGATTCTTCTCAACCGGTTTGGCTCCAAATTGAGAAGTCGATCCTCTCGAATCTAGAATAGATCTATGCTATCTTCTATGCTCCTCCCTCCGTACTTTCACAGTGGATAGCTGACCATACAATTCTCGTATCTCTTAAGTCTCTTTTCCAATGTTTACGTTTTGTAAATATTTTTCCTGGGAAGGATCTAGGCCAACCGATTAGGCTGAATCCCAATATTACGCTTGGTAATTCGATGATTACTCCCAACTGGCTTCCGCAAATTAAAGAAGCTAATCTGGAGCATTTCTATGACCAAGGACTTCTTCTTTCTTCCGTGGACATACTAGTAAGCATCTCATTCCTAATGCCAAGATTTTCAAAGTTTACCAGCTGAGGCATCTCATAGCTGAGAAGTTTGGCACTTATTTTAAGAGCGGCAGTCTACCCTTTCTTTCTCAAATATTAACCTTGCTTCCAAACCGCATCCTATTTCGTTAATATACTCCTTTCTTTTAAATTACAAATTCTCGGAAACTGTTGAGGCTCCAGTATCTGGCCTTCTCTGTTTCCTGAGTCCACCTGAATTGGCCTTGGATCTGGAGGATCTCACAAATACCATACTCAGGACAGAGTTAGGCTTACTCAATACTAGCTGTGAATAACATGTATTATACCCCTAAGAAGCTTTTCTAACTCAAAAGGCTTCCCCTTTCCCTTTGCTTCAGGTGTATGCAAGGTGAAGGGGATCCTCTACATATTTTCTGGTTTTGTAATAAAGTTGCTCCCCTGTGGTCCTCTATTCGGGACAACTTAGATCCTTTATTAGGTCTCTCTGTTTTTTTCATTCCTGAGATCTTTATTCTGGGAGACTATGCTAGTATAGATAGTGTGGAACGCCGGTATCACATGTCCATGGTGTCCATTGCGGTTAAGAAACTGGTCCTTAGACATTGGACTGATCAATGGCATTGTCTTATACTGAATGAGCTGACAGAGCTCTCTGCCTACTTCAATGCTGAAAGGTTGGTAGCCAGCTCACATGTCGTATGGATCTGTTTCAGAAAAAGTGGGGTAAACTGCATGCATTATATCTGCACCAGTGAGTTCCTGACCTCCTACCTGATGCCTGCGATGGTCTTCTTTGTCTCTTATATTCTGTTACCTGCATCTCCTGATCGGAGGGTGGGACTACTTCCTGATTGTCACTAGTTTAAATATCCAGTTCGGATATAATGTTTACCTAGCACACTCAGTCTGGGTGGTGGTGGGAGGTGGGAGGTGGGAGGGTGGAGGTTTGTTTTTGTTTTTCCTTTTGGTTGGGGGATGGGGAGGGTGGGGAGAGGGTGGGGTAGGGAATGGGGTGGGGGTTTGTTTTGTTTGTTGGAGGGGGGATGGGGGGTTGTTCCCTTTTTTGTTATACCATGTATTTCTGCAAACTGTGTCTCTGTTATGTATTGTGGGTTGTCTTCTGTAAAATCAATAAACTTAAATTTAAAAAAAAAATCCTCAAAACAAACTCCATATACATTGGGCATGGTGAAAAAGCTGGTGGCTATTAGCTATAAGGGTCAAGCAACAGGAAACTTCCCGGCTGGTAAATGCAGTCTGTTCTAAGACAAACGGCCTTCTTCTTACTAACCCAAAATAAATTGTGACTGAATTTCAAACCTTCTATTGGAATTTATATGGAACCAGATCTGGTCCCCCTTCAAAGTCTAAGACAGATGAATATCTGGAATCTATCGACTTACCAGTCCTGTCCATGGATCAGCAAGCCCTACAGAGCTCTCCCCTTTCAGAAACTGAAATCAGGCAGGCTATAAACAGTCTGTCACTCAATAAAGCCCCAGGGTCGGTTGGCTTCTCTGCCAATTTCTACAAGTCATTGATGGATGAACTGATTCCATGGTTGCTCCATTTATATCAGTCTATCCTGTCAGAATAGAGCCCGAGACCCCAGCCTTTTTGAGGCTCTCATTGTGGTATTCCACAAAGAGGGGAGGGACCCAGAACAAGTTTCGAACTACCGCCCTATCTCACTATTGGACTATGATGTTAAAATTTTGGCTAAAATCCTAGCAAATAGGTTGGGCTGGGTTATTCCCTCTCTGATCTGCACGGAACAAGTGGGCTTCATGAGAAGCAGGTCAGCCTCGGACCACATACGGAAATTGGACCATATTTTTTCGGCTGCCCAAAGTAACGCTGCTCCTGCTATATTGATGTCCTTGGATGCAGAAAAGGCATTTGATAGAGTGGACTGGTGCTTTCTCTTTAGGACCTTAGTCTGGTTTGGGTTCCCTCCCTCTTTCTGCAATGGATACGAGCTCTGTATACTAATCCCACCACATGCATATATTGCAACAGAGCTTTCTCCTCTTATTTCTCCCTTCACTCGGGTACCAGACAAGGTTGCCCCCTATCCCCACTATTGTTTAATCTCTATTTCAAACCCCTTCTGATGCGGATAAAAACAGACCCAGTGGTCAGGGGAGTGATGGTAGGAGAACGAGAACTCAAACTCTCAGCATATGCTGATGATATTCTTCTCCATCTATCAGTACCAAGGGCCTCAGTTATCAGGGTCCTGGACTTAATCCAGGAATCTGGAGTCCTAGCTAACTACAAACTAAATGTAGGCAAAACCCTAGTCTTTCATCTGAGCTTCCACACTTATAGAAGGGAAATCAAGGGCTTAGAGTTGCAATGGGAGCCTAAGACACTTAAATATTTGGGAATATATCTATCCAGAGACTCTAAATCACTGAAAAGACATAACTTGGAGGCACTGGAACAGGTAATCCAAAAAGACCTAAATAGATGGAGATCACTGCCAATATCACTATGGGGAAGAGTGAATTTAATAAAAATGAATATCCTACCTAGTATCTTCTATCATCTCAACATGCTAAACATTTGGTTGCCTCACACTTGGTTTTCCAGGCTGCACTCACTGATTACCCGTTTTTTATGGAGGACAAACAAGGATGTAGAGCCTACAGGAAGCTCACAGTACCTAAAATAAAAGGAGGACTGAGACTCTCCAATTTTAAATTTTACTATTGGGCAAGCCATGCAGCAAAATATATGAGATGGGCTGTTAGGCCAGACAACCCAGATCCAGACCCATATGTACCTATTTGGTTAGAGCTGGAAAAAGAACTTATCTCTTCAGTTGACACTTCCCCCCCAGCCCTCTATCATATCCCAACGAAAGTGCTCACCCAAGCACTGGCTGACACCCCGGTCGGTACCTCAGTCAAAGTTCATGACCAGCTATGCACATCCCTTGCCTACAACCATGCGAGAGACCCTATCCAACCATTGGTGGGCAATCCAAATTTAAAGATATGTGGTAGCATAGTGAAGGCCTCCTGGCTTTCCCAACTGGCACATGCCAAAGTACAGGATTTATGGAATGAGGGCCAAGTCAGAACAACAACAGACATCCTCACTAACTATAAGTTAACCCCCCACTCAAGTTTCAAAGTGTTTCAACTCAGACACATGCTGATTGCCTGTCACATTAAACAACCTAGTGAAGATGGTTATACTCTCCTGTAGAGACTCAGTCTTTTAGTCACCAGTTTCTGGTATACATAAGACATTAGTAGATAAAGCCTTCTTACTCCAAGACAGGTCCCTCTCGCTAATGGAACTCCCAATTCCCAGATGCGGGAATTGAATGGGAGAAGGTCTGGAAAGACAATCACCGGTTCATCTTACAGGATAGACTACATCTGATGCAATTTCAGGTTCTTAACAATATGTGTTACACCCCAGTGAAACTGGCCAGAATGAATAAGTCTCTCTCACCGAATTGCAGATGTTGTATGCAAGCGGAAGGATCCCTATACTACATTTTTTGGGATTGCCCCAAAGTCACCCCCTTATGGACCCTTATCAAGCAGAGAGCAGACCCATTATTAGACATCACGGAACATATAGAACCAGGAGCAAGCTTAGTGGGGGATTACTCTCATATAAGTGTCACGGAAAGGAAATACCATCTAGCAATGATAGCAATGTTGGTAAAAAAAGATAGTGCTTAAACATTGGCTGGACACAGACATATTATCTTGTGCTGAGTGGCTACAGGAACTCTTATTTAATCTGTCAGTGGAAAGAATGATTGCTAGTACATATAACAAAATGCCTAAATTTGAGAAATGTTGGAGTAAGTTATACATGCTGTACTCCCTCTAATAAATTATCAGGCACTCAAGAAGGTACCTTTTGCAATCAAGTTTACTGCTGTATTCATGATTCCATGGGTGGGGACCATGTGGGCTGTTGGTATTGTACTGTTTGGCATCTTTTACTGTACCCATATGGTGTTACAACACAGCCTTTTAAGGCCGTGTGTGTAAAACAAATAAAATAGACTGAATTTCAAAAAAAGAATAGCGCAGTCGCTGTGCAAAATTAGTTTTTGGGACAGTTTGAGGAAGTGACTGTGACACTGTTCATGAGCAAAAGTTCTAAAAATGCCTATGTTGAAAATTTGGTGACGAAATTCCATAAAATGACTGTGTTACAGGTGTGCATTGCGCAGTTTTCACGCACCTTTGTAACTTCGCAAATTTGCAATATTTTCATGCCAGATTTTCAACACTGGCAATTTTTCACACCTCCTTATGAACAGTACAACTGTCATTTTTCACATCCTGCCCTAAATGTGTTTTCGCACCTGTGGCACACAATGGCGTGGTCACTGTGCAAAATCAACATTTCAGACAAATTAACAAAATCACAGTGCCACTGTTCATGAGGGTAGGTCCAAACATGCCTATGTTAAACATGTGGTTAAAAAATTCCCTCAAATAATTGGGTTACGGACGTGTGTTGCACACCTTCTATGCATGCTCATAACTTCACCAATTTTTCATATTTTCCTTCCAGATTTTTTTATATCTCCTCATGAACAATATGCTTGTCATTTTCCACATACTGCCCAAAGTGTGTTTTCATCCCTGTGTCACCAAATGGCCTAGCCACTGTGCAAAACCACCTTTCAGCTAACAAACTGATAGTGCTGTTTTTCATGAGGTGGGCTCACAAACAGCCCATGTTGAAAATTTGGAGTGAAAATACCAACACACACCTACGGTGTTAGGGTTTCCAACTGTAGCACCCCACCCTGTAGAGACTGACAGGCATCGGGGTGTGACTTGGGATCATCAGCTGTACTGCTCATGCCATTCCACCCCCACCCCCACCCTGCAGCCAGTGAAGGGCATCGTGGTGTGCCTTGCACTGTTCGGCCACATAGTTCACCCTATTCTCCTATACTGCACCCACCTCAGCATATTTTCTTATGGAATGGGGTAAGTATAACACTCAAATACCCCAAAGCACACCATGACACTTGTCAGTGTCTACAGGGTAGGGTGAAGTACAATGGCACAAGCATTTTAGCTGACGACCCAAAGGCACACCCCAATGTCTGTCGGTCTATACAGGGTGGGAGTGAGGTTGGCATCACTTCAATACTTCACTGCCATTCCTATTATGCATCTCTAACTCTGGCACTACCAATGCCAATGCCAGCAAGGCAACATTCGGCATTGACAAATGCTTGTTTATATATCTTTCGAACTCATGGGGGAGGGCCTTGCTGCCACAGTCCAACTTTCTACCAATGCTTCCCCCACTCAAGCACCCCTTTTCCATGTCCCCAAACAACAGGCCAACTGCCTTTGTATGCTTGGGCCCACCATGCCTTAACACCCTCGGCCATTCTGTAACCCCTTACTTCTTAAATATTTTCTTTTTTTTTATGTCTATCCCTATCACTTAAGCTGGCATCACCCTGCTAACTAATTCCACCTGTCTCCTGTGGAGAAAATTATCCTGCAGGGCTGTTTAATTGATAGTGTCCTATCTTCCAGGACTGAAGACTTTTAGCTTCTCTGCTGCTTGTTAAGTATCATGCAAAGGATGTCAAGCCTCACAATGTGCATGTGCCCACTGTGGCCATAGCCTTGCTATCAGGCATGTGCCCCGGTGCACCTCTGCCCAGTGCTAAACCTGCTACATTGACACCTAGTTCTGTGTGGGGAGCTCATTCCACATACTTTCCCTGGAGAAAATTGGTCCTGTCCTGAAGGGCAGTTATAATCAATTATACCCTTCCCTCAGCTCTGAAGGCTATTTGCCTACCACAGGGTAGCACCATGCACAAGATGGCTAGTGGTCCAGTGTGTATATGCACCCACCATGGCCCCAAGGTACAAACTCATGCTCCCATGCTACACATGAAGGTCAGCCATACTATATATTGAGTTGGGAAAGATTGGGAATGAACCAAAGGGAAAACACCCTTTTCTATACCAATATACGCACACTGTCAACTAACCTTTTTATCCATGTCTTATTTTGCAAATAAAATAGGTTTTCCATGTCTTTCCAGCAGAGTGTGATTTTTTTGCCACCTTAATCAGCAACAGAGGATATGTGGATTGCCTGTTCCTCTGATATGAATGCTACTGCCATGTACCATGTGGCTGACCCTTCATGCACATGTACCTCTTGTGCACATGAGCCCAGCAATCTCAGTCACATTGCTTCCTCTCCTCTTCTCTATTGGACCACTTGTACATTTAGACTTAGACTGTCCACCTGCTGCACACTTTAATAGCTCTGAACATTTATGCAGACTTCCAATACATGACATATTTTTTTCTTTCTACCACACAGCAATGATGTGCCCAACATGGCCACCCCATGGTGCACATTCACCTAGCTTAGTCTACATGACATCACTTTCCACAGCTTCCTTGGCACTTGTTAATTCCTTCACTCCACTACTTAATTGGGGCCATCACCATTTTGCTACCTTTGCTGTCCATCCCCCAAAGAATATCAAGGCCAACTGCAAACTGGGAGACCACGGTCCCCAAGAATGAGTGGTATGCATGCACACTGCCTCTTTCACTGAGTGATAGCCACGCATCACTCCTCCACCATCAGGCTTCATGTTCCCACCTCCTTGCTATACACTAAAACCTTGCTCCCTGCCACTAGTGTCATTTGAACCTTGGGGAGTCTAGAGTGTTGGCTGCAGGAGGAGGAGCCCATCAAGGATTGTTTTAAAAATGACATATCATGCCTGCTTCAAAGCCACCACACTCAATATACTGAGATCCCTTTGCTTCATCTCTTGTACCACACTAGTGGATTGCTCCATGGAGCTGCATTCCTCCCTGTCCAGCTGCTAAGGCCACCTCTGCCATATCCATACCCTTGAGCTACCCAAACATAACATTTACTTTGTATGATTTGTCACTGCTGAATTGTATTTATAACAAAATAGACAACTAGTAAAGGGGCCCCTTGAAGTCTGATAGAATGTGTTTGTGTGTCTGTGTGCCCTTCCCTTCAATGCCTGTCAGATGGTGGGTAAGAGGGAGATGGCAGAGGGATGGAAAAAAGAGAGGGTCAGGTTAGGAAAATTGGACCACCCAGGGGTTAGGGAAAGTTGGTCTGCAGGGAGGAGGAGCAAACAGGTAATATAGGGGCTATGACACTGTAGCTTAGCTTGTTTGCAAGGACAAGAGGTGCCTCTGATTGTGGGGGATGGTCTCTGAGGCACTCCACCTTCCTGACATCATGGGTTGTATACACCTGATAGGTTGTCTGACGCACATGTGACTGAAATTGAGGATGTCCCTTCAGAGGGTCACTGGTCACTTCTAATCAGTTCAAATTGTGCATCTGCAGAAGGTTGTCACACTATTCCAGAGCTCCCCACCACAGAACTTTAAAACCAAGCATCAAAAGGTAGGAAAAAAAAAATTCATTGTAAATCTGTTACCCCTATTAATTAGACAGAATAGCTTAGCACAGCTGTTTTTGCGTCTATGTGCTACGTCGGTTTACATCTGCAGTTCTTTCAGTATTCAGCAGCTTACGTACAGTACATATAGCTAGTGAGCAAACAGTGCTTCACTGTATCAGCCACAACCATTTTTACTACACTCACAAGATTATTGTCCATTTATACCTTCAGCTACACACATAGCCATGTGTCTCACAAGATCACTACAACAGCAGGATCCCCTCTAAAGTTCAATTTGGATCCCCTCTACAGCTCAAGTTTACCTCACTGCACCCCTTCTACAGCTCAAGTCTGCCTCACTGCACTCAGTACTCTGGACACCCCTAACCTAGCAGTGCCAGATGCTGTTCAATATGCCCCATGCCACGCAAAACCTACAGCGAGTTGATTCCCTCCATACTCCACTCTGGCTCTACTGTTTGCAACACTCTGGACACCCTACTTAGCAGTTCCAGACATTGACACGCATGATTACTCTTGGGCACTTGATTACTTTTATTGTACAGTCCTCACTTTGCTCCACTGCGATTCGCGCTCTGGGTATCCCTACCATAGCATTCCCAGATGCAAACGAGCACACAGAACTAGCAGCAGCAACCGATTCAGGCTGCGATTCCTTACCTGCAGCCCTCAAGTCCATGCTCTGCGGCACCTTTCGTGCAGGGTTTCAAAGATGCATGATTTCTGATTCACCTATGCCCTTAAAGAGATCCCAGAGGCTGCAAATAATAACTTCCAAAATGGAGCAGCCATAAAGTTATTTGATGGCTCCTCAATGCTCGCACCTCCATGTCTGGCTTCATTCTCTTCCTGCTTCTCGCTGACTACGTGGAGCGCGCCTCACCATTGGCTCCCAAATCTCGCGAGACACACAGTACTGCTCGTGTTATGCTCCCACGTCATGACGTGGACTCTTCCTTTATTGCTTCACAGGGTGAGGCACGTATTGATAGCAAAGCATACGCAGACCTCAAAAATACATTACTTACAGTACAGCGCTTTGATTACCAGACTCAGAAGTCTGCTTCAAACGCCATAAGCACTATTTACAAGGAGGTTTTCACTGCCCAGATTAGCTCCTTCCATTTGTAACTGACACAATTGTGTGCAGTGCCGGCATAGGTATTTAAGGCTTCTGATACACACTACCCTGCAGCTGTTCTTCTCTTAAAGACATAGAAGCACTACATGGACAGCACACTGGCTAGCCCACATAGAAGCTCCCTAGTGCAAACAAGGTTTACTACTGTTGTTTTACACCACAGTTATAAATTAAAAAAAACAACAGGGGGGTATCACAATTTACTTGCCAGGTCACTATGCCAAAGGCAAAGAGCTGCAGGCAGTGCAATGTACCACTACCACACCAACAAACAGGCAGGCTTTGTGCCTCCTGCATTGAGGATTCCACCTTACACAGTAACGACCAGGACGTGGAGGAGGGCTTTACCCCTCCTACTACTAGTCAAGATAGTTGCCAACAATCAGATACCACAAAAGCATTACTCCAGAACAACCAACTCATGAAAGCACAGCAAGAAGTTTTAACAGCTATGTTAGAACAATTAACAGATCTGTCCAAGCAAAAACAAATACAATCACCACCTGCTAAGAAAAGGAACACTAACTCCCTTTCTAGACATGCAGCCGACCTAGTAAACAAACCCACACCACTGACCGCTGACTCAAATGGTTCCTCAGATGAGGTAGAGGGAGGCTTAGAGCAAGAGCCACAAACCCTCATGGCTAAGTGGTGCTTCCCTGACCAAATCCCAGCCCTAGTATGCCACATAATGGAAACAGTGGGCATCGATACAATAACACCTCCACCCACATCCAAACTACTCCCGTCACTTCAACCTACTGCAAAACAAGCAGACACCTTCCCCATATGTGAGGCCATAGAAGAGATCATTCTAAAAGAATGGTCTTCCTCAGAACCAGCCAGAATTCCCAAGAGAAAATCATGGGACAGGATGTATCCCCTTCAGGGGGAGAAGCTAACGCTTTGGTGTACACCATCCGCTGTGGACCCACAAATAGCAGCCTTCAATAAAAAGACTGTGCTCCCCACTGAGTCCGCCTCAGGTCTCCGAGATCCTATTGACAGAAAACTAGAAGACAACTTAAAGAAAACATCTGAACTAGCAGGCTTGGGAAGCAGAGCAGCCGCTACCGCAATATACGCAACACAAGCACAGCTAATCTGGCTCCAAGAAATACAAAAAAAATCCCTGCAAAATCCCATGAGTCTAATCTCTTAGACAATGCCATACTTTCAACCAAATATCTGGCAGACATGGTGGTAGACTCACTAAAAATAAATGCCAGATCAGCTGCCATCACTAACAGATCTCACAGATCTCTATGGATGAAACTGTGGGATGCAGACAAAGAATCGAAGTCCACCCTGCAACAACTGCCTTTTAAAGGCAACATGGTTTTCTGACAAGCACTAGAGAAATATCTCAAGGGCAAAGAGGAAGGCAAGATTCTGGCTAGAGAAAAAACCAGATCCACATACCTACCCTCTCGTCCCAGAGGCAGATACCATTCCTTTCGTGACAAGAGACGGGGAGGCCACATCTTTCGAGGACCCTGTTTCAGTCAGAACTATTCCACACCCTACCACTACAACAGATACTGAGGTAGGGGCACAACACAAAGAGGCAGAAGGAACTACCATCTCCGCAACACATCCCAGTCTTGACTACTCTTACCACATGCTACACCACACTCCAGTGGGAGCATGACTGCAACTATTCATAGAACACTGGGAAAATACCACCACAGACAAATGGGTGCTGGAAATAATAAGAAGAGGCTAAGCAATACAATTTACAAAGACGCCAAGAGAGCACAGAATGATTCTATCTCCGTCTTCCAAGACCAAATACACAACAATGCACATTACTACAGCTATACGTGAACTAAGAGACAACAATGCCATTGCTCCAGTGCCCAGACAAGAACAAGGCACAGGAATATATTCCGTATTCTTCATGGTTCCAAAAAAGACCCAGTACTGGACCTAAAATACATCAACAAGTCAGTGAGATACATACCACTCAAAATGGAGACCATACGGTCAACACTCAAAGTACTCCACCAAGGAGGCTTCCTCACATCCATAGACCTAAAGGATGCTTACCCCCACATGCCGATGAGACCCACACATTACCGATTCCTACGATTCTGCATTCTCAGGCAACACTTCCAATACAAAGTACTACCATTCAGACTGTCATCAGCCCCGAGGGTATTCACAAAGGTTTCAGTAGTCCTCACAGCAAGACTCCGTCAACAGGGAATCCACGTCATACCACATCTGGATGACTGGCTAATCAGAGTACGATTGCTGCAACAATCTCTAAGGGAGACGCACACAGTGGTGCAGTCTTTACAGCAACACGGATGGGTACTCAATCACAAGAAAAGCAAACTAACTCCCAGTCACATCATAGGACACCTGGGAACTCTCATAGACACAGAAAGAGGACTAGTTAAGCCATCCTAGTCACAAATTCAGACAATAATCTCAACCGCACACAGACTACATACAGCAAAGCATCCCATGCTGCGGCACTTATCTCAAATGTTAGGTCTTATGTCCTCCACCATAGACACGGTTCCCTGGGCCAGATAGCATGCCAGACCTCTTATGTCCTTCCTTCTAACTCAAGGAAACACACACAACCTCAACCTAGCCAAACAGGTCACTATACCACCCCTGGTGTGCTCAAGCCTCAGATGGTGGACAAGCAGACACAAACTCACACAGGGCATGCCACTAGACATAACTCCCAACATAATAATAGAAATGGATGCAAGTTTGTCTGGTTGGGGAGCCGTCCTGGGAAAACATGTGGCACAAGGAAAGTGGTCACTATCAGAGACAAAACAAACCATCAATGTTCTAGAACTGAAAGCAGTATTCAAGGCAATACTGCATTTCTTCAAACTATCCCAGCACAAACATGTCCAAATAAAGTCAGACAATCTGACCACAGTTTCATACATAAACAAACAGGGAGGCGCAAGAAACAAAGCAATGCTATCAGCAACATCCAAACTAATGACATGGTCACAAATACATCTAAAATCAATATCAGCAATTCACCTAGCAGGCAAGCTCAGCATCATGGCAGACTAGCTCAGCTGACAAATGATTCATCCAGGAGAGTGGAAACTTCATCCGCAAGTTCCTCACCAAAACAACGAGAGATGGGGTCCAATCAAGATAGACATCATGGCATCACACAAGAACCATCAATGTATAAAATACTGGTAGTGCTTCAAGGACCACATGGTACTAGGAGTAGATGCACTGTCAGCCAACTGGACATTCCAAATAGCCTACGTCTTTCCTCCGATTCCACTGATTGCTCAAGTTCTAAAGAAGATTTGCATCTCCAGAGCGCGTGTCATATTGATAACACCCAACTGGCCAAGGCGCGCTTGGTTTGCAACAGTAGTCTCAATGGCACTAGCCGATCCCTGGAAACTACCGCTCAGACCAGACCTATTCTCACAAGGACCTATCACACATCCAAACCCTCAGCAACTACAACTGATGGCATGGCTCCTGAAAGGGAGAGACTGCTAAAAGCAGGATACCACCCTTCCGTCATTCACACTATGGCCTCATCATGTCAGCAATCCACAGTCACCACTTACCAATGCCAGTGGGACATATTCAGTAAATGGTGCACGCACCACAAAATAGACTCCACTATATGCACCATTCCTCAGATTCTGCTATTCCTACAGGAGGGACTACAACTAGGCCTCTCCACATCATCTCTGAAAGTCCAAGCTGCCGCCATCGGGGCAGCCAGAGGACAGATACACAGCACGACTCCAGGAGCACACCAAGATGTAGTACGCTTTCTGAAAGCAGCAGCTAACATACGTCCCATGCATAAATCCCTGCTGGCACCATGGGACCTTCCCTCGGTATGAACAGCTATGAATAAACCACCCTTCGAACCCATAGACTCCATTCACTTAAAATGGATTCAACTCAAAGCCGTCTTTCTAACAGCCATTGCATCAGCCAGAAGAGTAGGAGAATTACAGGCACTATCATATAAAGAACCATTCCTTCAGTTCAACCATGACAGGATATGTATGAGACCAATTTCTTCATTCAGACCCAAAATTGCCTCTAAGTACCATCTCAACCAAACTATTGAGATTCCTGGCCAGCTACCGCCAGAAGAGGTACAGGCCGATCCACAACTAAAACTGCTAGGAATGACATGACTGCTAATAACCCACATCAATAGAACAGCTGATATCAGAAAGACAGACAGACTCTTCATCATCATACAAGGAGGCAGAAAAGGACTCCCTGCCTCCAAAGCATCCATAGCAGGATACCTTAGAAAAGCCATATCAGAGGCTTACAAAGCAAATAACATGCAAGCACCAACATCAGTAAAAGCCCACTCAACCAGAGCTATTGCTACCTCCTGGGCAGAAAGGAACATGGCCACCACCGAAGAGATTTGTGTAGCAGCCACTTGGTCAACAATACATACCTTCACAAGACACTACAGATTGGACGTGTCTCAAGACAACAAGACAAATTTTGCAAGGGCAGTTCTACTGGCAGCAAACACATGACAAAATACCAATATCATGTTTCACCCACCCTAAACATTGATCACTGCTTTTAACTAACCCATGATGTCAGGAAGGTGGAGTGCCTCAGAGACCATCCCCCACAATGGTAGTTTACTCACCTGGTAAAGGTGATTGTGGGGGAATGGCTCTCTGAGGCACTCCACACCTCTCCCAAAGACTGACGTGATACAATAGGACACTGCCACGAACACTATGGACACTTTCATATGTCATATTACTTTAGCAAATACGAAACACATATGTAGAGCATTTGACAATTAAAGATTATACCTTTAAAATCTCAACAGAGACATCACATTACTATTATTCAGGGTACAAGTAGGGGGCAATATAACTTTTTATTGTTTCAGATACAGCTTTGGAAAACATCAAACTGATTAGAAGTGACCAGTGTCCCTCTGAAGGGACGTCCTCAATTTTAGTCACATGTGCATCAGATAACCTATCAGGTGTATACAACCCATGACATCAGGAAGGTGGAGTGCCTCAGAGAGCCATTCCCCCACAATCACCTTTACCAGGTGAGTAAACTACCATTATTCTCTTCGACTGTGACAATGACAGAAAGGGAAGTGCATTAGTTTATACCTATATGGCCCTGCGACAAACTCTTCTTCCTGTAACTAGATCTCTGGCATGCCTATTTTTACCCTGTTTAGGCAGGTGAAAAAAATGTGCTGAGATTAAAATGACATCTTGCTGTTCCACATGGAATGTTATGGCTCTAAGAAAGCAGGACAGAGAAACCAGTGACAATAACACAACCGAGTGTTAAACTTCAACCCTATATTTTCTCAAAAAAAGAATATTTTGTTGCATATGCAATCCAACAGTGAAAATCACACAAAGTAAGAGTTATATTTCCATTGATAACGTTATAAAAGTTAGCTGTAGCTTGTCCCAGTGGCCTGCCTCTGAACAGCAAGCTGAGGAACATGATTTAAACATTAAGTGTGGTGTGGTCAGTATGGGCTTTGTTCAGGAACAATTTTTGCCCTATGAGTCATAATATGAATCACATAGGGCCAAGAGATGTGCATGAAGGTGGTTCAACAGACCACAAGTTCTGCAAAACCAGTTTTTTGGCCACCCCATGCCACAGGTCACCCTTCCCCCCATGCTGCTACAGCATGTGATTAAAGAGATTGGATGCAGGGGTAACAAATCTCATCCCCAAGTGTTTGTCTGGGTATAGGTGCACAGTACATAGTGATGCGAGCCCAGTAATGCTTTTTCTTGCATGTACCAAGTCAGTTTGTGTATAGAGTCCTACATTCATAAATGCATACTTTTTGTGTGGATACATTTATTTTTGTAAGTACTGTAGATGGTTTCTCTGCATTAAAAACTATATTTATAGGGGTGCTACTAATGAAATCAGTATGCAGCTAATCTGCTAGAATTTTTTATAAAAATTTGGAGATGTGCAGTCACAAACCTTTTAGATAAGCCTCTTGATAACACTTATTTTTGTTTAGAATGTTAAATAAAACAGTAAGTGCCATTTTGTAAATAAATATATTTTGCTGCTTAAATGGATTAAGAAATCACATGTGTTTTGGTAACATTTCTGACATCTGGAAAAATGAAGCTCAGTTACTTTAAATCATTTGCTACAGAACTTACCTTGAAAAGCCCAGTTGTTTTTCTGAAAAATGAGCATTTTGTTTTGATTGACTGCCTCCTACTAGATGATTAAATGCTGGAAATATATCACACAGTGTCAGTAGCCCTTCAGGGTAAGACTCTCTGGAGTATCAAACAGTTTGATTATACACCAATTTAGAATACAAAAAAATACATTACTTTGTTATAGAAAAATTAATTCATAGAAAATGCCACATACAGTATTCTAAGCACAGAATGATAACTGGAGGCTATCGTCCTTTCAATTACCTGCCTGAGGCTAGGGATTTATTACCCCCCATCTATGCAACTGCAATTCTTTAGCTTTTAGCCTTCAGATACTGGCAGCTTGGTAACATTTTATGGAAGCAGGTTTTTCCTAACTTGTACTGCACCATAACTCCTAAATATGCAGTGGAAAAAACTTTAATTTACATCCTCAGTTAACTCTGTTAATGCTGGTATGAGATTGAAGTCATGGTTCTAAGAGGAAATGTCATCCATGATTTATAGTTTCGTTTTTTTTGTTGTCACTTGTAAGTGCACAGTATGGATAGTTTCAGCTTTAGTTTACGTAACAGTTGTAGGTTTCTAAAACTGTGGTTCAAAATGAAGAATAATCCAAGAGACTTAGACCTGCAGGGCTGGATTTTAAAAACAATATGAATGCCTAAAGGTGCTTGCGGCAAAGGGTGCCAACGTATCTTGCACCTTGTGGAAAAGGATGCAGTAGTCCTGATTCAGAAACATGGCTTGTGTGTGAATCAAGACCCGCTGAGTCAAATTAGCAAAGTGCACACCATGCAACATTAATGTGGGTGCGACATGTCACAAGAGGTCCTGTGCCAAGGCAGGGCTGCCACATACCCTTTACCAGTATTCAAGAAGCCTCACCGTGTCCTCAGCAAGGGGCTTTAGATTGACCAGCAATGAGATGGTCTAAGCCCCTTGTGCCACTGGCAGATGCTGTGGACACTTCTTTAGGGGGCCCTGCTATATGTGTATGGGGACGACATGGGCAGGGGTGCCATTGTGGGCTGGAGAGGGGGTGGGCATGCATAATGGTATGGCTGTATCCAGCGGGGGTGTATCTCTGGGCAAAATACTGTAATTGGCACAGAATGGGGGAGTAGGGAGACACACAGTTCTATGGCCCCATGTGGGTATTCAGCCCCCTCTACCCCCCATGCCTGCCAGGTGTGTCCCCCCATCCCCCACCCATCCCAGAACCTCTACTGTTGTCCTGGGTGGGGGGCAGACAGATCCCTGTGACAGGTCCTGTTTGCATGCCTACTGCTTTGCCGCATGTCTTCTGATACTTTTTTTTGCCTAAACTGTCCAAAAAAAGAGCTGTTTTCCTGTAAAGTTAGAGTGTTTAAGGAATTTGTTAAAGTTTAAACTAAAATGCAATTTACAGCCTTTTGGTGGGATTTCTAGTGGGCCAGATGCTATGGCGCCGCACCCCCCCCAGCCTTTTGTTGTGTAAATTAATTTACACTGCTCTGCAGAAACACTTGATTCTGCTATGTTTTTAATTGCTGTGCCTTCCTGTGTCTCCCTCCAGTCAAGCCTTCCCTTCCCACAGCACCCAGTGAGTGCTGGGGCTACGTTCCACCAGTGGGCAGTTGGCGACCGCAAGACTGACCCAGGGGACCAGGAGGCCGGGAGAGACAGCCAGGAAGGTACGGGAAAGCCGCAAAAGTTTTGCCCACCTGCCCTCCCCCCCTTGTGTGTTACTTTTATAGGCATCTTCCTGCCGATTTCTTACCTCCCACCCCCAGCGACATTCTAACCAATAATCTGTCCTTGGCCCCTGCGGTGCCACCTAATCATCAGTCCTTCCCCTGTTCTCATTGTAGATAACCACGAATACTGCCTTCAAAATGGGGAGACTCCTCTTATTGTTTCTTTCTCTTTCATTTGTGGTGTTCAATGAGAAAGAAGTCATTCCGATCCGTACCACACTAAATAATGCACCCACCAGCCTAGCCTCTCTGTTACACCTTCAGTGGATGATGACCGGATCCTCACATATGCCCTACCGATGCCACATCATAATCAGTGGGGTAACCCCAAAAAAGGACACAACTTGTCATGTACTTATTCCACTCGATGCTACATTATTGGGTATACAGTTCCCCCTTACACCTGCCCACCAAAGTAATACTCTATGACACGATACAAAGTCACAACCCCAGGTGGAACACCTCAAAACAGTGGCCACCAAACAAGAAAAGAAGACCCAAAGACAGTTCCCTCTTCCTGTCTCTCGAAGCCCTTATGAAACTCTTATTCTTTTTCCTGATCTGTATTGGTAATGTGGAAATTAATCCAGGCCCTCCGGAGGGCATCACCTCCCCAGCAGACCTAGCCTCCACCAAAGGACTAAGTTTCCTACATATCAATGCATGCAACCTCCTGAAAAAGCTTTCATTAATACAAGCCTGGGTTGCCCATACCTTGCCAGACTTTCTTGGAGTATTCGAGACATGGCTCAAACCTGCCACAGCAGACAGGGAGGTAAATCTACCCAACTACCAAATATTCAGAGCGGATCGCCAGACAAGGGGTGGTGGAGTAGCTATATACTGTATGTAAAGTCAAATATATCTGCATCCTGCCTTAGTGCAACATCGATGCCCAAAGAATTTGAATGCATATCCCTCAAAATAACTCTCTCAATACGGCAGCTTTCAGCTAGTTGGCTGCCACAGGCCCCCTCTGCTGACCACAAGCTTTTATCCCACCTGGGAACCTAATCAAACCAGGCCCTGAAGAAATCATAATTCTAGGTGATCTAAACCTAAACTGGCTCTCCAAGACAGCTGCACCTCTAGTATCATTCTGTGATACACATGGGTTTACACAACTGATAAATGAACCAACAAGAATAAATTTAAAGAATAGAAGTAATAGCACACTACTTGACATCATTCTGGTAAACAAACCCCATCTATTCTCACACACTGGAGTGCTTTTCAGTGACATAAGTGACCACTGCCTCATTGCAGGAATAAAATCATCCGGCAAACCAGCAACCCCAGCAAAATTCCTTCTGAGAAGATCCAAGAAAAACCTCAATATTGAGGGATATCTCCATGACCTAAGTCACTCTACATGCTGGCAGGAGTTTTACCTACACATTCTGTGGAAAAGCACACCAGGTGTTAAACAGCATAATAATAGGTGCCCTTAACACTCATGCACCAATCACTAGTGTTAGAACAAAAAGCAAATCTTGCCGCTGGTTTTCAGCTGACCTTAAAACTGCACTGTTGGAAAGAGACAAGCTATGGAAACTGGCAAGGCAGACCAAGAACCCAAATGATTGGATGCTGTTTAGGAAGGCCAGAAATAGTTGCACCAAGAAAGTAAGGGATGCTAAGGCTGCCTTTTATATGGCTGAACTTGACACCTCTTACCACAATCCTGCTAGATTCTGGGGCACCATCAAGGGAATTCTAGGGCAGGACTCTAGCACCTCTCTGCCATCTCAAGTGCACCATAATAAGGGTGCTATCTCTGATAAACGGGAAGTACTGGATGCTTTCAATAATCATTTCACAATGGCTGGCCTTGCTTTTGACACCTCTCCAGCTAATCTACTGCATGCACAACTAAACTCCCAGTGTACTGAGGCTCAGAGGGCTGATTCTTCCTTCTCCTTCAAACCGGTATTGCTGAAGCAAGTAGAGAATCTAATGCTGCAATGGGATACTAAAAAAAGCACAGGTGCAGACTCTCTTGACTTCTATTTTCTAAAAATTGCAATTCATGTGCTTGCAGTTCCCTTAACACATCTTTTTAATCTATCATTAACCTCTGGCTCTATTCCTATGATGTGGAAAACAGCCCAAGTGTTCCCCTCCTAAAATCAGAGGACCCCATGGACCTCAACAATTACAGGCCCATATCCATTCTTCCAGTGCTATCCAAGATGCTAGAGAAATTAGTGAGCATCCAATTAAGAGATTACCTTGAAGTTACTAATCTCTTAAATCCAGCTCAATCTGGATTTAGGGCCAGGCACAGCACTATCTCTGCACTGGCCAAAGTCACAAATGACTGGCAAACCAAATTAGACAAAAAGAACAGTGTCTGTGCTGTATTCCTTGATCTAAGCAAAGCATTCGACACAGTGGACATGAGCTGCTACTCTCTTCATTGCACTCCATAGGCTTAGACCCACCCTCTCTTAAGTGGTTCAGGTGTTACCTTACTGATAGGTCACAACAGGTGAAAGCTGAAGGTGACCTATCCTCACTAAAACCACATCTAAGAGGAGTTCCGCAAGGATCTATCCTGGGCCCTATCCTTTTGCCATTTACATTAACAATATTGATTCAAATCTCACCAAAGCCAATGTTCACCTCTTGCAGATGATACTGTTTTGTATGTCAGTAATCCATCACCTGCAATGGCCTAGAAATTTACAAGCAGAATTCTCCTTTGCAACATCAACTACTTGAGAAAAAGCTCCTCTTAAATGCAAAGAAAACAAAAGCAATGTTCTTCTCCAATCATACCTATACTAATACCTCCTCACTAAGCAGTCTTCCCCAGCTATCCTCCATCCTTGGAGAAAGCCTGGACTATGTAGATAAATTCAAATACTTAGGGGTGTGGATTGACAGCAGGCTTGACTACACTCATCGTATTGAAGAACTTCTGAAAAAACTTCGCCAGAGGCTCAGCCTATTCTTCAGAATAAAACACTTCCTAACCAGAGACTCAAGGTTGAGGCTAATCCAGGCCTCATTTCTTTCACTTATCGACTATGCAGACTTCCTTTATGGTCACTGTCCTATTTCCTATTTAAGCAAATTGGATACCCTGTATCACAGAGCACTAAGGTTTATTACAGATCTTCCATTCAACACTCATCATTGCTCTCTCTATGCTGCAGTTGGATGGGCATCCTTACACCTCAGAAGGAACAAAAATGCTGCACTATGGATTTACAGAGCTTTGTCTAATACACTTCCAATCTATATTTTAGACTGCTTTACACTGGCCACAGATAGTCCCTATGCCCTAAGAAGCAACAACTTCATCACGCTCAAGATACCCAAAGTCTACACCCGGCATGGGAGGTCTGCAATCAGCTACTCTCTAGCAATGGCATGGAATTCTCTATAGAAGACCCTAAAGTTGGCCAACTTTATACATCTAGCATCCTTTAAAAAGCTCTGCATAAGTCTCTTCCCAGAGAAATGCAACTGCTACCACAAGACCTAGTCCAGTCACAGTCACAACCCTCCCCCTTCCAGTCAGCAACTATAATTGGCAGCTCTCCCATAAATTATCCCCTTAGTTTTCCCTCCCACGCAGCCCCCTTATTTGGTATCTCAGCCCCCTATCGTACCATTTTTACAGTTTTGCTTCCCCTGACTATGATCTTCACATCAACTCCTGACACTTACCTCAACCCTAATTACTCCCCCATATCTCCTACTACTATTAGCCATAGCCCCTGTCTGAATCCCCCACCAGCCCTTCCATGTCATTTGTCAGAGGCTGTAATCACCACTTTTTTTGCAGTCAGTCAATCATTATATCTGTTTGTCTGCTTTAGTTTGCCCTGGAGCCTGTAATTCTGGGTACCTTATGTTGCGTGCTTGCTTTGGCTCCTCTACTGGGATTTGTACATACTGTAGTCTTCTAGTGTATTTTTCTTGAATCCTACCTTGTCCTGTTAGGTTTAATCAACCTCTGTCCTTGGATTATTGTATATATGTTTATATTACTGTATCTGTTTAATTACAAGTGTTTTGTATGTTTTGTATATATCTGCTAATGCACCAACCATTGAACCTTGACCTTATCAGGTCCATCTTGTAAATGAGCTTTGCTCAATGATGTCTGCCTGAATAAATAAAGATTTGATTGATTGATTGATTGATTGATGCGGCAACACCTCGATATGTGGTGCAGGGATCCTGGTCTTTCTGAATACTGCACAGGGTTTCTAACACAGTTGGGGTTCGCCACAGCACTAGATCACCACTTATTTGTGGTGATCTAGGGGATCTTTGAAAATCTGGCTTACAGTTTTTATTTTGAAGTCTAATACTGTGCTTAAATTGAAATATACAGTATACGATCTCTCAGGTTCTGAAGTTGAATTCTGCATTTTCAAAAAAAAGTCTAATTCTTTCTCACAGCTTAATATGTAAACCCATATGTTGCTGCACCTGGGAATAATCCCATCTTTTGGTTAGCTTTTGTGCATGTCTTATCTTCATTTGTTCAATCTGTTCAAAATGCACAGAAAATGCATATTTTATCACATGCAGATTCATATTGCTCTGTCTATAGCCTTCTATTTCCTCCAATACCAGATAATATAGCTGTCAATTACAACTAACTCAGCCAATGAAAAGAAAGATCTGGAACAGTACAGGGCTAATGCAATGCTCCATAAAAGATGTAGCTTAAAGATTAGTTAGGTTTAATAAGTCAGATTGGCAGGGTATTATATGGACTATATCTCCTAGTGAAGCACACATCAAATCCTGGGAACTTGGAATGCAAATATGGAACTATGTGAAACTAGAGTAATTTGACAACAGAAAGCGATTCTGACATTTTCGCTATTGCCACAATTTTCTACAAGACAAGTGAGAATACTTGCCTTTGGATTTTGTTTTGATCGTGCAGTGATCTGCAGCATGTCACTTGATGAAACTGTAATAAGAGCATTGCATCCTGGCTAACTCCACTAGATATAGATAAGGATATAGATAAAGATATGGATATATATACAGATAGATAGATATAGAGATTGATAGATAGACAGATATAGAGATAGATAAATAGACAGACAGACAAACAGACATATATAGATAGACAGATATAGAGATTGATAGATAGACAGATAGATAGAGAGATAGATAGACAGACAGATATAGAGATAGCTAGATAGACATGCAGATAAACATATACAGATAGATAGATAGATAGATAGATAGATAGATAGATAGATAGATAGATAAATAGACAGAAACAGAGTTTGATAGATAGACAGATATAGAGAAAGACATACAGACAGATAGCAATAGATAGATAGACAGTCAGATATAGAGACTGATAGATATAGAGATAGATAGATAGACGGACAGACAGATAGGCAGGCAGACAGACAGGCAGACAGACACATAGATAGATAGATAGATAGATAGATAGATAGATAGATAGATAGATAGATAGATAGATAGATAGATAGATGTTGCAAAAAACTATGTTAGTGCATACATTATGGTTGAAGAACACAAAGAACATAGTATTGAAATTGAAAAAATTAGGGTTTGGGATCTTAGGAGTCTTGGCGAAGTGATGGCAGGTTTTCTTTGGGGTTGTTAACCCTAATTCCTCCATTCCCCCCAACCCATAGCTTGCTGTACGAAGCACAAGGTACAGCTCTCTACCAATGCCTCATAGTGATATCCCCTTTCCAGGTAGAGAAATATGACTCTCCACATGTTGCCAGCAGAATCAGTCCTAGCTTTTTTTCACACAAGACCTACAGGCTCTGTGTGATGAAAAGAGATCACATACGACCTTGTTTGCTCAGGGAGCAACTGCTGAGGAGAGAGGGATTCAGGGTAGTTAAAAGGCACCAAAATAAAGTTATTAATTTAACACAAAAGGCTCAAAACCAGGTCCATGTACTGGGAGTTGGGTTAGGACAAAAAAAAAAAACTCCCCAGCAAGATAAATCAGGTTCTGCTTTGGTTAGCTGTAGTGAAGTTTGTTTGTTTTTATGTTAAATTAATAAATTTAAAACCCAAAAGTCACTGGGGCACTCTGGGGTACTTACAGGGATAGACTAGTATCAGATCACTCATAACTGCACTGGTGTCGAGATGCAACAGGGCTTCGCTTGCCATCAAGACTGCGTGCTGGAGTGACTGACATTGAAGTAAAAAATATATTTGCCGCCTGTCGATTGCACTGGCCTCACTCGCAGAATCAGTCTCAGGTCAAAGTTTTTGAGTGAGTCTCAACCTTAGCTGCCAAATTAATGTTTTGATGGAGTCCTCAAAAGGTAAGGTAAATTAAAAGTAACAAAATGAGGCTGATACAACTGTGTTCCCAATTCAGTCTGATGGTAGTGCTACTGACCACCAATGATGCAGTCATTATGAGTGTTGTATTAACTGCGGCCATTAGACTTCACCTTGCAGCTCATGACATGTCTGTATTTATAGTGATTACCTTTTTTTTTCACCTTAATGTGGCTCATATTATCTGACTACTCTGGGTGTCATATACATCACAGGGGTAGAGTAAGCATGACACCTGTTTTGAGCTAGTAGACAAAAAGATTGTCTTGCTCTGCACACTGATATAAAATACATAACATACATTAGGTATAATCGAACAGTGCATGTCACGATGCACAAATTTGTACAGTGTTGGTAGTCGGAATATAGCCACGGAAGTGTCTGTGTGCAGCACCTCAACCACATCTCTGCATCCTTGGTGGTTCAGTTGTCTCTGCCAGTTCTATATTCCCTGGTGATAGAGAGGACCCCCCCCAAGTGCAACTTCATTACCTCCCATTGCAGGGGGGATTGGAGGGATGGTGGCAGTGTCTTGCAAGGAGGCCTAGGAGGACTGCCATGGGTCAGTCTGAGAATGATCCTGCAGGCAATTGTCACTGCAACACCAACTTAAAACATTCTCAGATGCCCAAAACCCTGAGTCTTGCTCTCATTCATAGGGATACCCTTGCATGTTCTCAACACTTGTGCTGCCAGCAGTTCCACCTTGGCCAAAAAAGCAACCCCCCATTTTCTGACCAGTGTACAGGCATGAAAACCATATCATGATACTGGGTAGACAATTAAAGAACAACTGGAGGGCATCTAGTAGTGTAAAAACAGTTTCCTACAACTTAAGGAACATTGCCAGGATTAAACCCCTATTTCCGCCTGAAGATTTGCCCTCACTAGTACATGCCTTTGTTACATCCAGGCTTACCTACTGTAATGCTCTGTACTTTTGAGTCATTGGAGGGACCCTCCACCAGCTGCAATTGGTGCAGAATGCAGTGGCCTGGTTGCTGATAGGCCTTTCTAGGTCTAGTCATGTGACCCTGGTCCTGCGAGCTCTGCACTGGCTGCCTATCAGGTAGAGAATCATCTTCAAGGTGGGCTTGCTCACCTTCAAGGCCCTATATGGTTTGGGCCCTGGCTATCTGACTGATCTCCTGACACCTGCCTCCTCAGTTCACTCCCTCCGCTCCTCGACCAGGGGCATCTTTGCTGTTTCATAGGCTAGATTAAAAACTTCCTATGATTGCGCCTTTGACTTCTCTGAACTGGAGTTTTGGAACTCCTTCCCAGCATCAGTAAGAGAGGCCCCAACAGTCAAGAGGTTCAAAAGGGCTCTAAAGGCTCATTTATTTGGTCTGGCCTTCTCTGACAAACCTGATTAACCAGAGCTGATTTAATCTTGTCTGACTAAATTTTAGATATTACATTGTTATAATAAATGGGTAGTGTTTTCTCCCATAGGGAAACGCAGTTATAATTCACCGTTATAACCTGTGGATTATAACAGCAAACATGTGCTGGGTTTTCCTTGTTCTGAGCATGTGCAAACTGCTGCCAAACTGATGCTTTCGTCACCACCAATGGCACCTGACAACAGTAGTAGCAGTAGCCAGAAAGACTAAATTGCTACGGAATTTGATACAGTGGCTCAGGTATAAAGATTGTGAGGGTAGATAAACAGAAACAGAAAAAAAAAACTACAGTACCATTTATTCATTCTGCAATGCAGGCTCTAGGGTGGTGTAAGCAGTTTCAACTCAGCTGTGCTTTCTGTTCCACTTGCCTCCATCCGACTCTGGACCATGGCTCAGACCTCTCACATGAGGGTCCCAGCACCATAGGGAATACTCTACTGTACTTCCCACAAGTAAAGTGATACCCGAAGCCTCACAAAAAAAAAGTTAAAGCCAAAAGGGCAGTTCAGCCAGACTGCGGCTGAACTACCAGTACTGCTACAGCTCCCCTACCCTCTTAAAGTCACAGCTACTTTACTTGCTATACACCTTCCTTGTACTGCCTCCCTAATAAATCCTATTTTGCTGAAATTTTCTCTTTTCACTGCCTCTCTCTGCCGTTTCTTTTTTTCTTTTCTTTCACCCTACACCAGCTATGAACTACCTCCCCACCTGCTCCTTCCCATTCTCTCCCTCCTTGTCTTTCCTCCCTTGTTTTCTCTCCCAGGTACCTGCCACCCCTCCCACCCCATACCCACTATCTACTTAATCAATACCAGCAGTACCTTGGGAACGCTCCACTTCTCAACCAGTTCTCCCCATGGGCCTCTACTTGGAAATATCTGGCTGCTTCTTAACACCACTAAGACTGGTCTTAATGCCAGCCTATCCATACTGTACCACATTGCATATCATTGGGGCTGTCATATGGACTCTACCTACTGCCCATACGCTAAAAGGAAACACAAATTATCACTACTGGACTTGTGCCTCCGTTCAATGAAGCTCCTCCTACTTCTCCTACTGGTCTCGGGCAATGCCCATCTGAACCCTGGCCCAGGCTGTTCAAGCCTTCTGAAAAAGGCAGAAGCCCTCACCATCCCAACCATTAACATCTGCAGCATGTTACCAAAGCTTGATACACTCCAAGCCTTTGTCAGCCAACATAATCCTGACATCCTTGCTGTAGTTGAAACATGGCTGATATCAAAAGTTCCTGGTCTGGCAATTACTTTACAGGGCTACAATGTTTTCAGACTGGACTGTCTCTGAAAGTGGAGGGGGCTGTGCCATCTACATTAAGGATAATCTCCTGGGGCACCTTGTTCCAACCCCCATCCCTGCCTCCTCAGCCCAGCTTCTACCCACTAAAATTCTTCTCAGTCCCAATCAAAAAGCCCTCACCTTCATCTCAGTATATATTCCACCTCGAGATCAAGATCTTGGCATTAAAGAAGTTCTTAACTTCGTCAGCTCACAACCTCCTGGCTCTGAACACATTCTGCTTGGTGATTTCAATATAAAGTGACTCACATCTGATGTCTACACTCATAAGGATGCCCTTGCAGCTGCCAGCCTCTCACAATTGGTCACCACACCAACTCGGATAAATTACAAAATCTGGCACCAGTACCCTGCTGAACTGGGTTCTCACCAATCGCCCTACCAGGATCTCTCATGCCTCCGTTCTCCCAAACTCTCTCAGTGACCACTCCTCGGTTATATGTGAATAGTCTAGCAGGGGTTCTCAAATGGTGAGGCCAGCCTCCTTGGGGAGGCCCCAACCTGTTCAAGGGGAGGCTCAAGCAAGTCTGAAAAAGAACTGTATTTAAATTTTGAGTTTTATGTATTTTGTGTGAAGAGATGAAGCAAACTGAAAGAGGGTAATAGTAGGTGAATCTTATGTATTTATTTACTAATAGGTGACAAGGGAAGGTGAATGAGCCAAGGATCATTTCATGTGTAGCCGGGTAAGGGTAGGGAGTGAATTCATTTCAAAAGGCAACTGCAAAACAATCAAGAAATACATAATGAGCAATAGTGCAAATAAATATGAACAATAAATTAATAATGAGTGGTGGTAATTGATCAGTTTGTAGACTTATGGCAGAACAGCCCAAATACAAGGGTTGAGCATAGAAGTGCTAAGAACAATAGCAGGAAGGATCGAAGTAGTCCCAAAGACGTTGCTTAGGAGCAGAGAGGGGGAGAGAGGCAAAGTATGTAGGAAGGTTATTTCATATAGGGGAACAGAGAAAGTAGTCTGACCCATGAAGGTACTGTAACAAGGGTAACAATGGCTCAAGAATAACAAATAGTGGAGCAAGAAGGCTGGCCTGTGAAGGGGGTTACAATAAGCTAAATAATATTTATTTATTTTATTTATTTGTTATTCAGATAACACCTTTGAGCACAGGAGTTGTTTTTCAAAGGTTCCACGTCAGTATAAGACAAAGAACTGAATGACAGCCAAGTACTCAAAGGGGTTTCAATTTACTCATGGTGTACTGCGCAAAGTACAGTATGTTATTTTTCTTTGGGGGAGGCCCAAGATTATTTCAGTTTTGGGGGAGGCTCAACATCTTTTCCATGGATTTGGGGAGGCTCACTGTGACAAGGTCTGAGAACTATTGGTCTAATACATTTCTAAAGCCACCCCCTATAATCATTACCAGCAAAGTCCTCCCCCGTGGTCAACTTACCCATCTCAAACAGTACCTCTCCTTGCAAGACTGGCTGCCCATCTACAAGATGACGGATGTTAACCTAGCCCTTGGCTACTTCATCACTGCCTTCAATAAGGCCTGTAACCTCTTCAATCCTTCAAAAAATGGAAAATAAAAGCCCTCTGTAACACTTGGATAACTGTGGAGCTCCTTTTCCATCTGAAATCTAGGGACCACCTGTGGGCAGTGGCAAAAGCCACAGGCAAGCAATCTGACACCCAAAAATACAAACATGCCCGCAATGCCTGCACAAAATCCATTCATCTCACGAAAAGCTCATATTATTTGGACGTCCTCACAAACACCTGGGGAAATGGCTGTGCTTTCTGGGACAATATCAAGGACATTACTGGGAAACAATCAAAGTACCCTCCAGCCATGTTAATTGTTGAAGGGTCCACTACCTTTGATCCCATAGTCATTGCAAATACCTTTAACACAGTTTTTACTGAGTTCAGTACTGTTCTACCACCTGATTTCTTCACAGTCAGTCACACCCCCTCTAACAAACCTTGCACTCTGTCAAACCACCCTCATTTTTACTTCAAGGAGATTAAGATGAATGAAGCTCACCACCACATCATCTCAGCCATCTCCACTTCCAGAATCAGCAGTGAGACCCTGGACCTTAAGCTGATATCACTTACACTTGACGAGGTCCTCAGTCCTCTAACTAAAATTCTTAACCTGTCTCTCTCTCTGTCTCCACACCAGTACATTCCCTGAAATATGGAAAACTGCCACTGTGACTCCGGTCCACAAAACTGGGGAAAAGACCTGCCACTGTAACTACCGCCCGATCTCCATATTGTCGCCACTATCCAAGACCCTAGAGCATATTGTTGTGGACCAGCTCACTGATAATTTGGACAAATATCATATTCTGTGCACACAACAGCACGGTTTTAGAAAAGGGCATAGTACCACCACTGCCCTGCTTGAATTTACCTGTGCAATGCATAGTTCCCTTCATAAAGGACTTCTTACTGGGGCTGTCTTCATTGACCTCTCGAAGGCATTTGACACGGTCTATCATCAGCTGCTGTATGACCATCTACTCCTTGCCGGCTTTGCACTGGACTCAGCCCGCTGGTTCAGAAGCTACCTTGACAACCGCTCTCAAATTGTCAATGCCGAATGTTGTCTCGCTGACATTGGCTTTGGTAGTGCAGTGCAGAAACACATTTTTGGCAGAATGTGAAAAATGACAGCTGTACTGCTCATGAGGAGGTGTAAAAAAATGGCAGTGGTGAAAATGTGGCATGTAAGTATTGCAAATTTGTGAAGTTACAAGGGTGCGTGGGAAATGCGCAATGCACACTTGTAACACAGTCATTTTATGGGGTTTTGGCACCAAATTTTCAACTCAGGCATTTAGCACCTCTGCTCATGTACAGTGTCACTGTCATTTCAAACTGTCCCAAAAGTGATTTCACACAGCGACCCGCTATTCTGCGCTGGGCGCTGAAAACACATTTGGGCAGGATATGTAAATGACAGCTATACTGTTCATCAAGAGGTGTGGAAAAATACCAATGGTGAAAATCCAGAGTGAAAATATTACAAATGCACAACGTTATGAGTGTGCTTGCAAACTGCAGAACGCACGCTCGTAACACAGTCATTTTATGGAGTATCATCACCATATTTTCAACATAGGCATTTTAGGACCTCTGCTCATGAACAGTGTCACTGTCATTTTCATAATCTGCCCTGAACACTGATTTCCCAAAGAAACTGAGATATTGTGCGCCGGAAGTGCGGAAACACATTTTGGCCAGGATGCGAAAAATGACAGCTGTACTGTTCACAAGGAGGTGTAGAAAAATGACAATGTTGAAAATCTGGCATGAAAATATTGCGAATTCGTGAAGTTACAAACATGCGTAGCAACTGTGCAAGGCACACTCATAAAACAGCCATTTTTTGGATTTTTTCCACCAACTTTGCAACATAGGCTTTTTGAGAGCCCACCTCATGAACACTGCCACTGTCCTTGCGTTAATCAGTCCCAAAAGGTGATTCCGTGCAGTGACTGCAAAATCACCTTTTAGGACCAATTAACATCATAACTGTGACAGAGTTCATGAGGAGGGATCCAAAAAACCCCACGTTGAAAATTTGGTGCAAAAATTCCAAAAAATGCCTGAGATATGCATCGACGTTGAAAAAAACCCTTTTTATTCCATTATACAGCTTACTGGCATTTGCTCAGTTCGCGGTCAGATTTGAAGAGTGAAGATGTGTTCCCGGTCCACCGAAGATTGTTGCTCCAAGCTCCAGAGGTAAGTATGGGGTGAGGGTGTGTGTGTGGGAAGGCAGGGTGTGCAGTGGGTGGGTGTGGGTGCTGGGTAGGGAGACTACCAGGGACCTTTTTTGGTTTACAGGTACTAAAACAACAACATCGTGGACGGTTTTCTTTTTTACAGGTGGATTCTTTTGAGGGGTACAGTAGCTGACAGGGATTGGGCACCCCATCAGCTGAAGAAGGGAGGACATTATGCCAGCGGGAGTGGGCTCCTCGTGGCACATTAAAGCAGGAAAGAGGGGGACGGATGCCGAAGGGGATTGGGCACCCCCCGTCGGCAATCAACGAAAGTTGGAGGACACATTCTGCTGACAGGGAGTGGGCTCCCCCATCGGCACATACTTTGAGGTGTAGGGTAAGCCAACTGGGGGATTTGGCACCCCCAAAATTGGCAGTTTAGCAGCCACTGTGCCGCCATGTTACTAGCTGGCGAGCATGTAGGAAGGGTCCACTGCGTGTGTCGAGCTTTGCTCACATTACAGTGGACCTTTCCTTAGATGTGCTCACCATATTAGTATGCATGGTGTGGCAGCGGCATGGAGGCTGATTGGGAAATGAGGGACACACTGACTGGTGCATGCCCTGCATTTGCCCAACAGCAACCGTGCCTCCAAATCTGCACTACTGCAAGATGTTGGCTGTGCAAACATGCCAACATAAAAATTGCCAGTGCTATCTTAGACACCTTGCCTCTCTGCTCTGGAATAACTCAGGGGTCCATACTGCACCCTCTCCATTTCAGCCTCTTTTTAAACTCCCTACCACAATCCTGCTCGAAACAAAATCATTTTGTATGCGGATGATGCTGTTTTCTTTTCTACACACAAGGACCTTTCATCACTACAACACAGCCTTCAACTCAGATTCAGTGCCGTAGAAACATGGTTCTCCAGTCATAAACTAGTCCTCAATCACAAGAAAACCAAGTCATTGCTATTCTGCAGTTCACATAACTGTTACAAGCAATACCCCTTTGCCATCTCCACGAAGCATGGAACTGTCCTCTAACAAGTCTACTCTTTCAAATACCTAAGGATTCTGCTTGACCCGAATCTCTCCTATACCACTCACACTGACAGCGTGGCTAAAGCTGCCAGCACACTCCTTGAATGACTCTACAAGCACAGGCATCACCTCACCCCAGAGGCCTTGAAGATTGCCGTCCAGAGCTCTGTGGTGTCAATTATTGATTATGGTCTCATTATCTATTGCTCCACCATGACATCTGCCCTCCGATGTATAACAACTGCACTTAATAAAGCATGCCGACTCACAACTGGTGCCAACCGCCTCACCCACACCTGTGCCCTTTATGAACAATCCGTATGGCTCCAACTCTCCAACCGCATAAAGTATCTCACATGTGCTATGGTGGGAAAAATCAACCTTGGCCTCACACCCCACGGTACTACTGCCTTGTTACATCAAAATGCCAACTGACAGAACACCAGGAACTTGACAACCCAGATTCTACAAGTTCCTTGCTGTGGAACTAAGCAGGGCCAATGCTCCTTCACCTATAGGGCTCCTCTATGGATGAGTGGTTTCAGCCACACCATCTTCTCTGCCTCAACACTAGGTCTGTTCAGAAACAGGCTCTGGGCCCATCTCATTGCCTCTAGCTCCTGTGACTGCCTCTCCTAGATGATGACCTACACAACTTTAATCCTAACTTATATACTGCTTATACCCAGGCCCCCCAGTCCACCTCCCTCCAGCTTCTGAGGTGCCACTTCAAATCTCAGGTCTTCATACCACCTCATTAGTCTCTCCTTGCCCCATTATAGCACTTATTTCCTCCCCACCCTGCCCCCTTTTTCTCTTCTATCACTCCTTCCCATTTATTTTTTGACAAATGTCTCCAGCTGCATCTTCATCCTCCCCCTCTCCTCTTATCCATGTTTCTCAGCCACCCCCCAGGTGCCTGACCCTACCCATTCCTTGTGGGCACGTGCGTCCTAGCTGTGTTCACCATTTTACTATAGCTGCCTCTGTTAACTACCTACACTTCCCCTCCTCCTCTACACCTTACTCCTCCTATGATTGACCCCTTTCAATAGCACTGTTGTACATGAATTGTTTACTGTTATTTCACTGTTGCATCCTTGTTGTTTGCTATTTCTGACGTGGAACCTTTGTAAAAGAGCCTTGGCTCAAAGGTACTTGTAATCCTAGAATAAATGAAAAAAAAAATGTTGCATTTTTTTTTTGTAACTTAGTACAGTACTTCCCTACCTGCTTTTATGTAAGGCACCCAGTGCCCTTGGGATGGGATGCCATACAGATAAATTTGCCTTTTCTTGCCTATCACCTTTGAAACAACAGTGCATGATAGCTGTGCAAATTTTTTCCTGTACTTTTATATTCTATTTTAGGTTGCCCCTTATCTCCTGACTGGTATTATACCACCCCCTGTTATGAGTTGGCTTTACCACTTTAATATACAACTGAAATAATTAAAGGAGCACTCTTTTTAATATGGCTCAGACCATGTTTTAATCAGTATTCTCTGTTGTTTTTGAACACCAATGGATTAAGATAATGTTCAGAGTACCACTTTGAACTAGCATACGGCAGGCACTACTTTCTGACCTTATGAGACCACAGAGGAACACAATCAGCTGAGGACAGTGGTGAAAACCTGGTCCAAGCTATTGTATATTAAAAGGAGCACTCCTTTTATCATTTCAAATGTGAAAAATAGTACTAAAGCAGACAGTCAGGATATAAGAGATGATGTAAAATGGAATAGAAAGTATAGGTTCAAATGTTCACAGCTGTCATGCAGTGCTGCTTTAAGTAGGAGCTCACTGTTGTTTCAGCAAGAGGATTTTTGTTTGCATACATATGTTCTTGCATCCTCTCATGTAGGGCACCCTACATAAAGCATATTGCTGGGACGCTCCAGCACGTACACTGAAAATTAGAACTGCAGTTCATGAATTGCCAAATTTCTACTCTTCTGTTCACATTCTCTTGATTAAATTCTTTACCCTGCATGCAGTGTGAGTAGACACAGCAGTGAGCACATTTATGCATCCCACTTGGGGGCAAGGGAACACATTCTTGATAGGGTGTTTTTTCTTTGGGAGTTATGAACAAGCTGCAGACAAGCTTGTACTTCATACTTGGTGCTTACTACCATAGCCAATTCTGGGTCACTTGATAAGACTGGACAACATCTGGTCACAATGTTATCAATCTCCTCTGATTTTTTATTGAACTAAAATGACTAGGCAAATTGTTTGTCATCCAGAATTACATTTCTATTTTGGTTTCAGTAGTTTTTTTCAGATCAAGGTTTTTGCTCTTATCATAGCACTTTATGTTACTTCCTCTTGTACCCACTTTCCAGAAACCTAGTGGTCAGCTCAGTTGCTTGAATTTTAAAATCCTCAAGCTTGGAAAAGTTTCTCCTTATCTGGCCATAAGGAACTGAGTTGACCAGAGTTTAGGAGTCAGCACTGCCTGCTCCAAGAAGACTATTAGTGGCTGTTGGTTTCCTATAGACTGAACTTGAGACCATCCCTTCTTTGTTTATAGAGTAACATCTAAATGTTTAAGCTTTCCTTTCTTACAGAACATGTTAATTTGAGATTATACTCATTTAAATTTACCCACTCAACAAAATCAAGTGCTTGCTGTTCTGTACCATCCCACATACAGACTACATCATCGTTTATGAAACCTTAAAAGGGTGGTGTGGTTTAATTTGAGACTTCCTCACCCCTTGCTTCTCAATCCACACTAACCCCCCATAGAGCACACTTCAATGTCAGACATCACTTAAATGTATAGTTCATTGGGCCAGCTACTGCCCAGCGAAATACATTTTCAATTTTGAGCATTGTTGCAGAAGATATTATATAAATAGACCTCTTCTCAGCAGCTCAGTGTCAACAGCTGAAAGGAGCTCAGTATTGGTGGCTCATGTGGGAATGATCACGGTGATGTTCTCTTGTATCCTACAGCAACCAAGAGAGATGAAAGCAGCATCCCTACAAAACACAAAAATTGTGGCCAATCTGAAAATTAGGGTGCATCATTCTGAACTGGTGGTGACTTCTAATGATGTGGCAATCCAGAACCTACAGGCAATGGTAAGGGAGCAAAGCCAGCTGTTACATCAGCTCCAAGACAAAGCAGACAACCTAGAAAACTGCAGCTGTAGAAACAACTTGTGGTTTGTGGATTTTCTTGGGGGATAAATCTGACAATGCAATGCCTCTACAGTATGCTCTCCCTGTGGAGCTTCAGCTGATAGGAGGCCACAGATTCAAAACTGACTGGGCCCACCACTCCCTGCCACCACCACCCAAGAAGGGTGAACACCCAAGGCTGATCCTGGCCTGCTTTCCTAACTTTGCCATTAAAGAAGCTACCCTCCTTAGGTCTTGGGAGCTGGGTCACTTATACTGCCAATAACCTGAGTTGACATTTATCAAGACTTTTCAAATAATCTCTCCTGTAAGCAATGGAAATACACAGAGCACTGCATATTAAATTATACACAGAATCAGCCTGCAGTTTTCCTTGCGATACCCTGCCACAATGCGAGTACTGCACAATGGGGTCCTTCTCCTTTTCTCTGCCCTGGAGGCCTGATCAGTTTCTTACACAGCAAGTGTTCTAAAGAAACAAAGACACAGGCAACAACTCCCCTGGGTCCCCTCATTACATGAGGTCTGTGCCAGAGTCCATGGATCCTAGTACATCCCGACATATGTGGCAGATCAACAGGAAAGACAGGGGGACTACTGTATGTATCCCAGTCTCTACCATTTCAGAGCTGCAAACCTCACTTGAAATGCCAGCACCACAAGAAGAACTCCACGGTCCAACATCAATGGTCTGGCAGCCACAGTCTGAAGGAAGATGCAGAGGGCTCCTTGGAAGGCTTGTCTCCCATCCTGACCAAAAATAAATATACTGCACTTGGTTCTTCTTCACCTCTGCCACAGCAATCTCCGGTACAGCAAATTCTACAGGTACTCTCATGTAACAGGGCACACTTGAACAAGACTGGCCTATTCTGGATCCAATGCATGAAAAATATTGGGCATTAATCATGGCTGATGTAGTTCCTTTGCTACCTACTCCTGTCAAGGGATTTGCCATGCTAACCCAAACCCAGTACCTCACATTCAGCCACCACCACCTGCTTCAGGAAGCCCACCTCCCTCTTGCTGACAAGTGAGAACGTGTTTCTCGCTTTTTCTGCCCTGATCTATGATATGTATGTATGTTGGGGAGGTTCTGGAGCCAAGGTATCTGGTGACAAAGGTTGCAAGGACTGCCAAGAAGGGCATCAGGTGAGCTGGCCCAGTGGCACTGAGGGCTGAGGTGCTGCATGCCTTACCTCACACTGTGCTGGCAACCCAGGTTTGGGAACAACATCAGGTCATCAGGGAGCCAACAGGGGAGGGAGGGAGCAGGATTGAGCAGTCAAAAGGTGGCTATCCCCTCCAAGGGTGGTTGTACATCCTGCAGTAGTTCTTCTCCCATCAGGTGGAGGTCTGATGGGAAGTGTAGGCTGGAGGGGATGATGGCAATTTCCTGGGGTGGAGCACAAATGTCTGAGCCAGTACCTGGCATGCGTGTTCACCTCCATTGACATGCATGAGCATGCCTGCTGGGGCTCTGGCATCTGGGGAGCAAAAAGGAAAAAAAACACAAAAACTACTAATGAAAATAAGTGCATCAAGTTGGATGTCCTCCAGTAACTGTACTCCTGATTTCTGTTTTCCCCCATCACCTACCTATGAGTCTCAGAGCCACACATAGTTCATCCTGCTCTGAACTTCCACTGCCCTACACTGCTTGGCTGGTCAAATACTAGCCCTATACTGGCTATTGCGATGTTACACTGAAGCCCTTCCTGCATCTGAGACTCTCAGAGCTGGAACTGCACAACATTAGGTTTCCAACAGGTAGCACTGGAGATGAACATCAGGAGCCAGAGCGTAGTGAAGAACAAAAACCATCCAGAACAAAAAGTTGGGCTAACCGGCTAAGGTGTGCTGACATCAAAAACCTTGGCAGAGATAAAAACTTTATTAAATAACATAAAGTAAAATAAAATTAAATAAAATAAAAAGCAGTAGCACCTCCCTATTACCTCCAACATTTTGTACCAAACACTTGCTCTTTTCCAAAAAAAAAGTGTTTGGCACGTGAAATCCTGTTGGCAGTAGGGAGCTGCTACTTCTTTTTATTTTTATTTTAGTTAATAACATTTTTACCTTTTCCAAACTTTTTGGTGTCTGCATACCTTAGTCAGTTAGTCCAGCTTTTTCCTTTAAACTGTACAACATTCCACCTTACTTATAACTAACTTCTCCTCTGTTCCTGGTGTCCATGACCCTGTGGGATGGTGTCCTTATGTATGTACATCTCGGGCAGGGTGGGACATTGTGACTCATGCTGCCTATACACTCCCTCTTCTGGGTTCGACAATTGATTAAGGGGACTTTGTTTAACTGCCTATGCTTGTTGTTGTTTGCCTCCTCAGTTGACTCCCTTGCTTGCTGAATTATTTTCAAATGGGGCTAGAGACTGCATGGGGCTCTGCATTCAGACAATCTGATGAAGCACCCATGCAATTGGTCAAAAGGGACAAAAGGACCATAGCAAGCATAAGGATGGCCCACTTGACTCAAACGATTTGCCCCACTCAACCAACTTCCTCATCCCTTCAACATCTCACTAACTCTGGACTATAATACTGTTTTTGTGGACCTGAAGTCCATTTGTAACCCTTGAGGTGCTTCCATCTGTGGTATGCAGACACATCAGTTACAGGACATGCAACAGTTTTGTTACATGTCTACCAGCACCTACTGTTTGGCTTATGGTGTTTCTTTTTCCAGTTGGGTTGGCCTCACTAATTGCTTGCTTAATTTTTCTCCCCATAGTTAATAGTTCTCATTTAAATTTACTACTTAACTGTTTGTCTTTCAGCAGTGTTTTTTTTTGACTAGATACATTGTTCATTATAACTGGTGGTTTCTGTAGTAGCATTAGGGGCAAGAAGGTGAGCTGATGCAAACTCTGTATGGTACACTCTCCTACTGATGACTACTGCAACCCAATCACACTTGCTGCTGGTCCTCCCCTTCCTTGCTCCCTTAGGATGATGGGTGAGGTGATGGCAAACAGTGGATCTAGCCTCCAGGGTGGGAGGCTCAGCAATTTTGAATAGCATTTACTTCTCAGGGCCATTCTCCTAGAAATACTGCTTTGTACAGTGACTGAGAAACCACTCCCAACACCCCATTCATCTGTGAAGGCAGCACCCCTCACCAGCCTAATATCTTGAACTCACTCTCACTCTGCCCCACTAGCTCCAGAGTCCACAGTGGAATCATCATGTCAGAAGACCCCTATGACCAGTCTCCCAATACTAAGCCATGATTCCTTCTCTTTGATATCTGTCACCACTGCCATGATCCCTGTACCAACTCCCTAGCTACACTGCATCCCAGCTGCAGGTTGTGCTTTGAAGTGTGTTCACTATAGTTATTTTACCTAATAGGTATGGATTGGGAGGGGGTTCTCTGTATTGTGAAATGCATTACACTTTACACTGATTCTTGGTGTTTTTGATATTACAGGTTTACAAGCTTAGTAGCTTCCTGACTTTGGGAAGATTTTGGAGGGCCTTGTACTCACCTTTTGAGCTGGCCTGTATTCACATCTTCCCAAGAAAGTTTGTTCTGTTGTTTCAACATTACTTCACTAGCATTTCTCTTTCGATTATTGATTTTTTTAGAGGTAGAAACTGTTACTGTAATTTGATATCTTTACCTTAATATGGCAGTATACCCCCATTCTTTGGCCCTTTGGCCTACCAGTTCACAGATCCCCATTGGATTCTTCGGACCCCATTGGGAGGATGCCCTCCGCTGGACATTCTACTTCACCACTATTAACTCACTCATCCTACTTCTCTCTGACCCCTCTGATGGACAATGGGTAAAATAGTTGTCACACATGGAACATTCAAGGAGTAAACTCCCTAGTCAAGAGGAGACAGATTTTATCTCACCTCAAAAAACTGAAATTCAACTTGGCTTTTCTACAAGAAACTAAGCTTCTTTCAGCAGATCAAGCATGCATGACACAGGATGAGGTAGGGCAGTCATTGCAAGCATCGGCCCACCCCTTTCATAAATGTGGGGTGGCTATTTTAGTTCATGTGGCATTGCTGTGGACACCTCAGATTGTAGATCAGGATTTCCAGCATCACTGGGTCATTGCACTGATGGACTCCCCAAATGGTCCCATCCCTTTGGTCAACATTTTCACCCAGTGAGGATGATCCTGCATTTTCTCATGACATCAGACAAAAATTAGGGGTTATCAGCCATGACCTGACCCCCATTCTGCTTGGTGGAGATTTTACTCATACCTTGGTACCCAGAATGGACAGGAGCAACTGTAGCTCTGAACTCCATGTCAGGGGAGCCCAAGCTGTGTAAATGCTCATGAAGAATCTAGGCCTTGATGATATATGCTGCCTTTAACATCCAAAGGACAGAGACTATTCCTGCCACTCTGTCACTCTTGTCACTTACAACTGTATTGACCTCTGCCTGACATCCTCCCTCAAAACACAAGCTGCTATAGATGTCATGCCATCATGCCACTGGTTGTGTTAGACCATGCTCCTGTCCAGCTCCACTTTATATGGGGAGCCTGACCCTCAAATCTGAATTGGGTTCATTGATCCAGACAGAAATATTACAATTTACAATTCCTGGAGATCAACAACCAGCAGGATACATCTGCTGGCATTTTCTGGGAAGCCTTAAAGGTCACTCTCTAGGGAAAATTATTAGCTTTGTGGCACACTGGCACTGACAGAGGGAAAAAACTGTTGCCACTTTGGAGAGAAACATGCAGGATCAAGAAGACCACTATAAAGCCTCTCCATATCTGGATACCAGCTTTGACACACACAACAAAATCATGAAACTTAGACTGGAGATCAACACCCTGCTGGCAAAAAAAGGCTGAAGTTGCTATCCTGAGGCTCCAGTATAAATATTGAGTAGGACAAAAAAGAGGGGGGAAACTCTTAGCATATGGCCACCACATGCAGCAGGCAGACAGACATGTAGCAGACCCTAAGGACTCTTTGGGGTGGGTTAAGACTGCCCGAAAGGAGGTGAATGCCATCATGCACCAATTTTACTAAACTTTCTACCCCCACTCCACCTGATGCTATTCCAGTTCAGAACTTTCTCTAATCCTTTCACCTCCCCAGGCTGACACAGCAACAGGCAGAGCTGCTGGATCTCATGCTTACTCCAGAAGAGATAAGCAAGAACCTGCTTTCCCTAAATTCTGGCAAGGCCCCAGCAGGGGATAGATATCCAATGGAGGTCTTTAAGCCCTTACCTCACCAGATTTCCTTGCTCCTGTGCCAGATGTACAGAGGGGCAGCGTTGACCAGAATCCTCAATGGAGGCTACAGTTACTGTTCTACCAAAAAAGGAGAAGGGCCTTACCCTTCCCAGTAGCTAACGTCCATTGTCTAGATCAGCTTTACCATCTCAGGAACATTGCCTGGATTAAAAGTGCTCCTCCAAGGTGGGCCTCCTAGCAATTCCCAGGCCCAGATTTAAGAATCTGAGGATCTCACTTTAAATGTTGCTGGCCTATCCTGTGGAACTCGCTTCCCAAATTCCAGATGAAGGCAGCCTCAGTAAAGGCACTTAAGGTGGTCCTCAAGGCATACTTATTTATAGAGAATACAAAATCACACATGCCCCCACAATGCAAAGCATCATGGGCTGCATATGCAAATCACCACAGAATGTTATGCTGGTCCAACTTTAAGCAGAATTGCATGGTGCCGAAAGGCCTCTCACACAGTTTGCAAAGGGTCCTACCAGGACTCATCAGTATGCCTCGTCTGTTTGACACCCCAGTGGAATGGACCAGCTACCCTTAAGGCAGTGTGCCTTGGATATATTGTGGTGAACCCATTAAAATAAAAAAATTTAAAAGACAAAGAACCTCTGTGCGCAAACACTGAGGAAAGGGTTGCTCCAAAGGGCATTTGGCTGGGAAGCCAAGTTTCAAGAAAATACAAAATCACACATGCCCCCACAATGCAAAGCATCATGGGCTGCATATGCAAATCACCACAGAATGTTATGCTGGTCCAACTTTAACATTTTCTGATTTTTAATCAAAACAGTCACAAAACAGCTACAAACCAAAGAGCACAGAGCACATCGGTTCTTAAGAGTCATGCATTTCTATACTGTCCAGAAATGTCAAGCCTCCTCAAAAGCCATGCTGTACCTACTGTGCAGTACAGTACAATGACACTTTTTTTAAAGCAAATCTGTCATAAAGCAAAATAGCAAAAAGCTTAATCGTGGAGTTAAGACTTTGTGGGTGGTGAGATTCACTTTATGACAGCTTTCCTTTAAAAAGAAAGCAACACACAAAACAATGCCCCCTCTCTTTAGGAGACATTACAGTACTGTACATTTTCAGCTTCATGGCTGTTTTCACAATGATATGCTTTTTTAAAAGAAAAAGCAGCCAACCAAGCACTTTAGTTAGACCCTACTTCCCCTAATTTTCAGCAATCCCCCCTCCACAAAAGATACAACTAATGCAAATAATTACGTTCTCAGCTGTAGTCTTTTTCACAATTACCTTTAAAAACACAAAAGCAACCCAACAAGCACTTCAGTTTGACCCCTCTTCCCCAATTTTCAGCATCCTCACCTCCAAAAAAGATACAACGAATGCAAACCATTACAATCTCAGCTTCAGAGTCTTTTTCACAATGACATTGTTTTAAAACAAAAGCAAACCAACAAGCATTTCAGTTAGACCACTTGCCCTAATCTTCACCAATCCCCCTCTCCCCAAAAGACTGCAAGGCATTATTTTCTCAGCTTCAGAGTCTTTTCATGATGACTTTTTTTCTCCAATGTTCAATAATCCCCCTGCTCCCGGAAAGACACAACATGTTTTCAGATTCTGAGGCTTTGTCAACAAAACCATACAGTACCATGAAACAGCCAACAAAATGTCATACAGTAAGCCACAAACAACTTGCAGTTTGTAGAATACCCTCCCACAAAAAAGGCATGACATCATGGGCAGGATTCACAAAGCAGATGCACTGGGTGCAAATGAGATGCACTGGCACAGCAGGGAAATGTGCCCTGATGCCATTCAGAGAGAGCACAGATAACCCAGTGTAACCCGGATCCACTGTGCCACTCAGGATGCACCGGAGACCAAAATGAATGATATCGTGGGGGGGAGGGTACAACTGCATATACAGTGCAGAGCCATTCACAGAGCAAAATGAATGTGCAAATATGGAGCAAGCATAGTGCAAGTACCAAATGCGCCTTTAGGAGATAAGTATAAAAGAAGTAGACTTAAGTGTAAGCCCCCTGAAGGTTGACCACAGGATATCAGCAGCAAGTAGCAGTACAGCAGCAGCTGAACACAAACATGGATGGAGCACCTTTCCTGATGGTGGGAATGTTAATAGGGATGAAGAGATGGGTGAACCAGCAATGTGGCACTGGAAGGCACCATAGGTGGCCAGCCCCACAGTGGTACCGTGTCAGACTAATGTTTGAACAGGTGATGGACACCAAAACAGTCAGCCAATACCACCTGAACAGGACTATTGTGAGGCAGCTCTGTGAGCTGTGCCATGATGAAATGCAGGCACCCACTGGCAGTGATCATGCTAAATCAGTGGAGACCAAGGTGACAACAGTAATGTTCCTGTTCAGCACGGGAACCGTCCAGAGGCCAGCTGGAGACACCACTGGCATATCCAAGCCATCCACGTCCCATCTCCTCACACAATTCCTCACCACACTGCTCCCACATGCTTCAGAATTCATCCACTTCCCAAGCACACAGGCAGAGTAGACAGAAGCCATGCAGCAGTTCCACAGGGTGGGCATGCATGCCAGGCATCATATGGGCCATTGACTGCACCTATGTGGCAATCTGTGCACCACCTGGTGAGGATGCCATGATATATGTAATCCACAAGGGGTACTACTCCGGCAACTGCCAGGTGGTGTGCAATGCCACTGGATGCATCAGCAATGTCTGTGCCACACATGCTTGGAGTACACATGATGCCTTCATGTGGACCCAGCCCAACCAGTGCCACCTATTTGAGACTGGGAAAATACCCATCAGCCACCTAGTAAGTGGGTGGGGCATGCCTATATGTCCACAAACAGGGCACCATGGCAGAATGAACGATGGGAGGGGGAGCAGAAGTGCATGGGCCATGGCAGGTACTGTGTAGGGGGAGTTGCACAGGTGGGACAGTGGAGGTGGGGACACTGAGGGAACTGCACAGACAACAAGGGGGACAGTGCAGCAGAACAGCGCAGCATGGGAGGTGGATTGAAGTGCAACAGCAGGCATGATTGGCAGGGCAGAACCCACCACACGCAGCCGTGCACAGGTGAACACTGGGCAATGGAGGGCAGGCAAAGCTGAATGGAACAGGTGTGCGCAGCCACGACTGCATGCACATGGAGGTGCAGGGCAGATGTGTGCAGCCAGAGCAGGCCGTTGCAGGTGTGAGGGGGATGGAGATGCACTGAGAGGGTTGCCACAGGAACAGGGGTGAACAGTCGGCAGAAACAGCAGTGCATTATGGTGGATGGACACAATGCACAGGTATGCAGAGGTGTAACAGACAACACCTGACCCCCACAGGTGATGCAGTTAACCCCCCCTCCAACCCTGTCTCATCACACCCTTCCGCTGACATGGCAAGGAGGTGAAAGAGCGCTACAACTAGGCACACATCGCTATGCGTGCCATCATTGAGTGTGTCTTTGGCATGCTGAAGATGCACTTTAGGTGCCTGGATAGATCGGGTGGTGCCCTACAATATAGCCCAGAGAAGGCTTATGGCATAATCCTGGCCTGTTGTATACTGCACAACATGACCATTGACTGTGAAATAGCAGTCCAAGCTGAGGAGGGCAACAGTTCTGGGGAGGAAGAGGAGGGGGACGAGGATGCAGCAGCCCAAAGACAACGTGGCGGACCGCCACTGGCATGCAGTGACCCAGGCCAGTTGCCAGTTCACAGCAACACAGGGATACCATTGTCAAGGTGCACTTCAGGGACCACAGGTGAGTAACACAGGTGAGTTAAACAAGGCAGCCCCCCCAACCCACACACGCATACATAGAACCTAAATACCCACAACCACATCACAGTGCAGTTGACGGCAACACTGCCACGGTGTAGCACAACCATGAGGGTTGACAACACTGCACACACACATGCACAGCAGGACACACATGTCCTGGGGGTCATGGTGTATGTTCTGGGCATGGCATGGATCAGTGTACAGCTGCTGGTACACGTGCACAGCAGACACAGGACCACACTCATCACGCCCATGCCACACAGCACAACAACGGTGCCCCTGGACATGAATGGTGCAATGCACCGGTGACCCACACAGGCAATGCACTGGGGCAGGCACATGCCACCCACGCTGCCCCAGGCACAGGTAGCCTGGTGTGTGGGTTGCAATGGGTGCAGGTGACAGGGGCCATGTGAGCTGTCACCCAGGCATCAGTGAGAGGCAACATGGCTGCCACAGACACATGGGTGGCCACTCCTATGCCTGGTGGTCACTGAGTCTGCACCACTGGCCAGAGGAGGGTGGCCACCACCACCACTGGAGGGGTACTTCAGTGAGACCGTGAATGGGTGCAGACCGTAGTGAAGTCCCCTAGATCCATGCTGGATATGGAGTTGATGAGGATGGTGATGCATGGCGATGGCATCAGCAACAATGGGTCCACCTGACGCAGTGACCTGGGTGTGTGTGAGGCACTCCTGGTGGTGCAGTTGGAGGCCCCATGGCCACGTGGCACATAGTTTACACATGCCACCTTGGTAGCATGCACTATCCCCTCCAGAGCTGCGGTCATGCCCCCCACTGTAGGCGAGCCTCTGCCAACATCTGGGCATATCACACAGGTGATGACTCATGTTCAACAGCCAGCAGTGTCCAAAGGCCTCTGAGCTCTGCCCATAGGGATGCCTGCCCCTCTGTGGTGTCCCACAGGAGGCATGCAATGCCCTCAACCTTGTCGTCAGGCGATAGCTCATGGGGATGGTGCCGATGGGCAGGTAGGGTGCTGACCTGCTGCGGCGCATCCACTATAGGTGGACGCACCACACCAGGCTGCTGAGTGGGTAGGGATTGGGCCTGGGAAAACACTGTGCATCCTGGAACAATTGCATCATGGTCCACCACCACCTGCTGTGGTACTACTGCCTCCTGCTGACCTGTGCCGGCACTCCCCGTCCCCACAGCAGCATCAGACACAGAGCCCACAGCAACCACCACTGTGGGTGGCTGTGCAGGCCCTGTGGGTGTGCCAGGGGCTGCAGGACCACCATCACCAGATGGTGCCATCCCTGCATGCACCTGAGCGTCGGTCATTCCGCTGTTGGCCATGTGCCCCTCAAAGTTGAGTGGTGTCTGGATCATAATCAACATTGCTGTATGCCCCCTGCATACCAGATGCCAGCACCAGCAGGGTATCCCTAATGCCCACCCTGTCCTCCTGGTCATCATCAGCCATAACCAGAAAGCTGACCAGCCATGAGTGGTCCTGGTCAACAGCCATGGCACTAGCAGCTGAGGGGTCAGATGGCCCTGCTACTACTGGTGCTGCATCCGGGGCTGCTGTGGCATTGGAAGGGCCCAGCACGGCACTGTTCACACCCCAGCTATAGCCCAGTGTGATGGCCTGGCAACATCCCTGCAAGGCCATCCTGCAGTGTGTCCACCACTGCAGCATCCTTGAGGTGTGATGGAGCTGTAACAGAAAGAAGGAATACATGGTTACACGTGTGACAGTTGTAATCAGACAGGCATGTACAGGTGGTCATGCACGTGTGCCAGAGATGCACCTGACATGCAATGTGGGTGACAGTCGACAACTGATCCACTGATGCAGCCAGGCACAGGCTATAGCACGACTGTACCAGTGCCTGTAAATGCCCCCTTGGACATGTGTGTGTGTGACTTACACAACACCTTGGACACCACACACAGGGATGACATCACTGAGCTGCAGTGGACCCACACAACACGGGTATCTCCCCAACCTGCATAAGGCCAGCCTGTTATGCAAGAGCACCACACAGTAAACAGATGGGCCGTACAGACCCATGGCTGGTGCACACAGGCACATGGTCTAATAGTGACCCACAGTGGGGCTGTCAGTGCACCCATGGTGCACACACAGGGACAGGCACAGTTCCAGGGTCATGTATACTCACAGTGCTGTGATGGACTGCCGCCTGCCTGGAAGCACCCTCCTGGAACACCCTGCACAGCCCATGCTGGCCACCAGCAGCTCCTTTGTGGATGTGAGGTGCACACCTGTCTGTGGTCCACACCCTGTCTCACACAGGGAGGCCTCAATGTGTGCCATATTCTCTTGGTTCATTTCTTGTCATCATTCAAGTGCTTTCTGCACTCCTGGGGTATTCAGTTGAACTTTCCAATGGGGTTGACATGCCTTGCCACAGCCTCCCAGCCCTCATCCCTCAGCTGTCGCCTTCCACCCTTGCCAGCCAGGATGTCCTTGTGGATGAGGCAGGCCTCAATCAGCAACCTGTCCTTGTCTGTGATGAAACTGGGACTTCTATGTCCCACAGCTGTGTCATTTCCGGACATGGTGGTTTCTGTGGGTGACAATATGCAGGCATTAGCACATGACAGGCAACTGTGTATGTGTGCAGGCACAGTGTCTGGGTACTGCATGGTCACAGCACCCTGTCTGCATATCTCTCACCCACCTGCAGTGCATATCAGGAACAGTACATAGGACAGTCAGGGACAGCTGGCCAATGTCAGGTACAAGTATGTATCAATGGTCCTAGTAGCTAACATGTCCTGCACACTTGTCTGGCGTTGTTTGCCATGTACCACCAGATAGTGTGCTGGCCTGCAACACACACGTCTGGCAGTCTGTTGTACCATGCTACCTGACACACCGGCAACAGCCCCCCCAAACATGGTTGGAACAGTGGGACACTGTGGGGCACTCTCAGGGACGTGCCTGTTGAACAAGAACAGTTGAGGGTTCAGGCTGTATGCCCCAAACTGCACACTATCATTTTGTGCTGAAACACTGACTATGGGAGTATGTAAGTAGACTTACCTTCAAGGATGCAATTCCTGTGAGTCACCTGAGCTCTCTGGAGTTGCATTCAGGAGCATTTATTCCTTAGGGCATGCAAATGAGATTTGGAGTGTCTGTAATGAGATGCTAAACAGGTGAGATGCCCTTGAATCTGATAATGAGCTGATTTAGGAGCATTGTCTGTGAATTTCATAATTGCCCCCAGCTCATCCCATTCAGCAATGTGCAATTGCTGCATTGAAAGCATCCTCCATGGCGCATTTCCCGCGCATGCATGTCAGACATGGGGCATTTCCTGAATGGAGCGCAAGTGTCACAGTGCATCTCCGTGCATGCACAATGCCAGGTTAGTGGCATGACAGGCATAGTGCAACAGGTCCGGTGTGCTTGATGGCATGATCGACTGTGGGTGTGCACCTACGTCCACTTGTGCGAGTGTCACTGTGCTGCGTGTCTCATTGTGTGCATATATTGTGCTGCGGTATGACATTGGATCAATACGTATCTGTAGGTCACAGTGCATTACCGGCAGTGTGTGTGGCAACACTGCACTTTGTGTAGCATTGCTTTGCGCTCACAATATGGTGGATCCGAGCAGAACGTGCATGTGTGACCCAGTTGTGATCCATGATCCTGTGTTCACACACGTGCACGGCACTGTGCACATGCGAGGTGATGTGCTATTGGTGGCAATAGCACATTGACACGCTGCAGTACTGTGTTGCATGGTGCACGATGGCCAATCACGCATGTGGCATGACTGCCCCATTGCACACCAGCAGCCTGATCTGTGCACACCTGTCCAGGGGACACTGAGAGAGAACATGAGCAGGGAACAGGCCCCAGGGCCATGAACTGGGGGGGATGTTGAGCTGCTCAACCTTTTGGCACTGGTGCTGCAGGTGAAGGGACAGCTGTTTGGGTCAGATGACCTCACAGAGACCCACTCAGCGGTGTGAGCCAGGGTTGCTGAGCGGTTGGTGCACCAGATAGGGGTTGCCCACACTGGCAAGCAATGCAGGCACCGTTATAGTGATCAGCAGTGCAGGGACCCAGATAGGCTCATGAGCCTCAAGGATTGTGCACGCAGGGGTGCAGTGCTATGCCCAGGTAAGTCACAGTACACTACAGATACACAGGCGGTCTGGGGTATCTGTCTGGGGGGGCTGCCACACTGCACATCACACACACACACACACACACACCTATACACACATGTGTGGACTGTGGAGCACCTTCTGTGTGTGGTGTGCTGGCATGACCACCAGGGGTAGCCATTTTCAGCATGGTGCATGAGTGGGGGGTGCATGGCCACTGTGGCATGAGAGGTGTGGTACAGCCATTGGCTTGGCATGTGTTCAGCTGCACACACATACAGTGGGCACAAGCTGGGGTGCTGTGTGTTGCTGCATGCCATCAGGGGCACCTTCATTGGGGCACTATGGGGGTGGTACCATCACTGCCAGCTGGCCCTGGTCTAATTGCTGAGGATCTGGGGGTGTTGACACACCTCCCATCTCCTCATGGTGCTCTATGCTTTTGTTCCTTTCTCAAGGCCATCAGACAGGTGGAGGACCGTGGCTGCGGTATAGGCCAGGTGTGCTACGGCCAGTGTTGGAGCCCATGGACAAGGTCATGCTGGTGCAGGTGAGTGTCTGTCTTGTGCATCCTCTGTGTGTTCGGTGGGGGGAGGTGCCCTCTGCAGGCCATTGCTGGTCCCTAGTGCATGCCTGTGTGCTGCTGGTTGCACACACACATGAGGTGTGGGCATGGTGGCATGTGCTTGGGCCACAGTGCACTTGGCTCCTGTGTGTCCATCCTCTGTGTGCACACCTGTGCAGCCTGCTGGCGTCTGCACATGTTGTGTGGGACATGACTGCTTGCCCCTCTGTGCCTACCTCTACATGCACTTGTGGGCCATGTGCTGTCTGAGTACCATTGCACAGTCACAGTGTGGCACTGTGTCCCAGCCTGTTGCTGGCATGTGGTGTGCCTGGCAGGCTGTCGGCCATTGCTATGGTGGATGCCTCCCACACACTTGCATGGTGGGCAGGGGGCAGGGCAGTGTGAAATATGGCACTTAGTACCTGTTGTCTGTGTCCTCCACTGTAGGTCCACGGGGTGTGCAGCCAGGTGTGCACAGTCGATGGAGGCATCAGTGTGTTCTGCGACTTGCAGGGATGCAGCTCCAGAGGGCAATAAAGAGGACAATATGCCTGCTCTACAGGCACCAAGGACAGCTCCTGCAGGCAATGACCATGCTGGTCTGAGTGCTGAGTGCCAAGGGCATGTAGAGATGGCCGCCGTGCTGTGGCCCATCCTGCACATTAGGGACATGGACTTCTGAAACTAGCCCCTTGTTGTTCTTTCCCACAATCCTTGCCCATCCACATTGTCTGTTGCTGTCACCTGTTCCCCCTCACCCATACCATCACCCTTCTATTTACACTTGTTGTTGTTGTTCCTGTACAGATTCCCACATCTCACCTTCCCTGTTCCTACTGCCTGTTGTTCTTATACATAGTTATTGGTACTACGTTGAGTTTTACTAAACCTTTTTCTACCGCAACCGGTGTCTGTGGTCATTCACTGTACTTTGTGCATGTGCTCTGTTTTGTTTGCTGCTGTCCACTGTCCCTTTGTTCCTATCCACACGTGCGCATCTGTGGTACTGCTCACAGACACATCCTGCCCCCCTGTTATGCCAGCCTCACTGTGCACCCTCTTTGTTGCCTGTGGCATGTGGATGGGCATCGAGGCATGCTGCCTTTCTCAGTGCCCTGTTCTGTGTGTGATACATGTTGGCTGCATCTGTTGTGCTAGTGCCCTGTTGTTGTGCCACTCTAATTGTAGTCCACATTGCTTGTGGGCATGTTACACCTGTGTGGGGCATGGCATTTGGCATGTCTGCCTTTGTGCCTGTCCACCTGTGTGCACCAGTGTGGCATCTCCCTTGTCCACACCACTGGGTTCCTGTGCACTAAGCTATGTACAACAACCTCTGTCATGCTGCATGGTGCCCCTCTGCAGCTGTGGCACACCTTAACAGGTACTCCTGGGCATAGCATCTGTGTCTGTTGGGCTCCTGTTTGGGCTGTGTCTGGTGCTTCCAGGTGTTTCCGTGTGTGTTCTGTCTGTGCACCTCTTCTGCTGTGGCCACTCTTGGGCCCTTTGGCACTCTGGCCAGTCCCTGGTGGTGTGTTGCCCTGCATCCTTTGTGCCACTGCAGTTTCCCCATTGCTCCTTTGTCCCTTGCCTACTTGCTCCATATTCACTGTTGTGCTGCCCCAGGTGCTTTTGTGCATCTGTGTTGCACTGGGGCATTTCAGTTTGTGCCAGAAATGACTCATCTGTGATTCACAGTGGGGATGCGCACCACGCATCTTGCGGCGCATCATTCTGTGAATCGCATTGTCTGGGGATGGCACATCTCATTTGCAATGGCACATCTCATCTGCACCCAGCACATCTGCTTTGTGAATCCTGCCCAATGTCTCCCACACTACCACAAAAAAGCATGGCATAGTTTCAAGGAAAACATCCCGCCTACCACCACCACAGAAAAAGGCATGGCATGCCAACATATTTTGTGTTGCAAGGGGAACATTCCCCCACACCTCCACAAGAAAGTGTGGCTTTTTTTTTCAGTTTGAAGGAAAATATTCCCCTTCAACACCACAGAAAAGGCATGGCATTACTTTTGCAGTTTCAATCAGAAAAGATAAACACCACCTGTAAAATCCAGTCATTCCACTGACTCATGATTTGAAGCATCGCTCACATTTCACTATGATTGAAAAGGTCAGTCACAGTCTGACTTGACTTTTTCTGTTCCACCACAAAAGTCTTGGCAATCAGATCACAAATGCAGTCAATTTTTTTTTTCCATATACACTTTTTCTACTCCTCCTCGGAGAAGGCAGGCGACTCCGGCCCCTACTTCGAAGGGGACTCATCTCCCCAGCTAGGCTTCCCTGCACCCACCCCATCCAGCCATCCCCCATGGGTTACCCACATGACAGGACTGGTGGCAAGGGGTGCTTGCCTCCCCCCATCTCTGGAAGCCAACATCCAGATTACCAGGGGTCAGTGCGAGAGCAGCCTGCCATCAAGGAGCCTACTAGCTCCGTCTTTTCCTTCAGTTTTATGCCCCAGGGCCTACGAATGTGCAATGGAGGGGGTGACTGTCTCCACCTCCGCAGAGGCAGTCTAATGCCCTGGATGTTTTTCCATTTTTTTCATTTGATTTTGCTGTGTAGAGATATACCTTTTAAAAGAAAAGTCCAGAATATTTTCCACCAGTAGGTGGAGCTGCTATGGTAATGATGCTGCCTGCATAGGCTGCTAAGGTTTTTTCCATTGTTTCAGTGCTCTGTTCTGGCACCTTGTTGTTTGAGGTCAGTCACCCCTAACGACCCTTCACCCCTCATCAAAGTGGGCTATTACTAAAAATATACCACCAACAGTTTAATCTGGTTCGATTTCAGTTGGTTACCATCTGTATCTCCTCTCCCTCCCGGTCGCCCCTGAAAAAGGGACTTCTAGACCAAGTGGGCCTACCGGGTCAACAAAATTCAATAAATAAATAAATAAATATTTTAATTCTTTACTGTTTTTCATATGCTCCCTGAGCTGTTCAGTGAGTTTACTGCACACAGTATCATGATTTTGGCAGCCGAGGAGGAGACTGTCATGGGTTTGAGTTTGGCAATGCAGAGGTGAGTTGAGAATACAAAATGAATTTAGTTTTATTGCTTGTTTTTTTTTTCATGGAACCAAGTGGCTTAAGTGATGGTCTGCATGGGTAACTGAAGCTGCTTGTTTAGCGGTGGTTGGTTGATTGTAAAGCCTGTGCATGTGTCACTGAGGAGAAGCCACTTAGTGTAGCATTTTCTTTATAATTAAAGATATGAAGGTTGGGATACTTCATTTCAGGAATGGAGGGTGAAAATTATATTTTCTAGTTTAAGTGAAGTCTTTCTTGTCACTGGAGGAGCAAGGGACAGAATTATTGTTCGGGGGGGGGGGGGGCAGCGAAGCTGTGATGGTCCGGTAAGATTTGCTTCTGTTTGGAGTGATTGCTGAGGTTGTCATGCGGTCTTGCATGTGCCAGCCCTAGATACAATGATGTTATCATCTAATAACATCACCATTTCAGGGGACCAGCAGCCAATTAGCTTCCTAGATTTTTTCTTGCCATTGTATAATTGACAATTGTTGTTGTGCTCACATCATGCCAGCTGTCCTTTATGAAATACAGAGCCTCACTGATGTTAACATCTCATGGTTTGCCATCATACAGGCAGCTGTCATAGTGTTGCTGTTGCTGTTGTTCTGGATTATGTCAGCATCCAGGGGCTGGATTTTAGAGGTGGCATTTCAAGGGAGGAAATGAAGGGTGATATTATGCAGGTGTTGTTCTGTGCTGGAGTGTGAGAAAGCAAAATCATACAGCATCTCTGTATATGCATAGACCACTGAAACTCCTTTAGTGAGTCTTCGAAAATCAGAGCTATCATCCAGTCTTTTCTGTTAGTGTACCAGTAGCAGAAACTGTTGGGGTCAAAGTCCTTTCCAAAGCACCAAAGATGGTTACATTTCCAGATGATTCTGCCTTAATTTTTCTGTGCCAATTGCACTGACAGATAGTGTCACTGCCAGTCTATCTTTTTTTTTCATTTTTCAAGACACTGGGCCTGTTGCACATGTAACATTGGGTTCCATCCAAAACAACAAACCAGATGTATCCATGCTGTAAATGTCATTGAGGTCATAGTCTTTCAAAACTTGTTGCAACTCCAGAGGCCCGTCAGATGACTGCATCCACACTTGTAGCCTCACCATGCAGTTTGTAATACCTAATGTTATGATGCTGTTTTAAATCTCTGAGCCACCCAACTGAATAGGAAAAGAAGTCCAGTAGACCCAGACATTGACCAAAAGAGTCTGCCTTGGTTAACAGGATGTCATCTTTTACAATAAATTTTTGCATCCTGGCATCTGTGAACCATAAAAATAAGGTGTACTCTAGTTGCTTATGCAGAGGTTTTCTTTATTTAGTGGAGGAATCATGAGAAGAACAGGCTAATCACTTGTTCTTTACTTTTAAAATACTTGAAATTTTTGACTTTCTGAGGAACCTCTGCACGAGGCAGATCCAAGATGGCTGAGTGAGCATTCTGGTATGAGCTGCTTCTGCTCTACTTGAGCTGATTCTACCATGGTACTGATAGCAATAAATGGCAGAACTCTGTTTCTGCTTTGACGTAACTCATGAATGAAACAGACTATTTTTTTGACCAGCTGAACTTCTCTACCACATCCTTGCAAGAGTATGACCCAGCAAAACCAGAAGAAATCTGCCCTGCGAGAACCCGATCGAGAGCAACAAAAGACAAGCATTTATCAATGCTGAATATTTGCTTGCTGATATTGGCATTGGTAGTGCAGGAGTTAGAGAGATGCATAACAGAAATGGCAGTGAAGTATTGCAGTAACGCCAACCCCAACCCCCACCCTGCAGAGACTGACAGGCGTTGGGGGTGTGCCTTTGGGTCATCAGCCATAACACTCACACCATTCCACATCGCCCCACCCTGCAGACACCAACAGGTGTCACAGTGTGCCTTAAGGTCTTTGGCCCTTATGCTCACCCCATTCCAAATAAGATGAGATGGGTGCAGTATAGGAGAATGGGGTGAACATTAGGGATGAAGACCCCAGAGCACACCTCAATGCCTGTCAGTAATAGATGGGGAATGAAATGGGAGTGAGCATTATGGCGGATGACTCTAAGTCACATCCATGATGCCTGTCAGACTGTACAGGGTGGGCGTTATGATTGGAAACCTTAACACCCCAGGTGTGTGTTGGTATTTTTGCTCCTAATTTTCAAAATGGGCTTTTTGGGACCCCACCTCATGAACAGTGGCAGTATGATTTCATTACTCAATCCCAAAAGATGATTTTGCACAGCGAGTGTGCCATTTGGCACCACAGGTGTGAAATCACATTTTGGGCAGGATGTGAAAAATGACAGCTGTACTGTTCATGAGGAGGTGTGAAGAAAAGGCAGTGTTCAAAATCTGGAGAGAAAATATGAAAAAGTGGTGGAGTAATGAGTGTACATTGAAAATGTGCATCGCATGCTCATAATGCAGTCATTTTTTTGGAGTTTTTTCACCAAATTTACAATAAGAGCTTTTTGGGACCCCATCTCATGAACAGTGGCACTGTCATTTTGTTAATTGGTCCCAAAAGGTGATTCCATGCAGCAACAGCGAAATCACCTTTTGGGACCGAGAAATGAAATGACAGTGTCAGTGTTCATGAGGTGGGGTCCCAAGAACCCCATGTTGAAAATCTGAGACCAAAACTCCAACAATTAGCTGAGATATTAACCTAGAAACACAGAAACATAGAATTTGATGGCGGATAAGGACCGCTTGGCCCACCCAGTCTGCCCATTTCCCTACCTAATGGATAAGCTGCAGATCCTAGTTAACCAGCAGCCTACTTCTTTCTACCCCCACCCCCTAGAATGCTTATGGCTGTCCCATGCATGCTTGAATTCAACCACTGTTTTTGACTCCACAACCTCCTCCCGGAGGCCGTTCCATGCATCCACAACCATCTCTGTGAAAAAAATACTTCCTTACATTACCTCTGAGCTGCCCCCCATCTTCAAATTGTGCCCCCTTGTTCTTGCACACCTCTTTTTTTTAAACTGCTACCCTCTTGGACTTTGTTGGATTCCCTTGAGGGTACTTGAACATTTCCTGTTTCCCCCTCTCCCTCCTTTCCTCGAGGCTATACATATTAAGCTCCTTTAGTCTCTCTTCATATGTCTTCTGGTGCAGCCCCTGCACCATTTTAGTTGCCCTCCTCTGAACAGCTTTCATCTTGTCTATGTCCTTTTAGAGATTGGGTCTCCAGAACTGCACACAGTACTCCAGATGGGGTCTCACCAGCTGTCTGTACAAAGGGATAACAACTTCCTGTTTTCTACTGGTGATGCCTTTCCCTATGCATCCCAGTATCCCCCCAGCCCTCCTTACTGTCCTCTCACATTGCTTGCCCACCTTTAAGTCATCTGATATGACTACTCCCAGGTCCCTTTCCATTTTTGTTGTTGTTAGTATCTCACCCCCCATTGTGTACTCTTCCCCTGGGTTTTTGTTTCCCAGGTGCATTACCTTGCACTTCTTAGCATTAAATCTAAGCTGCCATACATTTGACCATTCCTCTAACCTTGCCAAGTCCCTTCTCATCCTTTCTATCCCACCTTGTGCATCAAGTCTGTTGCAGATCTTTGTGTCATCTGCAAAGAGACATACTTTTCCTTCCAGTCCCTCTGCAATGTCACTTACAAAGACATTGAAGAGGACTGGTCTTAATACTGAACCCTGCGGCACCCCACCAGCAACCCCCCTTTCTTCAGAGTGGACTCCATTTACTATTACCCTCTGTGTCCTATTTTCCAGCCAATTCTTTACCCAGGCTATCATCTTGGGACCCACTCCCAGGCTGGCTAACTTGTATATTAATCTTTTGTGTTTGACTGAGTCAAATGACTGCTAAAGTCTAGGTAGGCCACGTCCACAGTCCCTCCCTGATCTACTACTTTCGTCACCCAGTCAAAGAAATCTATTAGATTCATCTGGCATGACCTTCCTGCTGTGAATCCATGCTGCCTTGGGTCCTGTGCCCCCTCTGGCCTCTAGGTACTCGACAATTCTTCCTTCAGAGAAGTGATTCGATCATTTTCCCTATCACTGAGGTTAAACTAACTGGTCTGCAGTTTCCAGCTTCTGCCCTGCTCCCACTTTTGTGAAGGGGAATCACATCTGCCCTCCTCCAGTCCTCAGGTACCACCCCATCTTTCCATGATTTGTTAAAGAGGGTAGTCAGTGGTGTCACTAGTTCTACCCTTAGTTCTTTTAGAATTCTGGGATGAATCCCATCAGGCCCCATTGCTTTGTCCACCTTCAGTTTTAAGAGTTCTTTCAGAACCCTTTCTTCTGTAAATGGGCCGGTATCAACTTCTGTATCCAGAGTGTTTCTATTGTTTGTTTTAGGTACCTCCCCCTCTTCATTTGTAAATACTGAGCAAAAATATTTGTTTAGTATCTCTGCCTTTTCACAGTCACCCTCTGCCCACCCCCCCCTTTATTAAGCCTCACTATCCCTCCCTTTGTCTTCCTTCGCTCCCTGATGTACCTAAAAAAGGTTTTATCCCCCTTCTTAACTGAGTTGGCTATCTTTTCCTCAGTTCAGGCCTTTCCTGTTCTGACTGCCTTCCCAGCTTCCTTTTGCTTTAACTGATACATTTATCTGTCCTGCTCCTTCTGTGATTCCTTGTACTTTCTGAATGCTTTCTTTTTCTCTTGAACCTTCACTGCCACCTCCTTTGAGAACCATAGTGGTTTCTTACATTGTTTTGTTTTGTTTATTTGCTTCACACAAAGGCTTGTTACCTCTGTGATGGCAGTTTTTATTATTCACCATTGTTCTTCCACCCCTCCTTCCTGCCCATTTGCTAGTGTATTCCTTAGGCACTCACCCATTTTGGCAAAGTCAGCCCTCCTGAAGTCCACTACTTTTGCCTTTGTATCGCTTGACTCTATTGCTGTTTTTTGTGAACCATACTGTTCGATGGACTCTAGTTCCCAGATGGCTACCCACTTCTACATCTGTGAACCTTTCTCCAGCTCCATTTGAGAGGACCAGGTCTAAGATTACTCCCTCTTGAGTGGGTTCCAATACTAGTTGTCTAAGGCATGCCCCCTGTAGGGCATCTAGAATAACCCCACTCTTAGAAGTGGCTGCTGCAACTGCACTCCAGTTAACATCTGGCATATTCAGATCACCCATCAGCAATATCTCCCCTTTATCTTCCATTCTAAGTATACTTTCTATCAGAACCTAAGTTGAAACCCCCCAATGAGTGTCATTATAGGGCTTACCATCATTTCTTTAGTTCCCGGTTGGTCTTTGAAGAGTGCAGAGATGTTACTGGTCCACAGAAGATCGTTGCTTCTGACCTCTGGAGGTATGTATGGGTGAGGGGGTTGTGGGGAGGTGGGTTGCACTGAGACAGGGTGCGGGTTGGGGAAGGGGGCTGGCGGGAATGACAAGGGACCGTTTTATTTTTCTTTCAGGTTATAAAAAACACGGGACTGTTTTCTTTCTCACAGGTGAAATACTAACAAAATGAATTTCAGCACACTGGAGTGGGCTCCCAGTGTGCCAGTGTACTGGGGGGATGAATGCTTACCCGGGAATTAGGCACCCCGAGGTCGGCTGAGAACTTAGGGGCATGGGAAGGGGGCACATCTGACAATGGGAGTGGTCATCCCAGTGTTGGAAACATCAATGATGTATTTTTTGGCACACTGGGGTGGGCTCCCAGTATGCCACATTAATGGGGGAGAGAGGATTCATGCTGACACGGGGATTGAGCACCCCGATGTAAGCAGGGGATGAAGAATGGAGGGTGCAGGGAGAGCAGCAGCAGTGGGAGGGAGCTAACATTTAAATCTATTGTCCTGCTGTGTGCCTGGTTGGGAGGGAGGGGGACTGTTTCTGCAATGACAAAACTGCCGTTGATTGCAGTGGCAGATTTCTTTGAAGTGCAGCACTCGCTCTGAAACTGCTATCATTGGCAGCTTCAGCATTAATTGGTGGCCAAGAGACATGCCCATTAAAGTGTCTGCTGCATTGGCCACAACACTACCACACCTCTGCAATGCTGTACTACCTCAATGCTGCATGTTTTTTGTATGCTACATGCGCAAGCAAACATAAAAAAGAAGCATTTGGCTACATCAGCTTCAAATGCTACTAACCAGACAATGCAAACTGCACAACTGAACCTGTGGTTTGATGTACATGACTACAGCAGCAAAAGTTAAACTCATATTTATCATCCTTAACTATTTTTTCGGGCAGGCCTCTGTCTTCCCTTCCCCACTCACCAGTAAATCCTGGAACTCCTTTACCAGGCTCTTGCCTTGCCCCCACTGCAACTGCCTTATGAGAACAAACCAGAGGAATTACACTATACCCACTAGAAACTAAGAGGATGAGGAAGCTTTGGATACACTGCCCATGGTGGAGTCAGCTTGCACTACTGAAGCCCAGGAGATTAGTGAAATGATTTGGGTTCATGTCTCTTACAATAATACTGAAGCTAACCATTGTACCTAAATGACTGGCAATGAACTGATCATACCTGGGGCTAGTTCTGTTACAGACTATTTAATAAATGCATCTACCAATGCAGAAACAGACACTAAAAAAGTCATGGAGGAAATAATGGCTGATGTGGGGTGAGACAGACAGACTTGCTCCTCTGACATATTACAACCCGCTGCCTTTAAACAGTTTCAAGACAAGATCCATAGTGAATCATGAATTTGTGGAGTTGGGGAGGGGTCTTAGACAAGTAGCATGCACTGTAACCTTCTCGGAGGTGTTGCCTGTCTATGGCATAGGTGAGGCTAGGGTGCTCCACACCATGGAATTCAATCAATGGTTGAAAAACTGGTGTAGAGCTCAGGGTTTTGGCTTCATTGGGGACTGGGGGTCCATCTGGAGGGATGCAGGCCTATACTGGCACAATGGTCTGCATCTGTCCAGGAGGGGAACCAGGATCTTAGTTGATAAGTTTAAATGCTTCATTGGCAAGCATTTAAACTAGTCAAGGAGGGAGGCACTGAAAAGGAGCAGGGAAATCCTAGCCCACCTAAAAAATCAGGGTAGTTAGTGAGGTAAACACCAAGATAGAGAAGTCAATAGGAAGAAGGACAAGGGTAAATGGAGAAAACGGCAAAGGCGGTAAGGGCAGAGATAGGGTAAAAAGGGGTAGGTCCATTAAAAAATGGAGGTTAATGAGTACCAATGCCAGTAGTCTAAGTAACAAGCTCCCTGAACTGGTGGCCTTGATGGAAGAGGGATGCCTGGATATCGTTGCAGTCACAGAAACATGGAAAACAGAGAACCATGACTGGGATGTCAACATATAAAGGTACACAATCTACAAGAGGGACAGGGAAGGCAGAAGAGGAGGAGGAGTATCTCTCAATGTAAGGGAAAGGATCAAAGCAATGGAACTAAAGGGCAAACAGGGAGGAGAGGAGACACTGTGGGTCACCCTGGAGCCTGAAAATGGCACCACATTCCACACAGGGACTGTACACAGACCACTGTCTCAGGTGAGGAAATGGGCAAGGAAATGATAGAAGACATCCTTAGGATGGCAGCAAAAGGGGAGATATTGTTGATGGGGGAGCTGAATATGTCAGATCTTAATTGGAACACCTTTGCTGCAGCCACATCCAAGAGCAGGGTCATTCTTGATGACCTACAGGCGGCATGCCTCAGACAGCTAGTGTTGGAATCCACTTAGGAGGGAGAAATCTTAGACCTGGTACTCTCAAATGGGGATGAAGAGAGGATCTCAGACCTAGAACTGGGTAGCCATCTGGCAACAAGTGACCACCAAAGAGTGTGGTTCATGATGAACACAGCCATAGAGTTAAGCCATACAAAAGTGAGGGTACTGGACTTTAGGAAGGCTGACTTTGTCAAAATGGGAGAGTGCCTCAGAAAAGCACTAGCAAACAGGCAAGAAGGAGGGGGTGGAGGAACAATGGGAAAACATCCAAACTGCCATCACAGAGGCAACAAGCCTTTGTGTGAAGCAAATAAACAAATCAAAATGAAAGAAAAAAACACTATGGTTCATAAAAGAGGTGGTGAGGAAGGTTAGGGGAAAAAGATAGCATTCAGGAAGTATAAGAAATCACAGAAGAAGTGGGACAGAGTACTGTACCACTTAAAGCAGAAGGAAGCAAGGAAGGCAGTGAGAATAGCAAAGGCCCAAACCAAGGAAAGGATAGCCAGCTCAGTTAAGAAGGGGAATAAAACCTTTTACAGGTACATTAGGAGCAAAGAAAGACCAAGGGAGGGATAGTGAGCCTTAATAAAGGGGAGGTGGGTGGGCAGCAAGGGACAGTGTAAAAGCAGGGATACTAAATGAATACTTCTGCTTAGTATTCACAGAAGAAGAGGAGGGGGGGTACCTAATCTAGTCAATTGACGCACTCTGGATAGGAGGGTCGGTACCAGTCCTTTCACAGAAGAAAGGGTTCTGAAAGAACTCCTAACACTGAAGGTTGACAAAGCAATGGGGCCTGATGGGATTCACCCTAGAATTCTAAATTAACTAAGGGGAAAACTAGTGACACCACTGCCTACCCTTTTTGACAAATCATGGGAGGATGGTGTGGTACCTAAGGACTGGAGCATGGTGGATGTGATTCCCATTCACAAAGTGAGAGCAAAGCAGATGTAGGAAACTATAGACCTGTTAGCTTGACATCAGTGGTAGGGAAAACAATGGAATCACTTCTGAAAGAAAGAATTGTTGAGCACAGGACCTAAGGCAGCAAGGAGTCACAGCAGGAAAGTCATGTCAGATGAATCTAATAGATTTCTTTGACTGGGTGACCAAAGTAGTAGATCAGGGAGGACCTGTGGACATGCCCTACCTAGACTTTAGCAAGGCATTTGATACAGTCCCACACAAAAGATTAATAAACAAATTAGCCAGCCTGGGAGTGGATCCCAGGGTAGTAACCTGGGTAAAAAATTGGTTGGACAACAGGACACAGAGGGTAATAGTAAACGGAATCCACTCCAAAGAAAGGGGGTTACTAGCGACGTACCTCAGGGTTCAGTATTGAGTCCAGTCCTTTTCAATGTCTTTATAAGTGATATTGCAGAGGGACTGCAAAGAAAATATGCCTTTTGGCAGATGACACAAATATCTGCAACAGGATTGATACACGGGAGGGTGGAAAAGATGAGAAGGGACTTAGCAAGGTTGGAGGAATGGTCAAAGTATGGTAGCTTAGATTCAATGCAAAGAAGTGCAAAGTAATGCACATGGGAAACAAAAACCAAGGAAAAGAGTACACAATGGGGAGGGGTAGTAACAACAACAAAAATGGAAAGGGACCTGGGGGGTAATCATATCAGATGACCTTAAGGTAAGCAAGTAATGTGACAAGGCAGAAAGGAGGGCTGGGGGGGATACTGAGATGTATAGGGAGAGACATCATCAATAGAAAACAGGAAGTTGTTATCCCTTTGTACAGACAGTTGGTGAGACCCCATCTGGAGTACTGCATACAGTTCTGGAGATCCCGTCTCCACAGGAAAATAGACAGGATGGAGGCAGTCCAGAGGAGGGCAACTAAAATTTTGCAGGGTCTGCAACAGAAGCCATACGAAGAGAGACTAAAAGGGCTTAATATGTATACCCTTGAGGAAAGGAGGGAGAGGGGAGACATGATAGAAACTTTTATGTACCTCAGTGGAATCAACAAAGTCCAAGAGGGTAGCATCTTTCAGAAAAAGAGATGTGCAAGAACAAGGGGACACAATTTGAAGTTGGAGGGGGATGGCTCAGGAGCAATGTGAGGAAGTATTTTTTCACAAATAGGGTGGTGGACACATGGAATAGCCTTGCTGAGGAGGTTGTGGGGTCTAAAACTGGTGGAGAATTCAAGAATGCATGGGACAGACATAAGGCAATTCTTGTGGGGGGGTAGGAAGAAATAGACTGTTGGTTAAGTAGGATCTGCAGCTTATCCAGTAGGTAGGGAAATGGGCAGGCTAGATGGGCCAAGCGGTCCTTATCTGCTGTCAAAGTCTATGTTTCTATGTTTCGGAATCAACTGGTTGACCCGAAAGGACATTTCATTATTTGTCAAATTCTATTACTGGGTCGTTCACACACTATAAGTAATATGTGTGGACCCAACAAAAACTCCCCCTCTTTCTTTACTCAGATTGTTCTTGAACTCTCCAACTTTTCTGCCCCCTATATTATTGCAGGAGACTTTAATTTAGTTCTCAATCCTAACTTGGAGAAATCTTGAATTTTCCCAGATAGAATAACATAAGCCTTTTCAGAGATCTTACAAGTTATCAAGGACCTAAATCTTATAGAGGTTTGCAGACATCAATATCCAGACTCTCATCATTACTATTATTTCTCCCTGGTTCACCCAACATATTCTCGTACTGATTTTTTTTTTACTCTCAAGATCCTGTTTATTTCAAGTTAGGGATATTAAATACCATAATCTAATTATTTCAGATCACGCACCAGTTCAAATATCCATAACATACTCAAACAATCCCAAAATCCCATTGTTTAACCTAGACCCTTTTGCTATTATAGGGCCAAACATTTTTTAAACACATTGAATCAGATATAAATTCCTTTCTTTTTTTACACAATGTGACTAAGGAAACCAATATGGGAACCATCTGGGAGTCATTTAAGACTTATTTAAGGGGGCTATAACTTCCTTCACAATTTGATGAAATAAAAATAGAAGGAAAATTAATGAGCTAGAAAGACTTATTAACAATGCTGAAAGACTGCATATGCAAACAAAAGATTCGACAACTTTCCAAAATGTACTTACCCTAAAAGAACAATACAATAACTTAATGGTGGAAGACATTGAAAGACAATTACTATTTACTAAAAGTCATTATTATGTAATGGGAGACAAACAGGATAAGTTTATGGCTTGGCAATTAAAATTGTCCCAACAAAATCATCTAATTATCAATATTCAAGATCAGGCAGGTCAGACAATCACCTCCCCAAAGTATATATATCATACTTTTCATCAATATCATCAAAACTTATACACCTCAGAAGACACATTTACACCTGGGTCTATCCAACAGTTTATCTCTGATCTTAATTTTCTATCCATAGAACCATTGAATCTTCAAAAACTGGAGCAAGAGCTTTCTGTAAATGAAGTAATAACAGCTATCAATAACTTACCAACTGGCAAGGTCCCCAGCCCTAATGGCCTTACTATGGATTTCTATGAAATATTCTCCTCATTATGAGCTCCCCATATAAAAGAACTATTCAACCACATATTCACAACAAATTATCTTACACCTTCATTTAAAGAAGCCCATATACTTTTATTTCTTACAAAAAAATAAAGATCTTCTATAGCCCATTTCCTATAGACCTATTTCTCTTATTAACTCTGATTCTAAAATACTGGCCAAGATCCTAGCCACAACATTGGAAAAAATCCTACCCAAAACAATAAATAGGGACCAAAATGGATTTATAAAAGGATGCTTTCTTACATCAAACATAAGGTGAACCATTAATATTTCAGATTACTACAAAAATTCAGACCTGTCAGTGGCATTACTGGATGTGGAGAACACATTCGACCATATTGAATGGGCATATCTCAAAACAATCCTACATAAGAACTCATGGTCTGTCAAAAATCCTCTCTGCATTCCCTTAGTTTCCAAAAAGTTTCTCAGAATTACACTGGACAGCTAGTTGAGTTGCTTCATGTTTTTTTCTTGACGACAGAGAAAATCCAAACGTGCACGAACTGTCATCCACCATACAGATAGGCTCTTCCTATAGTATGTAGAGTGATTGATGGTGTGGAGTACTCCAGGTAACAGTTACAGGTGCACCTCAGGGTTGACGTAGAAAGTTCTGGTTAGAGGCTAGATACAGGGCGCTCTTACAGCATAGCTGTTACAGCCTGTATAGTATTGACATAGACTGTAGAGCTATTTGTAGAACATTTAGAGCTTGTAGTACGTTTAGAGTTTATATTATAGTTATGTGTGATTACTGTTTAGAGAACTATAATGCTGTCTATACTCCCTACCATCCTCACTGTTGGCATTTTCTTGTATGATCATGTCCTTCTTCTTTTCTTGTCTAATAAACATCTTTGTTTCATCAGATGTCTGTGTACAGCTCCTGCCTCTCCTTGTCGAGTGATTCCACCCACCCACCCCCATTCGAACTTTCAGTGGCCCCTTGCCATCTGCTGAGGGTGCCGCTGGTGCTGCTGGTAGTGACACAGTTACATCCACCACTTGGAGTGAAGAATCCCAAGGTCTACCAGTACAGCACTGTTACACTTATAACTTGGAGGTAATTAATTTTATCCTTTCTGTCACTAGCTATAGGTAAAACCCTTCCTAAAAGTCCCTTTTGAATGTTATTAAAATATGGGGGACCACTCCACAATACCTCATATAATATACGATGTTTAATCAACATCAGCACTATAACTGCCTTTAAACATTTATTACTAAAATGGAAAGACAGTGACTCTCCTCATTTTACAGTCTGGTTAAACTCTGTGATATCCATTCACTGAATTGAATGGGTACACTATTAAACCCATAAATTCAATCAAATTTGGACTCAGTTCATTAATGTGTTAAACTCTTCAGAAGAAATTATTACAGAATAGCCCTATTTAACCTCACACAGTTGAAGGGTATAAACCCAGCGCACATACCTTGCTGTAATCTATATAATCTGGGCCCCCCTCACATTCCACATTTTGAGCAATTTCACTTATGAGATACCATTTTATCTAAACTTATTCTACTTTCTATGAGATAACAAAGGCTAATGCCATATGGAAAGAAAATGTGCACTCTAAACTGTAATTCCTAGAATGTTGGTATGTAGACCAGTACCCCAACCTACACAGTTTTTCTATTTCTTTTTTTTTTATAGGTAGTCAACTACATAGAATGAAACTTTAAATGATTTGAATTTTGTACCTGTGTAAGTGTCACTAACTGTATTTTATTTGCAAAATAAAAAAAAAAAAATTGTTGACTTTCCAAGCGACAGTTTATGTTCCTTTAAAACATAGGCAACTATATCAGACCTTGAGCACTTCAGATATTGGGCTTGGAATAAACAAATGCTATACTTCAGATTTACAGCAATGGCTGTGCCGGCTCCATTTTTACCACTTTAACCAATCTGTTTAAAAAAACAGGTTGCTCTTCTTTAGTTCTTTTCACTTAGCCACCCCCCTCCTCTGCTCTTGGTTCTCTGTCACCCACATAAAAAAATGGTGCTGTTTTTATGTTGATGGCATGCATGTGCAGGAAACATATTACAGTAGCTTGCCAGAAGCAGGTTGTGGAGGCGCGGCACTGTTGTGGCCAGTGCCACCACAGCCTTTAAAGGCTTGGTCGGCTTTCCCCAATGGGGTGGCACGCTGCTGCTGACACTAGTTCAGCCAGCGTTCCACCACCTTGAAGTGTTTCAGCCACTGCAATCAGGGGCTGCCTCATCATTGCAGCATCAGAAGAACCACTGCAATGAGGGAGTGACCAGTCATTGTTGGGTGGAATGTTGGTGCTGTAATATTGTTTGTGAGCACAGCAGCAGCTTGTCGCTGTGTTCACAAACAATATTAGTGAGCCCCCAGTGCTGAAGGGGTGCCCAATCCCCCTCAGCAGCATGTGCCCCTCCTCACAGCAGCGGATTTTTGCCGACGGGGTCCTGATTCCCATCAGCTTCCATTCCCGGTGCTAGTTGACTTGCAAACAGGAGGGCCCACTCCCCATCGGCATTATGTCCCCCCTCCCAGTTTGATGTGCCGACAGGGGAGCCTCCCGTCTGCATAATTCCCAAGTAGTGTGAGGATTGTGCCGAGGTTGTCCAATCCCCCTCGGCTTTTATCCCGCTTTAGTGCCATTGGGGTGCCCAGTCCCCATTGGCTACAGCTGGCCCCCCAACAGTCAGTTGGCATGCTGAGAGCCCACCCCAGCGTGCCAAATGCCCTGTAAAAAAGTCCCACAATGTCTTTTTTTTAACCTGTAAAGTAAGAAAGCAGTCCCTCCACGGTCTCCTGCCCCTCCCACAATCCGCTGCCACCCACCATACATCACCTCTACACCCCCTCACCCCATACATACCTCCAGAGTCTGGCGAATGATCTTCTGGATGGACTGGGGAACATGTCTGCACTCTTCAAAGCCGACCACGAACTGAAGAAATGCCGGTAAGCTGTAGAATGGGATAAATAGGGTTTTTTCAATTTTGATGCATATCTCAGGCATTTTTTGGAATTTTGGCACTAAATTTTCAACATGGGGTTTCTGGGATCCCTCCTCATGAACACAGCCACTGTCATGGCATTATTCAGTCCTGAAAGGTGATTTTGTGGTCACTGCACGGAATCATCTTTTGGGACCGAGTAACGAAATGACAGTGCCAGTGTTCATGAGGTGGGCTCTCAAAAAGTGTATGTTGCCAAATTTGGTGGGAAAAATCCAAAACACGACTGTTTTATGCGCGTGCACTCTGTAGTTACTACGTACACTTATAACTTCACGAATTTGCAATATTTTCACTACAGATTTTCAAAATTGCCATTTTTCTTCACCTCCTTATAAACAGTACAGCTGTAATTTTCCACATCCTGGCCAAAATGTGTTTTCACACTTCCGGCACACAAAAGCACGGTCACTGTGGGAAATCAGTGCTTGGGATGCATGACGAAAATCACAGTGACACTATTCATGTGTAGAGGCCCTAAAATGTCTATGTTGAAAATTTGGTGATGAAAGTCCATAAAATGAGTGTGTTACGAGCATGTGTTGCACAGTTTCCACACACACTTGTAACTTCACTAATTTGCAAAGTTTTCACTCCAGATTTTCAACATTGCCATTTTCCTGCACCTTCTTATGAACAGTATAACTGTCATTTTTCACATCCTGGCCAAAATGTGTTTTTTCCCTTCCGGCACAGAGTACCACAGTCACTGTCGGAAATCAGTGTTTGGAACAGATTAGGATCGAGCGAGTGAAACAGGGGGAGTGATCGAGCTCAACTGAGATCTGTCGGGACTGCTGCAGATTTCTTTGTGGGCAGGAAAAGGCACCAATGTAGGCAGGATCCCAGTACAAAAGGACAGCCTGCAGCACCAGGAGACACAGAACGAGCAAGTGAGGGAGGCGGAGTGCTTGAGCTCAACGGAGCTGTGTTGGGACTGCTGCAGATTTCTTTTTAGGCAGAAAAAGGCAGCAATGCATGCAGGGGCCCAATACAAAAGGGCAGCCTGCAGCAGCAGGAGAAACAGAATGAGCGAGTGAGAGAGGGGGAGTGAGAGAGCTCAATGGAGCTCTATCATGACTGCTGCGGATTTCTTTGTGGGCAGAAAAAGGCAACAATGCAGGCAGGAGCCCAGTACAAAAGGGAAGCCTGCAGTGCCAGGAGAAACAGAATGAATGAGTGAGACAGGGGGAGTGAGCGAGCTCAACAGAGCTCTTTCGGGACAGCTGCAGATTTCTTTGTGGGCACAAAAAGGTGCCAACACAGGCAGGAGGCCACTGCAAAAGGGCAACCTGCAGCACCGGGAGAAACACAATGAGCAAGTGAGAGAGGGGGAGTGAGCGAGGTCAATGGAGCTGTATCGTGGCTACTGCAGATTTCTTTGTGGGCAGAAAAAGGTGGCAATGCAGGCAGGAGCCCAGTACAAAAGGCCAGCCTGCAGCACTGGCAGAAACAGAACAAACGAGTGAGAGATGGGGAGTGAGCAAGCTGAATGGAACTGTGTCAGGACTGCTGCAGATTTCTCTGTGGACAGAAAAAGCCGTCAACACAGGCAGGAGCCCAGTAGAAAAGGGCAGCCTGCAGTGCCGGGAGACACAGAAGGAGCGACTGAGAGAGGGGGAGTGAGTGAGCTCAACCGAGCTCTGTTGGGACTGCTATAGATTTCTTTGTGGGCAGGTAAGGGCACCAATGCATGGAGGGCCCCAGTACAAAAGGGCAGCCTACTGCGGCAGGAGAAACAGAATGAGCGAGTGAGAGAGGGAGAGTGAGTGAGCTCAATGGAGCTGTAGCATGACTCCTGCGGATTTCTTTGTGGGTAGAAAAAGCCGCCAACAGAGGCAGGAGCCCAGTACAAAAGGGCAGTCTGCAGTGCCAGGAGAAACAGAATGAGCGAGTGACAGGGGGGGAGTGAGCCACCTCAATGGAACTCTGTCAGGACAGCTGCGGATTTCTTTGTGGGCAGAAAAAGGTGCAATTGCAGGCAGGAGCCCAGTACAAAAGGACAGCCTGCAGCACCAGGACAAACAGAAACGAACGCGTGACAGAGGGGCACTGAGCGACCTCAACAGACAAAAGCAATCAGCATTCGGCATTGACAGATGCTTGTTTGAAGTGTCACCATACAGTACAGTACTGTACACTTACAGAAACTATATACTTTGGTCTCTAGTTTGTGCTGAGGTTGCTTCAGTCTGTGGATTGGTCTGTGCCTTTTTTTGCTCTGTTTTCAGGGATGGCATTAGTGATGAAGTACTTAGAAAGATTCCTCCAATCTGGCATGATCCTACTCAATGTGCTGCATTCTCTGATTGGTTACTAGAAGCAACAAGAACATATGCAGAAAAATTATAATGTTACCATGGCAAAATTCCAGACTGGAGGTGCAAGGGGACAGTTATCTTAGAGTGCACAATGAAAGCTGCATAGAAGACAACAGGCAGGATAGGCGACAGTAATGGATTACATGAGTGATGGATAGACGGGTATATGAAAAACAAAACGTGATCAATGACAGATATACATGAGGATCAGATAAACAAGAGGCAGATAAATGGGTGCTGACTGTATTCTTTTAACTTTAGTTAATCTCCACTGGCTGTTTTAGTTAATAGCGCTGTATCTAACCTATATGAAATTGAAGGTTTTTTTATTTGTCTATTAGAAAATTAGGTCTATTTGTTTTAAATGACATACAGTGCTCGACAAATAAATCGTCTAGTACTACTCTACTACCATTACTATTGACCCATATCTCTTATAATGGTAGATAACAAAATATACACCAGAGCCTTAGCTGCCAGGTTAGATCTGCTTTTTCTTCAAATTGCCCACCCTTCCCAGGTGAGTTTCATTGAAGGCAGGCATAACTACAACCACGTGTGCTCAGTAATGAGTCTCATACATGCTGCCTTCTCAGCTCACAACCCAGCTCCATCAGTAGCCATTGATTTTGAGAAGGCATTTGATTCCACTGAATGGAGCTACCTGCATCTGGTGCTAGCCCACCTGGGACAGGGACCATGATTGCAGACATGGGTCCAAGCTCTATATTCCTGACCCACTCCTAGAATCTTGACAGACTCCCTTCTCTCAGACACTTTTCCACTGACCAAAGGCACTCAACTTGGCTGCACCCTCTCCACACCCCCTCCTTTTTGTCTTGGCAATCGAGCCCTTAGCAGCTGCCATATACCAGAATACCCAGATAAAAGTCATATAACTTGAGTGATATACATATTTTACTCTTCTGTAAGCAGATGATTTGCTAGTCCTCCTGAGGGATGCACCAGTATAACCTCTCCTGGATCTCCTCACACTCTATCATAACCGAGAGTGAAGCAGTCCAAGAAGAGGCACTCCCTCTTATTAGTAGGTGTCAGGGAATAACTTTTGAGTAGGCTGGTCTCGTGCTATTCTAAAGCCAGAACATACCTGGGTCTCCAGATTACTCTTTCCATATCCATGCCATCCATCGATGCTAACCTTTGCACACTACTGTCCAAACTCAAAACCGAGTGTGACAGATGGAAACTCCTGCAATTATGGCAGGAGAAATCTGTGCTCTAAAGAAGGTGATAAAACCAAAGATCTTTTACATACTGTCACATCTCCCTCTTACCATTCATCCTAAATAGATTGTTTCCATAGACAAACTCATGGGAGTTTTTTTTTCTGGAAGGGTTCCCATCTGCACTATAGCCACAACAAACTCCCCTCCTCCTGGAGAGATGGTGACTGAGCCCACTCTTGGGCCATGGGCTACCTATGGACCTATCAGGCAATGTAGACACTCCACTGGTTGAGACCCCCAGACAGCAGTTCTCTCCAGTGGGTAGACATGGAGGCTGCACAACTCTGAAAGCAGTCACTGGCATCCCTTCTGTGCTTCCCTCAAAGTCACCAGATCACACCTCACCATATTACCATCTCTGGTTTACTGAGGCAGACTTCAAAAATGGCTGTGGATGCCCTACCTTCCGGTAGAATATATCCCACTGCGAGACAACTTTCTTCTTCAGGTGAACAACAAGCCTGTCTGCTGGCATTCATAGGAAAGGAAGGGGATGTTCTTTTTAAAGGATATTTTGACAACCACAATCCCATCTGATGAATACCTTCCAGGCCTGTAGAATCAGTGGGCTATCTCCAAGATAGACTTTTGGAAGTTTCTTCAGCTTCGTAGTGCAGTACACAGCTTGCTTAAGGACAAACCCTGGCTGTCTGAACTCTGACTACCACTCCACCGGTGGCTATCCCTTACTAAAGGATTAGCTCAAAAAATCTATGAGGTGATTGTTCACTTGGGAGCTTAAGCAGCAGGCAGATAGGAAAGAGGGCTGGAGTTATATTCTGTTTTAACTGAAATATTTGAATAGTTTGTAAGTGAAATTAGTTTTATGTGTTAAAAATTATTACCTTGAATTAGAACTGTTACATTGTAACTTTGGTGGCTTGGGGATAGTTGTTTGGCAGGGATAATTTAGAGGGAAATTTAAATGTGTTGTTTGCCTGGTGTTAGGGGAAGGGGACATTAGCTGCAATTACCTTGTCTTTAAACAGGAATTACCTTGCCTTTCATTGTTCACTTGGGAGCTTAAGCAGCAGGCAGATAGGAAAGAGGGCTGGAGTTATATTCTGTTTTAACTGAAATATTTGAATAGTTTGTAAGTGAAATTAGTTTTATGTGTTAAAAATTATTACCTTGAATTAGAACTGTTACATTGTAACTTTGGTGGCTTGGGTATAGTTGTTTGGCAGGGATAATTTAGAGGAAATTTAAATGTGTTGTTTGCCTGGTGTTAGGGAGGGACATTAGCTGCAATTACCTTGTCTTTTAAATAGGAATTACCTTGGCTTTCATTGTTCACTTGGGAGCTTAAGCAGCAGGTAGGAAAGAGGGCTGGAGTTATATTCTGTTTTTAACTGAAATATTTGAATAGTTTGTAAGTGAAATTAGTTTTATGTGTTAAAAATTATTACCTTGAATTAGAACTGTTACATTGTAACTTTGGTGGCTTGGGGATAGTTGTTTGGCAGGGATAATTAGAGGGAAATTTAAATGTGTTGTTTGCCTGGTGTTAGGGGGAGGGGACATTAGCTGCAATTACCTTGTCTTTAAACAGGAATTACCTTGGCTTTCATTGTTCACTTGGGAGCTTAAGCAGCAGGCAGGTAGGAAAGAGGGCTGGAGTTATATTCTGTTTTAACTGAAATATTTGAATAGTTTGTAAGTGAAATTAGTTTTATGTGTTAAAAATTATTACCTTGAATTAGAACTGTTACATTGTAACTTTGGTGGCTTGGGATAGTTGTTTGGCAGGGATAATTAGAGGAAATTTAAATGTGTTGTTTGCCTGGTGTTTGGTAAGAGCCTCCCACCCACCCTGTTTTGTATGCCTCTTAAATACTGAAAAGCCACTGGGGGTTGGGATTGAAGGCCTGAGTATTTCTGTTTGGGACTGAAATTCGAAGCAACAGGAGCTGGTGGGCCTGTGACATCATACGGTACCTGATGTCTGCTTACACACACTGTTAGTGGGACTGAACACACACTGGACTGTATGTGTTTATGAGACTTGGGAACGTTATTGGTGGGGTTGAAATTGGGTTTGTAAATAACTACAGTCAGTATAGAGAGAAACTGTACTCTGGGGAAAGGGACTGAGAAAAGGGGGTGTGCTATTATAAACAGAGGGGGATAATCAGGGTGGCCATATTCCACCATGGCAGACATCTTCGGAAGGGTTGTAGGCTGCACAGGCTGTGGGATGGCAATAATTCTAAATTGGGCCTGGAGAGGGAGGCTGCCCACTCTGTAGACAGCTATCTTGTATCAGGAGTGAGGTATAATGGTTAAGGAGTAAGCTGTGGAGCTGGGGGTGTCCAGATAAGGGTGTGGATATGGGCAGCAGAAGGGTGGGGCTGAGGGAGGCTGGGGCAGCGCCTGAAATTACAGGACGTTATGTTACACAGCAAGCAGGGGGGGATATTAGGGGACAGAGGACCCTTAGATAGGAAGTTGATGCTAAGGGGAGCGTGCAGGGTGAACATTCTGAATACAAAGAGACTGGAGGGGAAGAGTCAGGAGGGGCTGTTGTCGGAAGCCTAAAACAGCAGACTGTGGGAAGGGAGCTCCTAAGGTGAACAGTGCAAGAGAGGAAGAAGAGGTCAGTTTAGAGATGCAGTCAGGAAACTCAGGTTACTTGATGGAGGCTGACATAGAGTGTCACAATAAATTGAGCTACTAAGCAACCTAGAGGGGAGGAAGGGTTGGTGGAAATGAGGAAACTTATACAGAGGCCGGGGAGTCGGATACCCATAGGGCATCGCAGACCAGCTATGGAAAGGATAGACATAGTCCCAGAGGGAGAATGGGAAACATATATGTTAAGCAAATGGGGGAGATGGAACATATTCCAGACATGAGGGAGGAGAGCATGATTGGAGAGAAACTGGGAGACAAGGAGGTGGGAGAGGAGGCCCCCTTCAGCAGGGAGGTCAGTACCAAGGATGGGGCCCTAGCTAAAGGGGACCCACAGAGAGCCTCTGGAGGCAGGGGTACTATTACAAGGGGGGAGGATGGTGGTGTGGGGGAATGGGAAACCATCAGGGCCAGGATAAATGGTTCAGATAAGAGAGGGTTAAAGGGGACACCTATTCAGAGGGGGTTTGAGTTAAGTGGGCAAAATAGCAAGGGAGGCAGAAAAGGAAGGGTGACAAGGGGGTCTCTAATAAGGCAGGAAGACTCCCATGAAATTGAGATCATGAATAAAGGGGGGGAAGGGGGGCTGAGAGGGCATAGTGGAGGTAACCATAAGGATGACGGTGGTGTCAAGGTTCTGTTACTGGGAGACTCGATGATTAGGGGTATCCATTGAGAGGGACAGGGGGGTGGATGCCATAGCCAGGTGAAGGTAGTGAGTATCTCTGGGCTGACAGTGCACAGAGCAAAGTTCATGGTGTAGGAAATGGTTAGGGATTGTGGAGGGAAACCGGATTTCCTGGTGCATTTGGGAACTAATGATCTAGAGGGAAATAGCATTTTGGAAATCCAAGCAAGGTTCCAAGAACTTGCCAGAGTCTGTCGGGATAATGGATGCAACATTTCCTTTCCGGAGATATTGCCAGTACCAAAGGCCTCAGTGGAGAAAAAAATGAAGCTTACAGAGGTTAATGACTGGCTCAGGAAGTGGGGTGAAGAGAATGGGTTGGGGTGTTAGGGAACTGGAATGGAGTTTGGGAGGATAAGGGACTATATGCCAAGGACAGGTTTCATCTTGCCCCTTAGGGAAGGAAGTCCTTAAACAGGGATGGCTGACTACATACAAGAAAGGTGGGGTTTAAACTTGCAGGGGGAAGGGATGAGGAGGGCTGACCAGAAGCCCTCTCCTCCAGATGAGGGGAGTAGCCGTCAAGTCCAAGAGGGGAAGGGGGGAAACAGACTGGAGGTGGAGGTTTCAGGAGGAGCAGGGGGAGGATGGAAGTATAAGGAATCTGGGTGGGGTTCGACAAAGAGGATCAGGGATAAGGGTTGGGGGTTGGTGTTAGTAAATGCCAGGAGCTTGGGAAACAAGTTGCCAGAGTTCCAGGCCATGCTGTTCAAGGGGGGCTGGATGTGGCGGCGGTCACGGAGACATGGGCCAACAAAAACCATGACTGGGACCTAAATTTACAGGGGTACACTATGCTTAGGAAGGATAGAAAGGAGGTCAGAGGGGGTGGAGTGGCTATGTTCATTAGAGATGATATAGAAATTGCTATGGTAGAAGAGGCAGAGGGAAACGTGGAGGCCTTATGGGTCACCTTACGATCCCCAGCAGGAGATAAGGTCAAGCTGGGAGTAGCATATAGGCCCCTGGGATGAGTGATGTTCTAGAGGATGGTTTACTGGACAACATCATTGCCCAGTGTGGTCCAAAGGGAAGGAGGATGTTGATGGGGACCTAATATGCCAGTACAAACTGGGGAACCATGTCCTCTAGGTGGCCAAGGAGCAGAGGCTGCTGGATGGCTTCCAGGATGTGTTCTTAACACAGCATGTGATGGAGCCCACAAGGGAGGGCATGTCCTGGATGTGGTTCTGGCAGATGGGGATCTGGTAAGGGACATAGTTGTACAGGACCCCCTGACTGGGAGTGACCACAATACTGTCTGGTTTCAAATAAGCATGGGGGAGTGGGGGTGAGATCTAGGACACTGGCAGTGGACTTCAGGGGGGCAGACTTTATGGGCATGGGAAATATTCTCAAGGATCACTTGAAGGGGATTACCTCAACGACAAGTGTGGAAAGGAGATGGGAGGTCATAAAACGGGGACTTCATGAGGCAGTCAGGATCTGCGCTAAGTTGAAACGTAAGGGAGCAAGGTCACATAAACCATGCTGGTGGTCCAGTGAGGTACAGGTAGCAGTCAGAGAAAAGAAGGTGGCCTACAAAAAATATAAAACAACAAGAGGGATAGGGATAGGAAATGTACCAGCTTGCATCTAGAAAAGTCACCCGTATGGTGAGGGGAGCAAAGTCCAGTAAGAGCAGCAGCTGGCACAGGGATACATGGAGGAAAAGGGTTCTTCGGTACATTGGGGAGTGGAGAAAACTAAGGGCCATCTCAGCAGATTGAGATCAGAAGGAGGGTGGGTGGAAGAGGTGAGGACCAGGCAGAGGTATTTAACGAGTACTTTGCCTCTGTGTTCACTAGGGAGGGATGGGATATCTACAAAGCAAGGCATGAAGGGGATAGAAGCAGCAGGAGTGGGATCAGGGAGCAACAGAAATGGAGCAAGAGGGAGGAAAGGTACCCAGGGGTGTCACAGCTGGATAAGGATAAAAAGACCAGTAAGGTGGAGGGACAGATGATGCTATCTCCACCAAAGGGTGTGGTTAGCCCTCAAGGCCCTAAAGAAAACAAATCTCCTGGGCGGATGGCAGTGATCCGAGAATACTATGGGAATTGGCGGACATACTGGCTGCACCTGGCGGAGCTTTTCAGCAGGTCACTTGAGACAGGGAGGGTACCTAGGGATTGGCAGAGGCACATGTGGTACCAATCCATAAAGGGGGTCGAGGAGTACCAGGTAACTATAGACCCATCAGTTTGACCTCGTGGTGGGAAAATTAATGGAGAGTATACTAAAGGAACGATTGGGGTGTACTTGGAGGAGGTGGGAGGTCTGGATAGTCGGCAACATGGGTTTGTGCCAGGTAGATCATGTCAAACCAACCCTGTGGAGTTCTATGAATGGGTAACATCAGAACTGGACAGGGTAAGCCTGTGGATGTATTATTTTGGACTTCAGCAAGGCGTTTGACTCTGTCCCCACAATGGTCTGGTGGAGAAACTGATGGGGTTAGGAGTAGGCCCTTTGATGGTCAGATGGATTGAAAACTGGCTAGCTGGATGCACTCAGAGAGTAGTGGTCTGTGGGGAGCTCTCGAACCCTAGAGAGGTTGGTAGTGGGGTACCACAGGGCTCGGTCCTGGGTCTGATCCTGTTTAATGCATACATATCGGACATCAGGGAGGGTATAGGGTGTGAAATGAGTCTCTTCGTGGATGACTCCAAGATGGGAGCAGTAGTTGAGGGAGAAGAGGGGAGGTTGGCCCTGCAAGGACCTGGACACCCTGGAAAGCTGGGCTCACACATGGAAATTAATTTCAATATCACAAATGCAAGGTGTTGCATCTTGGTCGGGGAAACCCTAAACACAGGTACACCCTGGGAGGGGAGGTGCTGGAGGCCTCAATAGGGGAAAAAGACCTAGGGGTCATGGTGGATACATGTATGAATAACTCTGAGCCGTGCAGGACAGCAGCTAGCAAGGCAAACAGGATGTTGGGATGCATCGTAAGGGGGATCACCTCTAGGAGCAAGGAAGTGATTCTGCCGCTGTACAATGGACTGGTTAGACCACACCTTGAGTACTGTGTACAGTACTGGTGACCACACTTGAAGAGGGACATACAGCTCCTGGAGAGGGTACAGAGGAGGGCAACAAAGATGATATGAGGGCTAGGGGATTTGACTTATGAGGACAGACTTGAGGAGCTCTGCCTGTCTTCATTGGAGGAGAGGAGAGACAGGGGGGACATGATTGAGGTCTTCAAGTACCTCAAGGGAATAAATAGGGTAAACATGGAGGAGATCTTTAGACTAAAGCAGGGAGGTATCACCAGAGGGCATGGTTTGAAGTTGGAAGGTGGAAGGGTGAGGGGGGAAAAGAGGAGGAGGTTTTTCACCGAGAGGGTGGTGGACCCTTGGAATGCACTGCCTGGTGAGCTGGTTCAGAGATCCACAGTGGAGGGCTTCAAGAGAGGGTGGGACAGACACAGAAAGTGGATGTATCAGATGATGGCCTGTCCCGGGGGGGTGGGGATGGATGATAGGGGTTTCTGGAGAACAAGGGATGGGAGGGTCTCGGCACCCAACTAAGGATCTAGGTTTGAGCAGACTCGATAGACCGTAAGGCCTAATCTGCTGGCAAATAGTATGTTAGTATGAGATCCATAATGGTATCCCTAGCCAATCTGCTCAGTCCAAGGCTATATGAGAAGCCATGCTCACTACCCAAATCTTGGAGCAGGAGTAGGATGCATGCTGGGTTTCTTGACACAAAACATTCAAAGATGTGTGCAGCAAGCTCATCCAGAACAAAATTTTACATTCTTGGTATAGGATCCCTGCAATGCTCCATAAACTCAAAGTCCTGCCATCAGATGCATGCTGGCACTGTGGTGCTCCAGGCTGGAACATCCTGCACTTACTGTGGTCCTGTCCTTTTATTAAACCTCTCTAGGACAAGGTCTGTGCAATGGGAAAGGAGGTGCTCTGCATTCTGATATCCTGTTCATCTCTGCTGCTTATTTTGGGTATGGCCCCAGTTGTCAAAAATATGAAGCCTGCTGGCACAGATGGCTGGGCTAACTAGGTATGCAAAATAAGGGGCTTCTCCTCTGCAGGTGGTAAACTCAGAGTGTACCCTCCCAACAATAGCTTCTGTCTGGGCTCATACAAGTAATGACTCTGGACTGGCTCTCTCACATTTCCACCGAATCAATCGAAAAATAGAATGCTTGCTGGCTGCCTTACTTCATCTCCTTTGTGCCAAGGACTGATGTGGGTTAATGCCCCCCCTCCTCTTTGACACCCATGTTACTGTCACCTTAGAGCAGGCATCCCTATCCCCCTGCTGGTGCACAGCTGCTGTACTTATCTTACCTCTGACAGTTTAAGATTTTACTGTCTGAAATGTATGCCATATTAGCCCAGTCTGGATCTTTGATTTTTTTTTTTAAATAATGCTATAGCAAAGAGTTGTGCAAGAACAAGGGGGTCACAATATGAGGCTGGGGAGTGACTCAGGGGTAATGTGAGGAAGTATTTTTTCACAGAAAGGGTGGTGGATGCATGGAGCAGCCTCCCAGCAGAGGACCTAAATGCTAAAATGATTGGAGAGTTCAAGAATGCATGGGGTAGATGCAAGGCAACACTAGCGATAGGAAAAAGAGGGTAAACAACTGATCATTTAGGATCTGGAGTTTAAGTAGGTAGGGAAATGGGCAGACTAGGTGGGCCTGGTGGGCCTTATCTGCCATCAAAATCTATGTTTCTATGCTCATATGTCTGTTATTCCTTTTCTGCATGATCCAGGAGCCTTATGGCCACCATTTCTGGACTGTTTTTGGTACATCTGTATTTTAGTTATTAACTGTTTGCTGTATTACTGTACACAGTACTGTGATTCTTATAAATTTGCTGCTGTTGTGTTTTAAAGACAAAAAGATTACCTGACAAAAAAGCTTAAAAAAAGCCTAGTCCTTGATTGGTCTGGAATTAGTCACATGGCATGGAGGGGTTTTTTAACTATTGACCAGTTTCGAACCAAAACTGGTCAATAGTTACGTTTGAAATGGGTAGCAGTTCACTGGATTGGTCAGTAGTCTTTTGAACTATTGCCCACTGAACCTGTCAATCACCCTTCACCATGGTCCCCACAGCTGAAGCTGGCATCAGTTGTTCAGTCTCCAATGCCTTTATGTTCTAGTAATTTTTTTAAATATATAAATAGTCCCTGGTTCTAGTGTGGTCCCTTCAAGTTAAAATTCCCCTGGTAGTACAGAGGCCCACCCATTCCCTCTTCACTAACAAAATCTGTTTTCTTACCCAGACATAAAGATTTCTCCTTCCTCCCTGTCGATTCTGTTTTTATAAAATGTTGCAGTGTCTTTGGAATTGGCATTAGCTTCAGCACTTTTAGGCTTCCTCATCAAGAAACTGCAATAGCACTGCACAGAGATAACTTTCAGCACTAACGGTTAAACTTTTTGTCTGTATCAATCTAGAGCTCAGGTTACTGAGTGTTCTCTCCAGTGTGGACCAAATCCATCCCACTTCTCTGTTCAGCAACAAGTACTCACATGCTGGCAAAACAACATTTCAATTTTCATTTCTTCACCCAATCTCACTGCAAGATCCCAGAGAAGTGGATGCTGCTCCTCTGTATTTTGCTGACCACTAGTGACTGGACTTCTTGCTCTGTTCCCCAAACATAATTTACTGTCCTTTGGGATGAAGAAACAAGCTATTGTGGTGCAGGTCAGGCCACAGAGACCATGTACCTGGTGGCACCAATAAACAAAAACAGTCTTTACTTTTTTTTCTTGCTCTCCAACTCCCTTTGGCCAGCGCATGGGTAGAGGCATGAGTGAACACAAATGTACATGCTAGATGCCCCTGTAAAGTTCAGCTAAGGGGGGATGGAAGTGTTACAACCATGTAACATCATTGACTTTCATGCAGGAGTGGAACTGAAAGCTGAAGCTGGTGCTGGAGCATACAAGTGCCACTAGATTATGTGCACTTGCGGGGCATAAAAAACAAACAAACTGCTACTTACTCCAGTTTATGGCAAACTGAGGACCTCTTTGTAGATGTCAACAGACAGAATTGTGGGGGAAGGGAGGGGGAGACAGGGGCAAGACCATGAACTTGGAGGATTACAGGCTGACAAAGAAAGGATGAAAAAAAAACTAAAACAGATTAGTCATGGCTTTAAAATGAGTTTTTGTTCTGTTTTTTAAGTGTTGGCTGGGGTATTGATCAAAATGTATACAAATCTTAGGGTGGTATGCATGGATAGCAGGGAAACTAATTATAGTGGAGGGTTGCTCATAATGACTAGCATTGTTTCAGGCTGTAGTGTGAAAACCCTGACCACTTAGGATGAACTGTTGTCTTCCAATAGTCATATTGCTCTCAACATTCTGCCTTAGGCAATATAAACATTGTCAGGCAATAGTTCATCCCTCAGGATCAAGATTTTTACACTATAGCCCTCAACTCTGGTCGGTATTTCTATAATGTAAATATTCATTGCAAAAATGCCTTAATGTACCCATTAGAACTCAAATTAACCTCACAAAAGTAGGAAAAGTTGGCATAAGAGTTTACAAACCTAACCCCCCCCCCACTCAAGCAGCAGAAGCACAGGACCACACAAGCAACTGCAGACACCCATCATCAGGTAAGGCAGAGAACATACAACTGTTTTCAGATTACACAAATGCAGTAGCACTGATGTGCTACCCTTGGGGATTTGGATCTGCAACAGGCACAGTTCAAGATATACACACTCACTTCTGGCTGCAGACAGAAATCCACAATACTCACATCACAATACTGCTTCTAAGTGCAGAATTACAGGCCCCCGCAGTCACAGATACAAATCCACAATACTGAAATTACAACAGTTCTGTCTGCAGAAGCAACCAACTCTTCTGTAGCCACAGGTACTCATGCACACTTTAAGATGCACACACACACACACACACACACACACACACACACACACACACTTCTAGCTGCAGAAGTGAAGGTCCTGAGGAGCCTGTGCTTCTGCAGCTGCAGATGTAAGACATATGCACCGACTTCTGGATGCAGAAGCACAAACTCCTGTGGGGTCTGCACTTCTGCAGCCACAGACAGAAATCCATGGCACCCAAAGTACAACATTGCTTCTGTCTGCAGAAGAGTGGGTCTCTGTGGGGCCAGCACTTATGTAGCGACAGGTGCTCTTGCACATTGTAAGATATATACACACTTCTGACTGCAGAAGCATAGGCCCCGGAGGGGCCTGCACTTCTGCAGCTGCAGGTGTAAGACATACACACAAACTGTATAATGTGGGACACAACAATTATTTGTGTGCACCAAAAAAATAAATTCTTGGGTTGCACATTTGTTTCCATGTGATATGAGTGAGGATTATATTGCGACTCCCATAAGAGCGAGTGCTAATCATCAAAAACAAAATTGCTGATCAACACTATGCCAAACACATCAGAGACAATACAAAGCCATACCACCTATATGGGGGCCATTTACACTTAGTTTTTATGTGGGGGGACTATGCCCCCTACACCCCCAACTAAATATAATCAACTCCAGAGGTGCTGACACTGGGGGAGGAAGGGAAACATAGGAGGGGCAATCAGTGTGGGAGGGACAACCCCGTGGGTGGGGGAAACAACCTCAGGGGAACGGGAGCTAAAATATAAAAAAAAAAAAAAACAAAGTGCAAATACCACAACAGTAAAAAAAACTACAAATGCCCTAGATGCAGTCCTGAACCCGGGTTGTTTCACTTTCCAGGAGGCGGCCATAACCACCATGCCAAGAGGCCAGCTCAGCAGTTCTTCATTCAGATCATCTACTTACCTTACCCAGTCACTGACTCTACACTGACTACGTATTCCTGTTTACTATATTGTCCCTCCACAGTCACTATTCATTCCCCTTTGTTATTATTCCATGGTTGCTGTTTCTGTGGGTGTGCAAATTGAGTAATTCAATTTAAGTCGCTCAATTTGCTTCTCCCAAATCATGGGATATCACACATTTAAGTGTGACACAAGAATTCCATTTCTGTTGTGCGCTAAAAGTTCTTGTGCTGCAAATTTGAGTGTCACATTTAAATGCACAACACAAAAATGTCTGGTTTGTGACACAAGTATCAGCCATTTCAGTAAGCTGACAGTGAAAGAACTTAACAAATTCCAAAAAGGTATTACTGGCCTGTTTTTTGGAAAAAAAAAACCACCGGGTTCAAGTTAACATGTCCGGTTTAGCAATATTCATGTGTTAGTTTTTGTTAAAATACATTTTGTATGCATTTTCTAATTTTGTTTTTGCCCCAAAAACCAAAAACAAAAATAGAAAACAAACAAAAAAAACTAAAACAAATCAGTGGCCCTCACAACCTACACATTTTTTTTCACAGCTCAAAAACACAGTTAGTTATGACCTAAAAATGACTCACAAAAAATAATTTTGGGGTTGTATCACAGGGTTATCCAGAAACCCTTACTGAGCATACTCAAAAGCTACATTTCAAAACCTTATAATTCTGGACCCGATTCATATTTTTTATTTATTTATTATTATTTATTTATTTAATCTTGGAAATAAGACCTTTGAGCCAAGGGTTCATTTAAAAAGGCTCCACATCAGCAAAATGAATGATACAGAGGATGGATTAACAGACATAGGAACATTGGATATAGATAAACAGGCACGGTGAAATACAACAAGTAGGATAACTGACTGATAATCTAATGCCCAAACTAAAAATAGTATTAAGTGCTATTATTAAGAGGAAATCTGATGATGGTAAGCAGGTCGGGGGGCAGAGAAAGCCAGTGAAAGTTATGCTGGTTATAGAAGTGAGAAAGGCGGGTTTGTAGGTGATAGACAGAGGAAGAAAAGAGGGTAGAAGAGCAGGGGAGGTTAGCAGCTAATTGATGGTGGAAGAAGAGTGAGGGAAAGAACATGGGAGGTGGTTTACTGAGAGATAAAGGTAGTGACAGTTCCCAGTAAAATAAGGAAACGAGGGTGACTGGGAGCTCAAGGGCTTTGCAAGGTAGCAGCCCAGGAGGGCATTGTCAGTGGAAGGCTGCAGAGTTAAGTGTATAGGGATACAGGGGTTAAGAGTGGCAGTCACAGCTGCTGAGTTAGACTAGGTGATGTTGAAGATGGTTTTTGAAGGGGCCAATACTGGGGGTGGATTGGATATGTGCTGGGAGGCTGTTAAACCAGTTGGGAGCTCTGTGCATATATGCTCTTTGTCCTTGGGATATCTTACAAAATGGAACCAGGAAAGCTTGATTGGGCACGCTTCTAGTGTGCAAAGAGTTTGCCGGGGCCCTCATTAGATGCTGCTGAGTAGAAGGGTGGGGCAAGTCATAGGGAGATCTTTTCAGTCAGGAGGCAGATGTGATAGTGTATTCTGTTTTGGAGGTTGAGTCAGTTGGATTGTGCACACAGGTCACAGGTGTGAGTGTCCCAGATGACACCAGTAAGTAACCTGCATGCTTTGTTAAGGGTGACTACAACCCTTCTGAGGGCAGTGGGAGAGGCCGTGCAATAGAATACAATGCCATAGTTGATGATAGATAGTATGCAGCTGGTCACAGTGAGACATAGAGCCTCTAAGGTTATGCAGTGTTGGTGCCTAAAGAAGAGGCCTAGTCTGATATTAATTGTCCTGGAGATGGTAGAAATGTGCTCATGAAAGGAAAGTGTGCTGTCCAGGGTGATGCCTAGATACCTAAAGCTGGGTACCTGCTCAAGTGGAGTGCCCAAATTGTTGGTGATGAGTAGCTGGATAGTTTTAAATGTGTTATGTGGTCCAGCAAAGATCATGTATATGGTCTTTTTGTAGTTCCCAATTAATCTCCGGTCCACAAACCATGTTTCAATTGAGATAAAACTATGCTGCAATTCACTCATAAGGGGTGAAGTATCAGGCTGACTAGAGTAAATCACATCATCATCTACATACAGGAGAAGTTTGCTAGGACAGGCTAGGGGAAGGGTATTGAGGTTGAGGCTGAATAGGAGGTGGCCAAGGATTGAGCCCTGTGGAACACCAGAGAGTACAGGGCAGTTAGCTGAGAGTGAGTCTGAGATTTTTACATGCTGAGTTCTGCCACCTAGGTAACTCCTGAACCAGGCGGCAACATCATTAGAGAGTCCTATGGAGGGTAGGGCCAGAAGCAGAAGGGAGCGATTGACCATGACAAAGGCCTTTGTAGGATCTATATAGACAGACCCTACAAGGTGACCACGGTCTAGGGCTTTATGTATAAAGTCAGTATAGGTGTGCAGGGCAGTGGCAGTACTGTGATCTTTCCTAAACCCATGTTGCTGTGGGCACTGAATGTCATGAGTGGAGAGGTATGCAGTTAGTTGTTCAGCCACTATGCCCTCAAGGGCTTTAGAAAGATGAGGTAAGATAGAGATGGGATGGTAGTTGGCATGGTTTGCTTTGTCACCACTCTTGAAGATTGGTGTCACAGTTGCAGCTTTCCAGACTGATGGGAATTGACCTAGGTGTAGGGACAGATTCAGGATCCAGGTGAGCGGGGCCAGGACAGCATCAATGGAGAGGAGGAGTAGCTTGAGGTCAAGGATGTCAGAGCTGTACCTTGACTTAACAAGTACTTTCATAAGGTGTTTCTAGGAGGTGCAAGGGGAGACCGATCTGAAATAGAATTGAGGGTTGTTTGGTGGGGAAGCCCTGCAGTGAGTAATGTCATCAGTGGAAGGTTCGCCGAAAAAGCAGGGGGGTACTCCACTCAGGTTAACAAATGAAGTGTTGAGAATGTTAACAATTTCATTCATGTCTTGAACAGAATGCCCATTGTGGTTGAGTAGGGTGGGAGGAGACTGACTGGGTTTCCCAGTAAGGTTTTTTAATATTGTCCCCAAATTTTTTACTATTATCCCAGGAGCTAGAAAACTCATCCTGGTAGCATGTGGCCTTAGCCTGTCTTATGGCCCAGGTGCAGTTATTTCTGGTGGTTCTGTAACATTGCCAGTCACTCGGTGTGCCCATAGCAAGTGCCACTTTCCAGAGGTGGTCACTTGAGGCCATAAGGTGCAGGAGAGAGGATGTAATCCATGGATTAGATACTCCTTTCACCTTATGCTTCTTGTAGAGGGCAAATAAGTAAGGGGCCGAGTTGAACCTGGTGATGAAGAGGCTTAGGGCCTTATCAACACTGTCAGTCAGGAAGTCTGGGGACCAATCACACTTGTGGAGATGATCTAGGAAGGGTTCCATATGCCCTTTCTTGAGAACATGCTAATATGATGTTTTGTAAGGTTGTTTAGGGGCCTTATTGGTCCAGCAGCAGGTGATAGGAGAGTGCTCACTCAAGGCATCTGGTAACACTGTGGTGTTGGTAATCATCTCAGGGAGGTTGGAGAAAATAAGGTTGATTTGCATGCTAGTACCAGTCCTATACTTTATTCTGGTGGGAGAGGAGATAAGCTGAGAGAGGTCGATGACTGCAGCTGCATCCTTACAGATGTCTGAGTCAGGAGACAGCCAGTTGATATTAAAGTCGCCCATCACAATGACCTCCAGTCCTTTTGGCAGATTAGCAATGAAGTTAATGACCGTATGGAAGCTTTTACGGCTTTCCTTTGGAGGAATGTAGACTGAAAGGATGTGAATAGCTTTTCTTTTGCTACTTAGTGTAAGTATAACCCCTAATGATTGAACACTATCCCTAGTGGATGGTGAAGGAAACACTTGGCATTGCAGTGACTCTGAGATATCTAAAGCAAAGCCACCCCCATGTTTATCTATCCTGTCTAACCTAAACATAGTGTAGCCATTTAGGGAGACTGCTGAGTCTGATACGGCGGGGAAGAGCCAGGTCTCGACTATGGAAAGGACATCAGGCTTGTGCTGTAGCACCCAGATTTGGAGTTGATCCAGCTTTGGCTGAAGGCTTTGTATGTTAATAAAGGCAATTCTAAGTCCCCCAGGGTTATTGTTGTTAACAAATGGCATCTGCAGGGGACCAGGGTTAAGTTGCACATTTCCAGACAGCAGTATTATTAATAGGAGCTTCTTAGTCAGGATGTGTCTGAAGATCCTACAGTTTGATATGAGCATAAAATTGATGGGTTTAGGAGGGATTGTTGGGACAGCTATAGAGTTGAGATGGAGGAATAGGTAGTAAGCCATGTGAGAGGGAAGTTGGATAGCATGATGGGTAAGCCTAACAAGCTTGAGGTCAAAGGGAGGATGATAGGTTACCGTGCCTGTGACTGGGGATTTTGAGAGCATAGAAGACAGGCCAGTGGAGGGTATAGAGTTATTTCCATGTGATTGGTTCAAAGATAATGTTAGCAGGGCACTGAGGAGAGTGTAATAATAAAGTGCCATGTGACCTTGATGATGTATAAATTATATGCCTAGCTAGCTTAGAAGGGCAGTCAACAAGAAACGTCGATGAGCTAACACGGTGCTAGAGTGAGCTCCAGGGCTCCAGCAGTAGGGAGGCATTTTTTCAGTACCTTGCTGTGCTAACTCAGGCTGCTCCGGTGAACTTTATGAGCACTCCATTTGGAGTGTGAGCTGGGAAGTGGAGTAGCCTGTGGAAACACAAAAAGATAAGGTTTGAGGGGGGTTTTAGTGGGCTAGCAGGAACAATGGAGGCAGGTGGGAAATGAGGAGGGTGGTGGGTGAGTGAACTGCAAAAATGCGGGTTCCCCAGTGAAAGAAGCAATGGCGGTGAATTCAAATTGAGTACGAGAGGGGGTAGCAGTTCAGAGACTAAGCAAAGAACAGGTAAAATCATAGTACAAGCAGGCTAAACAATGTCTCTAAATCAGAGAAAGCACTTGTAGATGGTAAAAAGTCTTACAGTAACAGCTAAATTAGCCAAAGTCCTCAGTTACAGACTGTACAATGCAAACAAAGATGACTTAAAGTAAAAACTAAATCATCCGAAAACCACAGGTTGCAAAATGCTAACTGATAAAACAATCTAAAGCGGTCTGCTGACTGCAATGCAATTTTAACTCCCTGAAGCCTCAGGAGCTCTTTGAGAGTTCCACCACTTGTGGCCTGTATACTTTTAACAGTGCAACCTGGAGCTTTCTGAGCAAAATCAAGCCATAATCAGCATGCCACAAACAAATGCAAATACATCATGAAGCGTAAGTGCTACACACAATGTGCAAGTGACAAAGTTGTTCAGCACAAAATTACCTTTCTAATGGTGCTATGCAATTAATTATAAATTGTTCCTATGTTATTCTATATTGGTTGAAATATCGAGATAATTTTTTTTTCAATAAAAAAGGCACCATAAACCATTTTTTGTGGGAAAATATTTAACATATTAATACCAAATTAAGCAGCCATGCATTACATGGAGGTACAAAACTAATGTTGTACTAAAAAGCAATTTTTCTAATATGTTACATGTATTTTTTCCATTTTATTAAAGGAGGCTAGCTGAAGCCTGAGAGGCAAATGTCAGCCTTACACACCACACCATACAAAAATGTGAATATCTTCTAAAGTATACATGACAGGCACAAAATATGTGTGGCAAAGTTGTTCAGCACACAATTACCTTTTCATCAGTGCTATGCTGTTAATTCTACTCACTTTAGTTTGTGAAATATTTAAGTTTTGAGCAGTATATTCTCAGACATCCTAAGTCCTCAGTGGCACAAAGTGTAGGACATCTGGAGGCGTTAAAGACCTCAGGAATATCTTTTCTGCTGCCACCTACAGGCATCTTGGGGCCTCAATGAGTTAAGGAATATGGTGATAGAGTGGTCTTCAGGACTCCAGCAGTAGGGGATAATTTATTTCAGTACCTTGCTGCACTACTTCAGGCTGCTGTGGTGAACTTGCTGAGCACTCCATTGGAAATGTGTGCTGGGAAGTCATTTTCATGAAACCTTCAAAAGGAACAGCGTTAGCACAAGCCCCTTTGAAAGTTTCAGAACAAAATTCTGTACCATCTTGGCTATAGCTGACAGCAAATCAATGTCCTAAAATGGTTCTTTTTATGTATTGTTGGTGTTTCTGGATCCCAGAATCCAGTTAAGCAGCCATAACAAAACTTCTCATGTCTTGTGACATTGTCATCTGGACAGTACAGGCTAAATTTGACACAACTTCATCATACACTGCCAAACTTATTAAGGTGGAAAGATTGGGGTTTCATATTGAACAATCTGCTAAACTAAATACCACAGAAGTAGGGACATGTGGCATTAGGGTTTTCAACCCTAACTCCCCCCAGCAGCAAAGGGACAAGACCTCACAGGCAACCACAGACAGCAATCATTAGGTAAGACAAACAACATTCTTACAACTGTTTCCAGATGACACAGTGCAGTAGCACTGATGTGCTAGTTTTATGGATTTGTATCTACAGCATGCACACTACAAGACATACACATCCACTTCTGGATGTAGACAGAAACCGATAATATTCAACTCACAACACTACTTCTGGCTACAGAAGCACAAGCTCCTGCAGCCACAGATACAAATCCATGATACCCAAATAATGAGTTCTTTTGTCCACAGAATCACAGGTCCCTGTGGGGCTAACATTTCTCTAACCACAGGCACTCATGCACACTGTAAGACATGCATGCATACATATACTGCTGGCAGCAAGATCATAGGTGCTTTAGGGGTCTGTGCCTCTCGGACACAGGTGTGAGATATACACATCAACCTCTGGCTGCAGAAGCACAGGCCTAACAAAATCCATGGTACCAAAATTGCAGCACTACTTCTGTCTGCAAAAGTGCAGGTCCCATGGGGCCAGTCATTCTGCAGCCACAAGTACTCATGCACATTGTAAGACATACACACCAACTTCTGACTGCAGGAACGCCGACTAATAAAGGACCTGCACTTTTGCAGCCAAGGTATAAGACATAGACACTGACTTCAGGCTTTAGAATCACAGGCCTCTGTGGAGTCAGCACTTCTGCAGCCACAGATAGAAATCCATGGTACCCAAATAACAGCATTGCTTCTCTCTACAGAAGCATATGCCCCTGGTGGGCCAGTGCTTCTGTAGCCACAGGTACTCATGCACACTGTAAGACATATGTACTTTTCTGGCTGCAAAGGAACAGGCACCTGAGGCATACACATGGACTATATAATGTGCAACACAAGAATTCCATTTGTAGTGCACACTAACAATTCTTGTGTTGCAGATTTTTGTGTTACACTTACATGTGTGACACAAAAGGTCCCAGCTTGTGACACAAGGATCATCTATTTCGGTAAGCTGACATCCAAAAGAATTTAACCAAGTCCAAATGGTATTTCAGGCCTGTTTTTTGAAAAACAAATGCCAGAATTGAGCTTAATGGGTCCCATTATAAGGATTCATGTCTTTGTTTTTTATTAAAATAACTTGTATTTATGCATTTTTATATTTTGTTTTTGCCCCCCCCAAAAAAAAAAGTTGGTGGCCACCATGACCTAAAAATGTTTTCTCAAAGCCCCAAAACACAACTAGACATGACCAAAAAGTGACTTGTTAAAGAAGAATTTTTGGGTCATATCAGAGGATTATCCTGAAAATTCCTATTGAGCATGCTCAAAAGCTAAATTTTAAAACCTTATAACTCTGGACCTGATTAATATTTTTTCACAAGACCTCCAAAAGACATACCCTTAGCACAAGCCCCTTTTGCTTCGAAAGCTGTGTAACAAAATCCTATACCATCTTGGGTGTAGTAAATAAATGGCATGAACTGCTGCTTTGTATATATTTTTGATGTTTCTGGATCTCAGAATCCAATTAAGCAGCCATCTTGAAACTTCTGATGTCTTGAGAAATTGACACCTGAACTGCACCAAATTATGAGTTCCTTTGTCAGCAGAAGTGCAGACCCCTGTGGGGCTAGCACATCTGTAACTACTGGTACTCATGCCCACTGTAAGACATGTATACATACATGTATACACATTTGGTGGCAGATGTGCAGGCCTCTGAGGGGTCCGTGCTTCTACAGGCACAGGGGTAAGATATACACACCAGCCTCTGGCTGCAAAAGCACAAGCTCCATGAAATCCATGATATCCAAACTGCAACACTACTTCTGTGTGCAAAAGTGCAGGCCCCAATGGACCAGCACTTCTGTAGCTACAGGTACTCACAAACACTATAAGACATACACAGTAGCTTCTGGCTGCAGATGCACAGACACCTGAGGGGGCCTGCATGTTTGCACCCACAGGCATAAGACATACACACCATCTTCTGGTTTTTGAAGATCAGGCTCCTGTGGGGTCTGTGCTTCTGCAACCACAGATATAAATCCATGATACCCAACCGGCAACACTACTTCTGTCTACAGAAGTCCAGACCCCTATGAGGCTGATGCCTCTGCAGCTTCATGAGTAAGACATACATACTGACTTCCGGTTGCAGAAGTATAGGCCCCTGTGAGGCCTGCACTTCTGAAGTTGCACAGATAATTCATGATACCCAGATTGCAACATTTCTTCTGTCTGCAGCACACAGGCCTCTGTGGGCCCAATGCTTCTGCAGCCACATGTACTCATGCATGCTGTAAGACATAAACAGACAGTTCTGACTGCAGAAGCACAGAGCTTTAGAAATTCATGTAGCACTTCAGTACTTCTGCATTTGTGTCATCTGGAGACAGTTGTATATGATTTGTCTTACATGATGATGGCTGTCTGTTATTGCTTGTGTGGTCTAGTCCTTTTGCTGTTTGGGGAGGTGGAAAATTAGGGTTGAATACCCTAACACTGCATTTCCTTACTTTTGTGCCATTACGTTGAACCCAGCTGGTGCATTAACACAATAGTATGCAACTAAGTTCCTTTCCATTTCAGTTAGTGGAGTCATAACCTCCTTCATGCAGATCCCTTTGGGCAGATGATCAGTGCCCTCTTGGCCATGCTCCAAGGGAAGATTCCTTCTGCCACCAGAAGTGCAGGGCCCTCTGGGCACTGCTTTTCCATGTAGTAATGGATGTCAACAATTCTTGGGGCTGTCTAGCAGGCTGCTGAAGTGCTAGGTCTTCTGGGTGCACATCTATTTGACTACAGATATAGAAAGAGAAGGATGAAAGTCCATATGTCAGCCAAAATGCAGGGCCCTCTGACAGCAATGGGTGCATAGGTGCAGGGTCCTATACTAAGACAAGAGTTCTCTTCATAATATGGTACTTGTGCCACTGTGGCCAACCCTAAACTTTCCTTTCCCTGACTGGTGGGTGGTGCTACATGGCATTGCTGCTCATGTTGGTGTATCCAACTAGCTCGCTCTCTAAACTTCCCCCAAAACTCAGCTCACCAGCATGGGATCACAAAACACTACTCACTGAGCCAAAGGCTTGCCCTGCACATGACACTTTAAATATTTTTTTTAATTTGATCACAAATTTTCAACATAGTTTTTTATGACTCCTGCTAATTAACATGACTTGTGGCATTTCTGGAATACTGGATGTAATGCCATTGTGCCCAATAAATGTGAAAATGCATTTCATACAGGATATAAAAAATGACACCTGTCACATTCAGTAGGTGACATGAAAAAATGGCCATGTTGAAAGTTTGGAGTCAGAATATTGAAAATGATCAAAGTTATGAGCTAGCATGGAACAAATTTATTGAACATTCATAACTTTTTTGGTTTTTAATATTTTGACCCAAAATTGTGAACACAGTCTTCTTACCACAAAAAACTCCTGTTCCTGTGTGCATGGGAAATTGTGACCCAAAAACTAAATTTTCTGTGCACACAGAAAATGTGGGTGTTTCAGAATGTTTCTGCCCACCAAAACGTCATTCCCTAAGTGTGCAAGAAATTGCAACTGGTGTGCATGGAAGTTTGTGACCTAAATCTTTTATTTTCTCTGTGCACTAAAATTTAGGGTGTCTCAGAATGTGTCCGACCCCAAAACTCCATTTCTCATACACTATGGAAATTGTGACCTGAAAATTCAATTTCCCATATTCATGAAAAAAAAATCAGTATATCAAAATGTGTCCAGCCCCAAAACTTCTTTTCCCATACACACACTGGAAACTGTGACTTGAAAATTCAGTTTCCTATGTGCACAGAACAGTTGGGTCTCTCAGAATGTGTCCAGGTCAAAAACTCCTTTTCCCATATGCACAGGAAAGTGTGACCTGAAAACTCAATTTCCCATGTGCACAGAACATTTTGGTGTCTCAGAATGTGTCTTACCCCAGAACTGCATTTCTGATTTGCACAGGAAATTGCAACTTGAATGGGGGAAATTGCAACCCTAAAAATTTTTTGTGTCTACAGAAAATTGAAATCAGTAAACTCAATTTCTTATGCACACAAAACAATTGCCTGTCTCAGAATGTGTTCTGCCTCCATACTCCATTTCCCGTGAGCATGAGGAATTGTATCCTGAGAAATCAATTTCTGTGCACATAGAAAATATTGATGTGACCACAAACTCCATTTTCCATGTGCACGGAAACTATTGGTGCCTCGGAAAACTCCATTTCCAGTGTGGCTTCAACCCTGAAAGTTTTGGTGGAAAAAATCTGCACCATTTAGACTGTAGATGAGAGCAAAATAAATGCATAATAAGTATAGGAAAAAACACTGCACTTCATTAAAAATTGACATTTTGTATTTTGGAAACCACATAAGCTGCCATCACAAAACTACTCATTTCTTGAGGACTTGCCTGTGAGACAATGCATGACAAATTTTGGGCACGCTTGCCAAATGTTGCCAAAGTTATTAAAGTGCAAAAAAACTGAGGTTTAACAACTGTTTTGTGGTTGTGACAGCTAAGTTGTGCAAATGCAAAACATCCTCGTGACTCAAAAATATGGGGTACATATCAGATGATTAAAAAGGCAAACTATGTTGGGATGAATTCCACTCAGACTAAAGCTTTCTTACCAATGAATGCTTTTTTATTTCTCTAATCTCACTAATCCATTGTGGCACAGTTTCATGGCACTCGCCACTTCATCAGACCCAACAGTGTTGTAATCTGTTAAAAGCAAAGTACAACTTTAAAATCCACATATAAATAGATTTTAAACCCCTAATATTACTAATTCAAAACCCACCATCAGTGTAAAAATCAGTTAACACAGTGTCTAACATTTCATCCTTCAAAGGGAAAATATACCCTGTAGTGCTGTGCCATGCTAAATCTCTAATCTAAACATAAATTTCATACATACCTCATAAACATCTTTTTATATGTATTCCAATGTTCAGATTGAACACTTCACATACTCAACTTATGATCTCCGCTAGGCCATATGTTTTATCCATAATCTCTTGAAGTCCTTAATATTCAGTGTCCTGTAAAAAAAAGTCATAATGTATCTCTTTTCTGGGCAATGTTGAATTAATTGAAATCTGTGTTCATGATACTAAAACATTACTCACCTTACTAGCCTTGATGTTTCATACTATGCTCAAACCATACTTTTAATGCCCTGAAGGGGTTCAAATAGATAATTTATTAGTTCTACTACTCTTTTTCAAAAATAAAATTAAAAAAAATTAACTGTACATCCTTTATAAAATAAAAAGTTTGGGGGCACACTTACTCTCAGGGCAGGCTTGCAGCAAACAGAAGCCATCTCGAAAGGACCAGGGAACAGCTACTGCCAACACATGCACAGTATAAATACCGCATTGCATTGGGGGAACTGACGTCATTCTTGACATCATTGTCAAATCCTCCCTCAGCGACATCTTGTAAGCCTGCTAATGCAGATATATCAGTGGGCTGGTAGCTCCAGATGATGGAATGCTGGGCAGTAGCAAAGGAGCACCAGTGTTGCAAGAGGAAGACGGTTTGCCCCCACCCTTGGCTTAAAGCATCCCAAAAATTTTTTCTTTTTTATTATTTACTTTTTAGAAGGTTTTAATTAAATTTTCCACTTAGTTCAAACATAATTTAAAGTAGTGCAGAATTATTCATTTATGAGTGTCACTATTATAACTATTTGAAAGTTGGGTTGAAACTAACAGGATCTGTACAGAGATCAGCCCGTAGCTAGTAACTGTCTCTTTTCTAGGCATTAGACTTGTCATCTAGAATGCTATATCCCCTAACAAAACCAAACTATCAAACTTAAGTATAATTTCCTGTACTAGCAGATACTTACATAGGCTGTTAAGTCATAATTATATCCCTGCATATATAATCCATGTAGCCTCAAAGAGGCTTAGTTGAAGCTTATACTCTCATATATTTGAGTCTTTCAGCAGCATTCCATGTCCATATCATATACAAAACATCACCAATATAAAATCCATTCATAGTTCTCATTGAACCCAAAGACAGGATTCACATTGTGCATTTTGAAAATCATAAAAAAAATTCATGTTTCAACAGCAAATCATCCCAGCTCACTTTGCCTCCTTCTGGTTCACAGGCTGACCTCTGTACAGATCATGTTAATTTCAACCCAGTGTTTGAACAGTTATAATAGTGACACTCATAAATGATTAATTCTGCACTACTTCAAATTATGTTTGAACTAAGTGAAAAATTTAATTAAAATTTTTTTCTCAAAAGTAAATAATAATAAGGAAAAATATTTGTCATCCTCTCTAAGTTGAGAGCAGGGGGTGAACCACTTTATTTAGGCAGCAATTGTGCTCCTCTGCTACTGCCCAGTGTTCCAGCATCCAGAACTATCAGCCTGCTGAGAAATCTGCATTAGCAGGTTTACAAGGTATCACTGAGGGTGGATTTGGTGATGACGTCATGAATGACATTGGCCCCCCCCCCACAATGTGTTATTTAAACTGTGCATGTGCAGGCAACAGATGCTCCCTGGTCCTTTAGAGATGGCTGCTGTTTGCTGCAATCCTGCCCATAGAGTAAGTGTGCCCAAAAACTTTTTACTTTATAGAGGCTGTACAGTTAACTTTTTTTTTTGAAAGAGAGCAGTAGGATCCATAAATTCTCTCTTTGAACCCTTTCAGGGCATTAAAATTGCAGTTTTAGCATTGTATGAAGCACCAAGGCTAGTAAGGTGAGTAATGTTTTAGTATCACAAATACAGATTTTAATTAATGCAGCCATGCCCAGAAAATAGATATACTATGATTTTTTACAGGACACTGAATATTAAGGACTGTAAGGGATTATAGATAAAACATATGGCCTAATGGAGATCATAAGTTGAGTATGTGAAGTGTGGAATCCGAACATTGGAATACATATAAAAAGATGTTTATGAGGTATATATGAACTTTCTATTTAGATTAGAGATTTAATGACCGGCCCAGTGGCACTGAGGGTTGAGGCACTGGACGCCACACCTCGTGTCACACTGGTGACCCAGGTTCAGATGCGAGCCAGGGCTGCCTGGGGTTGGCAGGGGAGGGATAGGATCGAGCATCCTGTAGACTGCTCTCCTATCCCGGGGAGGGATCCAGGGAACCACCGCTCTGTAACGGCCCCTGGTGATGACCAAGGGTACTATCAGAGTGATGGCAGAAAGGGGGCAGAGTGGGAAGAAGTTGGCACATTGTGCTTCAAGACATCATTGCATGTCCACTCTGCAAGGAGTGAAAAATTGGCGGAAACATGGCAGAGCAATGATCTCAGTGGCTGATGGCTGCACCTGGCACCCCCCGGTTCCTGAGAGGATCCTACCACAGAGTGCGTGAGTGACAATGGCTTTCTCTGTGGGGGTGCCAGACCAGGCCTGGGGGAGTACCGGTGCAGGCGGCCAGAGATCACTGGGATCAATGCCGCTAAGGAGGAGTATAAAGAAAAATACAATAAAGAAAAGATTAGAGATTTAACATGGCACAGCACTACAGGGCAGATTTTCCCTTTGAAGGATGAAGTGTTAGACACTGAGTTAAATTATATTTACACTGGTGGTGGGTTTTGAATTAGCAATACTACGGGTTTAAAATCTATTGATATGTGGATTGTAAAGTTGTACTTTCTTTGCTTTTAACAGATTACAACACTGTTGGGCCTGATGAAGTGGCGAGTGCCATGAAACTGTTGCTCTGATGGATTAGTGTGATTGGAGGAATAAAGAAGTGCTTGTTGCTAAGAAAGCTTTAGTCTGAGTGGAGTTCATCCCAACATAGTTTGTTTTGTTATTGGACTGACTCATTTGAGTATGACCCAATTTCTAAAAACTTCAGAATATTTTGGCAACCTGAACCACAATTACTGGTGTCCACATCAGATGGTTACCATAACACCCTACTGAGAATGCTCAGGAAAAAAAATAACTTTAAATCCTTATAACTCTGAAATCAATTTTTTTTTCTTTTTTTACAAAACCAGTGAAAGGTACTGCCTAATGTTTTGGAGGAAAAACAATTCCATATCATCTAGGCTGTAGGTGAGAGAAAAAAAAACTGTAGTAAGTATAGGAGAAAACACAACACTTCATTAAAAATCAGCATTCCATATCTGAGAGACTGCACAAGCTGCCAACACAAAACATCCCACATCTTTAGAACTTGCCTCTGAGACAAAGCATGCTAAATTTTGGGCAACTGTGTCAAACTCCAGCAAAATTATTGAGGTGTATAAATTGAAGTTTAACACACCTTACTGAACCCTAACTATACTACTGCTACTGTGCCAGTATAATCTATATTTATATCTATATCTATATCTACATGTATAGCTATATTACAGCTTGTATGTATATAATGGGTTTTTAAAACTCTAAAAAACCCAGAAACATCATTGGTTGAAAGGCATCACCTAACTGAGCATTAATTCTCAGTAAATGAATGATTGGTTACCACGTTTGTCTAGTCTACAAAGAAACAGCTTAACTACATAATGAAAACCAATACATTACCCCAGTAGGTCACAAAACATTTCAGTGGCCATTTTTCATTGCACTACTAAAATGTCCTCAGTTCACCATATGTACTACTGTTTATAGATGCTCCATCTCAACTGATAATAACACAGGTATGTACAGTACATTTTGTGAGGAAACTGATGGGGGGTAGAGTGGCAAAATAATCACACAAAACACAGATAGTTGGTACAAGTTTCTTTGTTATGCAGTTTAGTGCACACAGCAATACAAGAGCAGATAATCTAATTGACAAGATTATGTAGCAGTTAGCATACAGAGAATATACTAATTGGCCAGAGTACCCTTCTTCTGGGAGAGCAGCAGAAAGTCAGAGGTCTTCTTATGATGGCACCTGCATCTCATCTGCCCAGTCCATCCGGGCTAATATTTATACCTAGCTTTGTGTTTAGCTATGTGATAAGACACAAAGACCCCCCAGAAAACTAAGGTATCTCAGCAGAACTTTTCCATGGCTTCCTGTTGTTCTGCAGAATGTGAGATGTATCTCACATGCTAGTCTTGGGCATTCAGAAAACATATTCTGCTTCCCCTTACTAGTAATGATAAAATCATGTGTAACCCTGACATGCTGGATCTGGTTCTACATCCGAGAAAAGCAACTTATGTTCTCATGGTCAGCAGTTTTATTTAGTAAAATTCCATCACTAAGCTCCCTGAAACAGGCCACAGTACATTATGCATTTCTTATTAATCACATATTACTAATACAGTGTATAAAACAATGACAGATCCCAATACTCTGTATGCCTACAGTCCTTGGGTTGACACTCTGAGCAAGGAACACAGTACATTGGCAAAGTGGTGTCACTAAGAGAAGGAGATGTCATGCTATTTAGATTAGAAAACATGAGCATGTTTTAACATTCTCAATTCCCCATAATGGTTGTGCAATCAGTGTCTAAGGTAGCATAGCATAGTAAATACAATAAGCACTAAAATCACCTGCAGCATAATTAACAGTTTAAAGCTAACTTCTAGCTACATATTCAAAATAATAAGGTCAAAATCAATGTTATGTAATAAAGAATTCAAAGAATGTTGAGCAATTGCACACTATTGATAACTCTAATCATATGTTCATCCTTATGATTAAGCAACAGTTTCAAGGCTAGAGAAGGTGGAGAAATATCAACATTGAATGCTGGAGTGTCATTTATGACATCATTTTAATGACCAGGTTCACTCAGAATATATTGTTCCTTATGGAGCGGTACTGGCAGGAGAACTGTTTGATCAATGACAGTGTGAGCAGTAGGTGTAAAACAGAAGTTTGGAATAGTTACTGATCATGTTAGTATCCCATATGTAAAGGTTTTATGGTTTCTAACTATACAATACTGACCAGCCATATTGTAGGTGACCTTTACCATCAGAAGGTGCCATTTTGTCAGTCTCACTGGACAGGTGCCATTTCATATTGACAGATGCTTACCTTTTCCTGAAAACCTCCATCAAGGCCACACACAGAAGTTAACACATCAAAGACATCACAGCAACATACCTCACAATGTCAGCTTACTGAGCAGCAAGCTACTGTATATGTGGGTCCAGAAACAGGGCCATAATGGGGTTATACACTACTAGGGATTGTGTGTCCACCCTCTCCTTATAAATGTTATCTTCCAAGTAACCCACAGAATGGGCTGTGGCCAGTTTGTCAAAAAGATCCACAGTAGGTGCAAATACTAATAAAGAAACAAATGTACAGGGTATCCTGTCTAGAACAGGACCCACTAGTATAACATTTTCCCTGGTTGGGGTGCAAAGTAACATCCCCCAAGTTTCTAGCTGTCACGAAAGAAAACTTCTGACAGGCATCAACACATCCTCTATGGATGTCTTGTGATCCGGTTATACATGCCAGGCAATACCATTTGGTCAAATACTGTAGTTATCAGAAATGAGGTCAGGGAAATGCCTGGTCTCCACCTCTCTGAGCAAGTGTGTGATCATTGTGAGAAAATAATTGCCATAGGCTGTGCATATTGTCTCTTTTCCCATATATCTGTATCAAGCTTCTTTATTTTTAACAGTGATCAATATATTAAGCTTTGTCTGTGCTTCCATAAACAAAACATGCAATGTTGTATATATCATAAACAGTGCATTTTTTCTTCAGTAGCAAGACCCTCTCTATACCTTGTAAAGCAAGGTTTAAAACAGACTCAGCAGACTGATGCTCAAACTAATTGATATGTCTTTTAATGGTTTCTAGGTCTGCTGTATTCCAGACAGACATACCAGAGCCAAATAGTCCTGAGATGACCCCTACCATTCCATCCAGGCTACAAGGCCATCTGGAATGGTACATGTCATCTGGCTGGGAAGATGCCATATTTGCAATAGAATCTTGAGAGTTAGCCTGGTAAGTTGCAATGATATCTAAAAGCAAAGAAGCATAAAACATTGAAACCTTTGTTCCCACACAAGACCCATATTCCATCAAGTGCCAATGTGAGAGGATAAACACAACAGGTATATGCATAAACTGAACATTATTAAGTAACCTCCCCCGGTATAGAAATAGCAATAAGTCCACTGGGTAGACCCAGATTCACCATGGGACAGTGTTCAGTCTCATCGAGCATTTGTGGCACAGGTGGTGATGTGTCATTGAAAGATGTCCCAGTTTGTTGTAAAACCTTTAAACTGACACTTTTCACCACCTGAGTGCTGGGGTTGCTGCTTACTCTGATTGCCAGTTTGTAAATGCTTGTGTCTGAGTGTCATACTGGGTCATTCACCAATGAAGCATTATCTGAAAAAAATATGTACTCAACTCTTATACAGAGGTCCTGTCAGAATAGAAACAATTCTGTCCACACATGTGCCTTTACCTCCTTGGTTGCAATCCCTTAAAGGAAAGTCTGACATGTCTCTTAGTGATTCTTTACTAAAAGGTTCAGTAAGACAGTCTGTAAAAAGTATGATGATGTCATAATCATTAGATAATCTTTGCCACCACAGTACATATGAGAAAACAGTTGAATTATTGGTGACAGGCAGCATGGCAGGTTCTTCATCATATACTGTCACCACTTGTTTATGCATGGTTACTTGGAGTCCCATGGGCACATGCCACAGGGCAATTTATTTTTATTTTTTATTTATTTATTTGGTATTCAGAAAAGACCATTGAGCACAAGCTCTTTTACAAAGGTTCCACATCAGGTTAACATACAATAGATGAATTACAGTACATAATGCAGTTATTATGCATACATTGGTTGCAGTAATTATCACTAGATGAATTACAGTACATGACACAGTTACAATTCATACATTGGGTTACAATACTACAGTTTTTGTCACTAGTACCAGGGATTCAGTACAGCATTAATAAGTGAGATAGATCTTCATTAGTGACATTGCAGATGGCCTAGAGGGTAAGGCTTGTCTGTTTGCAGATGACACCAAGATCTGCAACAGAGTAGATGATCGAGATGGGGTGGGCAGAATGAGAAGAGATCTGGATAAACTAGCAAAATGGTCAGAAGAGTGGCAACTGGGATTTAATGCAAAGAAGTGCAAGATCATGCACATAGGAAGAGAAACCCTGAAGCCAGCTATAGGCTGGGAGGGAGTTGCTGGCAGTCACAAAGGGAAGAAGAGACTTGGGCATCATCATCATAGATGACCTGAAATCATCCAAGCAGACCTCTAAAGCAGTAGGTAAGGCTAGGGGGATTTTAGGGTGTATTAGTAGGGGTATCAGAAGTCGTAAGAGGGAAGTAATAATCCCTCTTTACAAGACACTGGTTAGGCCCCATCTGGAGTACTGCGTGCAGTACTGGAGGCCACACCTTCACAAGAACATTAACCAAATTGAGGCAGTCCAGAGAAGGGCAACCAAAATGGTGTAGGGACTGCATCAGAAGACATATGAGGACAGATTACGGAGCTCAATATGTATACCCTTGAGCAAAGGAGGGAGAGAGGTGATATGATCGAAACATTCAAACACCTTAAGGGCATTAACAAGGTGAAAGAGTCTAACATGTTTAAATATAAGAAAAATAGCAAGACAAGAGGACACAGCATGAGACTAGAGGGAGGCCGATTAAGGGGGAATGTGAGGAAATTCATTTTCACAGAAAGGGTGGTGGATGCATGGAATGGCCTACCTCAGGAAGTGGTGGTTATTAATACAGTGCAGGGCTTCAAACAGGCACGGGATAGGCATAAGGGAGCAATACAGATGAGTATGAATAGATAGGCCACTGACAGAGCAAAGGCCAATTGCACATTTATAAGGTAGAAAAAAAATGGGCAGACTGGATGGGCCTTGCAGTCCTTATCTGCTGTCAGCTTCTGTGTTTCTATGTTACATTGCCTTTACAAGAGTCAGAGCTTTGGAACCATAGGCTATTGGCCACACACATGCACTCATTAATTGAAAAGGCTCACTCAAGCTCATTTGTAAAAGAGCTCAGTTGGGAGTCAGGCAGCAGGCTGCTGGCTTTGTAGTTGAGTGGAGGGCTGTGTTGGTGGCCCATGCCTGGCATCCTAGATAGGGGATGAAGGATGGGGTTACTTACTACCAGATAGGGTGGGAGGTGAAGGGTCCACTAGACACCAGGGAAAGATTTTATTTTATAACATGATCAAGAATAAGATCTTGAAGATGAAAAATAAGAGTAGTGATGTTAGCCTTGGTGTGTAGGGTGGCAATTACGGACAACAGGGGAATGAATGTGAATCTGGGGGGTCATAATTCTTCACTTGACTGGCAATCAGCTAGGGGGTGGGACCACTAGACACTAGGGAAATTTATTTTTCTGACAAATTTTGGTCTAGATCGGGGATGGGGCTGAATCTCGGTGGGGATTGGGGATTCTTCATACTGGGCCTCAATCGGCCAGGGGGGTGGGACCACTAGACACCAGGGATGACAGTGGGGATTCAGGGAATCCTTTTTGGATAGACATTTTAATGTTGCCCTGGGCAGGAGGGAAACACTTTTTATTTCTTTTTGGGGGCTGTGAAGTCTAAATTCTGCATTTCACACTGGCGAGATTCCGGCAAAATGCACGAATTTTGCAAACTATTTTGCAGAGTGAAATTCATGATTTCGCCACAATTTCGCCAGTGAAACTAAATTTTACTGCATCTCTAGTGAGGATGTGAGGGTGTTGCATAGGAAGGTGAACATGAACATCATTGCAAGAGCTGTATTTCTGCTTAAAAAAAGTAGTTTTACTTCACAAGCCAGTGAGATGGGTAGTGATACACAGGAACACACACAAGTGCTGAAAAATATCTGATTAAATAGGTGACCCATAGGAATGCATAGACAAGTGCTAGCACAGTTTCCTTGAAATGCAGCAACTCAGTTGCTAACAAAAAACCGTGCACAGAAACAACTACACACAGTCCAGATGGAAGCACATCTGTCTGTCTGTCTGTCTGTCTATCTATCTATTCCTTATTGTGTCCATATAAAAACACACACGCACACGCACACACACCCACACACACGCACACACACACACACACACAAACACACACACACACACACACACACACACACACAATGTATGTATGTATGTATACATTTTTTGCAAAACACTTTAATATACCAGTTAAGGTAACTTAACATCACATCACAAAAGTACAGAAATGTGGTGTTAGGGTTTCCAACTCTAACTTATTCCCACCCCCAAGCAGCAAAAAAGAAAACATTAGGGTTTAGGGTCTCTGGAGTCTTGGTGAATTAGTAGTAGGGTTTTCCTTGGTTTGTCAACCCTAATACTCACCTGTTCCCACCCCCAAGTCTGTAGCCTCCAGTCTAAAGTGCAAGGTATAGCTCCAAGCCAGTGTGTCATAGTTGTACACTCTTCAGAGATACAGAAGAATGTTATGCCACATGTTGCCAACACAGTTTGTTGTAGCTTTCTTTACATAAGGCCCCGAGGGCCTTGCATGAAGAAAGGAGATCAAGTGTGAAATTCTTTGCTCAGGGAATGGGGAGGGAATTAGAGCTGAGAACCCCAAGGAAGACCCCATCACTGATTTGCCATGACTCTGGAGACCCAAAACACCAATGGTTTTCCTTTTGCTGCTTGGAGCATGGGGGTGGGAAGGGATGTTAGAGTTGGAAACCCTAATGCCATAGTCCCCTACTTTTGTGGCATTAAGTTACCTTAACTGGAGTGGTAACAAAGCTTTTTGCTGAGAATTTCCTTTCTTTTTGAGATAGTGGTATCATATTGTTGTGAACAGGTGCAGTTCAGATGTGCAGGGATGGGAAGACTCCATCTGCCTACAGAAGTGCTGGGAATGGCAGCCCCACACCAACCAGAAAATGCAACTTAGAATTATCAAAGTTACGAGCAAGCATATAAAAATGTCAATGTATGCTCATAACATTTTACATATTTTGACCCCAAATTTTCAACATAGCCTTCTTATTTTATTTATTGATTGAACAGTTTCAGCAGGTAGGGCACACTGAGCAAAAAGATGCTCATCTCCCGGTGCGACCTGGGGTTGGGGGATACATGGGAGATAGAATATACATTACATAGAGTTATACATAGGAGACTATGGTACATGATACAGAGTGTACAGGGAATACATAACAGTGAGTTTACATTAGGATCCTGGTACATTGCTACATACAGGTTTGCAGATACATACAGGGGGAGGTGGAATATTGTGCCTAGAATACAGACAATAGAGTGATACTGAGAATTTGTACTGCTGGTGACAGGACTTGTTGTCTATAGAGAGGTTGACAGCTGGGTGGGTAGGAAAGTGCAGGAATTTTGAATGCGCCCAAAGCAGACAGACATAGTCAGTGGGATAACTGTGTTACTGGGGGCTGAGCAGAAGTGCTGGGGGGCAAGTGCAGGGTTGGATGAGCATATATGCCAGCATGAGATGAGAAATGCTAGGGCCGCTGGTCAGGCCACATAAGAAGAACGGGGGTCGAATGAGGGGATATGATGATGGAGGAGTCAGGAGCAGGAACAGCTTGTGGCGTAGTAGTTAAGTAGGGCAGAGGATATTGAATGGCTAGAGGAGGAGTGGCGGATTTGGGCCAGTTGGGTGTTCCATAGCTTGGGGAGATGGTAGGAGAAGGCTGATTGGCCTGCAGTGGTCCACCGGAGGGGGATTGTCAATAACCGGGAATCAGAGGACCTAAGGGCATGGGAAGGGGTTGGTAGGGAGGAAAGGATGGAGGTGAGGTAGGAAGGGAGAGCACCAAGCCAGAAGTTGGACACAAATTTGATACTGTGAATTAGCCGACTGGTTGTTCAGGGATGGGAGGGCCAGTGAGTGATAGAGCTCACAGTGTTGTGTACGTGGGGGGGCATCTAGGGTAAATCGGCAGAAATCGTTGAAGAGTGGGTCCAGACTGGCTAGGGTGGATTTTGTGGTTGAGCTGTAGACTATATCGCAGTAGTCAAAGGAAGGTAGAATCATTTTCTGGATAATTTTGCGTCTCACCGGGGGCGGGAGAAAATTGCGATTCCTGTAGAGGGCGCGAAGCTTGGGGCATAGCTTTTTCTGGATAGCATCCACATGGGTGGAACAGGACAGGTGATGGTCGAGCCAGACTCCAAGGTACCTAAAAGAGGGCACATCCTCTAGAATTGTTCCATCTGGGTGTGGAAAATCGGTTGTGAGGTGAGTCTGGATAGTCTCTGCCTAGAGCCAAAAGTCATGGAGACTGTCTTTTTTGCATTGAGGGAGAGTTGGTGGGAGTTAAACCAGAGCTGTACTTTGTTGAAATCAGCCTGGAGAGTGGAAATGACTTCTTCTTGGGTCCAGCCAGAGGTGAAGAGGACACTGTCATCTGCGTACATGTGTATAGAGGTAGTAGAGCAGGTTTTAGGCATGTCATTTAGTAGGACGGAAAAGAGAAGGGGGTCGAGAATGGAGGCCTGTGGGATGCCAGTGAGGATAGGGAGTGGAGGTTTTTACAGACTGTGTAGATGACCCCATCTAATGAACAAGGGTGGTGAAAATTTTCAAATCCTGCCCAAAAAGTGATTTTGCCAAGCGACTGCAAAATCACTTTTTGGGTCTGATTTACATAATTCCACCACCATTAGTCATGAGGTGGGATCCCAAAAAGGCCATATTAAAAATTTGGGTTCAAAATTATGCAAACATGATAGCTATGAATCAAAGTTTAAAACCTCATTAAATACATTGAACTGCAATTACCTTAGTTTACATAAAAATACGTGTTGAAAATTACATGTTTCAGAATACAGTACACGTCACAAATCATTGCATGACAAGTAAAGATGATGAGTCATGATTGGTAAAAACACGGTGAGAGTTAGCTGCTCGGAGGCTATTTGTGAGTGGTAATAACCCTTTACAGATTGCAAATACCATGCGGTTTGTTAATATTGCTATGTTTCACCAAAACTTAGATAACTACCTTTTGCTTGCAGAACTGTAGGGCCCTGCGGACCCAGCTTTTCTGCACTCATAGATTAACATACATAGTGTAAGATATGAACAACAATTTGTAACTGCAGAAGTGCAGGTTTTAAAAAGGGCAATGCTTCTGTAGGTACAAATAGAAATATGAACAGAAATCTATGATACCAAAATCACAACAATAGATCTGTCATGCAGAACTGAAGCATCTTATATAGCCACGATTGTTGCAGCAAGATACAATCAAGCACAGTGTAAAACACATACAATTCTTTGTGACTACAGAAACGCAGGTCCTTCCAGGGTCTGTGGTTCATGGAAAGAAACAAAAATATGGCACTGTGTTCTTGCATGCTCATGGATTTCTCAGTTAAAAATATATTGGCCCCATGGACGAATGGGCAGAATGGCTACATGCCGCACATCTGTGGCACATAGCCACTCAACACCCATTGCGCCCCCCACATGGGATGCACCAAGGGGGGCATGCAGCACCTATGCACCCAATCCCCCAGCAGCATGGAGAGCAATGCACTGAGGTGGGCAGGGAGTGGAGCGGCACTAGGCGTCATGAACTAACATGCATAGTGCTGCCTGTGGGGGTGTGGATGAGGGCCCAGGTTATGCCAGGGGATACAAAGATACATGGACACTGTTGGCAGATAAGGGCCTACAGCCCACCCAGTCTGCCCATTTGAGCTTGTAAGTTCACTTTATGGTTTCCTAGAAGTCTGTTACCCTTTCCCCTGACCTCCAGAATTCCCTTCTGTCTATTCAATGCATTCTTAAATTGTGTGATTGTTTCAGCCCCCACCACTTCCTCTGGCAGGGTGTTCCACTTGTCCACCATCCTTTATGTGAAGAAATTCTTCCTCATGTTTTCTCTGAATCATCCTCCCTCCAACTCCATCCCACATCCTGTAGTCCTGGAACATCTTTTTTGCTGGAAAATGGTGTATTCCTGCACCCTGTTCCTCCCTGTAAGGTACTTGTATTCCTCTATCACATCCCCTGTCTCCCTCCTCTCCTCCCCTCCAGGGAATACATATTCAAGTCCTTCAGCCTGTCCTCATAGGACTTATGATGCAATCCCTGTGCCATCTTTTTTGCTGTCCTCTGAATCTTCTCTATCCTGTCTATCCCCTTACGTAGGTAAGGTCTCCTGAACTGTACACTGTACTCCAGGTGGGGCCTCACTAGTGTCTTGTATAGTGGAATTATGACCTCTCTTTTCCTGCCGGTGATGCCCCTGCCTATGAATCCCAGAATCTTATTTGCTTTACCTGATGACTAGTCACACTGCTTCCCTACCTTGAGGTTGTCAGAAATAATAACCGCAAGGTCCCTTTCCTGCTTGGTGCATGCTATATCTTCACCACCCCCCTGAACCTATATGTTGTTCCAGGGTTTTTGTGCCCCATATGCATTATCTTGCACTTCTTTGAGTTAAATTTCAACTGCCAAACCCCTGACCATTCTTCAAGCTTCTGCAGGTCCCTCGTCATTCTGTCTACACCCTCTTTTGTGTCCACTCTGTTACAGAGCTTTGTGTCATCAGCAAACAGGGAAATTCTGCCTTCTAGGTCCTGTGCAATGTCACTGATGATGACGTTGAATAGGACTGTTCCTAGCACTGATCCCTCTGGTAACCCACTGGTCACTCTTCACTCTGTGAAGTAACAGCCATTAACCATCACCTTCTGTGTCCTGCCACCTAGCCAATTATCCACCCACTGTGCTACTGTCCTGCCCACTCCCATATTTCCCAGTATGTTTAATAGCCTTCTATGTGGCACAGTGTCAAAGGCCTTGCTGTCGTCCAGATAGGCCATGTCCACTGCCCTTCCCTGATCCACCTCCCTTGTCACCCAGTCAAAAAATTCAATGAGGCTGGTCTGGCATGACCTCCCCCAGTGAAATCATGCTGCCTTTGATCCCGAAATTTGTTGGCAACCAGATGTTCCACCAAACTCTCCTTCAGTAGTGCTTCCATCATCTTCCCCACTACCGAGGTCAGGCTGACTGGTATGTAGTTCCCTGATTCCTCTTGGTTCCCACTTTTGTATAAGGGGACTAAATCTGCTGTCCTCCAGTCTTGGGTACCTCCCCTGTTTCCAGTGATCGGCTAAACAGGACTGCCAGAGGTTTAGCCACCACCTCTCTTAGTTCCTTTAGGACCCTGGGGTGCACACCATCTAGCCCCATTGTTTTATCAACTCTTTTTCCTTCCATTTCCTTTAGGACCTTTTCCCATGTTATGTCCATTTCTGCGCTGTTCCCACCCCTTGTACTCCCTTCAGACCCATTACCCTCCTTTTCCTCAGTAAAGATTGAGCAGAAATATCTATTCAGTAGGTCAGCTTTACTGTTGTCATCCTCCATGCGGCCCGCATCCTGCCTTTCAGTCTCGCTATCCCTCCCTTTGCCCTTCTTTTTTCACTTATGTACTTGTAAAAGGTTTTGTCCCCTCTACCCGCTGATTTTGCGATGTGCTCTTCTATCAGAGCTTTGGCTTCCCTTACTGAACTCTCGGCCTCCCTTTGCTTCTCCTGGTACTTCTCCCTAGCCCCTTCTGCCTGTGTGTTTTTATATTGCCCGAATACAATCTTTTTGGCTTTCACTTTCTCCCCTACCTCCTTGGAAAACCATAATGGCTTCCTCTTCCTTTTCCCCTTGCTAACCTGCTTAATGCATAATTCTGTTGCTCTTGTAATCCCTGTTTTAAATATTGCCCACTGTTCCTCCACCCCTGATTCCCTCCCCATTCTCATTAGTGCTTCTTTCAACCATGTCCCCATTTTCCTAAAGTCTGCCTTCTGAAAATCCAAGATACGTGTTTTTGTGCAGTTTGATTCTGCTTCTTCAGTGATTTCAAACCACAGTGGTCACTGTTCCCCAGGTGCTCCCCTACTGTTACCCTTATCACGCTGTCCCCGTTTGTGAGCATAAGGTCCAGTATTGCCTTCTGCTGAGTTGGTTCCATGACCAATTGCTTAAGGAAGGCACCTGCTGCAACCCACTGTGTGCCCTCACATTAACCACCCGCCGGATGTGGCAAGATTGTGAAGCAGCCTTCTGTGCCACCCCAGCCCACAAGGCAGATGGGCAGGGCTGGTGTGGCTGATCAGGTTGGTGCCCACACAGCATGGCACACAGTGCCACCATCGAGGAGCTGCACCCAGGCAGTGTGCCCAGTCACCCAGTCTGTGCACTAGCAACCCCCCTTCTGCCAACACAGTGCACCCCAGCCCTGTATGGTCCTGTGCCCCACACCCCAACACATGGCAGAAACTGCTGATCTTGGCAGCATTGCCCCCCATTGGAGCCCAAGCCCTGTTCAGCAAGTCTGCTGCCCAACCCCACAGTTGCCCCATGTCATCCTCCTACTGACTCACATTGGTAGCCAGTGTACCCCCACCAGCACCGCAGCAGCAATAACCCCCTTGCCCTCATACCCTCCTACCAGTGCCACAGCCAGGACCAGCCAGTGGCACAGCCTGCCCACATCCTCATGACCACTGCCATCCAAGTGCTGTCAGGAGGGTGCCCAGCTGAGCGGCTGGAGCAGGGGTCTGCAGGGCAACTGGGACATGCCACGAGGGCCCAGGTGCCTGTGGTAGGCATTCACACACCTGGACCCATGCCCTTGCACAAGAGATCTGCTGCGAGACCCATACCGGACATCTGATTGGATGCCCAGCTGGGTCTGTGACTCTGCCCACGGCTGCACTGCTTGGACTTGCATGCCTGGGAGGTGGGGCCATGGACAGGTGGCCAGCAGTTGTGCATGCTGCCGGTGTGCACCTGTCTGCAGGTGCGGAGCTCCGTAAGCAGGATACATGCCTCCAGCATGTAATGCCCACCCCTATGTGCATAGGAGCCATTGTGTCTAACTTACAGCACTAGCTGTATCTGCACCCAGGGTTATGCCTTCACTTATGTGCATTATCTTCTTTGTATTCAATGAGTATTGGTATAACCTGTATTGCTCTTGTACTTTATTGTGATCAGCTTGTACATCATCACGTATTTCATGTTATTAGTTTTCTTATGCTATGCACTCACCTATAGAGATGCAGCGAATTTAAATTTCACCGGTGAAGTGGGCACTACACATTGTCACTCCGCTACTCAGAGTGGCCAATGCAAAAGGCTCACTTTGCCTTGTGATTATTACTTCATGTTGTCATTCCGCCTTAACGCAAAGTAAGGCAAAGTAGCAACAATATTGTCAGCCCTTCACAGATACAGTCATCAGAATTAATGTGAATCCCCAAAATGCTCATGTCTTATGTCCAGAAAACTCCCCAGTGCTGATGGTGACAAAGTGAAATGAGAGCACAAGAAATGCAAAGTCTCCCAGAATTAATGGTGCACTCAGACATCATGCATGCAGTAGTTACACACAGTCACCAGAATTAATGTGCATCCCCAAAATGCTACTGTCTTGTGTCCAGAAAATTCCCCAGTGCTGATGAAGTGAAATGAGAGCATAACAAGAAATGCAAAGTCTCCCAGAATAAATAGCACACTCAGTCATATGCACAGTGGTCACACACAGTCACCAGAATTAATATGCATCCCCAAAATGCTACTGTCTTGTGTCCAGAAAATTTCCAGTGCTGATGACGTGAAATGAGAGCATAACAAGAAATGCAAAGTCTCCCAGAATTAATGGTGCACTCAGTCATGTGCGCAGTGGTCACACACAGTCACCAGAATTAATTTGCATCCCCAAAAATGTGACTGTCTTGTGTCCAGAATGTTCCCCAGTGCTGACAAAGTGAAATGATTGGGTAACAAAAAATGCAGTCTCCCAGAATTAATGGTGCATCCGTCATGCATGCAGTGGTCACACACAGTCACCAGAATTAATGTGCATCCCCAAAATACTACTGTCTTGTGTCCAGAAAATTTCCCAGTGCTGACAAAGTGAAATGAGAGTGTAACAAGAAATGCAAAGTCTCCCAGAATTAATGGTGTACTGCAAATGTACAGACAGATTAAGATTGAGCTGCACACTCAAGAGATGCAGATGCAAAGGCACAACAACACCTAACCAGTGCTCACAAGTCACAAATCCAAATCTGGAAAAGAATGGTTGGGGGGGGGTAGTGCACGGCAGTAACAGTCCACTACCAGTAAAGATACCACAAAGCAGTATGAAAAATTCATGCAGGTGCGGTGGATAACAGGTTCACACTACTGCAATTATTCTGTGGCACAACAAAAGGTGTCTGATTTAATGACACACATCGCACACACACTCACACACACTACAAGTAATGCGTAGCAAATTGAAAACCTTTAATAATATAACCAAATATTTTAAACAAATTAAAATTATACAGTGCTGCACCACAACAATCAGCAAAAAAGGTCAAGAATTACTAAAAATATTACTGTTTGAACATTAACATAATTATACAAGAAAAGTATAACCAAAACAGAAAGACTGCCTTTCTCTCCCAGTTAATCTACTACACTACAGATACACCCCTCCCCCAAAGCACACTTCACAGTACGCAGACTGACTGTTCTAAATTAACATTCAAAATCCACACACAGACAATAAACACTTGATGATATGAGCACAGGAGGGTTTACTACAATCGATGTACTAAATTGTGAGCAAAAAAAATAGCTCAAAAAGGCTTTTTTAACAGCTTTTAGAGGATTTGAATCACAGAACTCTGAGAGGAAACTGTCTCCATCTTCCACTACACACAGACTACAATGAACTGAGGCTGTGCAGGACAATCTAGAGCCCATGTGACCTGCAATCTCATGAAGCACTGCAAAATTTGCCTTCGGAGCTCAAAAACAAGACAAAGTGAGGCAAAGTACATTGATTTCAATGTACTTCACCTTAAAATTGGTGGAGAAGTGGTTTGGGGAAGGCAGAATAACGTGAAGTCATTGTACTCCACTTCACATTGTGGGTACTTCGCGGGTTCACATTACACTGTGAATCACTTCACAGAGCGAATTTCAGCCACTGTGCCCACCACTACTCAGCTATGCATATTTCACTGTATTCCTTTTCTCCACCTCTCCCACCCCAGGTTGCACCTGGAAATGAGCTCTGGCTCAGTATGCCTTTCCCAGTTACCAAAACTTTAAATAAATGAATAAAATAAATCTTCATAAGCAGTAACTATGTGGTATCAATGTGAACAGTGCAACACATAGGTGCTTACTTGTGACTGCAAAAACACAGTTTCCTGCGAAGTCTGTGGTTCTATAGCCACAAACAGAAATGCATGCTACCAAACTTGCAGTACAACTTGTGACTGCAGAAGCAGTAATTCCACAGTGTTACATTGTCTTAACTGACACGTCAATATACATATTTTAAGTCACACACATCCAGTTGTGTCAGCAGAAGCATATGCTACTGTGTTGCCTTTGCTTCTGAAACTGCAACTACAAGTCCCAGATATCCAAATTATGATGCTATTTCTATCTATTTATAGGTATTTTTTATAAATTTTGCAAATTATGTGCAGAAGTACATTGCATATGGTTAGATGTATGTAGTTGCCTTGGTAACAAGCAAAGTAGATGAGTACAGTATATAGGCAGAAGCGCACAGAGTGGTAAATCAACTCTGAAGAAGCCTGGGAGAGGCTACGTGAAAGGTTGGTTCCTCTCCATTGGGGTCCCAGCATGAAGTTTAGCATGTGGGCTGTGGTAGGACATATCTGATTTTCTCCACTGCATGCTTGTGTACACTTGCCAGTCGTATACAGAATGTATAATATCCTTTTTACCCCTCTTAAGCAGATGAAATAAATAGAATGATTTTTATTACTGAAGAGTGGTAATGCTGGGCTTTATACTTACATTTCTGGGGCAAGAGTCCAAGGTGCACAGCACCCGGTAGCTTAATGTGGCACTATTTTACAAGGCTACTTATATTTTTGATTAATAATTTGCACAGCTGACCAAGTTATTTTAGCAGAGTAACTAGCCTTTGTCTGTTTATGTTTACAGTGTAAGACATACACACATAGTTGTAGGTACAAGAACAGAGGCCCCCTGTGTGACCTGCACTTTTATGTGTACAGATGCAAACCTGTCATACTGAAATACAAGTAAGCAATAAGACACAACAGGGTGGTGGTTTTTATGTGATAACCGCACACCTAGGTGCGTGGTGAGGCACGAGGCCGAAGGTCGAGTGTCCTTCCGCATCTAGGTGTGCGGTTATCACATAACAACCACCACCCTGAAGTGTCTTATTGTGCTTATAAAATGGGAAATAACTATGGAAAAAAGGACACTGACAAGGTGTTTATATTTTGAAAACTTTGTAACATTTATTTAAATACAGAATAGAGAATTAATTGAAACATTGAGATAAAATAGTCCCTTGGTAAACTTTTTTTGAATGGTAAAAGATAGCAATTTCCAACAACATTAGCAAACAACAGTCTACTTGTTGTAGTTTATGAATTGCACTTTACTTCACTGTGATTTTCTTAATCTGTCCCGAACACTGATTTCGCACACTGACCGCGCCATTGTGCGCTACATGTGCAAAAACACAAATTTCAGGTGAGATGTGAAAAATGATGGTTGTACAGTTCATAAGGAGGTGTGGTAAAATGGCAATACTGAAAATCCTGAGTGAAAATATTAAAAATGCTCGAAGTTACGAGCGTGTGTAGGAACTGCGCAACGCAAGCTCGTAAAACAGTTGTTTTGGGGAATATTTTCACCAAATTTTCAACATAGGGTTTTTGGGAGCCTACCTCATGAACTGTGACACTGTAATTTCGTTAATCATTCTGGAAAGGTGGTTCCACGCAGTGACTGCGGAACCACCTTTCGGGACTGATTAACAAAATAACAGTGTCACAGTTCATGAGGTGGGGCCCCAAAAACCCCATGTTGAAAATTTGATGAAAATATTCTCAGAAATGGCTGAGATATGCACTAAAGTTGAAAATAAATCCATTTATGCCATTATACAGCTTACCGGCATTTCTTCAGTTCGCGGTCGGCTTTGAAGAGTTCAAACGTGTTCCCGGTCCACCAAAGATTGTCGCGCCGGGCTCGGAGGTAAGTATGGGTTGAGGTGGGGGAGGTGGGGTGTGGGGAGGTGGGTACGCAGAGGGTGGGTGCAGGTTGGGAGGGGCAAAAGAATCAACAAGGGAAGTTTTTTGTTTCAGGTTTTTTTAATTTATTTACACACAGGGACTTTTGTCACGCTGGGGGAGCTCCCAACATGGCTTGGGGAACATTGAAGCCGACAGAGTTGGGCACCCCCGTCGCCTAATCGAATTTTGCCATGCTGGGGTGGGCTCCCAGCATGGCATACGAACATTTTTTGGGGGGGCAGTGAAACCAATGGGGGATTGGGCACCCTGTCGGCAAATGAAGATTTTGCCATGCTGGGGTGGGCTACCAGCATGGCACCAGGCAGCTTGGGGGGGGACAGTGAAGCTGACAGGGGATTGGGCACCCCCGTCGGCTAAGGAAGTTTTTGTTCACGCTGAGGTGGACTTCTTTAACTTTTTGGTGCCTACCATCATGCACCGTGCACTTCCATCTCGGGAAGCAATCAGCTTTTTTTTTTCAATGCCTCTCTGCACTCACATTACGTTGTACATTTGAGTTAACTGATAGCCCACATCACCGGTCGATTACCTCTATGGATTGCGAGTTACATCAGTGCCATGATAAGTATCAGTTTCTTTTTTTTACTGCTGCTGCAGCGATTCACCTATACACCCAGACTACAAATGTGAGCTGTGTGTTGCAGTGGGGACTGGCGTGTGGTATGACAAGGATGGAGCTAGGGATGGATTGCACTACAATTCCTACATTTTATCATGTATATGCTGAGGGGGAAGTACTCAGCGAATGTGGGAGAGAAGCGGTTTCAATTATTTGTCAGTGCTTTGGGAGAGAAGGGTGAACAAGCATGCAATCAGTTGTTAGGACAGTTTCCCTAAGCTGAGATTGGATGTGCAGGTTGTTCATCTACTGCGAACAGCGGGATGTGTGGCCTACTCAGAAAAATGCTGCAGTTCAGTTTAGGAGAGAGACAGTGATGCAGCTAGCTATGGCCACTAAGGTTTACTTGATTTATTGTGTGAGATTTTGTTCTCGTTTGTGTTATGGGATTATGGTATTTTTTAAATTTTGATGATTTCACTTGCCAGTCAGATTCTTTATTAACATGGAGGTTGGGCATTACATTACAGAATATGGGGAAAACATTTATTTCAGGGTGGCCTTTGCACAGCTGGCTGGAAAATGTTCCCAGCCTGGTGGTTGTTATTCCTTATACCACTGGATTCCAAGCTCTGTCAACCAATCAGGAGACATGATTTTTCTTGACCATTTTATAATACATTACACCTGTAAAACATCTAAAAACTGAAAAAGGAGTACCTATTAATTGATAAAATAGGATATGTCAGCAATAGGTTAACTAGTACAGTACTTTGCAGTAAAAGTATTCATTAGTAGAGTTGGTTGAAAATAAATAATTTCTCTGTCACATGTAAATTTTATCATATAAATACACTGTAACATTTGTAAATTTGTGAGACATAAGCTGTGTTTAAAACTTACTTTTCATTACACTGTACTGTAGTTACTGTACATAGTCTCATTGAAGGCAACCTTCTCTTTATTTTGGTTTTTTACTTATGTGCTGTGGTCTAGTACATAAAAGGAAAACTGCTATAGGATTGAGGTGAAAGGTTAGTAAGGAAAAAAAAAACTTTAAACCTGCCAGGTTGCCTTTTTTTGGTGGAAAAGGAGGGTAGATTTCACCTGAAAACTCCGCTATATAAGATCTAAATGTACGTGCTTTTATTAACATTAGCAATGTATTTGGCCACTTTGGGTCTGCCTCTGCCTATTTAACTTCTGTTTTCCCACCTTTTCTTTTTGTTTATGAAGTATTACTGTATTGCCTACTTTCTTCATCCTGTTTTTTGTTTTCTGTTTTTCCCCACACTCAAGACATAGAATGTTTATAATGGAATGTTTACCATGGAATACAGGGATTCAAAATTCTGCTCTATTCCTCTTGCAGAATGTTACTCTCCTGAAATTCTGTACACACAGACAACAAAGGCCTGTTTTAGAGTCAGAGGCTCAATTATATCACTGTCAAGACAAGCATAAGAGATTTCCCTGATGAGCAGATAAAGACAGAAGGGAGATTTTTCACTGTTAGTAAACAAACAGTTGTAATGAAAACTATAAACAATACTTAATGTTTCTAATTTGTTTATGTGTGTAAGGAGAGTGTGATGATCAGGGAAACAACATTTAATTAATTTATTTTATTTTTAATTTAAGGTAGTTTTATTTTTAGGGCCCAGTTGAAGGTTTTCTTACAGTGTAAAGGCAGCAGCCATGTTTATAATGGAAGATCAGTTCTGCTTGAAGGGGGACTGATGAAAGATAGTTCTGGTTGTATGAGGAATGATTTGCTCATTGTGTGATGTGGTTTAGGACCAGGATGACTGTGCGTATATAGAGATTTAACATACAGTCAGCTGATGTCTCTTGGCCAATGAGATTTCTAGATTTTTTCTTGCCATTTTATAATATGAGTTATGCAGCTGCAAATGTAGATGCACACTGCAAACCATAAATAAACACTTCTGCAGTCACACTATAATGTTTCTAAACAGCTGTAATGCAGTATTTTGTAAGTGTAGCCTTGAGCATGTATGTATATATGTTGCAAAAAACTTCACTAATGCTCCAGTTAGGGTCAAAGTGACAAAAGTTGGGAAATGAGGTGTGACCGTTTCCATAACACTCCACCCTCCCAAACCAGGCTGGAAAGCAGGAATGGGGTGTGCCTTGTGCTTCTGAAGCCTTACACTCTCACCATTCCATCTGTAAATAAGGTCAGATGTGTAGAATTTATGAGACTGGGTAAGCATTAGGCTTTAGGAGCCCAAGGCACACCCCACACCTGCTTTCCTGCATGGTTTGGGAGGGTGGGGTATAAAGGAACCCACCAACACCTCCTTTCCCAACTTTTGTTGCTTTGACCCTAAGTGAAGCATTAACAGCATTTTTTGCAATTTATTTCCTTAGTTTTTGAGATAGTGTAATAGTATCCTTATTTTACTGTGGTAGCATTGGGTCCTTTGGACAATGTGCTCCCATCCCTCCGTAGATGTGTATATGTATTTAGCTATGGAAGCACAGGGCCCAGAGTGCCCTGTGCTTCCATTTATAGGACAACAGTGACCAAACTGTTAGCATAGCCATCTTATTACCCCATCTCATGTACCGGTTACAGAAAATTTTTGAATTCCTGCCAAAACATTATTCTGCACAACTGCAACACCATTCCACACCACAGGAGCAAAAACACATTTTGGTCAGGATCTGAAAAATGACAACTGTGACATACATGAGGTGGGGTAATAAGAAGGTTATGTTGAAAATCTGTGGTCAAAATATTTAAAATTTCCAAAGTTATGAGCAGGCATAACAAAATTGCAATGAATGGTCATCACTTTGGCATTTTTTCATATTTTGACCCCACATTTTGAACATAGTCTTCTTATGACACCACATCATAAACTCCTAAGTTAAAAAATTTCAGATCCATGCCAAAATGCCATTCCATGCCACATGTGCGAAAACATGTTTTGGACAGGATGTAAAAATGAGAGCTGTACTGGTCATAAGGTGGTGTGAAAAAATGGCTATGCTGAAAATTTGAAGTCAAAATATTGAAAATTACCGAAGTTATTCATGTGCGTAGAAAAATTTCAATGATGCCCATAACATAGCCATTTTAAGGAATTTGTTCACCAAATTTTCAACATGGCCTTTTTGAGACTTCACCTCATGAACACTGGTGGTGAAATTTCATTATGCTGTCTTGAAAAGTGATTTCGCACAGTGACTGCGAAATCACATTCCGGGCCCTATTAATGAAATGACAGAGCCAGTGTTCATGAGGTGGGGTCCAAAAAAGGCCATGTTAAAAATTTGGTGAAATAATTTTTTAAAAATAAACTTAAATTCAAAATGCAATTGAAATACATTATATGGCACTTACCTTGATTGCACAGTTCACAGTTCGGTTTTGAAGAGTGCAGACAGGTCTCGGTCCACAGAAGATGACAGCCTATGACCTCCAGTGGTAAGTATAGGGTAAGGGGGTGTGGGATGGTGGGTGCTCAGTGGGAGGGTCAGGATGGGAGAGGGGTCAGAGTGGATGACAAGGGACCGTTTCCTTTTTTTCAGGTTAAAAAAAGACATTGGGGATACTGTTTTCTTTTTTTATATTATATAAAAGAAAAATAAACATTTTGGAACACTGGTGGTAGGTTCCCCAGTGCCCCACACTACTGGGGGGGGGCTTGTAATGCCAACACAGGGATTGGGCCCCTGATATCAGTACTATCAATTAAACGGTGGGGTGATGGGCATCCGACACCAGGGGTGGGCATCCCAGTGTCAGATTATATAAATTAAAAAAGAATGGAAGTAAAGGTGATCTGAGGGTGAGGCGGTGCAGCTACACACCAGTTATTAAAATAAACATTATGGGGATGGTAATGAGGGTGCAGGGTGCCACTAGACACCAGGGACTAAATCTTTCACTTAGGAGGGACAGTGAATGGGGAGAGAGGGGTGCCACTAGACACCATGCCAAGGGGGCTCACATTGCAACCAGCAGCACTAGTTCAGCTGCGGTTGCAGAACTCATGAAAATCCCCAATTTTCATGCAGAGAAGGCAGAGAAAGCATTCCTGTCACTAAGCTGGGCACCAGAGATTTTGGGTACCCAGAAAAAAGTATTTTTGGATCTAACTGTGAAAAACAAACACCAGAATCTAGCAAAACAGGGCCCGTTTAGTTAGATTCTGGTGTTTGATTTTTAAAATGACTACATTTTGATGTACGGTATTTTCCATGCTTTTTAGTTTGTGGGAAAAAAAATAAAATGGTGGATTCAGAAAAATGATTTTTCTCTCATGAAAAAGGACTGAGTTTCGTGAGACAGAATCCTTTTTCATGAGATCAAATCCTTTGTTGAACTTGCACCCTCTATCCTGATATGTGATCTTCCCATTGAAAACAATGGGAAATGAAACATTGAATAACTTTACAACAGATTAACACTTTTTTCACAAAACAAATGCATGCCTGTTCTGTTACTCAAGCTGTTTCTACCATAAAAAAATCACAGCAAAATTTCACACCATCTGGAAGCAAGAAGAGGAGGAAAAAAACTGCAAAAATAGCGACTTTATGACTTATTGCACTGTCCGGATCTCAGAATTTGCACATCCAACCAGAATGTTACTTGTGACTACAAGAGATCTACCCCAAGGGACAATGCATACCAAATTTTGAGCAAATCCATTGATCAGTTGCAACGTTATTAAAGTGCAGAATTTCTGGTTTAACATTAAATATGCTACTCAACCCTGGGAGTGTGACAATTCACTCCAACTACTCGCTCCCAGTTAATTCGCTCCTGACGTCTCACCCACTGGTCAATTTGCTCCTGCAGTAACCCAACATACTCGCTCCTGCTCCCACTATATTTATGTAGTTCTGTCATTTACCTTGTCTTGTTTACTTGTCCCGAGGTCTTGACTGCTGCTATACTTAGCAGAGCTATTGAACTTCAGTGTGTTTTGCTTGCTATTGGGTGGTGTTTACAATACTCCTATTGGGCATCTGATGTCTTGCTGTACTGATATTGGCAGTGTGAGGAGTGGTTTAGGAATGTGTGCTCCTTATTGGCCATTGGATGTTTTGCAGTACTGGTATTAGCTTTGTGGGATGTTTGTGCTTTGTGCATTGACAGCAAGTTAGGTAGTGCTTAGGAGTGGTTTGCAATGTATTTTGGGGCATCTTTATTTCTCAGAACTTTATTAACTTTTAAAAACATACTCTGTCAGGTTTCAGCTTCTCTGATCTTGTGATCAATAACCAAATGTATAGGCAAAGCCATGCAGAAATTCCTCAGTGGTTCTTTCTGTGGATTTTTCTAGGATATATGCCAGCCTCTCTACATTTTCCAGGTAAGCATACTTGGATCCTGCAGTTGCATGACCAGCAATAAGTTGTTCAATACAGGAATCCCTTTTCTTTTGCATGCCACAAATCCCATTGATGAACTTCCACAAAGCGGGGTGCACCACACAGAGGATACTCTGAATCAAACAGTGGAATGCCTCTACAACATTGTTTGTTTTTGCTCTCATTTCTTTCACGCTGTCACAGTGATTTCACAATGCAATTGGGTACTAAGGCTGTCTACAACCATTCCCCCTCCTATTTCTCCTGCCTCTCCATACGTCCTCAAAGTAATCAATTATAGGCTCAAATTTGGGGGGGGGGATACATTTAGTGCCTCATCTGTGATTTATTCAAACTTTGCCACCACCTCACCCAGTGGATAAAAAGCAAGAGCTGGCAGGTATTTGCATTTTAGTACAAATTCAGGATCCTGACAGTACTGAACAGACAGGCCCCCTCTGTTTGTATTTTTTTGTACACACACTGTGTAAAATGAAAGAAACAGTTCACTTGATGAGCTTGAGGGAAAACAGATTGAAATGCATTGATGGTCACCAACTCAAAGTCTGTTATGACTATTTTTGGGGCAAGATGTGGGTTCAGGTGTTTTATTGCATTCAGCATTCACTCATACATTTCTCTTTGCTTGCCAGAGAATAGAGCATATATGGTAGGAAGAACATTCTCAAACCTCTCTTCAAGTATGACATACATCTGTTGGAATAGTGGAGGGGTGGCAACACTTAAAATCCCATCAACATACCAGTTTTTACACTGTTCTAGAAAGCACAAGTTGCTCTCAGTACTGAAAATCAGAATCCTGTCAGGCCTGGACCACTATCATATAGAAGAAAATTCACAGTCAAATCTGTGTAGTCAGGAGTGTAAGTTTTGTATGAGTTGGGGATTGTAAATTCTGAGAGATCCTTAGGATTGGGTGGTGCCCCACACACCCGCACCTGCTGTATGGTGCATTTCATATTTTTATCCACAAATCTACCTTGGGTTGCCATAGTTACACACTCCCTGGCATGAATGAGGACTTGGGCTGTTGTATCCTGCATTACAGAAGTCATATGTTTGGCAAGAGAAATCGCCTCTGCTTTCTCCACAGCACTAAGGTTAGGTGCATGAGTGTGCTGTGAGAACTAATGAATTATGGTTGGATCAAGTTTGCTGGTGGTATGCACCATAGCATTAAAGCCCTTTGGCTTCCTCACAGCATGCTCATACTGCCAGATAGCATTTTCTTCGTACATGCATGGTGTAGATGAAATTAGACTCATCTACCAGCTTATGTCTGTTACATTCAGACAGTATGAACCTCTCGGTCATTTTGACAGCAGTGAACACCTCAAAGCCAGAGTGCTGGTGAAAAAGCAAATAGCAAGTGTGTACTGATAAGGACGCTTTATAATCTCTGTGCAGATTGCTGTAAGTTGCTGATTAGAACACCATACAAGAGGGCAATTAGAGTGAATGTACACAGTAAGAGAGTGATTTTACAAGTATTTATTTATAGTGACACTGGAGCACAACAGCTTACATACACACAACGGAGGAACAAAACTGCAAGGAGTGAATTAGACACGGAGAGAGTTTGTAAGGGAGCGTGATGTTGGGGAAAAAATGCGTTGGGAGTGAATTGTCAGGAGTGTGTTGTCATAGACTGCCCAACCCTAACGATAGGATTATGACCTTGTGTGTATATATATATATATATATATATATATATATATATATATCGTGCTACCATAGTTAGGGTTGAGTAACCCTTTTACGGTTAAAGGGTCAAATTTTACACCTTAATAACTTTGCCACCATTCAACGGATTTGCATGAAATGTGGAACACATGATCAAAAACCATACATCTTGGGATATGCCAACTTTCGTTCTGGTCGGATATACGGCTGTGGAGTTATTAAGTGTGATCTGCGCACGCATTTACGATTTCTGGTGAATTCTTTGCTCGTGCCTACATGTTGCACGGTTTGAGTGACCAGTCCAAAAACTTCAGGGAACGTGCAGCCATGGTCCCCAATGTGCCTTTTGAAGATTCCATGAAAAAATATTAAACGGTTCAAAAGTTATTCAAAAAACAAGTTCACATTATAAGTCAATGGGAAAAGTTAACAAAAAGTGCAACACTTTTGCAAATGCACTTTTTAGTGTCGCAAATGGCCCTAGTAGTATCTCAAATCTGCCATTTTGTTTTCAGTTAGCAATCAGAAAAATGCTTGCCATTTAAATTTGGGACCCTCTAGCAACACAATTCTTTTTGTGTTCACTTAGTCGGACCCTGAGAATGCTAACCATGTCTTTATTTTGAGGTGAAACACCCTAGAAAAACGTTTTTCAAATTTCTGGAAAAAGTAGTGTCGCACTCATGACACTTTCGCAAATGCATGCGAAAGCATTCGCAAATCACACTACTTTTTCAGACTATGGCCAAAATGACAGCAGATCTTTGCCACCCTGCTGCAAAAGAATGGTTTAGTCTTTTGAGCTGAAATTTGAAGGGAACGCAGCCAACATCTCTCAGATGTGCCTTTTGCTAGATTGGTGAAAAAGTATTGCATGGCTGCAAAGTTACGGTACTGCAAAGTTGGCATTTTTCCCCATAGACTAACATGGTGGCCTACGCCGCACCTTTCAGGGCTCGTATCTCGAAAATGATGCGAGATACACATTTTTTGTTGTGAAATTGCAAAACCTAGCCTGGAAAATCCTGATTTTTGTGAAATTTACATTTTTTTTTATGTCTTGCGGTTGGTGAGATATTAGCAATTAAGTACTTCCAATGCTCGTTTTAAGCTTCGATGCCCATTACAATGTATACATTCTTTGTACATACTGGCCCAGATATTCAAACTGCGCCAGGCTGTGGCGCAAGCCTGGGCGCAGCTCAACTTTGTTGCACAAGGGTGTGGCCTGGGCGATATTCAATGGAGCTGCGCTATGGCGCAGCAGCTTTGAATATCGCTATACTCGGCCACCCCACTGCACATGGTGCAGTGGCACTGCGCCAGTGCAAGTGGCCAGAGTGGAGCATGGAGATGCGCTGGTGCAAGTGCCATTGTGCCATGCACAGCACCTGCGATATTCAAATGGGGACATGCAAATGGGGCCATAATTTATGCAAGGCGCACAGGGGACCATTTGCATCACATTATGGCCCTATTTGCATGCCACTAGCATGCTGGTGCACCGATCCCCGATGACTTGCGCCTGGCACCCTGCCAGGCAGCAGCCATCTGGGACTGATGCCCCCTGCAGCCCGATCGCAGGCATTCCTGTAAGATAAAAGAAAAACTGTCCAATATCCCTGGTGGTCCAGTGGACCTCTATGTGCCCGATCGCGGGCAACAGTACAGCCCCCCCCCAAGTCCAATATCCCTGGTGGTCCAGTGGACTGCACAGAGCCCGATCACTGGCATTTGTAATCGCATCCCCCCCAAGTCCAATATCCCTGGTGGTCTATTGTACCCCCACCCCACCAGCCCACTGAGCCCTACCGCCCCACTCCCCCATCAGCCTGCGGGCAGCACTTGGGGGGAGTTTACGACATGGATGCCCCCCATGGGGCATGAGGGGGCACTGCCAGGTGCAGCAGGAACACGGGTGGCCAGCCACAGGTGGCAGCTGCTGTGTTGTGCCCTGCAATGTGACAGCTCACCTGTGGGTGGCCATCACTTGTTCCATTTTTTCCTGGTGTAACTTTGTGCAGGCCCAGGTAGGGGTTGCACATGCATGACTCTGCACATCCCTGGCTGAATATCGGGCTGTGCAGGTTATGCATGGGCACGCCCCCCCACCTGTGCCTGCATACATTACTGATGCCCTCTGGTGCATCAGGATTTGTGCGGCGCACTTTTCCGTTTTAAATATCGTGCTGGGGAGCATCAGTGGGTTGTGCATGCTGCAACACTGTTGCGCCATGCGCAACCCTTCTGAATATCTGGGCCACTGTGTTTCTCTATGCAACTGTTCGGCAAAAAACTGGTGTGCGCTTCCGTTACTGTTACAGTTACTGTTTACACTTGCGTTTATGTCCCCGTTTGCGTTAGCGCTCCCGTGTACGCCACCGTGTGTGTTACTCTTTGGGTTCTCGTTTGCGCTTCCGTTTGCATTACCATTACCATTTGCATTTCCACTACTGTTTGTGTTTGTGTTTTGGTTTGCATCACCGTGCATATTGCCATTTGCGTTTCAAGCAGCCCTTTAGTTTGTGTTTCCATTTCTCTTTCATTTTGCGTCTTTCTTTCTGTTACTGTTACCATTTGTGTTTGCAACTGCTTTACTGCACCCATGCGCATTACGGTATGCGTTTCCATATGCGCTTGCATTTCCTTTTGCGTTTCTGTTTCCTTTGCTGTTATTGTTGCTGTTGCCATTACCATTTGCATTTACAATTGCTGTACTGTGCCCATGCGCATTTCGGTTTGCGTTTCCATACACGCTTCTGTTCCTGTTTCCATTTCTGTTTCCTTTGATGTTATTCTTCATCTTAACTTTACCATTTGCATTTATAATTGTGGTACCATGCCTGTGTGAATTACGGTTTGTGTTTACATGTGCACTTGCATTCGTGTTTCCGTTTCTGTTCACTTTTGCATTCTTTTGCTGTGACACCTAACATTTCCATTTAAAATACCGCTGCCATCACTGTTTGCATTACCAGTTGCATTTCCATACATGCTTCAATGTCCATTTGCGTCACTGTTCGCCTCGGCATCACTTTGCTCTTGCGTTTGTATTAACATTTCCTTTATCATTTACGTTTCTGTTACCATGTGTGCCACTATTGGCACTTCTGTTTGCATTCCTGTTCTTGTTACTATGTCAAAAGACATCATGTGACGGTAGTGTGGGGCCTGAAGGGCTCCACGATCCTGCCTCCGCATTACATTCACTATTTCTTGTCATCATTCTCAAAAAGAAGGGTTGTTCCACAGCTACAAAAGTGAGGAAATTCGGTGTTAGGGTTGAAAGCCCCCCTTGGACCCCTCAGCCCACCCCCAACGGCATTGGGAGTGCGCATTGGGGTCTTTGGTCCTAACTCTCACCCATTCTCCTATTCCTCAGCTTCTTTACACATGATGGGGTGAGAGTTAAGCCAGCCCCAACATACCCTGATGCCGGTTGGGGGTGTTCTGGAAAGGAAGGGAAAGCAGCTATCTTTCTTTGTCACTTTTGTCACTGGAACAACCCTAACTAACGATGAACAGAGTTTTGCATCTAATATATATACTGTATATATATATATATATATATATATATATATATATATATATGATGTAATAGATAACCCACTCTAAGGTGTGCAGTTCTGCTCCAATATACACATGCCTTGGTGTGCATTGTTACACATGAGGCCGCAAGCTGAGTGCATCAACCACCCAAGACATGCATATATCGGAGCGCAACTGCACATCCTAGAGTAGGTTATCTATCTTATAAAATGGCAAAATTGTTATGGAGGGGGTGAAAGTGCAGGTGTGTGGTCATGCTCTGATATACGCACTGTCATGTGATGTGTTTCAACCAACCAGCAGCGATAATTTTCCTACCCATTTTATAATTATATATACATACATATACATATATCAATATATATAATATATAGATATAATCTTCTCTGCAAAAAAACTTAATTAATGGACCTTTGGAGTTCCAACATAAAAAGTAGGGAAATTAAAATCTTAGGGTACCCAAGCCTAAGACCTCACCTCTACCCTCAGTTTCCAACCCTAACACACCACCCCCACCTTCCATGCAGAAACAGGATTGAGGGGTGTGCCTTAGGGTTGCAAACCCTAATGCTCACCCCATTCCAAGAGTAAGTAAGCTAAGATGTGTGCAGAATAAGAGAATGAGGTGTACAGAATCAGAACCCTGAGGTGTAAGAACACACTGATTATGCATAAAGTTGCTCATCCTCTATTTTTATAGTGTATAGTATTATGTGAAATGTATGTGTTTTTTTTTTCTCTTTCACAAAGAAACTGGTTTTTGCAATCTCTAGAGGTTCTAGAATACTGTTATACCACAGAAGGGGACACTTGCATTCCATGACCTTTGAACTGTGGTACAACAGCATTTTGAAAATTATGAATTTCCATATAGAACAGTATTCTACTATACACTATAAACATTTCAGATCAAAATTCCACATCATTTTTGCACAATGCGGTGACAAAGAATTTCACAAAATAGTAATTTACCAATTGTTTGAGACTCCATATCTCCACACCTACACATCCTACTGAAACATAACTTGCCACACCACAAGATCTTCTGTCCCTAATGCTGTATGCCAAATTTTATGCACATCGCTTCAACAGTTTCAAAGTTATTAAAGCAAAACATTTTCAGTTTAACATAGATGTGTAGAAAGAATGTGACAAAAACTGTGATTTACACATTTTGGGACTCCATATCTCCACACTCACACATCTAATAGAAACAAACCTTGCCACATCAAGAGATCTTTGATCCATGGTGGGGCATGCCAAATGTCATGCAAATCACCAGAACAGTTGCAAAGTTATTAAAGCACAAAATATTCAGTTTAACATAAAAGTGAAGAATTATTTTGACAAAAACTGTCTACATATTTTGGGACTCCATATCTCAACCCCTGCATATCCAACTGAGACAAAACTTATAACTTCCAGGGATCTTTGGTCTTTGATGGGCATGCCAAATTTCATGCAAATCACCTGAATGGTTACAAGTTTATTACTGCACAACATTTTCAGTTTAACATAGAAGTGAAGAAAAAATTTGACAAAAAATGGTGATTTACACAATTTGGGACTCCATATCTCCACCTTTGTTCATCCAACTGGAATGAAACTTGACACATCAAGGGATCCTTGGTCCCTAATGGTGCATGCCAAATGTCATGCAAAATGCAAGAACTGCTGTGAAGTTATTAAAGTGCAAAGTGCAATCAAGAATCCTTTTTCATGATTGAGAATCCTATTTCAAGCCTCGCATCTAAATTTTCCCTTAGGAAATAATGGCAAACTTTGAAATGTAATAACTTTTGAGCAGATTTGGCTGTCTGTCTCAGCTTTGAGTACTGTAGAGCAAATCCCAGCACAGTGTTATAGGAGGATCCTGTGATCCAGCTTCCACAAGAAGCAAAATGACAAGAGATGTGAAGCCTCAGGTCTGTACAGATAAATGATGTCTATAAATGGAAGGGGAAACTTTAGACTGTTTTGTGGCTTTACTGCTGAGTACGCATCCACAGCAGTTAAATAAATGCAGATGGAAGGCATATGTGAGCTCCTTTTAAGGGTCTCACAACAAAGTGAGCAGCAGCAGTCCATCTACACAGAATCCCAGAGCTGCCAGGGCTCAACAAGAAGTTGAGCAGCAGTCTATGCACTTTCACTGGAATCTCAGCTACTCGCAGCTACTTATCTACTTGTCTCTGTCTCTGGGGAAAATCACATCCCAGAACTGAAATTACAAAGCAAAATGAGTGTTATTCTTTGCCAGTCAAAACCATTAGCCACAGTCACCAAAATGTTAGTCTGAGACAAACCAGACCTCAAGTTCTTGGATGGTAATGAACTGCTCAAAGAACATAACAACAAGCAGATTTGTAGAATGTAATAAAAGTAGTTTATTACAAATACTCACACCATTACAAGTGAAGCAAAGCAGTCACAAGGGAGTAGCTTCTCCAACCCTTGGGTGTTTAGTCTTTCTCTCAGAGGGGCTGGCTGTGCCACCAGCTATATACTACAGATAAGTTACAATCTTAGATACAGTATGTGGGCCCTATTGGCCAAGAAATAATAGTAAGGTGGCTCCCGTGGGCATTATCTTATACAATGAAAATGTTAAGTCAATAGAAACTTAGAACAAAGAGAGTGCATTGGCAGCTATAAACTGAGAACAAATAAAGTGCAGAATATACAGAAATACATATGAAATGAACTTTGGCAAACATAAGTAAACAGCACACGGTGTAGAAATGAGAATATATGACAGAATATAAAAGGCACACAGAATATAAGTAAATGTAACAGTAAGCATAAAGAAAGCATAAGGAATATAAGTAAAATGAATATACATATATATATATATATATATATATATATATATATATATATATTGTGAATACACTAGCAAGCATAATTCCTAGTATCCACGCTTGCACAATGGGTACCTACCGTATTTGTACATGTTAGCGCAATACAGCAATATCATAATAAAAATGAGACTGTCACTGGTGTGAGCATGTGGGTCAGTAGTGGATGTGGGACCCAGGCATAATATCACCAAACCATCAAAAGGCACATCTGTGGCCTGAGACCTATATATCCTGAAAATTTCAAACCAAAACCCCAAGTCATTTTTGCACAGCAGCATGATAAATAATTTGACAAAAAGTGGTGATTTTTACATAGAAACATAGACAATGACAGCAGAAAAAGACAAGAGGTCCATCCAGTCTGCCCAAGTTCCCTATAATCCCTGGAACCTACTGTTCCTCCAGGGTACTAACCTCTCCCATTCTCTCCATTCTACTCCTTGGTCTTGGTCTTGGTCCTGTCATCCCCGGTAACCTCTATTCCCTTCATTATGTCCCAACCCCGATTGAATTCTCTGACTGTTTTTGCAGCCACCACTTCAGCCGACAGTCTGTTCCAAGGTTCCACCATCCTTTCCACAAAGTATTACTTGCTCACATCTCTCCTGAACCTACCTCCTGTTAATTTCCATTCATATCCACATGACTGTGAATTGGTAGTCAGGCTAAATAGTTCACCACAGTTCACTTTGTTAATTCCTTCAAGGAACTTGTAGGGCTCTATCATATCTCCCCTCTCCTTTCTGGTCTCCAGTGACTACATAATTAGTGCCTTGAGGTGCTCCTCATAGAATCTCCACTGCTGGCCTTAAATCATTTTTGTTATTCTGCACCACACTGTCTCCAACCTATCCTTATCCTTTCTGATGTGAGGACTCCAGAACTGGGTGCAGTACTGTAGATGAGGCCACACCAGGGATCTGTAGAGGGGAAGTATTACCTCTTTTCTTCTGCTGTCATTACTCCTCCTGATACATCGCAGCATCCTGTTAGCTTTGCTATAGACCTTGTTGCACTGAGTCGATTGCTTAAGTGAGTTGCTTCATACTAAGGTTCATACTAAGGTAGAAGCAGGAACAAAAAGGCACAAGCCCATAGCTGTTCTTTCCGCATTGGTAATATCTCAAAACTGTACCACTGAGTATGTATCGATCAAGACTTGATTTGAATTCAACCTTATTCTGTGCTACTATTACATTTATTGACAGGGTGTTCAATAGGTTAACAATTCTCACCATGTAGAAATATTTTCTGGCTACTGTTCTAAATCTTTTACCTTTGATTTGTAGTGTATGTCCCCTAGTAACTATATGACTATCTTTAAAGTCAATATCTAGTTCACACATTAGCTCTGGATCCTGTAATATGTCATAAAGAGACAGTAAGTCTCTGAGAGCTCTACATGTTTCAAGTGACATAAGTCATAACGATCCTAGCCTATTTTCATATGGAATTTCTTGGTAACCTTTGATTATTTTCGTGAATCTACGCTTCACACATGCCAGCTTTCAACTTTCACTAACTTTGTATGGGTTCCATATTTGAGAGGAGTACTCCAGATGTAGGCTTACATAGGACCTATACAAAGACAATATTACTCTACTAGATCTTGAGCTAATGTTTATCCTTATTGACCAAGCCACTCTAATAGCTGTACTTGTGGCCTTTTCAGTTTGTTGCCGGGAACTTCAGTTGTTCATGATAGATACTCCTAAATCCTTCTCACAGTTTGATTTGACTAGAAGATATCCTTCTAAATGGGGATGGGCTGGCAGCATAGCCTAAAGATTAAAGGAACGAGGTGGGAACGAGCTTGGTACATCCAGCAGACCAGACCTGAGTTTGATTCTCACAACCTCCACTTGCATACTGTGTGACTCTAAGCAAGTCACTTAACTGCCCAGTGCTCCCAGGTTGCCACTGAAAACTAGCACTTGTGCCTAGTGGGCCTTACCCAGTTACCAAAGACTATAAAAAGGAAAAAAAATGATAATCATAATTCTTGTTAGCTTTGCCCAAGTGCATTACTTTGCATCTGTCCTGATTTAGTACCATTTGATATTTCTTTGTCCAAGTTATGCTCTTATTTAGGTCCTCCTGTAGCTCAACAGAGTCCTTTAGAGTATTGCAAGGTGCACAAAGTTTTGTATCATCTGCGTATTTGAGGGTCATGCACTCTAGTTGTGATATCATATCTGATACAAAAATATTAAACAAAACTGGTTCAAGGAAAGAACCCTGTGACACTCCGCTCAATATGTGTCCCTCCCCTGACACGTATCCATTCACAGAGACACATTGTTTTCTATATGAAACCTAGTATGCCACCCAGTTTACCAAAATTAAGATAATCGTATGATCTACCATTTCATCTAGTATTGCCCAATGTGGCATCAGGTCAAAGGTCTTGGAAAAGTCTAAATATATTATATCACAAGGAATATTTTGATCCAAGTATTTACTGACTTTTTCATAAAATATCAACAGGTTGGTTGTATAACTTCTCCCTTTCATCCACCCCTTCATATAAGTAATAATGCTATCCTTTACAATGCTTTCCATTACTTTCCCAGTAACACTAATCAAATGTATAGGGCATCATTTTGCATTAATTCTGTGTCCTTTTTTTTGTAAATGGGAACAACATGAGCCAATTTCCAGTCCTTGGGTGTTTCTGATTTACTCAATAATAACTCAAAAAGTATTTTTAGTGGTAGTAATAATTGCTTAGCCATAATCTGCAGAATATCTGCAGATATTTTGTCCAGTCCTGGAGAAGAATACTTTTTTTGGTTCATGATTTTTTCCAAAATGTCTGACTCTGAGATTTCTTCAGCTAAGGTTTCATCAGGCTTGCTCTTTACAATATCTTGTCTGCCCTTTTTATATACACTGCAAAAGTATTTGTTAAATGCTTCAGCTATTAGTTTATTCTCAGTTATCATGTTATCACCATCTTTAAGTGGACCAGCTTCATTTTTAGGTTTTTTAAGAGTGTTAATGCAGGAATAGAATTATTTAATGTTAGATGCATTTGGTTTTGTAGCTAGCTTCTCTTCCATATTTTTCTTAGCCTTCCTAAATTTAGCTTTGCACAGCTTCTAAATTTTCTTAAAGGCATCACATGATGCATTGGTACTAAATTCGAGATACTTTTTGTATAATTTTGCTTTTTTCTTAATCAGCTGTTTGATGTTGGGATTTAACTACTTAGGACATTTATACAGTATGTTCCTGATTTCATAACCTGTGGAATGTTATCCTTAGCAACATTTAGAATTGTAATTTTTATTCTTGTCCATGACTAATCAACTGATTTGTTTTTTAGAACATCAACCCACTATATCTTGTCCAGGTCGTTATGTACTCCCACCTTATCAGCTTGATTAAGTAGAAATACAGTAGTACAACTTTTTCTCGGTATGTAGGGTATAATTCACAGTGAACCAAATTGTGTTATGGTCACTGTTAGCTAACGTAGAATCTGTGTTACAATGTTTTATGGAAATATTGGGAGATACCAACATGAGATCAAGAATTTCCTGACCACTAGTGTGGGTTTGAACATGGACTAGGTTGGGCTGATCACATGTGTCCAGAAGCAAGGTACCTAAACTACATTTGGAGGTACCATTAGCTCAATCATTCCATGGATGTTAAAGTCTCCTACTAATATAAAATCACCTGTGTCCCCAGCCCTACATATTTCCTCCATTACTTAGTATGATATATCCATAGTACTATCTGGTGGGCGGTATATGCATCCAATAATGATGGACTTATGAATACCTCCTTGGATTTGTATCCAGGTGGATTCATACCTAGTGTCTAACTTAATTTTTGCAGTAATATCTGTGTAGATTAGGGTGTGTTTTATATACAGTGCTACACCACCACCTCTCCTATCAGTTCTTATATTCTCAAATAGCTTATAGCCATTTACATGTCCACCCCAGGATCCTACATCATCATGACTCCAGGTTTCAGTAATACAGCAGCTATTACATCAGTTGGTCTAGTGGCAATAGTTGCTGTGAGTTCATCCCTTTTGTTGTTTAAACTTCTCGCATTAAAGGATAATACAGAAAAAATCCTGTTTGCTCTGCCTTTTGGTAGGTGAGTTCTGATTCATGCTACATTTGGTCAGACCCTCCCCCCTGGTGGAGTTTAAAATATTCACTCCTATAGCTTGAGTAATATTTCTGGCAAGTTGCCTGGCACCACTTCTATTTAGATGTAGCCCATCTTTTGCATAAAGTTCATTTTGGTTTTTAAATGTGGCACAATTATCAATTACTAGAATGTTTTTTTTGAATACACAAATGTCCCAATCTTGCATTGATCCTTTCAATTGTCGTGTTCTTTTCTTTATGAGCCCTGGGGATAGGTAGAATGTTTGAGACTAGGGCTTTATGGCCCTCATTCTTTAGTGAAGTGACAAATTTAACTAGATCATGACACATGTCTCTCTCATGTGGTTTTCCCACGTCATTTTTACTCACCTGCAATGTAATAACAGAGCTGTTAGGAATATTTACTCTAGGTACACATCTTGCTATATCATGAATTCTAGCTCCCAGGTAGCAGGAAACCATAGTTTGAGCTTTATTATTTCCACATATATGTGTCACTGTATCTTATGATGGAATCTCCATATACAAATTTAATAACACTATCCCTAGCTAGGCTATCATGACTGTGTGTATAACCTACACTAGTTTTTTGCGGAGTGCCCCCTAAAAATGGAATTTCTGACTGGGTAACCTGGGCTTGACATACAGCATCAAGAGAGGGAATACCATTGGTGACAGAATCATCTATGGGTACATCTGTCTGGAGACTGTGGAACCTATTGTTGATTTTGATTGCATATGAAGTTTTCTGTTTAGCTTTCTTCCTGTTACCTGAGCCTCCATCAGAGGTCTTGGGTCCACATGAGTATCTTTATGCTTTTTTCTAATAGGGGGCTGCTCACACAGGGAGTCTGGGCTCATTTGGGTGTCACATATTCTTTTTCTAGTTGTTAATAAATTACTCTCATGATCAACTTTCTTTACAATCTCCTGGATCTTTACTATATTTTTAAGTTCTATCACTTCAGCTTTCAGACCTTGATTTTCAGTTTGTATACAGGTATAATCACTAAGAACCATTTCCAGGTTAGTATTCCATTCCAACGTGCCACAGATAGTGCAAAGCACAAGACTTTTAAGGGTTAGAAGTTAATTTATGACAGAGTTTTGTGAATCAAGGGACTGTATTTCAGCCATTTTCTCGAGTGTTACAGCAATGGGGCCTGAAAATAGATTGCTAGTACAGGGGCTATTATACTTAATTAACCCAGCCACACTTTCTCAGAGTTACTTACAAAGCACAGTGCCAAGAAGTAGGCACAGAGCTTAGCTGTAGTAGGGTCTATCTCTATCTTAATCAGGACTCACACACTACTAGAATATGATACTAGGTTGTACTAGGATGTACTCCATTTACTTCAAAAAGGCATGGGGGTATCCTGACAACGTACATCTACCTTGAGCTGTTATATTTTCTGATCCCTTTTCCCCTTTTCCATGTGGTGTGCATCTCTGCACGAGTGAATGTGTACATGCCCCGCTCTTACTTGCCCCGCTTGTAGGGGAACTAGATGTATAGCAGTTGCTAATGATAACTCCCGCATCCCATTCCTCAGCTGTAGTACTTAGTTTCTCTCTCCTCAGATCCAGTACTCTGTCTTGGGGTTATTTTTCCCTAGGTGCATTGTCTTGCACTTTCTAGCATTGAATTTTAACTGCCAGACCTTTGACCACCCCTCTAACTTTTGTAGGTCTCTCTGCATTTACCTTATTCCCACATCACTATCCACCCTCCCACTACATTTTGATTCATCTGTGAAGAAACACAACCTGCCCTGGATTCCTTCTCCAATGTCACTAATGAACATGTTGGAGATGATCAGACCCAGGACAAAACCCGGTGGAACCCCACTCATAGCCTCCCTCTCCTCTAATTTAACCCCATTGACCGACACCTTCTGCTGCCTCCCATCTTACCAGTTACCCAACCAGTTCACTGTGGGTTTAGCTATACCCAGGTCTTCCATTTTCTTGAGAAATTGTTTGTGAGATACCGAGTTAGAAGTCCAGATAAAGTCAAAGTAGAGCATATCCACAGTGTGGCTCTTGTCTCATTCCTTTGTCTCCCAATCAAAGAAAGCTATCAGATTAGTTTGACAAGATCTTCCTGCTATGAAACCATGCTGTCTACTATCCTGGAACCTATTGTTCTCCAGGTAGTTTATGAGGTCCTCTGATCAGTGACTCCATCAGCTTCCCTATTACAGAGGTTAGACTGATAGGACTGTAGTTCCCTGATTGCTCCTTATCCCCCCTTTATGGAGCAGTACAACATCTGCTACCTTCCAATCCCTTAGAACTTTCCCAGACCTAAGTGAGCTGTTGAACAGATATATCTTTGGTTCAGCCAGCTAATTCCCTGAGTATCCTTAGATGCAACCCATCTTGTCCTGGGGCCTTATCTATCTTAAGGGCAGCCAGTCCTTTCAGAACCCTTTCACTAGTAAACAACTGCTGTCTCATTTCTGAGATTAACTTAGTGGCCACTTTGATACCACTCTCTAGCATGGACCCACTGTCCTTCTTAGCGACCATGGCTGCATAGTACTGTATATGTTCTTTGTAAATAAAAAAAGCTTCTCTAGTGCACCCGTTAGGGTTCAAGTTAATGTCACAAAAGTATGGAAATGTGGCATTGGGGTTTTCAACCCTAACTTACCACCCAACCCCACAAGAATCAAAAGGAAAAAAGCATTAGGGTTTTGGGTCTCCAAGTTCTTGGCGAATCAGAGGTGGGACCTTCCTTGGTGTTTTCAACCCTAGAGCTCACCCATTCCCATAGCCCATAGCCTCTAATTCTGAAGCACGAGGTACAGCTGCAAGCCAGTGCCTCATAGTGATACACTATTCAAAGGTAGAGAATTATGCCTCATCACATGTTGCTAAGACAATCTGCTATAGTTTTCTTTATGCATGGCACTGTGGGCCCTGCATAAAGAAAGATCACATCTGAAGTTGTTTGTTCAGGGAGCAAGGTGGACATTAGGGTTCACAACCCCAAGGAAGACCCCACCACTGATTCAACAAGGGTCCAGAGACTCAAAACCCTAAAGTTTATTCCTTTTGCTGCTTGAGGGGGTGGGATGGGGAGTTAGAGTTGGAAACCTAACACTGCATTTTCCCACTTTTGTAGCATTAATTTGAATCCTAGCTGGTGTATTAAAGAAGATTTTTGCAAATATTATACTTCCTTTTTGTGACAGTGTATTCATATCCTATTGAACTACAGGCCTATCTCTAAACGTTCTTTTTTAGTGCAGGATATTTAGATGTTGGTGATGGAGCAGCTGATCAACTGTTTGAAGTCTTTTTCCATCTATGAAACTCTTCTGTCATGCTGTTGTCCTCATCACAGCACAGAGATTGCTCTCGTTAGGGTAGGCCATGATCTTTTCCTAGCAAGTGATTGAGGGCATTGTTCTGTCTGATGTTCCTAGACCTCTCAGCAGCATTTGATACAGTTGACCATGAGGTGCTTTTGGATTGCCTAAGGACCTATTTGGGCCTCACTGGTACAGCTTTTAGTTGATTTGAGTCGTACATAACCAGGAGGATGCAACAAGTAGCCCTGGCTAATTTTACCTTGGGGGCCTTTGTGTTATCCTGAGGAGCTCCTCAAGGCTTAATTTTCACCCTCATTTTGTTTTCTGTCTATATGCTATCACTCTGGGAGATCATTAGGCTGTGCAATGTTCAGTTTCACTGCTATGCAAATGCCACTCAGCTGTACATGTCTTGTTCTCCTGGTGAGGATTCTGCTGCCTCCATGTTTAGTCAATGTTTCACTGAAATAACCAACTGGATAGCCTCAAACTGGTTATGGCTTTGCCCAGGAAAGACAGAGGTCATGGTGGTTTAACCAGGTTGCAGGGGCTTGGCAGCTATGGGAAAGGTGGCTCTCGCTTCAGTGGGTGGCCTATCCGTCATGGCTACAGATGTGATGAAGGGCCTGGAGGTAATTTTATACTACAGAATGATGTTGAAACAACAGGTGTTGGCTGTGGCCTGATCTGGCTTTTATCATGTTTGAAACATCATCAGGAACAAACTGTATCTACTGTAGCTCAGGCAGACCTGGTGACGATCATCCATGTTTCTTCATCTCTAGGTTACTATTGCAACACTCTCTAGCTAGGACTATTTGGGGGTTTAATGCAATGTCTGCAGCTGGTCTGGAATGCTGCAGCCAAGCTGATAGTGGGTTTCTCATGGAGTGGCCACATCACACCAGTTCTGCATGTGCTGCACTGGTGCCTATGCAGTGGCGCATCACCTTCAAAATATTTTTCATTTCATTTCATCTGATTTATTTTTCATTTTCACCATATGTCTCCATTTTTGTCTCCTTCTCACACATTTGTCACCTTTCAGCCTTCTTACAAGGCCCTGTTAATCAGTCTCTACCTGGGAACTTCCCCAGCTCTTTCTTTCCCATTATGTTTTATCTTTCCCAACATCACCTTTTTGTTTCACAGATTCTCTCTTAATCTTACCATTTATCACTTCTTCTCCCTTAGCCTCCTCCTTCTTCTTTCTCCACATATATATCTCTCTCATTTTACCTCTTCTCTACACTAACTTGTTTTTTTTCTCTTTTAGATATTTCCTGAAGAAGACCTATGGTCGAAACGTAGATTTTTAACTCTATTTTCTATTTTCAGCGTGCATTTAATATAACCATTTTGTTTTGCTTTTAGACCACATGCTGATGCAGCACCTTGTCTTTACCTTCAAAATATGGTTGTTAACTTACAGGACCCTACACAGTTTGGGACCAGACTACTTCAAAGTGCTCCTTGTTCCCTACCCCACAGTTCCCCCACTCCACTCTACCAATGCAGGCCTGCTTGCTGTCCCTCTTTCTCAGCTGAAACTTTCAGGGGACAGAGCATTTGGAGTTGCTGGTCCAATTTTATGGAATGTATTACCATTGCATTTTCAAATGGCCAACATGGTGGAAGCCTTCAAAGCCTCTCTTAAGACCTTTCTGTTTAAACAGGCATTTTTAGATAACTAATTTACTTGCGCCCCTTATATTTAGTTTTGTTGTTTCTAAATGTGTTGTTTTAACCAGTCTTGTCTGAGATTTATATTGTATTATGTACAGTGCTCAGACTTGTGGGAATGTGCACTTTATAAATAAAGACTGCTTTGCCTTTCCTTGCCTTGTCATTCACACATGTCCCTTCAGGACCTGCATGAATAGATGCAGATGCAGATGCACAATGTGTTTTTTGCCCCGAGAGCCCTGCACTTCCATGCAGCAATGGATGTTAATACATGGAGCTGCCTGGTGCACTTCCATGTGGTTGTATATAGAGACACACAGGGAAAAGAGTCCATGTGTCAGCCAATGCATAGGGCCCTTTGCCACCATTGGGTACAGAGGTGCGGGCTCTATGCTAACAGAAGAGCAGTCATCAATATATGATTCTCAGGCCCATGTGGGCAATCCTGCAGTATTCATTCCCTGGCTAAGAAGTGTCACATAACAGCTCCATCCCACCACCCACACCCCATATAGCTGAGTCACTGAGCTTGCCCCCAAAATCAGCTCACTTGCATAGGATCACAAAGCATACCTGCTGGAGTGAAGACTGGCACTACTCACAAAGTTTCTTAATATTTTTTTTTATTATTTATACCCCACATTTTCAAGATAGTTATTTTATGACTCACCTTATAGACAGGATATGTGGCATTTATTGTATATTGTCTGAATTGTCATTCTGCAACACAAGTGTGAAGACAGGTCTCATCCAGGATATAAAAAAATGAATCCTGTTATGTTTATGAGGTGGTGCAGAAGAAATGGCTATGTTTAAAGTCTGGTGTTAAAATACTGAAAATCAGTAAAGTTATGGGTGAAAGTTGAAATACTGCAAGTGAGGGGTCCATATGATTGTGGGCCCTGCACTTCCGTGCAGCTACAGTGCAAACCCATAGGGTCCTTCCTTCATAATTTTATGGTTTTTCAATATTTTCTCTCAAAATTCTCAGCAGAGCATTTTTATAAACCCAACTCATGAATCAATCCAGACAAATGTTTCAAATCCCACTTGAAAGGCAATTTCACAGAACAATTGCAAAAGCACCTTATGGGCCAAGTTTGAAAAATATCACCTACAGTACCTGTTTCATAAAGTGGGGTCATAAAAAGGCCATGTTGAAAAATGTGGATTAAAATCATAAAAAAGCCAACTTATGAACTAAAGTTTTTTTTCTATACAACATTTTTTCATGAGCCAATTTTTTTCTTTTGTATGAGCTCATGAAAGAAGTCTTGTTCTTTCATATGAAATAACCTTCTTTTCTAACTTTTTTTTTAATTGCTCCTACCTGGTTCATGAGGTAGGTTCATTAAAGGGACCTGTTGAAAATCTGGGTTCAGAATATTTTGAAATATCTGCATTTTGAACTAAAGTTGTTTTTCTATACATATACAAATCTTATTTTGTGAGCTGATTTTCTTCTTCTGTGTGATCACATGATATAACTATAAATCTTTTATATGAAATAACCTTCTTTTGGACATTTTTAAAACTTAAACTAACAGGTTCATGAGGTGGGCTATAAAAATCTGATGTTGAAAATTTGGGTTTAAAATCTTTTAAAACATCTGCGTTATTAAGTAAAATTGTGTGTCTACACAAATACAAAAAAAATGTTTGTGAGCTGATTTTCTTCTTTCATATGATCTCATGAAAGAGCTCTACTTGTTTCATATAAATAATATTTTTTAATTTTTTTTTAAATTTCCCCTTCCTGGTTCATGAGGTAGGGTAATAATAAGGTTCATGTTTAAAATTCAAGTTTAAAATCTTTTAAAACATCCAAGTTATGAATTAAAGTTGTTTTTCTATACATATACAAAAAAATTATTTCATAAGCCAATTTTCTTCTATGTATGATTTCACAAATGAACTATAATTCTTTCGTATGAGCCCTTGCTAAGGTCCCAAAAACATATGTTGGGTTATTTAAAAAAAATAAACAGAATCAAGATAAATTGATCCTGTTTAGCCAGATTTATGTGTTTCTTTTTCTCCAGGACATCATTTTTATGGGTTTTAAATTTTCTTTTTAAATGAATGAAGAATTTTGGCAGAAGATCTTCTTTTGTAAGCTGGAAATTCTTCTTTCATATAATACATATAAATGCATATATGTATAATACATATAAATACGTATAAATGAAAGACCTTACTGAGCATGTTCAGAACTGAAATTTCAAATCCTTATAAATCAGAAACAGACATATTTTTTTCACCTAACTGAAAAAGAAAGGCCTTTCTAGAGTAAGCCCCTTCAACCTTAAACATTTTGGAAAAAAATTCCAAACCACCTGGGCTGTGGTTGAGGACAAAAAAGCCCCTCCCCCCAATTTTTCCACTTTTTGCATGATGCAGATCTCACAATTTGGACATCCAACCATCACAATACTTCAAAAATCAAGAGAACTTGACCTCCAGACCATGCATGCAAATATTCATGCAACTCTGTTGAATTGGGGCTCATTAATTAATCTGCAAAGTTAGGGGTTTCACATTAAACACCCTACTCAACCCTAAATATAGTGGTGCTACTGCTCCATAATATTTTGTAAGCAATAAGACACAATAGGGTATGCATTAGACAGTTTGAATGCACTGCTGGGGGTGTAGTGAGATATGAAGCCATAGGCTGAGTGTCTTCAGTCCCCTAGCTGTGCATTAGAACTGTCAAATGCACATCTGCAGAGTGGCTTATTGTGCTTATAAAATAGGACTGTGTCATCTACTAGAGGTTTTTAATTTTAGCCATGCATTAGACACTTCTAATGCATGGCTAATGATCAATCAGAATAGTGAAAATCCCTTCCCCATTTTATGTCAGTCTATCTGTCTCTCCATCCATCCATCCACCCACCCACCCACCACCCATCCACCCACCCATCTATCTATCTATCTATCTATCTATCTATCTATCTATCTATCTATCTATCTATCTATCTATCTATCTATCGATCTATCTATCTATCTATCTACCTAAAACATGGATGGAAACGTTGCAACATTGAAAAGGCCATCAGTTATTTCCCTGTATACCTGTGAGTAATATATCAATTAAAACTATATACTTGCACTAATCAATCAATGACAGCTATATATTTGCACTAATCAATTACAGCAATATACTGTACCTGCACTAATTAAAGCTATATACATACACTAATCAAACAATTAAAAGTATATACCTGCACTAATAAAAAGTACACACCTGCAGTACATTAAACCTTATGGGATACCACTAATAACACAAATAACACAGCATTAGGAAGCTATCCAAACCTACTTGACAAGCTGCAAAAGAATCTGGAAAAAAAGACACTTACACAAAACCCTCTAAAACCAATAAATCCCCCAAACCTCTACCTGCACTCACAACAAACCATTCCCTCTTTGCTGCAAGAGACCTTCAGATGCTATAACAAGATTGCAAATATGAAATCCATAACAATAGCCATCCTGTTACATAAATACATAGACACTAAAGGCAGATAAGGGTCTATGGCTCACCCAGTCTGCCCATTTCAACTTGTAAGTTCCCTTTATGTTTTTCTAGAAGTCTGTTGCCTCTTATCATTGACATCCAGAATTCCCTTATGTCTATCCCACACATTCTTAAATCCATTGTTTCAGCCCCCACCACTTCCTCTTGCAGGGTGTTCCACTTATCCACCATCCTTTCTGTGAAGAAATTCTTCCTCACATTTCCTTTGAATTGCCCTCTTCCAACTTCATCCCATGCCCTCTAGTCCTGGAACATCTTTTTTGCTGGAAAATAATGTATTCCTGCACTCCTGTTCCTCCTTGTAAGGTACTTGTATGTCTCTATCATATCGCCTCGCTCCGTCCTCTCCTCCAAGGGGTACATATTCAAGTCATTCAGCCTATCCTCATAATGTATTATAATGTATCATTAATGTATTGTGTTCAATAAACAGTGGGTAAGGGTGGAGCACTCAGAAGTATAGTCATCTTGGGGGTAATTAGGGCAATAAAGCCACTTGCCCTTTGGACTCATAGCCTTATAGCCCTAATTAGCAACCTTGATGCGAACATACATCCTTGTATACCACCCTTACCTAATATTTATTATATACATTCTTTGCAAAAAAACTTAATTAATGCACCAGTTAGAGTTCAACTTAACACCACAAAAGTAGGGAGATGTGGCATTAGGGTTTCCAACCCTAACTCCCCAGCCCCACCCCCAAAGCAGCAAAAGGAAAAAACATTAGGGTTTTGGGTCTATGGAATCTTGGCAAATCAGTGGTGGGGTCTTCCTTGGGGTTGTCAGTCTTAATGTTCACCCTTCCACCAGCCTGTAGCCTCATGTCTGAAGCACAAGGTGCAGCTCCAAGCCAATGGCTCATAGTGATACCCTTTTCAAGGTAAAGAAGTGTGTTTTCCCATATGTTGCCAACAAAATGTGTTGTACCTTTCTTCATGCAGGGAACTGTGGGTCCTGCATGATGAAAGAAGATCATGTCTGACATTGTTTGCTCAGGGAACTGGGTAGGGATTAGGGTTAACAACCCAAGGTAGACCCCACCATTGATTTTCCAAGACTCTGGAGACCCAAAGCCCAAATGTTTTTTTCTTTTGCTGCTTGGGGGTGTGGTGAGAAGTTAGGGCTGGAACCTCCAAAGCCACATCTCCCTCCTTTTGTGGCATGAAGTTGAACCCTAAATGGCACATTAGTGAAGTTTTTTTTTTTGCATAACATTTCCTTTCAGTTTGAGGTAGTGGATTGGTATTCTCATTCATACTGGTCCCTTTGGGGCCTGCATGAACAGATGTAAAAGTGCAGGGCCCTTTTGGCCTTGTGCCATGGGAAGACTCCATCTGCCTACAGAAGTGCAGTGATGGATGTTAAGAACTCATTGATTGTCTTGTGGGCTGTGGAAGAGCAGGGACCTCTGGTCCACGTGCTTCCATGTGGTTCCAGATGCAGACATACAAAGCAAAAAATCCATCTGTCAGCCTATGCGCATGCCTCTCTGCCACCCAGTGGTGCCCAGGTACAGGACTATATGTCAATAGGACAGTTGTCTTTATTACAGTATATGGTACTCATGCCCACACAGACAACCCTGAAGTTTTTATTTTCTGGCTGGGGGAAAGTCACATAACAGTGCCATCCCCCCTCCCCCATCCTCACCCCATCCATTTGACTTATTGAGCTTTCCCCCAAACTCAGTTCACTAGCAGAGGATCATAAAGCATACTTACTGAGGTCAAGACTGGCACCACACACACAGTTTCTTGACAATTTCATATATATATATATATATATATATATATATATATATATATATATTTTATATGTGTGTGTGTGTATATATATATATATATGTGTGTGTGTGTGTATATATATATATATATATATATATATATATATATAGTATATTTTATTTCCATCCCAGATTTTCAAGATAATCATTTTATAACTCCCTTTATAATCATGATGTGTAGCATATACTGTATAGTATATTGTGAGAAATGTCATTTTGCACCAAAAGTGCAAAAACACGTCTCATCCAGGATTTTAAAAATGGCACCTGTCACATTTATGATGTGGTGTATAAAAATGACTATGATGAAAGTCTGGAGTCAAAATATTGAAATTAGAGGAGTTATGAATGAACTTTGAAATACTGGGCATTTTACCATATTTGTACATCAAAGATTCAGCATAGACTTCTTCTTGCCCCACCTCATGAACCTGGTAGGTACACATTTTCAAATCCCTGCCTAAATGTCATTCCATGCCACCAAAAGAAAAGCATTCCACACCACAGGTGCAAAAACACATTTTGACCAGAATCAGAAAAAATGATGGCTGTCATGTTCATGAGGTGGTGTGAAAAATAGCTATGTTGAAAATTTGGAGTCAAAATATTTAAAATTACCAAAGTTACAGAACAGCATAGAAAACGTGTAACACATGCTTGTAATTTTGACACTATTGTACAGTTTATTTGTACCCAAATGTGTCAGCATAGCCTTCTTATAACCCCATCTCATGAACCAGAGTGGTGATCATTTTCAAATCCTGCCCAAGAGGTGACTTCGCAATGCAACTGCAAAATCACCTCTCAGGCTGGATTTGCATAAATACCTTGTCATTGGTCATGAGGTAGGGTCCAAAAAGGTCATGTTGAAAATTTGGGGTCAAAATATGTGAAAATGACAACGTTATGAATCAAACTTCAAAACCGCCTTGAAATAGATTAAATGGTACTTACCTGATTTTCTTATACCACAGTCATCGGTTCCAGCAACAAGCTCTATCTGTGATCAGAGAGTGGTTCAGTGCCATCGGACATGTTCAGGTGAGTAAGGGTGTGGAGGATGTTGAGGAATGTGGGGGGGTAGATTGTGAGAGATCATCTTCTTTTTTGAATGTTAAAAAAAAATCAAGGAGGGATGGTTTTCTTTTTTTCAGTGGGGTTATCTGACACTGAGGATTGGGCACCCCAGTGTCAGACCTTTGTTCAATCACATTGGGGTGGGCACCCTGGTGCCACCACCTACATAGAAGGACCAGGGGAGGGTGACCTGGAGGGAAGGGGGTCAAGGCAACTGGTTCCATGTGTGGGCACCCTGATCCACTTATTTATTGTAAAAAAAAAAAATTGGGAAGGGCTGTTGGGTGATCTGAAGGGGAGAAAGAAGCAGTACCAGGGATGGACACCCCAGTCTGCTTAAGAAAGATTGATAGATAGATAGATAGATAGATAGATAGATAGATAGATAGATAGATAGATAGATAGAGACATAAGAAAGGATAGGGGATAGGTGACTCAAGGTTGAAGTGACACCACTAGCATGACTCCAACTGTGGCTTCAGTCTTCAAAAAAGTCCCACTGCTCTCATACAGAGAACACAGGTGAACAGCTCTTCTCACTGAGCTGGGCACATTGGATTTTGGGTGGCCAGAAAATGTATTTGTGGCAATGTTTTTAAAAAGCAAACAGCAGAATCTAGCTAAACAGGTCCCATTTAGTTAGTCTCAGGTGTTCGTTTTCTTAAAAAAATATTTAATTTTTAAGTCTTTTAAAATGTTTGTGAGTTTTAAAAAGAGGCTGCTGTCATAATATTTTTTTCCACATGACAAATAATTCACAAATATAAACATTTGCAATATTTTTTAACCTTTTGCATTTTTTTGGTTAACAAAAAATTCTTATAACTCTGAAACTGTATAATTTTTTTTCATGAAAACTTCAAAAGACACGCCCTTGGCACAGGCTCTTTCTACCCTGGAAATTCCATGAAAATATTTCACACCATCTAGGCTGATAATGAGAGCAAAAAATACACAATGTTAAGTATAGGGAAATCGAGCATGTTTTAATTTTTTTTTTCCATTTTTTGGGAACTCCATGTCTCAGGAACTGAACAAAATGCTTCCATGAAACTTTTCATATCTTTAGACTCTGATAGCCTTGTGACGAGCTACCCCACTGCTATTCCTTATTTGTAGATATAATTCTGTTTTTATGTAATTCTGTGTACATTTACATGACACTAAATGCAACTGTTAATTCAAGGGGACCTAGAGAAAAGCATGAATTTTTTTTTCAAAAAAGATTTTGACCTTCCTTTGACCTGCAGGCCTGTGACTTGCCAGTAATCTGACAAGTTATTGTCAAAGGCTTTGGGGATAACTGATCAAAGGGGTATTTTCAATAGTTAACTGACCAGGGGAAACAGAGGTGAATAAAGTGGTCAGGAGATAGACCTTGTTAACTTCAAAAAGCAGGATGCTGTGATGCAAGGTATTGCCTTTGATGAGATGAAAGGGAAAAAAACAGGTAACTTCCTTCTAACAGACCTGTGTGAGATTGTAATGTCAGGTGTCATAAATGTAGGCTGAGTAACATCACCAGGAGGCAGAACATTGTGTTGGGGAAGCACAAGAGTGACACTCAGTGGCCTAAAATGGAAGGGCCAGCCTCTATTCATAGACAGGTGTATATAAATAGCCCCAGTTCTGGGCATTTGGACACACTTTCTCATTTGATCTCCTTCTGACACACACACAAGAAGCCCAATTGCATAAACTCAGTATGGCTACAAGGACTAAAAGAAATGAAAACTTTCATCTACTTTTCTGAACTTCAATTCACTGTAAATATAAGGTAGTCTTTTTAGCTAACAGGTTTTAAAGCATTTCAGTGCATATTTTTCCATTTTTGTTTATGTATACTGTAACCCAAATTAGTATATGTTCTTTTTAGTTGTAATCGTATTTAAGTATTTTAGTAAAAGCTTTTGTTTTTCTAAAGAAATTTTGCCTGCTTGAGATTTATATATCTTTGTGTGTGAATTGGGGGACAATATTAATTATCTCTGACAACTGATAATTGTTTAGACGAGTCACCAATAGCAACCAAACTGAGAAAAGGGTTTGTAAGGGATCTGGAAGGATAGGGGGAATACCAGAGTCTGCAAGAATTTTAAGCCAGGCTGTTGCATGTCCTGTAGGGAGAAGAAACATAGAAACCTAGAATTTGATGGCAGATAAGGACTGCTTGGCCCACCTAGTCTGCCCATTTCCCTACCTAACGGATAAGCTGTAGATCCTAGTTACTCAACAGCCTACTTCCTCCTACCCCCCACTAGAATTGCCTTATGTCTGTCCCATGCATTCTTGAATTCCTCCACTGTTTTTGACTCTATGACCTCCTCAGGAAGGCTGTTCCATGTATCCACAACCCTCTCTGTGAAGAAATACTTCCTCACATTACCTCTGAGCCATCCCCCCTCTATCTTCAAATTGTGCCCCTTGTTTTTGCACATCTCTTTTTCTGAAAGATGCTACCCTCTTGGACTTTGTTGATTCCCTTGAGGTATTTGAAAGTTTCTATCATGTCCCCCCTCTCCCTCCTTTCCTCGAGGCTATACATCTTTAGTTCCTTTAGTCTTTCTTCATATGTCTTCTGATGCAGACCCTGCATCATTTTGCTGCCCTTCTCTGGACAGCCTCCATCCTGTCTATGTCTTTGTGGAGATGGTGTCTCAGAACTGTACACAGTACTCCAGATGTGGTCTTACCAACTGTCTGTACAGAGGGCCAACAACTTCATGTTTTCTACTGGTGATGCCTCTCCCTATGCATCTCAGTATCTCCCAGCCCTCTTTACTGCCTTCCCACACTGCTGGCCCACCTTTAGGTCATCTGATGTGACTACCCCCAGGTCCCTTTCCATTTTTGTTGTTGCCAGTATCTCATCCCCCATTGTGTACTGTTCCCCTGGGTTTTTGTTTCCCAGGTGCATTACTTTGCACTTCTTTGCATTGAATCTAAGTTGACATATATTTGACCAGTCCTCCAACCTTGCCAAGTCCCTTTTCATCTTTTCCACCCCACCTTGTGTATCAAACCTGTTGCAGATCTTTGTGTCATCTGCAAAGAGACATACTTTCTCTTCCAGTCCCTCTGCAATGTCACCTATTAAAACATTAAAAAGGACTGTCCCCAGTACTGAACCTTGCGGTACCACACTAGTAACCCTCCTTTCTTCACTGTGGACTCCATTTACTATTACCCACTCTTTCCTGTTGTCCAACCAGTGTTTTACCCAGGCTACCACCATGAGACCCACTCCCAGACTGGCTAATTTGTTTATTAATCTTTTGTGTGGTACTGTGTCAAATGCCTTGCTAAAGTCTAGGTAGGCCATGTCCACAGCCCTTCCCCTGGTCTACTGCTTTGGTCACCCAGTCAAATAAATCAGTTAGATTTGTCTGACATGACCTTCCCACTGTGAATCCATGCTGCCTTGGGTCCTGGCCTCTAGGTACTCAACAATTCTTTCCTTCAGAAGTGATTCCATCATTTTCCCTACTACTGAGGTCAAACTGACAGGTCTGTAGATTCCTGCCTCTATCTTGCTCCCACTTTTGTGAAGGGGAATCACATCTGCCCTCCTCCAGTCCTCAGGTACCACACCATCCTCCCATGATTTATTAAAAAGGATGGTCAGTGGTGTTACTAGTTCTTCCCTTAGTTCTTATAGAATTCTGTGGTGAATCCCATCAGGCCCCATTGCATTAACCACCTTAAGTTTTCAGAGTTCTTTCAGAACCCTTTCTTCTGTGAAAGGACTAATATCAACCCCCTAATCCAGAGTGCTTCTATAAACCGGATTAGGTATTTCCCCCCACTTTTCTTTTTTTTTTTTTTAACTATTGTATTTGTACTCCTGATCTCAACTCTTCCCCCCACTCTCTCTGACGACCTCAATTCCCGGATCTCCCTGGACCCCCATCGTGATCTGCCCCTAGAGTACTTCATCCACACTACCCTGAATTGTGCCCCGGTATACCCCCCGAGGAATGGGGTAGAGAGGGCGGCCCAGTATCCCTCTCCAAACCTAGACTGTATTCGTGTGGATGGCACAGCGGGGTTTGTCCGACGGGTCCCGGAGAAGCTCCATGGAGGCATCTTCGCCTAGGAGGGAGCGAGGTGTTTTTCCTCTGTCCTTCGTCCCTCCCCTGATGTCGGCATGCAACGAAGGGCTATGAACTCAGAGGCACGCTGAGATGTGCCTCCTGCTCTGCCCCTCTGTCGATCACCACCCAATCTGCTGGCTGCTTCTCCCTTGCCGCACTATCCACCCGGCTTCCCTAGGTGGCAACATTGGCGGCGGAGCCTCAGAACTCTCCCGGAGAAGGAGAGCCGCTGGAGCCTCTATCCTTCCACCTAGCCGACCTCACGAATTCGAAATATTCCTGAACCCGGTCGCTGGTGTGGTGCTAGGTGTGGCATCCAGCACCTCAACCTCAGCGCCACCGGCCGCCTCCCCTCTTTTCCATTGTGAATACTGAGCAGAAGTATTCATTCAGTATCCCTGCTTTTTCACTGTCGCCTCTGCCCAACCACATTCCTCTTTGTTCAGCCTCAGTATCCCTGCCTTAGTCTTTCTTTGCTCCCTAATGTACCTGTAAAAGGTTTTATTCCCCTTCTTAACCGAGATGGCTATCTTTCCTCGGTTTGGGCCTTTGCTATTCTGCCTTATCCACTTCCTTCTGCTTTAACTGGTACAGTTCTCTGTCCTGCTCCTTCTGTGTTTCCTTATACTTCCTGAATGCTATCTTTTTCTCCCTTACCTTCCCCGCCACTTCTTTTGAGAACCATACTGTTTTTTTCTTTCATTTTGATTTGTTTATTTGCTTCACACAAAGGCTTGTTGCCTCTGTGATGGCGGTTTTGATGTTTTCCCATTGTTGCTCCACCCCACCTTCTTGCCTGTTTTCTAGTGCTTTTCTGAGGCACTCTCCCATTTTGACAAAATCAGCCCTCCTGAAGTCCAGTACCTTCACTTTTGTGTGGTTTGACTCCACAGCTAATTTTATTGTGAACCACACTATTTGGTGGTCGCTTGTTCTCAGATGGCTAGCTACTTCAATATTAGAAATCCTCTCTCCATCCCCATTTCAGAGTACCAGGTCTATGATTGCTCTCTCCCAAGTGGCTTCCAAAACCAGCTGTCTAAGGCATGCCCCCTGTAGGGCATCGAGAATGGCCCTGCTCTTGGATGTGGCTGCAACAAAGGTGCTCCAGTCCACATCTGGCATATTCGGTTCCCCCATCAGCAATATCTCCCCTTTCTCTGCCATCCCAAAGATGCTTTCTATCATTTCCTTGTCCATTTCCTCCCCCTGGGATGGAGGTCTGTATACAACCCCTGTGCAAATTGTGGAGCCATTTCCAGTCTCCAGGGTGACCCACAGTGCCTCCTCTCCTCCCTGTTTACCCTTTAGTTCTGTTGCTTTGATCCCTTCCCTTACATAGAGAGCTACTCCTCCTCCTCCTCATCTTCTTCCCTCCTTGTCCCTCCCGTAGATTGTGTACCCTGGTATGTTGACATCCCAGTCATGGTTCTCTGTGTACCATGTTTCTGTGACTGCCACAATATCCAGGCATCCCTCTTCCATCAAGGCCATTATTTCAGAGAGCTTTTTACTGAGACTACGGGCATTGGTACTCATTACCCTCCATTTTTTTATGGCTTTATTTCTTTTTGCCCCATCCCTGTCCCTACTGCCTTTGTCTTTTTCTCCATTTACCCCATCCTTCTCCTTATCGACTGCTCTATCTTGGTGTTTACCTCACTAATTACCCTGATTTTTTGGGGGGCTAGGATTTCCCTTCTCCTCTTCAGTGCCTCCCCCCCTTGGCTAGTTTAAATGCTTGCCATTTAAGCATTTATACCTATCACCTAGGATCCTGGTTCCCCTCCAGGATAGATGCAGATCATCATGCCTGTATAGGCCTGCAACCCTCCAGGTGGAATCCCAGTCCCTAATGAAGCCAAATCTCTGAGCTCTACACCAGCTTTTCAACCAGTCATTGAATCCCATGGTGCAGAGTGCCCTAGCCTCATCCATGCCATAGACAGGTAGCACTTCTGAGAAAGTTACCGTGTGTGCTACTTGTCTAAGGCCCCTCCCCAACTCCACAAACCTCTGTTGCACTGCTCTGATCCCATTCTGAGCCAGGTCATTCATCCCTAGGTGGATAATGACATCCAGCACCTTCCCCCTTGCTGCTGCTTCCACGATCCTGAGGATTCATTTTCTGCCCCTCCAAGCCTTGGTGCCAGGCAGGCACCTTACCTCCCTTTTCCCTCCCTCTCCCAGTTCTACCCCCTAACAACTGAGTCCCCCACCAGGAGTTGTTTTCTTCCCCTGTGGTGTCCTGAGCCACCCTCCTGTGGGTCTCCATTGTGGAGGTTCCCAGCATCCTTCTTGGTCTCCACTGCAGGTGCTTCCATAGAGGAACCATGCTTCACCAGAGTGGTGAATGAATTGTGGAGAGGCACAGCTGAAGGGATGCACCTCTGTTCCACCACCCTCACCCTCACAGAAGGCCAGATCAGGTGTTATGCTACTACCTCTGAAGAGTGTGGCCCTTGGGTCTTCATCCTTTGTGTAATAGCCAAGGAAGGGTTTATATCTGGCCACAAGACTCAAGACTGGTATTGTGCCCTTATTCAGAGCTAGAGGGACACCCTGGGTTCTCATGGCAGAGGTGCAGTCATGACCTCAGCGAGTATCAGAGAGCATTCTAAAGGATGAGGAGGGTATCCCTGTTCCCCACATCATGGATTGCATTTAAGGGTGGGCACTGTAAGGACAGTGGACCTGATCCCCAGGAGTGGGTTTGTGACAAGCCTGACTGCTCATCCAAAATGTTTGGCTATTTTGTCAAATGATGCCAATGTTATTAAGGTGCAAAAACAGTGGTTTAACATTAAACAGCCTATGAAAGGCTAACCATTGGGGCACTACCTTGCTCCTACAATAAGGAGGGATGCAAGAAAGTTTTATTTTATTAAGAGAACACTTAAGCTGTGTAACAGCCTACCAGCAGAGGTGAAGGGTGCAAAAAACATTAATGGTTTCAAGCACAGCTGGGACAGAGTAAAGAGCTTAATGGTTACTCAGAGCATAGCAATAAGGCAGGGAATAAGGGTGTTTATTTATTTTATTTATTTATTCAATCTCAGATTACAAAATACCTTTGAGCACAAGGAAGCTAATTTATAAAGGTTCCACATCAATGGAGAGAAAAACAAACAGACATAGGATGAGTTAACAATTGAGTTAAAAAACATTTAGCAAGTGATTATATTACATCATTGAGGCAGCTACTATTCAATAGTGAGAGGAGATAAGAAAGGAGGAGAAGAGAGGGGAAAGGAATGATAAGACTTGGTGAAATGGGAAGCAGTGAGGGGCTTTGTCAGAGATTGAAGAAGAAGGCAGTAGTGAAGTGGGAGACAAAGGAGAGGAGGAGGGAGGTGGTAGAAAACCACAGAAGAGGGGAGCAGCCAGGGTCCTTGTCAGCTTAACACTCAAATGTGATCAGGATTGGAGGGGAGTGAGTAGGGACGCAAACAAACATTCAAGGGGGCCAAAAGGTTGCAGGACAGGCAGGCCTTTGCTTATGTGTCACTGTCACAGGAGCTTTCAGTTAGTAGATACTGGAGGAGCATGTGCTTAAACTGGTCAATTCTGAGAAGATTAGTTAACTCACTGTTAAATTCATTGAACCAGAGAGGGGCTCTGTAAGCAAAGGAGCACTGACCTTGAGTTGTTCAACACCTGGGGACAAGGAAGTGTAGCGTTGTTGAGGTGCGAGTACTTTGTGTCCTGCGGGACTGGCTAAAAATGCTTCCCACACCTGGAAGCAGGAGCCCAAGGAGCACCTTTTTTGTTAGTAGGCATGTTTGGTATTTGATCCTACCACTTGGCTGTAGCCATCCAGTTTGAGCATATAGCACGCATGTGTCAGTGAGACGAGCAGTACCCAAGAGAAGTCTACATACTTTGTTTAAGGAGACAGTAAGCCTTTTGAGTGCGGTTGTGGTGGCAGATCCGTATATGACCAAACCGTAGTCTATGATCGATATTAACGAACTGTAGACAGCAAGCTTAAGAGCTTCAGTTGTCAAACTCCTCCTGTGTCTATATAGGAGCCTGATCCTAATATTGACAGCCTTGGCAATATTCTCAATGTGAAGCACATAGGAGAGATGACTGTCCAGGTTTACTCCAAGGTACCTGAAGTGCTGTACTTGTACAAGTAGAATACCAAGGGTATTTCTAACAGTAAGGGTATGGGTCTTGTACTTATTGAGAGTGGAGGTGAGTAAGAAACTTTAATTTTCTGGTAGTTTATGACCAATTTATGGGCCCTAAACCACTCCTCAACTTCCTTGAAGACAAGTTGTAGGTTTCTTTCCAATAGGTTGGGGTCAGGGTGTGATGAAAAATAACAGCATCATCTGCAAAAAGAAAAATCCATTGCAGACAGGAAGCCGGAATTTTATTCAGGAAGATGCTGAAAAGGAGGGGACTCTGAACTGAGCCTTGTGGTACTCCAGATTGGACGATCCACTGCTCAGAGGTGACATTGGATATTTTCACTTCTTGAGATCTATCTTCAAGGTAGCTGCTGAACCATCATAGGGTGTCATGGGAAAGATCTATTGTTATTAGCTGATGTAGGAGAAGTGGGTGATTTACTGTGTCAAAGGCCTTTGTTAAATCTATGATGGCGGCACCTACCAGGTTGCCTTGGTCAATTTACTACTGGATGACGCTGGTGAACTCAAGAAGTGCTGTGGTGGTGTTGTGACCTTTTCTAAACTCATGTTGTTGTGGGCACTGGATGGAATATTTTTTGAGGTAATCCCCAAGCTGGTTAGTGAAAATGCATTCCAATACTTTGGATATAGGAGGGAGGATTTATATAGGCCTATAGTTATGAAGGGCACGATTACCAGATTTATGTACTGGGGTCACAAGGCCCGTTTACCAGACATGCAGGAATTGTGACAAGGATAACATAGAAACATAGAAACATAGAATTTGACGGCAGACAAGGACTGCCCGGCCCACCCAGTCTGCCCATTTTCCTACCTAACAGATAAGCTGCAAATCCTAGTTAACCAACAGCTTACTTCCTCCTACCCCCCACTAGGACTGCCTTATGCCTGTCCCATGCATTCTTGAAGTCCCCCACTGTTCTTGACTCCACAACCTCCTCAGGGAGGCTGTTCCATGCATCCACAACCCTCTCAGCGAAAAAATACCTCCTCACATTACCTCTGGGCTGTCCCCCCTCTATCTTCAAATTGTGCCCCCTTGCTCTTGCACATCTCTTTTTCTGGAAGATGCTATAGAAACATAGATAACGACAGATTAAGGATCTTTGTTATGGGTAAGAGAATGTCTTCTAGGGTGAGTGCGATAAGTCTGAGGTCTAGTGAATCCCCACTATGCCTGGATTTTCTTAACACTTTATTTAGGCATTTCCTAACCTGGTTCACCGAGACTGTCTTAAAGTAGAAAGGAGGGGACCAGGGTTTTTGCAGTAGTAGTGACTAGCCACTCTAGTAGCTGTGTCATCAATGAAGTCATGTGGTAGCACACTGTTTAGGTTTGTGAAAGCTTCATTAAAAGTGTTCGCAATTTTAATAGGATCCATGGGGAGAGGAGAGGGTGAAAACCCTGTCTGGACACTACGTCATGGGGTAAAATAGGGTAAAACTAGATAGACTGAATGGTCTTTTTCTGCTGAAACCGTCTATATTTTATAGAGATAGATAGATAGATAGATAGATAGATAGATAGATAGATAGATAGATAGATAGATAGATAGATGAATGTAACAGGAATGGTCACAAATCCTTTTGTATAAATCTTGATATCTGAGCTACTATTTATACATAATAGTAAACACATCATCAGGATTTATACATAAAATAAACCCATCATTATTTGACCACACCCCCAGCAGGCCCACCAGCACTATTTTCTCAGCTACAAAATTAAACTGTAAAAGGTACATTCCCCTAATCAATCTCAAACACAGTTTTAGATCATTCTCTCTACTGCATCCCACTACTTGTGCTGTAAACTTGACCTGATTACACTCATTGAGAAAAGGAAGGAGCATGGGAGTTGTGGTGGTGCCTAGCTGAGTTATGAGATCAGTATGTAGGAAAAGAGGCAGCACTCACCCAGCTATAGTCTATACACACATAAACCTGTAAAAACTGCCACGAATGTTGCCAGAAGTAACAAAGCTCCAGCTGGCAGAGTGAAACATTAAGTAGGGTTTGGAGATGGTTACCAACATCTACCCAGAGGCACTCCTCTTGATCTCTGTAGCAGAAATGTTTAATGCTCTGCTCCTTGTCACTATGATACTGTGTTTTGCACTTGAATAAAATATGTTGGAGGCATGTCATCTGGACTAGTGCAGTTTTTACAGGTTCATGCATCTATGGAAAACAACCGGGTTAGTGCTGCCTGTTCTGCTACATATTGACCTGAATACACACTGAAATGTTTTTTTTATATATATTCAAATCACAGGATACACATTTTCTTGTTCCCTCTGTCCCACACTGCTCCAATGCACTCTTAGTCTGCTGTTCCACTCCCTTGTGGTTTACTACCTTGGGGCAGCAAAAATATGCAATGAAAACCATTACCTTTTTTTAATATTTGTAAAGGTCTCCCTCCTAAAGTGCTTTCTGCTCGATCTCATCTGTTCTCCCTGGCTGCCAATAGTGCTCACTCTGTCTTTGCTTGCATCTTCTTCCACCTCCAAGTTGCTCTGTGTACACCAATGCACAACAAAATCTACTGACTTGCAATATTTAAAAAAAAAGTGAACTACAATTCGCCAAAACTATCTCCTTCAGACAGAGCTGATAGCACCAATCCATATTTGACAGTGGCTCCCACCTGCTTGCTAAAGTCCACCACTACGTGAATTAAAATTGTTTGAAAGAACCACTACCTCATTCAATCATGCTGCAGCATCAGCATTGGTGTATGGTGGCGCATCCATGGCAACAGCAGATGCATAAAACAGACAGACACTATTTCAGAAAAATGCCACACATAATTTAATTTAAAAAAAAACTGTCACAAGATTCAAGTTTCTCACATAAATCAGATATGCAGAGGGGACCTTGCTGGATAAATGAGTTATCTATATTAATAAATAGCCCTTGCATAGATAAATCATTTATCCCACAGGTCCCCACTGCATATCACATAGAGATAGATAGATAGATAGATAGATAGATAGATAGATAGATAGATAGACAGACAGACAGACAGACAGAGAGATAAATTGATAGACATATAGATATATTAGGTAGATAGATAGACAGATAGATATTATTTGTATTGCATGGACTGGATGTTTTCCCATTAGAAGTGGTTAGTGGTTATTTCCCTTCACACCCTTTCACAGTATACTTAGTTGCAATCAGAATTAACAACAAACACTCAAATGTAGTATATAAAATAAACCATAGACACTGCAGAATACTACTAAATTATACCATTGAAGGGCGCTCATTAGGTACAGTGGCAGCAAAAGACATGGCCAGATATTTCCAGATATTTTGCAATATTTCTAAAGAGATTCTGTCTGGTGGTCCTACTGTGGTATTGCAGGCAGGAGATGAATTTCTCAAGTGATATCTCAGAAACGTTCAGGAAATATCTGACTGTCTTTTACTGCAAGTGTAAATACTACCACTCACCTATCAGAGTCACTGTTACTTACTGTACATCATGAGGTTCCTTGTATACCACAGCTGTCACACTCATGCACGCGCACGCACACACACACACACACACACACACACACACAGTGTCGCTTGACATAAGAGTGTCATCTGGGATATTAAATAGTCTATTTTTAAATGTAGCAAGCTGTGGAGACATTTATGGCACAGATGCTAGAATAACTGTTGCCCTTTCAAAGCCATCCACTATACTACTGAAGTGTATGGTCCATGCAAGCCATGTAAAGTAAATAAGTAATGGAAAATGATGCTGCTGCACTGATGGAAAGAGGATGTCAACTGAGTTTAAATAAAAAAATGTATCAAGAAGCATGTATATATTTGTCACCAAATACATTTATTTTGTGCTTCCATTATAAAGCTGGGCAAAAAAAATCAGAACTATTTTTTTATTTGTAAGATGGCAGGATATCCATGTTGCCTGTTTCCCCTTTTTATGGCTTTGTGGGCAGAGCTCCACAGATATTATACCATCACTGTAGGAGACCAGGAGATCAGCTCAGGAATGCAAACCTGTGTTCTCCTACAGTGATGCGACAACATCAGGACAGCACTGCTGCCATAGGCATTGTCCTCTGGGATGGAGCTCCCCTCCATAGCATGGTCACCCCCACAATGCACACTTCTTCGTGAGTGCACTTCCAGCATAACTGCTCATGTGTGAGTATCGTGCATGTGCAGTTTCACTCCATTACCATCTTGTTAGTGGTAAACGCTGCTCCACTGCTGCTCCACCGCTGCTCCAGCACTGCTCCACCGGTGCTCCATTGTCACTGCTGCCACTCTGTGACCTGCGTATGCTCTGACAGTCATTCTGCAGGTAAGAGCTCGCAGCAGCCGTATCGGCTCTGACCAGACTTTTTTCCATCTGCTGTTGTCCTGATGTGGCTTGCACCCACCATTTAAATTTCATGTCATTAACACTTCTTTGTGCCTCTGTCACATGTACTTTATGCTCTTCCTCCCATCATTAGCTGCAAGAGGATTTCTTACACATTCAAAAATGAATAATTTCCATAAATGATACTGTTGTTAATTTACAACAAAAACCATAAAAAGATGCCCTGCTGTATCTGAAATTTAAAGTTCAGTTGAGTTTAAAGAAATGTACATCCAAATAGAGAAATCATACCATTTTTGTCACATGTATGGTATATGTGATTCATTGTAATTTAAAACTAAACTACACTAAATAGTTAATACATTGTCATGCTGGAGAAAAACTACTTTCTCCATCCTTTCCCACAATGAAAGTGATTAGTATGTCAGAAATTGTCTTAAAAGCACAAAGTGGGAGAAGAATTCCCAAGATCCAAGACTTTCAGCAAGCATCCATTGATTCCAACAGCTTTTGGGGAATTTCTTTGCTTCTTACTAATTGATCCTAATGGAGCTGCCAGCCTTCCCGGATCATTTTAATTTGTTGGTGTACAAAAGTGGAACAGTGCTAATCAATAATTCACCACAACTTCAGAAGTTCTCTTTAATTGACTGCCCCCCCCCCAAATAAATGCTAATTAGCTTAAAACAATAACATATGTTAGCCACCCTTTTTTCAGCAATATTTTTTTTCTGGAAAAAAAAGGCTATCAAGTTAGCCATTTTTCCTTTGCCTTTTCTTTCATTCCTGAAACAAGATATGACATTTTGAAGTTGCCAACATAACAAAATTAAATATCTTGTGAAAGTGTTGTGATGGTTACCATCAGAAAGATGTGGCAGCACATCCTAAATGCATCTACATTGTAAATATAGGATGTACATTCAACAGAAAACCTTAGCTGAAGAGATCTTTAACAATTTTGAGTGGTGGCTGTCTTTTTTTTTTAATTCAATATACTTTATTGAACCATCACCAAAAGAAATAAGAAAAAAAGTAATTACAGATTCTGACTCCAACAATTGTTTCCACAAATAACCATCTTCATTAACCCTCCCCCCCTTTCCATATCTCATCCCACCCCCGTAACCCTTCTCTCCCACCACCCATTGCCACCAGGGTAGGAAGTACGGGCAAGTAAATTCATTATTAATGTCCAACTTAGATTATAGCTACAACTAAAAACTAATGAGGTCCCATAAATGGTGGTAAGTTTACTGCCTTGTGGCCTATGAGGAAGGAGTCTGAGGGTGGTGGACCATTAGTAAAGTGTAAAGAGGATCCCATACATGCTTGTATCTAGCAGTGTGGTGGGGCAACCCCACAATGACTCTTTCTGCTTGCAGGGCAAAAAATACCTCCCTATACCATTCAGTGCAACTGGGAGTAAGTACATCCAACCAGTGTCTTAGAATGACTTTTTGGGCCATTGCCGAGGTTAAGGCTATGTGGGCCCTGGAAGTCCCTGTAAACTTACCAGAATACTGTCCTAGCATACATATTTCGGGAGTGAAATTATCTTGTAAATTTAGCGGAGGATCCAATAGAGATTGAATCTGAGACCAGAAGGGTGTAATCGTCACACATGACCATAGCATATATGACAATGACCCAGGAGCTAAATGGCATTTAGGACATAAATATGTGGAGAGATGACCCATCTTGTGTAGCTTGACCGGAGCATAATAAAGATCATGATTAATTTGGAATTGCATATATCTATAACGGTAAATTTTAATGGTATGCTATAGGTGCTTCCAGATTAAGGACCATTGTCTTGGAGAGGATGGTGACAGAAGGGAATAGTCCCACACATAAGCTCTACTCCCCTCCTTCTGTGCTAAGGCAGCAATAAGGAACCAATATGAGTAAGAAATTTAGTGGGAAGTGGACAGAGAATCTAGATATGGGTGAATCATGTTAGAAAAAGGGTTGTTCCATAAAGTATTGCCAAAATGGTGGTGTAGCATGTGGGAGATTAGAAAATATTGAAATACATGGGAAGGGGGCCATCCAAAAGTGGTGCTAGCCATCTGAAAGGGCATTCGTTTCTGGTTGATCACCAATTGGTAAATATGCTCCACCCCCATAGAAGGCCAGAATAGTGACAGGTTAATAATTTTACCAGATATTGGAAAATTGGGATTGCCAGACAAGGGTTGAGAGGTGTCCCTAAGGGGGTCAACCACTAAAAATGAGGTAAATTGTGAATCTACTCAGAGAGAATAGCCAAGAGCCTGTAGCTTTTTAGGGAGGCGCATTTTACCTAGGAAGGGGAATACTCTGCATTCAATATTATGTTGAGAACATTGGCCATATTCTATTTCTACCCAGAGTGGGAAGTAGGGATTACCCTCAGCCATTGGAGGAGGGTTGAACCAGTGTATTATTCATGAGGAGTGGTGGCAATCTTTAATGAGTAAATCAATAATTACAAAAGTAGCTATAAAAGCTATTTTAAAAATATCTGATAAAACCAAAAATATACTGAGGATGAATCCAAGGATGTCAGAAATATATTTTTGCTAAAAAAGTATGTGATTAACTTTTTTGCCACCTAACAGACATTGCTGCTTTAGAAGACATATTTTCCTGCATATAAATACAGGTGCTCAACAGTAGAAACAAAGCCCCCAAAAATATGCAGGGTACATGTATCAAACAGAACTGATGCAAGGGCACCATGCATCAAAAGTTGCAGCAGTCCCAATTTTCATACTGAGGCTGCGGTGAAACCAGGTCCCCTTGTGCCAGACTGGCTCTGTGCCATCCTTTCATCAGATACAGGGATGTGCCATGGTGGAAGGGGGTTTGCAGCAGTACCTATTGTAGCAGCCTCTAATTCAGGATTTTAGAAGCCCAGAAAATGCTGCAGGTGAGGGCTGTGGTTAGATCAGTCAAAACTGGTCTAATGGATGCTCAACAATGGGGCAGCAGTGGCAGAAGGCATAGGGAAAGATTGAACATGGGTTGTGGCAGGGATGACTGGAAAGAAAGTGCCACAAATTGCCGTATCATGACTATAGACACCACTGGCATGTACTGGTATGTTGCCGTTGTGAGGGGTATGTTGCACACTGAGGTGACAGCAGTCAGGTACCTAAACTGCCACTCATCATGCCTAGTACACCCCGCAGGTACCACAGTCAGTGGCTATGCAGGTACATCATGATCCCAGGTGACATGCTGTTGTGTGGCTGATATGGTCCTGCTGTTGTGTTGTCCATTGGGGACATTGGCACATGCCTATGGTACTGTACCTCAGCAATGCCTGTTGGCACTAGCACATGACTGTAAATTAGCCTTACACTGCGTGGCATGCACTGCACACCTGTGTCCTCCCAAGAGTGTGGAACAGGGGGCTCTAGTTGTTGTGTGCTGGCATGAGTGACTGGTCACCCAATATGCACCCTACAAGCTGCGCATCGCAATGCGGTCTAGCTCACTATATTGTACCTGTAGTGGCAACCTCTGGGGCTCCATGTTCCAGCATACAGTGCCCAGCAGGCCTCCATGGGCAACCCCAGGTCACACCTCCTAACAGTTTCCATGGCAGACCACTATGGTGGGCATCACAAACATTACTGTAGTGCTGTGACAGTATGGTAATGCACACCTACTATGTAGCAACATTTAATGGGAACAAACTTGGCAGCACCACAGCCTACCATATGTGGGCCCTTTTGGTGAGATATACATATTTAGGCATTTATGTGGCAACTGAGCTGAGCACTAACATTGTAAACACTAATCCAAGGGAAACAGAAACCCCTTGTAGTGAGATACTCTGAGCTGTACACACACAGGCTTGGGTGGTACAATATGTATGTGCATGCCTGACAACAGTATGTATGGGGTACAGTGCAACATGGAACCCTAGCTGTTGCTAGTAAAGGTACAATATAATGAGCTATGCTCCTTCATGATGCACAGCTTGTAGGGTGCACATTGGGTGACTAGTCACTCATGTTGGCACACAACAACTAGGGCCCACTCTCCCACACTCATGGGAGGACATGGGTGTGCAATGTGTGCCACACAGTGTTAGGCTACTCCAGGTATTGTCAAATCAGGTGTGGTGTACCCTGTACTGCCTCTTCCCTTTGCATATTGCCACCCAACATATTGCACAGGTATGAGATGTGCTTTAGTTGGCTATCTACAGTGCTCTGCACACTATTACAGGTGGCTGTCTCTGTTACTGTTGATACCAGGATAGACAATGGAGTGTCTCGGACAATGGAAGCTGGCATGCAATCTGTGCCTGATGGCCATCACAAAGGTGTTGCTGTCTGGGAAGGTTGTGGCCAAGTGAGTCATGTATGCTAGGAGTCCCGTGGGACACAGATAGCATCAGTCCCCTTGCCAGACATGTCTGTGACATTGCTGCAGTCTGGTGCTACCAGCCATTACAGTGCTGTCATCCAAAAGCATGGCCTAGTCTGCCACCATTGTTTCATGTTTGTTGGTGATTGCCCACTGTGCACCATGTCCACAGATTGATCTGTTCACCCACAGCAATCAGTGCCTAAACAGCTGTGGTGCTGAGGGGCCATTCCAGTTGTACAGCTCTGTGTCTAGAACTTGGGGAGGCCAGCAGCCTCCATCAATTCCCTCCTGTGTGCCGTCTGTTTGGTGAATGGGATGGTTTGGGGCAATACTTGAGACTTTGTCGCTGGGGCCGCTTGTTTTTGAAAATCTTGCACAGGATCACTGGTGCACTAGCAGTAGATGCAAACTGCTGTTTGCCACAGCTTGTGTCGATCTAAGGCCGGTTTGAAAATCAAGCTCAAAGTGTGTATGTATGTGGCAAATGTCCACAGCAATACCAACAAAGCTACTTTATGCATACCATACTGTAATATACAGTACTGTAATATTACTGAGTAAGATAAAACAGGTATTTGGAATGTGCATGCTTATATTATGTGGTGAATGTTTATTTTCAATACATAACTGGGAATTATGCAAGATATAACTATGCATAAATGGAATGTTTATTTACTTTAGCTAGATTAATTGTACAGTTATACATTTTCAAATTGCCTCAGTACACATAGTTTAAGGGATATTGTAACATAGGAACATACATATTTGTGATCTAATTGGCAGACACAGCTCACATGAACATTCATTAATCCATGTTACATGCAGAGTTTCTGGTAATAAGATCTGTGACACTGATATCCTGTAGCTACCAGATCTTATTATTGCTGTGGCACAGAGAAAGTAAATGGGAGTCATTAATTGTCCATGTAAGTGATACCTCTTACTGTCCTAATACCCAGTCTTAACTAGTACTATTGCATAATAAGGACACTTCAAACAACACCTGCCCAGCTGAACTCCATGCTACCCCACAAACTTTGTTGCCACAGCAAATTGTCTGTGGTGCGTGTTGCCCCCCTACTACACTCCCATTTCTGTGCCTCTGCAGTCCAGGTTCATTCCCACCCACCTGTCCTATTATATGTGTGTCAGAGAGACAGAATAACACAGCAGGAATACAGGTAAAAGTTGTCAATGCCCCTGTGTGTTTCTTGCTTTTCTACAGTGACATCCCTTTTTCTCCAATCCTGATTTGCACACTGAGTCACTCTGTGGCATGACTTGTAACTTGCTACCAGGTTTCCCACCCACACCGCGGATCTCCTACTTCATCCCACTTGTCCTGTAGCATCAAAGAGAGAGCACGAGTCAGCAGCAGTACCCCTGTCTGACTGCACGTCCACGTCTTCATGCTGGTTTGCAACCCCCCCCGCACGAGCAGAGTATGGCAGGTGAGTGTAAGGGGCATAGTGGAAATATTGCAAAACTGGGTTTAAAACTGCACATTGTGAATGTTAAATTACCAGCAGCAATTGTTGATTTTTTTTGTCACTTTTGGAGTAGCGAATACATGGTGTAAGACATTGACTTCCTGGTTCACTTGAGAGACAGACAGATGGTGTCAGACTGACAGTGTGTGCACTGATAGGCAGAGACACATGCACTACTCTGTTCCTTTCCTCAGGCAATCTCTCTTACAAGATGACAGAGAGAGCACAGTGTGTGCATGAAATTCAAGCAGCTCCTTTATTCTATTGTAGAGGCCTGTTTACCACAAACATCTGTGTCTGGGACTATTTTTGGTGTGGCAGAACACAGAAAAGTGTGATACTCCAACCATAAGCAGTGGAGGAGCACAAAATAGTTCCCACTTTTCTGACCTCTTATTCCACTGGTTTTTGTCCATTTCTCTCCACATGTGGCCCATGGTATAAGCGCAATAACCCACTCCAGTGTGTGTGGTTATTGAGGATTAATCAACACCCTGGGTGCTGTGAGGACACTCAGCCCATGGCTTCATGCCTCACAAAGCACCCGGAATGTTGATTAATCCCCAATAACTGCACACCCTCTCATGGATTATTGTTTATTTTTACAACAGTCTTAAACAGCCCAGCACATGACACCAGGCAAGCCCAGTCAGCCACCTCATAACAAACAATAAATCGCTACATTGTCATTCTTTTCAGAGGAGCTTGTCTTAGATGGTTAAGAGTCACAGCATACTGTACGAGGTATTTCTGAGTTAAATTCACATACCATATTTGTTAGCTTTAAGTTTTAAACTGATTCTTAAATATTTTTTTGCTCCAACTAATTCTATTTAATTGAACATTATAACTGTTTAAAGTTCTGTTTTTTTTTCATTTTATAATAGCAGTAATAAACTCCAGTGTGTTTTGTACCAATCATACCATGGTATGTCATCACTTGTAGTGTTTCATGCAACTTCAAAACTAACAATTACCAACATTGTGACATTATCCCATGATAGACTATAGCTTCTCATGTAATATTGGTCATATAATAATTGGCTTTGCTTTTTTCCCCATAAGAAAACCGTGGCATAATTTGCCATTGTAAAGGAGTATTTATAACAGTAAACACACACACAGTTTCCCTCACTCTGCGCATGCCCCACTGCATCTCTTCCCTTCGGGCCACTGGTCACATGGGTTTTTCTCCAGAGACTGAACCTGCCACTCGGGCTCAGCGGTAAGTAAATTTTAAACAGAAAATCTACTACAAAGGGAAAGAAAACTTATCTTTCCACTGCTGACCAAAAAAAAGTTTTAAATAAATAGAAAATGGTATCATGGACCGCACGCTGAAATCTAACAGGGCTGCGGCTGCACAGGAACCTCCATTCATTTTATACAATTGCTGTGGTGAAAAAGGCAAACCCAGCAATTATAGAAAATAAAACATGGGGTAGTGTGTTTAAGCTTGAAGTTTACACACACCACCCCATACTTTATTCTATATTAATTAAATGGCCTAAAGGAATTCTGAGCTGTGGTAAACTGACATATATTGCATGACCATGCATAGATTCCAAATATATGACAAGCTGCAGCATATTAACAATTTTCTGTATCTTAGTAATGCAAATAGTTATAATAAAAAGGTTCAACAGAACTCTGTGGTCATAATGCACTCACATTTATAAAAGATAAATGTCTGTCTCACAGAAACATTACTATGCAACAATGCATTTACATTCTAAAAAGATAAACAAAACAACCATACCATAGCAACATGAATAATGTAAATTCTCTTTATAAACCAGTTTTAAAAAGTGTATTGCTTTTTTCTTATATTTGCTGAAAAAACACAATTTTAAAAGCACAATGTAGATGATAACAGATGCTGGGAAGTGGGGATGGTGCTTTTGCATGTTCAGGAGAAATAGTTGCTACAGTAACACTCAAGAGTGAATCTTGAGAGGGTTACCTTGGCAACCATTTCATGAAAACCTATAGCCATCATCTTTCTGTGCTGCCCACAATCTGCAGTTTGAAATTACCTTGTTTAATGCAGTTACTCTACTGTAATATGCTGCAGTATTACATTGCATCCTGACTGGCTCCTCTGTACAATATATGGAGCAGAAAATTGCCGATGCAAATGTTCTTTCTCTCTTTAAATATTCGCTGTCCATCAAATGGCAAAGGAGTTCTAAACTGGAATTACTATGACACTAGAAAGATTCATAAAAGTAGCAGGCAGATAAGGACCATGTGGCCCACCTAGTCTGCTAGTGGGAACCCCTCAGTGTGCCATCTACTGGGGGTCACCAACCCTGCCCCTCCCCACTCAAGTATACTCATGTACTTATGCCATGCGTGCTTGAACTGCATGACTGTAGTTTCCCCCACCACTTCTTCCGGCAACTATGCCACTCATTCACCACCCTCTCAGTAAAGTATGACTTCCTCACAGTGCCTATGATCCTGCCACCCAACAATTTTATGTAATGCCTCCTGGTATTAGTAGCTCTGCTCAGTTGAAACAGCCTGTCCCCCTGAACTGTGTTGATTGCCTTTAATTATTTAAATGTCTCAATCATATCCCCCCTCCTTCTCTTGTCCTTCATTGAGTACAAGCCCAGTCTCCCAATTGTCCCTTCATATGACTTCCCCTGCATACCCAGCATCATCCTGGCCACCCTCCTCTGCACTGTCTCCACCATGTCCCTATTGCTTTGGAGATAGGGTCTCTACAACTGCATGCAGTACTCGAGACGTGGCCATACCAGTGATACATACAGGGGGAGAATCACATCCCTCCTCCTGCTGGTAGTCCCCCTTCCTATACATCCAAGCATCTGATTTGCCTTTCCCACTGTTTTTCCACACTGCTTGGTCACCTTAAGTTCATCACTAATAATTACTCCCAGGCCTCTCTCCTCCCATTTGACCTTCAGTTCCTCCTCCCCAGGTGTGTATTCCACAAATGGGTTCCTATGTCCCAAATGCATGATTCTGCAATTCTTTGCCTTGAACCCCAGTTCCACTTTCTGGACCACTCCTCTAATTTCCTCAAGTCTTCCCACATCCTATCCACACACACCCCTGAATGTCCACACTGTTACCTAGTTTAGCATTGTCAGCAAACAGCGATACTTTCCCTCAAACCCCTACAGTTATATCAGATACATAAATATTAAAAGGTACTGGTCCCAACACAGACCTTTGAGGTACTCCACTGGTCACCTTCCCCTCTGCCAAGGAAATCCTATTCACTACCACCCTTTGGTTTCTCTCTCTAATCCAGTTTTCCACCCATTTCTCTATCCTGATTCCCACCCCCTAGGTTCCTCAATTGCATAACCAACCTCCTATGAGGGACGATATCAAAGGTCTTCCTAAAGGCCGGGAAAGCCACATACACTGCCCCACCCTGGTCTGTCACCTCAGTCATCTCATCAAAGAATTCTACCAGGTTTGTCTGACAGGACCTACCCCCTGGTGAACTCATGTTGTCCCTGGTTTTGCAATCCTGTCTTCCTGGCAGTCCAAAATTCTTTCCTTGACAAGTGTTTCCATCACCTTGCCAGCCACATACAGAGGTGAGGCTTATGGGCCTGTAGTTCCCTGGCTCCTCTTTATTACCCCCTTGTGTATCTGAACCATGTTAGCTACCCTCTAGTCCCTTGGATCCTCCCCTGTCTCAAGTGATCTGTTTTACAGGGCAGCCATGGGGCTGGATTGAACCTCCCTGAACTCTTGCAGTAGTCTGGGGTGCACAGCATCAGGTTCCATGTCCCTGTCAACCCTGAGCCTGCCAGCTACCTGTTGAACCTAACTGCAGTGAAGTGTCTAATGTCCACCTCTGGTCCCATAGGTCTGTTCTCTTGAATTATGGTCTCACCCCCCTCCTCCTCTTCAACTGTGAAAATGGAGCTAAAGTACTCCTGCAAAATCTTAGCCTTTCAGCTGTCTTCCTCCACTGGGATTCCTCCCTCCAACACAAGCCTGAGAATTCCCCCCTTGCCCTTCCTCTTCTCCCCAGTATATCAAAATAATCATTTATCCCCCCTCCTGGCTGACTCGGCTATCTGTTCTTCTGATTTAGCCTTAGCCCTCCTAACTTCTTTCCACACCTCCCTCTGCAGTTTCTGGTAGGCTGCCCTGTTCCCCTCCATCTGTCTAGCTTTGTAATTCTTGAAGGCCCTAGACTTAGCCCTGACCTTTTTTGCCACCTCTTTTGCAAACCATAGTGGCCTCTGTCTCCTATTACCTTTCCGAATCTGTCTCACACAGAGGCTTGACACAGTTTCATTCCCTCCCTTTATAACCTCCCTCATTTCCTCCACCCCTTGTAGTTCTTGTATGCCTACCAAGGCTTCCCTCTGAATGATGGCATTTTCCCCAAAGTTTGCCCTACTAAAATCAAAAATTCTTGTGATTGTGTGGTATTACTTCATATCAGACCCTATATTAATCCTTATAACCCTGTGGTCACTGCTTTCCAGATGGTCTTCTACTGTAAGGCTGGATACACTATCCTTATTGGTGAGGACAAGATCTAATATTGCCTCCCCTGAAGTGAGTTCCAAGACCAACTGTCTGAGTTCAGCCCCCTGTAGAGCATCCAGAAACTTCTTGCTTCTGTCCGTTGTTGCTGATGGGAGACTCCAATCCATATCAGAGAGACTGAAGTCTCCCAACAGTAGTGCAGCCCCCTTTTGGGCCATGGCCTTGATCTCATCCATCGAAGCCCCATCCTCTTCCTCTCCCTGTGCTGGAGGCTGGTAGACAACCCCCACCCTGATGATATCTCCTTTCTATCTCTCGAGCACTACCCACAGACCCTCCATCCCACTCTGTACCCCCAGAATTTCTGTAATATGCTTTTACACATATAGCACTACCCCCCTTTTCCTCTCTATCCTTTCTAAACAGTTCAATCCCTGGAATGACCATCTCCCATGACTGGTGTTCTGAAAACTAGGTCTCAGTTATGGCAACAATGTCTAAATATTTGCTAGCCATAACAGCCTCCAGGTTGACAATCTTATTGCATAGGCTGCAGGCATTTACACATATAACCTTCCATTTACACTCCTGCCTCCCCCTGAGATCCCTTGTCCTGCTTCCTCCTTCTGTTATTAGGGGAACACTCACTAGGCACCCTCTCGCTCCTTAATTCTCTCTCAAATCCCTAGTCACATACTCCCACTTTTTTAGTTTAAATGAAGGGAGCCCTCCATGAATCTCATTAGTCTCCCTCCAAGCACACCATAGCCTTTTTCATTTCAGTGTAAATCCTCCCACGTCATCCAATTACCAATAAGGTTGTAGCTCTCCTGCCAACATCAATCCTTAAGCCACCCATAAAATTCCATTATTCTCCTCTTCCTTACTGTGTTGACTTTATGTACATGTAGCACCTCTGAGAAGGTCAGAGAGCTTCCCTTTCCCCTATAGGATCCCGCAATATCCCTGAACCTGTGGTGTACTATACCCACCTCATTCCCTGCCAGGTCATTTGTCACACATGCAGGATCACATGGGGTTTGCCTGCCACCCTAGAAATCCCTTTGGTGATAGTGGACCCTCTCCTGGCCGCATCCAACCCAGGAACACAGGTGACCTCCCTCCTTTTGTATGGGTCCCTTTTCCTAGACCAGTGGATCCCCTTAATGATGGAGTACAGTACCACTTAGACGTCTTCTCCCCTAGCTTTCTTGAGAGTCCATGCCACGTCCACCCTTGTTTGCTCTGTCCTGCCCCCACCTGACCCTTCTGGATCCTCTGTTAGGTGTTTCCCCTGGTGTCCCCTACTTGTTCTAGCTGTGATCCTCTCCTTCTGACACCCCTTTTCATCCCCATCCTCCTTCTGCTCCATGCACTCTTTCTGGTTGATCAAATCAACTTTCCTCTTACAATTCCCCTTTTTTGCCCACTTGGCTTGGACCTTACCTCCCATGTCATTTTTTGCACCACCCCCTCATTTGCATCTATTTCATGCACACCCCATGAATCTCCTCCACCCCCATGTCTGCCAGTGGAATTAACCTCTTTGTAGCTCTATCCGCTACCTCTGTATATACCCTAGCATTCTGTTTTGGTTTCCCCCGTTGGTCATTTGTGCTGCATTTCCTTTTCTTCTCACCACCTGCCAGTCATTTTCCCTCATACTGTTAGGCCCTGCTCGCAGTCCTTGAGTCTTAACAAGATTACGAAATGGGCAAAACAGTGCAACAAGAGGATGAGAAGTTGACTGGTTAGTGCTGGGGTTCATTTTGTATTATGCATCAGAACACCATATCTACAGTTTGGAGAGTTCTGTAATGAGAAATAAATTACATGTTGCATTTGGGAGTAAATGAATAGGACCTGGTCTCTGCAGGTGCTCAGTTTGTGTAGACCTGATCTCTTTAGGGGCTTATATTGTGTTGGAGGCATCAGAACACCAGAACTACTTTTAAACTACCTGCTTATCTGCTAAACTTAAAAAGAAATCCAGGTTAATATCATATTTATTTCAGTTAAAACACTTCTGTAGAACAGAAAAATGGTCAGCATTCCAAACGTACTCACAGTACTTATTTATTTTATGTGCAAGTGCATCGAAGCCATTTAGCAGCAGAAAAGCAAATAACAGCAGCAGTAAATGAAGCGTTGGGTAATCCACAAATTTCTCAGATCCACAGGAGTCTATAAGATGGTAAATTAAAAAAAAAAACATATTGCACCCACCGACTCAACACTGAGCACCCAAACGCCAGCACAGAACCATTTACATTTCAGCAATATGTTTTGTGATCATTAGGTGTGCCATGTGCTGCATGTTAGGCCAAGAGTCTAGCATGGCACATTAAACAATTACTGAGATTCACTGCAACAGTAAAATGAGCCTAAAAGGGCACAAACACCAAAACTGGATGTAAAATGACTGTAATTGATGGTAACCGGGTTGCATTCACCAAAAACATCAACCCTGTTCATTGTTTTTGTGCAGTTTTAGGCTCATTTGGCTGCTTTTGCAGTGCATCTCAGTAACTGGGCTATGTGCTACATGGTATGCCTTAAATGGCTTCCATGGCAGTACAAGTGAAGAAAAATACTGTTTTTTCCTTACGGGGATGACTGCTGTCAGTGACAGTTAAAGTGTTACTCTTTGTTCTGTACTTTTTTTTTCATTCCGTTTATTTTGTGCATTTTTAGGCTTACTTTGCTGTTGCAGTGAATCACAGTAATTGTTTGGTGTGCCATGTGCTGCATGATAGGCTGAGGGCCTAGCATGGCATATCAAACAATTACTGACATTAACTTCAATGGCTGAAGAAACCTAAAAGTGCACCCTCTCCCAAAATGCACTGGTTGCCATATGCACCTGCAGGACCATGCTGTGGACACAGTGAGTGACGGTACCATGCAGGGGTCCATTTGACAACAGGAAGGGGCTGTGTCTTCAGTTGTGGCTGTGATCTGCAGGATGGCATCATTAGTAACAGGGATAATTATGTATATCTGCACCATACAAGGGGACCATGCAAAATTACCTTGCACTCTGTGATTACAGGACTTCACCAGATTTCAGGTCCATGACTTTCCATTTGTATTGTGCCAACCTCAGAAAATCTCCTGGACACAAACCTTGTTTGCTCATAACAGGGCTTTGGAATGTGGACATCTGCACAAATCTGGGTTTGTGCAGAAAAACTAGGCTTTGCACATGGGCAAGCTTTTGAAGATCTGGCCCCTGAAGTCAGTTTTCAATTTCATTTTCATTTCTTAAAACACTTTTTAAGATTGAAGCAACCCACTCAAGGGCATAGTTCTATTAGTAGGAAATAACCCACTCCAGAGTGTGCAGTTATTAGGGATTAATCAATATCCCGAGTGCATTGTGAAGCACGAGGCTGCTGGCTGAGTGTCCTCACAACACCCAGTGTGTTGCTTAATCCCCAATAACCGCACACCCTGGAGTGGGCTATTACACTTATAACAGAGGGTGCACTACAAAACAAGGAGAACGCAATATACATGTTTTTTCTCCTTTTATAAAAGACAAGCAAATTACTGTATTCTGCAACCTAAAAAATTAGTTCCCAACAAAATGGCTGTCACGCACATATAGATGTCAGAAGGAAAGTGTTGCTATGCTTTCTCTGACATTTGCTGTGCATGATATGCCTTCTGAGACAGCACAGTAGCTCTGAAGTGCAAAATATGGAGTTGCCTTTTGTGGTACAGACACGGTGTCTATACCTCCACTGGCTTAGCTGCTCTGTCTCTCTATCTGCGGTTACATTAATGCATGGCAAACAAGTAAACATTTTCCCCAACAGTGCAGTCACACAGTCTACCAGACTATATTCTACCAATTAAGAAATGGCAACTAATGGGACTCAGAGCTTGCAGATCTTTCTGGAACTCTGTTTCTCTGTCCACCAGCATAAAGCTCACTTTCAGATCGTGACATCATTGGGGGGGGGGTCTCCCTCTCTTCACACTGTTCCATTTGACTTTATGCCACAACTATGGGATTTACCTGTCAATCTGGCTGTGCAACAGAAAAAATGACCATGGGGACCACACACTTCACTCCGGGAACAAGCCTGGGTAAAAGGCAAGACTACAAGCTGAACACTACAGCTATTGTTGCTGCACTGCCTGGGACTACATGGCAGGCCTCGACTCTCACTCACTAAGCAGGGATAGTAATGGCTGCTCCACAGACTGCAATTTTGCACTATAACAAGATCAGAACAGAAACACAGGCTGATCTCTCAGAGGAATGGTTCACCACTAGCTGTCATATATTGTGGAGTAAGCAATGGTCACCTGATGGTTGTTTACCACTCACCTGCCTTTATCTACCCCATGTTATAAGTCACTAATACACTTTCAGTGTTTTGCCTTCAGCCTTGAATATCACAAGCAGCAAGGGCATGCATTAATCCCAAACATCCCCATTCAGCTCATAAAGATATAGTTGGTTTCCCTCTCTCCTATTGTAGGCTTGGGACCAGCTGGTATATGTAATAGACAGACCAGGTGAGATTCAATCCATACTACACTGTAACATAAAACATTTATGAATATCCTAAGTTAATATAATGTTGTGACTACAATACAATCTTCAAAATGTTCAAAAAATGTTATACCAAATATCCATAGTATGACAATCATTTTTTTGGTTGAACATTAGCAATAACTTTTGGTATGACTTAGTGAGACACTTGGTATGATACTGATACTACTGTTCTGGTGTCCATGTTACTCATGTGACGTCTTGTGTTGTGTCTGTGTTACTCGCGTGACGTCCTGTGTAGTCTGAGTTACTCACGTGACATCCAGTGGAAAAAACCCTTGTAAATAAAGTATAATTCACTTTCTGAAAATTATGTGATTTCTGTCTTTTCCTATGAAGGTAATATGGTTGTGCAAAAAAAAAATGGGCTAGAAAATCAAGGACATGAATGTGGTAGCCAAACTTAAACATGTCCAAATTTGGGCATACTGTGATCAGTAAACATATTGTGGCATAATTACCAACAAGTTAAGTTTATGATAAAAAACTGAAAAGTTAGATATTATGCTACCTAAATAGATACCATAGACATAGCAATATCAAAAATATATGTTTGATAATGATGACAAATTTGCTGTCAAGGACACGATGTTACTCACATTACTTTGCCCTGTGGGAACTTTTAATCCCATTTTTTAGCACCTCTGAACTACAAACTATCTTTATGTTGGGGACTGAAATACTACCACATGCACCCAATGTAAATATGATATGGTTATGACAATTGGCCCAAATAAATTTTGGAACCTGATTGTCACACTTTGTCTCGCGAGTAGCATATTGGTACCTATATGCATTTCTTATAATCAGTGAATAAGCTAACAGGGGAATGCCCAATTCTGGCTTCTTTTCTTGTGCTATAGCACTGAAACATGTGAAAACCAAAGTCCATGCTTCCCATGATTTTCCTTTATATGCGGGCCCTTTCTGCTCCTCCCCCTTTTTGACCAGCACTACTGCAGCCACCAATTCTTATTTACTGAAACTCTCCTTTTCTTCATATAGTTCTGCTGTTTTCTTGTCTACCAGGGCAAAAATATCAACAAATTCTCCTTTCAGATTTTTCTTTTGTTGCTACCGGCATATGATCTCCTATGCGCACCCCTCCACCCCCTTTTATCTGTCCTAGCCCTTCTTTTTCCCCCTCCTCCATCTGTTTTGTAACTTTTCCCCTTTCTTCTAACTCCCCCAGTACTTTTTGTAACTTCTTAATGCCATCTCCTCCCATACCTAATAACAATTGCTCCACATATTCCTTCACGCTACTCTCTAATGTCAACACTGTACCTGGTTCTCTGTGAGGTTCCTTTGGTGCTCCAGTTGCCACCCTGTCTCCTGGTTCTGTTCTTTCCCATGTTCCATTTGTTGGGGTCTGCATGCTATTATCAGCCATGGGTTCCATCGTCCCTCCACCTGGCTGTGGTACCCCCAGCCAGGTAGGTTCGGGTGTGGGAATGCCGGGTCCCAGTCCCGGTTGAGGCCTAGCCTCCTGCCTTGGATTGGGCTCCGGTTCAGGCATCGGCCCCTCTGGATTGGGTGCAAGTACTGGGTCCGGGATCACTTGGGTTGTCAGTTGCTGCCCTGGAGAACTTGTTCTGGGGTGTTTTGGCACCGGGGTCCCAGATCCCTTCCCTTTTCCTCCTGCCCAGCTCTGACCCTTCCTCCTGACTTTCCCTTTTCTTGCTGGACCTTCCCCCCTTTCTGCATCCTCTACTGAATCCAGGACTTTGTGGGCCCTGTCCACCAGCTCCATAATCGTTTTCATTGTGTCTGTCTTCATTAGTCTGGATCCCCGCATGTTCATTGTTTCTCTCTGTGTCCTGCTCATGTAAGAAATAATATTGTTATTCATTCTGTTGACCTTTTTATTATAAGCTTCCTCCCTTTTTTTTTGCCACCCTGTGATCCTATCTCCCCTTGTTGGAAACACCCCTTGTCCTGTTCCCCCCGCTCCAAGATGGCTGCCCCATCCCCTTATATATATATATTTTTTTTTTAATGGCTGCTTGCCCTGTGCTTCTGCCAGGGGTGTTCAGTTTTTAAAACCCCTTCTTGCTAGCCTCACAAAGTGGATTGCTCGCTAGAGGCAGCTCCCCCTTTTTTTTTTTGCTTCATGTGCAATGCACTCTTCCTCCAACCTTCTACCTCTGTATCGCCCATTCAGCCCTTTATGATCTGCCCTTGCTCCTTTTCTTGCATTTACAAATGCACACTGCACACATTTCTTTTTTTTTTGAAAAAATCCCCCTTTTTAAAAAAAAAAAAAATTCCTTTATCTAGATCGCGTGTCCACCCTTCCTTGTTGGTTGCTAATGCCTCTTTCTGTCTTTTTGGCCCTCTCACTCTCTCTCTTGCATTCCCACGTGGTCCCGCTTCCTTTGTTCCCTTGCTTGTCCTCCTTTTGGACTCCCTACTTCGCTTGTCCCCGTGAGCACGCAAAAGGCTTGCTATCCACCTGTGCTTCCCCCTTTTTTGTTGGAAAGGCTCGCTAACATCATCGCAAAAATGCTATACCCACCCCATCCCCCTTTTGGGACCCTCCCCCCATCCGCTGCATGCCACATGGCTTTCCTAGGCCGCATGTCTTGTTTGGTCCCACTACCTCATTCTTGCCATCCTTTGCCTCTCCCGACCTTCCGTTCGCAGTTCGTTGTCTGCTTTTTTAAACTCCTGCACTCCCTTTTTGCTCGTGACATCCCCCTTTTGCTCCAAACACCATCCCTGTGTGCCTCCCGCTTTTGTTCTGTCCACTCCATTTCTTGCTCCCTGCTAGCTCACTGCCTGAAGCTTCCTGTTGCTCGTGCTTTTTTTAAATTAATTTCACGTCAGAGCCAGCTGTTCTGCACCTTTCCACCACTCGTGTCACGCTCGTTGCTTCCCCCACAATGCTGCTGCCTCCTCTTAACTTCTTTCTGCCTTCTCCCTTTCTGAATCTTCTGGTGCTTGGCTTAAGAAAACCACCTCTTTCAGCTCTCAGCATCAGACGCACGATGCAGCTCACTGAGTTACTACCTCTGTCTATCTCTGTAATGCTCCTACTGCACAGGAAAAAACATGCTGCTGTATCTGTTATGCACAGTGTTCTGACCTCCTGCTTTTTCCCAACAATTGGTAAACCACATTTTCCCTTGAACTGCTATGAGGAGAATGCACAGCTCTCTCAGCCATGTCAGCAGATGACTCCAGCTTTAAAGCCTTCTTCTTTTAAACTGTTATGGAGACATGCAATAATACCTAAGCCCTCAACAGTTGACTCCCCAATTTATTGCTGCCTACATACCTTTTCTAAAGCATTCTCCTTTGATCCTTCCCCTTTTTTTTGATAAAATTCAACAACTACAACCTGAATTCAAAAATCGCCTCTTCCTTACCTTCTTCTTAGGAACTCTTCCCGACTGATGTGCTAGGTTCTCAAAAACACTCACCCAAGAACCTAGCAGAAAGTGGCAGAGCCCCTCTGTGTTCCCCTTTTAACCTCCTTTGTTCCACCCTTCCCTGGCCCTTCCATCTTCTTATTGGTCCTTCTTACCCACCTACTTTCTGACAGCCTCATGACCTCATGAGGCCATCCCCTTTTCTATGACCTCTCCCCTCCCCCTCCTTATGCCCTCCCCTTCCTTTTCTTTCTTCCTTCACCTTCCCCCCTTCCTGCTACAGTGTCAGTCTCTTTTTAGGGTCAAAAAGGAAGAAAGGGGCTTGGAACAATGGAGGTTGCCCTACATGGCAACCCTTTTTGCTCCAATGCTTCCAAAACCTCCTGAGTGGTATGCCCCCGAAAAAGATCCATTATTAGCAGTGATCTCTGTTCAGCCGGTAGTTCTATCTGTCATTTTATTTTATTACAGTAAGGGATCAGAACATCACTGATAAACTGAAGCATTGTGGCATTACATACCCAGTGGTTTTCTGAATGGCTGATTAACCAGCCATCAGGGAATTCAAATGCAGGGTGGCAGTTATTGGTTTTGCCTTTATAAATGATCTGGGGGGGGAGAAGTTCACCAATCATTGACACAGCAAGCACTACTGAGACCTGCCTCCTGTCACCCAACCCACAGACCTCTACCAGTTTAGACCCCTTAATTGCCATGGTCCACTGGCTGCAAGGCACCAATTGTACTCCAGTCTCATCCAAGTTGATAACTAAAGCTGGAGGGATCAGTTCTTGGCTGCATGCTAATGACACCCTGCCTAGGAATTGTGACTTTAGGTCATTAAAGTTGAGGGGTGTTTTACGTGCTGCCTTTGTAGCTTTTCTCTTTGAGTACCCCATGTGACTCAACAACTTCCAAGATCACTGTCGACTGAAAGAAAGGTGACCACCATTCTCAGACAAGAGGTCGGGGTTATGTGCTTTTACAACACCATATGCGATAGCAGACACTACCCTGGCGTTAACTACTGCACCCTCTGACCTTAGAACTTTTACGATTTTTTTAAGTTCCTCTTCAACTGCCTTGAGAAGCAGTGCAGGTCATCCTCAGGGCTTAGTGGGCAGCTCAGGGATAAGTTGACTGGTGTCTGGGGTTTTGCTGAGCTCGGATAGGTAGTCTTTCTTAAAACCTAGCACAGTACTTTCGTTAATGGTATCCTCGTATTTCTTACTGTAGTGATGAATGGCATTCATAACCCCATTCTCAACAGCATGTTTCCCAATTTCAAATCGGATAGCTGCACTGTACCTCCCATACTCTGTCCTGCACTTTTTAGCTGGGGGACCAGACAACTCACCAGACAACTCACCAACAACAGACTCAGCAACTTGGAGGGGGACCGAAGCAGATTGGCTCAGGGTTTCTGCATTAAGCGGTGCTCCAGATAAGTCCCTCTTAACAGAAGTCTTTTTTGAAAGCCAGGAAAGAAGTGACATCTTGAGGTTTGTTAGCTTGAAGTACACAAAAGGCTAGAAATACAGTCACCATTCTTTCTCAGCAATTTGTAGACTCCAAGCAACTGACAGCTGACTTCTGGGTTTGCCGAGCACTGTAATAGCGCTAATAATCTTTTATGCTGAAAAGCCTGGGAGCACAGCCGCGCGGAAATTTGGTTGCTCAATAATAAAGCATTATACAGTAGCTTGTGCTTGGATACAGAGGCCAGACCAATAAGTAGGACAATGCTTGCAAGGTATTAGTTATATGAAATTATAAGTGCTTAGATACTTCAGCATAGTCATGACCAAGTCAGTAATTATAGTATATGGGAACTGGATAGTATATTCAAGGTGCTTAGATGCTTGAACTGATAAGTAACTTGTTATGACTTGATGTTTTGGCCTTTCTCTGTATCCCACCATAGGAAGGAAGCTTAGTCAAGTAGGATGTGACCCCCCCAGTGGGATAAGAGTGCTGGAGAAGGAGGAGGTATAAGAGGAGTATGGAGGCCGAGTGTGACTCGCTCTAAGCAGATCAATGGTAGCTTGAATGTTTAAATAGGATGTGGGGGAGGAGCTCTTCCCCCACATAACCACAGGCATGAGCCTTTCAATTATGTGTGATTCATAGCTCAGTGCTTGTGCTCCATAATGTAGCTGGATAATATAGATTGTGCTTGGATGCAGAGACCAGAACAATAAGTAGTACAATGCTTGCAAGGTATTAGTTGTATGAAATGATAAGTGCTTAGATACTTCAGCATAGACATGAGCAAATCAGTAATTATAGTACATGGGAACTGTATAGTATATGCAAGGTGCTTAGATGCCTGAACTGATGAGTAACTTGTTATGACTTGATGTTTTGGCCTTTTTCTGTATCCCACCGTAGGAAGGAAGCTTAGTCAAGTAGGATGAGACCCCCCCAAAACAAATAATGATATTGTACGATTACTTCCTCCAGCTCCGGAGAGTGTGGCCAGTAGCACGCAGGACAGAAAAATCCCCCTTGTGGGGGAAACCTCTGAGGACCCATGGCTACTGACCTACCCATCTTTCTGGGCATACTAAAGGAGAGTAATCCTAAATTAATTATTTAAATATGTCAGCTAATCCAAAATCCAAAGTTGTAGATCCTGATCCAGAAAGCTAGAAGCCGAATAAAAGTACTGTTATTTGAAGGTCGGGTGAAGATGGCAGCATATCCTTCTAGTGAACTCCTAGTCCAAGAAATCCATGTTCAGAGCAGAATCTGATAGAAGAGTAAATCCATGGTTGAGCATAATAATTCAAAATGTCGAAGTTGCATTATTGAAACAATCCAGAAGGTGAGGAAGTCATCTCTGAGGAGAACCAGTGTTTCACTTGGCAAGCTTGCAAAGGAAGGCCTTAATAATGAAGTGCAGGAGCAAGGCGCAGGCTGCTCAATTTAGAAAGGGCGGCGCAGTAGGAACTTCCAGTCGGGAGTGGGTGAAGCAGGTAAAGTGAGATGGCAATAAATCTTAATGTGAAACATAGAAACATAGAATTTGACGGCAGATAAGGACTGCTTGGCCCACCTAGTCTGCCCATTTTCTTACCTAACAGATAAGCTGCAGATCCTAGTTAACCAACAGCTTACTTCCTCTTACCCGCCCCTAGGACTGTCTTATGCCTGTCCCATGCATTCTTGAAGTCCCCCACTGTTCTTGACTCCACGACCTCCTCAGGGAGGCTGTTCCATCATCCACAACCCTCTCAGTGAAAAATACTTCCTCATTTTACCCCTGAGCCATCCCCTCTATCTTCCAGATTGTGCTCCTTTCTTGCACATCTCTTTTCTGGAAGATGTTACCCTCTTGGACTTTGTTAATTCCCTTGAGGTACTTGAAAGTTTCTATCATGTCCCCTCTCTCCCTTCTTTCCTCAAGAGTATACATATTAAGCTCCTTTAGTCTTTCCATTATGTCTTCTGGTGCAGACCCTGCACCATTTGAGTTGCCCTCCTCTGGACAGCCTCCACTCTGTCTATGTCTTTGGAGATGGGGTCTCCAGAACTGCACACAGTACTCAGATGGGGTCTCACCAACTGTCTGTACAGAGGGATAACAACTTCCTGTTTTCTACTATTGATGCCTCTTCCTATGCATCCCAGTATCCCTCCAGCCTTCCTTACTGCCTTCTCACATTGCTTGCCCACCTTTAGGTCATCTGATATAATTACCCCCAGGTTCCTTTCCATTTTTACTGTTGTCAGTATCTCACCCCCATTGTGTATGCATCCCCTGGGTTTTTGTTTCCCAGGTGCATTATCTTGCACTTCTTTGCATTGAATCTGAGCTGTCATACATTTGACCATTCCTCCAACCTTGCCAAGTCCCTTCTCATCCTTTCCACTCCATCATGTGTATCAACCCTGTTGCAGATCTTTGTGTCATCTGCAAAGAGACATACTTTTCCTTCCAGTTCCTCTGCAATGTCACTTATAAAGACGTTAAAAAGGACTGGTTCCAGTACTGAACCCTGCGGTACCCCACTAGTAACCCTCCTTTCTTCACTGTGTACTCCATTTACTATTACCCTTTGTGTCCTGTTGTCTAGCCAATTTTTTATCCAGGCTACCACCTTGGGACCCATTCCAAGGCTGGCTATCTTGTGTATTAATCTTTTGTGTGGGACTGTATCAAATGCCTTGCTAAAATCTAGGTAGGCCATGTCCACAGCCCCTCCCTGATCTATTACTTTGATCACCCAGTCAAAGAAATCTATTAGATTTGTCTGACATGACCTTCCCATCGTGAATCCATGCTGCCTCGGGTCCTGTGCCCCACTGGCCTCTAGGTACTCAACAATTCTTTCCTTCAGAAGTGATTCCATCATTTTCCCTACCACTGAGGTCAAACTAACTGGTCTGTAGTTTCTTGCCTCTGTCCTGCTCCCACTTTTGTAAAGAGGAATTAATCTGCCCTCCTCCAGTCCTTGGGTACCACCCCATCCTCCCATGATTTGTTAAAGAGAGTAGTCAGCGATGTCACTAGTTCTACCCTTAGTTCTTTTAGAATTCTTGGGTGAATCCCATCAGGCCCCATTGCTTTGTCCACCTTCAATTTTATTAGTTCTTTCAGAACCCTTTCTTCTGTAAATGGACTGGTATTGACCCCTGTCTTCAAAGTGTTTCTCTCGGTTGGTTTAGGTAACTCCCCCTCCTCTTCCTTTGTGAATACTGAGCAGAAATATTCGTTCAGTATCCCTGCTTTTTCACTGTCACCCTCTACCCACATTCCCTCCCCTTTATTAAGCTTCAGTATCCCTCCTTTGGTCTTTCTTCACTCCCTAATGTACCTATAAAAGGTCTTATCCCCCTTCTTAACAGAATTGGCTATCCTTTCTTTGGTTTGGGCCTTTGCTATTCTGACTACCTTCCCAGCCTCTTTCTGCTTTAACTGATAAAGTTCTCTGTCCTGCTCCTTCTGTGTTTCCTCATATTTCCTGAATGCTGCCCTTTTCTTCTTAACCTTCCCTGCCACCTCTTTTGTGAACCATAACGCTTTTTTCCTTCATTGTGTTTTATTGATTTTTTCGCAAAGGCTTGTTGCCTCTGTGATGGCTGTTTGATCACTCCCATTGTTCCTCCACCCTTCCTTCTTGCCTGTTTGCTAGTGTTTTCTGAGGCCTCTCTCATTTTCCCAAAGTCAGCCCTCCTAAAGTCTAGTACTCTTGCTTTTGTATGGCTTGATTGTATGGCTGTGTTTATCGTGAACCACACTGCTTGGTGGTCACTTGTTCCAAGATGGCTACCCACTTCCAAATCTGAGATTCTTTCTCCATCCCCATTTGAAAGTGCCAGGTCTAAGATTGCTCCCTCCCGAGTCAGTTCCAATACTAGCTGTCTGAGACATGCCCCATGTAGGGCATCAAGAATGACCCTGCTCTTGGATGTGCCTGCAGCAAAGGTGCTCCAGTTAACATCTGGCATATTCAGGTCCCCCATCAACAATATCTTCCCTTTTTCTGCCATTCTAAGAAAGCCTTCTATCATTTCCTTGTCCATTCCCTCCCCCTGAGATGGGGGTCTGTATACAACCCCCATGCGGATTGTGGTGCCATTTCCTGTCTCCAGGGTGACCCAAAGTGCCTCATCTGCTCCCTGCTTACTCTTTAGTTCTGTTGCTTTGATCCCTTCCTTTACATAGAGAGCTACTCCTCCTCCTCTTTTACCCTCCCTGTCCCTCCTGTAGATTGTGTATCCTGGTATGTTGACATCCCAGTCATGGTTCTCTGTGTACCATGTTTCTGTGACTGCCACAATATCCAGGCAACCATCTTCCATCAAGGCCACTAGTTCAGGGAGCTTGTTACACAGACTACGGGCATTGGTACTCATCACCCTCCACTTTTTGATAGCCTTACCCCTTTTAGCCCCATTTCTGTCCTTACTGCCTTTGCCTTTTTACATTTAAATCTGTTCTGCTCCTAATAACTTCTTACCTTGGTGTTTACTTCACTAATCACCATGTTTTGTGGGAGAGGCTCAGATTTCAAGCTCCTTTTCAGTGCCTCCCCTTGGCTAGTTTAAATGCTTGCCAATGAAGCATTTAAACCTCTCACCTAGGATCCTGGTTCCCCCGGACAGATGCAGACCATCGCACCAGTATAGGTCTGCATTCCTCCAGGTGGCTCCCCAGTCCCCAATGAAGCCAAACCCTGAGCTCCACACCAGTTTTTCAACCACTCATTGAATTCCCTGGTGAGAAGTGCCATAGCATCTCCCTTGCCATAGACAGGCAGCACCTCCGAGAAGGTTACCGTATGTGCTACTTGTCTAAGGCCCCTTCCCAACTCTACAAACTCCTCTTGCACTGCTCTGATCCCATTTCTAGCCAGGTCATTTGTCCCCAGGTGGACAATGACATCAGCTCCCTCCTTCATGCAGCTCCTCCCACGATCCTGAGGATTCGCTTCCCTGTCCTCAAGCTGTGGCACCAGGAAGGCACCTTACCTCCCTCCCCCATCCTCCCCATTTCTACCCCCTAACAATTGGAGTCCCCACCAGGGTTGTTTCCTTTCCCTGTGGGGTCCCATGCCACCCCTCCTTTGGGTCTCCTTTTGAAGGTTCCCAGCATCCTCCATGGTCTCCACTGCAGGTGCCTCCATAGAGGAACCACTATCCACCAGAAGAGTGAATGAATGTGAAGAGGTACAGCTGGAGGGATGCAACTCTGTTCCACCACCCTCTCCTCCTTGAGCCCACCCTGGTCCAGCCACTCCTCTTTCTTGGCAACCTCTGAGGTAGTGGCATTGGCCCTGGTGGTCCCTGGGTGGGAGGAGGTTTCAAATCTAGCCAGGTCAGCCTGGAGATGGGCAACCTCCTCTCTCAGACCAGAGAGGTGCAAGCAAATAGGGCAGCATCGCAGCCTCCAGAATGTCTCCCGGAACACTGCCGCCCCACAGCCATTGCACTGCACCACTCCTATCATGTCTTATTTTGTGTCCCCTCTACTGTTTCTCTGGATGCTTATTATCTCCTCTCCTTACAACTCTCACCCCTCCTGTTCTGGGACAGCAACTTCCTATCTTCTTCAGTAGTGTCCTTCTTTCTTGCTCAATATCAAACTACCAGCAGCTGGGGGGGAGAGTGAGCTACTTTTTCTACTTCAGGGTTGACAAAACCAATGTTTCTCTATGATCCTTTCCTTCCTACTGCCAAACAGGAAGTTCCTGTTGACAGTAAAATCCAGTGGCTATAAAAGTAGAACTGGCTTTGGGTGGGTGGGTGGGATGGAGGGCAATTGTTAGGAAAAAAGGCTAGCGACAGGAAGTTGTAATTTGACTCACCTGCTTTTCTAGTGTCTAAACCACACCCCCAGGTAAGCTCTCTTTCCTCCTACTGGTTTAGTAAAGTCACCTGATACAGTACCTTTTCCTGCACAGAACACACACTGCCTTTCTTTCTTTTCTTTTCTTTCTTTTTTTAACCCTAAATAAGACCCCTTCTACTTCTAATAAAGTTATCTGTCTACTTAATCTTAACTGACACTGGCTCCTACTGTGATATAAGTTTTAAATTAAGAAGAAACTGTAGCTTCTTTTAGTTAGCTGCTTTCTGCTGTACAAGCAAGACTAGCAACAGGAAGTTGTAATTTGACTCACCTGCTTTTCTAGTGTCTAAACCACACCCCCAGGTAAGCTCTCTTTCCTCCTACTGGTTTAGCAAAGTCACCTGATACAGTACCTTTCCCTGCACAGAACACACACTGCCTTTCTTTCTTTTTTTAACCCTAAATAAGACCCCTTCTACTTCTAATAAAGTTATCTGTCTACTTAATCTTAACTAACACTGACTCCTACTGAGATATAAGTTTTAAATTAAGAAGAAAATGTAGCTTCTTTTAGTTAGCTGCTTTCTGCTCTGTGAATAGGTAGAATAACATTGAATGGACCTCCAGGCCCCTAGGGGCAAAGCAGGTCATAGAACAGACATGACAGTCTTTGATAAACCTCTAGACCCTGTAAAAGCGAAGCAGGTAAGTATGAGCAGGTAGTGTACATAAGTGGACCTGTACATAGGTCAGCAGTAGTTGTAGTAAAATCGAACCTGCATGATGCAGACATAGTACAAGAAGAGTATTATTGAATAGCTTAAGTATGGAATACAGCGGAAAGTATTAAGGGAATGTACATAAGCATGTAAATCGAAGAGCTTTCAGTTGGTGAGCAATATAGTTCTATAGAGCAATGTATGTGTATACACGTTCAGGGAAGCCAGAGTAGTACATCAGCTGGAATTAGACTCATGAGAATGATCCAACGAGTCCTGAATTGACGTGCTTCTACTAGTCATAGGTAGCGGTAAGTGGTGAAGAGGGCCAAGTCAATGAAGATCCAATAAGCTTTAGAGCGCTGGAGTAGAGTGAAGTTGAGGCCTAAATCATGAGACTGAAAGTTTTATGGATAGGATTGAATAACTGTCCTGGCACAAGTGGAGCGGTAGGAAATCCAGTAACTAACGCAGCAAGGCAGAAGCATCCAAAGGAATTAAGGGCAAATGTCCAACTAATCCAGATGGAATCCATGGCAGAACAAGGAACTCCTCAAAGGCTAATAACTGGAAATCTTCATGAATAGCAAGAGCGTTGAAGCAATGTCAGGTGAAGCTCTCACATGGCCTGTGAAAACAGCCAGAACCCACGTAGGCTAGGTGAAGGAAAAGTAAGTCAAGCTAGACCCCATGTAGGCTAGATGACTAAGGCATCACCACGAAGGGTAGCCTGGAGTGGCAGGCTTCCCAGGCAGAAGCCAAGGGGATGAAGCAAGTAGGTCACAAGTGTGCTAAGCAAGAAGAGATTGCTATACAATAAATAACTAGAGTCATGTGGGAATGGCTGAGACAGTTGATGGTGCATAGCTGAATGAGCTATGCAATAGTGCCATGATTCAAAACTAGGTAGATCGGCAGCAGGAATATGAACTGAGCAATTGATTAGGCTGGAAAGCTTGTGAGGTGAATGAGCATGGTGTGCTGAGATCATAATGAGCATTGAGAGTTGAGACCTTGCAAGATCGATACAGAGTTATGTGCAGCAGAATCCCAGAGGCTGAAGCCGAGGGGAGTGGCAGGAGTCATGGAGCAATGGCTTGTGTACGTAAGGAGCAATGATTGCGTAAGCAAGTGTGGACCTATGCGTAGGTCAGTAAAGAGAGAAGTAATGGGTGGGGTAGCACTGTTAAGGTGAGCCATTGTCACAGCAGTAGAAGTCAGATGTAGAAAATAAAATATAGCTAGTAGATGTAATCATACGAGGATAGGTCTAGCCTTGTATCGGTTTTGCCAGAAGAAGGACTATGATCATTGGCTGGAAGCTTGTTGGAATAAGTTGTTAGTCTTTCTGTCCCAAGTTCATCCTTTAAGTAGCTTTGGGAGAAGCTGGCTCGAGGAGCTAAGCTAGTAGTTTGTAGTTCTATAACTATCCGAAGTTTGAAAAACTGGATTTAAGGGATAGTGCCAGGAGTGCTGGAATAACTTAGGAACTGGATTTGGGTTACTTACAGCTTGCTACGCAGACATGGGGTGGCGGTCAAAGGAGGGAAGCATTGCTTACGAGTGCTTCCATTGACTGTATAAGAGGAGATATATGATATAGGTTGACTGCATCAGTTTAGAGTTCTATAAAGAGAATCCTATTTGCTTGGCTAAACACTTACTGAATGCTGAATGGCAGGGTGCAGCAGAATATGAGTTAGATCTGTCCCTGTCAGGGAATGACACACTGCAGTAGAGCATAGTGAGCTATGAAATGTGTAAGTGCCTTGATGCCAGTAATAGGTTGGGAAGGGAGAGTTAGCTTAGCAAAAATAAATGCTTTAACGGAGGCAGTGTCTTTAAGCCCAGACGTTATGAACAGCAACTGATATAGTGATAAGCATCCAATATACTTGAAACATAGCTCCAAACATTTCTCGTCCGCTGCCCAATAATCCAAAGAAGGTGAGAGTTCATCTCTAAATGACTGCCCAATGGCCTGGGTAGTTCTTGCAAAATGCTCATAAGAAATGTATAATACACCCACAGATGCGTATAAATAGGCTAAGTAGTAAACAGTAAATAGCACTGCTAGGAAGAAAAGTCATGTATATTTTGTTGCTGTGAAGCTTGTCTGTGAAGCTTAGAGAAGCCAGTCTCTCCTTGGTTGAATCCCTGAATAATTGACATGCTGAACAGGTGCTGATGATTAGTGTCAGCCACAGGAGTTGCCTTAAGTCCCTAACCCAAATGATGAAATGGCCCATAGATTTAGCTTAAATATAATACAGAGCAGCATACCACAGCCAGAAGGGAATCCAGGGTGAGAACAGAAATGGCACGTCCCATCTGTAGTACTGCCAGGTCTCTGGAAAGGCTATGCTGATCAAGTCTGTCATGATATGTAGACACATACAGCTGTTTGACATGGCATAATATAAACAGTAAAACAAGAATTGCAGACTGATGCATAGCATCTGGCAACCCAAGAGAGGAACCTATCAGTATCTGAATCTATATGCTGTTTAAGCTGATTACTAATTACAACGCTAGCAACTTCCACTACCACAGCAAGTGAGACAGCAATCATCAATCACAAAGACATGCGTTTTCACAGTCTCAGTTCAGAGTGACATTGTAGGTGATGTTCAGTACCTGATAACTGTTGTTAAGTGCACAATACAATTTATATTATAACTGCATGTCCCGTTATATTGCTGTTATGTTAAACCATGGTATAAGGCCCAAGCAATAGTGTAATCCTGTTGCAAGCACGCACAAACAGACTGCAGAGATTGCCATGAAATTATGGTAGTCCTAGGGGAGTTTTAGAGATTGCTTGGGCTCCCCGCAGATAGCTCGCTCCTGCAGTAATACTGAGGGCTGATTAGGGGGTTACTGGAATGATGAGAGCCAGAAGTGCAGGTGGCTTGGAAGAAAGCAGCTCATCTGAATGCATGCCAGGTAGCATGAAATGTGGAATACTCGGCAAGGACTGTAGCAAGCAGCACCAGAAGCCAGTGTGCGGTCATCTTCTGTGGAAGGGGACAGCATTAGGAGTCCACAAGGTGCTGAGGAAAGAAAGAATGAAGGAGGATGAGGATCGAGCTAAACTGTGCTGCAGCAGGGCGCAGCTGCTTGAAAGGAGTGACAGACACCACCACGGAGCAGGTAGCAGCAGTGAGAAGGAGCAGAACAGCAGGAGTACAGGCTGCAGCCCTGGGAGGCGAGGCAGCAAATGCAGAGAGCCCCCAAAAAATGAAAAAAAAAAACACGGACAAAGGTATGGGGGAAATAGGGGAAAGAGTGAGGCACAAGGGAAAGGAGCAAACAGGGGAAGGAAACATGGACGGGGGGAACAAGAGCAAGGAGAAAAGAGGTGCAGCCATGGACCAGCAGCAACATGGAGTGAATGCCGAGCGCGACTTGCTCTAAGCAGAGCAACAGTAGTTTGAATGTTTAAATAGGATGTGGGAGAGGAGTTCTTCCCCCACACAACCACAGGCATGCGCCTTTCAATTCTGATGGTAAGTATCACAGCACCACACCAAGATATTTAATATTTCTTGGTGGCTATGGCACAGGGGCAGAAACTTTTAAAAACTTCAAAGTCATGTATCTTCATTCAGGAATAAAAGAAAACAAAAAGGAAAAATGGGTGTATTGTTGTTATTACTAGACAAACATTATTGCTGAATTATACAATGACATGAAATAATCTTGGACTCTGATTGGTCCATTTGGGACTGGCGGCATGATGTTATCCCAGCACAACATCACGGCTCTAGTCCCAGCCCTCTGATGACCACATCAAATGTTAATAAAATCACTGCATGGATGCCATGGTCCGCTTCAGCTATTCCCTATCGACAGCCCATTTGTTTTTCCCCACTCATGTCTCAGTAGCCACCAGCTGTTATAACCACAGTAGCATAACGCTACACCCCCACAACCCGTATTCCCCCACCGAAACATGTTTTTATAAGAAATAAAAAGCTGTTATCTCAAATGGCATTTTCCTCGCATTAGGCGGTCATGCGAGCACTTTCAAACAGCCGCTCCTTGCTCAGTGCACAGACCGCCCATTTCCTCGAAGAAACAGTCACTGCTTTTACCCACTATAACCAAATGGCGAACAACTCAGAAAAAGCCATGTACCTGTAATCCGATTTGAAACAGCGCGCAATACAGGCAGTAGGATCATCAGCAGTTCCCGATCCACTTTGCGGCTTTCACATAAACAATGAAAAAATATTAATCATTTCACGAAGTACAGCAGGACTAGCTCAAAGAAAGGCAACTAACTACTTATCTTGTTGTTGTTTTTTCCAGGGGGAGGAGGGTTCTTAACAAATGCAGAGAATCACAGCACAAGCACACACTGAAAAGGAAATACACACAAGTATATAAGTGCAGCACCACCTGCCGGACAACACAGATACTAAGGAATTTTTTTTCCAATAGGTATACCTCCACTAGCAAAAATACTAAGAAAAAAAGTATTTTAAACATATTTTTCATATTTTCATTTTCTTAAAACACAAAGAGTCATTGTACAATAGCAATAATGCACTCCAGGGTGTGTGTTGTGCTGGGATAACGTCACTTCTGGGGTGATTAGTTGCACTCAGCCTGTGGCCTCGTGCCTAATCACCCCAGGCGTGACGTTATCCCAGCACAGCACACACCCTGTCGTCATTATTGCTTAAATAAAAACTACATTGTGACTAACACATTCTGCTACTTTAAAGAAATTTTAGTACATGAAAGAGTGAGTGATCATAATATAATTTAAATAATATTGATTATACTACCTGGAAAGAGATTGTGGCTAATCTTCCCCGATAAAGAGAGTATAGTTTTTACCTTTATCTCATTATTTATTATGGTATTATCCAAAAGCTATGCTTTAACAATTTAGAAAATGAATTTGTTATATAGAAACATAGAAAGTGATGGCAGAAGGGGACCATATGGCCCATCTAGTCTTCCCATAAGCCTACTCCTTTTCCCATTAACTGCTATTCAGTTATGGTGTCTTTGTACCAATCCCACATGTTATTTAAGGTTCCCACCATTTTCACCTTCACCACTACCTATGAAAGGCAGTTCCATGCGTCTACCACCTTCTTGGTAAAGAAGAACTTGCGTGTGTTGCCTCTGAATCTGCCCCCCTCTAACTTCATGTTGTGCCCCATGGTTCTTGAGTGATTTTTGATCTGTAACAGGTCCTGAAACTGCACCTTGTTTATACTTTAAGGTCTCAATCATGTCTCCCCTCTCCCTCTTCTGCTCCAGGGAATGCATGTTCAAGTCACATAGACAATCATTATAAGATTTGTTATGCAGTCCGAGTATCATTTTTGTTGCTCTCCTCTGCATTGTTTCCAGTCTGTTAATATATTTTTTAAGGTGCAGTCTCCAGAACTGGATGCCGTACTCTAGGTGCGGTCTCACCAGTGATCTACAGAGTGGCAGGATGACCTCCATTTTTCTGCTGGTAATCCCCCTGCCTATGCAACCTAACATACCATTTGCTTGCAGTGCCACTTTCTCACATTGTTTTGACATTTTCAGATCATCTATTATAATCATTCCCAGATCTCTTTCCTGTTTTGAGAAATCCAGGACTCTCCTCCTAAGTAGTAATCCCAGCCGGGTTTAGCCCTTCTAAGCTTTAAAGTTTAGTTGCCATGTTTTTGACCACATTTTCACAGACTTAAGGTCAGCCTTCATCTTCTCTACTCCACCTGTAGTGTCTACCCTAGTGCCTAATGTTGTGTTATCTGCGAACAGACTCAACTTACCCTCCAGTCTAGCAGAATGTCGCTAATAAAAATATTGAATAGGACAATGCCTTTTGTAACAACTGTTACAAAAGGCACTATGTGAGGATTTTGGAGTGTGTTCTAGTCAGCCAAGACTTGGAGATTGTTTTTGCCATTCAGGTGCTGTACAGGGGGGAGTGCCTGAACTGTAGGGGTACCTTAAGGCTGGGGGGTATAGCGACATCCAGCTTTGTCAGTCTTTGTTACTGTAGATGTGATTTATTATTATTTAGTTTAACTTACCGTGGTGATGATTTAAGGGTTAGGTTTTCAGGCAGAGGTAATCCATTTGTGTCTAAGGGAAATATATGTTGAGCATGCACAGATGATTCCAGCCAGTAACCTGAGCTTTTCTCTTTGTTTCCCTCAGGACTCGGCCTTCCATACCAGGAGCACTCCCTTCCCTCAGCAAGGCTGCTGCAGGCATGCAGCAGGATTTCCCCAGGGACAGTGGCAGGTGTTCAGGAGGCAAGGAGCCATTCAAGGTAGTGCTACCAGGGGAATGCACACCTGCCTGAACTGTGATAGCCCATTGACGTTTCATGTCAGCTACCCCACCCGCACCCACCCTCCCACCCTGGGTTGTCCCTGAATTTATTGGAATATTGGGTCACGTGACTGATGTCATACGACTGATCCATGTATGTTCTAAGTCCCCATATTCCACTTTGCAGGTTATATTTAGCCCGCCTCTAAGAAGTGCTAGTGAACCAACTGATTACTCTGAAATTGAGGCCTCTTACTCACCTACAGTGCTTACACAGTAATAGAATTGTGGGCCCAAACCCAGTTACTATAGGTGCCCCACCTGGGGCTTGAACCTAGGTCCATGGAGTGGCAACTGTCATTCAGTATGGCAAAGTGTAAGATCTTGCACTTAGGCAGGAATAACTGGAAGGCGGAGTACAAGATGGGAGGTAGATTCCTGCAAGTAACAGAAGAGGAAAGGGGTCTAGGCATTATCATCTCAAAGGACTGAAGGTGGCTAAGCATTGTGGAGGGGCAGTGGCAAGAGCCAGCAGGATATTAGGTTGCATAGGGAGAGGGATCTCCAGCAGGAGGAAAGAGGTCATAGTTCCCCTGTACACTCAGCTGGTCAGGCCACACTTAGAGTATGGGGTCCAGTTCTGGAGGCCATACCTCAGGAAGGATATAGAGAAGGTTGAAAGAGTCCAGAGGAGGGCAACAAAAATGGTGAGGGGGCCTAGAACACTTACCATATGAAGGGAGACTAAAGAAATTGGGAATGTATTCATTGGAACAGAGGAAGGTGAGGGGTGACATGATTGAGACCTTTAAATATGTAAAAGGGATCAACAAGGTGGCCCCCACCACCCCCACTTGTATACTGTGCGACCCTGTGCAAGTCACTTAACTTCCTTGTGCTCCCAGGTCACACTTGTAAACAAGCTTCAGCTTAGTGTGTCTCTCCTGGTTAAAAAAAGGTGCCGGTGAAGAGCCTTTTCCAGCTAAAGGAGAGACATAGGGTAAGGAGGCATCAGTTTTAAATTAAGGGGGGGGCAATTAAGGGGTAATGTTGGGAAGTACTTCATCACTGAGAGGGTGGTGGACAACTGGAATGGGCTGCGAAGGAGGTAGTGGGGAGAGGACAGTGGGGGGTTCAAAAGGGCATGGGATAAACACAGAGGGTTGGTGAGTCGGGGGGACAACTATGGTAAAGTCCTAGTGGAAAGCTAGGCAAACGTAGCAGAATGGGTGGGCCTGGAGGTCCATTTCTGCCATCACGTTCCTATGTTCCTATGATCAGTCCAAGCAGTGATCCCTGTGGCACTCCACTAGCTATGCCTCTTTCCTCTGAGACTGAGCCATTTACTAGTACCCCCTGGGTCCTTCCAGTAAGCCAGCTCCGTGCCCAGTTTACCACCTGATGCCTTGCTCCCATGCTGTCTAGCTTGTTTACTGGCCTTCCATGTGGGACTGAGTCAAAGGCTTTACTTAAATCCAGGTATATTACGTCTACAGTACCTCCCTGGTCCACTATTTTTGCCACCCAGTTGAAAAAGTCAATTAGATTCATTTGGCATGACTTCCCCATAGTAAAGACATGTAGTTGTGTGTCTAATTTGCTGTAGTCCCAGAGAAAGAATATAATCCTTTCTTTGAGAAGGGTTTCTATGTTTTGCCCACAACTGAAGTGAGGCTTACTGGTCTGTAGCTGCTTGCACTCTCTTTGCTCCCGCTTTTGTATAGAGGAATAACTGTACCCTTTTTCCAGTTTTGTGGGACCTCATCCAGTTCAAGTGATAAGATAAAAAGATCCACCAGTGGAGCTGCCAATTCCTCCCTTAGTTCTCTCAATAACCTAGGGTGTATTTCATCTGGATCCATGGCCTTGTTTCTATTGATTTTCTCCAGTTCCTTTAGGACTCTTTTCTTTGTAAAGGGAACTGAGTATACTCCGATGCCTCCTTTATTGCCTCCTGTAATGATGGGTCCACAACCATCCTTTTCCTTAGTGAATAAGGAGCAGAAATATCTGTTGAGAATTTCCGCTTTGTCCTTGTCATCCTTGGTGTCCCCGCCATCTTCCTTTGTGAGTCTAACAATACCCACTGTTTTCTTTCTCTTCTTACTGATATATCTATAGATGGTTTGGTCTCCCTTTTTGACCTCCTTGGCTATCCTTTCCTCTGTTGTTGTCTTTGCAGTCCTGATTTCTTTGTTTGCTTCCCTTTATTTTCCTTTATAGTCTTCCCTGTCATTGTCAGATCTGTTTTTTTTTTTTTGTGTTTCCTGAAAGGAGTCTGTTTTTTCCTGACCTTAGTGGCTACCTCCTTAGAAAACCAGAGTGGTTTTCTTTTCGTTTTTGCTTTGCTCACCCTTTTTATGCAATGGTTTGCAGTTTGTAGTATAGCCATTTTAAGTTGTGCCTAGTACCCTTCAACATCCTTTCCCTGTGCAATATTTCCAAGTCTCTCTTTAAGACCGTCCTTCATTTTTATGAAGTCTGCTTGTCTAATGTCCATGACTTTAGTTTTTGAGTGCTTGGTTTCTGTTTATGTCCTGACAATAACCGGTGGGGAAGATCTACGGAGGTGCCCGGGAAGCTGCCCAGGTGCCGCCTACCCTGCTCCACCAAAAACCAGGGTCCTGATCATGCAGGGCTTCCGCTGCTGTAAATCCACCAGAACTGGCAGGGAAGATCCATGGAGGCACTCAAGAAGCTGCCCAGGTGCCGCCCACCCTGCTCCACCAAAATCCAGGTACGGTGAATCTACAGTTTGAACCACCAACCAGCTCACGCTAATTCAGCCACAGTGGAGCATTCCAATTGGACTAGTCTTCCTGCTGTGCCCTGCGGATTGGCTCACTCTTAAAACCGTGCCCTTGGCACTGTTTCCAAAAGGAAAAACACATTTAGCTTTCCGAGCTGCATTTTAAGAGCTGCACTGTTAATCCCACAGGGGTATTTTCTCCTGGCCACCAGCCCCAACCCCGACTGCTATTAAATACCACTCCTCCCCATGACAAGGTTACATCTCTAAGCCACTCCCCTGTGCACTCTACTCCTGCCTGCCCCTTAAAAACATTCTCTCTTTAAAGCCTTATTCTTACCTCTCCCCTTCCGTGTATATACTGCACCATTTATAGCTGCTTTTGCCCACCTGGGACCTGTTGGTGTGGGATGCTTTACTAGCTCTTGCTTTACCCCATACCTAAGCCACTTTTACTGCCACCCTGTTTATAGTCCTATTCCTTATAAGGGTGCTTAGTACCCCTGCCCTAGTTAATTTGCTATACCTTCCTCTTTTCCCTGTTCTCTTCTTTCTCACCCTCACCATCTCACACAGGTATTCTGATACTGCTTCATCTACCTACTTCTCCCTTCTATCTAGGAGAGATGAGTTCTGACTTAGCAATCAGTACTCAGCTTGTTGCTATTGCTCCCATCCCCCTTTGCCAAAGCATTCTTAAAACCCTTGACTATTAAAACCTGGGAGGCTACGGCACCTCAGCTAATCCTTCAAGAACAGTCACAAGGTGCCATCCTCTTCTGCCACTTAAAACCCCAGTGATGGTGGCCTCTGCCTTCCTCCTGCTCCTGGGCTGCATCCTCCTACTCGCAATAGAGTCTGTCATGTACCTAAAAAAAGACACAAGCTGTTTGAACAATCCTACATGCCAGGATCTAAGCCCAACGGTGTTGGCTATTCAACTAATTCCCTCAAAGGGCAGTAATCCATATATATCCACAACATTTCACATCCCTTACTGCCCAACACCCCCACAGCTGACCCCTCTTACCCTTTCTGTTAGGGTAATATTATTTGCTCTGACCAATTCTCGCAGCCCCACAAACTCCTGTTCTGCTGCCCTAGCCAGTGACCAGGCAAAGCATCCAAACAAAGCATTTCTGAGATTCCTGGTTAGATGTCTCAGGAAACTATTGGTACTGCTGTTACTCTGTGCAGGTAATGTGGAAGTAAACCCAGCCCCACCCCCCCATCTGCTAGCTCCTCCAGCACAGTCCCTCGTTCAAGTTCTGGACAGTATCCTTTAAACAGGTGGAGGACCTCCTCCTCTCATTGGATACCAAAAAGAGTGCTGGTGCTGATTTGCTAGAACCATTCTTCCTAAAAGCAGGTTATTATTATCCGACAGCACCAATTGCTCACTTTTTTAATTGCTCATTAATCCAAGGGGAACGTCCAACTTGCTGGAAAACTGCACATATTATTCTCTTGTTCAAATCAGGAGGCCCCACAGACTTAAATAACTACAGGCTAATCTCGCTGCTTCCTGTTTTATCCAAACTACTTGAAAAAATTGTCAGCCCTCAACTGACGGAGTATTTGGATAGTGAAAGCATTCTCAACCCTTTTCAGTCAGGTTTTAGATCCAGTCATAGCACCGTGTCTGCTCTAGCCAAAGTGTCTAATGACTGGTTAAATGCCCTGGACAATAAACAGCACATCTATGCACTCTTTCTCAACCTTAGGAAAGCATTAGACATGGTTGATAATTCTATACAGCTTGATTCATTGGGTTGCATCGGCTTAACCCCCTCTGCAGTAAAGTGGTTCCCCTGTTACCTCACAAATGAGAGACAACATATTAAAACCCAAGGTGAATTGTCCCCACTAAAAAAATCTGCCCGGAGGCATCCCGCAAGGTTTGATCCTAGGACTTATCCTCTTCACCCTTTATATTAACCATATTGACTCTGGTCTATAAGCAGGAAGCATTCACCTCTTTGCAGATGATATTGTCCTCTACACAACCAACCCTTCCCTTGATCTTGCCTACAAGGAGCTACAACAGAACTTTATCATACTCCGACACAACCTTCTGAACCTTAAGCTATTATTAAACGCCAAAAAAAAACAAAAGCAGTGGTTATCTCCCTGTCCTCCACCCTCAATACGAAGACCCCTGGCACCACCCAGATTATCACCCTCCTCTGTGAACCCTTAGAAATAGTGGACAAATTCAAATATCTGGGAATCTAGTTGGAAAACAAACTGAACTTCAATGCACACCTAAGTGAGTTATCAAAAAAGCTAAAACAGCACCTTGACTCATTCTACCGCATGAGACACCTACTCACCCTGGAAGCTAGAAAGAGGTTGGTTCAAACAACCTTCCTTCCTCTGTTTGACTATGCCGACTTACCTTATAGTCACTGCCCACAACATGCGTTCCAAAAGCTTGATACTCTCTACCATCATGCATTGAGATTTATTCTTGGCCTGCCCTTACAGACTCACCATTGCTTGTCACACCAAGCGTTAGGCTGGCCATCCTTCTCCCTGAGGAGGCAAAAAAATGCCCTCATGTGGTTCTTCCAGGCTTTGTCAAACAAACTACCACCCTATATTGGTGAACTGTTCGAGCATTCAAAAGGTACCTACAGCCTAAGGAACTCCTCTCTTATCCTCCTTAAACCACCACGGACCAGGACACATCTTGATTCTACTCTCATTAGTTCCTTTCTACCAACGCCCTGAAATAACATGCAAAAAGCACTTGAACTTTCCATCCTGCCCAGCCCCCACATGTTCAGATAGATGCTCAACCGATGCCTGAATACGGTGTACGATTGCTTCAGGTAAGCACTGCCTTTCCAGTCAAACAATCCCCTAATTCCCACTTGATCAAGCCTCTCTATTCCCCTCTGTTGGCCAGCATCTCTCCTGGGTAACTACCCTCCAATTGCTTCCACCCTCCTGCCCCTAGTTAGCTCCCTTGGGGGCCTCCACCTTACTAAACTGCCCTCCTCCACTTTCCTGTATGTGTCTTGTTACCCCTTCTTTTCCCCCTGACCTCCCCTGTGTCTCCCATCCTCTCCTCCCCCATACCATATTGAATTTACCAGTATAAGCAGAATTGTCTATGTATGTATTTACCATACAAGCTATGCTCTAATGCCATTTGACCTCTATTTTATAACACTCTGCATTACTGTCTGTTGTATGTGAATTGTTATGACCCTGTAATTGAATGTGTCCTATGTGTCCAGGACCATCTTGAAAATGACCATGCTCAATTATGTAACTGCCTGGTTAAATATAGTTTGATTGATTAGAAACATTGATACATAGACTTTGACAGCAGATAAGGACCGCTTGGCCCATCTAGTCTGCCCATTTCCCTACTTACAGGATAAGCTGCAGATCCTAGTTAACCAACAGCCTATTTCTTCCTACCCCCACAAGAATTGCCTTATGTCTGTCCCATGCATTCTTAAATTCTCCCACAGTTTTAGACCCCACAACCTCCTCAGGAAGGCTGTTCCATGCATCCACTACCCTCTCTGTGAAATAATACTTCCTCACATTGCCCCTGAACCACCCCGTCTATCTTTAAATTGTGTTCCCTTGTTCTTGCACGTCTCTTTTTCTGAAAGATGCTACCCTCCTGGACTTTGTTGATTCCACTGAGGTACTTAAAAGTTTCTATCATGTCCCCCCTCTCCCTTCTTTCCTCAAGGGTATACATATTAAATTCCTTTAGTCTCTCCTCATATGGCTTCTCTTGCAGACCCTGCACCATTTTAGTTGCCCTCCTCTGGACTGCCTCTATCCTGTCTATGTCCTTGCAGAGATGGGGTCTCCAGAATTGGACACAGTACTCCAGATGGGGTCTCACCAACTGTCTGTACAAAGGGATAACAACTTCCTGTTTTCTGCTGCTGGTGCCTCTCCCTATGCATCCTAGTTTATCCCCAGCCCTCCCTACTGCCTTCTCACATTGCTTGCAAACCTTAAGGTCATCTGATATGATTACCCCCAGGTCTCTTTCCTTTTTTGTTGTTGTTACTACCTCCCCTCATTGTATATTCTTCCCCTAGGTTCTTGTTTCCCAAGTGCATTATTTTGCACTTCTTTGCATTGAATCCTAGCTGCAATACTTCTGACCATTCCTCCAACCATGCCAAGTCCATTCTCATCCTTGTGTATCAACCCTGTTGCAGATCTTTGTGTCATCTGCAGAGAGGCATACTTTTCCTTCCAGTCCCTCTGCAATGTCACTTATGAAGACATTAAAAAGGACTGGATTGATTGATTAAAATACACCCCACAGTGGTAGCTGGGCCACAGATGGTTCCCCACCTCTACCTCCGAGATATTGTCTCCATTTGTTAGTAACAGGTGAAGCACAGAATCCACCCTTGTTGGGTCCTTATCAAGCTGTTTCAGGCACGATATGTGCAGAACCTCCAGAAAGTCTTTGCTTCTGGTTGAGCATGTTCAGACATAAAATATGTGTTCTTCCCCACAGTTTTAAAGACCATCACAGACACTATTAACTGTTTATTCCAACTCCTTAATACAAGTTACTTCTCCAAAAACTATTATTGTATAAATAAGATCTATATATGACAGCACTACCTGATTTATGTTAGCAATAACTCACAACAGGTTATGGGTTTAAAGGCATTTAATCCATGCCTTTGGTGCGTTGTGAGGCACAAGTGTCCTAACAGCACCCAAGGCATGGATTAAATGCCTATAACCCCATAGCCTGTAGTGGATTATTGCACTTATAACATGGGTTATGTGCAAAAACTGGGAAGAAAACACAGAAAGGGTTGTTTAGCCTGTTTAAATAGGAAGAAAGTTACTGCATCCTGCCACCTTGAAAAATAGGCCCCAACAAATAATGCATATATGATTGCTGTTATGCACATAGAAATGTCAGACATATAGTACTGACCGATTTCTGACATTTCTTGTGCATTATATAGTTTTCTACACTTGCTACCACATTTACTTTGCTGTGCCACAACTCCTTCACACACACACACAGACACAAATGGGTTCTATGTGATAATGGTTATCGCCAAAGGGTGATCGACACTACATCGAATATACATTGCTGAAAACAAAAACAGCGATGTACATTTGCAGCGAGAAAAAAAACATATGTGCTTCATGAGGGGGGCTTTGCTCCTGCACTCCACCCAACTAAAATAACTAACTCCGGGAGGGGAGGGGGTGCATGTCAGGGAGAGGCCAGAACCAGGACGCAAGAAAAAATTAAAAACAGGCACAGAAGAGCACAAAAACATTGTGCTCTCCCCCAGCCCTGAAACCTTCACCCTCATCACAAGAGCCAGTCTCCCTCACCATCGTGCCACTAGGCTAGCTCTGTGGCTTTCACTCTCACCACCCCCACATACCTCATGAATACCTTCCAGTATCCTGTCACTGTCCTCTTGCCCTGCCCTTTCCTGTCGCTACTCTTGCAGGGTAGCCCACAACAGAGGCACTGAAATTGAGCAGCTCAATCTCAGTTGCCCTTTTAATGGTACACCACACACAGGCAGGTTGGAGCTCCTTCGTTTTTCATTTCCCCAGTTGCATTATTTAATATGTTTTGCAACCTGTTGAAACATTTCATATACAGGTGCATAACGATCAAAAACTTCAGTAAAATATTTAACATGCAAAGAAGTATCTTTTACAAATACAGTATGTAAGGAAAAATAATTAACTTACAGCAAATACTGCTTTATACTGTGCAGACCAAATGATATATACCGTAGCTGTGCCTCCTACTGGTTTACCAAACAGTGACCAGAGCTTCGGGAATGTCAACAACATTAATGTTAACTTACAGCAACCACTGCTTTACATTGTGCACACCAAATTAAATACAGATGTGCCTGCTACAGTTCTTCAACTTATTAAACTGTGACCAGAGCTTCAGGAATGCAAGCAACATTACTTTTCACTTGCAGCAACTGCTGCATTAAACTGTGCACAAGGAACAAAATATAGCTGTGCCTCCTACATTTATTTATCTTCTCAAACCTTGACTGCACATTCAGGAATGTCACTGACAACATCTTGTCTTCAACACTTTTAACATCGGACCACAGATCACTGTCTTTCATACTATTTCTGACCCTTAAACTGCATGATTTACTTGCCTTAATAGTTGAAGCTTCAAGTTGAAGCCAGGCAGCATCACTGGTGTGTTTGTAGTGTATCATTTTTATGTTGGCGTGCTTGCACAGCCAACATCTTCCAGTAGTACAGATTTGGAGACGTGGTCACTGTTGGGTGAATGCAGGGCATGCATCAGTAGGTGCTTCCCTCATTCCCCATCAGCCTGCATGCCGATGCCACACCACCTGGGTGAGTACATCTAAGGAAAGGTCCACTGCAATGAGAGCAAAGCTCGTCACATGCAGCGGACCTCCTGAAGTGCTTACCCGGAAACAAACATGGCGGTACACTGCCCGCCAAACTGCTGACTTCAGGGTGCCCAATCCCACTGTCGACACCCTGCCCCAATGTATGTCGTATAAAGAACCCCATTTGTTGTATGCCCGGGGTGCCCAACTCCTGTTGGCTACAGCTGCCCCCCAAAAAACAAGCTCTGGCATGCTGGGAGCCCACCCAGCATGCCACATGCCCCTGTAAACAGAAAAATAGTCCAGCAATGCTTTTTTTTTTTTTGTACCTGTGGAAAAGGAAACGGTCCTCGGTGGTCTCCCTGCCCCCACAACCCGCCACCCACTGTGCACCCTGCCTCCCCACACCCCCAGCCCATACTTATCTAGCGGAGTCCAGTGCGACGATCTTTGGTGGACTGGGAACACGTCTGCACTCTTCAAGGCCGACCGTGAACTGAGGAAATGCCTGTAAGCTGTATAATGGAATAAATAGGTTTCTTTCAACTCTGATGCATATCTCAGGCATTTTTTGAAATTTTGGCACCCAGTTTTCAACATGGGGTTTTTGGGACCCCTCCTCATGAATTCTGACACTGTCATGGCGTTATTCGCTCCCAAAAGGTGATTTGCGTTACTGCATGGAATCACCTTTTGAGACCGAGTAACAAAACAACAGTGCCACTATTCATGGGGGGAGCTCTCAAAAAGCCTGTGTAGCAAATTTGGTGACAAAATTTCCAAAAATGGCTGTTCTACGAGCATGCATTGCACTGTTTCTACGCACACTCGTAACATCATAAATTTGTAATATTTTCACTCCAGATTTTTAAACTTGACAATTTTCCACACCTCCTGATGAACAGTACAGCTGTCATTTTACATATCCTGCCTGAAATGTGTTTTCGCACATCCAGCGCAGAATAGAGCGGTCGCTGTACGAAATCACTTTGCGGGACAGTTTGTGGAAATGACGGTGACACTGCTCATTAGCAGAGGTCCTAAAATGCCTATGTTGAAAATTTGATGCTGAAAGTCCATAAAATGACTGTGTTTCAAGCTTGCATTGTGCAGTTTCCACGCACTCTTGTAACTTCGCAAATTTGCAATATTTCCATGTTAACACTGGCATTTTTTCACACCGCCTAATGAACAGTACAGCTGTCATTTTTCACAGTCTGCCCAAAATGTGTTTCCGCACCTGTGGCGCATAATGGCGTGGTCGCTATGGGAAATCAACGTTTGGGACAGATTAACAAAATCGCACCGCCACTGTTCGTAAGTGGAGGTCCCAAAATGCCTATGTTACAAATGTGGCTACCAAACTCCCAAAAATAATTGGGTTACGGACGTGTGTTGTGCAGTTTGTATGCTTGCTCATTGCTTCACCAATATTTCATATTGTTACTCCAGATTTTGAACGTTGACATTTTTTATGCCTCCTCATGAACAATACAGTTGTCATTCTCCACATCCTGCCCAAAAATGTGTTTTTCATCCCTCTGTCACCAAATGGCACAGCCACTGTGCAAAACCACCTTTCAGCTAACAAAGTGATTGTGCCGCTTTTCATGAGATGGCCTGACAAGCAGACCATGTTGAAAATGTGGAGTGAAACTACCACCACATGCCTACGATGTTAGGGTTTCCAAGTGTAGCACCCCACTCGGTACAGACTGAAAGGTGTCAGGGGTGTGACTTGGGATCATTGGATGTAATGCTCATGCCATTCCACCCCTCATCCCCACCCTGCAGCCACTGACAGGCATCGTGGTGTGCCTTGCACTGTTCAGCCACAAAGTTCACCCCACGCTGCTATACTGCACCCACATCAGCGTATTTCCTTATGGAATGGGGTAAATATAATTTCCCAAAGACCCCAAAGCACACCCTGACACTTGTCAGTGACTACAGGGTAGGGTGAGGTACAATGGCATGAGTGTTATAGTTGATGACCCAAAGACACACCCCAATGCCTGTCGCTCTCTACAGGGTGGGGTTGGGGTTGGCGTCACTTCAATACTTCACTGCCAATTCTTTTATGCGTCTCTAGCTCTGGTACTGCCAATGCCAGTGCGACAACATTCAGCATTGATAAATGCTTGTTTTTTTATGTCTCTATGAGGAGCCTTCCCTGCCAGACAGTTAAAATTTAACCAGTTAGTTATGGTCAGCGACCCACATAATGAACAGTTCACCTCAATGGCTGCTATTTGCTCCTTCAGGCATGTACCTTTGCTGCTCACTTTGGGGGAGAAAAAGAATGGCTGCTGTTCACAGCCAGCTGCTGACAATGGGGAGGGATATGCCTATACACAGACATGCACACTACAACATTACTGCCAAGTAGCAAGTATCTGGGAGCACAAGAAAGTTAAGTGACTTGCTCAGGGTCACACAATATGCAAGTGGGTCTGTGGGATTCAAACCCAGGTCTCCAGATTTGCAGCTCAGAGCCCCAAACCACTACACTATACTGCCTCCCAAGTAGATCAGGTGCAGAAACTGTGGATTAAATAGTAAATTGAATCTACAGTCACCTGATGCATTCCATCCAATCCTGTGTCTCCTCCTTTCAACCCATGTAATAACATTAATTAACTAGCTGTTGTAGATATTGTTGTGTTATTTTAGTATGTTTTTTGTATATGTAATCTTGTTTTTGTTTTCCTTTCCATTTATTATGCTTGTATTTGCATCAGTGTTTTCTACCTAATATGATAAAAATTAAATGAAGGATTTTTGGAATATTTATGAAGTTTTTGTTTAGTACACAGTGCAGGTTGCTCTAGGATTACGATGTACACTGTGTGAGCAGATTGACTAATATAGTGTACACCAATAGGTAACATCTCTCCTCCTCTCTAGGTACATTTACACTGCACAAAACACCACATTGTGGTCTCCGCCACTCAGCCATTGCTCCAGTGGCTCTGATACCGACTCTCATTTACACTAGACTGGTATTGTATTAGCGCAGGGTCAGTCTGCGTTTCAGACTGTCTTTCTGCATTTTTTGGTCACATTTCTGGCACCAAGTGAAACTTTTCCTTTCCTCTCAAACACATACTTCATTGGTTTATAACAAATACAACAATCTGTTTGAATACATCATATTGTCACTGCATGTGCACTTTGAGTTCTAGGCAAAGGTTTGTCCCTTCTCAGCCCAGGCAAAGCATCCACGACTTCCTTTTTTAACTCCATAAAAACATAAAAGTTGTTGGCAGATAAGGACCTCTTGGCCAACAAAGTCTTCCCTATAGTCCCTATCTACTGTGCCACTACAGAGCCTACTCAACCTCTAGTCTTCTCCCCCCCCCTTGCCTTACTTCTAAGGTCCTTTTCTGTCTATCCCATGCATGTCTGAGTCCTGTTGAATCCAGATAGGGCACTGAAATGGATACAAGTCCTTTTATGAAGGAAAGGGTCCTAAGAGAACTGAAAGCAATGAGTCAATAAGGATATAGGACTGAATGGGGTACACCCCAGGGTGCTGAGCTAAGAGAAGTGGTGGCGGGACCTCTGGCAACCCTGTTCAGCCTGTCATTGGAAACAGGGGCGGTAACCAAAGACTGGAGGAGAGCTGATGTAGTCCCTTTATACAAAACTGGAAACAAGGAGGAACTGGGGAACTGCAGACCAATCAGCTTGAGCTCAGTAGTAGAAAAGCTCACGGAAACACTACTGAAGGAAAGAATAGTGGAACGCCTGGTTGCAAATGGTCCACAGGACCCAGGGCAACATGGTTTTACTTCAGGGAGGTCTTGCCAGACCAACCTCATTGAGGTATTCCATTGGGTAACCAGGGAGGTGGATCGGGGTGGGGCATGGATGTAGCCTACCTGGACTTCAGAAAGGCCATTGACACTGTGCCACATAGAAGGCTGTTAAACAAACTGGGGAACATGGGATTAGGTAAGATGGTGGTGAAGTAGGTAAAGAATTGGCTGAATAACAAGACACAGGGGCTGGTGGTAAATGGTATTCACTTTGCAGAGGGAAAAGTGACCAGTGGGGTACCACAGGGATCAGTGCTTGGTCCAGTCCTCTTCAATGTCTTCATCAGTGACATTGCAGAAGATCTTGAGGGGAAAATGTGCCTGTTCGCTGAGGACACAATGCTCTGTAGCAGGGTGGACATGCCAGAGGGTGTGGATAGATTGAGGAGAGATCTCCAGAAGCTTGAGGACTGATCAAGGGATGGGCAGTTGGGATTTAACTCTAAAAGGTACAAGATAATGCACATGGGGTGCAAAAACCCTTGAACAACATATCAACTTGGGGGTGGACAGAATGCTCCAAGCAGGAAAAGGACCTAGGGGTTATCATCTCTGATGACCTCAAAGTAGGTAGGTAGTGAGACAAGTTGGCTGGAATAGCAAACATGATACTGGGCTGCATAGGCAGGGGAATGACCAGCAAGAAATGGGAGGTCATTATTCCACTATACAGGACACTAATAAGGCCACACCTCGAGTACAGTCTCCAGTTCTGGAGGCTTTATCTATGAAAGGACATAGATAGGGTAGAGGTGGGCTCAGAGGAGGTCAACCAAGATGGTGCAGGGATTACATCACAGACCCTATGAGGATAGGCTGAAGCATCTAAATATGTACTTGAGGAGAGGAGGGAGGGGGTATGATTGAAACATTTAAGTACATCACTGGGAAGAATAAGGTGCAGAAAAGACAATTTTCAAAGAAAAAGATACTCAAGGACGAGGGACGCTGGAGGGAGGGAGGTTCAAAGGAAAATGAGGAAGTACTTCTTCACAGAGAGGGTGGTGGAGAAATGGAACAGCCTGCCAGAAGAGGTGGCGGGGGCAGAAATGATTATAGGATTCAAGAATGCATGGGAAGGCCCTTATCTACTGACAACATCTATGCATCTATGTATCTATGTGCTGTGGTTTCTGTCAGTTGCTGGAGTAGTACTGTACTTGTATTCTCCTGGCTTGGCCTGTATTCTTTTGGCTTGGATCTTCTCTGCTGCTCTTGTCTTCATCCTGGTGGATCTGTGGCACTGGTTGGCTGGAGAATCCTGGTGCACCAGCACCATGTGAGGCATATTTTTCCCTCTACATGGGTTTGTAATGGGAAAAGTGTTGTACCTAGCATAGAAACATAAACAATGATAGTAAAAGCAGGTCAATGATTCATCCAGTCTGCCTCTAGCACTCTTATCATTCATCAAGACCTTTTTCAATACAGGGATTGTGTCTGCACTGCCCAACCCCTTACTTCCTGTCTTACAGCTACTCCACCCCACAACCCTGAGTAACTACTAAGCCCTTAACTCTGTCCCAACCATGCTTGAAACCATTAATGGTTTTGGCAACCACTACCTCCACTGGCAGACTGTTCATTGACTCAGCCACTCTCTCTGTAAAATAAAACATTCTCTCATCCCTCCTGAACCTCCCTCCACCAGCTTCCACTCATGTACTTATGTTATAGATTCATTACTACTGTGTTGAATAGTACCTTCAGTTCATCTGGTTCATTAAATTCAGGAACATGAAGGAGTCTATCATATCACCCCACTCTCATCTGTAGTGCATGTTCAGTGCTGTAAGTCAGTCCTCATAGGATCTGCCTTGCTGGCCTTGAATCATTTGCTTACCCTATATTGCACTGCCTCCAGTGTCCTTGTCTTTCCTAAAATGAGGACTCTGTAAATTGGTATAGTAATCCAGGTGTGGTCTCACCAGTGATCTATAGAGATGTAGTAATACCACATGCCTTCTGCTGTCGAAGCCCCTCCTGATATACCTCATTATCATGTTTACCTTACTGTAGACATTGTTACACTGGCTTGATTGTTAAAGGGAGTCACTTATAATGACTCCTAGGTCCCCTCTCCTCAGTGGAAGTACCCACTTCATCCCAACCCATCCAGTAGTCTGTCCTGAGGTTTTTGTTCCCTATGTGCAGCACCTTGCACATTTTGGCATTGAATTGCAGCTGCAAATCTTGGACTGCCTCAGCCAAACTTTGCAGGTCCCTCTGCATTTCCTTACCCCACCTCACTGTCTATCATATTACAGGGCTTAATGCCACCTGCAGAGAGACACATCTTGCTCTGAATTCCCTCTATGTCACTGATGAACATATTGAAAATGACTGGATCCAGGACCAATCCCTGTGGAACACCATTGGTGACCTCCCTCCCTCTCCTCTGATCAGACTCCATTTACCATTACCCCCTGCTATCTTCCTTCAGACCAACTTCCCACCCTTCTACCAATGCCCTTCACTGCACTCAGATCCCTTAGCTTTTTCAGTAGCGTTATGTGATTCACTCAGTCAAATGCCTTGTTGAATTCAAAATAGAATAGAATAGATCCACTGCATGACCCTTGACCTGTACTTCTTTTGCACCTGCACAATAGACACATCCATTCCATCCATGTAGTTATTTACTGTTGGACATGGCAGGAGACTGCCCACTGGATCCAGACTGGGCATCAGGGTTGGGGTGAGAGTGCTACTGACCGACCTCACTGACTCAGAACTAAGAAGGACAAGCATCCCAGAGAATAATGGCACAGCCTTACAATAACTAACATGATGTGCAAATCTGAAACCGCAAGTTATTATTTTAGTCCTAAATGACTGTATGTACTGTAGAATAAGGATTACAGACAGTGCTACAATATAGTACAAAAACTGTATAGAACTACACTACAGTGTGAAATGAGAGCTATGAAATAGTTTTAGTCCTGATGTACCATGTGGCAAATATATGTTGTGTTTTTGGCACTACTGTGTAGCAGCAGGAGCAGCACAAAAGGATCTATTTATTGTTGTAGTTTAATATGTTCCTCACCTTCTCCCCTCTCTGATTATTCGTATCCATTTTATTTCAATTGTTATACTCCTTGCTTGAATATTGTCTACATTGTGTACTTTTACTTTAGCTCTTTACTTCATGTTATGATCTTGTCACTGCTGTCTGGTATCAGTCATGACTGTCTCCTTATATCGCAACAATCCTGTTTTGTAATGCTGTAATTCGACCACTCTGTAACCTCCTCGTTAGGTGCCTGAAAATAGTCATTTTGTGGCTAGTGACCCATCCGCAAACAAAAACTAAATTAATAAAAATAAATAAAATTAAATAACCTAATTCCTACAACAGAAAACAGCATTTGGAATGAACTACAATACTTCACTATGCACTATACAAACAAACAGGTGCCATATCTTCTGTCATTTGATCTCAACTATGACGACTGTTATGATTTTATAGTATGCATTGAATATACTTTCCATGGCTGGAAATTTAAGACAGCCAGTCTTTAAAAAGCTCCTTTGTTAAAACCTCAAAGGCTTACTTACTTTGATTGCTTGCTTATTCTGTGACATATCAGCTATTGCAACAGCAGTGTAGTTTTTGTTGCAGGCTATAGACCTATCATATTATCTATTACATTATCTCATGGACTGACAGATAAGAACACTCATTTAGTCAAGTGCTAAAAAGGTTGAAGTTGAAAGGTTAACTTTTTGTTAATCTTTATATCTTTTAAACACTGATCCATTAAAATGAGTAGATTTCCTTGTCAGTCATGTGTCAGGTCTCCTGAAAAAACATTTTAGGCTCCCCCAATGAATAACTGAAACCATTTCTCTCTCTCTCTCTCTCTCCCTCCCTCCCTCCCTGTCTCTCTCTGTCTCTCTGTATGCCTATCTCACATTCTCACCAAAGCTTTTTCACATAACACAGTTGTTGAAGGATATGGCAGAATGTAATTTCTGAAGATGCATTCTTCTACTTGAAAACTAAATGACGTGCCATTCTGTGCTAACTGAAAGGTTCTTGGGCCAGATTTTTCAATTCCTTAATCTATTGTGATTGGTAAACTGAGACAAAAATTTATCACAGTTAAACCTTATATTGAGTAAAGTATTTTCCAAGTCCTTTACCACTTGCAGACCTTTTTCAAACAAGTCGACAAGAGGGAGACCAATTTGGTACCAATATTAAACAAGCATTTGTCAGTGCAGAATGTTTGCCTGCAGTGTAATAGAGCTTTAAAGAGCAACATAAACAATATGTCATTTAAATCAACTATTTCTGGTGTGTTCTATTCATTATTGACATGATGTTAACATATTTGCTGCTATTATATTTGCATTCTGCATGCAAGTGCTTTTCCCACTTCGTTTAGTGCTTTCAAAGAGATGCACTCCAGACTTCTGTCTGTAGCATAGAAACATAGACTCTGAAGATAGATAAGGGCCGCTTGGTGCTACCAGACTGCACCTTTTTTTCTACATTCACTTTTTCTGCAGACTCTGCTTAATCTATGACACATTCTCCTCCCCTTCATTACTTACCTCTATAATTCCCTTGTGCCTAACCCAGGCGTTTTTGAACCCTACTGCAGTTTTCACCCCCACCACCTGTGCTTGAAGATTTTTCCAGGAATCCACCACTCTTTCTGTGAAGAAGTAATTTCTCACATCTCTCCTGCATCTTCCCACTCCACCATCATAGCATGTCCCCTTGTTCTAAAGCACCTTTCTTTCTGATGAATACACCCTGTTTGTACCTTATTTACCTCATGAGGTATTTAAAAGACTCTATCATATTCCCCCTGTCCCTCCTTTATTCCAGGTGTACATCTTGAGGTCCTTTAGTCTCTCCTCATAGGGCTGTTGATGCAGACCCTGCATAATTTTAGTTGCCCTCTTCTAGACCACCTCCATTCTGTTATTGTCCTTTCTGAGATGTGGGCTCCAGAACTCACAGTTCTCTAAGTGGGAACTTACCATTGATCTATATAGGGGCAACATCACCAGCTTCCTGTGGTGATGCCCCTTCCTATGCACCCCAGCATTACATTAGCCCTCCCAACTGCCTTGTCACATTGTCTGGCCACCTTTAGGTCATCTGATATGATAACCCCAAGGTCTCTTTCCTGCTTGATCATTGTCAGCAGCACTCCACCCATTTTGTACTCTGCCCCCAAGTTTCTGTGACCTAAGTGCATTATCTTGCACTTTTTTTGCATTAAAACCCAGCTGCAATACTCTTCACCACTCTTCCAGTTTTTTTTAGACCTCTGCCCATCCTTTCCACACACCCCTGGAGTGTACTACCTATTGCAGATCTTGTTGTCATCCATGAGGAGGCAGACCTTCTCTTCCAGGTCCTCTGTCATGTCACTAATAAAAACATTAAAGAGGACTGGTTCCAGCACTGAACACTGAGGAACCCCAACTATCTCCCTCCCTTCCTCAAAGCAAACTCTGTTTATTGCTACCTTCTGTCTCCTATCCCATAACCAGTTTCTTACCCAGGTTACCACCTTATTGACCACCCCCAAGCTGCAGCATGCTTACCAGTCTTCTATGTGGATTGGTATCAAAAGTGTTGCTGAAATCCATGTAGGCCACATCCACTGCTCCTCTCTGATCTAACTCTTTGTTTATCCAGTCAAAGAAATATTAATTTGACATGATCTCCCCCATGTGAATCCATGATGCCTTGGATCCTGTAACCTTCTGGATTCAAGATATTCCACAATCTTTTCCTTTAGCAGAGTTTCCATTAACTTACCCACCCTTGATGTCAGGCTGACTGGCCTATAATTTCCCTCCTCATCCTTGCTACCATTTTTGTGATGTACGAGCACATGTGCCCTTCCCCACTCCTCCAGGATCACTCTTGTCTCCAGTGATCTGTTAAATTGGTCTGTCAGGGGTGCAGCTAGCACCTCTCTTAACTGCCTCGACACCTTTGGATGCACTCCATCTGGCCCCCATAGCTTTGTCCTCATTCAGGTTAGTCAGTGCATTTAGACTTTCTCCTCAGAAAAAGGATTAGTGTTCACTTCCCTCACATCAACGGTCCTGATGCTTTTTTTTTGCAGTCCTTTCCTTCCCTTCCACTGTGAACACTGAGCAAAAGCATTTGCTCATGAAGTCTGCATTTTCTCGACCTTATAATCCCTCCCTTTGTCTTCCTTTGTTTTACTTGTATATCTAAAAATGTGTTGGCCTTTTGATACTGCCTGAGCCATTCTTTCTTCAGCTGGTGCCTTTGTGTCTCCTTACTCGTTCCCAAATTCCTTGGTTTCCCTGATACACCTCCTATTCTCCTCCCTCTGGGTTTTCTTATACTTAGGGAAAAAGCACTAAAAGTAGGAAACATACATACACTGGAAGGAACCGTGAGGCTTGATGTTTATCTTCAAAACCTGATGATGTCTGTTAGCTGGTTAGTGGATGGAAAGCCAGTGTGATAGGTTCAGCTGCATCCTTTGAACTACGCAATGTTTATACCCATCAGCCAGCTCAACACTGTCATCATCAGCTCTCAGTTTTGCCTTTGGTAGCAAGCCTTTTGTGTTTCTAGCCATTTACTTATACTGAAGAGCAAACACCAGCCCAGGACCCTACACTGCCAAGCATCACTAATATGTTTGCTTTGCACATGCATTCAAACTAACATAAAAATGCTTATGCCAGGGAAGCTGCTTGTAACAATCACAAGAAATCAAATTGTTGTACAAACACAGATCAACATCTTGGACTTGGTGGCCCAATATGGATTCCCTAAGGGAAAATCATACCAGACCAATATCATTGCATTTTTAATATCACAAGAACTTTATAAGAGGAGACCTGTGGATGTCCTGTATCTGGACTTCAACATTCATTTCTTTTATTGTTTGGCAATAATATTGCCTTTACATAGCAAAAATTCAATAAAAACAGGTTTACAGGTGATAAGATTGAGTACAGTACATATACAAAAATTGTACTAAACATATTGGCCCAGATATTCAAAAGGGTTGCATATGGCGCAACAGTGTTTCACCATGCGCCAACCACTGATCTTCCGACATGATATTCAAAAGGAAAATGCAGCAGCAAATCCTGATGTGCGGTGCATCAGTAATGTGGCGTAGGCACAGTATGTGCCCATGCATATCTGCACAGCCAAATATTCAGCCCGGATGTGCAGAGTCATAAGTAACCCCACTCCTGTGCCAGCACAAAGTTGATCCAAGAAAAAGGAACAATGGATGGCAAACCACAGGTGAGCTGCTGCATTGCAGGGTGCAACACGGCAGCTGCCACCTGTGGGTGGCCACCCCAGCTCCGGCTGCACCTCCTGGCGTCCCCCCCATGCCTGATCACAGGTATTTGTTAAAAAAATGAAGAATGCTGTCCAATATCCCTGGTGGTCCAGTAGACTGCTGCGTGCCTGATCACGGGCATTTGTCATAAAATAAATAAATATTACCAATATCCCTGGTGGTCCGGTGGACCGCTATCTGCCCGATCGCGGGCATCTTTAAAAAATAGAAATAAATGTTCAATATCCCTGGTGGTCCAGTGGACCACTATCTGTCCAATCGTGGGCATTTGTAAAAAATAGAAAGAAATAAGTCCAATATCCCTGGTGGTCCAGTGGACCGCTATCTGCCCAATCACGGGCATTTGTGTATAAAAATACATAAGTCCAATATCCCTGGTGGTCCAGTGAACTGCTATCTGCCTGATCGCAGGCATCTGTATATAAAAAGACATAAGTCCAGTATCCCAGGTGGTCCAGTGGACCACTATCTGCCCGATCGCGGGCATCTGTATAAAAAAGACAAAAGTCCAATATCCCTGGTGGTCTAGGGGTACCCTCTCCCCACCTGTCCACTGAGCCCCACCGCCCAGCTCCCTCCATCAGCCAGTGGGCAGCAGCACCCCACCCACCTGCCGCCCCACCGCCCACCAACTGACACCATCTGGAGGGCTGTAAGCCCATTGTTTCACAGTGTGAGCCAATGGGCATGCAGCCCGTACCGTACTACACATTCCAGATATGTGAATGTCATATCTGGAATGTGACAGTATGGTCTGACTGCACGCCCATTAGCTCCTGCTGTGAATCAATGAGCATACAGCACCAATGGTGTCAGTCGGCGCAAGCAGTGTAGGCTGACTCAAGCGAGTGCTACCGCTCCGCCGACTGGCGAGGAAGTAGAACGAGGAAATGAAACTCGGTAATGGAAGTGAGAGGGTACCCCTAGACCACCAGGTAATGAACTTATCTTTATACGAATGCCAGCGATGAAACAATGTAACACTGAACACCGAAGAAAATGGACATTTATTCTAGCTTTTACACGGATGCCGTGATCGAGCAGATAACGTCACTGAACCGCAAAGATGAACATTATTCTATTTTTTAGAGATTTCCCACAATCGGGCGAATGGTGGTCACTGGACCTCCAGGGATATTGGACATTTATTTCTATTTTTTACAAATGCCTGCGATCGGGCTGTGGAGCACATTGCCGGCTGCAGGGGGCATCAGTCCCCAACGGTTGCTGCCTGGCAGGGTGCCAGGCGTAAGTCATCGAGGATTGGCGCACCTGCATGCAAATGGGGCCATAATGACATGCAAATGGCCCCATTTGTGCCTTGCATACATTATGGCCCCATTTGCATGTCAAGTTTTGAATATCGCGGTTGCTGTGCATACCGCAATGGAACTTGTGCTAGCGCATCCACATGCTTCACTCTGGCCACTTGCGCTGGCGCAGTGCCACTGTGCCATGCACACTGCAGGTGGCCAGGGTGCAATATTCAATGTTGCTGAGCCATGGCACAGCTCCATTGAATATCGACCAGTCCACACCCCTGCGCAGCTAAGTTGAGCTGCACCCAAGCTTGTGCCACAGCCTGGCACAGTTTGAATATCTGAGCCATTGAGCAATATTTAAAAAATATCTATTTATATAAAAATTTCACACAACACATATGGACTTCAGCAAAGTCTTTGACACTGTGCCACTCAGTGAACAGAGCACTATAGCTCATGAAATGGAGAATGATAGTATAATGAGTAATGTAATACAATGGATTAGAAATTGATGAAGTGTAGGACAAGAAACAAAAGGGTATAATATTTCATAATCTATCCACAAGGAAACATGTGACCAATGCAGTCCTCCAAGGTTTTGTACGAGGGTCAGCACTATTCAGCATATTTAAAAGCAGTCTGGAGGTAGGCTGCAGCAACTGGGTTACCAAGATTTTTGATGATGGCAAAATTGCAGGAGTAATTGCATCTTAGCAGGAGGTAAATGAAATGCAGAGGGACTTATATATACTTGGGAAGTGGGAGAAGAAAATGACTAATGAATTTCAGTGTTGAAAATTACAAAGCAAATGATGAGAAGAAGGTAATGACTGGGATTTTTTAAAGGGGTGGACACAGATACAAAGGTTTCTTCAACTTAACCCTGCATCTGCCCAGTTATGCCCAAAGCCTGCCACCCTTTTTGCAGAGTACTATGTTTTTGTGACAATTTCCATGGTGCATGGCAGTTTGAATTTAAAAATGATGCATCCACCATATTTTGATACAAATTCCATGTCTTTGAATGCAACTGTCAGAACACTGGATGCTGTCAGACCATCTAATACAGGTAGGTGGTCTAACTGTGTTTGGTGGATGCCTACTTTGAAAACATGAACGGATAGATCGCATAAGGATCTGTTATGAAAATCATGCCTGGTGGTTATTATTTAATGTAACCAAATGCAAGCTGCTATACTTGCAGAGGGAAAACAGGGATAGGACCTACACACTGTTTGGGGTTCCTCTTGCTGCAGTGAAGGAGGAGGATGAAAAGGACCTAAGGTTCATATAATGCATGGGGTTGAAACACATTAAGCAGTGTGTGACTTCTGTCAAGAAGACTGGAAGAATGCTCGAAGGTCATTAAAAGGGGGAGGACCAGCACACAAAGGTGGGGGGGAGTAATCTTGCCATAAGAAAAAGAAGAAACTGCATCAGGTAGTGATGGTGCAAAGCTAAAGGGTACATACAGTTTGTAGGAATTAGTATCAGCACCATCCCCTTGCTCATTGTCAATAACTTCCTTGCTGCATTTCTTATGGTGCCAGTTCAGTCCTTTATCAAGTACAGTTCAGTGCACACAAGTCCAGATAAGCAAAATTATTAGAAGAGTCTCAAGAATGCTGAAATCTGATTGATTGCCAGCATTCTGAGTCGTATGTTAATCTCCTTATTAACATACTTGTAAAGCCTGATCACTTGAGTATTGATTTAAAGAATTAAGGTCCTACTTACATTTGTAGCATTCTGCTGTATGTCTGGAACTGATGGCAACCATTAGAGCAAGGCTGACAGTGCCAGGAATAATTTACCCATGTTAAAAAGAAAGGTCGAATTAAACACTAAACTATAACTTTTTCCTGTTTTTATGGCTGAGCTTTGCTAGATGATGGCATACAGCATTTACTAAACTAAACTGTTTAGTGAGACACTCCTTGGAGTGTCCCACTAAAGAGTTTAGTTTAGTAAAGTGTTACCAGCGGGACTAAAGAAACAGACTTTTGAATTTTAATTTGAATTAAAGAGTCGCATCAAAGCTGTAGAATGAAGTTTCCCCGGCCCCCCAAACAGCAGACACACTGCCGACTCACAGCAAAGATTTTTTTCACCATGTAAACCTTTGGCGTAGGGGCTATTTTATGTCAAGGGTTAAGAATAACTAAAATAAATACTATGTGTCATTTAAAAACTGCAAGAAAAACTGAACCCAATTATAATAATAGCAATAAGGTACTCCCAGGGGTTATGATAATGTACAAGTTAATCACCCCCCAGGGGCAATATGGCACTCTGCTGCACCTTGTGCCACATTACACCCCAAGGGGGGTGATTAACTAGAAAATTAACATAACCCCTTATCGTACCTTATTGCTTAATGAACAACCATTCAGCATTTGCAACAGTTTCTAAACTAGAGTATTAAGAAGGGCTGGAAATGCAGGCAATGGGGTGGTGTGGCCCCCTCCTGTCTCATTTCACAGAGCTGTGTATGCTTTTTCAAAGAATGATTGAACTACGAACCTTCAGCATTTGTTTTGGGGCAGGTTTTAAAGGTACAAGTACCCCAAATGATAAGGGCAAAATAGTGTAATGCTTGACAGTGCATTAGTACAGTTCAATTTTATTGGTTGACAAACAACATTGTCATTACAAAATTGTTACAGCTTATAAATATAGAGTATCAAAAACAGACAAAAGTTAGAGCAGTCAATTAAAAAGCTTGTTAAATACAATCTGGATACAGATAACAAACACATTAAACCTTGGTTTTACAGTGTAAAAAATCATTGAGGGCCAAGTATTTAATTTTTACACTCATACAATTATTGCACAATGTTCAAGATGATCTACCCCAACACATTTTTTTACACCTACAGTATGTAGTCTCTTCAATGCTTGGTAATATATGGAGTTTTTTTTCGTATGATTTTACAAAACTTCGCTAATCTATGCAGCAGTTCCCTATTATTCGATTTTAACATAAAGGTAACCTGATACCTGGGTTCTATATCCAGGGTTGCCAGAATATTACCCATGTATAGGTCCTTTCAAAGCTGTAAAGAGGGCAGAGAATTAATAGGTGTGTTAAGTTGTCTTCCAAGATTATACTCACAGTTTCTCACTGTGTTCTTTCCAAAATTCCTCTGAGTCTATGGCTGTCATTGTACTCAAATCTTAATCTTGTGAGTATTTTCTCTTGCTTTGATCTTTCATTTTAGATAACTAGAGTTCCATCCCCAAATCTCTTTTATTGATAGTAGCCACCCATGTATTGATTTTGCAATATCTACCCATATCCATTTCTTTCTGGGTATGGAATTACCTAATTTTTTATTTTATACATGTTTCCATTGTCTCTATTGGGTTTATGAAGCTCTCAGCCAAGCAACCCAATAAGCCATAGAGTTTCAATATATTATCTAGGGTTTGTAAGCTTGGGCAAGAAAACCCTTCTTGCAGGTATTTTGTTGTTTCCTCTAAACATGCTTGCTGTAATCTTGTCTCTTCCATGTTGTAAACCTTTATCAAATATATGTACAATCTTTGCTCAATACTGCACCTTACTGGTAATTGTCCCATTTCTAGTCTGGTTAGTGTGGAAGTGGCCCCTATAGGAAGACCCAGAAGTCTTATCAAAATTTATTCATTGGTACTTCCAGTAAGTCTGTATTCTATTGGCCCCAAATTTCAGCCCCACATAATATTTGGCTTTTTATTTTGGCATTTAGCACTCTCATATAGCCCTTTATAGAGTGTCCTCCTAACCTATAAGAGAATCTTTCCACTGTTGGTGTAAATCTCTTGATTCTTTGCACTAAGATTTTTTTGTGTTCATTCCATTTCAGATTGTAAATGTTATCTCTAAGTAACAGAAGTTGTTAACACATTCTATTTTATGGTTGTTGCAAGTTAAACTGAAGTCACTCCCCTTTCTTTTCTGAAATTTATTGCATATTAGGTGTCAACAGTGCATTAATAATACAGCACAAAAAACTATTAAAAGCTAATGGTACTGCAATGAAGAAATAATCATGTCACCCCTTACTAACTTTTTCTTTTTTAGAAAGAACTGACCATGGTTTAATATATACACACACAAAGATTGGGAGTGGGAGGCTGGTTGGGAAAATGTATAAAATGGCAGGGTAAAATCCAATAATCTGATTGGCTCTTATTTATGTGTAAAATATGGTTTACACATGGTTAAAAAAAGGACAACTCAGCAGTGAACTGTCTGGAACCCAGATCAATGGGCATTTGGAACACAGGCACTTCAGTTATCCCCCTACAGCCAGAACTGATCTTCCACCACACACATGGCTGCAACTTTTATACTGTAAAAAAAAACTTCAACTGGGCCCTAAAAATAAAATTACCTTAAATAAAAAAAAAATAATAATAATAATTAAATGTTATTGCCCTGATCATCACACTCCCCTTACATACATAAACAAATTAGAAACATTAAGCATTGTTTATAGTTTTCACTACAACTGTTTCTTTGCTGACATTGAAAATACCCCTTCTATCTTTACCGGCTCATCAGGGAACTCTCTTCTTCTTGTCATGACAGTGAGATAATTGAGTCTCTTGCTATAACAAAGGCCTTTGTTGTCTATGTGTACAATGTGTTAGGAGAAAACATTCTGCCAGTGGAACTAAGCAGAATGTTGAACCCATGTATTCCATGGTAAACATTCCATTATAAACATTCCATATTTTGAATGTGGAGAAAAACAGAGAAAAAAAAACAGGAAGAAGAAAGTAGACAATAATACAATGACATCATCATTGACATCACTTGCAGTGAATGGAAGGACTATTTTATCACAAATGCACACTAGTAAATCTATTGTTTCTACATATGAACATGCTTTTCCCAACAGTAAAAAGTAAAAAAAAGGAACCAATTTTATGTAAGCAATAATACCTGACAGGGTGGGCGGATTTGGGCTATACCGGACCGCCCAGGGGTGTAATGAGGCCCGAGCGCAGGCAGAGGGCCTTATAGCTCCTGGAAGGTCCAGTATAGCCCATACCGCCACCCTGGAGGTATTATTGCGCTAGAAATAGCATAAGCAGTATTTTTATCAAACGTCGAAAAAAATAGAAAAAATAAATAAAACCACAAATAAAAAACAATGAGAAGTCTGTTTTGTTGTAAAGTAGTTCCTCCACTTCTATAATTGGCATACAGTACTTGACAGTAGACGGCACTGCTGCAGTAAATAGGAAATACTGAGGGCTGTCACTTTTGCTGTTGTGATTCGGAGTGATTCTCCATCTACCACAAAATCACGATAGCTAAGGACCGGAACTCTGAAATGCATTTAAGGGGAACTTTGAAAACTGCCACATGTTTTCAAGTAGGCATGGTCTGGTCATCATTTGTAAAACCCGGAAGAAGAGGTATCAGTATGTCCTTAACCCCCACACTATCAGCATTGTTCTATGTTTTTCTTTTCAGTTTACGAGAGAAGGGGAGATGCTGCAGTGTTACCAGAAGCAAATCCCACCCCCCGCGCTGCCACACACACACTGAGGATCAGGAATGGCATAACTTCTGCCAGCGAGACAACAACGGAGTGAGGAATTTTTTTTCACCTGCAGTTATGTTATTTCACAGGATGGAAAACAGGGAAGGCAAACGTGTGGGTGTGTGTGGTGAGGTGAGCGAGAAAAAAAATGAGTGGCTGGCGAGTTTAAAAGTTCCCGGTAACTGAGAAGTGTGGATGTCTTGTCCATTTGCAAGCATGGAGCCGTGGTGGGTCGGGCAGTATAGGTACATTCCTGTCTTTTCTTTTTCACTTGAATGTCAGTGGAAGATGGGGATTTGACTGTTTGTGTGTCAGCAGTTGCAGTTTGCAGAGGTAGTCAGGAGTGATGGATTCTGTGACCAGAAATTGGTTGCCATGGAGCGCAACGGTGGTGAGAAAAGTGGTATTTTCATGATAAGTGTAACACAGATGGAGACATGCTGCTGGGCGGTCTGCTCGTTTTGAGAGTGAAACAGCGGTGGCAAGTAGATGATCGGCATTGGGGATGTAAGGCATAATAGAGATGGAGCTGCACTGTTGGACACATAGGGTGTGTCCTATCTTTATTCACAATAGCTGTTTTCCCTATTATTTATTAAAAGAAATTAAGGCAGACTCATGGAGGGAATGGGCCAGATTTGTTGTCAATTCTTTCTTTTCTTTTTGTCAGTGTGTAGTTTGCGATCGCGATTCCTTCCCGAAAGGACAGTAAGTTCACAAAGGAGTTACTGCTGCCGGTTTTTCAGTGTAGTAGACCTAGCAGTATGTAGCAGGAGAGTACAGCTGTAAGGTATGGAAAGAGTTTTTTTTTTCTGTTGGGGTTTTGAAAGGGGACCTGTCCTTACCTAAAAAAGGTGGTTTTGCCCCCTCCACACACTTCTGTCAGTTTCCACTCGGTGCCCTCTGCAGCTGCCTTGACTATTGGCGCTGCTGCAGAATGGTTTGACAGATACAGGTGCGTGCTTCTCTTTAAAAAAAAAGCTCTGCCAACCGTGGGCATCGTGAAGCCAATCAGACTGACGGCTTCGTTTTTCATTCATTCATGTGTTTTTTTTTAAATGTGTGGCTATTGCTTATTGGTGGCTGTTTGACTTAAGTGAGAGAGAGAGAAAGTGTGGTGGGGGGGCGTTTGACCAGCTGCCAACTCGTAAGAGAAAAAAATGGCGGCTGGTCAATTTGAAATTCCGGGGTGCCCAATGATATGTTAAGTAATGGGGCACCCCAAATTGGCACTTGTTGTTAGGTGGGCATCTATTGAAAAATAAATGCATGCCTGGCATGGCCTTTCAGCCAATCAGCATGCATTATTTTCAAGCCCACCCTTCTAAAACACAATAAGGCACTCAGGATGTGTGGAAAACATATTTTACAGCATGGCCAGTGGCTGAAGTCACTCGGCCTTGACCTTGTGCCTTACTATGCCCCTGGCTGTGCTGTAAAATATGTTTTACACACACCCCTTCATGCCTTATTGCTATATGATATATTTTAAGGTTCATCATTACATGTAAAATATCAAACTGCAAGCTATCTATTAACAGATAATCACACGTTAGCATATATAAATACATCAGTTTAGAACAAAAAGGCAGAATAATGAAAAACAAATTCTAAATTACTACTAATATTTAACCTATGTTGTACTTATCATACTTTACTGCAAACAAGTTTCAATCAGTAAATCCTAGCCCCAATTCATATTTCAGATGAGTATAAATTTCCATGAATACATCCACTTGTAGTTACTGTATATATTGAACATGGGGCCAGATATTCAAAGCTTTGCACCTGGCGCAAATCTGTTGTGCTGGAATAGTGCCATATTTGTGCCAGGCTACAATATTCAAAAGCACTTTTAGCGCTGTTAATGTATGCAAGGGAGGGAGATAAGGGAGTGGCAATGAATGTTGGGGCACCGGCATACTCAAAAGATTTGTGCTGCGCTAGAGGGTTTTGCGCCACTTGTAGCGCAGCACTAAATACCACCTGCAAAAAGCATGCAGTAATGCGGCAGTGTTACTTGAAGTAATTCGAAGTGTAACTTTGAAGCACTTCAAATTACTTCTATGTTAACCCCTGGTAGTCTAGTGGTGCCCTCACCCCATTATGATTACTGACCCCAGTAGCTTTATAAAATAATTAATTTCCCTGGTAGTCTAGTGGCCCCCCCACCCCATCATGATCACCGATCCCAGTAGCTTTATAAAATAATTAATTTTCCTGGTACTGTAGTTTCCCCCCCACCTCCCCATAATGATCCCCAACCTCCGTAGCTTTATAACCTAATTAATTTCCCTGGAAGTCTAGTGGTTCCCCCAACCCCCATCATGATCCCCGACCCCCATAGCTTTATAACATAATTAATTTCCCTGGTAGTCTAGTGGCCCACCACCCCCAATCATGATCCCTGACCCCATATGCATTAAATACAACCCTTCCCTGGTAGTCCAGTGGCCCCCCACCCCCCCACCTGGCAGTGCTGACCCCCTGCACCCTCCAACTAAAGCTACGGGGGTCAGGGATCATGATGGGGTGGGGTCCACTAGACTACCAGGGAATTAGTGGACTATGTACAGAACAGAAGCATACCTCCCAAGTCATTTTACCCCTCTAAATTGCCTTGTCCCTCATCTGTCCCTCATGGACAAGGTGCTGCACACACAAAGGATGTGCTGTACATTCATACTATAAGGCAGCAATTAACAATATTCTGCGCTGCTACAGGAAGATGTACATCTTGTACAAGTAGAGGCTATGGTTCCACTGTGTTTTGGGCTTGTATCTCCATGTTTGATGCTGTGTCCCTCATCATGAGGGTTATTGACCCTCACTACCCCTCAGTCTGTGTACCACATTGCAGTGCTACATGGGCGAGTTGCATGCACTGGCTGTGCCTGCAAACACCCATTTCCTGCAACATCCAGCCTGTACTTCCATTTTGATTAAAAGGGGGTTGCTGTAAGCACACCCTGGCCTACAGATTCCAGCCTGTACTGCCATTCTAGCCAACAGGTGGTTGCAGTGAGTTCCATGCACTAGCGCAGGGCAAACTACATTGAATTGTATGCTAAGCAGCCCATAATGAGATACAAATGTGACTGTTTGCCCATGGATTACCTAAGTAGGCTTATTTGCATAGGGTCTTTGAATATAGCAAACCTTTGCCACGAGCTAACCTATTAGCACCGGGCTAACGTGTTAGCACTGTGAAGTCAGGTTAGTCCCAGGCAAATCTCTCATCAGTATACCACAGTTCTGCAGTGTGTGGCCTGCATTTTTGTTTGCAGTTGTTGTGTAACACTTCATTGCTGTCACACACATTGTCCACCAACTTCAACTCTGCCCTACTCCACCTCTGTGTCCACAGAGCTGCTGTTGCTTTTTGCACTTCCCTGTCACAATATTTAGAGCTGTCTTATTTCTTGGGCTATTTTAGCACTGCACTCCCAGCCCTGTTTGCACTGCTTCCTTTGTATGCTATATTCAGCAGGTTTAGCTCTGGACTATTCCTTTGAATATAGCTTGCTAATGGTTCAGGGCTAATTTAGCACACCAGGCACTGCTAATTTAGCCCCAGGGCTAAGTTTTGAATATCTGGCCCCAGATTTGCTAGATGTAGTGTAACACAATTAGGGATGTGCAAAATTGGAAAATGTCACCCAGTGAAATATTTTGCGTAATTAGTGCATTCTGCAAAATATTTAGCTGGGCGAAATGCAAAATTTCACCTGCAGTTGGATGTGAAATTTCATCCCCAAGCTGGCAAAAGTTTGCTTGTTGGCAAAATTTCACACCTGTAGGTGAAATTTCACCACCCACGGTGAAATTTTGCTACCTGCGGGAGTAATTTTGCCTCCCGTGGTGAAATGTTGTGGCCACTGCCCACTGGCCAAAATTCTGCCTGGTGCCCAGTGGTCCCTCCCTGACTGTCACTGGCCATAATAATATTAAATAAGAACCCTCCCAAAATTTAACCTGCACCCACCGATTCGTTTTATTTAAAAGAAAAACACCCTCCTCTCCCTGGTGTCTAGTGGTCACCCCCCCTGCCATCACTGGCCATTATAATATTAAATACTGTAAGTACCCCCCCAATTTACCCTGCTGCCTCTGTCCTGTTTTATAAAAAAATAAAAATCACCGACCACTTCTTGAGTGTCTAGTGGACCCCCACCTCCCCACCCCATCAATAGATATCAGCACCCACCCAGCTCCCAGTAACTCCATCAGGCCACTGGCACATCCCTCCACTCACCTCCATGGCTGGCTCCCTGAATGAGCACCACTGAGGCTTGAATGAATGTGAATGAATGAGCGCCTATGTGTGCTCATTCATTCTCATTCATTCATTCAAGCACTTAGTGGCACTTAAGTCAGGCTGCTGGCTGTGGAGGTTAGTGGAGGGCTGTGCTGGTGGCCCAGTTGGGTTACTGGGGGAACTGGGTGGGTGCTGATATCTCTTGATGGGGTGGGGTATACACTTGACACCAGGGAGTGGAGGGCAATTTTTATTTTTTATAAAACAGGTGGAGGTACAGGTAACTTTGGGGTGCTTATTTAATATTATAATGCCAATGACAGCTGGGGGGACCACTAGACACCAGGGATTGAAGGGTATTTTTTTTAAATAAAACAAATCAGGGGGGTGCAGGGTAACTTGTGGTTGTGGGGGCTGGGGGGTTCAATTCGACTTGTGGTGGCTGGTGGCAATGGGTGAAATTGTGGATGAAATAGTGACATTTTGCCACAGTTTCGTGTAACATTTCCCCCAGTGAAATTGCAGATTGTGCTGCAATTTCACAGGTGAAATTTAATTTCGCTGCATCTCTAAACATAATCTGGTTTGATATATGATAATATGTTTTATAGTCTAAACTGTGGGATGGAAAAAGGTAGTTTATCCCAATACTGAAAATAAATGATGTTATTCTAGATACATTACAAACTGCAGGCTTTGCAGCATTAGCAAAAAGAATTTTAAATCTCACATAGATTAATATCATAAAGCCTGCCTAAAATTTTCATGCGGTGTTAAATAATTACCAGGAGAAATAGATGCCTTTCAAAAAACGTAGCTTAATCAATGTTTCTTCACAGTTTTACAAACAGCATTTCTCAATGCCGGCTTATCTCCACACTGTGTAAACTCCCCAGAGCTTCAACCAGTCACAGTGGTCTTCTTCACCCCCTGAGGAAGACCACTGTGACTAGGAGAAGAGCTGGGGAGGATCAAAGATACCTTCCTATCTACAGGATATAAGAGATATGTTGAAAAGCATTGACATGTTAAACCAGGAAGATGTGGCTCTTGATAATTGCTTCTTGGTCACTATGGATGTGGTGGACTTGTATACCTCCATCCCCCATGATGAGGTGCTGAAGGTACTCAGGGAAGTCTTGGATCTCAGAAATAAAAAGGAGTTACCTCCTATAGAACTGGCTGACATAGCGCTCAGAAAAAAAACTATTTCCTGTATGAAAATACTCTTTTTGAGCAAGCAAAGATATTGCAATGTGGTTGACAATGACCCCATTGTATGCCAATTTGTATATGTACAAATTTGAATCAATTTTTATTTCTGACAGTTCAGTAAACCATTTTTGGGACAGCATTACCAGTTACAAGCAGTTTATTGTTGATGTTCTTTTTATCTGGAAAGGGGAGGAGTCTAAATTGGTAGCCTTTCACATATTCATCAACAATTGCCAACCTGGAATATGATATGGCAAAAATTGTCTACCTGGACTCTGAAATTTACATAACAGATGGAAAATTGGGAAGTAGACTTTATCAGAAGCCCACTGAAGGGAATACCACATTACATTTTAATAGATTCCACCACAGGCAACTAAAAAAACAAAATTCTAGACAGAGCTGATATGGCTGTGGTGAGATTAAAATGCGCCGAGGAATTGGCACTGCTGATGCAACTGCATATGCATGGCACTCATGCATGCACAGTTGTGTTGAATGGCATGATGCCATCCCCAAGAAGGTGGCACCATGGTAGTGTGTACCACAGCTGGTGAGCACCATGGTTTCTGCCATGCTACCAGGGCACTGGGTCAAATGCCACCCATAGGAGTAAAGTACGGCACACACCAGCTAGTGCCGTGACCCCTATTGGTGATATTCAGCCCAGACATGCAGATGAGCCCATTGGTCATGCATGATGCTAGCAGGCCATTTGCATGCCTATTATGGGCTCATCTACATGGAAGCACAGCTGTCAAGTGCATTGGGCCAGGTCCCACCACCTAGCCCAGATCCCTGGCCTCGTAAAGCAACAGAGATACCTGGTAGTCCAGTGTTCACTCCCTAGCCCAATGCCCACAATCATAATAGAAAAATCAGTGGTGGTCCACCATTCCCATGTCTTCATGTACAAAAGAGCACTGATGGTCTAGTGGTCCTCCATACCCAATCACCATCCCATATGGGAAGATGCACTTGGCTTGAATCTTCCTTCCTGGAAGATTTAATATCTTTTATTAGAACAACAAGATTCTTGTACAAAGGTGGAATTTTACACAAGCTTCCAGGGCCTCACAGGTCCCTTCTTCAGGTGAATGACAAATTGAGCAACATAAGCAGTATTTATATAAACTGTGGAGCAATGTATAAAAACAGTAGAAGAGAATTACAGGAAGGGTAGCATGGTAGGCATGGTGAAGCTCAGAAGAGAAGAAAAGTAACACAAAGCAATTAAGCCCTGAGGTAAGAGTCTATAAAAGTTGCAAAGTGTAAAACAATAGGATGTTCGAGAAGAACTGAAGGGGAGCTATAAAGGAACAGGGCATCTGAAAATAAAAAGATGCTAAAAAGGTGGCAAGACAGAAACACAGATAAAAAAAATGCAAGATGTTAGCATGAAGGGTACGAGGTAAGGAATGTTAAGAAATGAAAAGAAGCCTAGAAGGAATGAAATTACACAAAACATAAAAGGCCTGGATGAACAAAGTGGTAGGTAGGTATACACAGTGAAGTGTGAAATGGGGAGGGGCTGGGTAGGACTAGGCAGAAAGGAAAATATAAGAGAGGCAGGAAAATAGGCAGGAACACAAAAGAAGAGGGAAAAAAAAACTATAGATAACAAGTAGCAAAAGAATTACAGTTTACCATAGTGTGTCATAAATCCAATGTCCCAATTCAGTCCACAAATATTTGATTTAAATTGTTTAATACATTTAAGTTCCCATGTCCTTCTGTCCTGTGTTTTTTTGAAATTGCCTCTTAATATCAGGACAGATAAGTAAGACAAGAATGATCTGTTTGTGAAAAATGGTTTCCTACTGGTGTGCTACTAATCTTGTTTACTATTGTGTGTCTGTGGTGGTTCATCCTGGTTTGCAGTGGTTGCCTAGTTTCTCCAATATAGCATTCATCTGTGCACTTCTTGCACTGAATTAGGTAAACCACATTGCTGGATTGGCATGTGTAGGTTACTTTGATTTTTATTGTGCTCTTCTGGTTTGTCTTGATGGTGGTCTGTGTGCATATGTGGGTACAGGTCTTACATCTTGTCATGTTTCTTTGATCTGCTGTGAATTTGTTGTGAATGAATATGTCCGAGAGGTTGGGGGGCTGCTTATAGGCAATTACAGGTGGTTCAGGGAAGATGTCCTTCAGTATTTCATCTTCACTCTGCAAGTTCCTTAATCATTTGCTGGAGAGATTTTAGCATGGGGCTGTAAGTAACAACTAGGGGTTTGCGATCAGTTTGATCTTTTTGGCTGAAGCCTTTGATATGGTTGCTCACCCCCACATCCTGGACAAGTTCAAGACAGCGGGGCTCAGTGATTCATCAGTCAGTTGGTTCTGCTCCTACTTTGAGGGCAGGTCTCAAGCTGTCTGGATTGGATAATCAATATTCCCTCCATTCCCTATTAGATCAGGCATCTCTCAAGGGTCAAACCTTGGCCCATTACTCTTCTATATCTTCCTTAATGACCTCCCCACTGCCTGCTCCTCTGTGTCAAATTACCTTTCCTCTGCCTGCTCCTCTGTGTTCATCCATATGTATGCTCCTGATGGTACTCTTTTTCTCTGGCTCCTCTGCATCCAACCTCACGGCCTGGTTCCACTTGGACTTTAATAGTATCCAGTACTGGTTCCTGGTTAATCAGCTGTCCTTCAATACCAAGAAAACTGTTTTTATTGTCATTGGTACTAGGCAGAGTCTCCCCAGGCTCACCCTCTCCCTACTTCCATACTCTTGATGGTGCAGCAGTTGAAGATGTCCCCTCATTCAAGTACCTCAGGGTTTAACTGGACCAGCGCCTCGATTTCTCAGCACATGTGGATACCATCCACAAGAAGCTGCACTGCAAATCTGGTGCATGCTACAGAAATAAAGTGTGTATCCTGCTTCCTGCATGTTGAGAGATAATCTCAAAGGTGATATCGCCTTTGACTATGTTGCAATAGTATACAGTCTTGCACTCAAGTCCACCCTGGCCAGACTGTATCCCTTTTTTCACTCCTTTTGCCACATTACTCTGGGCTGTCTGCCCCATGCCCTCCATGGCTCCCTGTACTCCCCCTCTCCTTCCCCTCTCTTATGGCCAGAAACCTTTCTCATTGTGCCCTCTTTATTTGTAAGTACTGGCTTGGCTCCATCCACTCCTCCCTTGCTTCCCTCCTCTCTTCCTCCCACTACATCTTACCCCCTAGGCAACTGGCTATCACTCTTTTACACTCCCCTCAAGGAAATCCACTGATGGTCAAGCTTACTTCTTCTTCCAATTCCCCCAAACTATGTTTTTTTTTACCCCATATCATCCACTCTGCCTCTTCCCACAACTCACTCTTCTCACTCTCCTTGACTTCACTACTCACCCCTGCAGTTGCCCCGATTCTGGTCCTTGTGCTGATGCTCACCACCCTCCTACCTCTGCTCTCAATTGCCCTGTATCTACACTAGTGCAGTCCCTTCTTCCACCCTTCTGAATCAACAACCTTTGTTCCCACCATGAACATGTCTCTGCACTATGCAAATGTTGTTATCCTCCAGCCCTTTATTGTATTTCAATTGCAAATGCTATTAATCTCAGGAACCTTATTGTATTGTTATGTATTTTACTATTCACTATCCTTGTCTTTGCACAGTTGTTGCTTATAATGCCTATCTACTGATTGTATTATTGTTCTTAGTGTTCCCCATTATCCTCCCTTCCCCTCCCACACAACACATCTAGAAACAGGCTGTAATCAGCTCATTATGCTTTCCTTGCTGATTCTCCATACTGTCCATTTACAAATATTTTAATAATAGAAATGAAACATTGCCAGCAGATAGAAATAATAAGTTAGTATGTAGGGAGGACATGGTAATCAGCAACAGATAATTATACAGCACACTAGGTGAATACCAGTGAGACACCATCAACATTACAATTGGTAATCAATTACTCATTGTACGCAAACTCCACCACAAAAAGTAGCAGAGGACAAAGAACCCCAAGAACACCACATGGACTGACAAGTACCCTATGGACATACATCCATTGTCACATACATGAAAATTATATCCCACTCCACATGTATAATGCCACACTGTCTCATGCTGGTGCAGGATCTTGTTCCATGTTGCCACTGCACATTCGCTAGAGTTGGTTACCACCTTTAAAAGTATTTTGCATCAGAAGAACCCCTCGTTACTTATTTGTAAACACATCATAAAGATTTGGAATACCATTCTCTTATGCATTAACAGTTTTTTGACAATGCCAGTGTTAAAGTGTGTGGTTCAGAACAAGCGCTCCCTATAAATGCATGTCCTTAGTATGGAAATGCTTACAGAGCATGGAGCTTTTAAAGTGATACACCCAGCAATAGGAATAGTTTGTTAGATGATGAAATTTGGTAACCTGATCACTTTTTCTTTTATTCGGAGACATTCTACAGTCACCTCTTTACAATTTTGTAGTTGTAGAATGTCAGATAGAAATTAGCATGAACCGAGGCAAAGCTACAGTTCACCTTTAAGTGTTCTCTGTTGCCAGATGAGACTGCCTCTTTCTTCTTTGTACTGGAATGATTAAAAAATGCTTTCAACCCAGTCAACAACTAAAGAATACATTCATGATTCAAATAATACTTAATCAGTAAAGATCTTTTTAAAAATACAGCCTTAACTTCTGCAGCTAACACATAATATTTCCTAACACAGACCAATGACATAGTACAATTATTTATATCACCTCTTACCATCGAGCTCAATAATGACACTTTCTGTGTCTGACTGACCACCATCCACAGCTTCACTGTGCTGGTACTACCGCACAGAAGCCGGAGACCTCCGGTGTTCTGGCATGAAACAGAAAAAAAATATGTAAGTGGTTGATGTGAATAACATTACATTTTTAAATACTTGCAATGACAGTAAATCAGGCACCACATAGATAACATTGCTTCTGATTAGACAGAGCACAAGCATTGTATGGCTATTACAATAACAATTACAATTGATCTAAAATATTTTTTAAGGCTACTACAGCAGTGCTCTAAATGAAGATTGTTGGTTTATACACAACCATGTCACTGTTATTTATCTGTCCCCAACAACACTTTTATACATCGAGCATGTATGTTTGCAGTGAAACTGTAACAACACATTCTACCCAAATTCTGAACAATGACAGCTGTACTGTTCATAAAGAACTGTGAAAACATTTAGTAGTGCTAATCTGTACCGAAAACATAATAAAGTGCTGAACTTCAAACCATACGTAGAAAGTCCACAATGTTCAGTCATAAGAGATATGAAGAAAACTACAAAAAGTATCTATCACATTATACAGATAATCAACATTTTCTCAGTTCATGGTTACTTTTCAAAGAGCAAAGCGTGTTTCTGTTCCATAAACATGATCATGCGGTCAGATGTAACTATGGCATGAGAGGGGTAATTCCTGTGAAAACAAAGGTAAGGTGGACTGCTAAGGACAGCAGGAGAGGAGTACCAGTGATGTCTCTCCCAGTCTGTAGTAATGAGAATGTGACCCACTGACCTAAGTATGGGAAGATGGCAATCGTTTTCCACTGATAGGGGAAGCAAGTAGATACTACTGCCAGCCATTTTGTGAACACCTTGGAGCACATCTAGACCAAACCGCATTCTCTGAATTAGTAATGGCCTGAGGCCACCTGAACCTGACCTATATTAAATGGGACCTTGTTATGATAATATATAAATACCCAGTCTGTACTATGTGGCTGAAGGCACATAAGACAGTGGAATCAACAGCACATTGCACCTCCACTAGCTATATGATAACTTGTCTCATGCTGATCAGAGGCACCCACTGTAGCATGTGGTTTTATGTGGGGGCCCATCACAGCATTGTCTACATAGTCTGTGATTGGTGGGGCACCACACACTATTGATATGTACATGTCTATGTGTCTGTGTCTGTCTGTATGTATAGCACACAGGACACACCACCAGTCAATATTGTATTACTGCTCACTGAAAATACTTCCCCCTTTTACTGTACACCAATGCATTTTGGACTTGTCATAGACAGCTGCAGCACACATAGAAAACTGCAAACACACCTGCAAATACAGTACCTGAGTTGGAACAGGTGTGGAACAACTATGACGTGTCATATGATGCCACTATGTTTGTTGCACATGTGTGCAAATTTACTTTTAATACATACACAGTATTACAGAGCTACAAGTTTCATACCACTACATTACAGTGAATAAACAGTTACATATTGTTCTCCGACAACATACCATAATAGGAAGTGCATATATGTGGATGTACTATTTCTAGTATGCCTATGTCACTAAAATGTATGGCTTGACTGAACAACAGCACAGTAAATAAAACAACAATTAATCTACATGTTTTCATAGTACATCACTTACATATAGTATTAAATATTATAAAAGGGCATGAGAAATAGAGCTTTCTGATTGGTTTGCAAACATTCTACAGCCATATGTTAATCTTTGATTAACCTACATATAGAGACTAATCAGATGCTAAACAAGGTTGAACACTATTTACAAAACATTTTTATAATAATACCAATAAAACGATCTCAGGTTTATATTAATGGTCCTTAATCACCCTCTAGGGCATGTAGCACTCGGCCGTGCCTCATGCCACATTACACCACTAGAGGGTGATTAACAGACCATTAACATAACCTGCTCATATCTTATTGCTTAATTATGCTGTCTGCAATAATTGTCAAATTACTTAATACATGCACATCCATTTATTAAAAGTTCGCTGATTTACTTAGACGAGTAAGGTGCTCCCCACAGCCTTTGCCATAGCAACCTATAACTCATACATGAGGTAGTACCAGCACGTATCGTTGTCCGGTATCCCCTCACGCTGTTTTAAGACGTAAAAACGCTGGCGCAACAGCTTCCACTTCCGCTTCAGCTACACGATTGTTTTGTTTTTAACTTTTAAAACAACGTGCAGGAAGCAGTTTATGCACCTCCATATCGAATCCAGTTTCCTGTTTGTACTTCTCATCAGAACTCTAGCATTTCCTCTGGCCTGGACTGCCTCAAGCAGTGCACACACCTCTCGCAAGGTCTACTGCCTCATTCTCTTTTTTTTAATTATTTAGTTCTGAAATACAAACAGAAAAAAAATCCACATTAGTATCATCTAACAATATAAAATCATTAGTTAAACTAATTCCATGTAATACTTATTAAATTAAAGACCACATCTCCTTCAGCATGGCAGAAAGACATCTCACTAGCACTATGCAACCCCAAGAAGGATTTGCCAACCTCACCACTAACAATAGCTACTGCACATGCTGTGGTGTCCCACCAGCATGCTACCCTGTACTGGGGCCATTGCATCGAACATCAGACTGCTCCATCATCACCTATGCATGCCTACACACACTGAGGTGTCACAGCATGAGCTGTACAACCTCTTTGCACCTTGCACCACAGGTATTGAGCTGTGCACACACCTTCACCTAAACTGTGTATACAGACTGCATCACATACTATACATCTAATTGTCTGTGTGCAGGTAAGTACGAGACTTGAACATGTGCCTCATACTAATGTCCATAACACCATAACTACACCCTTCAGCCATACACCACAGCATTGTAAACTGATGTAAAACACAGATGAACCACACATTGCAGAACTGTGCACACACCTACAAATACACTTAATAAATGTGAAGACGGCTAACAAACCTGGTCAAAGTTAAATTATATCATATTTCTGTTGTGCATTCATGGTAGGATACATACAAATTACTACACATATGTCTTACATTCAAAATAACTCTATTTCCAGACATACCACTAAAGAAACCTATACATTAAACAGCACCACTGTGTTTCACTGTTGTGACACATATACCATACTGTTACAACTACAATACTGTAAGACCATGAATGATTACATTCACTTAACATACTCAAACTATATAAAAATGTTTACACATAACAACATCATACAATTGTAGACTAACAGTAACAGGAGTAAATTGGAATTGCTGTCTCCCACTATTCTAACATAACATCCCACAATATTAATATTACAAACCCATATATGTACTTATGTATTTAAGTGCATGCAGTTGATCTATTTTTGACCACATTTATATAGTTCTGAGAAGAACCTTTGTGTATACTGTAATATTTGCTCAAACAGTCTGACAATCTTAAAGGACTTTGAGGATTCCATCTCAAAGGTCTCCCAGAAAATGGCAATTGCCAGCATGCGAGAAATGTACACCATCTGGTAGGAACAGCCAATCATTACAGTATTTTATTTCGGGGTGACATATAGTATACATTCCATGCATTTTTTAGAAAAGCAGTTATCTGTACATTTACTTTTCTGTGAGCTCTGTCAATCAGATACATATGATGTTCTGCTTGCCAGACCCTACGCTCTGTAATATCTGAAAACATGATAATACAGGCAGGCAACATAGACATGATAGAAGCAAGCGCAATTTTGCCTCTATACCAAATCTACCCAGCGTTTTGAGCCAAATCATTGCCTCAAGATGTATAGTAGTATGTCAGGGGAGAGTGAGTTCTCAAAAGTCTGTGCATGGTTGGCATAAGATGTTCCCATCTCATGCCACCATGACCAAACCATCTTACATAGCAATCGGGGAGCTGCAGGTCCCTCCCAAAATTACTATGAACTGCAAACTCAGCTGCTCATCTTATGAAACTGTTTCCAACTATCCACAAAGTCCTTTTGCTATTTTCTGCCATTCTAAGTTTTAACACACAGAACTGTACAGAGAGCTACAAAGAAAGTCAATGTTCACCCTGCAGTGACCAGGCAGTACTGAAAATAAAACTGATATTTTCCCTCCTTATTTCAAGCTAGCTTCAGTGGGCTGAGACATAACACACAAATCAAAAAGTAAACATTCCCTGCTGCTCTGGCTTTATTAACCAATCTAAGTGATGCAGTCAGTATTACTAGACTTATGTTCCAGCTAAAATCTGCAAACACTGAGAAGTGGGAAAAATGCATCCTTTTCATAGGCAGTTTTAAACAATGACAACAGCAGAAACATGTCTGATTGGTTCCATTTTCTCATAGGGCTCCACATGCACCTTCCTATCTCCCTCTATTTGCAGCTGTATCTGTACAAGTTAGTACAAAAATGCTATCTTACTTTAAACTCTTTTCTCTTAATAATACAGCATGTTAGACAATAACAAGTTACATAATGAGATTCAGCATATAAAAACGTTTTGATTAGTAGTATTTACATGTTATCAGTTTTTTTAATAGTAGAAAAATTAATTTTAAAATAGACTGTGCTTACAGTTCTGAAATTGCTCTCTCTCAGCAATATCTAAAATGGCTCCTGTTGACTTCTTCTTCAGTGTTGTCCGTCTCTGATTGGTTGTTGGACATGGCCTGACAAATCTTAAATTACATTAGTAGAGCCAGCTGTCAGTCAAACACACTGAATTCTGATTCGATAATGAATGTATTTGCCACTACCAAGTGTTAGATTCAGTTTACTGTCAAATACACGAAAGTAAATTTGTGTACTTCATAGACATCAAAAGTAAAATTTATGAAACTATACGAGGTCGACAGTATTCCTAGCCATACTGTTAGATACTACGAAAAGTAACATTCGCGACACTTTCATATGCATGAAAGTACTTTTTGCGACAGTTTCGTGCATGCAACAGTAATTTTCCAAGACTGTCTATTTATTGCCACAATTTCAGATTTTATGGCAAAATAGCTCAATTTTCAATAACAAACACATTATGTGCTATGTACCTGCTTCAAACTCACTGCGCTTCAGATATTAAACATTTGCAAGGTTCCGAACATGCATAACAACTGCACAACGCAGAGTTGTAAAACAGTTATTTGTTGTGATTTTTGCACCCAAATGTAAACATAGCCATTTTAAGACCTCTGCTCATGAACTGTGTCACTCTGATTATATACATTTGTACCATATAGTCATTTCGCACATCGACTGAGCCAAAACACACTACATAAGTGAAAACACATTTTTGGCAAGATGTGAGAAATGAAATCTGTACTATTCATAAGGTTGTGTGTTAAAAACAAAAAGATGACAATCTCAACTGAAAACTATGACAATACACAAACTTACAAGTCTACATATGACGTGCACTGCGCAAGCTTGTAAATCAGAAATTTTGGGGAATTCTTACACCAATTTTTCTACATACTCATTTTAAGTCATCTGCTCATGAACAGTGGCACTGTCATTTTGTTACTGTGCCCCATACAGTTATTTCGTTAACCTACTGCAGCATTGCACACTACATGTGCGGAAACACATTTTTAGCAAGCTGTTAAAAATAACAGCTGCAATGGTCATAAACAGGTGTACTAAAAACACAATGTTGAGAATCTACAGTAACTATATTTAAATTTCATTAACATGCAACCATACATAGCAACTGTGCTACACACACTCACACAACAGTAATAGTACCATGATTTCCATCTAATTGTAAACATAGTAATTGGAACAGATTTGGTGATGAACAGTATCACTCTCAAGTTTTTGTCTGCCATATAGTGAATTCACGTACTGACTGCACCGTGACGCGCTACATGCTCGAAAACACATTTTCATCTAGATGTAACAAATTACACCTATACTAATCATAACTAGATATGGTAAAAAAATATCTTTCAAATGTGGACTAGAAATATTGAGAATGCACAAACTTCTGATATTACGTAGCAACTGCGCAATGCACATTCATAAAAACTACTGTTTAGTTATTTATTTACCAAATTGTAAACATACTTAAGTTACAATTCTCTCAATCCACACTGTTATAAGAAATTTACTGAAGCATATTCTAACACTGTTTTTCTTTGCTCTGTCTCTCATACAGGTGCCTGATACTTCTCTAAGATTGCTTACTGCCACTGTGAACCATAATAGCAAAACATGCCAACTAAATACAGACGTAGATGTGTTTCAAAACGAAAGAGGTATAATAGTACTACACTGTTGTATAAGGGCAACATACAAAACAGTAAAGTCACACCACAAAATGAACATGGACAGACCTTTACTGCAACAGTGACCCCTACAGCAAGTCATTGCACACCCAAACGAAATTCTTTAACATAAAAGAAAAAAGGTATACCGTCACAAATGTTGTGTAGATCTCTGAGATGAAAAACAACTATTTTGATTGTAACCATCAAGAAATGTTCAAAACAATGCCGTAAACTCACAACTGCTGATTTACAACTCAGAAAGAGAAAGTATTTCCGATCACTAGCAAGAAAAGCTAAGATCGAAAGCCTTATCGCTGCTGTGCTGAGACACACCCGCAAAAAGAGTAAGAGTCACCTGTCTCTGATGAAGTTACGTCTCAAAGTGCGAACTTTCATCAACAGAGCAGTGTTTGTACTACAGCGCTTGTGGCATAAGATGTGTCATGTGCTTGAACAATTCAGGAAAGTTGTATATGCCATAAAAAAAGGCTTCAACAGTATCCTTGTTTGACTGTTGACAACTTCTGTCATGTTTTCACAGGACAGTGGATGCACACACAGCACTCAGAGGCATATTTTTGGGAAGAGTCTTATCATTCCCTAACAAAAGAACACAAGTTCACCATTGATGAGTACGGCAAACTAGTAAATGTCCTCAGTACCTCAGATGGCAATCAATTGGATACTGATGATGACTGTGATCCAACCAAAGTCCTCAATAAATGGCACTGTCTGGCATGGTCATGTGATGATACCTGCAACCGTAGACAATCATCATTTGAAAAAGTAAAACAGTTTGTCAACCTATTTGTAATAACAGATCGCAAAGACAGACATAAACTGTTCACAAAAATTGACCATTGTGAAATCCGGCCACATACTGGACTCATGGGTCACTCACTTGCATGTCTCGATAGTGGTGTTTGTGATAGTATTTTTCACAACATGCAGATGCTTGCAGTACATCAAACAGGCATGCGAAACTGTGTCTACAGAGTATATGAAGTGCAGCGAGCTGTACATCAGTACACTTGTTTAAACGACTTATTGCAATCAGGTGACATGCAGGGTGCCATCACATTCCTATAAAAACTGCAACACATTACTTCTGTACCAGAAACAACAATTTTTCAGTGTAACACTTCTGCAGAAAAATCTGTTTCAGTGTTAGAAACAGACATTCTGAGACAGTACGGCAAAGAAATTGCTAAGTTTGAGGTTGCAAAGTCTCAGAAGTTTGACTCTGTATGTGTGTCATGCAACCGTTTGTGCTACACAAAACAGTCACAGTCAACCTAGAAACCTTGTCACCATACAATGACATGTGGTTCTGTCTCAGCATTCTTGCTGCTGAAATCTGACTTTCACTTACAAGACACCATTGTGCTATGCAAACACTGTTTTTCCAAACTGAAGTGTAACACTTTGCCAGCAAGGTCAATGCTGAATAACATGGAAATAGATGTTACACCAAGTGAGATTTCAACATTAAATTTATTTGAACGCATTCTAATTCAGACAATGAAACCATTCCAAATGATTCTACGTCTGAACACAAAGACACGGAACATTCCACAGAAAGAGCTTGTTAGATCTCTAAAGGGCTCTGTGATGTATCTACCACTTCCTCTACAGGAAAATGTTCAAGCAATCTCAACTGAAAATAGCTTGGTGATTCTTGTAAATGATGTGCCAACAAAGGTCAAGGTCATCTGGCAAGATGTTGTCAATGTGCAAAAGGTAAAGCTTGCTCTTACTTATTTAAAGAGTAACAATCCCTTTTATACAGACCTTGACAGAGATCAGATGAGAGTCTCTGTGCAACATGATCTATTAGAAAAAAGTAAGCCAATCATTGAGAAGGTCAGTGGACAGACAAGTGACAATGTGTATGAACAGTACACAATTCACCCACTACATGGCAGAGATCCATTAGGAGACAACATTGATCTCTATCAAATGAAGCAGGTGGAAGGTGAGCCTGTCAGCATTTGGGAGGCAACACTAAGAGACGCTGCTTCCCAGACCTATTTCAAAAGGTCAGGCAGGCGCCTAGATGAAAGAAAGTATGTGTACAGGGTGCTGAGTACACACTAGCCGTGTCCTCAGCAAAGATGGCAAATTCAGGCGTAACATACAGTACCTGTTCCATCTCCTCTGGGAGATGAACTTAACATTCTGTCTGCGTCTATAGCACATACCATTCGTCTAACAAGTCCACTAGATGGAATAACAGCTGCTCAATTTCTAGAGAAATTAAAGCAGAAAGATGAAAATGTGCAAGTGAATCTGTCTTCCATACTTTCAAGTCTTCATGGCACCAAAGAATATTGTATCGTAGACACTCTGAAGTGATGACAATGCTGCAAGAGTGGTGCAACCACATGGTTTGTCACACTTAGTTGTACTGAATATACCTGGACGAGCTCATTGAATTCTTAGAAGTGGGCAAATTCTGATGTCGATGGCATCTCATCAATGACTGTTGGAGAAATGTGTTCACTTGATCCTGTGTCTGTCACAAGACATTTTCACAAGCGGTTCCATGACATTCTGACTTTCATCTTGTCAAAGGACAAACCTCCTCTAGGTATTGTGGAACATTACTTTTGGAGGACAGAATATCAAGCACGTGGTGCCCCTCATATCCATATGTTATTGTGGATCAAGGATGCTCCATGCATTGGTGAACATGAAGCAGCAGAAGTGCTAGCATTCATCAAAAAATATATCACTTGTCACATTCCAGACAAGTATGACAGTCCTACACTATGGAAGTTGATACAAAAGTTCCAGTGACATATTTGAGCAAAATATTGCCAGCAAGTAGTAAAGAACAAATCTAATTGGTACACATGATGTCACTTTGGATTTCCTAGATGAGTTTGTCAGGATGGTGCCATGAATGACCTATTCTCAGCAATGCGACACCACTTGAAGGCAAAATCAACCAAGTATACGAGTTACCCAGAGATGAAAAAGAGGTGTACATCAATGACTACAACCCAACTCTTCTTCTAATGTGGCAAGCAAACATAGATGTTCAGTTTGTGGCTGATAACTCACTGGCCCTGGTTCGGTACATCACTTCGTACACAACCAAACATGAACAGACTAGCTTGCAAGATCTTTGGGAAGATATGCCAGTTCAGGCAAAAGCCTGACATCTCAGCTCTGGCCTTTGGGTTTGAAGACTCTTTCACACACAGAATGTGGAGCTTACGAAGCCAGTGACTGGTTAATGGGCACACATCTTTACGGGAAGTCTGATGCTGTACATTTTCTCAGTGTAAACTAAAAAGAGAAATGGAAACGTGTACTGATTCCTCATGCTGAAATTGAGGAGCTCGCTGCCAGTACACCTTCTTCAAAACATATCTTGAAGAATAACCTGATAGACACATACTAACCACGTAGACACAACGACATGAATGATATGTGTCTCTTTCAGGTGGCTAAGTGGTATGACTACAAGACAGATGTAGCACCTGACTCAACACGCCAGATTTACAAGGTCAATGGAGTAGATGGCTGTCTCGTAAAGAAACACAAGCCATGGCTCATAGACCACTGTAAACTGCATCTAGGCACATCAGAGACCAGAGAACATTACTACTTTGCTCTCCTATTCCTATTTAGACCCTGGAGGAGTGAGTCTGAATTAAAAGGTGACTGTGACACATTCGAAGAACAGTTCAATCTCACGAGACTTTCCAAACTGAATACTCACAGACATATATACAGAGACTAGAAGCTGAAAAAGAACAGCTTGAGAAGGCAGAGAAGCAGCTTGAGGAAGACACTCCAGTTAATTCACAAGACAACCTTGATCCAGAAGGACAAGGTGTTCTAGGTGACCCTCTGCCCTTAAATGCCCCAGAAGTGTTAATGTCAGAAATTGAGACAGCCATGGAACATGGCACACACTCCATGGTCAATCCAGCTGACTTAAAAGAAAGACTAAATCAGCTGCAGCGTACAGTTCACTCTCAAGTAGTTGAAGCTGTCCAACATGGGATACTACATGAAACAAAACAATATGACTGCACTGACTACAAGCCACTACTAATGTTTGTTAGTGGTTCAGCTGGCACAGGAAAGAGTTTCCTCATTGAAGCCATCACTGCAGAAGTATGGAGTATGACAGGCTCTTCAATGTCTGTTGCTGTAACTGCTCCCACAGGACTAGCAGCGTACAACATTGGTGGAGTTACATTACACCATCTCTTTATGTTGCCAGTGGAACATGGGAGAACTGGAGAGTATTGTAAACTGTCATTCGAGGTTGCATCTCAGCTCCGTTCCATGTTCACAAAGATGAAGTTACTCATCATTGACAAAATCAGCATGGTCTCCAATGTCATGCTTGCCTGTATTCATCTACGTCTACAGCAGATCTTAGGTACTGACGATGGAGTGTCATTTGGTGGCAAAAGTATACTTGTGTTGGGAGACCTTTTACAGCTTGCACCAGTCAATGCAGAGCATGTATTTACAACTCTAACTGCCAAACAAGCTAAGAATATCCTCGGTTGCATTGCAGGCTATAACATATGGGAATTATTTACCTATGTTGAGTTGTCTCAGAACATGCGCCAAAGTGGTGATCTGGCTTACAAATCACTTTTAGATGAAGCTCGTACAGGTTCTCTATCACCAGAACATGCTTGTATGTTAAATGATCGGAGAATCACAGTAGATACTGCATGCATAGAAACAGCATGTCATGTCTTCAGCGATATATACTCTACTGGCAGACACATAGTGTGTCTTATGCCAGGACTAAAGAAATGCACTGAATTCAACAATCTAATGCTGCAGAGAGAAAACCAAGAGATTGTAACTCTGCATGTGGTAGATACAGTTGATGGCATTATTCTTAGTTGAAAACTAGTAGCAAAGATGACTGAATGACTAAGTGAACTGAAGTCAGATGTTTCATGCACAGCTGGCCTAGAAGCTGTTCTCACAGTTTGTAAGAATGCACGTATCATGCTGCGACATAATCTAGATGTAGAACAAGGCATGGTAAACGGTGCCATGGGAAACATCACTGACTTTGTCTACAATGTCCAGAAGACATATATCAAGATGCTTGTAGTTCACTTTGACAACATGGAACACTCTGTACACATAGACCGAACCTGCGTAAAATTCCAGGTTTTTAAGGATGTCTATTTAAACAGGAAACAGTTTCCATTATGTGTTGCATATGCTGTCTCCATTCACAAATCTCAGGGATTGAGTTTGGATTCAGCAATGGTAGACATAGGTACAGACATTTTCAAGGATGGCATGAGCTACGTGGCACTTTCACTTGTACGCAGCCTTTCTGGGTTGCACATTGTTACTATAGCACCTCAGAAAATACGAGCTGACAAGTGATGTATTCTTGAGTACAACAGGTTACATACTCTACATCAGCCACAAATGTCTTTAATACCACTGCCTACATATCTGTCTGTCTCACACAATTCAGTCCACAGCACCAGGTATCCAACAAACAGCGACAAGCTTCCAGAAGTGATTCAACAAAAAAGAGTTCAATAAAGGTCACAACTTCAAGTAAACATTCACAGCCAGCAATTCATCAGAAATCAGTTGGTGTAGCTGCTGTACCAGTGTTTGACAACAGCACTAAAGTAAACTGCTATGCTAACTCAGCTATGCAAGTTTTTCTACATATGCCACACTTTGTGCAGGCAATATCTGCTTCACAAGACAATCCCCTGTCAAATGCTTTGAAGCAGATTATCAACATGACTTCTGACCAGTCTAACAATGTACAGTCACTAACACCACTACGACAGGTGTTAGCTACATATGCTGGATGTAGTACATTTGCTGCAGACATACAGCAAGACACTACTGAGTTTATGATAGGTGTCATAAACAACCTGGATGAAGATGGCACCCCAATGTGGCACTACTTCACAGTAACATATGTAACAAAATATGGATGTGTTTGATGTGGCCATTCACAGAGTGAAACCACAGAAGACATGCTATGGATTACTCTCTTTGTCCCTCAAACCAAAAGTGTCAAATTTTGACAGCTATTCACCAATGCTGAATGTAGTCATGCCTGTGGAAGGTGTGGAGGCAGATGCACTCAGTCCATACGTCTCAGGAGTTCATCTCAATATCTGTTGCTTATGTTGCACAGATTTGACTCCAACAGTCTCAGAGTTGATACTCCTATCACAGATTACACAGCTGGTAGAATAGTCTTCAACCAATCAGTGTTTGACACTCACAGTATAATCTATCACCATGGCCAATCCATGCATTCTGGGCATTACACCTGCTTACTAAGGTGCAGAAGTGGATGGGTAGAGTGTGATGAATCTACAAGCAGTTTTAAACAGAGACTGCCATGACACTTAAAAAATGCATATCTTCTAATATTGAAGAATTATGATAACCTTCATATTTCAGAAGAATAGGACAAAACATGTTGCATTTTTAAAATGACTACTTTGTCCCAGAAACATTCATACCTCATTACAATGTTGTATAATGTACAACTCTGAATTCCAACCCACATCGCGATTCCTGGGGTCGAGGCGCCGGCAGCTCCTCGAGCAGGGCAGACCTCCCTCAGGCCTTTTCTGCCTGCCACCAGCGATCGGAGCCTGCAAGCAGAGACTGTAGGGGACAACTCGCTTTCTTTTATAATGCCCACCACCCACCCGCCCTGTGGAAGTGGTGCTCATTTAAAGCTAAATCAGAAGAAGACCCACCCAGGGCTACCTCTTCTCCAATCGCGTTCCGAGTCCTACAATATAAGGAGGAGCTCTCCAGTCCACCCAGGATCTCTCTAAAACTGTGTTCGGCAGTATTGTCAACTTGCCGCTCGAGTTGAATGTCCTTTCTCTTTCTCTGCAGCTGCTGGACAGTCCGCACGGGCTCCTTCTTCCCATGGGGTAGAACATTTAAGCCTAACGACACTCTAACTGTGCAGCTGCTCACTTACTCTGTGTAATACTCTGTCACTAATCTAACTGCCACTCTAAACTGCTGCAACTACCTAGCTAACCACATTGTATTTCTGTCTCCTACGGCTATATAGCCTTACGACCTAATCACTGATAGCCATATGCATTTCTGCATAATCAATATGTATCTGTGATGGCTTAGTTGAGCAGTAAAACCCTAGTAATGCTGATTCATAATATAGATGGAACTGCAAGCTTTGTCCTTAAACTTATATACTCCTGCTGCTAGCTAAATCCCTGGGTAAAGGGATTTCCCTGCTAATTCTAAAGTGCAAGTTTTAAATCACAGTGCTTCTAGACTTCAGCCAGAGTTAGTCAGCGAATTATGCAGTAGTACTTGCCTTTGTGGGGATTTTGCGTTCAGGGTTAGACTGGGAACTTTGCATAATAACTTGCCGCTGCGGGAATTGCTAACTGTACCCTGATGACTGTACCCTGATTGTCTCCACTCTAGGCTAAGGTGCTAACTAATATCAGGGTAAATTTGCTCTAACAGGTACTGAGCAGAGCCTCCCCTCTAGACGTAGGTGCTACTTAATGCTAGCTCAATCAGGGAAAATTTGCTCTAAAAGTCTGTGAGAAGAGCTCGCCTATCGGGAAACTTGCCCTGGACTCTAAATTGCTCGTGGCGAGTCCCAGGATCCTAGACTACTGGCTGGCATTTGAACTCCAAGTAAGGAGCCTATCATAGTTCCAAGATGCACCCTGTTAACTGGAACAAGTGCATCGCCCTGGCAACAATATATATTCTGGCCCAACTAGGGACAGACTGGCTCGCCAGCAGTGCCTATGGCCCCCATACCCATGGGGGCCGGGAAAACACACAGCCAGACACTTTAGCTACCCATCTCCTAGGTACAACCTTTTTCTCCTAGTGGCGCATGAATTCACAAGGAAAGGGATCCTCTACCGATCCCTTCTCCTCACTTGGAGCCAAACCCCTGTCCAATCCAACTGGCTCCACCTCCTACCTCCCTCACTCTCTTGAGCATGCTAGCAGCCCTGTTGCTATTGGCGGGGGACATCCAACCCAACCCAGGCCCTGGGACGCCAATGCATCAATTTCCTCCCCCTTAGGTAAAGCATGGGAAGGAATAAAGGGTCTGAGATTGGTGCACATGAATAGTTGCAGCCTGAGAGCTAAGATCCATGAAGTCCAAGCATGGCTGGTGGTCTACAAGCCTGACATATTAGCAGTCTCAGAGACCTGGTTAAAACCCCCACATCCAGGATCATGAAGTAGCCACCTTAGGATACGCCATCTACAGAAAGGACAGACCCTCAAAACGAGGGGGCGGGGTGCTCATATATGTAAAGGACACGATTACATACTCCCTTGTTAGGCTGCCTCACGGGGGCATGACCCAGGACATAGAAGCAATCTTCCTACGACTCACACTAGGAGGGGCTAAACACCTCACAATAGGGTGTGCATATAGGCCCCCTACCAATGCTCTCGGCTCTCTGAACATGCTCCTGAAGAACCCTGCAGTTGACTCTGCATCCGAGCTTATCTTATTGGGCAATTTCAACTTAAATTGGGCCCTTGAGGCCAAGTCGGCCATCAATGGATTATTACAGGAATCCCACCTTTCTCAAGTCATCAACCTACCGACCAGAATGAACCATAAATCGGGTAGGCACTCCATCATTGACTGGGTCCTGACTGCAACCCCTAGCAATGTAAAAATGGCTGGTACCCTGGCTGATGCCTTGAGCAACCACTCGCCGATTTTTGCCATCTGGAAAAATAACGCGAAAAAAGTCCCGCCCAAAATGATCACAACCAGGGACTACTCCAAATTCCACCCTGGCCAATTCATTGGGCTCTTAAATGGCATTGACTGGAGCCCTATAAGAGACCTACCTAACCTGGAGGAGGCCATTGAATTTTTTCATATAACCCTCACCAGAACCACTGACCTCTTGGCTCCAATGAAAACTCACAGAGTAAAGGGAAACTGCTATAGGTGGATCCTGCCCCCCCTAAAAGCCCCGATGTCCAACCAGGACAAGGCCTGGAAAAAGTTCAGGAACACAATGCTACCTGCGGACTTATCCAGCTACAGGGCCCTTAGAAATCAATGCAAAATGGCCATAAAGAAAGCCAAAAAAGAATCTATCACCAACCTCCAAAAAACTAATCTTGGGAACCCGAGGTTCTTCTGGTCTTACATTAATGAACTCCTCAAAGGAAATAAACAGAAAACCATGCCCGGCCCAATCATGGCCAACGGGCAAGTAATTGACTAGGGACCTCTAATAGCAGAGGCCCTCAACAGTTACTTCACGAACCTTGATGCATTCAAGGCGGAACCCACTGACAACAGGAACGAGCATAATGCACATCAGCCCCCAGACCTTGATCGCCCTTTGTTCCACTTGAGGCTGGTTAGGACAAAGGAAGTTTTGAGCATCCTTAAATCCCTGCGCTTGAGAGGATCTGGGGGCCCTGACGGGATCCAGACTAGAATCCTCAAGGACGGTGCCCCAGCACTAGTGAAGCCCTTAACCTGGCTGATTAACCAGTCCATTACTGAGGGATTGGTACCTGAGCTTTGGAAGCAGGCCCTAGTGATCCCTATACACAAGGGGGGGTCCACAGAGCCAATTGGGAACTACAGGCCTATCTCCCTGATGTGTGCTGTTGCTAAAGTTCAGGAGAAGCTTGTTTACATACAACTCCGAGAATACCTGGAAATACACCAGGTAATCTCTCCGTCTCAGCATGGCTTCCGAACCAAGCACGGGACAGACACTGTGCTAACCAAATTCTCGACTGAAGTCCTGAGCAGCACTGACTTGGGGACCAGTACAGGAACGGTCTTCATTGACCTCTCAAAAGCTTTCGACTTGGTTAACCACCACCTCCTTATACAAAAAATGCATCTACTCAGCCTGGACACCCACACTCTGGGGTGGTTCGAGAGTTACCTCACGGGATGCACCCAGAGGGTCAAGTGGAATGACAATGTCTCCAACCTATCAACACTCAAAGAAGGCGTACCACAAGGGTCAATACTCAGCCCACTTCTCTTCACGCTATTCATAAATGACCTACATTTACACTGTGGGAGCAGCAGCGTTATCCAGTATGCTGATGATGCTGTCATCTACAGAGCCTCCCAGAACCTAACTGAACTGGAGTCAGCCCTCCAAGATGACATCCTTCAGATGGATGACTGGCTAACTCTGAACAGTATGGTACTAAACACCAAAAAGACAAAGGTGATGCTGTTCTGGCCAAGATCACTGGGACCCGAGAGGGCAAAACTCCTCCAGCTTCAAACCGGGGGTGAGAAACTCGAGGTGGTCACCTCCATGAAATACCTTGGTCTTACCCTGGACCAAGGCCTCACACTAAAAAATCACGTTGACCTAATCACCAAGGCCATCCATGGGAAACTTGGTATCCTTTATAGAATAAAGGACCAGATTATCCCTGAAGCTAGGATAGCCATTGCCACTAGCGTACTTCTCCCTAAGCTTACCTACGCGGCCCCAGTCCTCCAGGGCATGGCCACGATGGAGCTTGGTAGGCTGCAGGCCCTTTACAACAAGATAGTCTGCTTTGCCACCCTTTCACACCCGAGGATTCAACATTGCGTACCTCAAGCTCGGCTCAGCTGGCCGTCTCTGGAAGCTTGGCCCATCTACCCAACCCTCTGCCTTACATTTAAGTTACTGGGTCCCACACCTCCCCCCAGCCTCCAAGGTCTCGTTAGGGTTAAGACCAACCCACGGAGCCTAAGAACTTCTGGCCAAACTCTCCTCGTGGTTCCCCAAACCAGAACTAAAGCAGGTTCCAGGTCCTTCGCGTACACTGCTCCTTCCATCTGGAACAACCTCCCCCAGGAGGTATGGGAGGCAGAGTCCATCACCTGCTTCTGGACCAAGCTCAAGGCTCACCTGCTTGACAGGAGCACCTGCGTTTGCCACAAGACCTAGCCACGCATTAAAGGAAGGGGTGTACTTCCTCCACTTTGGTCACTACTGCAGGTAACACTGCAGACTGTTCACCTAATTATAAGTTAGCCCTAGCAAGATATGCACTTCTCTCTCCTTCCCTATTAATGATCCTGTACTTGGGTACCAAGGATAACTACTGGATTGTCTTTATAAGGTCTTAGCCAATGAATAATGTAATGTACAACATCTAACCAATGTCATGTCTGCAATGCGTAAACAGCTGAATACTGTATTCTGCATTTTTCTGTACTCTAACATGTTTTTCTAATGTATGTCTTCTTAATGTTTATTCCTGGGTCGCCCCTGAAAAAGGGACCTTAGGGGCTCAGTGGGCTTACCCGGTCAACAAAATTCAATAAATAAATAAATAAACCATAGCATTTCAACAAAATGCTATTCTGACAGAGACATTCCATACACTGTAACATGTAAGATCTTGTGTGGATCAGTGACTACATGAAAATTGTTGTAGTGGCTTCAATCGGCGCCAGCAATATTCACAGTCACTAGAGAAACCATGATTTTATGTCTATCAAAGATTGTACATCTCAAAACTGAGGTCTTACTGCTGTCCTCCTCTGTACATATCTTTAATTATTCATGTATCAACTCATACAAAACAACAAATTGATATGAGCTAAAAAGTGTTACTCTTTGCAAACAAAGAGAAGTTCTTAGTTATCATCGTAAATAACTGAGCAACACTTCTACCATTCACCAAACATTCCACTCTGTCATAAGTTGTCTATCAACACTTCAATTTGTCTATTGAATCTTGACATATAGACAACATCATTCGCTCACCATGCAACAGTGTAGAACTATCCCGCCTTCATGTATAATACTAGCACTGTACATATGTTAAAATAACTACCTTTATTGATAATGCAAGAAGCTGAATTACACAACTGTAAATACTTACCAATTGCAGAATATTATTTACTGACTTTTACATATGTTTGTAATTACTTGTTAATAACTACTTTAATACTTGTACTAAAAGTACTAGTCTAACACTAAAATACAACTGAATGTTTAACATATTATTCATCACTATACTAACTACATCTAATTAACCATAAGTTTGTTAAAAAATGCATATCATGCACAGTCTTAGTATTTGCAAGTTAAGAATTTACATAGAAGCTAATGTAAGAATTGAAACAATGTCATTTGTTCATGTAAGAATATTCTATTTCTCAACTTGTCACAATAAGTAATTCTAACGTATGTAAAAATATTGACAATTGTAAACCAGACACTGTTACTGATCACAACACACTGCATACCTGTTCTGACAATATTTAAGATCGCCTCAATTGAAATTCGGGTGGGAATTTTCCATTTGCGCCTAATCAGTGACATATAATTAAATAACACCAATCAAATGTCACAGAACTAACATTTTTTAATATTGTATTACTTAGACAGTCAGCATATGGTTTTGCCCACCCCAGGAACATTCACATTAGCAGTCACACAATAACAACAAAACACTTGTGTATCATGTGTGTAATCACACTTTACAACCTACTGACATTGCCTTATTAACATACCACATAAGTAATGCACTACACATAATTACAACATACAACCATTTTAAAAAAAGTTACATTTTTTTACAAACTCTATTCACATTCAATAGTAAATATATAATGAAGCACCACAGCTTCAGCTTGACTATTAGAATTCCAGGTTGAATGTCAGAAAGTACTTCCTCACATAAAGAGTAGTGAGTAGTGAAACATCACTAGAAACACACAACACCTGATTAGTTTCCTATAATATCACATACTTACTCCAATCCATATTATACAGTTATTATTATTCTTACACATTTACATTTCCTGAACAAGCTTTAACACAGTTAAAAATTTTTTTTATTATAATAGCAATAAGGCATTACCAACGGTAATGTTAATGGTCAGTTAATCACCCGATGGGGCATATGGCACTCGACTACACCTCGGGCCATACTACCCCCCTTGAAGGTAATTAACAGACCATTAACATAACCCTGCGTCATGCGTTATTGCTTAATTGAATTTTGATAAGCGGGTAGGCCCATAGGGCCCCGGACGTCCCTTTTTCAGGGGTGACCCAGGAAGCAAATAGTAGATGGAATAGAACACAATGGTGCATATACAAACTGAGGGTATACAATATGCTTCAGTTTACAAATCCATCTGAATTGTCATCTGCATCTATAATTACAATGTACTACCTAATTTTGTCTGCCATTGGGTACTCCACTACCTACCTTACCCTGCTGGTGATGTCTTCTGTCATAGTAACAGTAACAGCAACGCAAACAGAAGCGCTAACAGTGGCGCACATGGTAACGCATAGCGCAAATGAGAACAGAAAGATACTTGCTTTGATGGCGCCAAACAGCAATGGTCTGCCACGTGATGTGTTGTCACGTAGTAACATGGTGGCTGCAAACAGAAATGGCAATGGGCATGGTGACGCAAAGTGAAACAGAAACAGAAACAGTACTATACACACAAATGACAAAAAAGTAACAGAAATGCAAGCGCAAATGAAAACGCAAAGGATAACACACATAGGGCCCCGCACTCCTGCCACATAATGCGGTGACAGAAAGGCCCCACACTCCCGCTACATGATGTCTTGTGGCATAGTAACAGGAACAGCAACGCAAACAGAAATGCTAACAGTGGCACACATGGTAACGCAAGTGTGAATGAGAACATAAAGGGTAATGCACACAGTGGCATAGACGGGAACGGTCTGCCACGTGATGTGTTGTCACATAGTAACATGGTGCCTGCAAACGGAAATCTCAATGGGCATGCTGACGCAAAGTAAAACAGAAAGAGAAACAGTACTGTAGACACAAATGGCAAAAAATAACAGAAACGCAAGCACAAATGAAAACACAAAGGATAATGCACATGGTGGCGCAGACGTCAACGGTAAGTGAAATGGGTACGGAACCGCAAGCAGAAAGGGCAACAGTAACAGTAATGTAAGCGCACAGGCTGGTTTTCCACAAAACCTGCATAGAGAAAGACAGTGAGTACAAATAATGTATGCATAATGATGAGTATCGGAGCAGAAAATGAGAACTTGGAATACTAAATAGGTGATATCTCAGGAACCGTACGACGTAGAAAAAAAATTAAAAGTCGTATGATTTACAACTGTCCTGGCTAATTTTATTCTTAACCCCCATTAGGGGACTAAGCATTTTTCCGACGAAAAGTCCGTATCTCGCACTGTTTCTGAGATACAGGCTCTGAAAGGCGCAGCGAACGCTGTAATGTTATCCTATGGGAAAAAAAGAGAAGTTTGGAGTGCCATGACTTTGCCTCCCTGTAATATTTTTCACCAAACCACTGAAAGGCACATCTGTGGGCTGTTAGCTGTCTTCCCTCCAAATTTTGGGAAAAAAGACCAAACCGTTATTTTGCAGCAGGGATCCAAAGGATTTCTGTAAGGCGTCGGGTGCCGTAATGTTATCCTATGGGAAAAACTGTCAACTTTGGAGTGCCATAACTTTGCCGCCGTGTAATATTTTTTCAATACAACACTGAAAGGCACATCTGTGGGATGTCGGTTCCGTTCCCTTCAAATTTCAGCCCAAAACTCCCAACCGTTCTTTTGCAGCGCAGTGCCAAAGAATCGCTGTCACTTTCCCACAGATGGAAAACTACTGTCGCAATTCGTAAAGCTTTTCGCAAAAGTTCAACACATTCGTGAGCACGAGTAATTTGAGAAAGTACTTTTCCAGAAATTTGAAAACATATTTCTGGGGTGTTTTACCACAAAATAAAGACATGGCAAGCATCCTCAGGGTCCGACTAGGTGAATACAAAAGAATTAGGTTGCTAGAGGTCCCAAATTTAAATGCCAACCATTTTCTGATCACCAACTGAAAACAAAATGGCTGATTTGTGAAAGTAACAGGCCCATTTTCAAAGTAAAAAATGCATTTGCGACACTGTTGAACTTTTTGTTAACTTTTCCCATTGACTTATAATGGGAAATTGTTTTTTGAATAACTTTTGAACCGTTTAATATTTTTTCACCAAATCCTCGAAAGGCACATCGGGGACCCCAGCTGCATGTTCCCTGAAGATTTTGGGCTGGTCGCGCAAACCATGCAACCTGTACGCGCGACGGTAGAATTCCAGAAAAAGCGTAAATGTGCATGCAAATCATGCTTAATAACTCTGCAGCCATGAATCCGACTGGTACAAAACTTGGCTGATGCCAAGGCCTATGGTTCTTGATCAGGTATTCCAAATTTCAGCCAAATCCATCAAATGGTTGCAAAGTTATTAAGGTGCAAAATTTTGGGTTTAACATAGAAATGGCTCCTCAACCCTAACTATGGTAGCATTACCATGCTACATATATATATATATATATATATATATATATATATATATATATGTATTAGTAGTAGCACAGGCCCTTTGGGCCCTGTACTTCCATTTATAGTACAACAATGACCAAATTGTCAGCGTAGCCTTCTTATTACCTTATCTCATGTACCCATTACAGAAAATGTTTGAATCCCTACCTAAACTTAATTCTGTGCAACTGTAGCACCATTACATGCCACAGGTTCAAAAACACATTTTGGCCAGGATTTGAAAAATGACAGATGTGACATTCATGAGGTGGGGTAATAAGAAGGCTATGTTGAAAATCTAGGGTCAAAATATTTAGCATTTTAAACATTATTAGCCAATGTAGCGAAACTACAATGAATGGTCATACCTTTGACATTTTATTATATTTTGACCCCAAATTTCAAACATAGTCTTCTTATAATCATACCTCATAAACACCATAGGTGAAAACATTCAAATCTGTGCCAAAGCACCATTCCGTGACACAGGTGCAAAAACACATTTCAGACAGGATGTGAAAAACGACTGCTGTACTGTTCAAGAGGTGATATGAAAAAAATGCTATGTTGAAAATTTGGACTCAGAATATTGAAAATTACCAAAGTTATGCACGTGCATAGACACATTTCAATGAACACTCATAACTCAGCCATATTTAGGAATTTTTTCACCAAATTTTCAACATGGCCTTTATGGATTCCCACCTCATGAACACTTGTAGTGAAATTTCATTATTCAGTCCCAAAAAATGATTTTGTGCAGTGACTGCGAAATTGCCTTCCAAGCCTGATTAATGAAATAGCAGTGGCAGTGTTCATGAGGCTGGGGTTCCAAAATGACTATGTTGAAAATTTGGTGACAAAATTCAAAAAAATGGTAAAGTTATGAACGTAAGTTCAACACACCATTGAAATACATTATATGACAGTTATCTTGATTCCTCAGGTCACTGTTCAGCTTTGAAGAGTGCAGACTAGTCTCGGTCCACAGAAGATGACAACTGATGACCTCTGGTGGTAAGTATGGGATAAGGATGTATGGGGTGGTGGGTGCTATGTGGGAGGGTCAGGATGGGGGATAGAGTCGTCAGGGATAACAAGGGACCATTTTCTTTTTTCAGATTTTTACAAAAAAAGGCATCAGGGGACTGTTTTCTTTTTACAGGTTTACTAAATAAATATTTCAGGACACTGGGGGTGGACTCCACAGTGTCCCACACTACTTGGGGAGGCTTATAATTCCAACAAGGGGATTGGGCCCCCGATGTCAGTAGTATATATAAAACAAGGGGCTGCGGGGTGGGGGGAACATCTGATACCAAGGATGGGCATCCCGGTGTTAGATAATATAAAAAAATTAACAAGGAACTAGGGGACATTGATCAGAAGCTGGGAGGGGGCTGCCACTAGAAACCAGGGAATATATGGGGACAGTGATCAGTGAATGAGGGGTGCAACTAGACACCAGAGAAAGCAAGGGGACTTACACGTCACACTGCAGCCAGTAGCAGGAGTTCAGCTGTGGCTGCAGAAGTAAATAAAATCCACTGCTCTCCTACAGAAAATACAGCGGAAGCCTCCTCTTGCTAAGCTGGGCACCCAGGATTTCAGTTGCCCAGAAAAAAGTGTTTATTAGGACTAGCTGGGAAAAACAAATGCCATAATCTAGAATATGGGGCATGTTTAGCTAGACTCTGGTGTTTCTTTAGAAAAATGACAACATTTTTATGTATTTTCCACACATTTTAGTTCATAGAAAAAAAAACAAGATGGCGGCTGGCGAAAAAGAAATTTTCTCTCACAAAAAAGGATTTTTCCCTCATGAAAAAGAAGTTGCTCTCATGAGATTGAACCCTTTTTCATGAGATTAATTCCTTTGTCAAACCTTTTACCTCTATCCTGAAAAATGAATTTCCTTTTGGAAATAATGGGAATTTAAAACAAAATAACTTTGCAAAAGGTTATTATTTTTGCACCAAACAAACACTGGCAGTTCTGTTACCGTTCTTTCTACCATTAAAAAAAAACACCAAAATTCCACACCATCTGGGGGCGCAAGGCGATGAGGAACAAACTGTAGAAAGTGGTGATTTTTAACTTTTTTACACTTTCTGGATCTCAGAACCCTCACATTCAACTGGTATGAAAATTGCCACATCAAGAGATCTACCCCACAGGACAGTACATACCAAATTATGTGCAAATCCATTGAATGGTTGCAAAATTATTAAAGTGCAAAATTTGAGATTTAACATTAAATAGGCTACACAAACCTAACTATAGGGGCATGAGTGTGCCCCTATAATTATACTGGCATGGTAGTGCTAGTATAGTTAGGGTTCAATGATCACTTTTATGTTAAACCCCCAAAATTTCCACTTTAATAACTTTGCAACCATATGACCAATGCACATGAAATTGTTCATGCGCTGTCAGGTGCCATAGATATCTGCACATGGAAAATTTAATTCTGGTCATATGTGCAGTTGCAGAGATATAGAGTGTCAAATGTGAAAATTTCCATTTAGGTGAAAATCCTTGGCCGTGCAACATCTCCAAAATGGCTTGGTTGTGTGGTCTGAAATTGTTAGGGTATATGGGGTCTGGGTCATAGATGTGCCTTTTGAAAGTTTGGTGAAAAAAATATTAATCTGTTCAAAAGTTTTAAGTTTCCCATTATAGCCTAAGGGAAAAATTATATGCGCCATACAAAAGCAGTTTGTACTTTCGGGGAAACACTTTTTCTTGCCTCAAATGGTATTAGTAGTGTCATGCTGCCACCATCTTGTTTTCAGTTAGTGATGGGGGAAAAATGTTGTGGAGTGACTGAACCACAGTGGGCTCAGGGAGGGTGGGGGTCAGAGGCACATCTCTCCACCGGTCCAACTTAATAACTCCTGTGCTGTTTTGGAGGAACAGGAATGTCCCACAAAGGCACCCATAGCTTGAACCAGAGAGGATGTTTGGGACCTCCATGCTGGAGCCCCAGGGAAGAGGGGAAAGAGACCTTGGAGGATGGGTAAGTTTCTCCTAGTGAGGGATTCTATTGTCCAGGGTGTGAAATTAGAGACACCTAGAAAGGAGGAGAAAGAGGTCAAGGGCCCCCCAGGAAACACTGCATGGAGGGATGGGAAGTGAATCCATAGGATTGCTAGGGTGTTAGCCAGGATGGAGGAGCTGGATGCCATTGTCCACCTGGGGACAAATGACCTGGTGAGGAGAAGGGTAGAGTTAGCCAGAGTCCTGAAGGATTTCAGGAAGCTGGGGGGGACATGAACCAGGCAGCCCATTCCTTCTCATTCTTGGAGGTGCTACCTGTCCAAGGTATGGGGGAGGCCAGGATACTCCACATCCAAACCTTCAACTCCTGGTTGAAGGATTGGTGTGGGAAGGAAGGATTTGGCTTCATCAGGGACTGGGGCCCAACCTGGGCCGATGCGAGCTTGTATCAGGAGGATGGCCTGCATTTGTCCAGAAAGGGGACACCAGACCTTGTTGAGAAGTTGGGATGCTTCATCAGAGAGCATTTAAACTGGCCAAGGTGGGAAAGCCAAGAGAGACAGGTGGCTTAGGAACACCCCCCATAAGAACATGCAAATGTACAAGTTGACAACATGAATAATTGAAGCGAGCAGTGAGGGGCAGGCAGGGGAAACATGTACAAGGGGGGATAGAGGTGGGGCAAGAGCACATGAGCATGAATACCAGGGTGGGGGTAAGAAGTAAAGTAGAGAAAACAGGAACAGAGGGTGCAGGGTGTAACACATGAAAGGTCATGTTCACAAATGCCAACAGTCTGGGAAATAAGGTTCCAGACCTGGAAACCTTGATAAGGGATGCAGACCTTGACATAGCAGCAGTAACACAGACATGGTGTTCTGCAATGTATTGGACTATACACTGTTCAGAAGGGGCAGGGAAGGTAAAAAGGAAGGGGGCGGCCCTGTACATCAGAGAAGGCATAAAGGCTACAGAAGTACAGGGAAGGCAAGGGGAGGCTGAGGCAATGTGGGTCACCCTTGAACCAGGAAATGGAACAGCAATATATACAGGGGTGATCTACAGACCTCCAGCACAGAGGGAGGAAGTGGACAGGGTACTAGTGGAGGAAAATCACGACATGGCAGTTAAAGGTGAAATCCTGTTGATGGGAGATTTCAACATGCTGGATGTGGATTGAACCACCCAGGCAGTTGCACAGCCATCCTGGAATCCTTGCAGGGGGTTGGACTCAGATAGCTGGTGCATGAGACAACTAAGGACAAATCGATTCTAGACCAAGTATGGACCAATGGGAACAGAGTTGAAGAAATCCAGGTGGAAGGGCAGCTGGGATCCAACAAGCACCACATGGTATGGTTTGGCATGGAGACTGGGACTCAATTAAGCCACACAAGGGCAAAAATATTAGATTTCAGGCAGGCAGATTTCAATGAAATGGGTAGATGCTTAAGAGCAACCATGGAGAAGGTAAAGGTAATGGAGGGGGTGGAGGAACAGTGGAGGAGACTAAAAGGAGCCATTATAGAGGTAGCTAGCCAATGCATTAGGATAGTGGTCAAAAGGAAAAGAAGAAAGAAACCACTGTGGTTCTCTAAAGAGGTGGGAGACAAAGTAGGGGCTAAAAGAGCAAGTTTCAGCAAGTATAATGGGACCCAAAGGGAGGAGGACAGGGAGGTGTACCTTGAATGTTTATGAGAAGCAGAGAAGGCTGTTAGGAAAGCCAAGGCACAGACAGAGGAGGGCTTAGCACAGACTGTGAAAAAAGGGGACAAGACATTCTATAGTTACATCAGTGACAGAAGAAAAAATAGGGTGTGGTGGATTGTGAGGCTTAAAGGGGAGAAGGGAGAGTGTAAGGAAGGGAATCTAGAAAAGTCAGAATTACTGAACAAATACTTCTGTTCAGTATTTACTGAGGAGGGAGAGGGTCCCGGACCACAGTTGGGGAGCAGAGGCAATGGGGGGAGAGAAGTGGACACTAGTCCATTCACAGTGGAGAGAGTTCTGGAAGAACTCACAAAGCTGAAGGTGGATAAAACTATGGGGCCAGATGACATACACCCTAGGATATTAAGGGAGCTGTGGAGGGAACTAGCAGCACCTCTGGCCACCCTGTTCACAGAGTCACTCAACACAGGCATGGTTCTAAAGGACTGGAGCAGGGTGCATGTAGTCCCACTGCACAAAAGTAGTAGTAGGGTGGAAGTGGGGAAGTATAGGCCAGTCAGACTAACCTTAGTGATGGGAAAGATCATGGAGACACTGCTGAAAGAAAGGATAGTGGCACACCTGGAATCCATTGGTGCCCAGGATCTGAGGCAGCACAGATTCACATCAAGAAGGTCTTGTCAAATGAATCTGATAGATTTTTTTTTTTGATTGGGTGACTAGGCAAGTGAATCAGGGATGGGCCGTAGACATCGCCTACCTGGATTTCAGCAAAACCTTTGATACCGTGCCACACAGAAGGCTGGTTAACAAGATGAGTAGTCTGGACATGGGGCATAAGGTGCTACATCAGGTTATAAACTGGCTGATGGACAGAAGGCAGAGGGTAGTGATAAATGGGATCCAATCTGGGGAGAGAGGGATGACCAGAGGAGTGCCTCAAGAATAAGTACAGGGGCCAGTCCAGTTCAATGTCTTCATTAGTGACATTGCACAGGGGCTGGAAGGAAAGGTCTGCCAATTTGCAGATGACACCAAGATCTACACAGTGTGGATACTACAGAAGGGGTGCAGCAATGAAGAGGGACCTGGAGAAGCTTAAAATATGGTTGAAGGTGTGGCAACTGAGGTTCAATGCAAAAAAGTGCCAGATAATGCACTTGGGTAGGGGGAACCCTGGGCAGAGCTACAGGATGGGGTGAGGTACTGACTGTCACCAAAGAGGAAAGGGGCCTAGAGGTTGTCATATATGATGACCTTAAGGTATCAAAGTAGTGCACAAAGGCTGCAGGGAGGGCCAGTGGCATGCTGGGGTGCATAGGCAGAGGCATTACCAGTAGGAGGTGGGAAGTGGTGATGCCATTGTATAAAACACTGGTAAGGCCTCACCTGGAGTACTGCATGCAGTACTGGAGACCACACATGCATAAGGACATAAACAAGGTGGAAGCAACCAGAGAAGGGTGAGAAAGAGGGTGTAGGGCTTGCACCACAAAACATATGAGGAGAGACTAAGGAACCTCAATATGTACTCACTGGAGGAGAGGAGAGAGCAGAAGGACATGATTGAAACTTTCAAGTACCTTAAGGGCATAAATAAGGTGCAGGTGGGGGATATTTTCCAATGTAGAAAAGTACTAGAACAAGGGGGCACAATATGAAATTGGGGGGGTAGATTAAGAGATAATGTGAGGATGTTTTTCTATACAGAAAGGGTAGTTAATGCTTGGAATAGTCTGCCACAGGAGGTAGTGGGGGCAAGCACAGTGGAGGGGTTTAAGCATGCCTGGGACAGGTACAGGGGAACCTTGGGCAGGAAGGGAGTGATGAAAAGCCATTGACCACTTTATGTGAGTGGATAAATAAATGTATTGGGCCTATGGGCAGATTGGATGGGCCTAGTGGTCCTTATCTGCTAACAATTTCTATGTTTTTATGTAATTCAAAAAATACTGGCCATTGGCAAACACCAGCAGTTGTGTTTTCCTAATTGTGCCCAAGGAACACGATTCTGGCCTTAGTTTTTGAAAATAGTGGTTGCAAATATTTTTTTTTACTAAGCCACTTGTAGTGTAGCAAATTTGCAGCCCTGTTTGCAAAATTACCACAAATTGTGGCAGTTTTCATGCAACTAACGGCACTGTTGCATGAAAACTGCTGCAAATTGCATCACTGTTTCATGAAAACTGTCGCAGTTTGTGGCACTACTTTGCTTAAAAAAAAACATTGACCCCTGTAAAAAATCTAAATTTTTCCTGGCCATTTTTTTAAAAAAAATGAGGCAAGAATTAGATTCCTATGCCACTATTTAGGTAAATACCTGCTGGTGTTTACCTAATAAAAGGATTATTTTTATCCTTTTATTGCCTCAAATGGGGCTGTGGCATGTTTTAATTAAAAAAAGTTTCCGCTGATGTAAGAGTGCCCAATCGCCATGATGGCAGTAGAAATCCATCCCCCCATCAGTGTGTGACACTGGGGTGCCCACTCCCAGTGTCCCAAAATATTCAGTTTATAAAAACTAAACTGTTTTTGCTGATATCAGGGTGCCCAATCCCCATGTCAGCACTAGAATCCTCCCCCACCAGTGTGGGACACTGGGGAGCCCACTCCCAGTGTCTGTAGTAATGTCCTACCCCCTTCCAGTACTTGCAAAAATAATGCTTTTGCAGATATTAGGGTGCCCAATCCCTGTATCAGCACTAGAACCCCCCCGGCCACTGTGGGACACTGGGGAGCCCACTCCCAGTGCCCCAGTTATGTACTACCCCCCAGTATTGTGGGACACTGGGGAACCCACCCTCAGTGTCCCAAAATATTGCTTAAATTGTACCTGTGAAAAAAGAAAACAAAGCCCCAAAGTATTTTTTTTCTAAAAAAAAGAAACGGTCCCTTGTCATCTCTCCTGTCCACCTCCCCATTCCCAACCATCCCACTGAGCAATTACCATCGGAGATTGTCGGTTGTCATCTTCTGTGGACCAGGACACGTCTGCACTCTTCAAAGTTGAACCACGAACGGAAGAATCAAGGTAAGTGCCATATAATGGCTGTCAATGGCATTTTGAACTCTCAGCCTTTTTCTGGTGGTTTTGCACCAAATTTTTAACTTCAGCTTTTTGGGACCCCATCTCATGAGCACTGTCACTGTTGTTTCGTTAACTGGACCTGTATGGTGATTTCATGGTCACTGCACAAAATCACCTTTCAGGACTGAGTAATGAAATGACAGTGCCAATGTTCATGAGGTGAGATCCCAAAAAGACCATGTTGAAAATTTGTTGCAAAAATACCCCCAAACTCCCTTGTTATGCGTGGTTGGTGAAATATTTCTACTTAAGCGTAACTTGGCAATTCTTAATATTTTCTCTCCAAATTTTCAGTAAAGTAATTTCTTCACACCACCTCACGAATAGTACAGCTGTCATTTCTCACATCCTACCTGAAATATGTTTCTGCAACTGTGGTGCAGAATGGTGTTTTGCCATGGGGTGATAAAAAGACTATGTTGAAAATTTGGTGTCAAAATATGAAACAATGACAAAGTTATGACCATTTGTTACAATTTCAATACACCTGCTGGTAACGATGGACATTTTCAATATTATGATCCCTGATTTACAACATAGCCTTCTTATTACCCCACATCATGTATGTCACAGCTGTAATTTTTCAAATCCTGCCCATGTTTTTTTTACCTGTGGTGCAGAATGGCATTGCAGTTGCACAGAATTAGGTTTTGGTGGGGCTCTAAAAATTTTCTGTACATTGTACATGTCCTGGGGTAATCAGATATCTATGGTGATAACGTGCTTTTGCATCTACTAAGGGATGAGTGTGCAGGGTCTGACGGACCCTGCTCTCACACAATAAAATAAGGGAAATCACAGTACATGGGAGTGTAGGGCCCAAAGGGCCCTGCAGTCCGACAGGGAGATGAAGGTTAATTACAATGTCTCGACCTGCAATCTCATTAATAACTATGGCTATGTTGATACTTTCACAAAAAGTAAGGAAATTCATTGCAAAAAACTATTTTAATGCATCAGCTAGGGTTTATATTACTGCAACAAAAGCATGGGAATGTGGTGTTAGGGTTCCTAACCCTAACACCCCATACTGAGCCCCCAACCAACCCTACCACCCCACCCCACCCCCAGCACTTACACACAAATAGGCATTGGGTTGTGCCTTGGGGTCATTGTCCCAAACACTCACTCCATTCTCCTATCCTGTACCATCTCAGCTTTCTTACACATGAAATGGGGTGAGCATTAGGTTTGATGACCCCAAGACACATCCCAATGCCTGTTAGTGTGTGGAAGGTAGGGGTGGGGTGGGGTGTGGTGGTAGGGTTGGTTGGGGGGATAGGGTAATAGGGATGGTATCCCTAACACCACATTTCCATACTTTTGTTGCTGTAATATGAACCCTAACTGATGCATTAACTGAGTTTTTTCAATGAATATATATATATATATATATATATATATATTTATATATCAATTGCAAGACACATTGTTAATGCATCAGTTAGTGTTAAAGTGACAAAAGTAAAGGAAATGTGGCATTAGGTTTCCAACCGTAACACCCATTCCCCACCTACACAGACCCAGAGCAGTGGGGGTCTGTCTTAGGAACCATGACTCAAGCGCTCACCCCATTCCATTGCAAAATTAGATGACATGATTACAGAATAGGCGAATGGGGTTAGCATTAGGGTTGAGGTCCCAAGACAGATCCTCCTGCAGAGTGGGGGAATGGGTGTTAAGTGTGAAACTAATGCTACATTTCCTTCTCGTTGCTTGACACTAACTGATGTATCAATATGTTTTTTGCAATTAATTTCCTTACTTTTTGAGATAGTGTAATTGTATCCTTATTTTACTGTGGGAGCACAGGGTACTTTGGACCCTGCACAACCCTGCACTTTCATCCCTCCACAGAAGCATATATGTATCTAGTTATGAAAGCACAGGGACCTCTGGCCCCTGCACTTCCAGTTATAGCACAACAGTCACCAAATTGTCACCATAGCCATGTTATTACCCCACCTCATGCTGCCAGTGCAGAAACTTTTTCAATCCCCACCACAACATATGGCAGAGTGGAAAAATACATTTTGGACAGGATTTGAAAAATGACAGCTGTAACATTCCTCTGTGTGAGGAAACAGGCAGATCTATCACCTTCTTGGAGGTACTTCCTATTGCCAGGGCAATTAGGGCAAGAAAAGGGAGAATTCAAGAGTTTAATGAATGGCTGGTGCCCTGGTGTTGGGAAAGGAGTACAGGCTGGTAGGAGGGTGGGGGCTGGGAGAACAGTAGTCTTTATGCAAAAGATAGACTGCAGCTAAATGAGGAAGGAAAAAATGTACTGAAGACAAGGATAGGGAAGCACATTGAGGAGCATTTAAACTAGGAGAGGGGGTAGCAGGATGGATAGAGGTGTTTAGAGGCCTAGTGATGTGAAACCAAATGGGCTTGCCCCCATCATAACAAGGTAAGGAGGAAGGCAACTACTAAGGGAGCAGACATAAGGGGAGAGACGTGGGGGTAGAGACAAGGGTTGTAGGGTGGTAACACTAAATGCTAGGAGTCTGTGGAATAAGGTCAATGGAACTGCAGGATCTCCTGGAGGAGAGGGGGGTGTGGACTTGGCAGCTATAACCAAGATATGGGCCACACAAATCCATAACTGGGACATGACAGTTCTGGGGTACAGATTACACTGGAAGGATGGGAAAAAGGGGAAGGGGGGTAGCACTCTATGTAAAGGGAGGATTAAAATGTGTAAGGGAGGAAGGATATGAAAGTGATACAGAAGCACTGTGGGGTGCAGCTACAGGAACCCAAAAATAGATCACTAAGACTGGTGGTGGTGTACAGGTCACCCTCTCAGTCTGAAGGAATGGACAGGGTACTAGCAGATCATATCAGGAGGAACTGTGTGAAATGAATGGTGGTGATAGTAGGGGACTTCAACCTGCTGGAGGTGGAGTGGGACACACCTACCACAAAGAGCAGAAGGGAGCAGGTAATGCTGGATGCCTTCCAGGAAAGCTTTTTAGTACAGTTGGACAAAGAACCAACTAGGGAAAGGAACACCTTTGACCTCATACTGACAAACGGAAAGTGTGTGAGGGATGTGAGGGTGGAGAAACCACTGGGGGGGGTGACAACCAGACAGTATGGTTCCAGTTACAGATGACTAAAGAGAGGGGGGCATCTGACATAAGGGTGCTGGATTTCAGAAATGCCAAATTTAAGATGTTGAGAGAAGTGGTACAAGGGTTCATGTGCAAAATTCAACTGGGTATGGACACACAAGAAAGGTTGGAACTGATAAGTCAGGGGATCGTGGCAGCAACATAAACCTGCTGTAGGGACAGACTAAGAAGGTTAGTGGAATGAAACCAATCTGGATAAGTAAAGGGGTGCTAGACAGGGTGAGGAAGAAAAGGGCAGCTTACAGGAGTTACAGAAAATCAGAGAGGGAGGAGGATAGGGAGGAATATCTAAAAGAAGCAAAGGAAGTGACAAGGGGGGGTAATGGCAGCCAAGGCAGCAAGGGAACTCAAGCTGGTGCAGGGCATAAGAAAAGGGAAGAAAGACTTCTCCAGGTATATGAGGGAGAAAAGAAGCTGTAAGGACCAAATTGTAAGAATTTAGATGGTGGGGAGATTGGTGGAGGGGGGATGAAAAGGCAGTAGTGCTCAATGACTACTTCTGTTCAGTCTTTAAGAAAGAAAAGCAGGGATCACTAACCATAGTAGGAGGGAGGATAGAAATAGATGGGGGAGAGGTGATGGATGGAGAAATCACAGTGGGGAGAGTGCTGGAGGGGTTAAGGAAATTGAGGGTAGACAAGGCATTGGGACCAGATGGAGTACATCTGAGAATGCTGAAGCAGCTGGCAGAGGTCCTGGCAGGACCCTTGCCAGACTTATTTAATTCATCTCTAAACACAGGATGCATATTGCAGGACTGAAGATTGGCTCAAATGGTTCCCCTCCACAAGAATGGACCCAAGGACCAACTAGGGATCTATAGGCCAGTAAGTCTAATGTCCATAGTGGGAAAGCTAATAGAGATGATCCTAAAAGAGAGGCTAGTGGCACTACTGGAGGTGAAGAGGGCGCAGGATGGGAGGCAGCATGGCTTGGTCTGGGGCAGATCATGCCAGACCAGCCTGGTGGAGTATTATGACTGGGTGACTAGGCAAATTGATGGGGGCCATGCGGTGGATGTCATGTACCTAGACTTCAGGAAGGCCTTTGGTTCTGTACAGCACAGGAGTCTAGGAAGCAAGCTACAGGGTACAGGAGTGGGAGCAAGAATGGTGTGGTGGGTGGAGAACTGGCTAAAAGATAGGCAGCAGAGGGTGGTGGTAGATAGGGAATACTCAGCCCCTAAGTCTGTGACAAGTGGTGTTCCACAGGGGTCTGTGTTGGGCCCAGTGCTGTTTGGCATATTCTTTGCAGAAATCTCAGATGGCATCAGCAGCAAAATCAGCCTATTTGCAGATGACATCAAGATGGGAGCAGTGTGGTGGATGACCGGGGGTGTGGGTTGTGGAGGCTACAGGAGGATCTGCAAGGCTGGAGGCATGGTTGGACAGATGGCAGTTGGGGTTCAATGCAAAAAAATGCAAGGTGCTGCACTTCAGAACAAAACAGCTGAGAAGAAGCTACCATCTTTGGGGGGGTGCAGCTTGAGGTAACAGAAGAGGAGAAGGATCTGGGGGTACTCATCATGGGAGCAATGAACAATTCCACACAATGCAGAAAGGTAGCAGCAATAGCTAACAAAATGCTGGAGTGCATTGCAAGGGGCATTACCTCGAGAAGAAGGGAAGTTATTCTACAGTTATACAGCTCATTGGTTAGACTCCACCTGGAATACTGCATGCAGTACTGGCTCCCATACCTCCAAAAGAACATTAGGCTGCTGGAGGGGTGCAGCGTAGGGCAACAAAGATGATTCAGGGCATGGGGGAGTTGCCATATGAGGTCAGACTAAAAGAGTTAAACATGTACACACTGGAGGAGAAGAGGGATGGGCGGGTACATGACTGAGACCTTCAAATACATGAAAGGGATAACTAAAACAGACACAGAGGGACTTTTCAGGAGGAGGGTGGGGAGAGTCACTAGGGGCCATGAAATGAGATTGGAAGGGGTAGATTCAGGAGGGAGGTGAGGAGGCATTTCTTTATGGAGATGGTGGTGGCAAAGTGGAGCGCATTACCAGTTGAGGTGGTGGCACGTAACTCAGTGGAATGCTTCAAGAAGGGGTGAGACAGGGCAAAGGGAAGAGTAAGGGGAGGTAAAGGGCGGGGTGGTGGGGCAACTTCTGAATAGGGAGCTAGCTGCAATCTCAAGCGGCCTAGACAGACCATGATGGCCTTTTGCTTTTGGCAAATTTTGTATGTTCGTATACATGAGGTGGTGTAATAAGATGGCTATGTTGAAAATGTGGGTTCAAAATATTTAAAATTTACAAAGTTATGAGCAGGCATAGTGAAATTGTGACAAATAATTATAACTCTGCCATTTTAAATAATTTTGACTCCAAAGTTTCAACATAGCCTTCTTATAACCTCACCGCATGTATCCAGTAAAGAACATTTTCAAATTCCCACCAAAACATAATTCAGCACAACTGCAACACCATTCTGTGCCACAAGTGTGAAAACACATTTTCCCAGGATTTCAAAAATGATAGCTGTCACATACATGAAGTGGAGTAATAACAAGGCTTTGTTGAAAATATGGGGTGAAAATATTGAAAGTTTCCAAAGTTCTGAGTGTGCATAGCGAGATTGCAAGGAATGGTCGTTACGCAGTCATGTTTTCAAAGTTTGACCCCAGATTTTGAACATAGCCTTATTATGACCCCACCTCATGAACAACATGACTGTAATTACACAAATCCCACCAGAAAGGTGATTTCTCCAACCAATGTGAAATCACCTTTCCTGCAGGAGTTGCCTAATGACAGTCATAGTTCATGAGGTGGTGACCCCAGAACACCATGTTGAAAATCTGGGGTCAAAATGATGATAAACAGCTTAGTTATGGCCAAAAGTTTAACCCCTCCTATTGAAATACATTGAAATGCATTTACCTTAGTTCATATTGAAGTTGCTGGTTCCAGCAGTAAGACGTGTCTTCAATCTGCAGAGCGGGTCTTGAATCTGGACTTCCAAAGGTGAGTGGCAGTCTCTGGGGATGTCATGGGGGTGTGGGGAGGTGGATGCACAGGGGGTGGTCAGGTGGGGGATGCAAGTGTGATCTGCCATGGACTTTTTTTCAGTTTTTTAAAAACATTTAATACATTGAGGGACTTTTTTTTTTTTACTTCAGCAAAAGCAAAAATAGGAAAAAGGGAGAATGGCAGGAATACCACTACCACCAATGAAAAAAAGGGTATTCAAGGGCAATGACTACCACTAGACACCAGGGAAAAAAAATAGGAGCATTGAGACCCCCCCAAAAGAAGCGGATGGGATAAATAAATCAAGAAATTAAAGAAAAAAATACATATAAATAAATATATATATATTTCAAACACAGGGTGGGGGGTGCTACTAGCAACATGGATTTACCCCATTGAGGGGGGTTATATCATAAAGAATAAAAGAAAAACATAAAACTATACAAAAAACATACAACAAAGGATTGTTTTTTTTCTGCCAGACAGAATCCTTTTCTGCCAGGAGAAATAATTTCCCACAAATCATTTGCTGTGGTTGCAGAAAAGGATTCAGTCTGTTGAAAAATAACGGTTTTCCCAACAGATGGCTAAAGTTTTCATGACCAGATAGCCATGACAAAATCCTTGTTTGCCAGCTGATTTCCTTTTTTGCCATCCCAATTCATCGTGGCAAAAATGGAAATCGTCTGGTGAACCAGGATTCCCAGTCTTGCCATCTTGTGAAAAGTTTAAATCCTTGTTCGCCAGCCAATTTCTTTTTGCCACAATGAAAAAGGAATAGCGAAAAAGGAATTTAATGAGTGGTGAAAAAGGATTTAAAATGTTAAGAAAAAAGTTTCTAGGGACATAGCAACACCAGAAACCACAACGCACACCTCATTAACTCCCGATGAGCAAAATACATACTTATGTGTAACAGATCTCCCTGAGCACGGTTATGACAGTTTTTTTATTGGCAATAACAAAAAACAAGATGGTTCACCAAAAAGGATTTTTTCTGGTGAACAAGAATTGGCTTATCAAGAAAAAAAAGGATCCTTATTTGTCAGAGCAACATCCTTTTCTTTCCATTCCTCTTTCGAAAAGACTGAACTGAGCATGCTCAAAACACAAAATTGTAAAATTAAATAACTTTGAAATGGATTAATATTTTTTCACCAAATCAATGCAGGCATGCTCTGTGGGGCAAGAACCTTCTACGCTGAAAACTGCTGACCAGAATTCCAACCTGTTTGGAAGCAGTGTGATGACAAAACAACTGTGAAAAAGAGGGAAGTTTAATGTTCTTTCACTATGTGCAGCATAAAATCTGCTAATATGACCAACGTGAAACTTGGCACATCAAGACATCTACCCCTGGAGACTAGGCATGGAAAATGTTGTGCAAATCTGTTGAATGGTTGCAAAGATGATAAAGTGCAAAACTTGATGTTTAACATTAAAGTGCCCACTCAACCCTAAATATAGTGGCGCTACCGTGCCACTAACATATATGTATGTGTGTGTGTGTGTATATCAATATCTATATATCCATATATATCTATATCTATATATATTAGATATATATATATAGATATTTATATAACTATATATATTTATATATATATATATATAGATATATATATATATATAGATATAGATATATATATATATCTATATATCTATATATATATATATATCTATATATATATAGGGATACATGATGGGAGAGTGTGGAATATGGAAAATATTTGCATGAGTGCAGAGTGCTAATATCATGAGTGTTGAAGGCATGAGTGATATTATTGCAATTCACTCTGCACATGATTGCCATATTCCACAAGTCGCACATCATGTGTGCGATTTATACAGTAGGGCTACTATCCATTGGGAACATTTTTGTCTGTGTTTTCTCCCTGTTTACTCTTTTTTTTTATTTTGGTAACTGGGTAAGTTTTTAGGGGGGACCTGGGAGCACTTTGCATTTAAGTGATTTGTTCAGAGTCACACAGTATTGAAATGGAAGTTGTGAGAATCAAACACTGGACTGGGCTGCTGGATGTAGGAAGTTTGTTCACTGCTTGTTACTCTAAACTCTAGGCTATACTGACAGCACTGTTTGTGTGTGGTCTGGGTGTGTGTAAGTGTTTCTGAATGGGCTGAGACTGTTAGACACTATGAGAAACAGGTGCATGTGATTTGCAATGATAATTGTGTTACCTGCAGCTACGAGTGAGAAACAGACTGTTTATTCAGTAAGTTGCAGGCTTCACTGAGACAGAGAAACTGTTACAGTCAGCACTCAGAAAGAGAAACTGGCTTATGAAGGAGGCTGGTTTGAAGATTAGAGCAGTATAGTAATGGGCTAGGATTGTCAGAATAACTATGAGACACAGGTGATTGTCTTTTACAATGCTAATTGAGTTAGTTGCAGGATTCACTGAGAAAGAAACTGTGAAGCTATTAAATGCAGGCTGCAGTGTAGATGGTCTCACTCTGGTGACATCACCATTGTTGTATATTTGCTGGTGATGTAGACACTGTGGGTTTATCAGGAAATAAACCCATAGTGGTGATGTCATCACAGTGCTTATACAATGGCTGTGAAAATAACACCATTTACTGCATAGCATATCACTTCACCCCATTGTATAAATATATATATATATATATACACACACACACACACACACACATACAGTAGAAGCCACTTACAGGGGATGCAGTTAAAGGGGACATACTCTTAATTAGGACGATCCCCTGGGCACCGATTTTTGGCTAATGTTATTCAATGGGACCAGCTTCTGTTTAATTGGGACAGTCCTGTTGCTTAATTGGGAAGATTATCTAGTCACAGGTGTAGGAAAAGGTGTTGAAAATGTAATTGCACCTTGTTAAGTGCTTGTTAATTGCCCTGCATTTAAGCTCTTTCACATTCCTACCTACTTAGCATCTCTCTGGAGTGTGTTTAGCAGGCCTCTGGAGTGTGTTTGGTTTGTAGGATGGTATCTTCAAGCAACAACAAAAAAGTCGATCTCCCACTGAGTGAGAAAATAAAAGTTATGAAGGCTTTGCAGCTGCCCAACCCCTCTCTCTCAAAAGTTGCTAAGTGAAGTTAAGTGCTTTTAATTAAAGTTCAGTATGTTGCCTTCACCAGTTAAATAAAGATTAAATCAAGAACCAAACCAAACACCGGAACAAAACTAACATGCAGGTATAATATATAAATAAATATATATATATATAAAATACCTGCACAGTAGCCCAAGCATAGTTAGGGTTGGCAGGCCACTTCTATGTTAAACCCCAAAGTTTGCACTTTAATGACTTTGCAACCCTTTTTCTTATTTTCTTGAAATTTTGCATCTGTGCTGTCCAACACATATCTCTGGATCTGGAAAATTTTGTTCTGATTGGATGTACGGTTGCTGAGCTGTGGAGTGCCAAAAACATGAAAAATCCTCAACTTTTGTACAATTTTTTTCAGGCTCCAGAGAGGGAATGGTGTGTGTGTGTGTCTTGCTTCAAATGTGCATTTGTATATGTGGCCTGGGTCAGGGTGGTGCCTTTTGAAGACCTGGTGAATACATATTAATCTTTTCAAAAGTAATGGAAGTTTTTCATGTCCCGTTTTAGCCTATGGCAAGATTTATATGGGCGATGTGAAAACTTTTGTGAAAACGTTTTTGTTTTCATGCTGCCACCATCTTGTTTTCAGTTAGCGAGAGACAAACAACATTGTAAATCAAAAAATAGTGCCTCTTGCTAAATACCAACACTTGTGTTTACCTATTCAGGCATTAAAGGAACTTGCCCCTAGCATTAGTTTTTGTGCAGGTAGTCTGGAAATATGTTTTTCAACATTTCTCCACCATTTTGCCATTTTGTGGTTGGACAAATAATATTTTTGTGCGTGGCTAAAAAAAATAGTTGCACTACAACATATTTTTTGTTACGAGGCAACATGTTTCTTTGTGGGACAACATTTTATTATGACAAATTGGAGTGCCGTGAAAAAAAAAAAAGTTGTCACGAAAACAATGGTTGTAAACATTGTCCCATAAGCTGCTTCTTTGTCAGCTCGCTGCAAGTAAACAGTTAGGACTTTTGGACAAACATTTGCAGGGTGGCAAGCCCTTGACTCAGAGATGTTCCTTTTGCTGATTTGGTGAAAAAATTAAAACCAGTTCCCTAGTTGTGGCATTCCAAAGTTAAGAAATTTCCCGTAGGAAAACATTGAGGAGCCTGTGGCGCCTTTCTGGTGCCTGTATCTCAAAAATTAGTCAAGATATGGAAATTCTGCTACCCACAACTTAGGTGGACTAAGCCCCTGTGGATGTTGTGAAGTCATGATTACTACTGCAATGGAATTTTTTTTCATAGTTGCTACAGTTACTGAGATATTGCCAAATTACTGCTACAAGGTTTTATTTTCATGACTATAGAGCTGTGGTATGACTCCATACTTATGTGTAAGTGGGAGCCCAGGGCTCAGAGGCCCCATGCTCCCTCTTATGCATCTCAGTATATACAATTGGGGAGCTTGAGGGGAGTGCAGGGCCTGGAGGGCCTGTGCACTGCCCCCAAATCAGTGTTCCAACCAGATCCACTTAACAGAGGGTTCAGTGAACCATCCTCCAAAATTTTCAGGATACTATTTGTTTTGAGGGTACAGCACACCCCTGCATTCAACACACCCATGCAGTTAAAAAAAACACTGGCACCTTTACAGTGGTGATCGTGCAAAAGTATACTGGTAGCGCAGTATACTGCTATTGCACAACATGTGTACCTCTACCGAGCAATTGCGCAATCTCACAAAAGTATATTGGTAGCGCAATATACTTCTACAGTGCAACATGTATACCTCTACCATGCCATTGTGTGAGCACCGCTGTACATGTAGTGAACCCTCTTCACAGACAGATGAATGTGAATTTTTTTTACAGTATTCACGTCCATCTATGAGTAAATGGGAACACTGCCCCAAAGTCTTATTTTTTTTTGTGTGTAATGATATGGGTCCCACATTTTTGTGCGTAATGATATGGGTCCCACATTTTCATATTGTTATGTCCCCCAAAAATGTGACTTTGAGGGGGGGATTGCAGGACTGGAAGGTCCCATGCTCCCAGATGTGCATTTGAGTATGCAAAACTGGGCAGTGTAAGGGGAACGCATGGCCCAGAGGGCCCACGTCCCCACAACCACATTCCATTTACATTACACTTTCTTGAAAAGAAGGGAAATTCTTTGCAAAAACTCCATTAATGCATCAGTTAGGGTTGATAGCACAGCAACAAAATTGTGGAAGTTCCACTTTAGGGGTCTCACCCCTACCACCCCACCCTCAACACATAATCAGGCATTGGGGTGTGCCATGGGGCCATCAGACCTATGTCTCACACCATTCTCCTATATTGTACTGTGTCAGCTTGTTTACATATGGAATGGGGTGAGAGTTTGGCCTGATGATTCCTATGGTACACCCCAATGCCTGTTTTGTGTGAAGGGTGGGGTGTGGTGGTAGGAGTGGGAACCCTAATGTAGAATTTACATGCTTTTTGTCACAGTGCTATCAACCTTAACTGATGCACTGATATATATATATATATATATATATATATATATATATATATATATATATATATTATGGTAGCACAGTAGTGCTTCACAGTTAGGGTTGAGGAGCCATTTACATGTTAAACCTAAAATTTTGCACCTTAATAACTTTGCAACCGTTTAATGGATGTGCCTGAAATTTGGAATACACGATCAAGAACCATCGGTCTTGGGATCTGTCAACTTTCATACTGTTTAGATATACAGCTGCGGAGCTATTAGGTGTGATCTGTGCAGGCGTTTACGTATTTTTGGAATTCTTTGGTCATCTCTAGAGGTTGCATGGTTTCCACAACTGGTAGAAAATCTTCAAGAATGCGCGGCCGGGGTCCCCGATGTGCCTTTTGAAGATTTTGTGAAAAAATATTAAACAGGTCAAAAGTTATTCAAAAAACAAGTTCCCATTATAAGTCAATAGGAAAAGTTAACAAAAAGTTCAACAGTGTCACAAATGCAGTTTTTACTTTCGCAAATGGCCCTTTTACTGTCGCAAATCTGCCATTTTGTTTTCAGTTGGTCATCAGAAAAATGCTTGGCATTTAAATTTGGGACCCTCTAGCAACCTAATTCTTTTTGTATTCACCTAGTCAGACCCTGAGGATGCTAGGCATGTCTTTATTTTGGGGTAAAACACCCCAGACATGTGTTTTTCAGATTTCGTGAAAACGTACTTTCACAAAGGACTTTCACACTTGCGCCAGTGTCGAATGAATTTGTGAAAGCCTTCGTAAAGTTTGACAGTACTTTTCCAGGCTGTGTGAAAATGACAGCAATTCTTTGGCACCCTGCTGCAAAAGAACGGTTTGGTCTTTTGGGCTGGAATTTGGAGGGAGAGTAGCCAACATCTCACAGATGTACCTTTCAGTCTTTTGGTTAAGAAATATTACAGGGTGGCAAAGTTACGACACTCCAAAGTTGACACTGTTTCCCATAGGATAATATTACGGCGTCCGCCGCATTACAGGAATTCTTTGACGCCCTGCTGCAAAATAATGGTTTGGTTTTTTGGGCTGAAATTTGGAGAGAAGAAAGCCAACATCCCACAGTGAAAAAATATTACAGGAAGCAAATGTTATGGCACTCCGAACTTCTCTTTTTTTCCCCATAGGATAACATTACGGTGTTCGCCACGCCTTTCAGCGCTCGTATCTTGGAAACGGTGCGAGATACAGACTTTTTGTCTGAAAAATGCTTAGCCCCCAAATAGCAGCTAAGTACAAAACTAGCCAGGAAAGTCATAAATCATATGACATTTAATTTTTTTTCTACGTCGTACGGTTCCTGAGATATAAGCAATTTACTATTCCAACTCCTCATTTTCTGCTCCAAGACCCATTATTATGCATACATTCTTTGTACTCACTGTCTTTATCTATGCAGCTTTTGGGGAAAACTAGCCTGTGCACTTACATTACTGTTACCCTTACCTCTTCTGCTTGCAGTTCCGTAACCGTTTCACTTACTGTTCCCGGGTACGGCACGATGTGCATTACCCTTAGCGTTTCCATTTGCGCTTGTGTTTGCATTATTTTAACCATTTCTGTCTACAGTAGTGTTCATCTTTCTGTTTCACTTTGTGTCACCATGCGCATTACCATTTGCGTTTGTAGACACCATCTTACTATGTGAAAAGACATCACGTGGCGGGCCCCTCGCTCCAGCTGCCGCATTACATTCACTATTTCTCATTATACTTCTCAAAAAGAAGGGAAATTAGAGGCAAAAAACTCTGTTTAATGCATTAGTTAGGGTTGTTCCACAGTGACAAAAGTGAGGAAATTCGGTGTTAAGGTTGAAAGCCCCCCTTAGCCCCACCGCCCACACCCCTAACCGGCATCAGGGTGCGCATTGGGGTTGTCATTCATAACTCTCACCCCATTCTCCTATACCTCTGCTTCTTCAAACATCTGATGGGGTGAGAGTTAGGGCCGGCAACCCCAACATGCACCCCAATGCTGGTTGGGGGTGTGGGCGGGGGGTCCAAGGGGGGCCTTCAACCCTAACACCACATTTCCTCACTTTTGTCACTGTGGAACAACCCTAACTAATGCATTAAACGAGTTGTTTTGCCTCTAATATATATATATCTCTCTCTCTCTCTCTCTCTCTATATATATATATATATATATATATATATATATGTATTCTTTGCAAAAATCTTTGTTAATGCATCAGTTAAGGTTGTTTCCACAGTGACAAAAGTGTTGAAATTCAATGTTAGGGTTACAGTCCACCACACCCCACCCCACCCCTCCAAAACCCTAACTCTGCATTACCCCCCCCACACACACACACACACATGTAAGCAAGGGAAGGGCCAAGGCAAGACAACCAACCAGAGACAAGCAGGATCAGGTAACAGAAGTAACCACAACTCTGTAAACATTCTGCAAGACACAGGCATCATCACGGTCCACTACCTGTATGAGTTCTGCTGCCATCATTGTGCCTTGGGGGTAGACACACACAAGCAGGGCAATCATGTGTGATGGGTCACAGTAAGCATTTTTGCATTACAAACATCAATAACAAGATTTAAGCAGATGGCCATATTTCAGTAGTTAACAACTGATGAAACACACATTATGTTATCCACACATAATGTATTAAACATGACAGTTTGTGTGAGCCTTGGAACAGCCATTGTATGTTTGCATTTTTTTTCTGATGCAGTGAGTCAGTCCTAATAAACAGTGATAATAATAAAAGTAATTTTTTTGTAGTATAGTTTACAAGTAAGATGTAAAAGCAACAGTTGTAACATGCAAGGGTAACCATAACATACTGTTAATGAGTATTTCCAGGTAACACAGCAGTATAACAACATGTGATGGTGCTAGTTTCCCACCTGAGCAGTATCTCCAAACTACTGTAAATGTGTCAGATCTATCATTCCTGCTACCACATGCCTATGTGGTAGCAGCGATATTTGCAGCGACCCAATTGTTGAATTATGACACATATAAATTAATATTTTGAAAATGTGTACAAAGTGTCATTGTATGAAGAAGATATGCCAGCAGTAATGTGTCATCAGACTGTACTGGCAGTATTGAGTCGATTAAACTGTATTTGTTTTTTCATTACATAGTGCTATGTGAAATCAGTAGAGTGTTGTGATTATTGTGATTACAGATGTGCTGGAGTGGTATGGTGTCTTACAATCTTGCATGTGTCTTGCATGTGTGTGGGGGATGGGGTGGGGAATGTGGAGTTAGGGTTTTGAGGAGGGGGCATGAGGTGGGGTGGTAACCCTAACATTGAATTTACACACTTTTGTCATGTGGAAACAACCCTAACTGATGCATTAACAAAGTTTTTCTAACTGTTTTCGAAATACGGGCACCGGAAGGCATCACGGGTGCAGTGTTATCCTATGGGAACATTTCTGAACTTTGGAATGCTGTAACTATAGGCCTGTTCAATGTTTTCATACCAAACCACCAAAAGTCACACCTGTGTGACTAGGGCTTGTCACCCTGGAAATGTCAGGCCAATAGCACAATCCACCTTGCCACAATGAAGTTACAAAGAAACGAACACATAGCAAAATGTGTTTGCGCAGTGTTACCGTGATTACTTTAATGTTATCACAACACTCCTATCTCTATAATGGGAAAGTTGTCGCACACACAAAAATGTTGCTGTGGCTACTATTGTTCCTGAGCTTGAATGTTTGCGTGGCAACAAAAAATGTTGCTGTGATCCAAATCCAGCAAAAACTTGAAAAACATATTTGCAGACAAGCTAGAAACAAACTAAAACCAGGGTCATGTTCCTCAGGGCCCGATTAGGTGAACACAAGTCTTGGTGTTTACCAAAATGCATTATTTTTTTAATTATAGCATTTTATTTCTATTGCTAACTGAAAAACAAGATGGCGGCAGCACAAAAACAATTTCAGACGCTTGACAACAAAAACGTGATCACGAATGTTTTTGCAGTGCACATACATTTTTCCATAGGCTATAATGGGACATGAAAAAATTGAATAACCATTAAACGGAGCAATATTTTTTCACCAAATATTCAAAAACTGTCTCCCTCACATTCGGCTCCCAAGCAAAATTATCCCGGCTTACCGATGTGCCCACATTCTATACCTTGGATAGGTCTCCACTTGAGGCATGCTCCACATATCGTTACCTCGGCATCTGGCTAGATCAGCACCTGGACTTCTTTGCACATGTAGACGCACTGCAAAAAAAACTACATCCCATGCTGGGAGCTCTCCACCGCAACAAACATTGCATCCCCTACCAACCAGGCAAGAAATGGTGCAAAAAATGATCCTCCCAATTTTTGACTATGGCGACATCATTTACGGCGCCGCCCCCCCTACATCCTTAGCCAGGTTAAACCCCATTTTCAACTCCTTCTGCTGGTTCGCCTTGGACCTCCCTCCCAATACCCATCACTGCAACCTCTACCGGTCCCTCGACCTCCCGTCACTCCAAAATCGGCGTTTGCTGCATGGTGTTAGAATCACTGCTAAATTCTGGTCTCACACGCTGCCCTCCTATCTATCAACATCTCTAACCACCGCCCCCCCACCTACCTACGACCTCAGAAACACTGACGCCAGGCTCCTTCACATTCCTCACAGATCCACCCGATCAGGTCAGGTAGCTTTTAGTTTCAGACTGCCCAAACTATGGAACTCACTGGCAGCTGACATCAGACTCTCTACAAGCACTCCCCAACGCAATGCCCTCCTCAAAGAGCATTTTGCTACCAACTGCACATGCTTTCCCCATCGCTAAATAATTCCCTGCATGTCTCTTAACAGCTTCAGACCCACTCTACTCAGCACTTTCTGCCACTGTCTTCTCTCAACTGCTGCTATAGATCGCCTGCCTACCCAAATAGTATTGTATTTCTAACCACACGATGTAAATGTGAATTTTTTTTTTATGTTCGTCCATGCTAATACAACACTGCCTGTTATACTCCTCATCCATTTTCATTGTACCTTCCATATGCATCTCAGCTTCTGCATCCATCCTTCTGGACCACCTGATGCTAGCTGCAAATAACTCATGTGCTGAATTTTGGCCACTGTTGCTACCTGCTTACTTTTGCATGTACTGATTATTGTATTTTTGTATTTTTGTACTGCACTCCTGTAATCCCCTTACCCCAGGGCGCATCTGGAATCGAGCGGTACTCTGCTCAGTATGCCTTCCTGGTAAATCTCTTAAATAAATAAATAAATAAAAAGGCACCAGTTCAACCCTGGCCACATGTAGACAAACAAATTTGAAGCCACCGACACTCATTCTTCAGTCCATTATGGCTTACGGAAGAATTTGCAACAAGCATGATTTTTCACTTTTTGAGCGTGCTATGGTTCTGCAACTGTACATCTGACTGGAAAAAACCTTTAACATCCAGAGAACTATGGTAGGCAGTTCTACATTCAAAATTTCAGGCAAATGGAATAAATGGTTGCAAAGTTATTAAAGTGCAAACTTTGAGGTTTAACATAGAAGTGGCCGTGCAACCCTAACTATAGTGGCAGTTCCGTGCCACTATAAGATATATATATATATATATATATATATATATATATATATATATATATATATATGTATAAATATATCGGGATTGGGATTGGGGGGTGCCAGTAGACACCAGGGCTTTTTACAAGAAAACGACCACATGTGCACATTTGTTCAGGACTAGATGGTCTTGCAACAAGTTTTTTAGAAGAGATGGCTGAAAAAAGAATCCTTTTTTACCATTCCGACTCCTTTTTTTTGTCAGCCTTTTCCATCACTGGCAAACAAGGTAATCAGCTAGCTAATAAGGATTCCCGGTCTGGACATCTGGTCATGAAATTTTCATGACCAGAAGATGGCCAGACTAGAATCCTTGTTTGCTAGCTGATTTCCTTATTCATCATTTCTTTTTCTTCTGGCGAAGAAGGACATTTCCTGGTGAACAAGGATTCTGGTGTAGCCATCTGGTTGTGAAATTTTTACGACTAGATGGCCAGATGGGAATTCCTTTTTGCCAGAACAGTTCCTTGTTCACCATTTCTTTTTCATCATGTGAACAAGGAAATTAACTGGTGAACAAGGATCCCTGGTCTGGCCATTTGGTTGTGAAAATTTTATAACCAGATGGCCAGACCAGGAATCCTTGTTCACCAGTTGATTTCCTTGTTTGGCAGTAAGGAAAAATAAATGGCGAACAAGGAATTTAGAAAGTGGTGAAAAAGGATTTAAATAATGAAAAAAAATGTTTCTGGGGGCATACGGATATTGGAAATCACACAGTACAGCTCATCAACTCCCAATGAGCAGAAATCACACTTTAATGTGTGAAAGAAGTATCCCTGGACAGAGTTATGACAGTTAATTTTGGGAAAACCCAAAATCATGATGGAGGCTCATGAAAAATGGTTTTGATCCTGGTGGCCAATGATCACTTCCTGGCAGCCAAGGATTGGAGCCTCAAGAAAAAAGATAATTTTTTGTTCCATACCTGTCTAAAAGACTGAACTGAGCATGCTCAGAACCCCACATTTTTAAATTTAATAACTTTGGAATGGGTTAATATTTTTTCACCAAACCAACACTGACATACTCTATGGGGCAAACACTTTATACCCACAACATTTTGGAACAAAATTCCAAACCATTTGGCTGCAGCATGATGATGAAAAAACTGCAAACAAAGGTGACTTTTCATGTTTTGTTCACTATGAGCAGCATGGAATCCACTAAGCTGACCAACACACAACTTGGCACATCATGAGTCCTACCAATGGAGACATCACATGCAACATTTCATGCAAATCCATCAAATAGTTGCAAAGCTATTAAAGAGCAAAATTTGAGGGATACCATTAAAGTGTCTGCTCAACCCTAACTATAAGGGCGCTACCTCTCATATATATATATATATATATATATAGATATATATATAGATAGATATATATATATATAGATATATATATATATATATATAGATAGATATATATATATATATATATATTATACCGGCATGGTCATGCCAGTATAGTTAAGGTGAAACTGCACTTCTATGTTAACGTTCAAACTTTGAACCTTATTAACTTTGGAACCGTTCAGTGCTCCCAGGTCACCCCTGAACACAGGCACTTGTGCCTAGTGAGCCTTATCCGGTTACCAAAGACAAAAAAAAAAGGATTTGCCTGAAATTTTGCATGCATAATCTCTTGGGGTAGGTTTCATAACTTACCAAATCTGGGGTAATCCGTTGAGCTGTTCCTGAGATATAAAGTGTTGAAAAAACAGAAAAATCCAGGGTTTTTTTTACATTTCATTGCCATCCTGGATATCAGAAATGACTTTAGGTTTTGGTCTGACATTTTGAGGGGAGAATGCCTTTGGGTCTTAGATGTGCCTTTTGAAAGTTTGGTAAAAAAATATTAATTATTCAAAAGTTATTTAAATTTTATTTTTCCCTTTATTTCCTATGGGAAAAAGTTAGATATCTGGTGCAGCACATTTTCTGCAGCAAAAAAAGTAAAAGTTTTGCACACAATACTTTGGATTTCTGCTGCATAGTATAGTGGGTCCTTGGTTCAATGCCCGCAATGGCTGTATTTTTCTTTGTTTTGTTTTTTTAAATTATCCCTGGCAGTGACAGTTTGTTTCAGTAAGACCCCCATCCCCATATGCATGTGACCCGAGTATTCCCAGACTGTTTTTTCTTTATCATAAAAATACCCTGGTGACCTAGTGATTTTCTGCCCTTCACTGCATCCCTGATACCCACTCCCATTATTTGCCTGGTGGTATAGTGGCCCTGACATTGCCAAACCTCTGCAGTTGCACCACCTCACTCCCATCCCCATCCCAATGCTGGCAGCAGGTGGACCAGCACAGCATTCATCTGTGTGTAACACAACTGGCCCGACCACTGACCTGTCAATGAATGAGTGACTTCTTGTAAGAAGAATGCACTCATTCATTGAGAGCTCAGTCGGTGGGCTGGACATGGTGGAGAGAGGAGGGCTGTGCTGGTTCTGTGTGAGGGTGGGAGTGGGGTGCTGACAGTGCACACCAGCTGGGATGGGGTGTGGCCACTAGACCACCACAGACACTGATTGATCCAAATTAAAATTTTTGTTTTCGTTAGGTGATTGAAAAAAAAGGTCAAACTACTGACTCGAACCCCTGATCCTAGTAGCCTAAGATCACACTCTTTACAATGCACCACAGAATCATTGCCAGCAGTTATGGCTCAGTAATGGACATATCTCATATGGAAATCAGTTGTGCCGCAAAGTAAGCAATTTTCCCGCACACCTGATGTGCGCAAATACTGTTTACTTTGCACAAAACTTCTTTCCATATGAGATATGTGGATTACTGCTCCAGTGGTGTTAGTAATGACCCTATGGAGCAGTGGAAAGACTCCAGCATTAAATTAGTAGGGTCAGGGGTTCAAGTCAGCGCCATAACTTTTTTTTTTTGGTATCACGTGAAAAAAAAATAACATTATTTCTCCCTGCTGTTGTGCTGAATTGTTTCTGCATGCTGGGGATCCTCCACACAATCTAAAAAAGCTAACTATGTATGCCCTGGTGGCAAGTGGCCCCTTTCAGCACCCAATAACCTGCAGGTGCTCAAAAAACTAACTCTGTAACCCCTAGTGAATAGTGACCCCTTCCAGCACCCAATAAGCTACAGGAGCTCAATATAAACTTTATGAAATAGCCCGTACCATGTGCTGGGTACTGCTGTTTACACCAAACCAATACCCATGAGATCCCTGATGGCTAGTGGTACCTCCACCCACTTGCAGCAATCCTCATCTGTATATGACCCCAGTACTCCCGGACTGTATTTTTTTCTGAAAAATACCCTGGTGGTCTAGTGGTTTCCCTCCCCTTCTCCATTCACAGTACTCACTCCAATTATTTACCTGATGGTCTAGTGGCCCCCACTTGACAAACCCTCTGCAGCCCCACCACCCAACTAGCATGCCCATGCCGAAGCCAGCAGTGGGTGACCTGCACAGCTCTCCTCTCTCTAACACAACTGGCATGCCCACTGACCTGTCAGTGAATGAGCAAATTCTTGTAAGAAGAACATGCTCATCCATTTATCGAGAACTCAGCGGATGGGCTGGCTGTGGTGGAGAGAGGAGGGCCATGCCGGTTAGATGCAGTCGGTTCTGAGTGGGGGGTGGGAGCGGGGTGATGACAGTGTACACCTGTTGGGGTGGGGTAGTGCCACTAGACCAATGTGGATATTTACTGAGACCTCAGTGAGCAGGCTGGCCATAGTGGAAAGAGGAGGGCTGTGCCTGTCTGCCTGCTCTGTGCTTCTGGATGGGGTGGGAATGGGGTGGTGACAGAGTACATCTGCTGGGGTGTGGGGGTAGGTGGAGGTCACTAGACCACCATGAAAATAATGGCAATGGCAATCAGGGGTGTGGAGGCGGGCAGGAAAACAGTCTACTACCAGGTTAAGAAGATGGGGGTGGGAGCAGGGTGGTGACAGAGCACACCTGCTGGGGTGGGGTGGAGGGCCACTGGACATCCACGGACATTGAATGTTCCAAATTTTAATTTTTGTTTTTGTTAAGTGATTGAAAAGAAAAAAAAATCAAAACACTGATGTGAACCCCTGCCCCTAGCAGCTTAAGACCACACTCTTTCCAGTGCACTGCAGAATCATTGTAGCAGTTGTCATGCAGTAATGGACATAATTCATATGGAAATCACTGGTGCCACAAAGTAAGCAATTGTCTCACATACCTAATGTGTGCAAATACTGCTTACTTTGCACACGTGCTGGAGAGAGGAGGGCTGTGGACGGAAACCTCATAATACTGATCATGCGAATTAAAAGTCTTCAGTTTTGCCACTTTTTTTACCAAACCAAACTACGTGGTGCCTCATTGCAAAAGTTAACAATATTAGCTGCTCTGTGAATGTTATATTTCTTCAACACTTGATGTTGGATTTTTTGCATATACTTCAAAGGAACTACAAAGCTTCTCCTTCAATCTCAATCAGCAGAACATAGTGTCTAATGGCTAAAGCAGTAAGCAACATTAATGATATGGAAGCAGGACTGACATTGTTACAGTATGTGTCATCCTCTGCTGCTTACTGAATCTCACATTGCATGCTTGCTAACACAACAAATGCCATCTCTCCTGCACTTGTAATGTTATGCTTTTGTCTTCTTGAAACAGCAACAGTATAACAACTGCATCTGAATTAATTTCATCAATTAATTTTACTATTTATACTAAAGAACACCATGTCTATGGAAAAAAAAGTGAAATTCCGTATCTTGCTGACACAGTAAATTCTATTGGGGACTACACAATTATAATGCATGCAAGCAATCAAATACCTCATTGAAATGTGGGATGCAATAAGTGCCTATATTGAAGAGCACTATAACGTGCAGAAAAGTGGACTATGCTGCAAGAAAAAATGGAGACGGTCACACCAACAGTTTTATAAGATCCAGTCTATTGGAAAGGTACCATAAAAACACAGAGAGTGGTATGATGTCCTTCACAAACTGTGGTTAGCAGCAGGAAAGCCAAAGCTAGGAGAATGCTGCTATGAAAGTAAATAAGAAAAAGTACAATTAATAGAAAAGTAATGGAAACATGGTGTACTGCTCTATAGCACAGCATAGAAATAACATTGTATATTGTTTCTTTTCTAGAACATATAAAAAGAATACCACCTTGACCACAGCTTCCTCCACAATCAGTGGATCCTGATCTTGCAAGTCACTGTTCGAGTAAAGTTGCAACAGAAGATTGTTTAACGCAACCTTTAGGTGACATTGCAGTAGACATCTGCTACTTATGCTGACTTATTCATTTCTGTTGGTGAAGTAGATTTGCAACTCACTGTATGTTTCTCACTATTTCTTTATCTATCTCTTTTAAATGACATCAGAAGAAGCATCTGACAGGGATAAGAGGGATGATTCTCCTGCTGAAGTGCAATGGTCATCAGATGATGTCGGTGAAGAACATGATTTGGAGCAACCATCATATAAAGTTACAGATAATGGAGTATATGAAATGTTCAAAATGTTATATTATAAATAAAATTTTAACCATGTATTGCTATTTTTCTTTCTCATTACAGCACAACTCAGAATACAGATACTGCAGAAACTGGACCATCGCACAGGTGTTGTCGAAAGAGGATTCACTGCACTCAGTAAAACTCTTAAACAGCTAATAGATCTTCAACATATTGAGGCACAAGCTGTGAATTCACATGTTGCTATTGACTGGCAAAACCAATAATTTTTTCATGAAATTAACTCACAGCTATGACAAATTAACCCTTAGGCCACCAAGAGAATTAGAATGTATAGGAATTCTGGACTGATATAACTGTCCATGACACAGCAATGGTTAAATTATGGGCAATCCATGTCAGGGAGTGCACCTTGTGAAGATGTGTACAAAGACAAGGATAGCATGCATTAAGATATGCTTTAGAAGTATTATAGCGTGGCTGTTGGCAAAAAAGGTATATGCTACTATTATGTTGGTTTGCTTTTGGCTCTATTTTGAAAAAGAACATTTTATTCAGACATTGGTTTCTTGTTGGCACAGGTTACAACAAAATGACATTGTTATAATAACTGACAGTTATTTCTTTGGTTTTACTATAGTAATCTTTGTTAAACAAAGTGCATTGTGAGTGACACTAAATGTTCTTTGTGAGACATACTACGCTATGCAACTTGGGTGCATCTTTTCTCATCTAAAGATTTAATATACTGTGAAACAATATTTCTGCTTAGTAAGGTAGTGACAGTGATGAAGGATACGTATTGTTGTTCCTTGTTGTTTCATAACTTCATGGACAGAGTTGTAATGAATGACTTGTTTGTACTGCCTGCCTTATGAGTCATTTTACTTTATCTTCACACATAATTTTTTATTAAGGTTTCATGCATTATGAGTTACAAATCCTTGCAAAAACAATTATGAACATGTGTTCCTCTGGTGGCACACTGAGATAATGCAATGGAAATATAAAGCATGTTGTAGCCACGGAGTTGTGGGTTCAAGTCTGGACAATGTCTCTTCTTAAGAAGTTCAGAATCTGTTTTTTTTTATTATGGCAAATCATTTGCTGTTCTTCTTTATGAGTTGGAAAACTGTATATTTAAAGTTTTTCTTTTACAATATATGGTGTGTTCCGCATGGTTTCATACTCCTGTCTGTCTATATATATATGTGTGTGTGTATATATATATATATATATACATACATATATCTATATATATACTGCTAGTTACTGAGTAATGAAGGCAATACACTTTTCCCAAAAGTAAGGAAATTCATTGCAAAAAAACTCCATTAATGCATCGATAGGGTGAATACTTTCACAATGAAAGCAGGGAAATGAGGTATTTGGGTTTCCAACCACAATGTCAGGTTTCCAACCCTTATCACTCCACCCCCCTCCACCCTCCACACACCAACAGGTATCTGGGTGTGTGTTGGGGTTGTCAGCCTAACTTTCACCCCTTCCTCCTGTACTGCACCACTTCAGGTTGTTTACACATGGAACTGGGTGAGAGTTATGCCTTTGACTCCAACGCACACCCAGACACCTGTTGGTGTGTGGAGGGGTAGGTGTGGAGTAGTAGGGGATGGAACCCTGGTGGTGGGACATTAGGGTAGGAAACCCTAACACCTCATTGTCAGATGGAGATCCCCAGAAAAGAGAGGCACAACTTTTTTGGGTGCTCGACTGGCAATTTGATTTATTAAACATGTCTTACAATGATTGCATTTTACTTTTCTTACATTTCAACAGTCCTTCATTTCCAAAGCTATCCATTTTATATTCCATCTTCCAAAGATTTACATATTTAAAATCACATGTTTCAAAATGTCCTTTTTTCTGTTGTCTTATCGGGGTCCAGACGCTTTAAAGCTCGATACCCCTTGGTCCTCTTCCTCTTGTTGTCCTCATCTTTTTGTTGTCCATAATCTTCTTGGGGTCTGGTCGTTTGGATCACAATACCCCTTCTCCTATTCCCCTTGTTGGCCTCCCTTTTCCGGCTGCTGATGGCAACTGTGTCTCATATTAAACCCTTCCTACCTCGTCCTTTTTGCTTGACTCCATGTCCGGACGTCTGAGCCCAGCCCATGGTTTCTACTTGGCCCCCTCTCCACCCATTTTAATTTTTAATTTTCTGAAAATTTCCTCCACTAGCCCATCTCCAGCTTATGCGATGGAATGATGGGCTTCCCCTCTTACCCTCTTCTTCCCACTTCTCTACACTATCCTCCAATTGCAGTACGTATGTTGCCATCCTTACCATCAAAAGGTGCACCCCATCCTGTCTGTACATTCCTGGGTTGGAATAGGATATTCCTTTATATTCTATGTACACCCCCCCCCTTTCCTTTAAACAAGCCACCATCTTCCTGTTAATTCTCTTCCTGGCCCATTCCACCCCTTTTATATCCCTGGCCTGCCGCTAAACCATTCTAGGCACCATCTCTGACCAGGCTATCCTTGCCTGTGGCCACCACTGCTGTATTGTCCCCATATCCCTTATCATCTCCTTGCACAGCAAACCCCATGGACATTCCCCCAAATCATTACCTCCCAAGTGCAATATTAACAGGTCCAGTTTTGGCCATTTCTGTTTCATCTCTTCTAAGGTTGGCATAATCTGTGCCCACTTCATTCCTCTTACCCCCTTCCAATGGACCATCACTCTGTCAGGATCCTGTCCTGGCTGTCTCCCTCCTTGATGATTAGCAACCCACCTCTCTGTCCAGTAAATGTAAGAATGCCCTAGTATCCAGACCTGTTTGCATCTTTCCTGACCTGTGAAAAGCAAATGTGAATATTAGACTATTTTTCTCACATATGTCTTCTAGCAGTTTGACCTCCACCTGCCTGCTTTCTTGATTTCTTCTTCAGACCCACCTTTTTCTGCTAATGTGGATGTGGCTCCTATTCTAAATGAATGAGAAGAAGAATTTTGCATGTTCTCCCCTAGGTGCGCCATCCCCTTGTTCAACACCCCTGTCACCTGGAAACATGTCACCGGTTTTCCATCTATATGTGTAAAGAGCTGCCTGCTTATTCCCTGTCTCTTCACCTTGTACTTCCATAGCGCCGCTACTGGGCATGTCCTATCATTCTCATGCTTGTCTAATAAAATCACTGTCCCCCTTCCTATCTGGTCTGTTTTTGAACGTCTCAGCCAAATTGTGATCTTCTCTTGTTCCCAGTGTATTTCTTCCTCCTACAATTCCCCTACTGCATCCATTTTGTTGGCTGCTACTACCTCGCTGACCCTGATCGTGTCTCCTGCCATCACTGTGAAAATGGCCCTGAATAAAATGGCTTCGAAGGGTGTGGTACAAATCTCTACCAAGGTTTCCACCAGCCCTTCAAGTTTGACCACAGTAATAGGTTTTCTTATGTCTACCTTCCCTCCTTTTAGCCACTGCCACCCCCATCATCATGCACCGCATGACCTTAAACTTATTCGGCTCGGCCCAACCTTTTCTGCTGCATGCCCATCCTATCCCCGCCAGCTGCACCTCCATTGTGCCGCTAGCCATTCCTGCCTTCCACTTCTTCACCATGTACTTTGTTACCTGGTCCTGTGAAACTGGCTCACTTACCTTGAACCCTTCCTGTTTTTGGAACTCCTGGAAGGCCCCCCATGCCCCTTCATATGCCTTCAGCGTATTGGTGGACCAGGAGCTCCTGTATAACAGTCAGGCTCCTTCCAGCCAATTTCCCATACTTTTTCTGCCACCAGTGCTCTCTTTGTAGCCGCTTGTGGTGCCAAGGACCTGAATCTTTCCAGCTTTAAATGGGAAAGGCTGTCAGCTATGTCATTTTTTAACCCCTCTAAGTGCTTGGCTTTAAATGACATGTTCAGTTGTGATCCCCTCAACACTAACTGTCTCAGGACCCTGTTCACCATCTCCAAGTGCCCTCCCTGCCTTTTGATAACCTCTACTATGGCTCTGTTATCGCACCAAAACATTATTTTCCTGTTCCTTAGGAGTTCTCCCCATGTCAACATTGCCACCCATATTGGGGAAATCTCTAGTAGAGTTATGTCCTTTAGCAGCCCCTTCTCTTTCCAAGAATCCAGCCATGCCTCCGCTATCCATCTCCCTCAGAAATAAGCCCCCAACCCAATAGCCCGGATGCATCCGTATATAGAGCCAGATCATTATTTCCTAGCCACCCTTTCTGCCAGAATGTAACCCCATTGTATCCTTTAAGAATTGTTCCCACACTTTCAAATCTTTTCTAATCCCTCGTGATATGTCTACCCAATGGTGCGGATGCTTTTTGCCCACTGTTGCCCTGGCTTACCTCTTGGTGAACAGCCTCCCTGGTGCACCGCCCGGCATGCAAAGTTCAAGTGCCCCAACAGCTGCTGAACCTGCCTCAGGAGAACTCTCCTCCTACATTTTATCTCTGGTAGCAAAGCCCTGAGCCTGGCTACTTTATGTTGTGGTAATCTGAAGACTTGCTTGTCTACATCAATCTCAATCCCCAGGAATACCAGCTTCCTGGCTGGACCTTCTGTATTATCTCCAGTCAAAGGCACCCCTAACTGCTCACACATCTCCTCAAAGTCCAAAAGCATTGTTCCTACCTCTTCTTCACACATCCCCATCATGAGGAAATCATCCAAATAGTGCACCATTGCCTTGTGTCCATATCTTTTCCCAAACACCCATTGTATCCAGGAGCTAAATACCTCGAACTTGGCACAGGCTGTGGAACAGCCCATGGGCGTTGCCTTGTCAAAGTAGAAGGACCCTTGGAAGCAGAATCCCAACAGATCCCAGTCCTCCTGCGGGACTGGTAGTAGCCGGAAAGCTGACTCTATATCAGTCTTTGCTAGCCAGGCCCCCCCTTTGCTCTGATCAACTCCACTGCTTAATCCAGAGTTGCACACGAAACTGTGCTACACTAATTTGGTATACAGTCATTTACTGAGGTCCCTTCTGGGTAAGACAGGTGATGAATTAGCCTAAATTCCCCTTGTTGCTTCTTGGGCACTAGGCCCAATGGGGAAACCCGCAGGTTGGGTAATGGGGGTGTCCGGAATGGCCCCTCCATCCTCCTTGTTTCTATTTCTTTTCTTATTTTTTTGAAAGCTATGTCCTCCCTCCCCTTAGTGGATGACAAGTTTTTGGCTCTCGTGCCTTCCCTCCCCCCCTTGATATTCTAAACTAAATCCCTTTTCAAAGCCTTCCACTAACATCTGTCCTGCCCTCTCCTCTGGGTATCCCTTCATCCATTCTTTTAGCACCCCCACCCTGACCGGCATTCTGACCAGCCTAAAATCTCTCCCCCTAACCTCTCCTACCCTCTCATTGGTTCCCCATACCTCCATTCCCAAACCCCCCCTCTTCCTTGAAATGCCCTCCCTCTCCCCATTTGGTATCCCCCCTTCCCCCTCGAAATGGCTGCCCATTTCCCCATTGTCCATTTTTTCTGTCCCCCATTGCTCTGCACCGGGTTGCCAGGTGCTGACCTGCACATTTTGAACAAATGTGCCTGAATTAACAATTACTCCAGGAGCACAATGCCTTGTTGAAACCCCAGCATGTTTTTTCTTGCAGCCTGCCTCCTCCTTGTCTATTCTCTTTCTCTGTTCCTGTAAAACCTGCTAGGCTCCTTACCCATAGTTCAGAATGGGTCAAATCCCACCACAGATCCCCTCTGGCTGCCATTCTCTGCTGGAAGGCCTCATCATATTTTAGCCTACCTATCCCCATCCTAGCCTTGCAGGCATCTTTTATAGTGGTGGCATACGTGAGCAGCGGGATGGCCAGGTCTGTTTTGTTCTCCAGCATGATGGCACTGAATATCAAGAACCCTGCCTGCCAGGCCTCTATACTCTTCCCCCTTGTAACTTGTCTCCTCTACCTTGCTTCCAGTGATCACCAAAGCCACCGCCATCTCAGATTTTCCTACAGTCTCTTTCTGCATGTACCTCTTTGCCGACTCCTTATCCACTAGTGCAAATAAATACACATACTCCCCTTTCCATATCTTTTCTTTTATCGTTAGGGGGATGTGATCCCCCATTGTCATGCCTGGTATCCCCTCATTACCCACTCTAGTTTTTGTATTCCCTTCTACCCCTGCAGCCTTAATTTCCTGCAATGCCTTTTACATTCGCTCTAAGCCCTTTTCTCCCATGTCCCCCAGCAAACCTGCTAAATATTCAGTCAAATCCCCCCTTCTGGGGTCTGTTCGCCTGTATCCTTACCACTCGTGCCCTCGTCTGCATCCAGGTCCACCAACCGCTCCAGATCCGGCACCTCTCTTGGGGCTCTCTTTTCCGCTGGGCTCTTCCCTGACCCTCCAGCTGGCATCTTCCATTTTCCCACCAAATTGTTGGCCTTTTTTCTGCTTTGTTGCCTCTCTCAGCTCATTTATTTTTTCCATCAGGCTTTTTCCTTGACCTTTTTTGCTCCTTGCCCTCTCTGCCTCCTCTTCCGCTTCCTTCTTTCTTGCCATATCCAGCATCTCTGTCGCCTTCTTCATCATTTCTGCCACCTGCTTCATCATCTGTGTGCTTGAGACTTCTGCCATCCTGGATAATTAAATACTTAAAAAAGGGGGGATACGATAAACAAAGTTATCCCTTGTCCTGCACTGAAAATCACCCCATAATATGCCTCCTACAGTTTCTTTGTTTTTTGCTGCTCCTTACCCTGGCTCACTAACCTTTCCCATAAGAATTCTCAAATTGCACATTTTAGCTATATTATAGATAGAGAATGGGTGAGAGAGAAAGAGATAAGTAACTTCCTGCTCCCTTTCATTGACTTTGGAGACATTATATACAGCTGTGCAAATAAAAACACTCTTCTGCCCATAGATCAACCTCATAGCACAATGTGCAGGATTAACCTCTTCTGTGGGTGGTCTATTAATCATTGTCTTCTGTAATCCAGCTTAATTTGCCAAGGCCCTATATCATATGTGACTACCACTGGAATTTATTTTGCTGTGCAACTGTGCACACGGCAAATGGCCCCTGTTTATCTCCTAGCCCACCCCACACATTCACGAAGTGCCTGCTCATTACGTTAGATAGCAGTACTTACATTCTCCCTATTACTGTAACATCCTTGATGCACTTCTGTAATTCTCTCTATTGTGCCTTTTAGATGCACGTTTTATTATTTTATACATACCTGTCTTTAATAGGCTTTTTCTTTAAAAACTACCCCCCTTTGTGTGGGGGGGCTGTCTAGATCGGTCGCTATTTGGCTGGCTCTTCTGGCTTGCCCTCCCCCCAGCCGCACATGCGCACTGTCTTCTGTGCCTGCATGGCCCTTGTATCTCACAGTGTACACGCTGCTCTGACAGCCTGCCCACTCCATGCTGCGCCCTGGCTGGGGCTCCTATGTCCCTGCAGCCTTGCAGGCAAGCCTCTTCTTCAGCTCCCTTTGGGAGCCACAGTTCTTCTCGCATTCAAAATAGTACCCCCCACCTGCTTCCCCAGTGGAGTGCTTGACTCTGTGGCCTACTTTTTGCCTGGCACTCTCCAGCTCTGTAGGCCTGCCCGCTCTAAGCTGCACTCCTGGCCGGGGCTCCTACACCCCTACGGCCTTGCAGGCAAACCTTTTTCCTGCTCCCTTCAGGATCCACCATTCCTCCCCAGCCTTTGAAAAAGTAAACCCCCACCCGCTTCCCCAGTGGAGCACCTGGTTCTGCAGCCTACTTCCACATGGCTCCCCCAGCCCACAGTGATCCCCCTGGACAAACCGACCCTATCTGAGCTGGCCGCAGTCAATTTCAGTCATACTATTGCCTATTCCCCTCCTTTCTTTTTGGTGTGGGCCTCCACCCTGCCTTCCGTTCCTCTCCCACCAAGCACCGGCTCCCATATGCCACTTGCGCGGCCCTCGCCCATAGCTCCCATGCCTCCCAAAGTCCCTCTCTCTCTGTCTACCACAGCACTGGGGACCCTGTTCTCCTGAAAACATGGGGCACCCTGTACCAACCAGCAACTCCATCACCAGGTAGATCAGCCAATCCTTTTTGTTTGGTCTGCTGGATGGACTGACTTCAGCTCGAAGAGCACAGAAATCCTGCCACAGCTGGTAGTTGCATATGCCCCTGCGCAGACCTCGCTCACCACTCCTGTGCCTCTAAAGTCCCTCCATCTGTCCACTACAATGCCGGGGACCCTGTACTCCTGTGACCGTGGGGTGCCCCATACCGACCAGCAATGCCAGCACCACAGAGACCAGCAAATCCTTTCTCTTTGGTCTGCTGGGTGGACTGACTTCAGCACGAAGAGCACAGCCTCCTGCCACAAAACTAGTAGGTGCATTTTTTTTTAAACTTCTCTTGTTCCCAGATTTAATTTTAACTTAAGCTCTACTGAACATGGGGTGGGAGTGGGGAGAATGCAACCTACTGAGCCACTAGGGTAGTGGAAGTGAAGCCCTGCTCCTCCCGGGCCCTGTTCTGGTCTACTGGATGTACCAAGCTCCCCCACACCCCATGTCTCGTACAAACAGATACGCCCCTTACTCCAGCAATCAGACATAATTACCAGTGTTGAATTAAAAAAGGGGGCCCCCTTACTAAGCTTGCTAAATAAACCGAGGCCCCCAGTCCCCTAGCAGGCCTCGTCAAGCTTCTCTGACCAACAACACCCCTGCAATGCGGCCGGGCCCAGTAATCCCAAATCATCCTTACCTCCCTTGCCAGTCAAAGTGCTGAGCTTTGTTAATCTTGAAAAACCCAGCAAAAGAGGGAGACCGCTTCCTCTGCTGGCTCCTAAATACCCTCAAGACCCCCTTCCCTGTTCGCTCTGGCCAGTCCTCACCTGGTCTACCTGTCTAGTCATATGGGTCATAACAAGGTATGACATCATGCCCCACCCTCCTTACCTGAGCCTCCCTCCCCTCCTTCTTTCCTCCTACTCTCCCCCACCCCCGATCTGATCTATCTTTTACTTGTCTAGCCCCTCCCCATCTCCCCATGCCCTCTTTTTCTTTGGGACCCCCTGACAATTTAGATTGTCCCTTAGGGGCAACCGCATTTTCTCTGCTTTTGTTGCTATAGTGTTCACCCTAACTGATGCATTAACAGAGTTTTTTTTGCAATAAAAGAAAAGAAAAAAATATATATATATATATATACACACACACATAGAAATTGATGGCAGATAAGGACTGCTAGGCCCACCCAGTCTACCCATTTCTCCTACCTTCTTCAAAACCCACAGACACTACTTGATCTCTGGCTTTGTTCTCTTTCTTATCCCTAGGGTTTTCCTATGCCTATCCCATGCATTTTTGAATTCCCCTACTGAGTTAGCCCCACCAACTCTGCTGGGAGGCTGTTCCATGCATCCACCACCCTTTCCATGAAGAAAATATAATTATTAAGAAAATATAGTTATTAGGAAACCTTGCATTTAGTGCCAGTATTGACCCCTGTGGGCAGTGCTTTGTGATCCTGTGCAGGTGAGCTTAGTTCAGGGTGAGCTCAGTGACCCAGCTAGATGGGTCAAGGATGGGTGGATGGTGGTGTTAGGCAACATCCCCCCAGCCAGTGAATAAAAGGTGCAGGGTTACCCACATGGGCCCAAGTACCCTATAGTGAAGATAACGTTTCTCTTTGTATAGGGCCATGCAGCTCTTCACATGTGGGTGGCAGAGGACTTTTTGCATTGACTAAGAGATGGACTGTTAGTCCTGTGAATCTATATCTGTGGCCACATGGAAGTTCAGGGCCCTCTGGGACCTTTGCTCCTGTAGCCTACCAGACAGCTCATGAATTTTTGACATCTGTCACTGAACAGAACTGCAGGGCCTGCAAGGGCCCTGCACTTCCATTAGTGGATGGAGTCTTCCCTTAGTGCAATGCCCAGATGGCCACAAGCATCTGCATGTGTTCACACAGGCCCTGAAGTGGCATGCATGAATGAAGATAAAATTCCACTATCTGAAAAGAAAGGGAATTATTTGCAAAAACTGTGTCAATGCTTCAATTAGGGTTCATGTTAATGTCTTAAAAGTAGGGAAATGTGGCATTAGGGTTTCCAACCTAAACTTCCCACTTCCACCCCAAGCAGCAAAAGTAAAAACAAATAGGATTTTGGGTCTCTGGAGTCTTGGCTAATCAATGATGTGGTGCTCCTTGGGGTTGTCAGCCCTAATGCCCATCCCATTCCCTGAGCAAGCAATGTCATATGTGATCTCCTTTCTTCACACAGGACCCCTGTGGCTCTGCATGAAGAACGCCACAACAGATTGTGTTGGCAATATGTGGCAAGACATACTTCTGTAACTCTGAAGAGTATATCACTATGATGCATTGATTTGGAGTGGTACCTTGTACATCAGACAAGAGGCTATTGGCTAGGGGGAACAGCTGAGCATTAGAGTTGGCAACCCCAAGGAAAACCCTACCACTGATTCTCTAAGTTTCTGGAGACCCAAAATCCTAATGTTTTTTTCTTTTACTGCTTGGGAGGTGAGGTTGGAGGTTAGGGTTGGAAACCCTAATGCTATATTTCCCTACTTTTTATTAACACAGTAGTGTGCAAAGAATATATATTATAGGGTACAGTAGCACTCCCTACAGTTAGAGTTGAGTAATGTTTAATGTCAACAATATAACTTTGCATCTTAATAGCTTCATTCTTGTTCAATTAAATTACTTGCAGAGTCTGGGGGGCAAGGTGTTTTGATTTGACAAGATTTATGACAGTTGAATGCCCAGATTCCAAGATCCAGATAGTGTAAAAGTGGAAAAATCTGTATTTTTGGCTGTTTTTTGCTCTTATTTTCAACCCAGACTGTTTGGAATTTTGTTCTTAAATTTTCAGGGTAGAAAGGTCTTGCCCTAGAAAGATACCTTTTTCTGGTTGGGTGAAAAAATATTAATCCATTCCTGAGTTTTATGGATCTGAAATTGCAGTTCTCAGTATTCTCTGTAGGGTCTCCATTTATATGTCTGTTTCCAGCTCACAAAAGAAGGCTCCTCTTTCATGAGGTGAAATTCTTCTTTTATGAGAAAAAAATCTTTCATATGGAAGCCATTTTCTTTTTTATTAAAAAAAAGTTTGAAACCCCATAAAGATTATGCCTGAGAGAAAAACAAACACATGAATCTAGCTAAATGGAATCCATTTAGCATGATTCTGGAGTTTTTTTTTTTGGAAAATGGCTCTGAAATACATTGTTGGGACATCCATAACATCTTAGGTGGAAGGCTTAGTGAGGGCTTCTAATTCTTCTTTTGTGAGCCTAATCTCTTCTTTCATGAGTGTCATGAAAGAATACTATCAGCTCACAAAAGAGAAATGTTGGCTCACAAAAACAGAGATTGGGACTTAGTTTGTTTTTTTCACTGTTCTTTCACAAGCCGATCTTCTTTCATGAGTCTCACAAAAGAAGACTGTCAGCTCGAGAAAGAAAAATCTCATCTCATGAAACAAGAGAGTGGGACTTTTTTTTTTTCACAATTATTTCATGAGTCGAACTTCTTTTTCAAGCATTTCACAAAGAAAGACTGTTGGTTCATGAAAGAGGAATCTCAGTTCATGAAAGAAGCAGGTGGAACACAGCTATTTTCTTCACAGTTCTTTTGTGAAGTCTTACAAAAGAACCATTGTTCTTTCCAGAGCTCTAACAATAGAACAGGTGTTCTTGTGTAAGATCTCATGAACAAACCTAGTTCTTTCATACAGTCTCAGGAAAGAGGAAAATCATGATAAACAATAAGGTTTTAAAGTAAGGACACTGCATGTGCACATTGTAGGTGCATGATAGCATAGGGCCCAGAGTGTCCTGTACTTTCATATGCAGATGGACCTCTTACAAGAGACAGGCCCTCTGGGCCCTGTGCATTTGCATCTATAGTTGCATGGAAGCACAGGGTCCTTTGGGACCTGTGCTTCTGCAGTCAGATGGACCCTGACATTCTGCAGGGCCTGGAGAGCCCTGCATGTCTGCATCTGTAGCAAGATGGAGCAACTTCATGTCTGCATTTGTAGTGACCTATTCACATGTAGCACAACATTTATTTAATGATCAACTACAAGTCATTACAATAATACACACAGAATGCAAAATATAATGTTATAAAAAGTAGCCCCATATAGTGCAGCATTTTCCAAATGTACAATCATTAAAGTTACTAATGAGGCATTGATGCATTCCATGCTGTACAATAATTAGAAATATACTAAATGGTTTTTCTAGATACCAGAGATCAAAGATGAAAAGTTGCCAAAAAGCAAACAAATGTTTAACTTGTGCAATACAGTCCTCACTGTTTATAATGAGCACATTTGTGCAGAAGCATTTTGCCCATTATAGAGAGTGGGAGGTGTAATGTCAAGGTAGAAAAAAGGTAGGGAAAAAAGGTACAGTACTGTACCTCACTCTCTGTGCAGTGAAAGGATCCTTAAAGGTAAGTGATTGGAGGGTTCCCTTGTGTCTGTGGATCCTGGGGATTTAAAGTTAATGCACCACTTCTGCTACAGTAATGCTGCATTTGGTCAGTGATCAGAAGGGGAGAGAGTCACAGGAAATGCTGCATTTGCAGCTCTCTCTACCATGACAGTAATGCTGGATCAATAACTGGAAGAGGTTTCAGTGGAGTTTTAAAGTATGCAGAGTTGGGAGACCATGTCAAATGCATGAAACATCACAGAAATCCTGCATTCTCACAAGAAAATCTCCACAAGTTAATTTTCCAGTGTAAAGACTAAGGTAGTTATCAGAAGGTGAGCCTTGGGGGTTTAAAATGTGAGGAGTTATAGGACTGTGTAAAATGCCTTATCTAGTAGGGATCAGAATGTGAGCACTGTTTGAGTCTGAGCAGTGTGGGAACTGAAACCCTATTTGGGGCAGATAAACTGTTAATTAGTGTCAGTTCACACTTTGGAAAAGCTCCAGAAACTGCATGCTGAAGTGTGACTTGACCCTGACTACCAACTAATCTGCTGGAAATAGCAGGTGGCTAACGATCACTGTAACTGCCATATTTAACATTGGGGTCTATTGGAATGGCATTTGGTTTTGAAGAATTGCCCAATGTAAGCAGCTGCCCATTTAAAACATGGGTGCTATAAGTGGAGTGGACTGTATTTCCAGATTTTTGGAGGTACAGTAGCAGCCACCGACACTGCCAGCTATTTCCCAAAATTTCTGTGATATTTCCAGAAATATCTCATGCTTTCTCCATTTCCACAGTAGGGGCAGCAGAGAGACACCCTTTAGAAATTCTGTGAAATATCTAGAAATAGCTGGCAATGTCTGTGGCTACTACTGTAAAAAGTAACCTGGTTATTCGATTGGGGGGGGGAGCCAAGATCCCCCAAAACTGGGAATAACCATTCTTTCTGTCTTGTATCATAAAGAGGACATAGCAGAAGAATGTGTTTTAGATCATCTGTAGTATTAACATTACATTTGCAATAGGGAGTAACAAAACCTGGCCTTTTTTGTTCACTTAAAATGTAATTTGCATTATACAGTTCCAATCGATAGTGAGTCAACAGATGTCTCTGATTTGAGTCTGACATAATTTGTAGGTATGGTTCCAAATGGTGTTTATCTTTCAGTAGTTTATACCATTTGTAGTGTTTAAGTGCTGTGATCCTTTTTAAGTCTGCTGCTGTAGCTAGGTCCCTTATCCTTTCTTTAATTTTGATATTAATTTCCTGTCTAGGCCTCAGATAAAGTTTGTAAAGTATTTGTTTTAGTTTCATGGAATAAATAGATTTTTTAATTATTTGTAAGTGTGGGAAGACAAAACCTCATGATGAATAGTTTATTTGTTCCTCTAGACATATTCTTGGCAGACAAGAATCCTTCAGAAGAAACAGTGACAACAATAAAGTTAGTTGTTTCACTACCATTTGTGTTCGAAGGGACAATTGTCCCAATTCTGATCTTAGTACCTCTGCAGGCACAGACTAAGGTACCATTAGTAGATACTGGTAACATTTGTTCATGTGTTTCTCTAATGTTTTGCTCTGAACATGTTTCTGTCTGAGCTCATACTTTGGCCCCGTAAAGTATGCTATATTTAATTTTAGCAATTACCACTTTTAGTACACCAGATATTGATCCCTTTACTAACTTGGAGTTAAAACCTTTGAACACATTAAATGCTGTTTTTATTAAGTCAGAAGAATATTTATGTGTTGTTTCCAAAAACAGCTGCAAAGCATATCCCTAGATAACCATAGAATTTGGTGGTTTCAATTGGTTCTTTACCAAAAAAAAAATTTTTTTTAACCTTTGTGCTTCTGTTCCCAAATATGATCTTTTTTGGTTTTTCTCTGTTGATTCTAAGATTATCTTCACATAATTTAACAAATGTATCCATTTTTCTCTGCAAACTGAGAAAAAGACATTGAAAGGAGTACAATGTTGTCAGCGTAGGCCAGACAAAAAACATTTTTATTAAGTATAGAGGGCAAGTGGAAATTTGGATTTTCCAGATTTTGTATGATATAATTAATACAGACATTAAATAATATTGGGGCCAGTAAGCAACCCTAACTGACTCCATGGTTAACTTTCATCTGGTTGGTTAACTCCCCCTTCCTATTGTACTGTACCAATATCCAGTTATCATTATGTAATCAAATTAATATATTTAGCAGTGTATAGTCTAGCCCTAACTCCATAGAATAACTCTACTTATGCTATTAAACACAGAGCTGAAATTTACGAAACAACAGAAAAGTTTGGACTTTTTGATCTTAGTATATTTCCATATCAGATGTGCTAAAACAAAACAATGCTGAATAGTTGATCTTTTTTCCCTGAAGCCATTTTTAAATTTTCAGAAAGTATCCCCTTGTTATCTAACTGTTTTTGTAGTCTATGTAGAAGTATTCTTATTAAAATTGTTTTGAGAGACATCAATTAAACTGATAGAACGAGTCATCCTAGGATCCTTAGCATCACCTTTTTTAAATAAAGAGAAGATCAGGCTATCTTTCTAGCTCATGGGGATGTCCCCGCCTTGGATAATGGAGTTAAATAGGATTTTCAGGATTTTAATCCATTTTTCTGTAAGGAATTTATATACATCTGTAATACTTTTATCTGGAGCCAGGGCTTTATTTGCTTTTGATACAGTAATAGCATTAAAGATGTCAATTTTCAGAAATAAGTATAGGTAGAGGTGTTATAGTCTGATTGTTAGTTGTGGCTAAAAGGAGATTATTAAGCTCTGTTTCTTCACACTCTAAGCAGTATAACTTACTATACTATTCCAACCAGATATTGGGAGGTATAAATGCTTCAAGATCCTTTGAATATGTGTTATATCTGTAGCTGATCAGAGTCCAAAATGTCTTGGTGTCTTTTTTATGCACTGCATTTCTTAGAGTATTCCACATTTTTTCATACTACTTAGTATGTTCAGTTTCCAAAAGTTTTTTGTACTCTTTTCATAATTTATTTAATTGGTTATAATTTGCTTTTGAATTGTGTGATTTACAAACTGTAGCTTGCCTGCGAAGTTTATTTTTGGCATCTTTACATTTTCCAGAAAACCAGGTATATTGTTTTTTATTTCCTTAGAATTATTTTGCAGTAGAGGCCTTATATGTATATTTAACAATTCCCAAGAATCTAGAATGTGTTTATGGTCTAATGGGTTCTCTAGTTCTTTCTTAAGTTTAAGGACTTCATGGTCCATAAAATGTTCTTCCAGTAAATTTGTGTGTTGAGTGTGCTAACAAATTCTTTCATTTTTCAGGACCTCCATATTATCATGGACTTTATCATTTCATAATTTTTTGTTGGAAACAGAATTTGTAGTACTAAAGGTGAATGGGCAGAATCTGAATTGTCTAGTATTTGTAAATCTTGCACATGTGGAAGCACTCTTAAATTGGCTCATATAAGATCTATAGGGAATATGCCTCTGCTGCTTGTGAAAGTATAGTTCCCCTTAAGGTCTCCTGGCAGTTTACCATTGAGAAGACAGTAATTTTCTTCTGACAATAGATTGAAAAGTCTTGTTACTTCTTTATTACATCTCTTTTCAAAATACTTTCTATGACATATGATTTTTAGGTTAAGACTTCTAAAACATTTGTATAAATCTGTAAAGATATCCTGAGTATGTGTATTTACTGTGATCCTTGCATTAAAATCCCCTAAAATTATTACTGCTTCACTGCCCTGACTATCTTTTTTGTTTCCTAGGAAATTTTTAAATTGTGCCCATATCTGAGTAAATAGTGAAACCACTGGAGGAAAGTAAACATTAATCATAATTATTGAAAAGTTCTCTTTTTTTAACTTAATCACAAGAATATAATCTGATGCTGTTGAAATTAAACTTCCCTTTAGATTCAATGATGTTCTAACGTATATAGCCAACCCTGCTTTATTAAATCTGTAATTCTTATCTCTCTTAGCCGAAATGGAATATGTTGTATAATCTGAAATTTGAATGGGGTTTAGTCCAAGTCTCCTGCAGACACAGAATATCCAAATCAAACAAAAAAGTCTAGATTCATTATCTGCCAATTTAAAGGATAAATTCAAGGCCACTTATTTACGGTGATTAAAACAATTAAATTCCGTTTTCAAGACTTAAGATTCCGGAATTTCACCGGTGATTGTTGGTCTAATTTCCAGATTTTACCGGGATTCTGTTATCATTCTTTTAGTATGTGCATAAATAATCAGAATTAAAGAAGGCTAAATATACAGAGCATTAAATAAAGCAAACTGAAAATAGTACAGGAAGGAATTAAAAGAAAAACAGACTTTTTTATAGATTTACTGATCTGATAGAAAATGCCAGATTCCATGAAATCTTCATTTTTACCGGTTTTCAGGCAGCCCTAATTCCAGAATTTTACCGGATTTTCCGGTAAAAACCGAAAAACAGTGGCCTTGAGGATAATCCTTCAATATTCCAAGACACTCTTATTTAATTTCATTGAATATCAGGAAATATTACCTCACCGTTGTTGTCCTCCAAAGGTAATTACTTATTCACTTGGTGCAGGTCCAGGACTGTGATGCACATCTGAATGTGTACTGACAGAACATAGGGCCTGCTCACATGGTGCACAGAGGGCCTTGTGTGCCTTCATCTGTGTCTGCACAGAATCACAGGGCCTGTGAGGTTCTGTGCTTCCAAAATCAGATCGATCCCCTCACTTGGCATAGGACCCAGAGGGCCCTGTATGTCTGCAACTGTAACTAGATGCACTCTGTCAGTTGGCTCATGGCTTGAGGGGGGAGATTTGTGTCTGCATGTGTACTTACTGTAGTGCAGGGCCCGATCCATAACTTACCTTGTAATATATTTTAGAAATAAAAACACATAGTAAAGAGTAAGGTTTAAAATATGAATATATGTGTGCTTCCATATGCTGATGAATCCCTTATATGGTGCAGGGGCTAGAGCTGCAGGAAGATGGATACCTAACTTAGCATTTAGTACATTTTAGGAATAAAAATACACAAACAGTAAAGTACAAAAACAACATTTTAGATAAATTAAAATTGTTAATCATACTTACATATAATATAAATCATTCAAAATAAATTATTTTACTTAAAAAACTCCTTAAAACAAACACAAATAATGTCCATTTTTTGTGCCTCTTCCTGAATAAAAAATTTAATTAAATTAAAAACAAATTATCCACTTTTGTAAAACAAAATCTCCATTTTTTTGTGTGGTTAGGAGGCACTCACCATGGTCCATGGCAAGGAAGAGGGCCCATCTGTGAGCAGTTTCCTGCAGGGGCCAACAAAAGTGGAAGCTGCTGTACTGGCAATGTATGGAGGTGAGGAACTGGTGGTTCAGAGCTCCTCAACTTCACTTGATAAAGCCAGGAGCTCTTTTGGAGGATCCAGATCTTGCAGTAGACACTGCATGTTAATCTAAACATTGAAGGCCTTGTCTTCCCTCTGCTGCAGGAGCTGATTTGTTTTGTGCATCTCTTCCAGCATCTGATGGAGCAACTCCTGTGTGGTCTAGGAAGCAGCAAGGTGGTCCTCTAAGTTATCATTAAGTTGTCTAACACACTTATTTAGGGTCACATTGCTGCTTTGAGAGCATACAGTGCCTCATAATGCCTGTAGAGGAGTCCCTCAAAAGGGCACATGCTGTCAGCCAATTCCTGCTGGGCAAGATGCACCACTGAGGATGATGCAGCTAGAGAGCTAACTTGCTGCATCAGATGTCAGGTTCCTACTTATTGCTGAAGTCTGGTGCTGGAATTTCTATAAGACAAAAAAATTACAACAATAGTCTTGATTTGTGAATATCTGCAGTTCCCATTTTTTATGTGGATACATGGATTGAGCTGTGAACACCAGGCACTAGTAGCAAATTAATATTACATTAACCTATGTAATGGAATTATAATAAGGTGGAAGAAACAAAGGAAATTCAATGGTAACAAATTTTGAATAGTTAATCTTATTCAAGTAACACACTATTCTACATACTGAAAGTAATAAGTGTAGTTTAATTACAGTCACTTCTGATAGAGCAAGACATTCAAGTGATATTACAGGACATGCTACAAATGAATTGATTAGTAAAGTGTGAATATTTTTACCTGAGGAAGCATGCAATACTCAAAGGCTGGAAAGTTGTGGGGAGGATACTGTCACCAGTGGAGTTTGTGACACATCATGTAACATACATAAGCATATAATTATTTCTTTGTGGTACCAAACTTCAGCATAATGTAACTCTTCAGTACTAAAGATATAACAATGTTTAATGCTCTTTAAGTAGCACACCACTGTGCACACTCAAAGTAATAAGCTTATTTCTGCAACAGCTACGGGCAGTCACATGATGGAGCAGGACAAGCAGTGGTTATTAGTGGTAATGGCCAGAATGAATTAGTGACCACAGATTGCATATTGCTAACAGAGCAGTGAAGTGATGGTGGACAGGCTGGAAGGATCTACAAGAATACCATCACTACTGGTGCTTTTGTCATGTGATGTGACACACATAAGCACATAAATACAATTATGTTGAACAAAACTTCAACATCCAGTTAATCTTGTTTTTTGTAATGGAACACCTGTTCGCCATGAGAAATATTGAAATGAAGACAAGAAAGAAAGAAAGAAAGAAAGAAAGAAAGAAAGAAAGAAAGAAAGAAAGAAAGAAAGAAAGATAGATAACATGTAAGGCAGTACATGAAAAACAATTAAGGATTAATAATACTGTGACTTCATAGAATATGATGTTATTAACAAGTGACCTAAGTAACCAATGATCAGAGGTACTGCACTAATGACTACCCTTTTAATATAATAGCTGTCATCTGCAAAACATCATAATGTTTTTATCTGACTTGGCATGTGAAAGAATGTTAACTATTTTGAGCACTCTATCTGCAAATGGGATTATTTGGAACTAAAGACAGTGGAACACTGACAACTTTGGTTGCACATATTAGTACTGTTTTGAACTAAGCAAATGTAACCTTAATTGTTGTACATAATATCTGAACAGGGTACTTCTATTTGAAATTGTAGTTAGTACGTCACAGTTTTAGAATAGAATTAAGTAGCCAATAATGCACAACAAGGCATGTGGTTAATAAGTAATTGCTGCAGGACCCCCCACAGATTCTGTGGTTTAGAGGAATGAGGTGTTAGTCAAGTGCCCTTGAGTCACGGGGTGGGGGGGTGCGGTAATTACCCAATAACCACAAGCCCAAAATTGTATTATTGCATTTGTAAAATGCCCCCAAAAATTAAGAAACACAACAGTAAACAGATCTTTTAATTATGAATAAATAAATTATCACAATTGGTAAATCGGTTCTCACACCAACAGCAGGCTTTGCCCCATCAAAGAAGACAAATTGGCTGGCATGTACATCATTCATGTTATTAGAAACTTTCTTTTGTTTTTCCAACTTTCACATTTAGTAAAAATTTTGAAGCAATGTAGTGATAGTTCTAGGCAGCTATGTCAGCCTAGAAAACAAGTTCCAAGACTGTCATGGCAATTTCTAGACCCGTGCTGTAATTGATCAATTACTGCACAGGTCTGGACAGATAATAACCAATCTCATCACTGGATTTTTCTTGTCCATTTTACTACAGAATTTATGTAATGTAACATTGAATGAACGTATAACTTACCTTGCTTAATCCCAGCCAGAGTGTATCAGCGAGCAGGTTGATCTGTTGAAGGAAAGCAAACAAAAAATATTCAAAAGATGAGAAGATTAAGACCATGATTATCGAACCACATCATGGCTTGTTTTTATGTACAACACATGCTTTTCTTTGTTCAAACACTAGGGTATACATAACTACCAGTAGAAATATAGATTCATTTTCAAAATTAACCTATTGAATTAATGAAACATTATGTATTTTAATTTAATACTAAACTGTCTATGCAGCCTGTTTTCTTCATTTCGTTTACATGAAAGAATTAAACCTAGCCAGCAGTTCTGAGAAAATATGCATGTGAAGCATCGATGCTAACCATGCTTTGTCCCTGACATTGCACTGTGCAAGTATCTGTTTTTGAAGGTCACTGAGGGTAAATGTGAGACAGTCTTCTATATAGTGCCTGTATAACCCGGAACATATAGAATAATGTATGGGCAACCATACACAACAGGGCTGTGTTTCCACCGAGGGGATTGCATGACAACAGAGTGACCATGAGAGTGCAACTGGAGAGGTCTCTTGTCATCATGGCAACCCAAGGTGGAAACTCAGCCTTTCAGTGAATGGTTGCCAATACCGTATTCTGTTTAGTGTATGGGTCTAGGCAACCATCACATAAAAAAAATTGTTGAAACAGAACTTACTTCAACTTGTCATGGCTTATCCTGGTGGCCATAGTCTTTCTCTCTCTCTCTCTCTCTCTCCCCCCCTCTCTTTCTCTCTCCAATGCTCCGATGATCAACAATTCACACCCCCTGGCCCTCCACCCACTTCCCCTTGATGGTGCACTACTGATTGAAGAGTCATGCACTGATGGCACAAAAACAGGTGACTCACAGCCCCCTACTCTTGGTATCCTTATGTTATCTCAAGGCTCACTATCCTGACACTCACCTGCCCAGGTAGTATTGCCCGACATATGTAGTATCCCGACAGTGGAAATCCCACTGGTTTGTTGCCTCATGATGTTACGGGAGGGGATAAGGTAGCAGATGTGACAGGTTGCTACCTTACCCCTGGTGTATTCCTGAAAGTAGTGTTGGATCCAGAAGCTGGCTGAGCTGCTTCAGTGATGTGGAGGGATAAAGCACTGGCAGCTCAGCCAGCGTACCCTTGGAGGCTCAGGTTCTGGTCCAGGCGATGGATCTTTTTTACATTTTACCCCTGTAACAGATATCATTTTTACTCCTAGGTCCACTCCCCCTCAGAGTTTGTTATAATAGTTATGGGGGGTGCAGGGGGTGAAGCCTCCCACATGTGGAGTATGGGGGTCAAAACCCCCCATATTAAAATGTGTTTGTTTTACCAGGATGCTTGACATTGCATTGTCTGGCATTTGAGTCATGCAGGATTTCTCCATTCAGGACCGTAAACTTGGAATGTTGAGTGCTGACATACCAAGTTTCGGTATAACATAATATATCCCTCTTCTTCCCCTCACTCCCTGCTCCCTTTGGAATGCCATACTGTGGGTAAAAGTCAGAGTAAGTGTGCCTAAATGACCATGTAAATGGGTACTCATTTGTTTGCATAGTGACATAACTAGTGCAGAAGAACAAAAAGTTGTTATGCTGTACTAGTTATGTCACTGCTGCAACAAAACCACATTTTACCGTATATGGATTTCCATACACAACCATGCCTCCCAATACAGTAAGAACAAATATAAAGCATTATCATAATACCTGTCTTTCAAAGTTGGCAACAAAAACAAATAGTTATAAAGTTATGCAATAATTATTGTTGTACTTACATTGACATGTATGGACAGGCCTCCTGCAGCAGAGCCAGATGTACCCAATGTACCAGACTGGAACTTATTGTCACCTTTCTGTGGCTCAAATGAGCTGCCAGTGGTGCACCATCCTGAGCATGGGAGGGAAGGGTAGTTTTGTTGTGGCTTTCTCTGTGGCCCACTCTGTGGGACTACTGGTGCCTTCAATGCCTGTGCCATCATCTGCAATACATAAATAGATACAGACAGACTTTAGTAATATGTAAACTTCTGTTATAATATTATTAGCAATTCACTTATTTTCAATAATGTGGCATACGCCAGTATATTTCTGCCTGGAACACTGCATCATATGTAAGCTATGACATTTCTGTATATTCATGGAAATTAATACTTACTAAACAGCTTTCATAAGAGTAGTAATTACTTACTGTGTCAACATAATAATACTACACTATGATAAGATCCTGCTGTGAGGATTCTAAAGAGAACAATTATTGAAGTATCAAGTCAGATTCAGTTTTTATACCATTTACAGATCACTTACTTTTTTATGGATTTAGTATACCATAGTATGCTTATCTTTTGATTTCTATGCTGATAAACAAGCTATAACATGGCTATACAAACATCTTAAGTAGTCAATGCTTAGCAAACAGTTTATGTAGCAGTAGGAATTATATTTTGTGGCAGCTTGATAATACTATATTTTAATGAGATCATGTTGTGACAGTTTTTTTTTAAATTTCATGACTAAAGACAGTTGGAAACTTGGTGAAGTGTATCCAAGACTGCTGTGCAGTTAGTCATCTGGTTTCTCTGGTGACACTATATTGTCTGACACAGTTGTGTAGAGGGTTGGGGGAAAAGGATGGATAATTAATTTTTTATTTGTCTTGGAAAAAGTACCCAGGAAACATTTGTCACACAAACTTCAGGTAGCTAATGACTGTTGGTTATGTGAGTGGAGTAGTTAAGAGGTTGGTGGATATTCTCTATGGAAAATGTTTAACATTCTTTATGTGGAGGGTCATGTTGAGTGCTCCATGTAATGTCCTTGGGTGGGTTGTGGGTGAGTAATGGTGTGTAAGGGTTTGGGGGGTTGGAGTTTTACTATATTTACTATAAACTGGAAAGAATAATAAATAACATAATTAACTTAATCTACTTTGATTATGTAATTGTAATATACCTTTCTCTTCAGTGATCACCATACTGTCCTCAGCAAGGATCAGATCATCTTCCACCAGTTCATGTGGGACTGTCTGCAAGCACACCCTTCCCGTTGGGGTGGCAGGGAAGCCAGGATGGACAGAAAGTGTTGAACAACTGCCTACTGGAGTTTCAGAACTGGATGAGTGCCAGCTGGCTTCGGTTGAACTCAGGAAAAACAGACATATTGGTGGTGGACCCTGGTTATAGGATAACAGGGTCAGGGGCAGGAAAACCCTCAGGATAAAATCTTGGGGGGACCCCACTTATTGCCTCAAGCCAGGTGCAAAACCTGGGCATGGTACTTGATGAAGGCCTTAACCTGAGGGCGCAGGTTTCGGCTGTAGTCAGATCCTCTATTATCATGTAAGGAACATAGCCTGGGTGAAGCACCTGGTCCCGGCCAAAGATCTTCCTACCTTGGTCAATGCCTTTGTCACCAGTCAATTTGATTACTGTAATGCTTTCTACCTAGGGCTTCCAGGGGTAGATATCCACCGCTTGCAGCTAGTGCAGTATGTGATGGCCAGGTTGTTGATTGGAACTTCTAGATCCAGTCATATAACACCTGTGCTGCATGAACTGCATTGGCTGCCTATACAGTGGTGGATTACATTCAAGGTAATGTTGCTGACCTATAAAGCCCTACAGGAGCAGGGACCACACTACCTGAAAGAACTCCTATGTCTTTACTGCCCCACCCATTCACTCCGATCCTCTGGTGAGGGAATGCTAGAGATTCTGTTGGCTGTTGGTTAACTAGGATCTGCAGCTTATCTGTTAGGTAGGGAAATGGGCAGACTGGGTGGGTCAAGTGGTTCTCATCTGCCATCAAATTCTATGTTTCTATGTTATTCCCAGGGTATCTCTAAAAACATCAAGAGGAAGATCATTTGCCTTTACGGCACCAACCCTGTGGAATTCTCTGCCTCGCCAGATACGTGAGTGCCAGGCCATAGAGGGTTTTAAAAAATTGTTGAAGACCCATTTATTTAACCAAGCTTTCTCAGCAATTTATTAATGTGCATCTTGTTATGTTTTTATTTGTTTTAAACAGTAATATTGTGTTTTTTCATCTTGTATTGTAAAGGTGCCCTGAGCATGGGAAGGACACCTTATACAAATAAAATACTGATTGATTGATTAATTGATTGAAAGTAGAAAGAATAAATAAAATAATAAGGCATGTGTTATATTATGGTGCATATTCTTTTTTTTTTGCCAAGAAGCAGTCTAATGCTATGTTTTAAATAAGTAATATTTAACAACGTTAATGATTTTCTAGGAACTTTCATATTGTGACATTCCATGTAGTTATGATATCTGTTATAATATTCATAGTTATAATTCCTACAGTCACAACCTTTTTCATCCTTTTGAAACATCACTTCAGATAAGACTATGATTACTGTAAGCTGTGGGCATGTCTAATTCATCTAATATTATAACAGACTGTCATATGCTGTTGTCACAGATATTACTATATACTGTTACATATGCCACAGATGTGCTTTCCTTTATCCAATCAGCCTTGAAGCTGTTCCTTTTTTAAAATTTAATTGCAGAAAAATGTGCAACACATTGAATCGGTACTTTCAATCAATCGCCAATACTCAAAAGTCCCCCCCCCACACACACACAAACACCAAGTTGACTGAAAGGAAACAGAGTGTCTGAAATGTGAATGTACATGCATGGGCATTCAAAATAAAAAATAATATATGTACACTGATACACAAACAAGCCTGTGTGTTCATCTTCAGCTTTGTATGGAAAATAGTGAATGTTGTAGTTAATATAAGTTTTGGTCATGTCTAATTCATTTAACATTAAAACAATTTAACGTAGGCTATAGTCACATACATAAGTATTGTGTTACTGATGTTACATAGCTGTGTTTATCTAATCAAGTTAGAAGATGTTTAGACTTAGTGACCTTTTCTTTTTATGAGCATTGTTCATTCTTAACTATATGTATTCTGTTAGTCATAATTTATAGTGTATTTTCATATGTTGTATGATTCATTGTTGGATATTTAATGCATTTTACTTCGTATGGTATACCTGTAAACTCAAAAAAACCTTTTAATGCAAAAAAAAGATGTTTTTGTTTTAAATGTTGAACATATTGAAAAAGAGCTGCAACACACTGAATCTGTCTTTTGAGACCACAAACAACTCTCAAGTGTATCCCCCATTTTACTGAAAAGAAACACAGTGTCTGAAAATTGCCATGGGTTACCATTCTCTGTCAAAGATATTATGTTATGCATGGAATCCATTGCCTGGAATATGTTTATTCTACTGCTGTAGTGCTAGCACCATGTTGTTGCACTTCAGTAGTGATGTAACTACTGCAACACCACAACTTAGAATGATACCACATGCATATTTTTCTTTATGGTGTCAAACTGGAACCTGTCACCAGTTTGAACCCACCACCACCCTCAAGTGTATCCCTTCCTCCCAATTAGAAGTGTGCAAAAAAATCCTTTCACTGGCAGAATTTCTGTGAAAGTCAGACTTTCGTGGAAACTCTGCCTGCACCCTACAGTCTGACCACCAGTACCAATACTTCCCTGGTGTCTAGTGCCCCCCTCCACCGGTCACCAATAATTGCCTGATATACAAATATTTCCTTGGTGGCTAGCGGTCATTCCTGATTACCAGCCCCATATATATAAAATAATTTCATGGTGGCTAACGGTCCCTCTCTCCACCCAGTCACCAGCCCCATATGTTAAAAATATCCCTGGTGGCTAGCAGTCCCTCCCCCACCCAATCACTCACCCCACATGTTAAAAAAATCCTTGGTGGCTAGCAGTCCCTCCACCCACCCCGTCACCCATCCTATATGTTAAAAAATCCATGGTGGCTAACGGTCCCTCCCCCAACCAATTGCCTGCCCAATATGTTAAAGAAAATCCCTTGTGGCTAGTGGTCCCTTCCCCACTTGATCACCCACCACATATGTTAAAAAACTTTCTGGTGGCTAGCAGTCTGCCACATCCTTGCTGGGTCGTGGCTGCACACTGATCACAGAGAGGCATATTTTGGAAAGCAGCACGGAAATCCTAGACCCCCCCCAAAAAAAATCAGGGTAGTAAGTGAGATAAACACCAAGATAGAGAAATTGATAGGGAGAAGGGCTGGGGTAAATGGAGAAAATGACAGTAAGGACAGGGATGGGGCAAAAAGGGGTAAGGCCATCAAGAAATGGAGGGCAATGAGTACCAATGCTTGTAGTCTGGGCAACAAGCTCCCTGAACTGGTGGCCTTGATGGAAGAGGGATGCCTGGATATTGTAGCAGTCACAAAAACATGGTACACAGAGAACCATGACTGGGATGTTAACATACCAGGGTATACAACCTACAGGAGAGACAGGGAGGGGAGAAGAAGGGGAGGAGTAGCTTTCTATGTAAGGGAAGGGATAAAAGCAATGGAACAAAAAAGTAAACAGGGAGGAGAGGAGGCACTGTGGATCACCTCAGAGACTGGAAATGGCACCACAATCCATACAGGGGTTGCATACAGACCCCCATCTCAGGGGGAGGGAATGGACAAGGATATGATAGAGGGCATTGTTAGAATGGTAGAGAAAGGGGAGATACTGTTGATGGGGGACCTGAATATGCTAGATGTTAGCTGGAGCACCTTTGCGGCAGCCACATCCAAGAGCAGGGCCATTCCTGATGCCCTACAGGGGGCATGCCTCAGGCAGCTAATTTTGGAACCCACTTGTGAGGGGCTAATCTTAGACCTTGTACTCTCAAATGGGGACAGTGAGAGGATCTCAGATCTAGAAGTGGGTAGCCATCTGGGAACAAGTGACCACCAGTGTGGTTCATGATATACTCAGCTACAGAGTCAAGCCATATAAAAGTGAGGGTACTGGACTTCAGGAGGGCTGACTTTGGCAAGATGGGAGAGTGCCTTAGAAAAGCACTAGCAAACAGGTTAGATGGAGGCTTGGAACAACAATGGGGAAACATCAAAACTGCCATCACAGAGGCAACAAGCCTTTGTGTGAAGCAAATAAACAAATCAAAATGAAAGAAAAAGCCACTATGGTTCTCAAAAGAGGTGGCGGGGGATGTTAGGGAGAAAAAGATAGCATTTAGGAAGTATAAGGAAACACAGAAGAAGCAGGACAGAGAACTGTACCAGTTAAGGCAGAAGGAAGCAGGGAGGGAAGTCAGAATAGCAAAGGCCCAAACTGAGGAAAAAATAGCCAACTCAGTTAAGAAGGGGCATACAACCTTTTATAGGTACATCAGGGAGAGTAGAAAGACAAAGAGGGGATAGTGAGGCTGAATAGAATGGATGGTGGGTAGGCAGAGAGGGACAGTAAAAAAAGCAGGGATACTGAATGAATACTTCTGCTCAGTATTCACAAAAGAGGAGGAGGGGGAGGTACCTAATTCAAATTAACAGAAGCACTCTGGATAGGGAAGTCGATACCAGTCCTTTCACAGAAGAAAGGGTTCTGAAGGAACTCCTAAAACTGAAGGTGTACAAAGCAATGGGTCCTGAAGGGATTCACCCTATAATTCTAAAAGAATTAATGGGAGAACTAGTGACACCACTGACTACCCTTTTTAACAAATCATGGGAGGATGGTGTGGTACCTGAGGACTGGAGGAAGTTGGATGTGATTCCCCTTCACAAAAGTGGGAGCAAGACAGAAGCAGGAAACTACAGGCCAGTCAGTTTGACCTCTGTGGTAGGGAAAGTGATGGAATCACTTCTGAAGGAAAGAATTGTTGAGTACCTGGAGGCCAGTGGGGCACAGGGCCCAATGCAACATGGGTTCACAGCAGGAAGGTCATGTCAGATGAATCTAATTGATTTCTTTGACTGGGTGACCAAAATAGTAGACCAGGGAGGGGCTGTGGGCATGGCCTACCTAGACTTTAAGGCATTTGACACAGTCTCATACAAAAGATTAATAAACAAATTAATCAACCAGGGAGTGGGTCCCAGGGTGGTAGCCTGGGTTAAACATTGACTGGACAACAGGGCACAGAAGGTAATTGTAAATGGTGTCCACGCTAATGAAAGGGGGGTTACTAGTGGGGTACCGCAGGGTTCAGTACTGGGTCTAGTCCTTTTTAATGTCTTTATAAGTGACATTGCAGAGGGACTGGAAGGAAAAGAATGCCTCTTTGCAGATGACATAATGGTCTGCAACAGGGATGATACACAAGGAGGCATAGAAAGGATGAAAAGGGACTTGGTAAGGCTGGAGGAATGGTCAGAAGTATGGCAGCTTAGATTCAATGCAAAGAAGTGCAAAATAATGCACCTGGGAAACAAAAATCCAGGGGAAGATTACACAATGGGGGGGTGGAGGTAGTAGCAACAACAAAAATGGAAAGGGCCCTAGGGGTAATCATATCAGATGACCTTACGGTTGGCAAGCAATGTGAGAAGGCAGTAGGGAGGGCTGGGAGGATTCTGGGATGTATAGGGTGAGGCGTCACCAGCAGAAAACAGAAAGTTGCTATCCCTCTGTACAGACAGTTGGTGAAACCCCATCTGGAGTACTGTGTCCAGTTCTGGAGACCCCATCTCTGCAAGAACATAGACAGGATGGAGGCAGTCCAGAGGAGGGCAACTAAAATGGTGCAGGGTCTGCAAGAGAAGACATATGAGGAGAGACTAAAGGAGCTTAATATGTATACCCTTGAGGAAAGGAGGGAGAGGTGGACATGATAGAAACTTTTAAGTACCTTAATGGAATCAATAAAGTCCAAGAGGGTAGCATCTTTCAGAAAAAGAGATGTGCAAGAACAAGAGGACATAATTTGAAGACAGAGGGGGGACGGCTCGGGGGCAATGTGAGGAAGTATTTTTTTCACAGAGAGGGTGGTGGATGCATGGAACAGCCTTCCTGAGGAGGTTGTAGGGTCTAAAACTGTGGGAGAATTCAAGAATGCATGCTACAGATATAAGGCAATTCTTGTGGGGGTAGGAAGAAATAGGCTGTTGTTTAACTAGGATCTCTAGCTTATCCTGTAGGTAGGGAAACAGGCAGACTAGGTGGGCCAAGCAGTCTTTATCTGCCATCAAAGTCAATTTTTTTATATTTCTATCTATAAAAACGTACCATCCACACAGTAACCAAGTTGCTGTCTCTGTTGATGAAGCTGTGAAGACACACAATGTTTTGTTCTTGGTTGAACAGCATGATTTGCATGAGATGGAGGAAAACAATGACTCTTGAGCAGAACAAAACAAAACACATTGTCTGACATGGACATTTGCTGACACATGTAACCTTAGACAAAAGTCTTCAAATAAGATTAAGGATTCCACCAATGTTTTCATCATCACAAAGACTATAAAAATACAAACTGACACAAAACATTGGCAAATACCCAATTCAATCTCACACTAGTTCGATGGGTCACTAGTTGGCATGTTTGGACATGCATGTTGCATTTGTATTCCACCACATGCACATGACTGTTGTGCATAATATGGGAATGCACAGATTTGTTTCTAAAATGTGCCGGTTCAGAAATGCTGTTAGTAAATCTGCATGCCCAGATCTTTTATTGACAGAAGGTGACATGGACAGTGCTGCAGCTTTTATGCGTGAACTCCAAAAATAATGCACCATCTGATAAATTCTCAATAAAGGATGCACAGTACATCTAGCTGTGTTAAATTGACAGAAACACAGTTAATTGACAAATTTGGAAATGAGACAGCCACATATGAACTGGAAAAGCAAAACATCTGAATCTTAATGTGTATCTTGCAAGTGGCTATTTTATAATTCACAGTGAATATAGATCTGGCACACATTGTCAAGTGGAATCAGATGTGGGGTCATTTGGTGTCATACTTACTATTTAAGAGTGAGTTTGCACTAAATGAAACAGTGCACATGTGCTTGTACTGTTTCAGAAACATATAAGCAGATGTACTGCCTCCAAGATCTGTTTTGAACAACATGGAGGCAGGTGTGACACCCACAGTGATTGCTTGCTTGAACTTGTTTGAACAGATTCTGATCCAAACTATGAAACCATTCCAAACAATTCTAAGACTGAATACAAGCTTAAAAACATGGCAAAAAAAGAACTCACCTGTACCTGCTGCTCCCACTACAGGAAAATGTTGAGGGTATAACTTGGAACAACAGCATTGTTATTTTGGTGAATGGTGGTCCAACAAAGGTAAAAACAATCTGGTAGCATGTCATGAATGTAGAGATGGTTTAAAAGGCTCTATATTGACTAAATGGTCAAAACCCATTCTTTGAGGATTTAAATGTAGACCACATAAGTGAAACTGACTCTCAATTTCAAATTTTAAACATTAGGAAAGCAATGATTGAGATACTTTTGATGACTATGAATGAAAATGCGTTTGAGCAGTACACAATTCCTCCTCTCCATAGCAAGCATCCAGTTAGTGACAACATTAACTTTTACTAAATGAAATAGGTTGAAGTCTATCCTGTCAGTATTTGAGATAGTACACTGGAAGCATGATGCTTTTCTAACCTTTTCCCTCATGGTACTGGTGGTTGCTTGGACGAGCATGAGGTATGTGTTACTGGAGGTGACTACTGAGCATCTAGAGTACTGCACTCTGATGGGAAGTTCAGAAAGAATTTTCAGTACTTGTTTCACCTCCTGTAGGAGAGTGAGTAAAGTATCTTGTCTGCGTCTATAACACATACTCTTCAGATGTTGACATCAGTGCATGGTCTCTCAGAAGCAGAATTTTTGCAAACGTTGAAAACCAAGGATGAGTTTTTAGAGGTAAACCTAAACTCCATCCTAACAAGTATGCATGGCACCAAGGAATACTGGTACCGAAGGCCCTCAGAGGTAATGTCTATGTTACAAGAGCATGGTGTAGTCACTTAGTTTGTAACCTGAACTGCCAGAAATACTAAAGTGGGCAAATGCAGATGTTGATGGCACATGATCAATGACTCTTGATGAGATGTGCTCTCTAGACCCAATGTCTGTGTCATGACATTTTCACTGATTTAGTTCACTGCTGAGATTAATTCTGTCAAAGGCTAATCTACCTCTTGGTATTGTGGAACTTTACTTTTGGAGATTGGAATACCAAGCAAGTGGTGGTTCACATATCCACATGCCACTGTGGATAAAAGATGCACCTCATATTTTTTTATGTTTTTATTTTAGCTTTTGTTGACTGGGAAAGGAGGGCTAGACAATTCTGCCTATTTTTAGCATTGTTCTGGGGAGGGGGGAAGAAACAGATGGTCAGTTCTAAAACTCCAATGGGATTAGGTTGATATGGGGCTACACATGAGAAAAAAAAGTACTCTGCCCTATTGCTACCATTTAGGGCAATCCCATTAACAAAACCAGCTATCAGACAAGTAACAGTACTTTTTAGAAATGAAGGGGTCAGTACGCAGGATATAGAAGACTGGTTATCACAATGTTGCCATCTAATTGGAGAACCACAGCCTGTCATAGATGAGGAACACATTTGGATAGGGGTGTGGAAATTTAAAGTAAAACCACACTTAACCCCAGCAGGCCCAAAACACCTTCCAAGCTGCTTTTTCTTAGGAAAAGATCGAGGCCACTGTTTTTACCAGGGGCTACCAAAAACATGCTTTAAAGGAGGGTCAATACAACATCTCAGTAATGCATGTGATTGGATCAAATGTAATTTATGTCTAGAGTATGGGTGTAATAGTACAGCATGCACCAATGATTTAAAATGTAATCTGTGCGAAGAACAAGGCCATGCTTATAGGATATCCAAAAATCGAGAAGACAGACCAGATCAAGATAATATTCTCACCACAGCTCAAATAATAGCATGGAACATAAGTGCAGAGAACAGGAGCAGAGAACACAAACAGCAAACAAAGCCTAAAATCAGGAAACTAATACAACCACAGGAAATACACAGACACAACCCTCTAAAGAGAAGGAGCTCAACAATGTTGTTGCTATGGAAGAAAATAATGAGGAGGAAGCACAACAGCACCAACAAATGGAGGATATAACCTCACAACAAGAGGTGCAACAAATTGTTTCTTTATAACAGGAGGCAGACAAGGATCATCAAACTATGCCACCCCCAGAGATACCTGTGGTGACCTCCAAGAAAAGAAGGATAAACAAACAACCAAAATCAAAACTTTCAAGGACTACTCAAGAACAAACACAACTTGAATTAAAAAATAGAAATAAGGCTTTACAAGTACAGGAATCTGATCCAGGAGAGGAATCACGAACATCTTCCACAATATCATCTATACAAGCTAACTCCATAGACTTGGAAGAAGAAGAAGACCTGGAAGTGGAAGTACGGAAGGTCCATTTAGAAAGCAAAATGACTTTGGGAATTTGTCCACACAGAAGTGGAAGACTGAGGAAAGTTAGTTAGCTTTACCCACTTCCGCGATGGCTGCTCCTCACATCTATAAAGTGGCAACTTTAAATGTAAACAGCATCAAGAATATTCAAAGATGTCTGGTAACATTTTCTATCTTAAAGGATAATAATCTAGACATATGCTTTTTACAAGATACCATATTAGATACCATGGCAGAAATTATTGCTGCATCCAGACTATGGTGCTGGGGTCCATCTTTTTTCTCATATGGCCTAGACAGATGTGATGTGGTGGGAGTGTTATTCAGGGTTATAATTTCTCTATCACAAGAATGGTGGAAATTTCCCCAAGGAGAGCTTTGTTAATAGATTTCTCTCATAATAACATGGTATGGAGGACCATTAATGTATGCACTCCAAAAATAAAGAAAGGAAGAGTAGAGCTATTTAATAAAATTAAGCCATACCTGTTTACAACCAGAAAGGTCATATGGGCAGGAGATTTTAAGTGCGGGATAAAGCCCAAGGATAAAGGGACCAAAACAGAAAAACAATTTTGTGACACTACGTCCTTAAAAACAATCATAAAAGATTCAGAATTAATTCATATAGAAGTTTACAAAAAAGTGGAGGTTACACCTATTATAGAAATGCTTTAGCAACTAGAATTGATTTTATTTTTACCACGAAACATGTTAAACTACAAAACGCCACTGTTAGACCTATAGAAAACACAGACCATTTATTACTTACCATACAGTTTAGCTTTTTAGAAACTAAGACTTTTGGGAAGGGGTACTGGAAACTAAATTCTACTTTATTTGGAAAAATGAATATTTTACAGTCAGTAAGAGAATTGCTGAATGCAGGGAAGACAATAGCATGCATTGAAGATAGTTTTAGTAGATGGTGGCTGGAGACAAAAAGAGAAGTGCAAAAACACTTTCAACAACAGGTCAGCCAGATCCACATGGAACAATACAAAAAATATTTAATGTTAAGGTCCAAGCTATATAAAGTTATGTCTCTAGTCAAGTGAGGTTATGGATAGTACTATGACCAAATTCAGAACTTGAAGGGAGAAATGGAGAAATTGCAATATTCAAAAGCAACTTCACTACTCATTGAATATAGTATATACACTCTGAGAAAAGTAGGAACAGGAGATATATTAGAAAGCTTTAAGCAGTGTACCCAGAGTAAAATTATAGATACAGTATATTACAATAACTAGTCCAACAGTGGATGTGGCATAACACATGAAATTCTCCAGGTAGTTTCTTCACATATGAAGGCCCTTTATTCAGAGTCCAACATCCCAGAAAAAAATTTAGAAATTTTTTTTAATAAAATCAAAGTCACAGAATTACCAACACCAACTAAAAAGGCTACGGTTGCCCCCATTATGAAAGAGGAAGTTGTTCTGGCCTTAAAAATTTTTAAAAATAACACCTCTCCTGGACCAGATGGACCCACATCAGAATTTTATAAAGCCCTGGGAGAAGACATAGGTGAAATTCTTGCAGTTTATAACTGCATGTTGGAAACAGAAGACATAGTGCCTCAGTTAGGTAGGAGGTCGTGAGCATTCTTCAGAAGCCCTCCCCTCAACTGGAGAGCTTCCCCCCACCAGCACACAGCAAGAGCTCTCCATGGCACTGTAGGAGGTTGTGAGGGTTCTTCAGAAGCCCTTCCCCAAACTGGAGAGCTGCCCCCTACCGGCACATAGCAAGAGCTCTCTCTGGCACTGTAGGAGGTCATGAGGGTCCTTCCAAAGTCCTCCCCTGAACCGGAGAGCTGCCCCCCCCACTGGCTCACAGCAAGAGGTGTGCAGTCACCCTCTCCTAGGCAGCTCACCAGAGAGCTAAGAGTTTGGGCACCAAAATTTGAATTATTCCAGTCGGCCGATGAATGGAGATAGTTGTTTTGTTCCTTGCTCCCTGCATGAAAAAGGAGTTTTCTTAGTCTGCAGTCAGACACTTTAATTATGGCAGTTGCTGTTTGCCTTTAAACGGTAAAAAAACAAACAAAAAAAAACGTAAAATACTAGTGGGAGGATTTATTCAGCTTACAGCAGGGTGCTTTAAATTGTAGCTGAATCTATGCTTGTTCATAATTTAACTCTGCTGCACCCGATTTAAATGATGTTCAAATGAACTTGTTTGTGCTGCTCTTAATTTGAATTACTGTTGTAATGCAAATTAATAGTTTAACTATGCTGCTCCCAATTTAAATCCTGTACACTGCTATTTAAATTAATTAATCCTGATAGTCCTCTATTTAAAACACTGTTGTGCTAAATTAGAATTTAGTTTAGTGACCATTTCTCTACTGCAGTGCAGCTTAGCCCCTTCCTCGCTTTTATCTTCTTAAACCCTGTCTTTTCCTTTATCCTCCATAGCTCTCCATGGCACTGTAGGAGGTCACAAAGGTTCTTAAGAAGCCCCCCCAAAAAACCGGAGAGCTGCCCCCCACCAGCACACAGCAAGAGGTATGCAGTCACCCGCTCCTTAGCAGCTCACCAGGGAGCTTCACCTGGCTGATGCTTTGCCTCAGCTTCCCCACCACCCCCACCACCACCCTTGATAAACTATTAGTTATGTAGGGCTGGTCACATGGTACTAAAAAACAATCAGTTCAGTTTCCCATTTGTAGGCTATACCTTTCAACCACTAGTGGACTCCACACTAAGAACAACAACACAGAAATTCTAACTCTCGCACTGCTGCCTCTACATGATGACTCCTGTGGACCTTATAACAATCTTTATCCTCATCCCCTGGGTGTCCTTCCCACCATCTAACTATCCTGATCTGCTGGACTGTCAGACACCATGCATCAGGCTCCCAATAAACATTAATAACTCCAGTACTAAAGCTGACACACACCCTGGGTGCCACATCCACACTCTATCACTTGGCCCTGCTGTACTCTCATCCAGTTTCCAAACCATCCACCTAGCCCTTCTGCCTCATGATTGTCAGCCAACACCTGCTATCACCAGGCCTTATGCCACCCCCAGATAGCTATGCTGGGTTGCACATAATGCTAAACTCATGATCACACTACTGCTACTCCTAGCAGATGATATTGAGCCAAACCCCGGACCTAACCACCACCATACCCGAACCCCTCCATACCGCATTAACTCCCCTCAGGCCTAAAACTGACTCACCTAAATATATGTCGCCTACTAAGTAAAATAACCTAGCTTCAACCCCTCACCATGTCCCTCAGCCCGAATATCCTGATTATCTCAGAAACCTGGCTGAAGCCCCACAACCCTGACACTGAATTCTCTATTCATGGCTATACACTCAACCTACATGATCGTATGGGCAAAAAAGGGGGTGGCTTAGCTATGTACATTGCCTCCACCATACAGTTTTCCCCAGTCACCCTATCCCTGCCTTCAAAGTCCATCGATACTCTAATGGTAAAACTCTCCCTCCCCCACTCAATTCCAATCTACGTTGCAGGTACCTACTGTGCCCTGACACCAACACACCTGCTATACTGGATCACTTGGGCACACTAAACTCCCTGGCTTCAGGAGGCGAGCTCCATATACTTGGGGACTTTAATCTGAACTGACTTGCTGGGGTTAATCCAAGCTTCAAGACAAGGTGACTGCCCTAAATTTAGCTCAACTAATCTCCGAGCCCACTTGGTTAAATCACAAAACTTTGAATCACACCCTTCTAGACTGGTCCCTCACCTTACACCCTCATAGGATCATAGCCTCAGACCTCCTTCCAGATGCCCTCAGCGACCACCATGGAATCTACTCTGTGTGAAAAATCATCAAACCAAAAGCTCACACACCCCGAATCCTTATGGCTAGATCCTTCAAATCACTGGACCTCACCTCCTTATTAAATGACTTGGTCAATTCTGACTGGTCTTGCATCAGTCAATCAAACTCCATAGATGAGACCCTGGAGTTCTTTAAAGCCAAGGTCACTGCCATCTGGGACTGTTACACCCCCCCTCAGGTGAACCAGAGTCAGATGCGCTCACCTCCCTTGGATCTCAACCGAAATCTTAACCCTCCTCAGAACCAGGGACAAGGCTTGGAAATCCTTCAAGGCTTCCAGTTCACGAGCCGACCTCCAGCAATATCATACATTACGTAATGCCAGTACTAGGAAAATCCACCAAGCAAAAGCCAACTCTTTCAAAGTCACATTCAATTCCACATCCCATCACCCAGCCAAATTCTGGAAAGTGGTAAAATCACTTCTCAGCCCTCCATCGCAGCCCCCTACTCCTACCCTGCAGGTAAGTGGTCTCACCATTGCTGACCCCCCAGCAGTGGCCACACTGTTTAACTCCCACTTCACAAATAGCAATGCTACTCTCCTGTCCTCATCTCACCCTGCACAGTACACCACCCCTACCACCACAGTCAGAACCACAAACTCAGCTCACTCCTTCTCCTTCTCCTTCTCCTTCCTGCAGGTCACCCCAGATGAGGTATATAATGCACTGATTGCCCTTAATCCAAGGAAGGGCAAATGCCCCACTGGGTTGGACTCCAAAATGCTCCACCTCTCAGCCCCCACCTCTCTGGCCTCCCTTTTTAATCTATCCTTCTCCTTTGCTGAAGTACCCTCTGACTGGAAACATGCCACTGTAATCCTCCTTCTTAAAGGTGGGGATGCCTCAAACCCAAGCAACTACTGACCCATCTCCCTTCTACCAATTCTGGCAAAACTACAAGAGCGTCTAGTACTCTCTTGCCTACCACCCTTTCTGCATTCCTCCTCCTTTTTCACCCCCTACCAGTCTGGCTTTAGGAAATCCCACTCCACCACTACCTCCCTTCTCAGGCTCACTGATTCCATTCTCACTGGGATGGATGCTGGCCACATCATTGCTGCCATTTTCATTGACTTGGCCAAGGCATTTGACACTGTCTCACATTCACTCCTCCTGACCAAACTCGCCAACTCTGGTCTATCCAGCTGCACCATTAGCTGGTTCCACTCATACCTTGCAGGCAGATCCCAATCCATCAGAATCAGTTCCTCCATCTAGGCCCCCCTCCCAGTCATTACAGGGGTACCACAAGGCTCTGTTCTTGGCCCACTCCTGTTCTCCATCTTTCTGAATGACCTGCCTTCTGCTTGCCCACACACCTCAATCCACATGTATGTGGATGACACTGTGCTGTACACATCTGGCCCCTCAGCCTCAGAGGTTATGACTAGATTGCAGCTGGACTTTATTACAGTCCAGCACTGGCGTCACTCCAATTAACTCCTCCTCAATGCCAAGAAAACAGTCTCAGTAACCTTTGGCACAAAGCAGAGACTTTTGAGGCTCCCCTTCCCAATCACATTCCACACCCTGGACGGGACAACCCTGGAGGCCTGTACCTCCTTCAGATACTTTGGGGTCTGGCTGGAACAGCACCTCAACTTTTCTGTACATGTTGATTTTGTAATCAAGAAGCTGCACCCCAGGCTTGGTGCACTTTACCGTAACTGGGACAGCATCCCAGTTTCTGCCCGTAGGGCAATTGTGCAGAAAATGATCCTCCCCATCTTCGACTACAGGGACGTAGTCACAGTTCTGGTCCCAAGTCCACCTTAGCCAGACTGGACCCTCTTTTCCACTCTTTCTGTCGCTTTGTCCTAAACTGTCCATACTCCACACACCACTGTACCCTATACCAATCAATGAACCTCCCCTCTCTAGATAATTCAAGACTGTCCCACTGCGTAAAGCTCACAGCCAAGTATTGGTCCCAGCTGCTCCCCTCTTACCTGGTCACTGCCCTTGTCAACCCCAGTACCCCAGCATACTCCCTCAGAAACTGTGACTCTCAGTCCCTAGCTGTCCCGCATAGGTCCACTGCTGTTGGTCAGGCAACTTTCAGCTGCTGCCTACCAATGCTGTGGAATTCCCTCCCAGCAAACATTTGTCACTTCTCTTCTCCCCCACTCCTTAACTCCATGCTCCAATGTCATTTCTCCTCTACCTGCTCATGTGTTTAGACAGTTTACAGATCACAGAGTGGCAGGTCTGTTCATCCAAGCTGTGAATACATCACTGTATGTTCTACCTATCCGACTATATTTATGGCCATGCATCTAAACTATGCCTGTATCTATTGTTCTCTTGATCCTTTTTGTCTTTATACCAGGACCTATTGTGTTATTGGGTATTCCCATTATGTATCCCCACTTGTATTATGCTTATCTTTCAACTATTTATTTGTCCCCCCTCCCCCCAGGACGCATCTGGAATCGAGCAGTAGCTTGTCAGCATGCCTTCCTGGTTAAATGCTTAAATAAATAAATAAATGTTTTTGTACAAAAAAGGAGATTGACAGGATTTGAATAACTGGAGACCCATCAGTCTGTTTATTATGGACATGAAAATTTTACTGAAGATTTGGACAGCAAGATTAGCTACAATTGCACTCTTATTGATATCTGAGGGACAAACATGTTCTGTGGTAGGTAGGAACATACAGGACAATCTGATTTTAACAAGGGAGTGGTGGAAAGGGGGAACAAAACTCCACATCAAGTTTTTGTATTATCGTTGGACCAAGAAAAAGCATTCAACAAAGTGCACCATACATACCTGGGTACAGTCCTAAAGAAATATGGTATACTGGAATCTTTTTACAATTGGCTGATGGTGCTATATAGGATAGCAGTAGCAAGATAACTAATCAATGGATTTCAAGGCCCAATTATGAAATCAGAGAAAGGGGTTAGACAAGGGTGTCATATGAGTCCATTGTCATATATATTTTGCATAGACTCTGTTACATTCGATACAACAGGACTCACAGATTTTAGGACCCCCAATAGCACCTAATGTAAACATGATAACAGTCATGGCATATACTTATGATATACAGTATGTCTGCTTGTTCCTCATGGAAAATTGGCACTAGCAAAAGTTATAGAGTTCTCCAAGGTATCAGGAGCAAAAATTAATCTTGTAATACAATTTGGAAAGGGGGATAGGCATATCAAAACTGGAAAAATAAAATAGAAGAATGTGCAGAGAAGGTGAAAATCTGGAAATTATGGCAACAGACACACAAAAAAAGAAAGTAGCAATGGTGAAAACTTTTCTTTTGCCCACGTTCACTTATTTAAGTATAGTATTCCCAGTGCCGAAGTGTTTTGAGACAGCTTTATTAAGCTTAGTCTTTCAAATCGTATGGGGGAGCAGGTTAAACCCTATAAAATGGGAGATCTTATAACGCTTATATAAAGCAGGGGGTTTGATCATCATCGGCCCTATTAACTATTATCACAATATATTTAGTACTGCAAACAACAGGGTTTTACTGCACCTAAAGATAAGGTATGGGAACTTGTGCTGGAATCATGGATAGCCCATTTGCTGAGCCAATGGAGTCAATCACCGAGCTTAGTAAAAAAAAATCACTTCTTATATGAACCCAGTTTTAGAAAAAAATCAGAAAATGGCAATTAACAATAACACAGGCCACAACTCCAAATATAACTTCTTTATATAAAACTATACAAGAACAAGGATGTGTACAGCTGCCAGTTTATAAAAATGAGACATGAACAGGTTACCAGAACATTTAAATATATTTATTAGATAAAAGGACCCCACCTAGGATGTGGGATGTGGTATGGCTTTGCTGCAATGACAAACTAGGGGTAAAAAGAAATGTGAAACACAAGAGTATAGAAGAAAGGAATTGACCCAGACTACATTGTGTACAGGAAGAAGAATCATTGCTGCATTTTCTTATTTAGTGCCCTTTTGTAAAAGAAGTATGGTCTCTTTTAGCAAGGAGGTGGTTGAACATAACATTTAGAGCAGTAACATATCAAGAAGTGGTAACAGGATTTTCACGATCCTTTATAATACTTGAAGAAGGTACCCTGAGGTTAATGTTTACATGTATAAAGTTTGTGTTGTGGCAAACAAGGTGCAAGTATATGTTACCCCTTTGGCTATGGTAATACAGATTGAAAGAGAATTTAGAAAACAGTACTAGTATGATCAATCTCAAATATCCAGGGATTGTTTATTGCAGAAATGGGGTGGAGTACCACAGAAAATATTACAACAGATCCAAGGAGAATTGGAAGAGTTTGTGTTTTTCTTTTTTTTTTTTTTTGCTCACCTGGTGATGAAAATTGGTATGTATTTAACATAAAACTAGAATGACCTGTTTAATGTAATAATGGGAGTAATACTGGCAGCTCGGGGGATTAGGGTTTCAGGCTTTTTTTCAAAGCATAATTATTGTATATCTACTGCGATGTTTTTTGTAATCCTGATTTTTCTGTATTATGAATGAAATGTTTATATATTCTTTAATAAAAAAAACCCTATTCTTTTCAAGAAGTGGCATGGGATCTTTAACATCTGCCTTAAAAACCACCAGAATAGAAAAAACAGGACCTCGGCTTTAAAGTCTCATCTGAAAGACAGTACCTCAGGAGTGCAGTATCCCTCTCATGATGCACTAGTGTGTCAATATTGGTATTTTATCCCAAATCCCTGGTGTGGGGCATCATATATTGTCAATAGTCTGGACAGTGAATTCTTCAAGTTTATCATGCAGTACATTGCATATCAACTTCCTGACAAGTGCAACAGTACAACCTTATAGAAACTGGTTGAATTGTTTCAGTGACACATCTGTTGCAAATATTGTCATTGAAAAGTGAAAAAAAGTGTGGCAATTAGTACACACAGTGTTGATTTGGATATCTTAGATGTATGTCTGAAAATGAGTGTATGAATGAGTTGTTTTCTGCCATGCAATATCATCTAAAAGTGAAATCTATCGAGTCTATGAATTGCCTCAAAAAGAAAATGCGCCATTTGTTAATGACTGTAGCTCTGTCGGACCTGAAAAAGGGCATTGACCAGTGTCCTTACCCAGTTAACAAATTTAAAATAAAAATAAAAAAATAAATAAAAATCTGTTATTGATGTGGCAGGTGAACATAGATGTTCAGTTTGTTGCTAACAAGTCTATTACCCTAGCACAGTATGCCACATCATACATTACCACAAATGAGTAAACATGCTTCCAGAAACTATAGGAGGCTGTTTCCAACAGCAGCAGATCTATCTGTTCATGGATGTGGTCTTTAGAGTTGAAAACTGTGTCACACTGTGAATGTGGAGCCCACAGAGCAAGTGACTGTTTGATCAGAAAATGTCTGTATGGCAAATCCAAAGCAATACGGTACTTGAACATCAACTACAAGCAAAATAGATGCTGTCTGTTAAAGTCTCACATCCAGATGATGTCAGAAGCTGAAGCAGCTACAACAGGCATTACAGTCTGGTCTAGGCATTTCTGTCATTGAACAGCAGTCAAATCAACATCAGCAAGATGTATCTACTGCAGTGACATATGGGGCCTGCTTCTCCAAGCCCATAAAGTGACACAAGGTGCCTGTGTGAAACATAAATGATGTAAGTGTCACCTTGCTTCAAAAATTGCACCCTGAGCTATTCTCAAAAGCAGCCTGCATCAAACACAGGCTGCTTGCACTAAAGGGGGCTAGCTCCAGCCTTGCACCACAAAATGGCCTGCTGCATGGCACTGGAGGGCTTGCAGCAGACACAGGCTGCCATATCCCATAAACTGCTATTCCAAAAACCCTTCCAGAGGGCAAAGGTCTAATGGTACTTGGAAATCCTCTGGGAGGGTGCACCAATGCACCACCCCACAAGCCCCAATCTCCCATCATAATTATAAAAGATCTCAGGTAGTTTAGTGTCCCCCAGCCCCAATCACCAGTAATTAGTATAAAAACATCCCAGGTAGTCTATGACCCTCCCACCCAAGCCCTGATCTCTTGTCATAAAATGTTTCCAGCCCCAATCCCCCATTAAGTAAACTTCATAAATACCTGGTAGTCTAGTGCCCCCCCAGCCCCAATCACCCATCATTATTATAAGAAACTCCCTGGTAGTCTAGTTGCCTTCCCCCCAAAGCCTGATTCTCCCATTATAAAACATTTCCATCCCCAATCCCCAGTTAAGTGAAATTCAAAAATACCTGGTGGTGCCCTACCACCCGATCCCATAATGGAGTTGACAACTGGCACAACCCATCATTCACCACTATGGACAGCCACCAACTGAGCTCTTAATGAGTGCAAACTGCATATAGTACATGCTTACTGACTGACAGCACACTGAGTGCATACTATATACAGTATGTGCTCATTCAGAAACTCATTCGGTGGCGAGCCATGGTGGTGAAACAATGAGATGTGCCGAGTCGCTAACTCAGTTACAGGATGGGGGCAGGGTGGTAGGGCACTGCGGGTGGGGAGGTCCATTAGAACCACCAGATATTTCTAATTCACTTAATGGGGGATCGGGACTGGAAATGTTTATAATAAGATTTGGGGCTTGGGGAGGAGGGCCTCTAGATTAGCAGGGGTTTTTGTATAATAATGACAGGCAATTGGGGCTTGTGGGGACCACTAGACTACCAGGGATTTTTGTATAATAATCAGGGGGGAGGGCCACTAGATTACCAGAGATTTTTTGTATAATAATTACAGGTGATTGAGGCTTTAGGGAGCACTAGACTACCAGGGATTTTCTTTTATAGAAATGACAGGTGATCAGGGTTTCATGTGGGCACTAGACTACCAGGGATTTTTGTATATCAATGACAGGAAATCAGGGCTTAGGGAGGGCAACTAGACTACCAGAGATTTTTGTATAATAATGAGGAGCAATTGGTGCTTGTGAGGGGCAACTAGACTACGGGGGACTTCTCGGGGACATTGCTGCATGGCTGCCCATGGCTTGCGGCAACTTGTCTAGGTGTGCCCTCTGTTTGATGCACTGCTATGATTGCTGAAAGCTATGGGACTTTGACCCTATCCGATAGAGAATCAGGTGCAGGGTACTTGGTGCACTGGCAATTGGTGCAATTGGCCTTTCGCACAGCTTACGCTGACTTTTGAGAATTGGGCCCATGCTGTTCACCAAAGAATGCTGTTGTGACAAATACAAACCATTATGTATGCTTGACATTGGTTCAGCTGACACAGGAAAACATTTCTTATTGAAGAAATTAGTGGTAATATAAGGAAACATATAGGAGTAGCAATGTCTACAGTTGTTACTGCTCTGACTGGCTTGCAGCATATAACATAGGTGAAGTGGCTCTACACTGTATTTTTATACTGCCTGTTAAACATGGAAAAACTGGTGAATACCCCAAGTTGTCTTTTGAAGTTGCAAGTGACCTACACAGTATGTCTGACCAAATGGAGCCCTTGATTATTGGTGAGATCAGGACGGTCTCCAATGTGATGCTTGTCTTCATTCATCTATGTCTCTAAGAGACTGTTGGCACAGACAATGAAATTGCCTTTGAAGGCAAAAACATTGTTGTTTTGGTAACCTACTTCAACTTGCACCTGTGAATGGGAATCATATCCTTTCTAGCCTTACAATTGTGGGAGCTAGAAAAACTATTGGGTGCATTGGTGGAATAAACTTGTGGGAGTTGTTCATCTATGTTTAACTCTTTCAGAATATGCATCAGAGTGTTGATTGAAAATACAAGGCTCCACTTTATGTGGCATGAATTGGAAATGTGTCAGTTTCCAATGCTTCAATACTGAACACACATGTGATAAGCAAAGGTGAGCGTTCCATGTCTGAAGCATTTGATGTGTTTAGCAAACTATGTTGTGACAGAACACAGATTGTGTGCTTGATGATGAGACTTAACAGTGTGCATATTTCACTTAGATAATGCTGGAGAGACAACAACAACCAATTGTCACATTGTCATTACTTGAATCAATCAAACGGAGTTTGCCTAAGCCCGACAATGATCTCAAAGATGACTGATCTTATAAAAGACTTGAATGTATATGTGTCAAGAAGAGCTGGTCTAGAGTAATCTCTTATTGGGCCCTATGCACGAAGCCTGCACAGCATGACAGTGTGCATGCATAACCAGCAAGGGGGGATATGTGCCCTGTGCAGGCACGTAAGCCAGTGGCGGCATGTGCAACATGCATGCAATGCACCACGCAGAGCAGCAATATGCAGCCATGTGGTCCACCCATGCGCTGTGTACACAAGGATGGGACTGCATACCCAGGGCATAGTGGACCACTCAGCACATGCACAACTGTGCATGAGGCATGCACAAATACACATGGCCAGGGGCTGCCATAAACAGCTGCAAATGCCATGCCACTGGCATCAGCCCAGACAGAAGCAAACAGGCATTTGACAGGCCCATAACAAAGGACACAACCATGCCCTTGCCATGTGCATGTCACCATGGACATCCAACCACCCACAGGCCATGTCACAAGCACTCAACATGGGCGGCCATGCATGCCAGCATGGCACTGTAGTGTGCAGTCCACCGCATGGACATGCAACCACGTGTACCCCACAAGCTGCTTCATCTTCCGTAGTGCAGGGCCAATGTGGCATGACACCATGGCATGGGAAACACAGATGGTGTAGGATGCCACTACATCATACAGGGTCCAGCACACATGCAGAATGGCAGGGCAGTACACATGGCATCCCATGCAAAGAGGCATGGTATTCCTGGCAGGTGGGACCAGACCAGGGAACCGACCATGGCCCAGCAGCCAAATGCCACTGTAGGCAACCCCACCCCAACCCACACCTCCAACAGGACAGGGGAACTGCCCATGGCCTGGCAGGTGAATGTCACTGCATGCCCCCACCACACACATGCGCATGTGAGGCAGTGATCAGACAGGGAATAGCATAACAATATCTATTAAAACTGCTGTTAAAGCCAAAATATACAGATGCATGGATAGCCAGACAAATACCCCACTCCCATTAATCCAGTCACCCACAATGGACCCTCCCACCCCAATGTGCTGTAGCCCTGATGGACGGCCCCACCTGGGTCTGTACAGTCACTGATGGTTCCTGTGTCACCCCATGACCCATTCTCATCTCCTACTCCCTTGGCTCCACCTTGCTGCTGCTGTTGCACATCTCTGCATCCTTTGGCCACTCCACACACCACAGCACAAGAGTTCGGATGGGTCCCCTGTAGCACTGTGGAGAGAATGTGACAGTTAGTACCATGTGCAGTTGTTTGGCCCCCCACCCTCCTGTATGTATGGACACACATCAGTGCATCCATCCCTCTCCCCCGATGGCTGAGGCAGACAAGCTGCCAACAGTGGATGGGACACACCACAATGTGTGCCACCACTGCACTATGTGTTGTGTGAGTGACAGTGATCACCCTCCCCTGGCTCATGTGTGAGTACTGCAATAGAAAGACGGCCACTATGGCAGCTGCCCATACACACCCACTATAGTAGCCAATGGGATGATACGTCAGGTGAACTACACATGCCAGTGATATACACAGCCCTGTGACACTACCGCTACACTGCTGCCCCGCAGGCATGGCCCATGGGAAGCGGATGCCACTGCTGCCCCCGTCAGGACATGCGAGGCACTAATAAGCCTCCCCCACCCCCAACAGTTATATAACAGAGGTGCATGGTGATGTACAGATGAGAGACACCTATCCAGGATGGAACCATGACCCTCCACAGGGACCTGGGCTCAGTGCCACCCTGCTTGTCCACATAATGAATGGTGCCTCAAATCTCAGTTCTCAAGAAGTATCTGGGCATCTGGCACTCCCACTACATGTGGTAGAGTGCCCTCAGCATCACCACCATTACCACCGCCCCATCCTGCTACACCTGCCTTTGGGGTTCTGTCCTGCTCGGTATGCCCATAGCATTCTGCATGGGGAAGAGGAGGGAGACAGCAATGGAGAAAGCAGTGAATCCAACAGTCATCAACACCTGTGAAACCCCATCACCATCTGCAAATGGAAACATGTCCCCTCCATGTCACACTCACTGGCGTAAAGGCCTGTTCAGCCCAGAGCTGACCATATCCAGCACTGTCTGAAAATTCCTGCTTGGCAATGCACCACATTTGTTGAGCATATCGATCCATGGTGCCAGTGCAATGTGGAGTGGCATATCTATGCTCCTTATATAGCGTGCTTGTGCCAGATGTGCATGTGCCATGTGGAACTACATGTGCCAAATGCCCGTGCATGTTGTGGCAGTTGCTGTGTGACACTCTCACATGGTCACCCCACGCCACTGACATTGCATGCTGCAGAAGACACCACACAGAATGAAATACCTGCATGTGTCACTACACTGTTCAGGATAGCAGGCCATTAGCATAAAGTTACCCATGGAACATAGGCCTGTGTGTGTGTGTGTGTGTGTGTGTGTGTCTGGCAGTGCACAAAACTGTATAAGGCAAGATCCTATCAGTCTGGGTCAAACTGGTGTATGTCCCTGGACAGTATGACAGAACCTATGGGAGCAAGGGTACACTGTGTACCGACATAACTGTAAGTCAAAGTTCATGGCTGTACCATGGATATCTCAAATGCCATGCATGCAATAGGACACCCTGCAGAACAGGTAGCCCATGTGTGTGTGTGTGTGTGTGTGTGGTACTGAAGCATACCTAAGAACATGCCTATGCTTATAGCAACCTCTGAGTCATCTGTGGCTGTGCAATGACACCGATGATCACAGCCCATGGCCATGGCACTGCCGCCACTATGCACTCACTGTAGGGGCAGCCCAGTGAAGTACCCATGTTCACGAGGATGGTACAAGTGGTAATGATCCACATTGCCTGTAACAGACACTCCCTAGAGGCAATGTGTATATGATCATGTGGAGCAATGTATTAACACATGAACACTTGCTGGGGGGAGACACTGTCCGGCATGTGATCTGGCATGCATGTGCAGCACTGTCACTGTCATTACATGGCAGGGTGGCATGGTGGCTCGCAGCTTGTGCCTCATGCGGGGCATGCTCTGTACGACACATGCACATACAGAGGTGTAACACTGTCAGCCCATGCACTGCATAAATCATGTGACACCATACTCTGATGCTATCCCACGTACATGCCATTACCTGAAAGACCGCCGAATGTGCCTGAGACTGCTCCTGAACGTGTACCTGCTGAATGCGGGGCATGCTAGAGGTAGATGGCCACAGCCACGGGAGTGAGTTTTCCATCCATGCATGGATGGTCACCTGCTATGGGACACCCGCTGCATAGAACAGTTCTGACTGCCATGGCCAATGGTAGTACAACTGTGCGACCCGATCCGCAACTGTGTTGGTCTGCGGACACGCCACTCCATGGCTGCGTCCATTAAGACCAAGGTCATGTGTGCACTGGCATACTACTCATTAGGGTTCTTCCAGCACGTTGTGGGCAAAGGTATCAGAGTTAACCAGTCATCCATGTCCAGGGCACTGGCATGGGTAATGAATGCACTGTTGGAGCATACACAGGACCACATATGCCTCCCGATGTCTGATGGGGAGGTCGGTGCTACAAAGGAGGCATTCTACACATTACATGGCATGCCAGATGTGTTTAGTGCTGTGGATGTCATGCACATCAGCATCCTGATGCCTTCAGTATCTGAGGAGTCCTACCGCAACATAAAAGCTTCCACAGCATTAACTGACAGGTTGCACGTGACATGACATGCCTGTTCACTGATGTATGTGGCAGATTTCCTGAGTCATGCCACGACTCATACATACTGGACATGTTGGGTCTTGGAGCATGTCTCCGTGCAGGTTACATGGACAGGTGGTTGTTAGGTAGGTGTAGTGTTCTACTGTGTGTCAGTTGTCTGCATGCCCATTCCATGACTGACCTTTTCCTATTTCCACAGGTGACAGCAGATATCCATTGCACCCATGCATGCTGACGCTCATTCTGGCACCTGCGAATGAAGCAGAGGTGGCATACAACACAGTGCACTGTTGGACAAGGGCCATTGTGGAGAGATTATTGGCATACTGAAGATGCACTTCAGATGCCTGGACCACACCAAGGGAACCATGATGCTGAGTCTGTGATGTGCCTGCTGTGTCTGCTGCATAACAAGGCCATGCTGAGTGGCGTGCCAATGCCTGACTACTATCTGCCTGACTTGCCACCAGAAGAGCCAGTTGATTACCAAGTGTATGGACAGAAGACAGTCTCTGGCTGTGCTGCATGTGCAGTGGTCATTAATGGCTCCTTCAGATGCTAGCTATGTCACCCATGCTTGTCAGGCACCCCGACTGGGAATGCCTGATCAACGGCTACAGTGATAGCATCCAGGATGGTACACATCCCAGTGTGTCATCACACTGTCACACATGTACCCAATGATGAGGCCCGGCTGAGGGCACATGTCATCACTGTTGCAGCTGTGGTGTGTGCGAATGGCACTGGGTGACATGGCTAGCATTTAGTGACAGGGCACTTGTGCCACTACATTAGGTCCCTATACAATGGAAATGTACCCAGCTGAACAGGGGTCTGCCCACAACCCCAGCTCCCAGTACGCATGTACACACCCAATCATCACATTGTGCCACTTCCACCCATCACCCTGTGTCACATTGAGGTAGACCACTATGCTAGCATGTGTGCTTGTGTGTGTGTGTGTGTGTACCGTGTATGTGCATGTGTGTCCCCCTCCCTGACACACATCATCCATGCCCACAATGATGCTCGATGGCCCATCTGCTCATGTCCAAGGTGATCCATACAGAGTTGCCTGCTCCCATGCTGTAGCCCATGTCTCCCACCTGCGTGCAGTCCCCAGTACCCTGCCACCTTAGCCCCCCACACTGTGGCGCATGTGGTGTGTCTGTAGCAATCACTGTGTCTGCCTCCACAGCACCGTCCGTGTTCTGGATGCCAATCTGATGTCTTCTGCCTGGCTGTCCCCCATGACTGTGTCCAGTGGTATTACGCTGGGTGTCTCCTCGGTATTGACAGTCTCAGAGGCTATGCTGTGAGCCAACACATCTGGTCAGGAATGCTTATGGTGCCTGTTCCACTGTCCCCCCTTCATGTGTCATGTATCTGTAGTTCCCTGTGTAGCAGTCCTATGTGATGGGCTTGGGACAGTGCTGTAGCACCATGGTGGTGTTCTCCAGCCATAGATGGTGCCCTGCATACTCTTCTGAGTCCGTGCCAAATTCGTTATGTCATGCCTCATGGCACAGACAACATCAGTCAGCTCAACGAGTGCTTCCATTTGCTGACGCTGGCACTCGAGGTGGTCAAGCTCAAGCTGCCACAGCTCCAGGTATTGTGGGTCTTGTTTCACTGCACCCCAGGTTGCCCTTCTGCATCCTGTTGGTCAGGTGGACCTGACCTTGTCCCCGCTGTCCAGGTCTGCACTGACCAGGTTATACACCTACACACCATGTCAAGTAGTGACTTGCACATGAGCGCTCTGGTTGATGGTGGGCAGTGGCTCATAGGCATGCATCATGGGTAGGCTGCTCTGTGTTGCACTCTGGGACTCCTCACCACCATCATTGCAATACTGCTCTGCAGGGGTCTCCATGTCCTCGCTGTCATATCAGGCAGTGGTGTCATCTGCTGTGACCAGCCACACTTCATGCACTGCCTGTCTTCATCATATTGGGGATGGTTGGAAGGGGTGCTTACTGGGCTGCTCCATGTACCAGGCCTGTGTCCACAACAGGACCCACCCCATACTCACCTGTGGTGTCATCTGCCCTCAGCTGTCCTCACCTTATATCTGTGGCTGTGTTTTGTGGTAGACCTGCTGGTGCACCACCACAACGTCTGACATCCCTGGACTGCTCTGTTGGCACAACAGAACAAAATTAGGCATTCAGCAGTCTGCCAATCCCACATCAGGGCATGCTGTGTCTGTGTGCAATACTTACTTTCCAGTGTGTCCTTGCCCTCATCCACCCCATGGATGCTCATGGCAGTTAGGGTGCCCACCACCATCTGTTCTATGGGTGTGAGCTGAGTGTCAGGTGTGGGTGGTCCACCACCTGTTCCATGCTTTCCCATGCTCCAGCACCCAGCCTTTTCTTCACAGATGTCCATAGGTCTTGCCACTTATGTTTTATTGCCATCAGGGTCCTGGCATCTGGCCCTGCAGCATTTATGGCAGCCTACACCTCCAGTCACAGATGCATCTTCACCTCCGTGGTGGTGGATGGGGCGAAGGCACCATATAGCTAGTTGTGGTTGGCCCAGATCTCACTCGCTATTGTCACTACTTGTGTGCCAGTGAAGTTGGAGGACTGGGAATATCTGGTTCCACTGCCATGGACACCTCTGGGTGCAGGCCTTGCCATCTTCCTCTCTTGCTCACCTTCCATGTTGCTGTGTGCACTGTGCTCCATGGTGGCCCCTGGTTCTGCCATCTGCCATACTCCTCCAACATGGTCTGCATTCACTTCTGTGTATGTGCAGTGGGTGGCAGACATGTCCTTATATGGTAGGGTCAGGGGGCTGGGCTGTGTACCTGGGGCTGTCCTCTGTTGCCTGTGCATTCCACTCCATTCTGTTCATGGCACCACCCACTGCCACTGTGCGGGCATGTTTCTCTTCATTCATGTAGTATGTTCTTGTGGTCCTGCACGCTACACAGTTGTGTGCCTCATATCCATCAAATTTCTGTGAAATTCCCACTCATTCATGGATAGGGCCCAGTCTTTATAAAAATGAATGCATTATACTACATTGCAGTCTTGATGTGGATCATGGACTAGTCAGCAGTGCAATGGGGCACAAAGTTGACTTTTAATGCAATGTTCAGAGAACATTTGTTGAAAATGTTTATGATAAAATTTGACAACCTTGATTATCCACAAGGTACTGACAGATACTCAGTAAAATTCCAGCTTATGAAAGACCTTTATTTAACAAGGAAACAGTTTCCACTCTGTTGTGCGCATGCAGTATCCATTCATGGGTCACATGGTTTATGTTTAGATGCTGCAATGATTGACATAGGGAAAACTATAATCAAAAATGGTATGAGCTATGTTGCTGTCACATTTCAGAACTCTAGTAGGATTGTATATTATCAATGTTGAACATAATAAAATTTGTGCTGAGAAAAAGTACACCATTAAGTACAATCATCTGTGCTCTTTGCACCAACTGAACATGTTTTTGATTCCACTGGTGAATGGCATGGTCATGCAAGATGTGTCTTCTAAAATGTCACAGATATTGAAGAGGAAGAAATCTACTGTACATGATTCTTCTGGTTTAAGAGGCTGATGTTACTAGATCACCTCTGGCAAAAAAAAAATGGTCCATCTGCAGTGCTCTTATTTGACAACAGTACTTGGGTTAATTGCTATGCTAATTCTGCAAAGCAGGCATTCCTACATCTGCCTGCATTTGTTGCCACAATAACTGCTTCAAAATTAACAGTCTTGACAGATTCACTGAAGCACGTTATAACTGTGCCATGGCAAAACAATACTGCACATTAGTTGACACCGCTACATCATGCTGTGGCATCTTATGACCAGAATAGCACATTAGCAAGATGTAGCAGCACTTATGATGGCAATCCTGAAGTCCTTGGAAGAAAATAGAAATCCAGTAAGGTAGTACTTCACACTAAAATATGTTAGCATATATGTTTGACTTTCTCATGGAAATATTGACAGAAAAGTAGCTGATGACATGTGGATTCCTTTATATATCCCAAATGAACCAACTATCAAATTCAGACAATTGTTTAGTAATGTTAACTCTGGCTGTGAGTGCACAAGATGTGGCAGGAACAATACTCAATCACTGAGACCAACCGATTCTGCAAACTACCTCATAGTGATACTACAATAATTAGACTCACAGGGAGTCAAAATTCTGACACCAATAACTGACTTTACTGCAGGCAGAGTTATGTTTGGATATACATATTTTGACACTCAAGCAATAATTTTCCACCATGGAGCTTCTGTGCATTCTGCTCATTAAGTAACATGGCTCAGAAACAGTGGCCATTGAATAGGGTGCAATGGATGCTACTGTACATGCTCCTTTAAGGAACGGCTTCCAAGGAAGCCGGATGCATATCTGATTGTCCAAAAAAATAAAAGGTTTGTGTCACACCCCTATAGATAGGGATGAAAGATCACTTCTATGATAAACTCAAAATTTTGCACTTTAATAACTTCACTACCATTCAACCAATGTGCATGACATTTTGCATGCCCCATCAGGATGATGATCTCTTGATGTGCCAAGTTTTGTTCCAGTTGGATGCATGGACATTGAGATACGGAGAGTTAAATATTATGTAATTTACTGTTTTTTTGCCATTTCTTTGTCACTCTGCAGTGCAGAAATGGTTTGGAATGTTGGTCTGAAATTTTCAGGGTAGATAGGACTTGCCTCATAGATATGCCTAGGTCTGTTCCAAAGTTATTAAATTAAAAAAAATTCCATTATTTTCAATGGGCGTAGTTAGATAACCTGCTCAAAAAAGTATCTTTTGTCGCAAATGGGTAATCCTTTTTCACAAACGGGTCATCCTGTGTTGCAAATGGGAAATCTCTTTTTTGCACTATCACCATCTTGTTTTTTGAGTCAGCAAGGGAAACAAGATTAAAGATCAATGGGAAATGTCAGTTTAGTGTGATATGTGGCACCTTCAGACAGCAATGTAATTCAATTGCTCATGTGTAAGAAAGTCAGTGAATTTTATTGACATTTTTTCACCATTACACATAGATTTTAACTTAAAAACACTTGCTTGTTTTCAACTGAAACCATCCAGTTGTGTCAGCCACTGTCTTGAGTGGGAACATGCTCTTTTCATATGAATGAAATGCAGTAACCATTAATGTTTCTATTTATGGAGAACTGCTCCAATGTGAGTGTAAAAGTCAGAGGGTCTGATTTTCAAAACTCAGGTAGTGGAACCCCCTCACCAGTCATGATCCCCATTGTATAAAAATCCATCATGTCCCTGGTGGCTAGCAATCTCCTCCCAGCCCAGATCCCACTTATATTAATATGAAACCCATCCTTGGTGGCCTACTAGACTCTCCTCCAACCAATCTATCTGTATTTATTTATATAATCCCTGGTGGTCTAACAGACCTCCTCCTTGTCCTGATCTGCCTAAAGGATTTTAAGCGTACATGTCCCTGGCGGTGTAGTGGACTCCCCTGCCTTTTACTTTTCTGCCTATTTTAATATAAAAATCCCATTACCTGGTGGTCTAGTGGCCCCCCACACCCCTGCTCCCACACTGTGACATGCAGTGCCACAGCAACCTTCCCCCCATCCACCCATCCAAAGCCAGTGACCAACACAGCCCTCTTCTCACCACCATGGCTGGCCACCAACTTACCCATCAATGTGCATGCACTGTATACTGTGCATGCACATTGATACTTCAGTCATCAGCCAGCTGTGGTAGAGAGAGGGGGGCTGTGCTGGTCACTGGCTTTGGGATGGATGGGTGGGGGGAGGGTTCCTGGGTCAGTGCATGTAGTGGTGGGGGAGCAGCCAATAGATCTGCAGGTAAAAGGATTTTTATATTAAAATGGGCAGAACACTGATGGGGGTTCCACTAGACCACCAGCGACATGTACTTTTAAAATCCAGTAGGCAGATTGGGGATGGGAAGAGGGACCGTTAGACCACCAGGGACCATATAAATTAATACAGGCACATCAAGTGGGGGCGGGGAAGTGTGGGACCTCTAGACCACCAGGGATGGGCTTCATATTAATACAAGTGGGATGTGGGCTGGAGGGTTAGACTATTAGACACCAGGGACATGATTAATTTGTATGCAATGGGCTTGCAACTAGGGGGAAACTACCCCAGTTTTAAAAATTGGATCCTCTATCTTTCACATTCACATTCACATTGGAGCACTTCCCCATAAAGAGTAACATTACTGGATACTGCATTTTATTCATAGGGACACAGCATGTTCCAGCTCAAGACAGCAGCTGAAGCAACTGACTGGTATTGGCTCAAAAGGAAGGAGTGTGTTTTAAGTTAAAACCCATATGTAATGGTGAGAAAATCTAAATCAATCTCACAGACTCTGTTACACGTGAATAATTTTATTAAATAGGTGCATTTACATTGCTGTCTGAAGGTATCACGTATCAGGCTAAAACCTTCATTTGCCTTTGATCTTTTTTTCACAAATTGCAAAAAAGAAACAAGAAAAAGGATCCTGTTTTGAAATTTGTGAAAAAAAGAACAGGCAAAAGGATTATAAGCAAATGTTTCTTTCTCACTACACAGTGAAGAAACCGTTTGGAATTTTGGTGTGAAATTTTCAGGGTACAAAGGGCTTGCCCCACAGATGTGACTTTTCATGGTTTGGTGAAACAATGTTAATTTGGTGTAGAGTTATACAGGTTTGAATTTTTTCTTAGTTTCCAATAGGATAACATTGTAATGTGAGGTGTTTCTTTGGTTCTGCACACCACAGGATGGAAGTGATTACACCACCTCAAAAATTATGGATGCATAAATAAGGATACCATTATGGTGTGATGGGAGTGCAGGGCCCAGAGGGCCTTAACAGGCAAATAAGGATACAATTATACTATGTCAAAAATTATGGATGAATGGATGGGAGCGCAGGGCCCAGAGGGCCCTTCACTTCCACAGGCAACTAAGAATACGATTATATTATCTCAAAAAGTAAGGAAATTCACTGCAAAAAATCTTTGTTAATGCACTAGTTAGGGTTGAAGTGACAAAGTAGGGAAGTGTTTCCAACTCTAACACTCCAACCCCACCCTGCAGGCAGAACAGGTGTAGGGTGTGCCTTAGGGTTGTCAACCATAATGCTCACCCCATTCTCATATACTGTACCTATCTTAGCTTATTTGCTCATGTAATGGAATTACTCCTACTAACTAAATAACACTTCCCTCCACCTGTCTGTCCTATCTCCCACTTAGTCTCATTCCCAAACTTCTTCCTGCCTCTTCTTCTATCTCCCACACTCCTATCCCTAGTTTTTCCCCACTGTCTACCCCAAATGAATACCATAGCATTTACAATCTTTCTTGTTTTTCCTCAAAACATAAATGTTATGTAACCTTGCATTTTGAACTGTTTCTGTACACTATTACTCTCACACTGTTATTGCATCTATGATGTCTGTAGTTACCTCTTTTGTACATTATTTTCTCACACTGTTACTGCATCTGCCTTGTCCGTAGCCACCTTTTTTCTCTACTTACTCTGTATACTACTGTCAACTATATTCAAACTTGTATTGAAATGTTCTGTCCTCATTGTTGTACTGTGCCCTCCCAGGTTGTGCCTGAAAATAGTCATTGCTATGGCTAGTGCACTTTCCTGGTAAACAAAAACTAAAAAAATAAATAAATGGAGTAAGCATTTGGGTTGACAACCCCAAGGCACACCCCACACCTGCTGGTGCCTGCAGGATAGGGGTGGGATGTTAAGGTTGGAAACTCTAATGTCACATTTCCCTGCTTTTGTTGCTTTAACCCTTACTAGTGCATTAACAAAGTTTTTTGCAGTGATTATATATTATAGAGGCACAGTAGTGCCCCTATAGTTAGGGTTGAGTCGGCAGTTCAGTGTTAAATGCAATTTTTTGCAACTTAAATTTGCCATCATTTCATGATTTAGCAATAACATTGGTATGCACTGTCAGACTGTCAGAGTCTCAAGATAAGAAGTTTCTTGACAGCATGTAGTATGGTTTTTGAGATGCGGAGGGTCAAAAAACTGAAAACAACTTACTTTTTTCTAAAACTTAACACTGACTATTTTTGCTGTCACCTACAGCCTAGAGGATACAGAATTTCATCATGAATTTTTCAGGGATGATGGGGCCTGTGCCAAGGATGTGTCTTTGGATGGTCCGGTGAAATAAAAGTATACAAGTTTTAAATTAAATTAAGTTTTGGGATAATGTTCAAGTTTAATTGAAAACAATAATGCTTCATTAAAAAAAAACATTCACAGATGTTAACAGATTGTAATTTACTGTTCATGTGTAGATAAAAACCTGTCATGGAAGGTAAAAACACACATCTCAAGTGGTTATTTGCATAATTTGCTTGCCATACTGGGAAAAAAAACTCGAGATGGCCGCCATTTTCTTGTTAGTGTTTTAGACTTCTGCAACATTTTATGTAACTTGGAATTTTTTACTTTTTTTTTATTTGTTTTTATGTTTCTTGGTTTATGTATATGTTTCCAACCTACTTGTACAGAGCCCAGAACTTCCAGGATGGGGCACTCAACAAATAAACTTAACTTACTTACTAGACTTAGAAACAACAAAATCACAAGCAAATTATGTTTTGCAGCGGTCACACTGTGCTTCATAAGAGATCAGGGAGCAGTCATCACTACCTGTCTTTCACACATAAGCATAATCACACTACCATTAGTATCAGTAGTTTCATTCATAAATAAACTGCACCCCATATGTATACCAATATCATGCAATACATGCAGTGATCCATAACTAAAATAAACATTAAAAAACAGAATACCTTAAAAAAAAGATATTGCATATTACTACATAGAAGGCATAAATTATTAGTCCTTGAAATTCATTATTCTCCCTTTCAGTCCAACTTGAATTTTGACTTGTCACATCTCAAATTTAGAAAGAAAGAAAAAAAAAACAAAGACTGCTGACCTTACTATATATTCATTCAATAAGGGCTTCATTCTCCTATATAAATTCTAATTTTCTGCTGCATCTTACTAGTAAATGGGAGTGGTCTGTGAGAAAACATTGTGGATGTTATCCTCAAGTTGCAGATGGGGCGATTTCTAAACTGAGAATGTTTTATTATTTCTGGACCCATTTCCCATGCTAATTGTCCAAAGAAGCATATATCTAAAGGTGCTAGTACCAAGGTTTACAGTCTCAGAAGACAAAGTAATTACATATATTAATTGTAATACTGTAGTATAGTGGAAACAGCTGTGAATCAGTTTGGTAAACAGATATATTAATACTACAGTTTATTTTAATCATGATATTTACCAATTTTATGCATGGTCATTACTCCTGGGTCTAATTTTCATGCAAAAAGTTATAGACATATGACCTCACCCACTGGTAAAAGCAGTAACCTGCTATAAAAGAATTCATCCATATGTGTACAACATGGCTATTTCTTAAGTTTGAGAGGCACACAAATGTAAAACAGGTGGGACACAACTTCTCCAATAACTGAGTTGGGAAAGCCCCTGTATACAAATATAACAACACTAGAGCTGGGTGCCTTGTTTGTGAAAAGGAGGGTGCATAATTCCAAGTGCTCAATCAACCAAAAGTTTTTCTTACAAAGTGGTCCTGGTTTTCTAAAATACAGGTATCACTTCTCACATTTTGTCTTGTCTAGTACAGGAGCTCACAGTCCCAGATGAATTAAGGAGAACCAATATGATAGTATGTATCCCAAAAAGTAAGGAAATTCTTTGCAAAACACTGCTTTAATGCATCATTTAGAGTTTAGGAAAAAGCAACAAAAGCAGGGAAAAGTGATGTTAGGGTTTCCAACCCTAACATCCCTGCCCCACTCCTGAAGGGAATGAAGGATGGTGTCTTCCTTGTGGTTGACAACCCTAAGTCAATTCTCTCCTTCCACATAGTAATGCAAATCTTCCTTGTACTTTTGTGTTGCTTCTCAGGCCTGTCCTTCCATACCCCTGTCCCTTATTCTGAATGGTTGTATGGGTCCCCTTCTAATATATTTAGTCCTAAGGGAACCTGCAATGCTGCAATTAAATATTCCTTCCTCTGTTTGGAATCCACCTGGTTACCACCCCACCCCGGGTCATGGCAGCCTAATGTTCCCTGACTCATAGATCGCCACACTCTCCTTGCCCCCCCTTCATCTTACCAGACCTCCCAGCTCATACTGGCTAGGGTGCTTTTTTATGCCTCCCTGAGTCCCTTTTGTTCTCACCCCAGTTACTTAGCTCCCTCCTCTTCCTATCCCTACCACAGAAAATGGATCTGTCTCCTTAAGCTGCTTCTAGATTATCTTAAAAAGCTCATCCTGCTGCTTCTCCTATGCTTGGGTAACGTCAAACGAAACACAGGTCCCACTGCCCCTATCAATGCCCCATCAGAATTGGGCCATCTTAAAGGGATCAGGATATGGTTCCATGTCATAACAGTGATTGCAAAACAGAGATTGCTATTATGGTGAGTGTATATCGCTGAAAAGCAAATAGTCGATATACACTGAAAAATGACCTGATATCCGGATTGAAAAAAGTGTTTCTGCATGGGGGCTGTGCTCTCCTGTGCCTCCCCTCATGGGGGATTCTCAACTCCAGGGGGTGCATGTCGGGGAGGGGGCAAAATCCTGATTTCGGGCAAAATATAAGTGTCGCAGCTTGCGGCTGTGGTAAAATGTACATGCTCCCAGTCCCAAACTCAGTACCTGCTGTGCCAGAGCTATCCACGCACACCACCATGCCACAAGGCTAGCTCAGTGGCATCAGGTACATCAGTGCCTGAAAACCCCATCCCTGTCCCTCTCCTTCCCATCACTATTTCACCCTTCTGTTCTCCCTTCCCCATGGTTGCTATCCCATACCTTTGCTATTGCACAGGGTAGCCCACAATAATAGCACCCCAAATGAGTCGCTATTTTTGTTGTCACTCTTTTTGGGTCACTATTATTATGTGATACCCAGGATTCTACATATAAATGCCTGCAGTCTCCTAAGGAAGATTAAAACCCTTCAATCTTGGATTTATCATACCAAGCCAGATATACTGGTGGTGACGGAAACTTGGCTCAGATCCTCTACTATGGACCATGAAATAAATGTACTTACTTACAATGTCTACATGACTGACAGACCATCCAGAGAAGGAGGAGGGGTAGCCATCTATGTGCATGATAAATTATCTGTCTCTGTCAATGATTCTATCTATGTACCAAAGGAATTCAAAGCCTTAACACTAAAGGTCAGTTATCTATGTCCACGTTCTTTAGTATAGGCTGCTGCAAACCACCATCAGTGGGGCTTAGGATGTTGAACCATATACAACATTTTCTTGAAACTCAGCCCTCTGAGGTTATAACCCTGGATGATTTTAATTTGGATTGGTTTACTGCCAGCTCCAAACCCCTAAAGGACACCTGTGACTCCTTCGGGCCTATGCAGCTCATTACGGAGTCCACCAATCCAAATAAGAAAAATCAAGCCAACTGCAGCTTAATTGACCTTATCTTAGTGAAAAAGCTTCATTTTTTTGCACTCATTCAGGCATCTTCTTCAATGACCTTAGTGACCACTGCTCTATAGCATGTGTCAGATCTGCACCTAAACCAGTTTCAACCTCATTGTTCATGCTGAAAAGAGGTAAACTTGACTTCAACATGCATGCCTTCCTCTCTGAGCTTCGCCACTCGAACTGGCAAGAGTTCTACCTGGCTTCCTCTATCAGTTAGGCCTATGAGGCCTTCCAGAGTATTGTACTGGGTACATTAAATTGGCATGCACCCTAAGTAAAAGTTTATGCAAAGAAAAAAACAAAACCCTTGTTTATGGATAATCTAAAAAAAGTCCTATATAATAGGGACTTTCTTTGAAAAAAAGCCCAAAAAACCAAACTGCCAGTTGATTGGACAGCCTTTAGGCTGGTTAGGAATTGGTGCAGTAAACTACTTAGGGCAGTAAAAAGCCACCTACTATTGTACTGAATTGGACTGCTCTAACAAGTGTTTGGCATAATTCTGGAAGACCCTAAGGGACCTAGAAGAATATTCTCGGGCAAACTCTCTTCCAGCTAATCTCTCCACTGGTGGCTCCTTCATCACTGACAAATAGATGATTCTTTACCTTTACAACAGCCATTTTGAAACTGCTGGGCTAGATTTTGACTTGTCTCCCACCAGTAACCTTCGTACCCAGTTTTGTGCTCAGAGCCTTGCAGCCCAGTCTTGGACACCCCTGCTCCTAATACGGTATTCACCTTCAAGCCAGTCACCTTGAAGGAAGTTGAAGACTTACTTCTGGATTTGGATACCAGAAAGAGTGCAGGTGCTGATCTGATTGATCTGCACTTCCTGAAGATCAGTTACCATGTCTTGCCTGTCCCTATTACCCACCTTTTCAATTTATCCTTGACTCAGGGAGTCCTTCCATCCATCTGGAAAACTGCCCAAGTCATCCCACTCTTCAAGTCTGGCAACCACAGTGACCTAAATGACAACAGGTCAATATCTTTGCTACCTGTCCTCTCCAAATTGTTGGAGAAATTAGTTAATGCTCAGCTTATGAACTACCTGGAGACCTTCAATGTGCTGAATCTGGTACAGTCGGGCTTTAGGCCATGCCATAGCACTGTATCCATTCTTGCTAAAGTCACTAATGACTGCCAGAAGGCCCTAGATGCAAGGAACCATGTGTGTGCCTTGTTCCTTGGCCTGAGTAAGGCATTCAACACTGTGGATCATGAACTGCTTCTGGTCTCAATTAGCAGTGTTGGTCTGGACACCAAGGGCAGGATTTTCAAAGGCCAGAGAATGATGCTGGGTGCTTATGTCAAAAACAACTGATGCAAGGAGCAGGGTTTGTCAAAACCTGCGTAATTTCAGATTTTCAATTGGTGCTTGGTTCAAAAACAGGTCTGCATGTGCCAGATTGGCTTGCACCATGCTTGCACCAAAAAATGCCTGCGCCATGTCAGAAGGGATGCCTGCATCGCTGAAATGATGCACCATCCCCTTATTTGGGATTTTAAAGGAATTTGATTCCTGTCCTTGTGCTTAAGATGCATGTCACTGTTAGACCAGCCAGATCTGGTCTAAGGGACACTGGAGCATAAAAAGAGGCCCACAGCAGGTGGTCAGGCCTGACTATACTACTTTTAAGGGCCAATATTCCCCTGCAGGACTAGTTTAGAACAATTTGGGGGCTTTGTCTTGGCCATTTCATTGGCTGTTTTTTTTTACTTAGCTTGCATCATTCTTGTCTTTTGCATCATTTTTGACTCAACTTGCACCATTTTTGTGACTCAATTTGCATCATTTTTTGACTCAACATGCATCATTTTCATTCCTTGAGTCATTTTTTTACTCAAATTGCACCATTGTTTGACTCAACTGCGTCATCTTTCCTTGAGTCATTCTTGTGACTTAACTTGCACCATTTTTATTTTGGTGCAGCTTGCGTCATTCTTGTCCCTTGTGTCATTTTATGGATGCAGTGGATCTCTTACATCAGTCTGAGAGACTTTGTCACAGAAAATGCTTTTCTTACAAAATATGGTGCACAGGAGTGGGTGTACCTAAATCTGACACAAGGTGGTTGTTTGTTGCAGCTTGCGTGGATATAAGGGCCCTTTGAAAATCCAGCCCCTGGGACCAGATTTTCAAATGGCCCTTAGATCCATGCAAGCTGTATCAAACAACCAACTTGTGTCAGATCTATGTGCACCAGATACTGTGTGCCATATTTTGTAAGAAAAGCATTCTCTGTGACAAGGTATGTAGAAAAGGGAAGGTGATCATCGTGGGGGATTTCAACTTGCCAAGGGTTGACTGAAGCATTCTGGTCACCTCCAGTGCTAGAGAGCAAGTGCTCCTGGATGCGATCCAGGAGGGTCTCCTGACACAGTTGGTTACTGTACCTACTAGGCTAAAGAACACTTTAGATCTGGTATTGTCAAATGGGAAGGCAGTGAGGGAAATAAAGGTAGAGGACCCACTATCCGAAAGTGGTCACCAAACAGTGTGGTTTAATATCATGATGTGTGGGGAGCCAGATAAATCAGTTACTCGGGTCGTAAACTTCAGGGGGGTGGACTTTGGGAGGATGCAGGAAGTACTGAAAGAGAAACTGGAGGGCATAAGGCATGAGATGGATGTGGAGCTGAAATGGGATATTATTAAATGGGGGGTTACTGAGGCAAAAGAAGCCTGCACCAAGACACAGAGTAAGAGAAGCAGAGCAAGAAAACCATGATGGTTGAACAGCAAGGTTGTGGAGGTGGTGAGGGCAAAACGAGTGGCTCACTAGAGGTTTAGGAGAACAGGGAAGGAAGTGGACAGGGAGGAATATGCAAGATGGTACAGGGAGGTGACCAGAAAAGTGAGAGAACCCAAGGCCCAGAGGGAGCTGAGATTAGCACAGGGAAGGCAGGGAGGGAGGCAGGGAGGGAGGCAGTATAGCGCAGTGGTTTAAGACTCTGAGCTGCAAATCTGGTGACATCCAGCAGATCAGATCTAGGTTTAAATCCCACAGCTTCCACTTGCATACTGTGTGACCCTGAGCATGTCACTTAACTTCCCTGTGCTCCCAGGTCGCACCTGTAAAAAAGCTTTCAGCTTAGTGTTCTACTTCTGGTTAAACAACTAAATAAAAAAAGAATTAATGGGGGAGACAGACTTCTTCAGATACATCAGGGAGAAAAGAAAGTGCAAGGAGACAATAGTGAGGATAAAAAGGGGTGGGGAGTGGATGGAAAAGGGGAGGAGCAGGCAGAATCATTGAATGAATATTTTTGTTCCATGTTCATGGAAGAAAATGGGAGGCTGCTACCAGCATGGGCTGGGAGGGTGGGGACAGGAGGAGAGGAGGTGACAGGTGGAAGAACTGAGGCAAGTACAGTCCTAGAGGGACTGAGGGCACTGAAGGTAGACAAGGCACCAAGACCGGATGACATCTACCTCAGGGTGCTGAGGGAGATGGCAGAGGTGTTGGCAGAGCCACTGGTGGATCTGTACAGCATCTCACTGGAGTTGGGATGTGTGCCACTGGACTGGAGGATGGCACATGTAGAGCCATTACACAAGGCAAGCCAAGGGATGAACCGGGTAATTATCATCCGGTAAGTCTCACATCCATAGTGTGCAAACTCATGGAAACTATACTAAAGGAAAGACTGGTGTCATACCTGGAGGACAATGGCCTCCAGGATGTGAGGCAGCATGGGCTTGTTTCAGGGAAGTCTTGTTAAACCAATCTGATACAATATTATGACTGGATGACAGGTGACCTGGATAAGGGTTGTGCGGTGGATGTTCTTTACTTGGACTTCAGCAAGGCCTTCGATTCGGTGCCTCATGGGTGGCTTGGCGGGAAACTAACTGGTGTAGGAGTATTGGCAAAAATGATGAACTGGATTACAAGCTGGCTGAGTGGGAGGCTGCAACGGGTGGTGGTGAGAGGGGAGCTCTCAACTCCAAGGCTGGTGATGAGTGGGGTGCCACAGGGCTCTGTGTTGGGGCCAGTATTGTTTGGGCTCTTCATATCAGACATTGGACATGGGGTGGTGAGCAAGGTAAGTCTGTTTGCTGACGACACCAAAATCGGAGCAGTGGTGAATGGAGAGGAGGGGTGGAAGCAGCTACAGGGGGAGCTAAGCAAGCTAGATGAGTGGTCAGAGTAGTGGCAGTGGGGGTTCAATGATAAGAAGAAGTGTAAGGTTATGCACTCTGGGGTGAAGAACCCAAGGAGAGAATACTGGCTGGGGGGATTAAGCTGGGGATCACTAAGGAGGAGAAAGACCTTGGGGTAATGATAATGGGGGCCATGAACAACACTGTCCAGTGCAAGAGAGCAGCTGCAAAAGTGAACAAAATGCTGGGATGCATAGTGAGGGGGTTTTAGTCCATGCAGAGTGGGGTGATCTTGCCCCTCTACAGATCACTGGTAAGGCAGCACTTAGAGTACTGTGTGCAGTTTTGGAGGCCATACCTAAAGTGTGATATCAGGCTGCTGGAGGGGGTGCAGAGGAGGGCAACAAAGATGATATGTGGAATGGAGGGGAGAGACTATGACAGCAGGCTGGTAGACCTCAATATGTACACCCTGGAGGACAGAAAGGATGGGGGGACATGATAGAGACATTTAAGTATCTGAGAGGAATCAATAAGGATAGGGCAGATGGAGTCTTTAACTTAAGGAGGGGGAGGGTCACCGGGGGCATGGGCTAAGAAATGAGGAGGGAAGATATAGGAAGGAAATGAGGAGACTCTATTTCACAGAGAGGGTGGTAGCAAAATGGAACACCCTACCAGAATGGGTGGTATCATGTAAATCTGTGAACAGCTTCAAAAGACATGGGACAAGGAACAGGGGAGAGTGAGGGTGGGGGTGGCAGTGGGATGACAAAGAGAGGGGGGTTGGGGCAGCTGCAAACTAGGGGTGTTGGCTGCACACTCGAGCAGACTTAGATAGACCAGGTGGTCTGTTTCTGCTGGCACATTCGTATGTTCATATGTTTGTATGTCCTCCAAACTGATGAAGACGTCCACTGTGTCAACAAAATGATGCAAGGGACAAGAATTACGCAAGCTGCACCAAAATGAATAATGAACATTGAGTCAAAAATGGTGCAAGATGAGTCAAAAAAATGATGCAAAGGATGAGAATGATGCAAGCTAATTCAAAAAATATGGCAGATGAAATGGGCCCCCAAATGTTCTAAATTAGTTCTACAGGAGAATACATGCCCTTAATAGTAGCATAGTTAGGTCTGACCACCTGCTGTGGGCCTCTTTATGTGCTCTAGTGTCCCTTAGACCAGGTCTGGCTGGTCTAACAGTGACATGCATCTTAGTCACAAGGACAGGACTTGCATTCTTTGAAAATCCCGATTAAGGGGATGGTGCATCATTTCTGTGACACAGGCATCCCTTCTGACATGATGCAGACATTTCTTTGGTGCAAGCATGGCGCAAGCCACTCTAGTGCGTGCAGACCTGTTTTCAATGCAAGCACCATTTGAAAATCAAGATTGGTGCAAGGTTTGATGTATCCTGCTCCTTGCATCAATTGTTTTTGACACAAGCACGCTGAGTCATTCTCTGGTCTTTGAAAATCCAGCCTCGGGGCTCTAAGATGGTTTACCAGCTATCTTACTAGTCTGTCAGCACAAAATCCTTCTCTACGAAGTTGATGCGGTAATCTACTTCAGTCACTCTGTCCCAGCCACCCTAGAAAAGGGACTTCAGGAGGACTTTAATCATGTGGAGGACTGGTTTAGTAAAGCAAAGTTGCTAGTTAACCATAAAACAACAAAGACCATGCTTTTTGCCCCAACTCATAGTCGCTACAGGACGTCCACAATAGATATTCTTAAAAACAAAATGTAGCCATTGAAATGGTCCCCAATTTCAAGTACCTGGGACTTACCCTTGACAGCTCCCTCTCCTTCACCTCCCATGTTGATCGTGTTGCCATGACAGCCAACAGGAAACTCGGCCTATTATACAAACACTGAAGTTGCCTCACTGAAAAAGCAATCCAGCTTGCCATCACCAGCTCAGTATACTCAGCTATCAACTATGGTTTTGCCATCTACAGTTCGGCCCCTGACAGTACCCTTAGGTGTCTCACCATTACACTTAATAAAGCCTGCAGACTAGCACTAGGAGCCCCACGCCTATCCTGTACCAGCCACCTCTACCAGCAAATGGGGTGGCTAAATCTGAGTGACAGGGCCCACTATCAATTCTGCCTTCTTGGCAAAAAAGCAGTCCTGGGCCTATTGCCTCCTGGACCCAGCTCCCTCCTATGTCAGACAGTTCCAGCAAGGACCACAAAGTCACCAAACAATCATTCCATCAAGGTCCCCTTCCGGCGCACCTCTCAAGGTCAGCGCTCCTTTGAATACTGTGCTCCACTTTGGCTTACCTCACTCCCACCTGAGCTTGCCTCTATCAGTAAAATTGGCTCATTCAAAACCGCACTCAGATCCTACTTGTCTAGCCAAGCGATATGCTCCTGCTACCCTTGACCACCTCCTCCTCCTGTACTCAAATTCTGGCTACCCCAACACAAGCACTTCTAAACTACCCAACCTGCTACTTATCCCCCAACTACCGACTCCCCCAACCCTTCCCTCTCCCACCTCATCCACTTCTCTCTCTATTTCATCGGGGTCCATTTCCCACCCCTTCCTCCAATTCTCCTGCCACTGTTTCTTGCCCTCTTCCCCACCACCCTCACTCCCCAAAACTGACAAGGTGACCCCATGTCTGAGGTTGCCACTAGCTCTCACCTCTACCCCACCCCATCCCCTCTCCTCAGCCCATTACTACTGGACTACCTCCTGCTGTCTCTTCCCCTACTAATCTTTGCTGGCTCCAGCTTAGCCCAGATTCTGTGCACGTCTGTACTATGCGATTTTTAACATTACTGTTGCCTCTGATTCTATATACCTGAAATTGTATGTATTCCTGTTGTTCTTCAGTTATTCCTGAAGTGGAACCTTTGTCAATGAGCTTGTAGCTCAAAGATTGTAATCCGAGAACTCAATAAATAAATAAAATAAATAAATTACTGGATGCCTTCAGCAGGTAAAAGCTGAAGAAGATCTTTCTTCTCTAAAAGCTCTTCAGCGAGGTATGCCACAGGGCTGCATCCTGGGGCCATTGCTCATCACACTATATATCAACAATATTGATTCAGTCATCAAGTCAGCTAGCATTCACCTCTTTATAGATGACATGGTTTTCTGCATTGATAGGTCTTCTGCAGAACTCACCAGTAGCGACCTCGAAATTAGACTTTAATTGTTTGCAAGACAACCTCCTGAATCAAAAACTATTGCTAAATGCCCCCCACAAAAAAGCAATGTTTTTCTCTCTAGTTGTCAATGTGCCAAATCCCTACACCCTTGGTCAAGTTCCTCAAATTGCCATGCTACTGGGTGAATCCTTAGAATTTGTGGCAAAAATCAAATATCTGGGGCTTAGGATTGACTACAAACTGTCCTTTGCAGACCACATCAAAGAACTCTCAAAAAAATTCAAACAATGACTTGGTCTCTCTTATTCAGCTCAAGAATCTACTTACCCAGGATGCAAAAACCAGGCTAGTGCAAACCACATTTATCCCACTCTTTGATTATGCTGACTTAATTTATGAACATGGTTCCAGCTCTGTCCTATCCAAACTCGGCATCTTCTACCACTGGGCTATAAGATTTATTACTGGAGCTCCATGATCCACCCACCATTGCACCCTCTACGTCATGACTGGGTGGACATCTCTGAATATCAGGAGACAGAAAAACACTGTACTCTGGATCCTTACAGCCCTCAGCAAGAAATTTCGACAGTACATTACTGAGTGCCTGCCAGTGTGTACTGCAGGTACTTACGCATTGAGAAGCCTCTATTACACCTTACTCCTTATCCCCAAGGTCAACTCCTGCTTTGGTTGATCATCTTTAACCTATGTGCTCCCTTCATTATGGAATAAACTTCAAAAAACCTTGAAATTAGTAATCCCTATAAAACTGCCTGCCTTCAAATTGCTTCTCACATGTTCCCTTAATGAGACCTGTAATTGTCTCTCCTGACTACTGCTCGCTTCCTAGTATTTGGGACATCTATCCTAAGTGATCTTCTGGTTGTCCCTCCTGAAACATAGAAACATAGAATCTGATGGCAGATAAGGACCGCTTGGACCGCCTGATTCTTCTCCTTTGCTTTGTAACCCCCCTACTCCTCCCCCTTTCTCTTAGCCTAGTAACCCGCATCACTCCTCCTCATCCTCCTTGAACTCTGCTTCTATATTGCTAAACCTTCTTACCCCTCCTTATATAATCATTGTTAAGCATTGCATATTCCTACTGCGCTGTATTGTATATATTGTTGATCTTGTATATACATTTTTGTGCTTATGTTCAGTGGTCCAGCACACCTCTGTGTCACGTATGTGAGGCACGGAGACACTCTGCACTCATTGTACCACCCATGTGGCATTCACACAATAGGACACACAGCCCCTACACACATGATCCTCCACCTGCACAGATGGCAATGCGTGGGGGCAGGCAGGGGACATGCTAGCACTACACAGCATGCACAAAGCTGTGTAGTGCTGCGTGCCAGGGCAAATAAGGGGCAGCAGGTATGCCATTGAAACCCCACCATAAGTCCCCTATGTGCCTTGTGCCTCTGCCCATGTCCAAACCACAGATCCCTGATGGATGCATCAAATTCCACCCAGGGGCACAGCCACCCAACCCCACATCCAGCTGTGCAACCCACTTCCCCATGCATGCTAACCCCCACACACAAACCTGGGGGCACCTAACCCTTGACTGCAGCCCCCCCAAATCCCCACCAGCCTGCCTCTGTGGTTCCTGGCCCTGCATCACAGTGCTGATGGTGTGGTGGGCAGCATAGTGGGCACTCATTCCTCCCATCAAAGCACACCCACATGCCAACTCCCCCCTGCCCAGGGCCTTGCCATCTGTATGGGGGCATTGCATGGTTGGCAGCACATTCCATCTCTACCCTCCATGGCCACCAGTCCTGTGAACATCTGTGGGGGAGCACTGCCAGTGCACCCCCCCAATGCAAAGGACCTACTGTTGACCCAGGACGGGCATCCAATTGAAAGCCCCACCCCCCCGGGGTTTGCTACTCCACCTCCTGCCACCTTGTGGAATGCTGCACATGAGGGTAGCATGCCCATGGACAGGTCGAAGCTGTTGGGGAATACCAGTGGCATGCACCTGTCCACAGGTGTAGAGCTCTGCGGGTGAGATGCGCACCTCGGGTGCATAAATCCCGCCCATTGCAGCGTAGGCCTCATTGTATATAACTGCTGTATTTATCTTTTACTGTTATTGCTCCCATTCCAGTATATTCTGTGCATTTATTATTTATTCACTCAATATTCCTGTTTTATTTTTGTACCACTTTGCATGTACCCTGATATGTCATCTTGCATTGTTATTTTGTTATGTTACTGTGCCCCAGGTCTGCCTTGCAAATGAATTCCTCTCAATGGTGTTTCACCTGGTAAAATAAAGATTGATTGATTGATTAATGCTCACCCACTGCAGTAACAGAAAAGCTGAGATGTGATGAAGGTAGGTGTGTATGTTTCATGAGTGCATAGAATGGGGTGAGTGTTAGGATTGACAACACCAGGGAAGACTCCAGCCCTGAGTCACTTCAGGGGTGGGGCAGGGGTGTTTGGATTGGGTACCTTAACATCACATTTCCCTACTTTTGTCACTTCATTCAGAACCCTGGCTGATGCATTAACACAGTTTTTTTTTTGCTAAGAATGTATATCTATCTATCTATCTATCTACATATATATACACACACATATATAGTCTATGAAAAAACTTCATTAATGCTTCTGTTATGGTTCTTCTACAGTGAAAAAAGTGAGGAAATTCAATGTTAGGGTTCTCACCCCTTGCACACCTCCCCCCGTCCCCGCCAACAGGCATCGAGGTGTGCATTGGGGTCATCAGCCCTAAATGTTACCCCATCGCATGTGTAAACAAGCTGAGGTGGTGCAGTGTAGGAGAATGGGGTGAGAGTTAGGGCCAATGACCCCAATGCACACCCCAATGCCTATTGGTGAGGGCAGGGTGGGTGCAAGTGGTGGGAACCCTAAAATTGAATTTCTTCACTTTTTTCACTGTAGAAGAACCCTAACAGATGCATTAACAAAGTTTTTTGCATAGAATTTCCTTACTTTTTAAGAATGAATAGAAAAGTAGAAAGTTGCGCAAGTTGGGTGCTCCTACCAAGTTGAATGTGTCAGGCCACATTACACACCCAATGACTAAAAAGTACATTGACAACAGCAAGGGCAGCCACCAAACAAATGTTAATTTAGTAGAACAATAGTAGTAGAACAATAGAAAACGATGTCCACAAGATGTAAACTGAGCCACACAATGTCTCCGCAAAAAATATATTGTCCGACATGTAAACACCGCTATTAATATCTACAGGACATGCCGTTAACACCCTCCAAATTTCAAGTAAAAAGACCAAACTATGTCCAAGATATAACATGTCAAAATTAGAAATTTTCATTCATCAGAGAGGCACAGTTCCACACCTGTTGACATTTAACCCACACAATGACCGAAAACTACATCTATGACACCTAGGCTAGGAACCCTATCAATTTCAAGCCACCAGCACAATCCAAAACACTGTCCACAACACATAAAGTGCATCACGAAATATCTCCACAAAAAAAAAATTGCTGGCATGTGAACATTATAATTCTCATCTACAGGACATGCCGTAAACACCCTCCAAATTCCAAGTAAAAAGACCAAACCGTTTCTGAGATATTCAATGTTAAAGATTGCTAAAATGTCCCTATCTATTCCATTATAAAAAATCTGCTCATCTTGTCCCCCCCTCGCGATCAAAGATGGCGATCAAAGAATCTCATGATCAAAGAATTTGCAGGCTCACGATCAAAGAATTTGCAGGCTCATGAACAAAGAATAAAAATATACTATAAATCAAACAATTGAAGTAATTGCAGTAAACCACCACCATGGTTTGACAGAACGAAGCCCCCCGAGCCAACCCCACCCTTATTTGACTTCCTAGGGCACCCCTGGGCTGAGAAAATTGATTTTTTAATCTGGTCATCTCGTCCCTCGCTTGGGAAGCATGATCACAATCAAAGAATCTCGCGATCAAAGAATTCGCAGACTCGCGATCAAAGAAATGACACGCTCATGAACAAAGAGCAAGGGAGGAGATGGCCAGATTAAAAAAAACAATTTTCTGAGCCCAGGGGTGCCCTAGGAAGTTAAATGATGGTGGGTTTTGATCAGGGGGCTTCATTTTGGCCGATCTGAATAAAATCAATAATCTTTTCAATATCTCTGGTAGTCTAGCGGCCTCCCATGTGCATAAAAAAATAATGCTCTGCATATCCCTGGTAGTCTAGCAGCACCCCCAATGTGCATCCAACAAATAATGTTGTCTGTATCCCTGGTAGTCTAGCGCCCCCATCATAATAAAATTGATAAGCAGCTGTGATTTCCCGGTAGTCTAGTGGCCCCACCCCCACCCAGCCATGTCAGCCCACCCAGCACCCCACCCTTCTCCAGTTGGCGACTGGCACAGTCCACCTCTCACCTCCTTGGTCATGCCGACTGTGTGTTAGCGCTGCTAATACACACAGTTGCCAACTGGGGAAGGGTGGGGGTGCTGGGTGGGCTGGCATGGCTGAGAGGGGGTGGGGCCACTAGACTACCAGGGAATTGGAGATCAGAATGTGTTTTTAAAATGATCCGGGGGCCGCTAGACTACCAGGGATATGAGCAACAATATTAATTTTACACAGATCGGGGGGGCTGATAGACTACCAGGGATACAAAAACCATTATTAATTTAATGCACATTGGAGGGGCCACTAGACTACCAGGGATATACAGAACACTATAAATTTTATACAGATGGGGGGCACTAGACTACCACGGATAAGGTAAACATTATTTTTTTTGTACAGACCCGGGGACCACTAGACTACCAGGGATATACAAAACATTATTTATTGGATACACATTGGGGGGACCACTAGACTACCATGGATACAGACACCATAATTTTTTTGGATGCACATTGGGAGGGCTGCTAGACTACCAGGGATATGGAGAATGTTATTTTTTTATGCGCATTGGGGGGCCGCTAGACTACTACAGATATTGAAAACAATACTGATTTTATTCAGCCCCCTGAGCAAAACCCACCTCACTTAACTTCCTAGGGCACCCCTGGGCTGAGAAAATTGATTTTTAAATCTCGCCATCTCATCCCTCGCTCGCGATGCAAGATCGCTATCAAAGAATCTCGCGATCAAAGAATTTGCAGTCTTGCGATCAAAGATCGTTAGTGAGCCGCAAATTAAGATTTTAAAAGCTTATAACTCTATTTTTTGACCAATTTGGATGAAACAAAAGGCATGGCTCGATAGATCGGAGTCCCCTGAGTAAAACCCATCCACGTTTTACTTCAGAAGTGACCCCTGAGCCAAGATATTTGTGTTTTTCCATCGGAAATTTAAAAACAAGATGGCAGACCTCATGATCAAAGAATTTTTAAAATTCTCATCGACAAAGATTCTTGAACGGCGAGCCTGCAAATTCTTTGATTGCCAGGTGGGACCAGATGGCCAGAACTCCATTCTTTGTTCGCAAAACATACATATAAATTTTCCCATTGACTTATAATGGGAACTTAAAAGTGGCATAACTTTTGAATGCCTTAATATTTTTTCACTAAACAAAAAGTAGCATGTTCGGTCATGAAAGCTCTTTCAAACAAGTCATCTCACAAAGTGGCACATCACACAATAGCCGTGCAGGGCCACATCCAAAATCCCAAAAGCTGCCTCCAAAAATGGATAATTTTGCATTTTTCAGTGTTTTCATAAGCAAAGACCGCAAGTCCGACTGAAATACAATTTGGCAAGTCAAGAGATCCACAATGCCCCAACACACATACCAAATGTCATGCAAATCTGTTAAATGGGTCCAAAGTTATTAACATGCAAAATTTTGAGTTTAACATAAAAGTGACAACTAAACCCTAACTATAGTGGTGCGACCACACCACTATAATATATATGTGTATATATGTATATATATATATATATATATATATATATATATATATATATATATATATTTTACAGTATGCAGATATATATATATATATATATACACACACATATATCTATCTACAGTACATATATATATATATATATATACACACACACACACATATACACACATATATATATCTACAGTATATATATATATATATATATATATATATATATATATATATACATACACACACACATATATATATAGATATACACACACACACATATACACATACATGTATCTACAGTGGTGTGCCCCAGGATGAAACCTAATTCTGCAGCATTTTGCCGCACTCTTCAGAATGCTGCAGCAGACCTATTGAATTAAGCAATGTAATTTCAATGGCAATTAATCCCTTTCATTATTCAGGAAAATGCAACACTGCCAGGATGAAGTGAATGCCACAGTTTCCTGCATGACAAAAGGGACTAATTGCCATTGACATTATATTGCTTTATTCAGAAGATCTGCTGCAGCATACTGCAAAGTGCTTCAAAAGTGGGTTTCATCCTGAGAGACACCACTGTATACAGACAGAGAGAGAGACAGAGAAAGTGACAGAGAGAGACAGATAGATGGATGCACAGATGTAATAGATAATCCATGACAGGGCGTGCAGTCATGCTCTGTTATAAACATATCTTGGTGTGGATTTAACCACTCAAGACATGCATAAATCAGAGAACAACCACATACCCTGTAGTGTATCTTATAAAATTCACAAATATTGGGGGGGGGGCACAAAAAGTCGTCCCTGTCTGTCACAAATTAGTGTTTTGTTTATGTGATCTGGCTGATCCTGCTATGATTTTTGTAAGTAAAAAGTAATTTAAAAAACTTAACTGGTTGATCCTGCCACTTTTAGACTGTTTTAATTGTAATAACTTTCTTGCCTTACTGTGCTATGCCTCAATGATGATCGTAGGTGTAAACAATATTTTACCAAAGCTTTAAAATGTGTATAATTTTGTTCAAACAGCATGTAAAGTCTGGTGTGTAACATAAGTTATGTGAGGTTATCCTAAAGAAGCCATCAATTGTAAAGTGAGGTGAGCGAGTGAGTCAGCAGCTTCAGAAGTGTAGAGGCAAGCGCAAGTGAGCATTGCTATAGAAACACTCGCTCATGTCTCTGTCTACTTTTCTGAAGCAACCATATCACTTGCTCTCCTCACTCTACAGTCAGTGGCTTCTTTTAGGAAACATCACAAAACTTATGTTAAACACAAGACTTTACAGGCTGTTTGATCAAAATGATGCTCATTTTAAAGTTTTGGAAGCACATTGTTGATGTCCACCCAGTCACGCTACAGTAGGAAAGTGAAAGTTATTACAGATAAGACAGTTTAAAAGTGGCAGGGTCAACCAGTTAAGTTTTTTTTACCTATAAAAATCTTGGCAGGATCAACCAGATAATTGTTTGCAGTGTGGGACAGCTATATATATTTACTTCTTTATGGTTGTGGCAGCCTGTGTGTGTAAGGTGTGTGTGTGTGTGTGTGTGTGTGTGTGTGTGTGTGTGCGCGTGCGTGTGTGTGCACGTGTGTGTGTGTGTGTGTGTGGCAGCCAGTGTGTTCCAGGTGTGGCATGATCTTGTTTACTGGTGAGAAAGTTCTGAGGAATGGAAAGGAAGGTAGTGCAGGCATGAAGTCGTAGTGGGAGGCGAGTGTGATTGTGGGATAATGCATGGTCAATCAGTACATTTTATGTAGTCAGGGACACCAATTTTCCCTGATTTTTCCTATCCATTGCATTAAAGGGGCATGGTAACGTCCCTATAATTATAGTTGAGTATAGTGTTCAATGTTAAACCCGTAATTTTGCTCCTTTGTATGTGTTGTCTAGGACCTAAATCTGTGGAAAGGTTTGTAATGGCACCTTAGGCAGCTTCTGAGATCCAAAACAAAATGGTTATATTAAATGCATGCTGAAAATAGAAAATAGAGTTAAAAATCTACGTTTCGACCTTAGGTCTTCTTCAGGAAATATCTAAAAGAGAAAAAAAAAAGTTAGTGTAGAGGAGAGGTAAAATGAGAGAGATATATATGTGGAGAAAGAAGAAGGGGAGGCAAAAGGAGAAGAAGTGATAAATGATAAGATTAAGAGAGAATCTGTGAAACAAAAGGTGATGATGGGAAAGATAAAACATAATGGGAGAGAAAGAGCTGGGGAAGATCCCAGGTAGAGACTGATTAACAGGGCCTTGTAAGAAGGCTGAAAGGTGACAAATGTGAGAAGGAGACAGAAATGGAGACATATGGTGAAAATGAAAACTAAATCAGTACAAAAACAAATTGACTTTAGGAAAAAAAGGAGAGCTGAAAGATGTTAGTGGAAAATAAGTCTATCATTTAAACCAGAGGGCTGCTGGGAGCCAAGGCGGATGATCAGCTTGGCTTCCATGTTTTTCTATGGTTAGGATCCCAAGCCCTGCTGAAGGACACAAACAGAAAGGTCATTGACATTGTGGTCCCTGGAGATAAAGTGGGATACAATGGGTTTAGCAGTTTCACCATTCCTGACTGCTCTGTAATGTTCCTGAAACGGGTCAGCAAGACGCCTACCAGTTTCTCCGATGTAAATAGCTGAACACCTCCTGCAAAGATACAGTACACTACATTGGTGGAAGTGCATGAGAACTCCTTGGTGATGTGAAAACACCTGTAGGCCCCCGAATCTCAGTTACACTGGAAATAAATATGCAGGTGTAGCAGCGAGCCCTGTTGCAAGGTTTGGTACCTGAGGTGGAGGAACTGTTAGGAGTGGGTAGGCTGCTTTTTACCAGGAGATTGCGCAGGTTAGGTGGCCGGAGGCAGGAGGCAATAGGTGGTTCTGTAAAGGAAGCACCAATGTTAGGGTCAGTTTGCAAAATGGGAAAGTTACTAGTGCTGATCCTGTGAAGAGAAGGTGTGCTCTGATGGAAAGGAAGAACTAGTGGAATTCGCCGTTGTTCTTGTGTGACAGTATCCCTCCTGCAGGGATCCAGGTTGCGGGGCATGTTACTGACCCGGGAGAGTGCTCTGTCCACTGTGCTTTAGGGTATCCCTGTTGATAAAAACTATGCATTATTTGGGTCTGCTCAGCAAAATCATCCTCTTCACTGCATAACCTGCAAGTCTAAGAAACTGTGAATAAGGCAGGCCATTCTTGACATGTTTAGGATGGAAGGAGCTATGGAGGAGGAAACTGTGAGAGTCAGTGAGTTTGTAATAGACTGATGTCTTCAGACCAGTGTTCTGGACTGAGAGCTGGATATGCAGGAAAGGCAGTGTAGAGGAGGATACTTCAACCGTGTACTGAAGGGAAGGATGAGCCGTGGTGAACTTGTCAAGAAAGACTTGGAGGGTCTCCCTGGAGCAGGAGGTGGCCCCCACACAGTCATCTATGTAGCGTTTGTAGAGTTCAGGCACAGTCCCTGTGAATGAGAGAAAAAAACATTCCTCCACCCAACCCACAAACAGATTAGCAAAGCTGGGACCCATCTTGGTACCCATGGCAACTCCACTGACCTGCTGAAAAAAACTGTTATTAAAAGAAAAAGCATTGAGTGTTAGAACCAGTTCTGCCAAATGAGTTAGTGTGTGTGTGTGTGGGTGGCTGCCGGACTTCCCACTTGTTCAAGAAATGCTGCAAAGCTGTCAGACCATCATCATGGGGGATCACTGTGTAAAGAGATTAGATGTCCATGGTGAAGATGAGCTGATGAGAGTCACTGAATCTGAACCTGTCAAATAACTGGAGAGCATGGTTAGTGTCTTTAACATAGGAGGGCAGGGACTCAACAAGGGGTCTCATGAGGCCATCCAAAAATGCGGAGATGTGGGATGTGGGGCAGGAGCAGGCAGACACTATGGGATGACCCGTGTTACCTGTTTTGTGGATTTTGGGAAGAAGATAAAACCTAGATGTCTGGGGATGCTGGACTATGAGTCTCTTAGCAGAAGCAGGGAGCTCATTGTTTTCAATAGCAGAGGTGATGGTGGTGGTGACCTCCGTCTGATAGTCAGCAGTGGGGTCCTGTGGAAGAGAGAATAAAACCTGGTGTCAGAGAGTTGCTGTGTGGCTTCCATGATGTATAGCTCCTTTGCCAGACCACAACAGCACCTCCCTTATCAGCTGGTTTAATAACAATGTCATTCCTACATTGTAGAGATCTGAGGGCTGCAAGCTCACCAGGTGTCAGGTTGGAATGGTTGTGCCTGCAATGAAGATTAAAGTTAGTGGTGTTTTCCATGCATTGGTTAACAAAATAATCAACAGCAGCAAAACGTCCTGGAGGGTGTCCATGCACTTCGCTGCGGGATTGATGTCATTGATAGTTCTGGTGATACCGTCATCATCTCTGGAAGAAGAGTCATATTAGAAAAATGAGCTGCAAGGCGTACTCTACGATAAGCACTGCAGATCAACTTGAACCTGGGGTGCATCAAGATATCTGGGTGTGGACACAAAAGAGAGACCTTTGCTAAGGAGTGAGTGCTCATCTTGTGTCGGGGAAGGTCTGGAGGAATACAAAATACCAAATTGTTAGGTTGTGTCTGACTCGAGGGATCATGCTGGTTGTTGATCTGCTGGGTGAGAGACTGGAGTTTTGTGGCTTTGGTATCCTTGAGAAACTGAAAGAGAGTGGAGTTAAGGTTTTGGATGCAGTGCTTAATAAAAGGAAGGTTATGTGGAGCCGCTCGCTGCAGGAAATCCTTTGCCTTTGAATGGTTTTGTCCACAGAGATCAGCTGTGTTTTTTGATGGAGAGAATGGTGTGCAGATAAGTTTCCTAGAGAAAGTTTTCAAAAGCTTGTTAGTAGAGGAAACATGTGTCTCAGATCCAAATGAACAAGGATGACATTTCAAACAGAAACCTTTAGGAATAATACCCAGGTGGCAGCATTTGGAAAGAAACTGTAAGTGACTGCAGAGTTTAGTCTTAGAGAAAATGGCAGAAAATAATTCAAGAGAAGGCTTAGAAATATGAGAAGGGAATGCAGACATAGAAGAAATGAAGGAGCATCGCAGAGAATTCAGAAGAGATTTCAGATTAGGCATAGTGGGTCGCAGCAAATGTAGTGTACAAATTGTAAAAAAACAAAGACAAGGCACTGTGTCAGCATGTGGTCTAAAAGCAAAACAAAATGGTTATATTAAATGCACGCTGAAAATAGAAAATAGAGTTAAAAATCTACGTTTCGACCTTAGGTCTTCTTTAGGAAATATCTAAAAGAGAAAAAAAACAAGTTAGTGTGGAGGAGAGGTAAAATGAGAGAGATATATATGTGGAGAAAGAAGAAGGGGGGCAAAGGAGAAGAAGTGATAAATGATAAGATTAAGAGAGAATCTGTGAAACAAAAGGTGATGATGGAAAGATAAAACATAATGGGAGAGAAAGAGCTGGGGAAGATCCCAGGTAGAGACTGATTAACAGGGCCTTGTAAGAAGGCTGAAAGGTGACAAATGTGTGAGAAGGAGACGAAATGGAGACATATGGTGAAAATGAAAACTAAATCAGTACAAAACAAATTGACTTTAGGGAAAAAAGGGAGGCTGAAAGATGTTAGTGGAAAATAAGTCTATCATTTAAACCAGAGGGCTGCTGGGAGCCAAAGCGGATGATCAACAGGCTTCCATGTTTTTCTATGGTTAGGATCCCGGAAGCCCTGCTGAAGGACACAAACAGAAAGGTCATTGACATTGTGGTCCCTGGAGATAAAGTGGGATACAATGGGTTTAGCAGTTTCACCATTCCTGACTGCTCTGTAATGTTCCCTGAAACGGTCAGCAAGACGCCTACCAGTTTCTCCGATGTAAATAGCTGAACACCTCCTGCAAAGAATACAGTACACTACATTAGTGGAGGTGCATGCGAACTCCTTGGTGATGTGAAAAACACCTGTAGACCCCCGAATCTCAGTTACACTGGAAATAAATTTGCAGGTGTAGCAGTGAGCCCTGTTGCAAGGTTTGGTACCTGGGGGGGAGGAACTGTTAGGAGTGGGTAGGCTGCTTTTTAGCAGGAGATTGCGCAGGTTAGGTGGCGGAGGTAGGAGGCAATAGGTGGTTCTGTAAGGAAGCACCAATGTTAGAGTCAGTTTGCAAATGGGAAAGTTACTAGTGATGATCCTGTGAGAGAAGGTGTGCTCTGATGGAAAGGAAGAACTAGTGGAATTCGTCCGTTGTTCTTGTGTGACAGTATCCCTCCTCGGGATCCAGGTTACGGGCATGTTACTGACCCGGGAGAGTGCTCTGTCCACTGTGCTTTTAGGGTATCCCCTGTTGATAAAAAAAACTATGCATTATTTGGGTCTGCTCAGCAAAATCATCCTCTTCACTGCATAACCTGCGAAGTCTAAGAAACTGTGAATAAGGTAGGCCATTCTTGACATGTTTAGGATGGAAGGAGCTATGGAGAAGGAAACTGTGAGAGTCAGTGGGTTTGTAATAGACTGATGTCTTCAGACCAGTGTTCTGGACTGAGAGCTGGATATGCAGGAAAGGCAGTGTAGAGGAGGATACTTCAACCGTGTACTGAAGGGAAGGATGAGCCGTGGTGAACTTGTCAAGGAAGACTTGGCGGGTCAATGACCTTTCTGTTTGTGTCCTTCAGCAGGGCTTCCGGGATCCTAACCATAGAAAAAACATGGAAGCCAAGCTGATCATCCGCCTTGGCTCCCAGCAGCCCTCTGGTTTAAATGATAGACTTATTTTCCACTAACATCTTTCAGCCTCCCCTTTTTTCCCTAAAGTCAATTTGTTTTTGTACTGATTTAGTTTTCATTTTCACCATATGTCTCCATTTCTGTCTCCTTCTCACACATTTGTCACCTTTCAGCCTTCTTACAAGGCCCTGTTAATCAGTCTCTACCTGGGATCTTCCCCAGCTCTTTCTCTCCCATTATGTTTTATCTTTCCCATCATCACCTTTTTGTTTCACAGATTCTCTCTTAATCTTATCATTTATCACTTCTTCTCCCTTTGCCTCCCCCTTCTTCTTTCTCCACATATATATCTCTCTCATTTTACCTCTCCTCTACACTAACTTTTTTTTTTTTCTCTTTTAGATATTTCCTGAAGAAGTCCTAAGGTCGAAACGTAGATTTTTAACTCTATTTTCAATTTTCAGTGTGCATTTAATATAACCATTTTGTTTTGCTTTTAGACCACATGCTGACGCAGTGCCTTGTCTTTGTTTTTTTTACAATTTCTGAGATCCACGTCATTTTTTCTGTAGATGTCTAATTTCTTTCCTATACTTAAAATGTTTTTTTTTTTATGTCACCTACAGCCTACATGGAATGGAATTTTTCCTCCAAACGTTCTGTGCACAGGCATTATGGCCTAAGGTAGTGCCTTTGAAATGGTTCATGAAAATATATTACATGGTTCCAGAGTTATAAGGCTTTAACATTTTGTGTTTTTTTATTTTGAGCATGCCCAGTAGGGTTCTTGTGATAACGTTGTGATATGACACCAAAGATTATATGTTGCAAGACCATTTTTGGTTTCTCACCACTTGTTTCTCACAAGCATGAAACATTTTTTGTGCCATTTGTTTTCCCCTCAAAATAGAAAACATAGGCAATACATAGAATGGTGTAATTAAAAAAAAACACCTGAACCTAGCTAAATGAGACCTTTTTAGCTAGACATGCTGTTCTTTTTTTAATTACCATCAATACCTTCACTGTGCACTCTAAAACCCTTGGTGCCCAGCTTAGTGAGAGAAGCCATTAGCCTGTGTTCTCTGTATAGGAACAGCAGAGCTTTGTTGAGTTCTGCAGCCACAGCTGGAGTCCTGCTGAGGGCTGCAGTGAAAGGAGTGAGCTGCCATTCCCTCTTTCTTTCTTTCTTTCTTTCTTTCTTTCTTTCTTTCTTTCTTTCTGTTGTTTTGTTAAGCAGACCAAGGTGCCCACCCCCAGTGTCACCTCTTGCTCCCCCTTCAATCCAGGTGTCCTTTCTGCCCCTTCAATCTTAATGTTTTTTAATAATATTTGTAAGTGGACCAGGGTACCTACTTCTGGTACTGCTTCTCTGGGCACACCCCTTCAGGTCACCCAACCATATTTCTGTACAGTGCTCTAACACTGGGGTGCTCAATCCCAGTGCTAGACGTTTACCTGAACTAAAGAAAACTGTCCCTCAGTGTTTTTATTGTTGTTATTTAAACCTGCAAAAAAGAAAATGGTCCCTTGCTGTTCTGACCTGGTCACCCCAACCTCTCACTCAGCACCCACCACTATACCCCCCCCACACACACACACAACCCAAACACCTTCACTCACCTGAACATGTCCCATAGTATAGATCCACTCTCTGAATCACAAGAAAGACCCCAGGTCTGATTTGTGAAGACTTAGGACAGCCAAAAACATACAGTTTTGTTTTTTCTTTTGCTGCTTGCAGGGTGGGGCAGGGGTGTTAAGGTTGGAAACTCTAACACCACATTTCTCTAGTTTTGTCAGTTTAACCCTAACTGGTGCATTAACAAAATGTTATGCAATTAATTTCATTATTTTCTGAGATAGTAGAATTGTATTGTCATTTGAACACATCATTGTGATTATGAAAGTACAGGACTCTCTGGTTCAGGTGCTTCTATTCTTCCAAAAAAGCAATTTATCTGCTTCCTTGTAATTTTATTATTATTATTTGTCTTAGGGATGAACCATTTTCAGTTCTTATTTCTTGGGGATTTAGAGTTGTACTCATCATTAAGATCTTTGTATTGCTATACTGTATACACTGTTCATTAACCCCAAAGACTGACACAGTTACAGGTTGTTGAAGTTTCAGTGTTATCCTAAAGGAATTGTAATGTTTTTAATTTTTTTATATGGCCCCTATATGTTTTATAGGGTATTTTGCATTACTGCTGTAGTACACATTAAGACCTTTATTTTGATATATAGATTGTCCCACAACTGGACATATTAAAATAGTTATGGCTTGTTAAAGATGATATATAGAAACAATAACTAAGTCCCAATTCTTTTTTTTGTATGAAGGGATCTTTTTTTTTTGTTTTGTGAGGTTGTGCAATTCACATGAAAAAAGATTCCTTTATAGGAAACAAGAAACTCAAAACAAAAAAAAAACTAATTCAAAATTCTATTTTTATATGAAGGGAATTTTGTTTTCATATGGCCCTATTTTTTCTTTGTATAGCCATAAAAAAAAATAATTCTGGTCATGACAAATATTTTAAAATGTGTTAAAAACACATTTCTGGGTGATTCTTCTAAAATCTAATTGCAGAATCCACCTAAAGGGGCCCATATTAGCATGATACATGTGTTGGTGTCTCTGAAAGATATAATATTTAAGGGTTTCAAAAAATTTGTTTTGAAAAAATGGAAACAAGATGGCGACTACATAAAAAAAAAATCCTTATGAAAAAAGATTACCCTTCATATGAAACAGAATCTTTTTTCAGGTTACATGACACATCATCAAAAGGCAAAACAGCACAATACAAAAAAATCATGCAGCAAATATAATGAAAAAATACCATGCCAGTCAAATGAAGTGAAAATTAAATCAGAGAAAATTAATGTCAGCACACATTACCACCGCATATATGCATAGTCACTATGGTGGCACAACTCGGGAAAGTGGGGGCATTTAATAATGCAACTTCAGTGGGGGAGATGCAACTCTGGGGGCGAGTGCAATTCAGAGGGCAGATTAATGTACTATTCCCCCTCCAGTTCTCAAAATAAATAACTCCCTTGTTTCTGACCCTGGCTCGTGGCCAATTAATTTAATGCCTACTACACCTCGTGCGCCATGTCTCTTCTAAATTCCATCTCCCCATTGCTACCTACTAACTTCAGCCCTTTGCCTAAACTAGTGCCGTCCCCTCCCTCATTTTTCTTTTCTACTATCTCCCCTGATGAAGCTCTTAATGCTGTCCTATCCCTCAACCCCTCTAAAGGCTCCTCACCAGATGAGCTCAATCCTGAACTTCTCTACATTTCTGCTCCTGCAAATGCTTACCCTATGTCCCTAATCCTTCACCTGTCCTTTATTTCTGCCCAAATACCCTCTTCCTGGAAACATGATGTAGTCTTTCCTTTCCCCAAGAGTGGTGACACATCCACTCCTGGCAACTATCACCCCATTTTCCTCCTTCCTACCCTTGTCAAACTTCAAGAACATTTAGTTCTCTCTCAACTATCACCATTCCTCTCTGATTCCTCTTTCTTCGCCCCCTTCCAATCTGGATTTTGGAAGAACCACTCAACAACCTCCTCCCTCCTCAGGCTTACTGACTCCATCCTTTTAGGGACTGATAGAGCCTGATCACCTCAGCCATCTTTGTTGACCTAGCCCAATAGTTCTTAGACTTTGTCACAGTGAGCCTCCCCAAATCCATGGAAAAGATTTTGAGCCTCCCCCAAAAACTGAGATAATCTTGGACCTCCCCAAAGAAAAATAACATACTGTACTTCATGCAGTACACCATTAATAAATTGAAACCCCTTTGAGTACTTGGCTCATATTCAGCTCTTTGTCTTATACTAACATGGAACCTTTGAAAAAGAGCTCCTATGCTCAAAGGTGTTATCTGAATACCAAATAAATACAATATATATTATTCTGCTTATTGTAACACCCCCCTTCCACAGGCCAGCCTACTTGCTCCTCTAGTTTCATTCTTGAACCATTGTTACCTCTTGTTGCAGTACCTTCATGGGTCAGACTACTTCCTCTGTTTCCTCTCTATATGAAATAACCTTCCTACATACTTTGCCTGTCCACCTCCTTCCCTGCTGCTATGCAACTTCTCTGGGATTACTTTGCTCCTTCCTGCTATTGCTATTAGTACTTCTATGCTCAACCCTTGCATTTGGGCTGTTCTACCATCCGTCTACAAATTGATCAACTACCACCACTCATTATTAGTTTATTATTCATATTTTTTTGCACTATTGTTCACTGTGTATTTCTTGATTGTTTTGCAGTTACCTTTTGAAATGTATTCACTCCCTTCCTTTCCCTGGGTACACCTGAAATGAGCCTTGGTTCCTTCACCTTCACTTGTCACCTATTAGTAAACAAATACATAAAATTCACCTACTATTATCCTCTTTCAGTTTGCTTCATCTCTTCACACAAAATATATAAAATTCAAAATTTAAATACAGTACTTTTTTCAAACTTGCTTGAGCCTCCCCTGGAACAGGTTGAGGCCTCCCCAGGGAGGCTGGCCTCACCATTTGAGAACCCCTGACCTAGCCAAAGCTTTTGACAATGTTTTCCATCCCCCGCTTCTTGATTCACTCTTCTCAGCTGGCCTTGCTGCATCAGCCACCAACTGGTTTAAATCCTACCTCATTGGCAGGACCCATTCAGTGTGAATCCTTGATTCCATTTCCCCTCCAGTCCTCATCAACACTGGTGTCCTTCAGGGCTCAGTGCTTGGTCCCCTACTCTTCTCCATTTTCCTTAATGATCTTCCCACATCCTGCTCATCCTCTTCTATCCGCATGTATGCTGATGATACTATTTTGTACAGTCTCAGCAAAAACCCTGCTGCTGTGCAGCCCAGCTTACAGCATGACTTCAACCAAGTTTAGTTCTGGTTTGCTTTTCATCAAGCTTTTTCAAAATGCCAAGAAGGCAGTCTCAATTACCTTTGGCACCAGGCAGAGACTCTCTAGGCTCCCGGCCCTCCCCAACTTCCACACCCTTGATGGGACCATCTTGGAGGACACCTTCTCATTTTGATATATGGGAGTTTGGCTGGATCAGCACCTCAGCTTCTCTGTACACATCGATGTTATCCTGAAGAAACTGTGCCCCAAGCTTTGTGCTCTGTACAGGAATTGTAGTTGCATCCCACTAACAGCAAGGCAAGAAATTGTCCAGAAGATGATACTTCCCATCTTTGACTACTGCAATGTAGTCTATGGAGCTGCCCCCAGATCTTTCCTGACCAAGATGGACACTCTCTTTAACTCCTTCTGCTGCTTTGCTATTGACTTCCCTTCCCACCACTGTGAACTCTATCGCTCTCCAACCTTCCTTCCACTATCTCACAGATGCATCTCTCACTGTGCCAAACTAACCTCCAAATTCTGGTTCAGGAGGGCTCCCCTCCTGTCTCTAATTCTCTCTGTCCACTCCACCTCCCCCCCTGGTTTCGCCCATCGTTTCCCTAAAATCTGGAATCCCCCCACCGACATACGACACTCCTCCTCCAACTACTCCCTTACCTTTGCCCTGCACAACTACCTTTTCCTCAGCTTTTCCTGCTTTAACCCACCTTAATACCTGTCCCCAATTTCTGCCTTCTTAACATGAACCCCCCTGGCATGGTTCTCAACATCCTGAAGGGGGAAATCAGGAAATGGCTACCCCATCTCCTCATATTCAGTTCTTGCCTCCCTCCTTTCTCCACCAGCCTTTATGGGTCACCAGTGTGCACAACCTAATCCCATTCTTGTTACTCCAACAGCACTTGTGTACTACCTCAAGCCTGCTCCTGGTACACTCATGCACTATAAATGGTTCTAGTAGCACATTTGCCTCTGAAGCCAGGAGATCTGAGGGCTGTGGGTTCAGTTCTCACATCTGGCACTTGGGTTAATATCCCAGTACTGACACTGTAGTGCAGCATGAGAGGGGTGCTGCACTTCTGAGGTGCCGTCTTTTGGGATGAGACGTTAAACTGAGGTCCCATCTGCCTGGATTGGTGGTAGTTCAGGTGGATGTTAAAGATCCCATGGCACTTATTGAAAAGAGTAGGGGAATTTCCCCGGTGACCTGGCCAAATTTCCCTCATTCACTAAAAATACCACCAACAGCTTAATCTGGTTCAAGGTCAGTTGGCATTCATCTTTATCCCCCTTCCCTGGGTCGTTCCTGAAAATAGGCAGGATTTGTCTAATGCACTTACCCGGTCAACAAAAACAAAATAAATAAATAAATTATTACTGTTTTGCATGTTCATATGTTCTTTTGTATGATTTTGTACATATATTGTAATTTACCCAATGTTCCACTACTGTTTATTGTACAATGCCTTGTGTTCCAACTGTTGCACAATCTTACAATGTTGTATTGTTTGTACTTCCCACAAACTATTGTAACTGATCATCCTTCACCACCCTATGTAACCCCTCCCCCCCAGGTTACACCATGAGATGAGCAACTTGTTGTTCGGTGTGCCCTCCTGGTGAATCTTTTCAATAAATAAATTAATTAATTTTCAAACTTGGGGGTGCTGCAACTCTGGAGCACAACTCAGGGGTGAGGAAATTTAGTATTCAAATTCTGTGGGGGTACACAACTTGGGGAAAGGGCAGCAGATGCAACACAGAGGATAAAAAAAACACATTCCTGGAATAGAACCCATGTCCTCTGGGTGTATGACATGCACTCAGAGGAAATAACTCTGACCTCTTCACCACACTGACAGCACGACTCAGTGGCATGCACTAGTGAACTTCAACTTGCCAAACCAAGTTCCATAACATAGCATCAGTGAACAATAGTTGCAACCTTTCTTCAATAATTTTCTTGCACAGGTGCTACACTACCCACACCCTCGTTTGTGGGCTTCACCCCCCCAAACCCCCCATAACTAAATATAATCAACTTTGAGATATGACATTATATCAGCACAGGTGATATAACCCTTCAATGACCAGTTGACACTCTGCAGTTATTACCTCTTGCATTCATGATACCTGACCTACACTATAATTGCTGCCACATGCACATCTCTTTCACAATTCTTAATGCACAGTATTTGACATACAGCATGCTAATGATATTCACCTTTTTTTTTAAATGGGCTAAATTCTTTCTTTGTATGAAACAACTATCCAAAAGACCATACAAAGCATACTCAGAACAGAAATTTCAAATCCTTATAAGTCTGAAATGGATTAAGATGTTTTGCATCAAACCAGTGAAAGGTACCAGTCTGGTCCAAGACCTTTCTACCATGAAAATTTCAGAGCAAAATGTCATACTGTCTGAGGGATTGGTGATGACAAAGAAGCAGCAAAAAAAATCCAATTTGTTTTTACTTTTTTGCTATCTGGATCTCAGAACCTGTACAGCTGACTAGAATGAAATGTGGCACATCAAGAGATCATGCCCCTGAGGCTGAACACATAAAATGTCTTGTAAATCCATTGAACAGTGGCAAAGCTATTAAAGTGCAAATTTAGGGGGTTAACATTAAACAGCCTACTGAGCCCTAACTACAATGGTGCTTTTGCTCCACTACACATTCATTTTGACAATACTAATTCAACCTAGAATTGACAAAGTTAACTTTTTCCACCTTTCTAAGTCTAAGTTAATTGAAGTTAATAAACTAGAATAATTCAGGTTTATCATCTGTATATATATATATATATATATATATATATGTGTATATATATATATATATATATATATATATATATATATATATATATATATATCAAGTGACAAATTAAAATTATTACAAATAAAAGTTTTACATAACTCATATTATACTCCATTAAAGTTGTATAATTTTGGCCTCTTGCCTTTGAATTCTTGTTTCAGATGTGGATTAGGTGAAGGTTCCCTCTTCCTTATTTTCTGGGATTGTCCATTGGTTACCCCATTTTGGATATAAATCAAAACCAAAATTGGGAATTGACTAGAACTGGCTAATTATTTTACTCCACAGATTTGTCTTACTGGGGACCCGACTAGTATCCCTTCTTCTATAAAGAAATAATATATTTCCATGATTGCCTTAATGGTTAAAAGAGTTATTTTAAATCACTGGAAAGATCACCAAACCCCTTCTCTGGTGGAATGGAGAAATGAGATCCTGTTTAATTTAAGAACTGAAACATTTATAGCAAGTATGCAATATAACTTAGAGGGCTTTGCCTTTAAATGGGGTTGTCTTTTTGACTTGATTTTAACCTTCAAAAGTTCTAGCTCCTTAATTTCTCTAGATACTCTCCTTACTATAGATTCAGTATTCATCAAGCTTGATAAAGGTCTAAGTTTTAATTTTTAAGCTTGCTTCAAAGAGTACATAAACCTGTTCATGGGGTCTCAGTAGCAAGTTCATTTCATTAGATATTCTCATTGTGTTTTCAGGATTGGGGGGACATGTGGAACTGTATTGTTCTGTAATATATTCTATGTGAATTGATGCATATGGATTAGTATGGTGAAAGGTTCTATTGATTACTTTTTCACATCAGTATATGTTCCATTTTATTATGTTGAAATATTAATAAAAAATATACAATTAAAAAAAAAGTACTTTCATACATTCCTCCTAATTTTTTCTCTCCAGCTTGTACCCTCATGTCCCCTTGTTCTTGAGCACATTTCTATTCTGAAACATGCTCCCCTCCTGTACCATATTTACCCTTTTAGCTAATTAGAGGTCTCTATCATATCTCTTATCTCCCTCCTCTCTTTCTGGGTGTACATGTTGTGTTCTCTCAATATTGCTTCATAGGGCTTCTGATGTAGACCCCACACCATTTTAGTTGCCCTCCTCTGTATTGCCTCCACTCTGTCTATGTCCTTTCATCGATGAGGTTTTCATAACTGTACACAGTGTTCTAGATCAGGTCTCACCAGTGACCTATACAGAGGAAACACCACCTCCCTCCTTCTTCTAGTGATCCCTCTCCCTAAGCAAACCAGCATCTCACTAGCCTTCCCAACTGACTTGTCACACTGTCTGGCTAATTTTAGGTCATTCAATATAATAACACCTAGCTCTTTCTCCTGCTTGGTTGTTGTCAATAATGCTCACCCATTTTGTAGTCTGCCCCTAGGTTTCTGTACCCTTAGTGCATTATTTTGTACTTTACACACTGAAACCATATTGCCATATCCATGACCACTCCTCAAGTTTTCTCAGGTCTCTTTTCATCCTTTCCATCCCCTCGAAGTGTCTACCCTATTGCAAATTTTGGTATCATCTTCAAAGAGGCAAACATTCCTATTCAGCTGCTCTGCAATGTCACTTATACAGTAAATACATTAAAGTGGTCTAGTCCCAGCACTGATCCCTGATATACCCTGCTAGTCATCCTCCCCTCCTCTGAGTGAACTCTGCTTAACACCACCCTCTGTCTCCTATCCCATAACCAATGCCTTGCCAAGTTTAGCACCTTCAGATCCACACCTAAGCTCCCCAACTTGTTTAATGGTCTCTTATGTTGAACGGTGTTGAATGACTTACTGAAGTCTAGGTATGCCACATCTACCACAACACCCTCCTCTAATTCCTTAGTCATCCAATCAAAGATGTCGATCAGATTCATTTGACATGACATACCTCCTGTGAACCCATGCCATCTCTGGTCTTGTAAACCTTTTGATTCAAGACATTTCACTATCCTCTCCTTCAGCAGTAGCTCCATTAACTTTCCCACCACTGAGGTGAGACTGAATGGCCTATAATTTCCAGCCTTCTCCCTGCTACCAGTTTTATAAAGAGGGACTACATCTGCCGTCTTCCAGTCCCCTGGAACTACACCTGTGTCCAGCAAGCTGTTGAAAAGGACGTCAGAAGTGTAGCCACAGAGGTGCAGCCAGTACCTCCCTGAGTTCTTTCAGTACTCTAGGATGTAACCCATCTGGACCCATTTTTGTATATCTATCTATCTATCTATCTATCTATCTATCTATCTATCTATCTATCTATCTATCTATCTATCTATCTATCTATCTATCTATCTGTCTATCTATCTATATATTTTATTGCAAAAAACTACATTAGTGCATCAGTTAGTGTTGAGGATAAAGGGACAAAAGCAGGGAAATATGACGTTAGGGTTTCCAACCCTAACACCCCATTTCCATCCTGGAGTCAGAAAATCAGGTGTGAGGTGTGCTGTGAGGGTCTCAAGCCAAATGCTTATCTCATTCCATCAGTAAATAAGCATAAATGTGTACAATGAAAGAGAATGGGGTGAGCGTTAGGCTTGGAACTCTGACTGCACACCTTATGCCTGATTTTCTGACTCCAGGGTGGGGGTGGGGTATTATGGTTGGAAAGCCTAACTTCATATTTCCCTACTTTTATTACTTTATCCTCAATGCTAACTAATGCATCATCATCATCATAGTTTTTTTCAATGAATTTCCTTACTTTGTGAAATAGTGTAATTGTAGTTTTATTTGCCTCCCACCCATCTATAGTTTTTGAGATAGAGCCATTGTATCCTTATTTTTCTGTGGGGGCCCTGTGCACACATACAGTACCTTTATAGATGCATATATGTACGTCACTGTGGAATAGCCCTGAACTTTCATTTATAGGAGAATAGTGACCAAATTGTCAGCATAGTGATCTTATTACTCCACCTCATGTATCGGGTAGAGATAATTTTTGAATCCCTCACCAAAAAAAAGTAATTCCATGGAACTCCTGCAACATTCTGTGCCACAGGTGTGAAAACACCTTTTGGCCAGGATTTGAAAAATGTCAGTCATGACATACATGAGTTGGGGTAATAAGAAGTCTAAAGTATGTTAAAATTTGGGGGGGCAAAATATTTTACATTTACAATGTTATGAGCATGTATAGAAAAATTGCAATGAATGGGCATAACTTTGAATTTGTAACGTATTTTGACCCCAAATTTTTAACATAGCCATCTTATTGCCCCACCTCATGTACCCAGTACAGAAACATTTTCAAATCCACACCAAAACATAATTTCTCACAACTGCAATGACATTCTGTGCCACAGGTGTGAAAACACATTTTGACCAGGATTAGAAAAATGACAGCTCTAACAGACATGAGGTGAGATAATCAGCTGTCTGTGCTGAAAATTTGGTGACAAAATAAATTTCTAATGCTACGAGCATGGACAACATAATTGCGACAAATGGTCATAACTTTGCCACATTTACATATTTTGAACCAATATTTTCATCATAGCCTTCTTATAACGACACTTCATAAACAATATGACTGTCATTATGCAATTCCGCCCAAAAAGTGAATTCACTTAGTGAATGCGAAATCACCTTTCAGGCAGGAGTTGTGTACCAACAGTCATATTGTTCATGAGGCGGGGTCCCCAAGAGACTATGTTGAAAATTTGGGGTCAAAAATCTCAAACATTGGCTGAATTATGAATTAAAGATGCCCCCCCCACTGAAATACATTGATGCACATTTACCTTAGTATCTCATATTGCAGTCACTGGTGCCAGCAACAAAATGTGTCTTTGATCGGGAGAGCAGATCTTGAAACTGGGACCTCTTCAAGTGAGTGAGGGTGTGTGGGAGGTGTCAATGGGGTGTGGTGGGATGGAAGCACAGTGGGAGGTTAGGTGGGGCTTGTGGTTGTGATCAGTGATGGACGTTTTTTTAACAGGTAAAAAAAAATTACGAAGACATCAAGGGATGGTTTTATTTTTTTCAGGTACTAATAATACAAAGAAATAAATTTTCAGAGGCAGAGGATGATAGGCTGGGGCGGGTTGTCACTAGACACCAGGGCAATATATGTTTGTAAAGGGGACTACAATCAGTGGCAAAGGGAATACTAGGCACCAGGGAAATTATTTTGTTCACTGGGAGAGGATGATCAGGGGGTGGGGAGTGCCACTAGACACCAGGGAGACTTAGTTTAGAGCAAACACCCATGCTTTGCAAATTAAGTGATATCCCATATGCACATTAAAGGACTATAAAGCAGGCATGCTGAGGGCAGCACTCATCCTTGTTGGTCACCAGTCAGTCAGATTTTTGGGGCTGGGTGGCCTGCAAGGATGAGATGATAATTAGAGATCCAGGATCCTGCCATCTACTGTCATGATCCACAATGCCGAATTGCCAATGGAAAGTGATCCCCCTTACCATTTGCTACCGATCAGCTGCTTCACAAGCATGCACAAAAGCAGTACAGGTATGGTACTTTAATGAGGAAAAGATTGGAAGACTTAACTTTACAGACGCAGTACTCATCTTTCACAGCTCCAATTGAGCCTATGTGCCTATGAATGTGAGCAAGGAGACAGAGCAAACTAAGTCTATGGCAGGGAGGCAGAGAGTAGAAGCAATTCCCAATCCTGCTCTTCAGAGTACCATGATTTACCACTGTCACTCATGTCATCTGTGGAGCCTACCAAATTACTACATTTGTTTTTGGCAGAGAACAGCAAGAGGAAGGGGGTGCTGTTAGAACTTTACTACTCTACTGGGACTTAAGAACTAGAACTCTGCCACTGGGACCTTCAATTTAGGGTAAAAACAAACAAAAAAAAACAGGAGTTAGTGTGTTTGTCTGAGTTGGGTGAAGGGAACTGTTATCTGTTCAGTTAGCTAAGTGAAGAAGGGAACTGAGAATTAGGGGGAGTGGCTTAGGTAGCAGGAAGCCAGGTGTTTAGATTTAAAACTGTCCTAGATAGCTTCTGGAAGAGAACAGCAAGAGGAAGGAGGTGCTGTTAGAACTTTATTACTCTACTGAGACTATATAGCCCTCCCTCCCCACCACCCCACCTCTCACCCTTAGCTAGTTCCACTTTTATAGGCACAGGATTTGACTGACAACAGGAACTTCCTGTTTGGGAGCAGGAAGGGAGTGATCACAGAGGCACAAAAGACTCACCATCCTAAATGGAAAAGAGTAGCTCTGTACCCCCCACCTGCTGGTGATCTGACTCTGAGCAAGTAAGAATAAGACTACTGAGGAATACAGGAACTTCCTGTCCCAGAGTAGGAAGAGCAGGAGTGTTAAGGGCATGGAGGAAAGTAGGGAGAAAAAGTAAAACAAATAAACAGAGAGAGGAAAAAGTAAGCATACAAAACAACAGTTGAGGGGCCACAAATAAGACATGATGGGAGTGGAGCAGTGCAGTGGCTGTGATGCAGTAGTCTTCTGGGAGATGCTCTGGAGGATGTGCTGTTGTCCCATCTGCAGGCACCTCTCTGGGCTGAGTAAGGAGGCTATTCAACTCCAGGCTGAGTTGGCCAGGATTGATGATTCTTTTTTCATTTTCAGGAGATGTTCTGGAGGATGTGTTGTTGTCCCATCTGCAGGCACCTCTCTGGGCTGAGGAAGGAGGTTATTCATCTCCAGGCTGAGTTGGCCAGGATTTGGGGACCTCCTCTCCCATAAAAGGACCATCAGGGCTGCCACTGCTGCCTCAGAGGTTGCCAAGAAAGAGGAGTGGTTGGACCACAGTGGGCTCAGAGAAGGTGAGGCTGGTGGAATGGAGGTGCATCCCTCCAGCTGTACCTCTCCACAATTTGTATGCCATTCTGGCAGATTATGGTTCCTCTATGGAGGCACCTCTGGCGGAAACCAAGGAGAATGCAGGTTCCTTCACAAAGTACTCCCACAGGAGGGTGGCATGGGACCCCACAGGGGAAGTAAACAACTCCTGGTGGGGGACTCCATTGTTAGGGGGGTAGAACTGGGGGGGGTAAGGTGCCTGCCTGGTGCCATGGCTTGGAGGGACAGGGAGAAAATCCTCAGATCGTGGTAGCAGCTGCATGGAGGAGGGAGCTGGATGTCATTATCCACCTAGGGACAAATGGTCCATCAGGTCCATCTTGTAAATGAGCCTTGCTCAATGATGATCGCCTGAATAAATAAAGATTTGATTGATTGATTGATTGATTGAAATGACTTGGCTGGGAAAGGGATCAGAGCAGTGCAGGAGGGGTTTGTGAGGTTGGGGAGGGGTCTTAGACAAGTAGTATGCAAGGTAACCTTCTCAGAAGTGCTGCCTGTCTATGGCATGGGGTGAGGCTAGTGTGCTCTGTACCTTTCTTTCTCATTTCCTTTTTTTGTTTGATATGTAAAAAGATTCCTTTAAATGAAAGAATGATTTGGCAGGCTGTCTCCATAATTATGTGAATCCCTGTTATTTTTAAATTCTTTCCTGGTGTCTAGTGGTGCCCTCACCCTCTGATTGTTACCCTTGTTATTTATATATTTTTTTCTGTGGTGTCTTGTGGCACACCCCACACTCCTATTTCCATCCCCATATTTTTTTTTTATATTTTCCCCTGGTGTCTAGTGGCACCCCCCTCTGATGGCCATCCTCGTAATTTTACCCTGCTGTCTAGTGGTGTGTCCCACCATCTGAACACTTCCATCATAATTACTACATATTTCCTTGGTGTCTAGTGGCACCCCCACCCTCCGATACCCATTGCTATAAATATTTTATGTATCCCTAGTGTCTAGTGGTGCCCCCACCCTCTGATGCCTGTCCCTGTAAATGTGTAATTTAACCCCTGGTGTCTAGTGGCACACCTCACTCTTCCAATGGCCATCCTTCTTGATCTTTTTGGTTTCCCTGGTATCTAGTGGTAACCCCTCACTCTCTGATGTCCATTGCAGAATGAAAATAATAAAACTGTCCCTCAATCTCTTTTTTTAATCTGTAGAAAAGAAAATGGTCCATCAGTGATGCTACCCCCCACAACCTTCTACAGAGCACCCACATCCCTGCATCCCACTGACACCCCCACACACCCTCACTCACCTGAACATGTCCCAGGGTGAAGATTTACTCTCTGATCAAAAAACATATTGCTGCTGGAACAGACAACTACTATATGAGAAATAAGGTAAGTGCAGTTCAGTGTATTTCAATGACATTTTCAACTTTGGTGTATAACTTTGACATTTTTGCAGATTTCAACTCCACATTTTTAACATGGTCTTTTTAAGACACTGCCTCATGAACAATGTCAGTGGAAATATGCAAATCCGGCCCAAAAGTGGATTTAGAGATTGCTTGACAAAATCACCATTTGGGTGGGATTTGAAAATTATCACTGCCTTATTCATGAGGTGGGCCCCTAAGAAGGGCATGTTTAAAATTTGGGGTCACAATATGTTAAAAAGGCAAAGTTATGCACATCCATTGAAGTAGAGCAGGTCCCACAGAGCTCTGTGCTCCCACGGCCAAATAAGGATATGATTACACTATCTCAAAAAAATGTAAAGATGGGAGTGCAGGGACTGCATGGCCCTTCAGTCCTACAGACAAATAAGGATATGGTTATACTATCTCAAAAAGTAAGAAAATTAATCACAGAAAACTTCATTAATGCACTAGGTTCTTAGGAATATACGAGTCTGTTGCTGTCTGCCTTTGTGATTTGACCAGTCAACTTGAAAAAATGTACTTCATGTCACTCATATATCTATCTATCTAGGGAGGATTTAAATGCATCTAGGGTGCTGCTTGATACTACCTCCTTTGGTAGTCTATTCCAAATAGTGACAACTCTCTGATATAAACAATTGCCACATTTGTTTGTCCTAAAGAACTCACATTTTAATTGGAATTTATGGAATCTACTTCCCCTCATTGCATCTTTACATGCATACCCTATGCATTCCCAAAAGTCACCATCATTGAATGCCCTGAATGTCAAACATAAATTCCCCTCAATCTCCTGTACTCCAAAGAGTACAGTCCCAAGTCTCTCAACCTTTCACTATAAGACATCCCTGACATTTGCCTAATTTTCTTAGTGGCATGCCTCTGTGTCCTTTCTAGCATTTAAATTTCCCTTTTGATGTTAGGCACCCAGAACTGCATGCAGTACTCCAAGTGCAGCCACACAAGGGAAGTAAACAGCCACAGCAGTAGCTTTCTGTCCATACTCTTAATATTTCTAAGAATGCAACTCAATTTCTAAGACTGCAACTCAACATTTTGTTACTTCTACTAATTGCTACTTTACATTGCTCAGTAGGAGAGTGGTTATTGGTTATTAGGACACCCAGGTCCTGTTACCTGCCTGTGACTGGTAAATTCTTTCCCTATATAGATTAAGTAGCACACCTATTACTTTTACCTATATGCTTGAGCTTGCATATATCGATGTTAAGAGTTAACTTATTTTGCTCTACCCATGCACCAATTTTATTGATGTAATTCTGCAAAAGTCTGATAAAGTTATTACAGTTTACTATTGTACCTATTTTAACATCATCCACAAACTTGCAGCTCTAACATCCAAATGTAGTTTTCAATGATGCAATATATAGGCTGAACAGTGTGAGGTCCAATACTGACCACTGCGGTATACCATTAGTAATCTCAATCCATGGTGAAAAACGTCCTGCCACACACACTGTTTGTCTTCTTCCGTCCAACCATGATGAGACCTACTTTATAAGGTTATAGTATTTGGATAACCTTTGTTCTGTATAAAAATCAGCCTGCTCAAAAACCTTGTTGTGCACATTCTAAACTGTTGTGCACATTCCAAAGTGGCATTGTGTGCATTCTGACAGTACCGTAGGAAGGGTGGGGTAGGTGGTGCAATCGCCCCAGGCGCATGCCTCCATGGGGCACAGTTAACCTGACTGACTGATTCACCTTCACATGCTACAGCAGTGTGCTGTAGCTTAATTTTTTTTTAAGTGTAATAACTAATGCCGACAGCAGGGGCGCATCGGCAGAGGAGCAGCCAGGGAGGGTTAGTCACATGGTCCTTGCTCAGCTGTCTCAAGCAAAAAAATCACATGGTGTAGTGGCGCCCGCACTACCATGGTCCTGTAAAAGGGAAGGGCGGACTTGCGGAGCATTTGGTGAGAGAGTGGGGCAGTAGTAGTTAGAGAGAGAGATGAGAAACAGAAAAAAACACAAAAAACAGTGAAGGAAGATAGTAGATTCGGTGAGTGACTGAGGAGGGGTCAGGATCAGGAGGACTTGTCTTGGAGTCTTTGGAGATTTTATTTGTGTGTAAGTAAGAATAAGCAATGAATCAAATGAAATTAAAGCACTGGCAGGCCAGCATAATTTTTCTAGACTAGTCTGTTGGTTGATGCCGATCGAGCGGGCGGGCCAGCGGGCGAGCGGGCGAGCCGGGGGCAGGCAGTAGCTAAGGAGCTTTCAAATGTATTTAACCTTTCACATTGAAAAAACTGCCTTACTGTTGGGCAGGAGTTCTCCATCTGTACGGCCGTTGTCCTCCAATTGAAAAAAAAAAAACATGTCTTGTCTCTGGTGTTGCGGCAGGCAGGCTTAGCTTAAGTCTCAGGCAGATGCCTGCTCCCTCCCTGCTGCTGATTTAATTAGTGATTTTTGACTGTGATCGAAACGGATTCGCCAGTGATGGAGAAAAGAACAAAGAATACATTACATTACTTTCTGTCACTCAGACAGAGACATGACTTGCCCTGTATGTTTGCTGAGAAAGTTAGTAGTCACAGCAAGGACGGGAGCTCCAGTTTGTCTGAGTGGCGTATTCGGACTAACGGTGTAACGGAGACTGAGAGAGGCTGAGCTAAGTCAGCCTCTCTCCATCTCCGTTACACCGTTAGTCCGAATGCATCGCTCAGACAAACTGGAGCTCCTGCCCTTGCCTCGACTGCTAACTTTCTGTCTGCTTTACTTGCCAAATTGCTCGGATTGCTCCTATCTCAGGCACACAAGCTCCCAAACCACGCTGCAGCTGGCACTGTTTTAATTCCTAAAGTCCAGGCAGGGGTGGCGGATGACCCGGTGGGTGGCTGGGTGGTGGGCCCATACTGTAGTAGTACTGTAGGTGGTTTTTAAAGGCTGATGGCCTGGCCTGATGAATCACTGGCTTTTTGGGTTGTCTTCAAGTGCAAGGCACTAAGGCAGGCAGGTGGCAGCAACCCCTTTACCCCTCATTTTAAAGTGGAAGTGCCCAGGATGGAATCAGGATGTCTGCAGTCTAAGCTAGGAGCTAGGGCAGTGAAGGGCACACAATATTAGCAAATAAATAACTGGCCTGCTGACAGTGCTGAATCACTTTGGCTTTTGGGTTGTCTTGTCTAGGTGCAAGGCACTAAGGCAGGCAGGCGGCAACCCCCCCCCCCATTTTAAAGTTGGAGTGTCCAGGATGGAATCAGGATGTCTGCAGTGTTTGTGATGTGACAGTGATAGGCAGGCTATTAGCCAGAGCTAGGGCAGTAAAGGGCACACAGTGAATATTAGCAAATAAACGTTATCATGGATGGTTATGGGCCATGGCACAAGCACAAAACAGTAGAACAGAACACAACTTTTTTGAGGTGATAAAAATTCCTTTCCCCTGAGTCTTTTGTTTAAATGTATAGATATACATTCAAAGGGTTTGAATGTATGTAATGGGAAATAGCATTTTTATTACCTCAACAAATTTTTTTTCAATTGTTTAACCAGGAGTAGCACACTAAGCTGAAAGCTTGTTTACAGGTGCGACCTGGGAGCACAGAGAAGTTAAGTGACTTGCTCAGGGTCACACAGTATGCAAGGGGGGGCTGTGGGATTCAAACCCAGGTCTCCAGATTTGCAGCTTAGAGCCTTAAACCACTGCGCTATACTGCCTCAAATTACAGTGTCTGTGTGTGTATCAGTCAAGCCTGTTCCAGTCCACTGTCCTGTCATAAGGAATTTATTCATTCACAGATTAATGAGATTATTTATCATATTATGTGCCTTATGTCATGATGTGGTACCCTTACCAGGGGGAGCACTGTCTACAAACTACACTGCATGCATAACGGCATCCTTCCCAGCTGACTGGGGGCCCAGTCAGCTGGGAAGGATGGCATGCAGTCATCAGTCATGCAGTATAATTTGCAGACAGTGCTCATGGGGTCATGGGGAAATGAGACACATCATAATGAAGAAATATGTAATTGTACTGTATTGGGTAGCAGGCTTATTGAAGAACACTGTTTTGTCTCTTTAAGACATAGGTACAGTAGGCTTCTCTGGGAGCTGAGCAGAGAGCAGAATAATACTGTAACTGTACACAATTGGCTATCACTGTCCGGTAGGCTGGCCGGCCCAGTCCCAGAGAAAGCCAGCCAGTCCAGTAGTCACTTCAGTCTAGGTGACAGTGTCACCTGACTCCAGTAATTAAGTTTTCTGACTGTTTATCATCAGCCTAGAGGATAGCAGCACTAGCCCAGTGGTACACGGTAGTACTGGTACACTGTACTTCTCGGGTCGGGTGGGTCCCTCCCGGTTTTGTTTGGGAGGAAGTGAGTCAGTTACTGGAGACCAGTTGTTGACTCACTACCTCCCAAACAAAACTGGATGGACCCACCCGACCAGGGAAGTACAGTGTACAAGTACCACTACTACTGCTGCCTGGTGCTGCTACCCTACTAGGCTGATGATAAACAGATAACTTAATGCACATAGGGTGGGTGGTTGATGGCATTGTTGGTCAACCACTTGTCCACTTGCGGCTGCACACTCTGATGCAAGCCAGCCAGAGTCTCCCACATCTCATATTCCATAGGAGCAAATTAAATATTCCTTGAAATTATGATTAGGGAACATGTAACAAAAGTTCATTTTTTTCTTCAAGAAAAGCCCCAAAACTCACCACAGAGCATATAAACCCCTTAGACCCCATGTTTTATGTAGCAATCTTTCTCAGTATATTTCAAAAATGCATGTAGGGTTGGTGATTGTTTGGCATTGTTGGTCAGCCACTTGTCCACAACAATTGCAGCTGCATGCTTTGATGCCAGCCAGAGTCTCCCACATCTCATATTCCATGGGAGCAAAACATTCTTTGAAATCAGGGGTAGGGAACATGTAACAAAAGTATGTTTTTTCTTCAAGAAAAGCTCCAAAACACACCAGAGAGCATGTAAACTCCTCAGAGCTTCTGGGGGGCTTGTGGCCCCCAGAGACCCCCAGCTTTTTTCTGGGGGAGGCGCACAATTTGCCTCTTGCCCAGGGCACCAAAATGCCTTCCTATGGCACTGCATTCTGAATGGTTGTTCCCCACAGTTCAAATGTCATAGAATTTTAAATTTCTCATTTATTCCACACCTGGCTACTTACTAACCACCTAGTGCCAAACGTTCTACCTTTTAACTTTCAAAAGTTTCTAAATTTGATTTGGATCATACAGCAGAACAAAGAAATGGCAAGATTTTTGTTTTCACTTCAGTGGGGGTCTGTCACTCTGGTGTAAAAAAAAACTATATACTATAAAAAATAAATTATGGGCAACCACACAACTCAGGCTAGATGTATGCCATCAGGTCGAAGGGATTTGTTAGGGTTTAATTTTAATAACAGTTTTTATTTTGTGCTCAGAAACCACTTTTAGTGTATTCCTTTCTATTCATGTAACAACAGAACCTGGCAATTCTGAATGATATATGCGAGCAAAGTAATTATTAAGTACAGAGGCCATTTTATGTTCACTCCTGATAACTTTGTCCTCTTCTACTAATGATCCAATGACCATCTGTCCCTTCCTTACATTATTTACATAGTTAAAAAAGGAATTATTATTCCTTGTGTCAGATGGCAGACGGTTCTCATATTCTCTTTTTGAGTGTCTGATTGATTTCTTACATAATTTACATACGTTCTTATATTTTATTAAGTTGTCAGATGAGGAGTTCCTCCTCTATTTATTATGGGCTTTTTTTTACTTTGACTTATCAGTCTCTTGATACTTTTATTAAAACTCAGATATTGAAATCAGATAAGGACCACTTGGCCCACCTAGTCTGCTCATTTTCCTACCTTCTTAAGTCCTGATCCTAAATGATCAGCAGCTTATCCTATCTTTCCTACCACTAGTGTTGCCTTCTGTCTATCCCATGCATTCTTGAACTCACCAATCATTTTAGCCTGTATGACCTCCAGTGGGAGGATGTTCCATGCATCCTCCACCCTTTTTGTTAAAAAATACTTCCTCACATTTCCCCTGAGTCTGTCCCCCTCTTGCCTCATATTGTGACCCCTTGTTCTTGCACATCTCTTTTCTTGAAAGATGCTGCCCTCCTGGACCTTGTTGATTCTCCTGAGGTACTTGAATGTCTCTATCACATCCCCCTCTCCCTCCTTTCCTCCCGTGTATACATATGGGGGTCTTTCAGTCTTTCCTCATATGTTTTCTGGTTCAATCTTTTCAACATTTGTGTTACCGTTCTCTGTGCTGCCTCTATTCTGCCGATGTCCTTCCAGAGATGTGGTTTCCAGAATTAAACACAGTATTCCAGATGTGGCCTAACCAATTGTATGTACAGTGGCATCACCATCTCCTATTTTCTACTGGAGATGCCCCATCCTATACACACCAGCATCCCTATGGCCCTCGCCACCATCTTTTCACATTGCTTGGCCACCTTCAGGTCATCTGTTATGTTTACCTCAGATCCCTTTCCAGTTTTGTTGTTGTTAGTATCCCCCCCCCCTACATTTTGTATTCCTTTTTGGGATTCCTGTTGCCCAAGTGAATGATTTTGCACTTTTTTGCATTGAATTTAAGCTGCCACTCTCATGACCACTCCTTCAATTTGCTTAGGTCTCTTCTCATTTTATCCACCCCAACCTGAGTGTCTATCCTATTGCAGATCTTGGTGTCATCCACAAAGAGGCACACTGTCCCTTCCAGGCCCTCCACAATGTCACTAATGAAGACATTGAAGAAGAATGGCCCAAGAACTGAATCCTGTGGCACCCCACTGATCACCTCCCTCTCCTGAGATTGAACTCTGTTCACTACCATCCTCTGTGTCTTGTTGCTCAGCCAGTTTCTGACCCATTGTACCATCTTGGCACCTACTCCCAGACTGCACAGCTTGTTTACTAGCCTCCTGTGTGAGACAGTGTCAAATGGCTTGCTAAAATCTAGGTAGGCCATATACACCGCCCCTCCCTGATCCACCACTTTGATTACCCAGTCAAAGAAATCTATCAGATTTATTTGACAAGCTCTCCCTGCTATGAATCCATGTTATCTTGGGTCTTTTGCCCCACTAACCTCCAGATATGCCACAGTCCTTTCCTTTAACATGGATTCCATGATTCTCCCCACCACTGAGGTCAAGCTGACCGACCAGTAATTTCTAGCCTCTACCTTGCTCCCACTTTTGTGTAGTAGCACCCAATTCACCCTCCTCCAGTCCTCTGACACCACTCCCTCCTCCAGTGATGTGTAAAATAGGGCTTGTTAGATAGGTATATTTCCCTTATTGTTGTATTTAACCTTTTCTGGGATACATTTCATAATACAATAGTCCAGTTTGAAAAACAACTTATCCCATTTGGTTTCCAAGGTGTGATCTACAAAGTCCTCTCTCCAGTTTCATCTGCTAATATAACTCCTTATCTTACTGATGTCTGCCCTAGCATACACTTGGCTCTTGTTAAACCAGTCACAGGTTCCCATCTAGTATTAATATTAAAGTGGACCATACTGTGGTCACTATGACTTAATAGTTCACTAACTTTGCAGTCAATTATGTCTTTGCTTATATTACTGATTACTAACTCTAAAGTACTGCTGCCCCTTGTACGATCTATAACTAACTAATACATGTTGTTTAGCAGCAAAAAATCCAATAATCTCTTCCCGTTTGTGGATCTGGCAGCACAAGATTCCCAGTCTATATCAGGAAGATCGAAATCTCCCATAATTAGGATTTTTATACAATGGCCAAGGCCTCCAACCTATTAAAAAATCTGTTATTATCATGACTTGACAGGTTTGGTGTTCTATAGCCTACATAGACTAAGAGTTTTTTTTACTATTTTATGAGTGGATGTTAACCCATACTTGCTCTACATTTTTAAAGTTGATTATCTGTACAATTTACTTCACAAAAGTCTATTGTGTTAGATAAGTACAATGCTACCCCAACCCCCTGTTTTGCTGTTACAGTTTACGTAATATACCCTGTACCCTGGAATGTCCTTACCCCAGCTATCCTGCTTCCACCAAGTTTCCATAATTCCACATATTTAAGCAAGAACTCCGAATCTTCCCTTTTGCTAATTAGGTTTCTGGCATTAGCTAGTAAAACCTTTAAACCATGTTTTATACTAGTGAGTCCTCCCTGCACCCTATTTAATATAAATTACTCTTTTTTGTTATGTTACATGGTAATACACCTCTTAGTAATCTTCCCAAGTGGGCCTTACCAAAGATGAAATCCCATGTATTCTGAAAAAATCAACCATGACTGTTCACATCTTTATAATAATCATGCATTTATCCTCTGGATGGTATTATTTTTCTCTGGGTGACATTTAATAAGAGGCAGTATACCAGTTATAATGGCAGTAGCTCCACTATTTGTTATGGTATTGCCAATCTCAGTAGTCTCGCTTGCAATATCCTTCTCAGTACATCATTAAATCCTATATGGACTTCTACTTTTGAATACTTTCCTTTCTTTTTTAGAAGGTTATCTAGACACCACTTTACATCTTTAATCCTGGCACCTGGAAGGCAGTTGACTTCCTTATTGTATTTGTCAGACTGACATATCAGTGAGTTCTAATGGAATCCCCAAGGATGGGGACACTACTAGTTTCTTGATGTCCTGCATCATGACTACCTGGTGTGTTCCATGTTTCATGTCCAATATCCTAGTAGGTCAGGTTTTCTTGTAGGGCTGATAATACTGAAAACCCATTTGACATACCTATTTTGTTATTACCAAGAACCTTCCTTCTTTTCTTAATTTTTTCCTCACTAGTTAGGATTAAAGTGATAAAAGTAGAGAAATGCGCTGTTAGGGTTTTCAAATCTAACACCCCACCCCCAACTTAGAGGCATCAACAAGAAAAAATATTATGGATTCCCCTCTCTTGTCTCTGTGCAAACCAGGTATGTTTTTTAAGATTATACATCTTTTATCGTGACTCATGATATGAAAAAAGAATCTCTTTTCGTATCACAGAGTCACAAAAAGGATACGAAGTGTAACCAAAATCACATTTGCAGATCATTTTTACAACATTAAAGTGCAGCTAGGCCATAAGCTGAACTGAGGTATGTGACTAGAAAATAAGTTTTATTCCAGCAACAGGGTCACTGCTTACTCTCTACAGATTTATATAGCCAATAACTTAACAGACCTTGTGTTAAAAGTTCTCTGTAAGAAACCCTGCAGTTTTCTGTCACGGCACATCCAAGGTTATTTGGCTGTCAACCAATTTTGACACCACACCAGTGAAGGGTTCTTGTCGATAGCTCCATTAATATTTGCCCTGTAAAGGCCCAAATTGGCTAAACATGTTTAAAATGTATATGGAAGTATATTAAAGGCAAGACTGAATGGTTCTGGGGAACTTAGAAGTCATACATAAGAAAAAAATATTGCAAATGATAGCAAATTTTGGTGAAAATTCTTTTTAAGTATTTATTGTCAATAAAATGTGCTGAAGAACTAAAACTCCTTGCCCTACTGTGGTGTTTTATGCATCAACATTTTCTACAATCATCAGTCTAACAGATAATGTGCAATAAATTACCATATCCATCTTTTGATAGTAACTATAGGTCAAAGTATTACCCCATACCCATAATTTGTTTTTCTCGGCAATACTCACATTTGACTATAGGCTGAAGTATTTTACTGTTTACCCTCAAGAGAAGTGTTTGTACACCATCCAACTACATGACATGATAAATGTAATACATCTGACACATTTTTCTATGTAAATATCTGAAATATTACTATTTTCCTTGACAAACAATGTATTTTCCTCAACAACAGTACCAAAAAAAGTAAAACACAAACTTTTTACTGGAATCCTCATGTATATGAGATTTATTTCTCCAATAATTATAAGTGACAGCTTATCTGGACTGGTGTGAGTTAACATAATTATTGATATAAATCAAGATTTTATTTTCTTATTCACGTCCAGTGTTCATTTTGAATCGTGTCTTGCTGATGGCACTGCAGTGGTTATTCCCCAAGGAAAATACATTTTTATTACCCAGTCTGAAAATCATGGCTTCCTACTCATCAAAGTCACTCTCATTGGAAACGTCATCATTGTGAATGACAGGTTCAGCAGTTTTTTTTATCAGTGTTCTCACACTTCTGAAATTTACACAAGTATGTGCATGATAGTCCAGCAGTAAGATGGAAGCACCTCCCTTTTGACATTTCACATGCTTGCAGGCACAATGTACTGCCTGCAAAATACTAATAATATTCAGCTGATGCCAAGCTCCTTTTTTTCTAAATGTCATCCCTGGCCAACAGGGGAAGAAGCATCCATCCAGTTAACAAGAAAGTGCCTCATTATAGCAGCCTGATCATTTGCCCACTTGCTGTGTTAGTGTAGAGCATCACATGTTGGTGGCAAGTTCTGCTTGCTCAGGCTCTGAAGATGATGCCAGGCAGAACACCTTGTATCAGGCATCATTGGCATCCTGTGATGAAGTTTGGCCAGCGAGATGGCACACACATTTCTCAAGCACAAGGAATGTTGAATCTTGCAGTGTGAAGTATTTCCCAAGGTCTGTGAAGCATCAAGGAACTCTTCACTCTTAGAGGCCACAGCAAATGCCTTTCTCTTTCCGATCCCATAGAAGGCACTTGTAGAATTACATCCGGTAAATGTGTGGAGTTACATACTTTTCAGGCCTAGAGCTGAAGTGAATTTCTCCAAATCAATAATGTGGCTATGATTCCCAACACCAGTGAAGAAATACAAATTGACTGGCAGTTGTGACTTCAGAATGATGCCTATGACTGCAACATTTGTATCTGGGCTCTTAATTATCACATTCTGGTAGTCCTTGGCAGATTGTTTCACATGAAGAAATGTATGCATGTCACATTCTTCATGGTCATGTTTCGATTCATCAACAACACTGACTGTCACTGAACCCTCCTGCACAGCCTGACAGTAACACTCCGCTCCATGGGCTATGTAGAAAGTGATGTCCTTGTCTATAGCTTGGAAATATGCATCTCACCACTTGGTGTACAAGAATTATTGAAGTGCTTTTTTATTGTTGCCATCAGAAGGAAACTTCTTCCACTGATTGAGGGTTTCTGTTCTTTTCTGTAGATTCTGTAGTTTATAGTTTGTGAGCCACCAGCTGCTCGGTGGGACAGTTCCACATTTTTATGCTCACATCAGGATACTGATCTGTAACAAAGTCCAAACAAGTACATTTGTACTTTATTGTAAGCTTAACCATGTACATCAAAATGGTGTCTGCAAGCTAAACAAATGTTGAAGGAACATGACGTAGTGCTTGGATGACAGCCATTCTGTCAAGGATTATTGCACCATTCTCTGAAACATGGTCAACAAGGCAACCTTTGGATTGCAGAAGATCTAGCAGAGCTGATTGGTTGGTTTTTGCCAGAGTACCATTAGCATTAGCAAAAGGGTATGAAACTGCTCCCAAAGAGTAGGACAAGATTTCCGTAAGATCAGTTTTCCTACTTTGACTTAATACAAGAAGTCTTGCAAAGAGTATCTTGTCATTATGAAGAATCACGTCTTTGTCAGCTACTTATGCTTTTGTTTTTGGTTTGACTTGATCACCAAATGTTTTCAGTTTGTGGCTTTTGATGGGAGAAAAAATGTCTTGAGTAGCAGAAGGCAATCGCTGGTTCAAGAAGTCCATCAGTGAAATTTCACCTTTCTCTTGAGCAGCTAGCAAGTCATTTGTATTCTCACTGGTAGCAACAATACCTGAACTTAAACACACTAGTTTATCATGAAGAGCATCAAAAGGATTGATCATGCATTCAGTAGTGAACATAATGCTCATTATGGCTGCCTCATCATTCTGAATTTTTGTGCTATCAAGATGTTACTGTTTACCTCTGGAGTCATGCCTACCATCACTTCACACTGTTTCTTTGTAGCAGCTCTCTCATGTTGTAACAAGATCCTGCAATAAACTGCTGCACAGTTTTGTGTCAGTCCATCAAGCCACATTTTGTTTTTGAATCTTTATTGTGGGTTTGTTCAATTGCCTGGTCACATGGGATTGAAGAGACTCCATGTCCACTTTCATGCTGGACTATCCACTGTCATTGACTGCTGAGTTATGTGTAACATTCTGGGTGTGTGATGGGCAGGTTCATCATTTCCAGCCAATATGATGGAAGATACCTGGCATAGTTCACCTGATCATAAGAGAGGAACCAGGACATCATGAAGCAGATAGCTGAAAGGTGCAGCTCCCAGTCAGACTCATGGGTTGCTCTCAGAAAAAGGTGCAAGGTTTGTACCATGTCAATGTATGAGCTTCAGAAGGCAAATGCTGGGTTCTCTTGACTCTTCCTTTTAATAAAGTCTTCATATTTCATGACCATATTGGTGAATTCATCAACTGTACACAGACCATCAAACGAGTCAAAGGGGAAGGCTAGCTTGATTTTTTTGATGGCCTTCAGGCACTTGTCTGCCGTGTCCAGTGGTAATGATTTAAGGAAAGTCTTGAATCTCAGATGCTGCATGCTTTCATACAGAAGTTTGTCTGATCTCATAATCCGGTTATAATGGTGACCATTTAGAACACCAATGATTGAACCCTGGGCAACAACTTCTGACTCTATCAAGATATCATGATGTTCTGCATCCCCAAATCATTTGCCAAGGACACCTAGAAATGACATGCAGATATCACTATCAAATGTCTTGTATAGCCATTGTCTTTCCAGTGGATTCATTGTGTTTTAGCAAGCATTGTTTGATCAAAGACCAAGACTGCATTTTTAAGTCCAAGCTGATCAGCTACATCAATAGTTTGTTTCAGAATAGTGTTGACAGTAGACATCTCTGTTGGTGGTATCTCAATGACTGGAAGGTAATGAATAGCTGACTTCTCAAGAGTACAGTCACATTGAAAAGGAGTATGAAAAGCTGTCAAGTCAGGAAGTGTACATGAGTCAACATTGAGAGCCTTCGTAAAAAATGTATGCCAGTTCAGTTCTACGCACTGGTGCCAGGTTTGAGCTATACCTGTCAGCCTCTAATAGAGCACATACATCATGACTCAGGTTCTGCAGACTTTGCCTCTTGCACTGATGGTATTGCTGTATCACAAAACTAGGGGGTGCTTTAAGAGAACATACTCCTTTTGGCAGTAGTGCTCTGCCTGGTGTTAGGGTAGATTCAGTGATGTGACTCCGCTGCATTATTCATGTGTATGGTGAGTGGTGCCATACCCGGGTTTCTTCACCAAAATCAATATTGTCCCAGACTATAACTCTTGGAGTCTATTTGCAAAGCCCAGCAGGACCTTATCCAAACCTTTAACAAGCTGTAGCTGAGCAAGGCTTGTGTCATGGCTAATCACTGTATTCCAAGATGCACAATATCCCTGTTTGTTTAGTATGGAGACCACTTGAGATGATCCTGTCAAGTGCTGAATTGTCAATCCAAGGCAAAGGGATTTCGGTGTCTGTTTTTGACTCTTGGATGCAAGGTAAACAATGTCTTGACAAAGTGATATCAGTTTAAGGTACACATCAGCTGGAAGATCAACATAGCCAGCCAGTGTTGGTGCCTCTTATGCTCCAATAATCCAGGTCATCAAATTATAAAGTTCAACTGGCATGACAGATTTTGAAACATCAATAGTCAAATCAAATGATGTTGGTCACCAGGGACAACTCAATCCAGTACTGCCATTCAATGTGTTCTTGATGATCAATGTGGCATTATACAGAGTCCTAGTTAAATGCACATCAGAAACTGGTGTACTTGCAGTTGATGATCTATGAGATGGTAGATCAGCTTTTCATTGAGGATGAATTTGCTCATCTTCAATCTGAATTTTGTCTGTAGTATCTGTTTCTGTTCCTGCCTCTGACTGATAAGGAAGTCTGTCAATAGGCATACTTGTTGACAGTGTGTCAACAAACACTAATTTTTAACTAATATTCCTGCATTGTAGTGTATTAAAGGGGAGCTGAGGTACTGCAAATCACATTTCAGGCAGTATTTCAGTCTCAACTCTGTAACACAAAAAACATGCATCATTTCTAAAAACAGGTTTCTCCACAGGGACATTAATTGTAGTTGTAAGGCATGAGTCATGCTACTGTGTTTTAAGTTTAGATTTTACTATTGTATTCAAGTCTCACTACAAACTTAAAGTTTAGAAAAATGCCCTCATGTCTAAATTTGTAATTGTGTCTACCATGATTGTGTCTAAATGATCATGAAAATGTCTGCTTATACAATGTACCACTTACCTGTAATTTGAAGCATCAAGTCCTTCATGCTTTTTTACAAGCTCGATGAAAATCTGGGTATGTCTTGTCATCCACAACACCTACTGGTCCACAATGAGCCTCTGATGGCTGACAGTGGCACAGAAAATCTTATAGGCTTTGCTGTGTATCTGCTCAGCACAAATAGGCTTATCCTTATCTGATGACCTTCTTAAAAATCTTGTGTAGTCTCTGTAACATGTTTTATGGTACAGGACCTCCACTGACATACAATCCTGTCCATGTATGTGAATGACAATGCTGTAATCCTCTTTCAACTCTGCAGCTCTTTTTAACTTTACTGCATCAATGGTTTCTACCTGGACTAGTTGATCCTTCTGGCATTTATGGGCCACAGTGTTGTATCAGTCCCTTTTCTTGCATATGATGCAAATAGCAGGAAGGACAGGTCCAGATGCAAAGACAGGGAGGCCAGATCTTGACCAAAGTTTCTTCCTGGGGCTGGGCAAAGGGGTGGAACTGGTACTAGAAGAAGTAGGCTGTCCATAATCCTATTTCCCCTGAAATATTAACTACTGAGCACAGCATTTTCTTGCACTCTATGTGGTGTTTGTCTACAAACTACCTATAGTAGGTAGGGTGAAACCCTACATCACTGGGGATGTCATCAAATTCTTTTGAGAGCTGCTGTTGAAATGATTCAGCAATGTATCAATCATCACCATGCAAGTCCAACCATGCTTGAGCACATTCACGGTATTTATCCCACCTGACACATGTAAATGGTAGAGTGGACTCCTTCTTGACTGAGTCTAGATGCATATAAAAATACAAACCAGTTCTAAAATTGAATTTCTTGTGAATCTTAGATGATTGACAAGGGCTGTCTTGCTCTTCATCACCGTCCTTGAGCGTGGCCATATTGATTTTGCATGAATACACATGTTGACTGGTCAAATGCAAACCCCCCAAGCTTTACTACTGTTCCTTTTATGTGCTGCAAGTGGCTGGCTCAATTCTGGGTTAACTACTGTGTTAATTGTTTATTACCTGGATGCTGAAAAGTAAAAACAAAACAAGATTTGGGAGACACTGAAGTCATGAAAAGAGCTAATCTTACAGAGACTGAATTAATGTCACTTCTTGCAAATCTGTATGGTTCACAATGTCATTGCTGTTCTTGCAATATCCCATAAATTCCTAAGTGCTGTTGCTAGGAAAATGTAGTGATTGCTAGGGACAAGCACATTTTATTGTGCTCCTACCCTGTCTTCTTTTTGTTTGAAATTAAATTTATCATCATTTGAGACATCAAAACCTCCCTGTAAGATAGAAACATAGAATTTGATGGCAGATAAGGACCGCTTGGCCCACCCAATCTGCCCATTTCCCTACCTAATGGATAAGCTGCAGATCCTAGTTAACCAGCAGCCTACTTCTTTCTACCCCCACCCTTAGAATTGCATTATGACTGTCCCATGCATGCTTGAATTCAACCACTGTTTTTGACTCCACAACTACATGGTTGTGTAAGGACTATGTGCTATTTTTTACAGTGTTGTCACTAAGGAAAATATGAGGTTTGCCATGAAAACACATGCTACTATGAATATTTAAGAAGAAATTAATTTAAAATATATCATGCTTTATCATCCAACTACTTTGCATGGAGTTAAAATGGAACATATGTATTGCTATAATGAACCACGAGTATTGCTGTTGATAGATAAATTGGGGGTGGGGTAATGTTTTGCCCCACCAATTTTACAAAATAGACATATGGCTGTTTATTGCACATTATCTGTTTGCATGATCAATGAGAAACATTCTGGTGTATAATACACATTAGATGGGCAAAACTTCTGGGCTCTATAAACAATTTGATGCATAATTCAAACATAAAATGCATGAATTTTTTGTGCTTTTTAAACACATTTTCCATCATGTATAATGTAAAAGCTGTGTGATGCTTTCACTAATCATTTCAATATATGCATGGATATATTTCAATCATTTTGAGCCTTCTTGGGCCAAGACTAGGCAGATATTGTTAAAATTATAGCCAAAAATTATTTAATGGGTATGGTGTCAAAATTGGTTGACACTAGAGATGCAGTGAAGTTTTTTTTCCACTGGTGAATATGTGGCAAAGTCACCGAATTGGCATCTGCAAGGCACTTACCATAATTTTTCAAGATTTTTCAAGATTACCCAAAATTCATCATTTGTGACTTTGCCTTGCTTTTGGGGCTTTTAAAGTGTAAATTGCACTTACAAAACCCCAAAGGAAGGAGAAGTCTCATATCCCTGCAGCCAGCAGCCCAACATTCTTTCCTGGTGTCTAGTGGCCCACCCCACTGATCACTAGCCACAATAAATCCCTGGTGTCTAGTGACCCCCCTCCCCATCACTGCAGATTGCCACCCACAAGCACAACTGAACCACACTATAAAAAACAAATACTGTTTTCATTAAATCTCTATCCCTGCCCTGGTGTCTAGTTCCCCTACCCCACCACCGATCGCCCTGCCCTGATGTATAGTGGTGGTCACCTTTCCTGCTGCTGCTGATTGTACCCACATCTACAACAATAATGTATTAAAAGAAGATTTACATTTAATCCCTGGTGTCTAGTGGACCCCACACCCTTTCAGGTAGTGCCCCCACACCACTCCCTCCACCCCAACCCTGAGCAGGCCACTGGCACAGCCCTCCACTCACCTCCACGGCCAGCATCTGGACTGAGATCAATGAATGAGCACCACATGCTCATTCATTGACAGCTCACCATCTTTTTTGTCAGTTTCTCAGGGGTTAGAGAAGCTGAGGGGGCTGCTCAGTTGCCACAGGGGGAGACAACACTGTTCCCCCATTCCACAGCCCCTCTGGTGACTGGAGGAGCCCACTTCCCTTCTCTACAACCCTGAAAAACTGACAAAAATGGCAGTGAGCTGTTAATGAATGAGCATGTGCTTGTACAAGCATGCATTCATTCACTGAGCTTAGTCAGGCTGCCAGCCATGGAGGTAAGTGGAGGGCTGTGCCAGTGGCCTGCTTGAGGTTGGAGGAGTGGGTTGGGGGCAGTACTAGACAGGGTGGGGATGTCCACTAAACACCAGGCATTAAATGAAAATCTTTTTTTAATTCAGTATTGTTGTGGATGTGGGTGCAATCGGTGGTGTTGGGAGGTGACCATTAGACACCAGGGCAGGGTGATCAATAGCAGGGGGACACTAGACACCAGGGAAGGGATAGGGATTTAATGAAAATAATATTTTTTTTATAGTGTGGTTGTGTGTGTGAACAGCAATCGGCAGTGGGGGGGTGCCACTAGACACCAGGGATTTATTGTGACTGGAGATCAGCGGTGGGGAGACACTACCACTAGACACTGGGATAAGTAGTTTTGTGCACTTTATATCATGGATGTCGACTTCATCCACCTTTAGTTGACACTCAGTTAACTTTGGGTGTGCAGTGAAAGAGAACTGCAGGGTTTCTTGCTAACTTTAACAAAAGGTCTGTCAGGTTATTTGCTACATAAAATTGCATAGAATACAGTAAGTAGTGCCTTTCTTGCTGGAACAAAACAACATAATAATGGGCCTCACCATATGGCCTAAGCATCCACCTAATGGGGTCCCGATAAGCCATAGAGATGGAAATCTTTTTTTTTTTTTTAGATAGAAACAAGATGGCAGCAAATGAAAATGGAATTTTCCCATATGAAACAGGATTTTTTTTTTTGTTTCATATAGCTATCGTTTGTCACTTTTAACAATAAAGTATTCTAATTGTCCAGTCCTGAAGAGTGCTGGTATTTGTTTTTTCATGTTTCAATATTCTATTTGGCACACTTGTAGTGGTTTGAACGGCTTTTGTTTTGTTCGTCTCAGCTATCTTTTAGTGTTCACTGAACATGCTCAAAAATAATGTTTTCAAAGTTTTAAAATACAATAACATACAAACGGCTTATTAATTTTTTTACCAAACTAGCAAAAGGCTAATCTGTGGGCCAGTCCCTTTCTACCCTGAACATTTAGACCAAATTCCAATCCATCTGGGCTGTAAGCAAGTTCAAAGAAAAATCCCAGCAAAGTCAGGGAATGAAAAAGTGCTTTTTCACCTCTCCAGAACTCAGAAACCACAAATCTGACCAGAATGTAATTTGGCACAGCCAGAGATCTACCCTGTGCAATGGTGCATGTAAATTGGACATTTATTACTTTTATTAGTTGATGTTATTACTGTTCCTTTAAAATCGATGTTTGATTACTTCCTGGCCATGAATTTTGTACCACAGGATTGGAGAGAGGCTTATGTCATCTCTATTCATAAAAAAAGGCCAAAAAAACAACTGGGAAAATTACAGGCCTATAAATTTAACTTCTTCTATTTGCAAATTATTAGAAGGACTAATTAAAGACACAATATCCTCTGTCCTTGATTGTCATGATGTTGAACAACATGGTTTCAAAAAAGGCAGAAGCTGTTTGACTAATTTAATATGCTTCTATGAACAAATCAGCTCATTACTTGATAAAAATGTGCCATGCGATATCATTTATATTGATTTTAGTAAAGCTTTTGACATCATGCCACATTGGGTACTAATTACCAAACTTCATAAATTAAAAATAAACAGTATTATAGTTAATTGGATAATTAACTGGCTTCAAAATAGCTCTCAGCAAATTTCTATTAATGGGAGCATATCAGCCAGGGAAACAGTGACAAGCGGGGTACCACAGGGTTCAGTTTTGGACCCATGTCTGTTTCAGGTATTTATTGCTGACCTTACCTCAGGTTGTTCATCATTCACCATTAAATATGCAGATGATGCAAAAATAGGTGGCCTTTGTGCCTCTGATTACCAGGCTAACACTATCCAAAAAGACCTTGATCATATTATTACATGGGTTAAGAACTGGGGCATGACTCTGAACATCTCAAAATGCAAGGTAATGCATTTGGGTTTAAGTAATTCACAAGCCCCCTACTACTTGGATGGTATACTACTTGATACAACATCAGATGAAAGAGATTTGAGCATTATTATCTCAGACAACTTATCCTATAATAAACACATACATAATATTATTAATAAATCCAATAAAGTGATATCGTCCATTCTGCGTAACATCAGATCTAGGAAGCATGAAGTGTTGCTGCCTTTATATCGAGCATATGTCAGACCACATTTGGAATATGCTTCCCAACTTTGGTGTCCATTCAAAAAATCTGAAGGCCTTTTAATGGAAACAGTTCAGAGAAAATTCACTAAAAAAGTTTCTGGGCTATATGATGTCTCTTATGAAGGTAGGCTAGATATTCTTAAACTCATGCCACTATACACATGTCGACTTCACAGTGATCTTATGTTATTATATGACATAATTCAAGACCCTTATCTTTTGTGTGAACTCGGTCTGGAATTTAAAAACTGTTATCACAATACTAGGGGACATCCTTTACAATTAGTCAGAAAACCTTTTTTGAGGTCAAGCCATAAATATTTTTTCACTATTAGAGTTGTTGGTCCATGGAACAGACTACCGCTTAATGTCGTCATTAGTGAAACTAAAAGCATTTTTAAAAATAGACTAGATGGCCTTATGAGTAATGGGTATAACCTTTCCTACTATATAATGGATTAGCATAGGAGCATTATGGGCTTCTGCCTTCTCGATCTTGTACTTACCTTAGTATGAACCTTAGTATGAATGTGCATGCAAATCTGTTGAATGGTTGCAAAGTTATTAAAGTGCAAAATTTTTACTTGAACATTGAAGTGCCTTTGCAACCCTAATTATAGGGGCACAACTGCGCCTATATATGTATGTGTGTGTATATATATATATATATATATATATATATATATAGATATATATTCATGGCAAAAACTCAGTTTAATGCATCAGTTAGGGTTGTTCCACAGCAACAAAAGTGAGGAAATTTGGTGTTGAGGTTGCCACCCCTTCGCCCACGTCCCATCCCACCCCACCAACAGGCATCGGGTGTGTGTTGGGATTGTTGGCCTAACTCTCACCCCATTCCTTGTGTAAATAAGCTGAGGTGATGCAGTATAGGAGACTGGGGTGAGAGTTAGGACTGATGACCCCAACGCACACCCTGATGCCTGCTGGTGGGGGAAGGGTGGGCATGGGGTGCAAGGTGTCAACCCTAACACCGAATTCTCACTTTTATCACTGTGGAACAACCCTAACTGATACATTAAACAGAGTTTTTTTGCCATGAATTTCCCTTCTTTTGGAGAATGTGCACTATAAATAGTGAATGGAATTTGGTGGTGGGAGTGCGGGGACCTTCGAGCCCCACACTCCCACCATGTGAATTTTTGTCACTTTACTGCACAAAAACTGTATAACTGACTGAAATGAAAATTGGTAAATGAAGACATGTACCATACCACAACATGTATAACAAATGTTATCTAAATTTGTTCAACAGTTGCACAGCGTCACGCCAGGAAAACTGTGCAAGAGTGCCGAAAATAACATTTTTGCCACTTCTCTACATAAGAACCATATATCTGATGGAACCAAAAATTGTTAAAAGAAGACATGTACCATAGCACACCATGTGTCCAGAATTGTGTGTACATCCATTCAACGGTTGCACAGCGCCATGAGCAAACAATGTAACATGCACAATTCAGCAACCGTAAGAGCAAGCAACCTGAAAATTGTCACAGTCAAAGATATATTACAAATCTTTGTACATTCCAAATGCCAGGCAAATCGGACACAAAGTTCAGAAGTTATTGACACGAAATGAGCCAATTTGTCATTCGTCGGAGTGGTATAATTCTGCTCCTGTTAATGTTTTACACACCAAACCACTGCAAGCCACCTCTGTACCACTAGGGCTACCTACACCATAGATTTCAAGCCAGTAGCACCATACAGAATGCTATGCACAAAATGTTAACTGTGTCATACAGTATCTCTGCAGCAAATAATTTTTCCAACATGTATACAGCATTATTCACATCATCAGGACATTCAATCAACATCCTCCAAATTTCATGTGAAAAGATCAAACCATTCCAGAGATATTACATTTTTACGTTTCTGCACCGTTAAGAAGTCGCACACCACAAAATGACAGAAATCGTGGCCGAAAATGCACTAACATGGCGGACCTGGTGGCCAAAAAATCTGTAACTGCAAGGGGGGCCAACTTCAAATGGCAATAGCTCTGGAACGGAACAACATTTTTTCACCAGACAAAACCTAGCATGTTCTGTGAACAAAGGTCTTTCTATGTGACACGTTGCAGACCAATCAACCACACACAGACTGCACTATGCATTGTGGAAGACAGTGCAGAAATATAGCAAAAACAATGTTTTGCACTGCACTACACAAATGCAAAAATATAAATGGTAACATTAATGCAAATGGTGATGGAAACAGTGAGGTAAAAGAAAGTAGTAACACTAACGGTAAAACAAACGCAAGCTCAAACGGTAATGCATACAGTGATGGAAATGGAAACAATAATGCAAACTGTAAGAAAAATGCAAGCAAAAATGTAAATGAAAACAGTAATGGTAACGCAAATGGTAACACAAACACTAACAGCAACAGAAACACAAACAGTAATGAAAACAGTAACACAAACGCTAACGGCAATGAAAACACAAATGGTAACGAAAATTCAAATGCTAACACAAACAGAAATTAAATGGTAATGGCAATGGCGATGCAAAAGGAAACAGTAACATACTCAACAATGGAAACATTACCAAAAACGCAAATGCTAAGAGCAACAGAAATGCAAATGGTAACGAACACACAAATGGTAATGATAACACAATTGGAAACATAAACAGTTATGGTAACACCAACAATGATGCCAAAGGAAACAGTAATGGAAATGGAAATGCAAAACTCAAGCACGTACACGAATGTAAATGGTAACGCAGACGGTCACAGTAACTCAATTGGAATCGCAAATGCTTACAGTAACACCAACGATGATGCCAAAGAAAACACAAACGCAAATGCAAGCGCATACACAAACGCAAATGGTAACGCACACACAGAAGCAAAAGTAAACGCAAACAAAAACAGTAACAGAAACGCAAAGGGTAACAGTAACACAAATGCAAGTGCAAACACAAAAGGTAACGCACACACTGACATAAATGGAAATGCTACTGCAAATGGTTACAGAAACGCTAGCGGAAACGCTAACAGTAACAGTAATGCAAACGCACAGCCTTTTGTTTCCCAAAAAGGTACATTCAGCAACACAGTGAATACAAAAAATCTATGCATAATAATGGCCCTCGGAGCAGAAAATGAGCACTTGGAATACTAAATTGCTTACATCTCAGTAACCGTATGACACAGAAAATAATTTAAATAATGGGGTTTCAGACCCTAGGTTCCAAGAAGCCACGGTCTCTTTAATTTTAAAACAAGGGAAAGACCCGTTACACATTGACAGTTATCGCCCCATCTCCTTACTAAACACGGATGTTAAAATACTGGCCAAAATCCTGGCAAATAGACTCTCAAAAGTCATGGGTAGATTGGTGAGTCAAGAACAAGTAGGATTTATGGCTGGTAGGTCCTCTCAAGATCACTTGAGAAAGTTACTACACCTTTTGGTATTGGCCAGGGACTCCGAGATACCAGCGGTATTAGTGTCACTTGATGCCGAAAAGGCATTTGACAGGGTCTCCTGGGATTTCCTATTCGACACCTTAACATCATTCGGGCTGCCTACAGAATTTCAAAGATGGGTCCATCTCTTATACCAGTTCCCCTCGGCCAGGGTCAAATGCAATGGAGTACTGTCCCCTTCATTTAATTTAGCCCGGGGCACAAGGCAAGGTTGTCCTTTGTCCCCCTTGCTCTTTAACTTATACTTAGAACTGTTATTGCGTAGGTTAGCAATGAATGCAACCATAAAAGGAATTTGAGTGGGGAATGCCAGGTACGCCTTTTCAGTATATGCAGATGACATACTGCTCCATGTTGAGGAACCAGACATTTCAATTTCAGCTGCTCTAACTGAGATTGAGAGTTTTTCTAAAGTCTCCTACTATAAACTGAACCGGGCTAAAACAAAGATACTTCCGTTAAATAGTAGAGTCATTAAGGCCGAACTTTCTGCTTTCAGCCTCTCCTGGGAAGCAAAATCAGTCACATACTTGGGTATCAAGATTTATAATGCTTTGAACTCTATTACTAGGGCTAACGTTGGCAATTTAGTTAATATAATAAAGGAGGATTTGGAGAGGTGGCGGCTGCTCCCTTTCTCCCTTTGGGGGAGGCTTAGTATAATTAAAATGAACGTTCTACGAGGATAATGTACCCCCTGGGTATGCTAGAGTTTTATTTGCCGAAAAATGGTTCTCCAAACTACAAAGCGCCGTCAGTACCTTTTTGTGGAACAAAAAAAGAGTTCGTCGATCTTACATAAAATTGACGGCTCCAAAGTTAAGATGAGGTCTGGCCGCCCCTTCTTTCTTCCTTTATTATGCTGCACAGCATATAAGTAAAACAGCTCACTGGAGTGGGGAGATTGGACATCAGGAAAATAGACCCCTGTGGGTAGACATAGAGCAACACTTGGCTACACAGGTTAATTGCTCCCTGAGGGCCCTCCTATTTGCCTCCCCATCGGCCATTCCTAAGGTCCTTCGAGGGAACCCGATAGGTTGGTCGTTAAAGCCCTCCATCAGATACAGAACTATCTGATTGTAAAGTAGTACCTTCGGCTGACCAGCCCATTATTGGTAATCCACATTTTAAAGTTGGAAGAGCACCGATGTCTTTACATTTTGGCCTAAGCTAAATGACGCTAGACTTTCAGATTGTTGGTCAAATGGGAAATCACTCCCTTTCGAATATTTTCAAAAGTCTTTTGGGGCCTCCGGTAAAGAGATGTTTAAATATTTACAAGTTAGCAATGCCCTAACCTCCTTCTTCTCCGGGTTTTCACCGATAGGTCCGAGTGACAGGAACCTCTCCTCGCTTATTCACAAAGCCTCCCAACCACGTTCAGTTTCAAACCTATACAAAGCTCTTCAGGAATGGGATTCTAGATCACCATCAGGTATCTGTTATTATTGGTCAAAGGAATTGGGTATTCCAGAGGATCCCACTTTGTGGCAGAAACTCTGGATATCCATGTACAGGTATATAAAGCAAGACATACTGAGGCTAATGCACTTCAACATCATGCACAATATTTACCTTACTCCTGTTCAGCTATGCAAATATGGGGCATTGACAACGTCACTTTGTACAAAGTGTAAGAGGGGTGCCGGTACCCTATAACATATGCTTTGGCTATGCCCCTGTGTGCAGGCTTTCTGGCGTTCTATCGCTAATGTCCTTGACCCTGTCCTTGGCTTAGGCACTTTGTTTACATCTGAAATTTGTCTAATTAATCTTTTCCTTTGGGTGTCACCAAAATTATGAAAGCCCATATGTAGCTTGTCTCAATAAGTAAGTTAGTAATTCTGAGACATTGGGTTGACGAAAGCCCCCACTCTGATAGAGTGGTAAGAAACATGTTGACCTTGCAGCTAAAGAGACACATCTGCATACAGGGTAGGCCAGAAGCCTATACATTACTTTGGGGCTCCTTGGAGGCCCTCTTGATGGCCTGGAAGCCTTGAAAATCTATACTTGTTATTTGGCTGTAAACTAAGGTTATTTTGTGTGTAGTTTGGGGAAGGGGAGGGAGGGTCGGGTTGTTTTGGTTTTGTTGCTCACTGTAATAGTACATTGTTCTGTGATTATTACTGGGTATGGTTTTGATCTTTGAAAATTTAATAAAACTGGTTTAATAATAAAAAAAAAGGAAAAAATTTAAAATCTCATATTATTTATGATTTTCTAGGCTAGTTTTGTACTTAGTCCCATAGCAAGGGACTAAGCATTCTTCCGACGAAAAGTCCGTATCTCAAAGTGTTTTCGAGATATGAGCACCGAAAGGTGCGGTGGATGCTGTAATGTTAGCCAATGGGAAAAATTGTCAACTTCCGAGTGCTGTAACTATGCAGCCCTCTAATATTTTGTTACCAAACCACCAAAATGCACATCTGTGAGATCTTGACTTTCTTCCCTCCAAATTTCAGCCCAAAAGACCAAACTGTTCTTTTGCAGCAAGATGGCAAAGATTCCTTATTGTTTTGGCCATAGTGTCATAAAATGCTTTTACATGAAATCATGACACTTTACATAGAATAAATCATGAAAAGTGTTGTATATGAAAGTACTTACACACTACTTTACAAAATTAAAAACATATTTCTGGGGTGTTTTACCCCCTTAAAAAAGACATGACTAGCATCCTCAGGGCTCGACTAGGTGAACATAACAAGAATTGTGTCCCTAGAGGGTCCCAAATTTAAATGCCAAGCATTTCTGTGACCACTAACTGAAAACGAGATGGCTGATTTGCAACACTACAAGGGTCATTGTCCCGGATTCCCTCCTTTTCCCTCACAAAAAGACAGAGACCATAATTTGTTGTTGTGCTCAGATTGGCAATTAATTTATTTATATATCATAATTCCATGTTCCATTTATCATCTTTTATTATTATTATTATTCTATCTCTCACAATTGCATTTATTTGCATCTATATTTCAGCCTCTTTCTTCCTCTTTATGCTCCCCCCCCCGGGTGAAAACCTGGGTGCCTTCTTCTTCTCTTTTTCTGTTAGGTAACCGTGAAAACCGAGATCACTTTCCTCCTTCAGCTTCTTCTTCTTTTGATCGTATTCCTTTTTCTTCTCCCCCTCCTTCCCCCCCTTTTCCCCCCTTCTCTGCCATCCACCTTTAGCAGTCCTATAACCATACTTTTTCCTGCCATCCACTTTTGGCAGTCCCATAACCATCCTACTGGACACTTCTGTCATCCACCTTTGACAGGCATACCCTACAGTCCCGTTTGACTGTCTTCCCCTCTTGTTCCATATTTCCAGGGTGGGTGGGAGGGATCAAAACTCTAGCAAAAGTGGCAGAACCACTCCTGGCTGCCCATTAAGTACCTCTTCTTGCCCCTCCCTTCCTGTTGTTTGTCTATTATTTCTATCCCTGACCCTTCCCTTCCCTTGACACTCCCCTTCTGAGCACACAATCTTGATGGAAAGGGAAGGGGTGCACCAGGACAACCTGGTCTGCCCCCTAAAGGGCAAACTCCATTGTCCCAGATTCCCCTCTTTTCCCTCACAAAAAGACAGAGACCATCATTTGTTGTTGTGCTCAGATTGGCAATTAATTGATTTATATATCATAATTCCATGTTCCATTTATCATCTTTTATTATCATTATATCTCTCAAAATTGCATCTATTTGCATCCATATAGCAGCCTCTTTCTTCCTCTTTATGCTCTCCCCAGGTGAAAACCTAGGTGCCTTATTCTTCTCTTTTTCTGTTAGATAACGCTGAAAACTGAGACTGCTTTCCTCTTTCAGCTTCTTCTTCTTTTGATCTTATTCCTTTTTCTTTCCCCCCCTCCCCTCCTTCCCCCCCTTTTTCCCCATTAGCCAGTTTCCATCTTGTGTTGGACGACTGGCTTTCCCCACAAGTTAGGGTATTGGTCCCCCCTACCTCAGGGAAAACTCCTTCCCAGCCCTTCTCTCTCTTTTTCTTTTGTTTTTAACTTCCATTTTTTGCATGCCTCCTCCATGCTTCTATAAAACCCATAATTTCTGTATTAAACATGTCTATGGCTAGATCTGACAGATGCACACCATCCGACCTGTAAAAATCTTCTACCCATTCTTCCACACCCCGCAGTATTACTTGTCCTCCCATTTTTCTTATCAGTGTCCCTACCCTTCTGTTCATCTTTCTCCTGGCCCTATCCACAGCTCTATGGCTATGCTCGTGTCTCCAACCCCTTCTCAGGACCATATCTGACCAGGAAAGCATACCCTAGGCCACCACTGTTGTATTGTCTCTAGGTCCCTTTTTACCTGTATGTATGTGTCCACCCATAGCTTAGCCCCAAGATCATTACCTCTAGATGTATAAAAATTAGGTCTGGAATGGGTAGCCTCTCCTTCAGCTCTTTCAGGGTAGGAAGCAGTTGCATTCATCTCATCCCCCATATGCAGCACCAAACCAATCTACATTATTTCACATCTTGGTACAGCTATTTTCCCCCGGCCTTTTTCTCAGCTCTCCTTTCTGTCCAATAAATTTAAGAGTGGCCACAGATCCAGACTTCTGTGATCCTCCCTCTTCCTATAAGGTTTAAATGAAATAAATATCTTACAGTATATATGGTCTTAGTTTCCTTTTTTACAATAACACCCCTTCCTTCCTCCTCCCCGTGGCTCCAAATCTGTAACAACAAAAACACAGGTGATACGTTAGTCTCCATACTGTAATGCTCTAATGTATCTCTTATAACTGATAGACTGCCAGCACTCCTTTTCCAAAATATTCTTCACTGTCTCACCTGCTACTGCCCACTGTGAGGCAGTCCCTATCCATAGGGAGCAGGATGAGTAATTAGTTGGATCCTCCCCCAGGAATTGCATGCCTTTTTTGAGCAACGCTGTGACTTGATAACTTGTGACCTTCCTTCCATCTCCATGCACAAATAATCTCCCTGTCCTATTAACATGCTCTGCAGCGAAAGCCCAAAAAGCCTTCACAGGGCACACTGTGCCCTCTACATGTTTCTTTAGTGTTACCATGCAACCTTGCCCCCTTTGATCCATTTTTGACCTCTTAATCATGATTTGTATCTCCTTCATCTCCCAGCTTATATCTTCCCATTCCAGTCCCCCTTCCTTTTCTTTACTGCCGTGCCCCACCACCCCACTCACTCTCATGACCCCTGCAAACATTACAACGTAAATTGTGTGAAATAGCTGGGCATCGGCTTTTGATCTGCAGATTGCCGATAAAACATCCTTTAGTTTTGCAAGCCACTGCTCCCCTATTGGTCTTCTACTATCCGCAGCCCCCTGTTTTAACCTACCCCACCCCTGCATCATCCTTCTGATGAACATTGATTTACTCAGGTCCTTCCAACCTTTTAGGCTACAAACTACACTAATTCCCATCAAATAGACCCCCATTGTGGTGTGGGCTGTTCCTCTTTGCCATTGTTCCACAGTGAACATCCCTAGTTGCTCGTCTGTGAGTGGCCTACTTATCCCCATGTGATGTGTTGCCCTGAATGTATGAAACACTCACCAGGCCCCACTGTAGGCCCTCAAAGTCCGTGGTGCCCATGAACTGTGAAACAATAGTTCTGCTCCTTCTTGCCAACATCCCAGATGTTCATTGGTATCTGTGTTTTGTGCTCCTCTGCTTTTGGTGCCAGCCTCTGGAAGTGATCCAGCTGCAGACGGGAAAGGCTGTCAGCCAGGCTATTGTGTACCCCTTCTATGTGTCTTGCTCTGAATGACATGTTCAGTTGTAAGGCCCTTAGCACCAAAAGTCGCAAAACCTGCATGACTGTTTCTGACCTGGCTCCCCTGTTGTTTAATACCAGTACGGTTGCTCTATTGTCACACCAGAATGTCACTTTTTGATTCTGGAATTCTTCTCCCAAAACCAGGGTGCAGGCCCAGATGGTCATGATCCCCAACAATGTTATATCTTTTTCCTTACCGTCCCTCACCCAGTCTACAGGCCATGGTTCTGCAAACCATCTGCCCCTCAGATAGCCTCCCATGTCTAGGCCCCCTGCTGCATCTGTGTAAAGATCAAGGTCTGTGTTATAGACCCATTCATCCTGCCAGAAGGAGCAGCCATTATATGCCCTGAGGAATTCCTCCCATACCTTAAAATCATCCTTGACTCCTTTTGCCATGTCTACCCAGTGGTGTGGTCTGGTCACCCTGGCTGCAGCCCTTGCTAATCTTCTAGTGAAAGCCCTCCCTGGCCCAATAGCCCTGCATGCGAAGTTCAGATGTCCTAATACTTGTACCTGTTTTAGTTGTATTCTTCTTCTACTGGTATGAATCTGAATCAGCTCCTTCAGTTTGTTCATTTTTTTGTCTGGCAGCCTAAATATTTCCCCAGGAGCATCTATCTCAATACCCAGAAATTCAAACACCTTACTAGGCCCTTCTGTTTTTTCCGGTGCCAATGGAACCCCTAGTTCTTTGCACAGCTCTTAAAAGCTGGCCAGCATTTTTTCTGTCTCTCTTCTCCCACTGCCTATAAAAAGAAAATCATCCAAATAGTGAATAACTGTTTTGTAACCAGTTCTTTCTTGAAATAGCCACTGTAGACAGGTGCTGAATGCTTTGAATGTCACACATGCTATAGAACATCCCATGGGCATGGCTTTGTCAAAATAGTACTGTCCCCCAATTTTGAACACTAACAGGTCCCAGTCTTCGCTCCTAACTGGAAGTAATCTGAAAGCAGAATTTATATCCATTTTTGCCATCCATATATCAGCAGCTGCCCGGATGATCTGGACTGCATCTTCTAATGTGGCATATGTCACTTTACTATATTCCTCGCTGATGAAGTCATTCAACAAACCCTCTTCAGGGAAGGACAGGTGGTGAATCACCCTGTATTCTCCCTCCTGTTCTTTGGGGACCAAACTCAATGGAGAAATTCTCATATTCTGTAATGGGGGGGTATCGAATGGTCCTTCTACTCTCCCTGCTGCTTTTTCCTTCTCTATCTTTTGTCTTAACATTTCTTCTCTCCCTTTCACCGAAACCAGATTGTTCGCCTCTTTCGCCTGCCTTGAGCCCTCACATTGCAATGAAAAACCTGTGTGAAAACCTTTTTTAATCATCTCTGCCACTTGTCTATTTGGGTATCTGTCCAACCATTCTTGCCATGCCTCTATCCTGATGGGAGTACTAGCTTCTCTAAATTGCTCCCTTGCTTTCATCCTTTTCCCCACCCAATTCTCCCCTATGCTTGGTGTCTGGCCTTGCTGGTCAGTGGATCTGACTCCTTCTACTTGCATGCCCCCTGCCCCTCCCCCCTCTGTTCCATGCCTGCCCTTTATACCCCTGTCCCTCATGAAAAAACTGCTGACCTACTCCTTAACCCCCAGATACTTGGGCTCCCTGGCCCCATGTTGTCCTGCATCTGCTGGATGTGTTCCCCCGCACTTTGAACATGCGTGCCGAAAGTGGCATTGTGTCCAGGAACAAAAGGCCCTATTGTAAGGCCAGCAACACCTCTGGGGCATGGTTCCTTTCTTCCCCACACCCCTCTTGGGTGTGGACTGATCGGTTACATAATCTGTCCACAAATCTAATTGCTTTGTGTCCCATCTTACATCCCCATATGTCACCATTGTCTGCCAGATAGAATTCGTCATAGTATATCCACTCCATACCCCCTTTTGCCTTTGCCCGCCTTATTACCAGGGAGTATGTGATGAGTGGGATGCCCAGCTCCAGCCTATTCTCCAATACTATGGCTGAAAATGTAGTAAAACCTACAAATCACCCATCCCAAGTCTTACCTTTTGTGAATTTGTCCTCCTCTTTCTTACCTAACATGACTACTGCTGCTGCCATTTCACTCTTTCCTATACTCTCTGCTTCTTCATATTTTACTGCTGCTTCCCAGCTTACTAAAGTGAAGATATCCACATACTCACCTTTCCATATTTTCTCTTTTGTGGCCAATGGGACGTGCTCGCCTACCCTAATCCCAGGATCACCTTTCTCCCTTGTTCCTTTTCCTTCTTTTTCTACTCCTCCTTCCTTTTCTTTGGGCACCTCTTTTTCTGACCTAATCTCTGCCAGTGCTGACTCCATCTGCCCTAAACCCCCTGTCCCAAGTGCCAACACAGTTTGGCTTATATATTCTTTAATGCTGTCACCCACTGAGCCGGATGCATTACCTGTGGCCTTGTATACTCCTTGTTGCCTGCTGTCCTCCAGGTGCCCGATTATGGACCCTGTGGTTGAGGGGATGGTTGCAGCAATAGTGGCTGTGGAGGAACCACTATGTTCTGGGTATCTGGTCTGGGTTCCACTGGGGGAACCCCAACCTGGTCCTGAGGAGGAACTGGCGGCACAGGATCAACAGGTTGCAGAGGTACTGGATCAACCCCCTTGGTGGGACCCACTATCAGTGGTTGTACCCTGGTTGGACTGCGGGGGCTGTCTACCGGCCATTTCCCTCTGCCTCCTTTACCCTTCCCTGCTTTCCTTTTCTCTCTGTTTCCTCCCCTTCAACCAGCTCCCACATTCTGTTGGCTTTTTCCGCCAGTTCCACTATAGCCCTGTAGGCGTCTTCCTTTGAAGGCCTGTTCTTCTTTGGTGCCATGTTCCTTGCTCCTTTCAAACTGTGAAGACAACTGAAGAAAAAAGAAAAGAAAATTTCCATTATTAGAAATTCTATCTACTGCAGACCCTCTTATGGCCCGTCCCCTTTTCCCAGAAAATATTCAACTACTGGCAACAAAACGTGCCTTTTTCCTGCCCTGACTCATCCTTCTGGATGTCACATGATTTGAGCTCAGCCATCTAAAGCTGTCAGCCCAATTTCTTCCCCCGAATGCTTGCCACGCCCTCTCATTCCCTTGCCAGCAGGCATGCTGAAGGTATGAAAAACTTTCCTCCATGCCTCGTGACCAGCCTCTGTATGGGGCCTTCTTCCCTTGTAAATGGTCAAAACTAGACCTCTTTACGGGTGATATTCCTGTTCTTTCGATCTGCCGTGTCTCCTGACCCCCTTCCCACATCTCTTGCCAGCAAGGCCCAATATCTCCTCCTGTGCCCAGCCTCACGGGCCTCAGGCTGCTTGTGGCAGTCAAGCGCCTTAAGCACCAACTCTTGTGGCCTTTCCGGCCTAAGCATTTTTTTCCCCCCATGCATGCCGTCACATGCCTCTAGCTGTTGCCCCTCCGGGCCAATCCATTTTCCTTCCCCTTTGCCCCATCCTCTTTTGGCTGCACCATGTGGCTTCTCAGCCTAAATTCCCATTGCATCTCCTTGAGGGCCCAGCATTTTTTCGGGCCTTCTCTCTCCCATGGCTAACATTGCCATGCTCTTAGCCTGTCGGGCCCATGCCTCTCCCCCTTCAGCCAGTTTCTGATCACCTGTAACCATGCTGCTTCTTTTCCTTGCATATTTGTGGCCTTTTTGGGCCTAATGTCTCCCCCACCCTGCGTACCCTTGCAAGCCTCTGGCTGCATTCCCCTTTTCTGTACCAAACCTGCCAGCTTGGGCTGCCTCCCCACACTGTGCGCTGCACCCCTGTCTGCCATTGTTAGGCCTGTTTTAGCTTGCCAGACCCCTTTTGTTTGGACTACATGGTCCTTTGGGCATGTGACGTCACCCCTCCATTTTTACGGTGCTAGCCCGTGGAGCCAGGCCTCTAATCGGCCACCTCATCCTCTTGCTTGTCATCTCACAGGGTTGTACTGCCCCCCATAGCTCCTTACTGTTCCTACTTATCATTTTGATTCCTCTTTGCCTCGCGGCCTCTGCATGGCATGTGATGTCATGCCACGTGGCCGCCCGCGTTGGTCCCATGCTGTCCTTGTGTGCTAGGGCCCTTCTAATTAAACCAAAAGCTGTTACAATTGCCCATAGTCCCCATGTTTTTCCCAGCTCAATTCCATGCTGCAAACATTTTTGACCCACTATTTTGGTCTCCTGCTCAACTCTCTATCCTCTAATCAGGCCGGAACACAGTGATAACTGCCAATAGTCCCCAGGCTTCTCCCCAGTCCAAAATCAGCACTGCAACTTTCTGTGCCCTTCAATTACAATCTCCTGCTCAATTCTCTCACCATACCTTGCCTGGCCCGCTGCAGGCCACATGCTATATCTTTTTCTAGCTAAAACTCCTTTCAACAATGCTATGTTCTTCCCTAACATGTTGTACCATGGCCTCTTCCCTTGCTAGGCCCACACTGGGCAAAACTGTTGCATACAAAGACCAACCCCCCCTTTAGATGGCATTCCTTCGGTCTCCCATGACCTGCACCATTCCACATCGGCCTTTTTCCCTTCAGTGCCTCGTCTCTGTTCTAGCAGAAGTCTTGTTATCACTGTATTGCTGAATTGAATTCATCACAACCCCACCCCCCCCCGGGCTGGCGATGCATGATTCAAACTCAACAATGCTTCACCTCTGCTCCACAAACTGCCTTGTTATCACTGCACTGTGCAAAAACCTTTAAAATATGCATTTCTCTCTCTCTTTATTGGACTTCACAGCCCCTTATGACTTCACAAGCCTCCTGCTTCTCTTTTATACCATAATGCTTTGCCTGCTGCACAGCACATCTTGTTATTGCTGCATTGTGCAAAAAACCTTTAAAACTATGCATTTTTCTCTCTCTTTATTTGACTTCACAGCCTCTTATAACTTTACAAGCCTCCTGCTTCTCATTCTATTCTTTCTATGATTTATATTATATATTTTTTTTAATTGAACTCCATCTTTATCCATGTTAGTTGTTTTTGTTTCCTTATCTCTTTATATTGGTGCACAAACCTTCTAAATTACTCTGCCAATCCGACGTGCTGCAGTTTCATGTAGATCAAATCAAAACTCCAGCAAAAGTGGCAGAACCACTCCTGTGATGCCCATTAAATACCTCCTCTTGCCCATCCCATTCATGTTGTTTGTCTACTGTTTCTATCCCCTGACCCTCCCCTTCCCTTTCCCTTCCTCTTCTGAGCACACCATCTTGATGGAAAGGGAAGGGGTGCACCAGGACAACCTGTTCTGCCCCCAAAAGGGCAAACTCCATTTGCAAAAGTAAAAAGTGCATTTGCGACACTTTTGCATATTTTGTCAGCTTTTCCCATTGACTATAATGGGAAATTTGTCTTTTGAATAACTTTTGAACCGTTTAATATTTTTTCATAAAATTTTCAAAAGACACAATGGAGACCCTGACTGCATGTTCCCTGAAGGTATTGGACCAGTCGTAGAAACCATGTGACCTGTAGGTGCATGCAAAGAATGTGCAAAAATGTGTAATTTGTGTGTTTTTCGGTGCTCTGTAGCTCTGCAACCGTATATCCAACCATAACAAAACTTGGCAGGTACAGAGATATATCATACCAAACCATGCATGCCAAATTTTAGACAAATCTATCATTTGGTGGCAAAGTTATTAAGCTGCCAAATTTAAGATTTAACCTTAAATGGGGTACTCAGCCCTAACTATTGTGGCATTACTGTACCACTATTACATATATATATATATATATATATTATGGTAGCACGGTAGTGCTACCATAGTTAGGGTTGAGGAGCCATTTCTATGTTAAAGCCCAAAACTTTGCACCTTAATAACTTTGCAACCGTTCAACAGATTTGGCTGAAATTTTGAATACATGATGAAGAACCCTAGGCCTTGGCATCTGCCAAGTTTTGGACCAGTTGGATACAGGACTGTGGAGTTATTAAGCGTGATTTGCGTGCACGTTTACACTTTTTCTGGAATTCTACGGTCTCACGTACAGGTCGCACGGTTTGCGCGACCGGCCCAAAATCTTCAGGGAATGTCCGGCCAGGGTCTCTGATGTGTGTTTTGAAGATTTGGTGAAAAAATATTAAACGGTTCAAAAGTTATTCAAAAAACAATTTCCCATTATAAGTCAATGGGAAAAGTTAACAAAAAGTTCAACACTTTCGCAAATGCATTTTTACTTTCGCAAATGGGCCTGTTACTTTCGCAAATCAGCCATTTTGTTTTCAGTTGGTGATTAGAAAAATGCTTGGCATTTAAATTTGGGACCCTCTAGCAACCTAATTCTTTTTGTATTCACCTAGTCGGACCCTGAGGATTCCAGCCATGTCTTTATTTTGGGGTAAAACACCCCAAAAATATGATTTTCAGATTTCTGGAAAAAGTACTTTCACAAAGTACTTTCGTGCTCATGAAAGTGTTGCAAATGTTTGCGAAAGCTTTCGCAAATTGCGACAGTAATTTTCTAGTCTGTGGGAAAATGACAGCAATTCTTTGGCACTGCACTGCAAAAGAACGGTTGGGAGTTTTGGGCTGAAATTTGGAGGGAACGCAGCCGACATCTCACAGATGTGCCTTTCAGTGTTGTATTGAAAAAATATTACATGGCAGCAAAGTTATGGCACTCCAAAATTTATGGTTTTTCCCATAGGATAACATTACGGCACCTGATGCATTACAGGAATCCTTTGGCACCCTGCTGCAAAATAACGGTTTGGTCTTTTTTCCGTAATTTGGAGGGAAGACAGCCAACAGCCCACAGATGTGCCTTTCAGTGGTTTGGTGAAAAAATATTACAGGGAGGCAAAGTTATGGTGCTCCGAACTTCTCTTTTTTTCCCATAGGATAACATTACGGCGTTCGCCGCGCCTTTTAGGGCGTGTATCTCGGAAATGGTGCGAGATATGGACTTTTCATTGGAAAAGTTCTTTAGCCAGGACAGTCATAAATAATAAGATTTTTAAATTTTTTTTCTATGTCATACAGTTCCTGAGATATAACCTATTTAGTATTCCAAGTCCTCATTTACTGCTCTGATACCCATTATTATGCATACATTCTTTGTACTCACTGTCTTTCTCTATTCAGCTTTTGGGGAAAACCAGCCTGTGCGCTTACATTACTGTTACCATTGCCCTTTCTGTTTGTGGTTCCATGCCCATTTCACTTACCGTTGACGTCTACGCCACCACGTGCGTCATCCTTTGCGTTTTCATTTCCGCTTGCGTTTCTGTTATTTTTTGCCATTTGTGTCTACCGTACTGTTTCTCTTTCTGTTTCACTTTGCGTCACCATGCCCATTGACATTTCCATTTGCAGGCACCATGTTACTATGTGACAAGACATCACGTGGCACACTGATCCCGTCTATGCCACCGTGTTCATTACCCTTTCTGTTCTCATTCGTGCTTGCGTTACCTTGTGCACCACTGTTAGCACTTCTGTTTGCATTGCTGTTCCTGTTACTATGCCACAAGACATCATGTGGTGGAGGGGCCCTTTCTGCTGCTGTATTATGTGCCGGAGCAAGGGACCCTATGTACAAGTATCTCTTTATGCTTTTCATTTGGTGCTATGCTACTGTTATTTTTGCCATTTGTGTCTACAGTACTGTTTCTCTTTCTGTTTCACTTGCATCACCATGCCCATTGACATTTCCGCTTGCAGGCACCAAGTTACTATGTGACAACACATCACATAGCAGACTGTTTCCGTCTATGCCACCATGTGCATTGCCCTTTCTGTTGTCATTTGCGCTTGCGTTACCATGTGCGCCACTGTTAGCGCTTCTGTTTGCATTGCTGTTCCTGTTACTATGCCACAAGACATCATGTTGGGCCCCGCGCTCCCGCCACCACATTACATTCACTATTTCTCATTATCATTCTCAAAAAGAAGGGAAATTAGAGGCAAAAAACTCTGTTTAATGCATTAGTTAGGGTTGTTCCACAGCGACAAAAGTGAGGAAATTCGCTGTTAGGGTTGAAAACCCTAACTCCGAATTCACCCCCCCCAGCACCACACACACACAGACACACACACACACACATGCAAGTATGGGGAGGACCAAGTCAACATAACCAATGACAGACATCCAGCAGCAGGTGACAGAAATAACAAACAATTGTCTAAATGTACTACGAGACATCCCCACCCACCTGACCAGGTACTGCATGCTCAGTGGAGATCAACAGCAAAACTGAGGCCATGTACACCAAATGACACATCCCTGATTGCAGCTGCACACAACGTACCACACTTAGTAGTTGCATGGCTTACCTACCGATGCCCCACACCACACCACAACTGGTAGTGTGCCGTTAGTCAATATAAATTCTGAAGGTGCATGATGACAGTTGTAGAAAGGTTTTGACACTAGTGAGTATACTGTACATTAATTAAGAGAAGTACATAAATTAACTACAAGACACTAGCATGCTCAAGATACAAGTAGTGTTACATTTAGTATGTGATTTACATAGTAGTACATTTACTGCAATGATTTACTCAAGATAAAGAGGCTGATGTAAACGTATGGAAAAGCATTGCCTGTTCAACGCTGTGAAATTCGTACTGCCAGTATCAGATGCATTCTTACTGATGAAGGTTGTACTGCTGATGTACATACATAGACCTTCAGTGTGTTTCAATACTAAAGATGCAGTAAGTATTCTTTGTAAGAAACAGTGTAATTGCATGGATCAGGCCAAGCAACTTCTAAATATCATAGCACTACTGAGCCAACAATGACGTACCTGTATCAGAGATATATATAGGATAGATTTTCCTGTAGGTACTTACTGAGTATGCTGTACCTGATAAAGACAATCTCATTGCATCTGTGATGACTAACTTATTCAAATAGTAATACATTTACTATTGTTGCAATGAGTGATCTATGCCACTTATGGACACAGTGTAATTTTTTTAACAGTTGTTTCATACTCAGGCTGTATGCCTAGTGTTTGGGTTTGCCACACTTCTGTCACTGATGCTATCAAAGTGATAACTATGTTAATTGTGGTACAACATGAATCAAGTAGGTATGGTGTAGATATAAACAGAATGTCTTTTAGTATTGATTTAACTCACAATGGGGTAAGTGTACTAGGACAGCAGGGGTTATTCTCTATCACTGACTCTGTCAGTTATAATCACACTAAGGTTTCGATGACTGTAATGATCAAGTTACACTGTTCATCTTCATGAGTTCATATTCACAGCCATTCTCCAGTAACATAGACAGTGTATGGTGTAACTGGGTGGGACACTGTGTTGCAAAGCTGCTGCAGTGCCTAGCAGAGGGAGAGTTTCTACTCATAAAGACAATTAAGCAATAAGGCATGACCAACAGTTATGTTAAATGGTCTGTTAATCACCCTGTAGGGGTTTAATGTGGAATGAGGCATAGCCGAGTGATAAACTGACCATTAACATAATACCTGGGAGTGGCTTATTGCTATCATAATAAAACTGTTTTTTAAACAACATTAAACCATGTTCATCATATGGTTAGGCTCTACATGTATGTTAATAGAAACTAAACATAAGGCTGTTACAATGTTTACAGTCAATTAGAAAGCTGCATTTCTCAAACCCTTGTTATAATCAGAGGTATTATACCTGTACAACTCCTTGGTTTTGCTGAACTCTATTGCTCAGGTGGCCCACCACATGTGGTGTGGTGTGGGGCATCGGTAGGTAAGGCCATGCAACTACTAAGTGTGGTACGTTGTGTGCAGCTGCAATCAGGGATGTGTATGTTTTGTGTACATGGCCTCAGTTTTGCTGTTGATCTCCACTGAGCATGCAGTACCTGGTCAGGCGGGTGGGGATGTCTCGTAGTACATTTAGACAATTGTTTGTTATTTCTGTCACCGGCTGCTGGATGTCTGTCATTCGTTGTGTTGACTTGGTCCTCCCCCATACTTGCATGTGTGTGTGTGTGTCTGTGTGTGTGTGGTGCTGGGGGGCTGAATTCGGAGTTAGGGTTTTCAACCTAACAGCGAATTTCCTCACTTTGTCGCTGTGGAACAACCCTAACTAATGCATTAAACATAGTTTTTGCCTCTAATATATATATATATATATATATATATATATATATATATATATATATATAATTAGATGCAAAACACTCCATTTAATGCATCAGTTAGGGTTATTCCACAGTGTAAAAGATGAGGAAATTCGATGTTAGGGTTGAAACCCCCCCCTTGCACCCATCCCCACCCTGTTCCCTCAGCTGGCATCTGGGTGTGCGTTGGGGTTGTTGGCCCTAACTCTCACCCCATCACATATGTGAAGAAGCTGAGGAGGTGAACTATAGGAGAATGGGGTGAGAGTTAGGAGCGACGGCCCCAAAGCACACCCCAATGACGGCTGGGGGGCAGGGTGGGGGTGGGTGCAAGGGGCGTTTTCTACCCTAACATCAAATTTCCTTGCCTTTGTCACTGTGGAACAACCCTAACTGATTCATTAAATGGAGTTTTTTTTGCCTTTAATTTCCCTTCTTTTTGAGAATGTGCAGTAGAAGTAGTGAATGGAATGTGGTGGTGGGAGCACAGGTCCTGGCCACATGATGTTTTCTGACATTGTAATGGTAAGTGCAAGGAAAACACAAGTGCTAACAGTTGCACACATGGTGACAGAAACGTAAATGGTAAAGCAAACGCTAATAGAAACGCAAGCGTAAAGTGACGCCAAAGTGAACAGTGACGCAAAAGGGAGATGCAACCACATGAGGAAACGCAAACCGTGACACGCACGATCATGGTACAGCAATTGTAAATGTAAATGGTAATGTTAACAGCATAAATAATGCCAAAGGGAACCGAAACAGAAATGCAAACATAAGTGCACTCGGAAATGCAAACCGTAACGTGCACGGTCACATTACCGCAGTTGTAAACGCATATGGTAACGGTAACAGCAATCACCAACTGAAAACAAGATGGCATATTTGCAACACTACAGGGGCCATTTGCAACACTAAAAACTGCATTTGTGACACTGTCAAATGTTTTGTTAACTTTTCCTGTTGTCTATAATGGGAAACTTATTTTTTGAATAACTTTTGAACCGTTTAATATTTTTTCATGAAATCTTTGAAAGGCACATCGGTGACCCTTGCTGCATATTCCCTGAAGGTTTCAGACCAGTTGCACAGACCATGCAACCTGTAGGCACGAGCAAAGAATGTGTAAAAAAGCATAAATACCACATTCTACAGTGCTATGTAGCTCTGCAACCGTATATCCAACCATTATGAAACTTGGCAGATCCAGAGATATAAGGTACCACTCCATGCATGCAGTGGCCTCTTCTGATTTCAAAAGAAAGCTGTGAAATCAAACAGAAACAGTTCAGTCTTCATAAAAAGATCATTTAAAAGCTATTACATATAAAATCACTTGGGGCTAGGACTTTCATAATTCAGTTCAGATACTTTATTGATCATTTATATTAAAATATATACAATTTGGGGTAACAATCAATAGGACAAATCAGAACACTACTATATTGATATATGATGTCATTTCAGGACCTGATTGTTCTCAGAAAGTTTTATTGACAGAACTGTAACTGTAATTTCAGTGAGATAGCAGCACATCCAAAGAGAGTTGTATGGGATGTGGAATTCCACCACATGGATGTTTGCAGAATGGCAATTGCACTTTCAAAATGTTTTTGGAATTTGTTTTTTAAATTCTGTGGAGTTCCAAAAAACACTTGTATGTAAACCACAAATAATAGGATCAGGTAGACTCTGGAATAATATTATGTGGTTTACAGAAGATGAACTCATGGTTTACATGTGAAATGTTTACATGTGAAATGTTAACTGTGAAATAGGATTCCACAGTTAACATTTCACTTTCAGAATTTTGGAAGGCTGCTTGTAAAATATTTCCACAGAATTAGGCAGAAGCAGAATTTGAAAATTCTGCCCAGCTCTATGCAAGCAATAATACCCGACAGAGTGGCAGTATTGACAATACTGGACCAACCAGGGGTGTAACGAGGTCTGACACCACAGGCAGAGGGCCTAATAGCTTCTGGAAGGTCCAATATTGCCCATACCACCCACTCTGGAGGGTATTATTGTGCTTAGAAAATGGGCTACATGTGTAATTTTTTTATAGGATTATAAAAAAACCTAAAGCAATGCTATAAAAAGTTACTAAAATTAAATGTTTGTTCTTTTGTGGTAAAGTAGTTCTTCTTGTACTGGCATTGGCAGTAGTGGGTGTTGCTATGGTTCTTTGTGTGCTGTTTCAGACTCCCATTCAGTTTGTTTCTTTGTTTCTTGTTCTGCCACCCACTTGGTCTAAGTTTTTTACAGCACTGCCAGTGAAAGGGAAAGGGGAGTACAGGAAAAAGAAAAAAATCCTGTTTCTCCAAAGAAAGCTGCTTGTGAGATGAAAACCTTGCTGCCATCTCTGGATTTGCTGCTCACTGATCACAATAAGTTGTGCACCATGCTGAAGTCCCGTGGTGTAGTTTAAAATTACAAGAACATTTTTGTTAAGCTGCTCAGAATTGGGAGGTAGTTGGGATGGAAGGCTTTTTTCCAGTTTTCTTATGTGTTTCTGTGAGGTGGCCACTGTATGGAAAATAGCTTGGGCAAGCAGCAATTCTGTGATTAAACAAGCATGGAGAGGCACACGCTGCACTTGTGAAAACTTTGCTGCTGATCATGGTTATGTAAAGCCAATTGCAGTGATGGGTTCCTTTTCATTTTTAAATATGTGGCTACCTTTTATTTAATTTGTGTAATTCTTTGTGGTCTGAGGGTTGTGCATATATATGTGTGTGTGTGTGTGTGTGTGTGTGTGTGTGTGTGTGTGTGCGCGCGTGCACGTGTGTGGTCAGGCTAACTCATTATTTCTTCTCGGTAAGCAAGCGGGAAAAAATGGTGGCTTCTATGTTTAAAAATCTACTCTGGCATCAAGATACCAGTCATAGGGTTGGTAGAGTTGGTGTTTGTTTCGTTACAGGGCTCTAACCGCTAGTTAATGCACCCCCTGGTGTGACTGGCAGCCAATCAGAATCCTTAAATTTTTAAGTCCATTTGCTAAATCTAATCATTTTACCACAAAAAAACCATGCTATTGCATATATCAGATATAGTACAGGCCCAATAAAACTATTTCTGGTCTTTTACTTGTGATCTGTGACATCACTCATGACTCCACCACTCGTGATACCATGGGGTCATGGAACACTCATAAAAGAATATCAGGCATATCCTTACTAGGAACATGCCAAATTCATTATACAGTATATGACGCCAACTGGGCATGGTTGAGGATGAACAGTACTTTTAATGATGAGAGAAACCTGTGTTTGTTGGTATCATTAAAATAGACACACTTTAGGGTCCCATATTCCATAAATCAATAACATTTGCTACTAGTGTAGAACAGCCTGCACATTATTATTGGGGGTCAAGTCTATTAACATAATGAGATAGTGCAGTAATGTAGTAAGAACTGAAAAGAACAAACCTAGTGGCAGGTACAGCATGTAACTAATCATTCTATGTACTTAACACTTCAAGAGTTAATGAGGCACTAACTACATTTAAATGATCTCCAGGGCCCTTGAAAAAATATTTTCTTACTTTCCCACTAAAGCAGTAGTAATCCCAATACTCTTTGGAGCTATTTCTTTCAGTAACTGAACAGTCATTGCTTCACTCCTATGGTGACCATAATATTAGCACCTGGAATTGTATGTACTGCAGAAACTTAAGCATGTAATGAAAAGGCAAATTTCGGTTCACCTGATGATTTCTTAAAAAAAAAGACACAGAGCACAATGAGCTATTTTCTAAATATTTAAAAGAAACATAGGCTAAATTACTGATTGCAGCAATGTTGTTTTCAAGGTAATAATGGCTGTGCTACAGCTATACCATAGACTGAGTCATACTGTGATTATACTTCCAGCAAAGCTGTTGCCTAGGAACCTTCATAGCCTCACTATATTACTTATCCATTACTATATGATTGTCATGGAATAGCTATAACAGATATATGGGCCTTGTAATCATAGAAAAACAGCACATTTTTTTTCTAAACAATTTGGTTGAAAAGCTATTTTTGGGATAAAGATTGCCCTATGGCTGAATAGAGCTCATTATGTAAATGCATGAGAGTATGTTTAAAAGTAAAAGATAGGCAGCATATTCCTAACAAAATATTAGTAGAGGCAAGCAAGATCTGAAAGTGGTGTGCTTGAAAACTCTCACATTATGATGCACATATTACCGTAATGTACTAAGTGTTAGAAACAGTATTACAAATTAATTAATAGCAAAACAGAGAACATTTGAAATAAAGCTATGTCAGGTAACCTGAACTCAAACCATTCATGTCAGGGCTGGCAAATTTATATTTTCATGGACATAAATCAAGGAAAATCCTGTTTTTCTGCAATTTATTGTTTCTGGTATATTTCTGTTAAAAACATAGGATTTATCTATTTTTGCACTAATGGCAAAATCAAGCTAATAGTCAGTGGGCTATGACTACCCCCCATCCCCTCCTATAGGAAACTTTCAAGACATTGTTTTCTTAGAAGCTTAATGTCACCATCACACCAGTCATACTCCAGGATTCCTATTTCATCAAGTTTCCACCCATGTGTTTCAGGCCTACTTGGGACGTTAGTGTATGACACACTGGCATTTGTGCAGACAAGGGCTTAGTAATTCATTCTCAGTACATGCCTTCTTAATGTTGACTTACATGGAGGCAGTAGAATCAGATCAATGCCATCAGAATTTGACAATAGTTGGCTACTTCTTGTGTGAAATTTCTGCCTTGCAATGCCATAGCAAAATTTGTTGATATCAGTATATGATGGCTGCCCGTACAAGCAGCAGTCAAATCTTTCAAGGTCAGAATGAATGGCACCTGATACACTTTCTGTGTCACCAAGTGCTGGGAAAGTTATCATATATTCCTTTTGTTTTCACAGGATGTTGTAGGGTTTAATTTTCTCTTTCCTAACAAATACACTTGTGCTGTCACACCCTGAAAATGTATGCAGTGCAATCAATGCATTACACAGCTCAGCACCGTGAATCTGGATTAAAGTTTTGATGTTCAAAAGCCAATGTTTATTTGCCACTCCTGTGTCAAAGTAGATGTTCTTCTGTATTTGAGTGCCATAGTACAGCAGTAGCAGAAATACATCTGTGTCTGGTGATCTGATGATGATGTCAATTAAGGATGTTGATGCAGCTGCATGAAAGCAGTGAAGCAATATTCTTGTATCCGCTTCTTCCTGAGATGAAGAAAGCTCTGGTACAGGGCAGCTCTGTGTTGTGATTCCATCAAGGCTTGTCAAAGAGATACAGTTTTCCTCACAGACAAAAATGATTTGATGATCCATTAGTCTTGGTGCATATGTTTGCTTTTGTCACTCATTGAGAAGAAATTTGATCATATTTGTCTTGTTGTCATTGTTAGTCAGAAAGCAGCTCCATTCTCTTGGCACCTTTGTTGTTGGACCTTTCACCAAGTAAGAAAAGGACAAGTCTTGTCTTCTGTGCTCAGATGATTTTATTGAATTATATTTGTAGGTGTCTGTTACAAAGTCCAACCTTTGTACCTTTGGTAATGCACTGAAGACATTTTCAGCTAACTCTCCAAATATCTGCAGTACACCAGTCATTGACTGGAGAAGTGCATTGCCATCACAGATGTAAACTTTGTCTTCATCCCAATTCATTGTACTGAGTGCTGTCTCATCTCCAAGTCTGTGAAAAAAGGTGGATTTCTCTGTCTTCACTGGTAGGCCATCTGAAGTTGCTAATGACCAAGGCAGTGGACTCAGTGGATATGACAGAACCTTCTCCATGCTAAGGTTGTTCTGTTCTGAAAGCATGAACAGCTGCCCAAAGATGATTCTTTGTGCAGTTACCCAAACAATCTTTTTTAGTGAGGATGTTAGTTTCTTTGACTGCTAAAGGGAAGCAAATGTCTTTAATGACTGCTTTTTCAAGGGTGCATGAAAAGGAACTGTTCTGTCAAAAAGCCTTGTCTCCACAAATTGTTGAAATGCTTCTTTTCCCCAATTTTCAGCACTGAACAAATCATTTTCAACATCTCCAGAGGCTCATGCACCTGATGAGAGACAGAATAGTGCCTGTTTGACTTCTATCTCAAAAGGACTGATGAAGTTTCTGAATGCATTGATCAGCTTCTGTACATCCTTCCCACTGTGTGCCACCTCTGCAGACCTAGCATCTTTGTGAAAGGATTCCTTTGAGTCTACCATTCCAGCAGTTTGAAGTGTGGCAGTCACATAGCTTGCTTGGGCATGCCTTTTTGCACACCACCAATAATATGCTGGATAATTGCTGCTGAATCCAACAATACCACCACTGGTCTTGGCATGTCGATTGACTGTCTTTTCAATGGTCAAATCAGCAGCGTTTCTTAATGCTGGTACATTGGATCTATACACACTGAACCCACCATTCTGCAGCAAGACATCAACTCCAGGATGAGTATGCTCTAGGTTCAGGAGTGTCAGAAAAAAGTCAGATAGATACATTGCATAGTTTTGGTGATCCAGGCTAAAAAGCAGAGGGCAAAGTTGTTCAACACATGCTAGGTGCAGATCAAAGTTGTTTTCCTTGGTAGCATGCAGAAACCTAAGCACCAAACAGACTCTGTCCATGTACTGAATCCCAAACTGTGCTGTCTTCCCAAGTTTGCCATACCTCACTTTTTCTTTAAACTTGAAGTACTTTTTGCAAAGTTGGTGACAAGAGTCAATGGCAACTGCTTCATGTAATGTGTCAGACCCTAGTCTTTCCACTAGCTTTTTCACCTCTTCTTTGGCCTCTTCTACCAATGTCTGTACATCAGTGCTGTTTTGGAATGATTAAAAAAGAAGGCATTAAAGTGCCTCAAGGGTAAGCTTATGCACCCGCATGGCCCTGTTGTAGTGTTTGCCATTCAATACTTTTTCAGTACAGCCACTGGCACACACCACTGACTCAGTGATGATGTCAGCAAAGTCAATACCATGTAACAACTTCCAAGGGCTCTTAAGAATGAGCAAATTGTGTGGAAAACACCAAGTCACAGAATGACATCACTGAACTGACATGCATTCTGCCACATGATAGCATATGCCTTCTTTGCAACAGCAAGATCAGAAGTAACAATTGTGTACTGTTGGACAACCTCTTTGGTAACATTTTGTGATACCTGCAGTACATGTTGAACAGTAGAATTCTCTGCAACAGAAGAGTTGATTGGTGCCATGTAGTCAACATTTGTTTGTCTTTGCACTAATCCTGACTGGTCCCCTATGGAAGATACTCAGCCTGTCCACCTTGGAACAGATTGTGTTCCATCATACATCTGGTTTCTGTAGAAAAAACACATGAAATCTGATACACAAGCTTGGTTCACAATCTCTGGAACGGAGGTGGCAGTTTGAACTACAGTCAGGTTTGCTTCAAAATGTTGCTTAGCAAAGCACAGTTCAAGCTCTTGAGGCTTGTATTTAACAGGTCTCATTTTGGTTTTGGGCTGGCTAGATCCCACAGATGTAGTTAGGAATTGCTTTTCCTTTTCCTGCATTACAATACCATCAGTTGAATGCACGGTGCCAGCACGAGAAGAGGTTTCTTCATTAAGATCAAAATTTTCCCAGCAAAAATGCATCACAATATTTCTATCTGTGTCTATGGTTACAGGTAGAGTGCTGTCACTCTCAACAATGATATTACACATAGCAGTTTCTAGCTCCAAAAGGGTTGAATAGGACACACAGTGTCTGAAGTAGTTGAGGATAGTCAAGATTTCAACACTACCAGTGATGTGTCTTACAGTCATTCCTAAGAGGAGATGTTTTGGCATTTTCCGTTGACCACAACTTACTGCATAGCAAATATTTTGACCAACTGAATTCACCAACCTCTCTCTTCTTCTTGAGGTGTTCATAGAATTAGACTGGCCAGAAATGAGGTGGGCCAGGAATTTTACAAGCACATCTAGGGGTGAGATGGTGTTGGACAGCAGGAAACATGAAGAAGATGGCCAGGGAAGCACCTATGATTCCCTGAAGGAATCTATGATGAGATGACACAAAACAGTCACTGCCTCTTCAAGTCTCCTGTCATCTGATGCAGCAGATTTAAATGCAATATCCACAGCTTGACCAGTTTGGGGGCTCATCAGAATAAACAAGTTCACTGCTAAAGTTTGGCTGCCAAAACCTTATCCTCTGACCAAAGTGTTTGATCAACTTGTTTTTCAACTTGTTTGTTTTGTAATTAGGATTACAGAATGTTGGGTAATGAGCCTGCAAAACAAACAGTACCTGTCATGTAACATTGTCATTTGTTTAACCTGTGATTCTTTGATGATATTCTTCTCAACATATTTGGTGATATACTCAAATGCCTTTTCGTGGGCTCTGATTTGCTTGACACTTTCACTAGTTTGGTCCACTACTGCATTTTTGTCATCTTTCCTTGTACAACCACGGCGATGAGAGTTGTGATAATGAGCCTCTCTTGCAATTAAATCAACATCTTGAATGTTGCATTGTAGATTATCATCTTGTTTCACCTCTGCTGCTTCTTTGATAGATATCTCTGCAGTTTTTGTTACACATTGCATCAATTTTTCCCTAGTTTTTGTCTTCTTTTTTCCTCCAGAAACCCACTTATCTTTTTCCACATATAATACACTGGTTCAAAGGAAATAACACTTGAGATGGTGTTTCAGCTCTGCTCCTTTGGGAGGTTGAAGGCTGTTGGTCCTCTGTGTCATCATCAACCTGACACTTCCTTTTCCTAAGGTATTTGACATTTGTAAATGACTGGTAGCACCATCTGTGATACTCATGATGCATGTCATCAAGTTCAACAGGTATGTTCTTGCATATGCCATCAAGTCTACTACTTGGGTCATCACACAATTGTCTCCTACATGCAACCTCTTCAATTTTGAACTGACTGGTCAGTGTTAATGGTCTTATTTTTATATTAGACTTGTTCTTGCTGTTGTGAATTATGCATATCTTCTCTATCGTACGGCAACTTGTCTGCCTTGACTTAGGTGCTTTTAGTGCTGCAGGATGCTTGTCAGCCATGCTGTCTCAAGTCCTGAAAAAAATTATTTATTTTGCTTTCTCCGGAATTATTTTTTACTAAAACAACTATTTCAATATTCATTCAATGCCCTATGCAGCCAGTGTAGTGTTATGCTTGTGCAACTGTGTTACTTAGGTTTTGGCTGTTAGCACTCTCTATTCTGGAGGAATTACCAACCTGAAAGGGTACCAAAGGCAAGGAACCATCAAAGAAGGTTCCACCTCTAGAGGTGCCATGGGACAATTCCCTCGGCTAAAGGTATCTTAGGAAAGGAGAGAGGTGTTGCTGCTGGAGAGGAGGGGAAGGGAGGATGATGAGGCAAAGAAAAAGAGCTTCAGAAGGAGACTGAGAGGAACTGCTTATATAGGTCAGGAAGTGGGAGTGTTGGCTGCTTGTCCATTGAAACACAGGCCTGGCCTTCCAATTGATGAAATAATAATTTCATAGAAAATATCTTTATATATTCCCATCTATAGTCTATTTAATTTCCAAAACTGTTGGATCAAAATTGTGACTTTATGATTACATTACTGTTGACTTCAAGAACCTCTAGATTATATTCATATGATAAAAAATTTAAAAAAATATTTTTATTGATACCCAGTTTGCCATTATTTTTAGTCACATACTTAAATTTACTACAGTACATGAAAAGCTATCTCTACCCCTTCGTCATTGCTCTTCAGTTCCTATGAAAATTGATGACACATATGACCCTGTATCAAACAGAAGTAACCATCAGCAAATGGCAGACAAGTAAGTTCCAAATTGCTATGATACAATCTTTTCAAACATCAGAGTCTTGACAATTTACTTGTGAGGAGGTTCACTATCTAGCCCAATGGCTACAACATTTTGTGAACATCATTGTTTTCCCTGAAACCCAAAGCAGTGGTGTGCTAGGAAGTTGGGACAAAAAAATGGAAAAAAGCTCCCAAGCCTGTTTGGTGATGGGTAACAGTTGTTTTAGGGCCCTGCACCACTGGCTACACTGGCAGAGCTCTGGATTTTGACAGAGAATGGCAAACTCTGAAGGACCTACCATAAAGGATAAGCTGTATTTGTATCATTTATTTTACCAGAAAAAAGCTCCATTGAGCAAAGCTCATTTACAAGGAGGTCCTGAGTAGGACAGCATAAACAAGGCAATTCAAAAGAAACGAATGAGGTACAGCAGGAGAACAGAAAAACACAAGGTATTATATAAGATACAATAGTGATAATATTCAATAAAGCAATATGAATTTACAGTCATGGACAGTAGACTGGACAGTTATCTATATGTAGTATGAGGCAAGCTAAAATGAGAAGACTTCCCATTTTGACTGCACTCAAGAGAGATGCTTAAGGTCTGAACTCCTCAATTAAGGCTTTACCTATTAAAATAAGCACCTTTCACAATCATGTTTTTGGAGGGTAGTTCATTCGATATTTTTGGCCAGTAATTGCCAAAACTAACTCTGATTTTATTGCAGACCAATATGGGAAAAATTCTGTCAGAACAGTCGAGTAAAGTTCTTCACCTTTGCCAGTCACAATGCGTGGGAAAACAGGAACAGCACTCGGTAATGTAGCTCCTGAAATAAAACATATGTTCGAGCAGATTTTACATGAAATCTCTGGGGTGAAACAATCCATCTCAACACTGAAAAAAAAACTGAAAATGTATCGCTAAGGGTGACTGCCTGGGAGAACACACTTAAGCACCTAAACATATGAGGAGGCCATAGAAACGCTGAAATGCAATTGCTGAGGAAAGAAATTGCTCTCCTCTGGGACAAAATTGATGATCTTGAGTGTCCTGGATGTTGGAACAATTTCTAAATCATAGGAGTCCAGGAGGGGGCTGAAGGTAAAACTGTACCAGACTTTGTTCAGCATCTCTTGTCTAAAGAGCTGCCTTCTGGATATACAGCGGGCTCACAGGTCTCTGGCCCCCCGACCCAAGGCTGGCAAGAAGCCTAGACCCATACTTGTGCTGTTCCTTTAGATATGTGGTTAAAGAAAAGATGATATCCCTGGCAAGAGAAAAGGAACCACTTATCTGGCATGGGAACCACATCTCCATTTACCAAGATTATTCTACTAAGCTAAATAAGAAATGTGCCACCTTTACTGATGCCAGGCATACACTTCAAAAATTAGGAGAAAAATACAAAATGGCATACCCACCAACTTGTAAAATATGGGCTGTATCAAGATTTTACAGATCCAAAAGAGGCAGTGGGCTTTATTAAAAGGACTTGAGAGGGGGAACTGTCCCCAACACCATCCCACGGGACAACAGAGGCATCCCTACCAACACTAATTATAAGGAACAGGACACCTAGGATATGGACTACACCTGCTTGTTCACCAATCCTATTACCAGTAATGTCCCACCAGAACAATGGTAGAGAAGAAGGGACAGCAGGAAGAAAGCAGCACAGGGACAATCAACATCATGAGGTAATGTTAAGCCCACCCACAGATGCTGCAGCAGAGGTCCCCGACACTCCAGCAAGCCCCTATCTTCTGGAGAATCAATCCTCGAGTACCTTGGCCAAGCTATCCTGTGCCCAAAACTTGAAGGGCAGGATCTGCTATCCCCAATAGTTGTTTTACAACAAAATGCTGAACAGAAACTGGTCATGTCCTGGACCAACCAAAGCAGCTATGCCTTCAAGAGAAGCACATAAGTAGAGACACAGCATAGTTTTAGTACACAGGTGAAATTGCTGCAATACTGTCATCATTACTTTGTCATTCATTTCCAAGAGATGGGTCCCAGGTAATGGAGAAGGCATGGGTGGAATATAACTGGGCTGTAGGAAAGAGGCGAGATTAAGGAAAGGTGATAGGCTATGGGTGGGGGCCATCTCAGTACTTGTGACTGCAATAAGGAGTGCAAGCTGCACAAGGTCCACAGCAGGAACAGAGTCAGAAGATGCCTTTCTGTGGCACACAGATGTGTGCAGCTGTATCCTCCCTACTTCCAACAGCATGTTCTTACATGTAGTTCTTGTGTCAGTTTGCAGTCCCAGGAGGAATGTGGGGTGGTCACTGGCACAGTGCTTTCCTTCAATCCAATGGAAGGAGAGCCATTTTAGTGCACTTAGATAGCTTTCATCATGGATTTTGGTTCAGATCCGTCAGCCACTCACCTTCACTCTCACTCTCTTATAGAGCAGTGAGGCAGCACCTAGTGCAGATTGTAAGGTATGCTTCATTGCAGACATCATGCAGTCCAGCAGGATTTTAATATACAGATGGCCCAATTCCAACACCCACCCTCCAATGCCATGCATACTCCATGCATCTCTCTCTCTTCAGTACTTGGCAGTGCACTCCTAGGTGGAGAGAGACTTGATTTTAACAGAATGTGAGAGTATTTATACATGTATGTATGTAGTGTTTATGATGTATACTGATTGTATGTTTATAGTAGATGTCTTAATGTTGTGTACAGGGCATTCATATTGAAAACAGGGACCTGTCCCAAAACATTTGTACCTGGATAAAAATAAAATGTTATCAAGCAATTACTCAATCAATCAATCATAAGAGGAAACAAAGGGAGCAGACAGTGAGAGTGGTAGGCTTAAGAGCTCACCCTACATCTGTAATTCTGCTCCGCATCCCATGGGAGGGAGTGGGGCTATGGCTATGACTGACCATACTTTCTTACCACATATCCCAGTCCTTAGTTGGGTCCACATGTAAGCCTCAGGATATGCATGACACCGAGTTCAACCCACATTCCTACATCTTGCCCCCCGCAAGGCCAGACAGATAAAACTCAGCATTTCAGCTAACAAGGAGATCCTCTTCCCCTGTGGACAGAATCATTGGTAGAACTATGTGACAGATTGTGACTTGAACTATCATTCCAAATGAATGATTAAGGTTTTCTATTTGTAAAGGTTATGTTCATTTGTACTGCCCAAAGAGGAATCTGGAAGTAGTACTTGTTGATAAGTAACCAACAAGAAAAGAGACTGATTGGCTCCACTAGGATCAGCGGTGGCCTGCCCCGGAATTCATAAAAGCCCGCTGGTCTGTCTGGTACAGACAGTAGTTTGGTGCTTATTCTTTGTGATTCTTAGTATATCCAAACTAGCTCAGTTGGGAAAGCATTAGACTGAATATCTAAAGGTCCTTGATTTTAGTAGAGGTGGTGGGGGTGAAGACAGTGGCAGAGTTCAAGAATGCATGGGATAGGCACAAGGGAATCATAGTAGAAAGGAAGGGGGGAGGGATAAAGAGCAGTAGATCAAGTAAGGTCTGTGGTAACAATGTAGGCAGAGGAAAAAGGGCAAACTGGGGGTGGTCAAGCAGTCCTTATCTGCCATAAAATTATATGTTTCTATGTAAGTTTGGGATCTGTTATTAGAAATAGTTTGGTATTTTTACTATTTTTAATGAGCTTTGATTAGCTTTGAATAATGAGCTGATCAGCTTAAAGGTTAGGGCAGAAAATATTACGTTTTCAATAGTTTTATGGTTCAGAGTGTTGGTACAATGGCTGTTTCCTGGGATCTGACAGACTTTTGATAAGACAATACCTAATCTATCTAGAGGAGTCTGTTACCCCCCAGCAGCAATTTGTTATGTTACTTACCTTTTTTACGTTATTACTAGTTCTAAGGTGTTATGGCTACAGACCATAAAATATATCAGATCTCATTGTGGGATGTGCAGGGGCTTATCTCCCCTATAAAAAGGAAACAGGTCCTGATACATCTCCACAGAAACCACTGTGACATTGACATTTTTCAGGAAACTCATTTGCTCCATGCAGAGACACAAAAACTCAATCAAAAATGTATGGAACTGGTGACAGACAACTCATACTAAAAAAAAAGCTGGGGTGTGGTGCTGCTTTTTCACAAGCACCACCATGTCCAGCTCCTAGCTTCAACAAGTTGCAAGGAGGGTTAATGGGTGTTGGCCAGACAACATATTCTACCGGGTAATATCTGTGGCCCAAACACCAACTCAGATCCATCTTTAACATAAACAGCTCTGTAAAAGACCAAAGATCTACTAGTGTCTAGTCATTCTACATAGAAAAACATCATAGCACTCTCTTAACATAATCTTCCAAGTACTTTGGAGCACCATTTTAACTAAGAAAAAATAGTGAGTAAGCCACCTCCCAACCCTTATGCCACTTTCTAACCTGAACAACATCAATAAACATTTGAAATCCTAAAATTAGATGTCCAGATAAAGTTCTTGAGGCACAGTATCTTGGAGGAGTCCATTCACTCTAACTTCTAAATTTGTTTGCCATTACAATAGACAGCTATGTCCATTTGCTTTTACTCACTGTCTCCAGAATATGACATGCCCTCCTTCTTTATTTTGAAATTCCTTCTTGATGCGAGCCAGCAATTTACTTGCATCCCCAGGATCAGCAAACTGGTATGATTTCCCACCATAGAAGATTCTCAGACTCGCCAGTACCAACCAGCATGTGCTGCACTCTCAATTGTCACAAAGAAGCCCTAATACCATCAAAATGTTTCCTTCTTTGCCTGGTAGCATAGCTTAAGTCCAGAAAATATGTATTTTGTTACCTTCCCAGTCCATTGTGCCTTGCTGTTTTGAGCACGCAATATTTAAATCTTTCTCATGAACAGTGGCCAGTACTACCAGAAGGGTTCTAGGTGGGAGCTGAATAGTTGCTGTGCATTTTCTCGAGCCATATAGGGGGATTCTGTAGGCTTTTATCACCAAGATCTCGCCTTGTATCTGAACAGTTTCCTGAAAGAAAGTTTTTTTTAAAAAACTATCGTGTCCTCTCCTTCAGCTTTTTCAGGTATCCCTAGACTCTGTACAAAAGTCACCCAGTCTAGGTTCTCTAGGTTCTCCAATCTTTTAAGCAACACACCATTTTCCTTTATAATGCAGATTGCTACAGTCAATGATGTGGTTTCAGATTTTTCCACAACTTTATTCTCTTCCTCCTGCATGCCTACTTTGGTGTCTAGAACTTCAAATTGCTCATTAAAGTCTTCCATTTTCTGATTTAACTTTTGTATGGCTTTTAAGAGTGCTGCATTTGATGGTTGTAAGCAGGGTTGTTCTCCATTCCCTGCACCGATATCTTTACTGGTCCCAGGCCTGGAGTCCTTTGCTTGAGCTCTGTCTCCACTGGCAGCCACTTGGTTAGTTTGACCCATTGCTCAGAAATATTGGCAAATAGCGGGAAGAAAGTTGGCTCGTTGGATACAGCAAATGATCATTAATCAAGCTATACAAGTTGCTTCCTTTACTTCAAATATATATTTAATTACATTTTTGATTAGGTCTGCTGTCCATTGGTTAAATCAGAAAGTTATTGAATTCAGATCTTGTTTCACATTGCTATCCTCTAAAAGGGCCTTTTCTCTAGAGGTTTTCTATTGTTTTGGTCTGCTGGGGTTGGTGGGAGAAACATTGATTACCTACAATGAGGATTGCCATTATAGCATGGGGATAACTTAACCCATTAATAGAGTCTAAGATGTGTTTTTATATTTTAAAAACAATGTGTTGGTATATCCCCATTCATGACTGCAATGGTCTAATACAAAATGATAAGAGTGTTTTATAATTACATATCCCCCCAGGTGTAGTAACACTGTATAGGGGCTTATCCACTCCTTACTGTAAAACTGAAGCCAAAGCATTGATTGTAATGCATATTGTGATTTTGTAAGCCTACCTATAAGGGTAGTGATATCTATGTATTATACTGCAAATCTAATAAAAAATAAAGTACAAAAAAAAAAACACCAACTTAGATAGCCTCTTCCCAGAAGTTGGCAAAACAATATCAGCATTTCTACAGAAAGAAGATAGAATAATACTGGGGTGGAGACTTTAATGAAGTCTGGGACCCAGTAACTGACAGTATTTGTTGTTGAAGCTTCAGCATCACAAAGTCCTGACAACCATTGTTCCAGTTGACAGAACAGTTCCATCTTACAGATCCCTGGAGAAGTCCTAACCTGAAGGGTGGAGACTTTACATATCACTCTGCTCCACACCAAAACAGTAGTCACATTGCCTTCTTTTTACTTCCTCTTATTCAAATGCAGGCTGTACAAGAAACAGGCCATGCTAGATGATGGATGAACATGCTGTTGTTGTCCAAACCTGACTTTAAAGCTTGGCTTTTAGATGGGATCCACTCCTTTCTCGATCTCAATGACACCCCTGAAATATCACAAGCCATTTCATGGGATACGCTGAAGGCATATATATGAGGCAGACTCACAAGTTTACCTAATAACATACTAATTGCCAGCAGATTAGGCCTTATGGTCTGTCGAGTATGCTCGAACCTCAGATCCCTAGTTGGGTGCCGAGGCTCCCCTTGTGTTCCAGAAACTCCTATCATTCATCCCCACCCACCCCCCTGGGCCAGGCCATCATCTGATACATTCACTTTCTGTGTCTGTCCCACCCTGTCTTGAAGCCCTCCACTGTGGATCTCTGAACCAGCTCACCAGGCAGTGCATTCCAAGGGTCCACCACCCTCTCAGTGAAAAACCTCCTCCTCTTTCCCCCTCACCCTTCCACCTTCCAACTTCAAACTATGCCTTCTGGATATACCTCCCTGCTTTTGTCTAAAGATCCCCTCCATGTTTACCCTATTTATTCCCTTGAGGTACTTGAAGACCTCAATCACGTCCCCCCGTGTCTCCTCTCATCCAATGAAAACAGGCAGAGCTCTTCGAGTCTGTCCTCATATGTCAAATCCCCTAGTCCTTGTATCATCTTAGTTGCCCTCCTCTGTACCCTCTCCAGGAACTGTATGTCCATCTTCAATTGTGGTCTCCAGTACTGTACACAGTGCTCAAGGTGTGGTCTAACCAGTCCATTGTACAGCAGCAGAATCACTTCCCTGCTCCTAGAGGTGATCCCCCTTACGATGTATCCCAACATCCTGTTTGCCTTGCTAGCCACTCTCCTGCCCTTCTGCACAGCTGACGTGTTTTGGGGCTGACTGTTTTCAGAGCACAAGTCACCAGGCTGTTTTGGGGCTGGGGAGGTTTACCTGTGTCTAACTTGGATGTTTGGATTTTTCTCTGTTTGATTAGCAGGGTATTTTCTCTGTCAAATTGTCATGTATGGCATCTTGCTGACAGGAAGGCACTCATTGCAGTGGTAGGTCAGAGCTTTTAGCTGATTGTTTCATGAGGGCACAGTTTAGGCCCAAACCCTTCACACCCCTCACCACACCCACCCCTGGAAATAGTTCATTTATACCTGGGGTTCTGACATCATTTCCTCAAGAGGGCAAGGTGCATATCACTGTCATATCCTCTCTAGCACACTGCACTGACAATATAAGCATACACATTATATAAATACATATATTTCTATATAACACACCAATCACACAGACAAAAAAAACTAAACAAGGTAGACAGTTATGGGGAGTAGTACAATGTAATGGCTGTGGGGCAGCAGTCTTCAGGAGTCTTTCTGGAGGCTGAGATGCTGCCTGTTTGCAGACAACTATCTGCCCTGAGGGAGAAGTTGCCCCTCTTCAGGCCACACTGGACAGTGGCAAGGGAACCTCCTCCATCCAGGGAGCACCAGAGCCACCACCACTACCTCAGAGGTTGCGAAGAAAGCACAGCAGTTGAACCACAGTGGGCTCAGGGAGGGTAAGGGTGGTGGAACAGAGGCACACCCAGTCAGCTGTTCCACTCCACAATCCATACACCATTCTGAGAGAGCATAGTTCCCCTATGGATGCACTCACAGAGGAGATGAAGGACGGTGCAGACAACTATCACAAGGGAGGACCTCAGGAAGGAGACAGAGGGCACCACAGGGAAAGAAAGCATCGCCTGGTAGGGGACTCAATTATTAGGGGGATAGAACTGGGGGGAGCAGGGAAAACTGAAGAAAGGTGCCTGCCTGGTGCCATGGCTTGGAGGGACAGGAAGCGCATCCTTAGGATCACGAAAACAGTTGCACGGGAGTCTGAGCTGGACGTCATTGTCCACCTAGAGACAAATGACTTGGCTCATCATAAGATTAGAGCAGTGCAGAAGGACTTTGTAGAGTTGGGGAGGGGCTTAAGACAAGTAGCACACACAGTATCCTTCTCAGAGGTGCTGCCTGTCAGTGGCATGGGTGAGGCGAGGGTACTTTGCACCATGCAGTTTAACGAATGATTGAAAAAATGGTATGGAGCACACAGGTTTGGCTTCATTGGGGACTGGGGTTCCACCTGGAGGGACACCAGCCTATACTGGCAGGATAGTCTGCATCTGTCCAGGAAGGGAACAAGTCTTTCGGGCAATCAGTTTAAATGCTTCATTGGTAAGCTTTTAAACTAGTCAAGGGGGGAGGCACTGATACGCAGCAGGAAAATCCCAGCCTCCCCCTACAAAACAGGGTACTAAATGAGAAAAAGACCAAGGTAGAAAGGTCAGTGGGGGATGCTGCTACAGAAGGTAAAGCCATCAAAAAATGGAGAGCAATGAGTACCAATGCCGTAGTCTGGGTAACAAGCTTCCTGAATTAGTGGCCTTGATGGAGGAGGAACATCTGGATATCGTGGCAGTCACAGAAACATGGTACACACAGAACCATGACTGGGACGTAAATATACCAGGAGACACTATCTACAGGAGGGACAGAGAGGGTAAAAGAGGAGGAGGAGGAGTAGCTCTCTACATAAGAGAAGGAATCAAAGCAACAGAACAAAAGGGTAAACAGAGAGGAGAGGAAGCACTGTGGGTCAATTTGGAGGCAGGCAATGGCACCACAATCTGCACAGGGGTTTTATACAGACCCCCCTCTCAGGGGTAGGAAATGGACAAGGAAATGATAGAAAGTATACTTAGAATGGCAGATAAAGGGTTGATATTGCTGATGGGTGATCTGAATATGCCAGATGTTAACTGGAGCGCAGTTGTAGCAGCCACTTCTAAGAGTGGAGTTATTCTAGATGCCCTACAGGGGGCATGCCTTAGACAACTAGTATTGGAACCCACTCGAGAGGGACCAGTCTTAGACCTGGTCCTCTGAAATGCAGATGGAGAGAGGATCACAGATGTAGAAGTGGGTAGCCATCTGGGAACTAGCGACCATCGAACAGTATGGGTCACAATAAACACAGCAATAGAGTCAAGCCATAGAAAGGCAAAAGTACTGGACTTCAGGAGGGCTGACTTTGCCAAAGTGGGTGAGTGCCTAAGGAATGCACTAGCAAATGGGCAGGAAGGAGGGGTGGAAGAACAATGGGGAATAATAAAAACTGCCATCACAGAGGTAACAAGCCTTTGTGTGAAGCAAATAAACAAAACAAAACAATGTAAGAAACCTCTATGGTTCTCAAAGGAGGTGGCAGTGAAGGTTTAAGAGAAAAAGAAAGTATTCAGAAAGTACAAGGAATCACAGAAGGAGCAGGACAGAGAATTGTATAAGTTAAAGCAAAAGGAAGCTGGGAAGGCAGTCAGAACAGCAAAGGCCCGAACTGAGGAAAAGATAGCCAACTCAGTTAAGAAGGAGGATAAAACCTTTTTTAGGTACATCAGGGAGCAAAGGAAGACTAAGGGAGGGATAGTGAGGCTTAATAAAGGGGAGGGGGGTGGGCAGAGGGTGACTGTGAAAAGGCAGAGATACTAAACAAATATTTTTGCTCAGCACTTACAAATGAAGAGGGGGAGGTACCTAAAACAAACAATAGAAACACTCTGGATACAGAAGTTGATACCAGCCGATTTACAGAAGAAAGGGTTATGAAAGAACTCTTAAAACTGAAGGTGGACAAAGCAATGGGGCCTGATGGGATTCATCCCAGAATTCTAAAAGAACTAAGGGTAGAACTAGTGACACCACTGACTACCCTCTTCAACAAATCATGGGAGGACGGGGTGGTACCTGAGGACTGGAGGAGGGTGGATGTGATTCCCCTTCACAAAAGTGGGAGCAGGGCAGAAGCAGGAAACTACAGACCAGTTAGTTTAACCTCAGTGATAGGGAAATTGATGGAATCACTTCTGAAGGAAAGAACTATCGAGTACCTAGAGGCCAGAGGGGCACAGGACCCAAGGCAGCATGGATTCACAGCAGGAAGGTAATGCCAGACGAATCTAATAGATTTCTTTGACTGGGTGACCAAAGTAGTAGATCTGGGAGGGGCTGTGGACATGGCCTACCTAGACTTTAGCAAGGCATTTGACTCAGTCCCACACAAAAGATTAATATACAAATTAGCCAGCCTGGAAGTGGGTCCCAAGATGATAGCCTAGGCAAAGAATTGGCTGGAGAATAGGACACAGAGAGTAATAGTAAATGCAGTCCACTCTGAAGAAAGGGGGGTTACTAGTGGGGTGCCGCAGGGTTCAGTAGACCAGTCCTCTTCAATGTCTTTGTAGTTTACATTGCAGAGGGACTTGAAGGAAAGTATGTCTCTTTGCAGATGACGCAAAGATCTGCAACAGAGTTGATGCACAAGGTGGGGTGGAAAGGATGAGAAGGGACTTGGCAAGGTTAGAGGAATGGTCAAATGTATGGCAGATTTGATTTAATGCTAAGAAGTGCAAGGTAATGCACTTGGGAAACAAAAACCCAGGGGAAGAGTACACAATGGGTGGTGAGATACTAACAACAAAAATGGAAAGGGACCTGGGGTAGTCATATCAGATGACTTAAAGGTGGGCAAGCAATGTGAGAAGGCAGTAAGGAGGGCTGGTGGGATACTGGGATGCATGGGAGGCATCACCAGTAGAAAACAGGAAGTTGTTATCCTCTGGAGTACTGTGTGCAGTTCTGGAGACCCAATCTCCATAAGGACATAGACAAGATGGAAGCTGTCCAGAGGAGGGCACTAAAATGGTGCAGGGTCTGCACCAGAAGACATATGAGGAGAGACTAAAGGAGCTTAATATATATACCCTTGAGGAAAGGAGGAGGCGGGGACATGATAGAAACTTTCAAGTACCTCAAGGAATCAGCAAAGTCCAAGAGGGTAGCATCTTTCAAAAAGAGGTGTGCAAGAACAAGGGGCGCAATTTGAAGATGGGGGTGGCTCAGAGGTAATGTAAGGAAGTATTTTTCACAGAGAGGGTTGTGGATGCATGGAATGGCCTTCCGGAGGAGAAGGTTGTGGAGTCAAAAACAGTGATTGAATTCAAGCATGCATGGGACAGCCATAAGGCAATTCTAGGGGGTGGGGGTAGAAAGAAGTAGGCTGCTGGTTAACTAGGATCTGCAGTTATCCATTAGGTAGGGAAATGGGCAGACTGGGTGGGTCAAGTAGTCCTTATATGCCATCAAATTCTATATTTCTGTGTTTCTATACACTGCTCAGAGTCATTCATACATGCATCCACCATGACCCCTAGGACTTTTTCACCTGTTGAGGCCTCCAGCGCCTCCCCTCCCAGGGTGTACCTGTGTTTAGGGTTTCCCCACCCAAGATGTAACACCTTGCACTTGGTGATATTGAAATTTAATTTCCATGTGTGAGCCCAACTTTCCAGGGTGTCCAGGTCCCCTTTCAGGGCCAACCTCCCCTCTTCCCCCTCAACTACTGCTCCCATCTTGGAGTCATTAGCAAAGAGACTCATTTCACACCCTATACCCTCCCTGATGTCTGATATGTATGCATTAAACAGGAGTGGACCCAGGACCAAGCCCTGCAGTACCCCACTACTGACCTCTCTAGGGTTTGAGAGCTCCCCACCGACCACTGCTCTCTGGGTGAGTCCAGCTTACCAGATTTCAATCCATCTGATCATCAAAGGGCCTACTCCCAACCCTGTCAGTTTCTCCACCTGACCGTTGTGGGGGACAGAGTCAAACGCCTTGCTGAAGTCCAAGAATAAAACATCCACAGGCTTTCCACTGTCCAGTTCTGATGTTACCCATCTGTAGAACTCCACAAGATTGGTTTGACATGATCTACCTGGCACAAACCCATGTTACCGACTATCCAGACCTCCCACCTCCTCCAAGTACACTCCGAATCATTCCTTTAGTATACTCTCCATTAATTTTCCCACTACCGAGGTCAAACTAATGGTTCTATAGTTACCTGGTACTTCCCTCAACCCCCTTTATGGATTGGCACCACATGTGCCTCTGGCTAATCCTAGGTACCCTCCCTGTCTCAAGCGACCTGTTGAAGAGCTCCACCAGGGGTGCAGCCGGTATGTCCACCAATTCCCATAGTACTCTCGGATGAATGCCATCCAGCCCAGGAGATTTATCTTTCTTTAGGGCCTTGAGGACTAACCATACCCTTTCAGTGGAGATAGCATCATCTGTCCCCTCCACCTTACTGGCCTTTTTATCCTTATCCTGATGTGACACCCCTGGGGTACCTCTCTCTCCCTATTGGTCCATTTCTGTTGCTCCCCTGATCCCACTCACTAGTGCTTCTATCCCCATCATGCCTTGCTTTGTAAATATCCCATCCCCCTCCCTAGTTAACACAGAGGCGAAGTACTCGTTTAATACCTCTGCCTGGTCCCTCGCCTCTTCCACCTACCCTCCTTCTGATCTCAATCTGCCGAGATGGTACTTAGTTTTTCTCCACTCCCCAATATACCAGAAGAACCCCTTTTCCCCTCCTTGTATCCCCTGTGCCAGCCACTGCTCTTTACTGGACTTTGCCCCCTCACCATCCGGGTGGCTTTTCTAGATGCAAGATGGTACATTTCCTTTTCCCTATCCCCTCTTGTTGTTTTATATTTTTTGTAGGCCACCTACTTTTCTCTGACTGCCACCTGAACCTCACTGGACCACCAGCATGGTTTAGCATGGTTAAGTTTCACCTTGTATGCTAAGAAACAGAGACTGAATGAGCTCACATATATGGAAAAAACTCTCATAGACAAGGAGATCTACTCCTCCATTCCAGAGAATAACCTGGAGCTTCACTGGCAAATGCTACAACTTAAATTTCAAGTAAATTATCTCATGTCAATGGCAGCCTAAACTGTGATCTTCAAAATGGCCCATAAATACTGGGAATCTGGGGAGAAAGCTGGCAGGCTCCTGGCTTACCATACCAAAATACAGCAAGGGACCAAGCACATTGGTAGCCTATGCCTACCCTCGAGGGATGTCACCAGTAATTCAAAGGAAGTCAACAAAGCCCTTCTGGGCTTTCATGTAGAATTGTGTACATCCAGAGCAGGCCACTTAGCTCCACATCTGCAGGATTTTCTGTGAGCTATACAGTTGTCCAGCCTCTCAGATTAACAGGTAGCCACCCTTCAAGCCTCTTATCTCACTGCCAGAACTGCAAGCTGCAGTCAATGTGCTCCTCAAAAGTATAACCCTTGGCCCTGATAGCCTCCCAGGGGAATTTTGCCAAACCTTCCTTCTTGGGCTAGGGGACACTCTGCTAGCTTCCCTCAAGTCCTCGTATAATAAAGTGGCCTTATCCCCCCCATCAGAAGCACTCATTATACTCCTCCACAAACCTGACAAAGACCACCAAATGGTAGAGAATTTCAGGTCAACCTCACTAATCAATGTGGATGCCAAAATCTTGGCACAGATACTGGCAGTCCAGCTGCAACAAGTCATCCCTTATATCACTGAATCTCAGCACACGGGATTTGTGAAAGGGAGGATGGCAAAAGTTAACATTTGTGCAGCCTTGGATATTATGTGGGCTGAAGCCTGCAGGAAGCAACCAACCCTTCTAGTTAGCATTGACAAAGAGAAAGCTTTTGACTCAGTGGAGTGAGGCTTCCTTATCCAAGCCATGCAAGCAATGGATATCAATCCTTTTATTAGATGGGTACAGCTACTATACACAAAGCTGACAGTGAGGATTCTTACTAACTCTTCTATGTCTGCCCCATTACATTAAGTAGAGGCAATAGGCAGGAGTGCCCCATCTCATCTCTGTTATTCCTTATTGTGCTGGAGTCCCTCCTTAGAAAAATATGCCAGATAAAGGCGGTTCGGTGTATCCAGTGTGGTGATGTGCAACTAAAACATTAGCTTATGCTGACAATCTGCTTGTAGTGGTAGCCTAGCCACACACCTCCTTCATTCCCTTCCTTGCCCTGTTATCTATCCTGAATAACTTTAATGCCTTCTCAGGTCTTACAGTAAATTAGAATAAAAATGAAGTCCTACCACGTAGTAAGGTGACTATGGAAGATTCCATCCATCGTATGGCCTCCTATGGGAACCATTACATATTACCTACATAGGCATACTCCTTCCATCAGACTTACATCAGTTAGTGTCCCTGAATCTGAAACCTCTTATCCCCCTTCTGAAGGCACATTTCAGTAGGTGGTTTAATCTCACCTTTGCCAGAAAGATTCCAGCTTATAAAACAAGCATTTGCGAATGCCAAATGTTGTCGTGCTGGCATTGGCAGTGGGAGTGGTGGAGCTAGAGACGCACAGCACTGTGATTTTGTAAATATGTCCCAAAAGGTGATTTTGCACAGTGAGCATGCCATTGTGTGCCACAGCTGCAGAAAGACAGTTTGAGCAGGCTGTAAAAAATGGCAGCTGGACTGTTGATAAGATGTGCACAAATGCCAGAGGTGAAAACGTGGCATGAAAATATTGCAGATTGACAAAGTTACAAGAGTGCGTGGAAACTGCACAATGCACTCTTGCAACACAGTCATTGTATGGACTTTCGGCACCAAATTTTCAACATAGGCATATTAGGACCTCTGCTCATGAATAGTGTCACCATCATTTCCTCAAACTGTCCTGAAAACTGAATTCGCACAGCAACCATGCAATTCTGCGCCGGAATGCGAAAACACATTTCAGGCAGCTGTACTGTTGATAAGGAGGTATGCAAAAATGCCAATGATGAACAGCTGGAATGAAACTATTACAAATTCACAAAGTCATGAGCGTGCGTGCAGTCTGTGCAATGCACGCTCGTAAAACACTCATTTTATTGACATTCATCCCCAAATTTTCAACATAGGCATTTCAGGACATCTGCTAATGAACAGTGTCACTGTCATTTTCATCATGTGTCTCGAACATGGACTTTCCACAGCAACCACGCTATTCTGCGCCGGAACTGCGAAAACAGATTTTGGTCAGGATGTGAAAAATGACAGCTGTACTGTTCATTAGGTGGTGGAGAACAATGGCACTGTTGAAAATCTAGAATGAAAATATTATAAGTTTATGAACGTACGAGAGTGCATGCAAACTACGCAACGCACGCTCGTAACATAGTCATTTTATGGAGTATTGTGACCAAATTTTCAACACAGGCATTTTAGGACCTCTGCTCATGAACAGTGTCACTGTCATTTTCATAATGTGTCCTGAACACTGATTGCACACAGCGACCATGCTATTCTGCGCCGGAAGTGCAAAAACACATTTAGGCCAGAACGTGAAAAGTGACAGCTGTATGGTTCACAAGAAGGTGTGGAAAGATGCCAATGTTGAGAATCTGGCATGAAAATATTGTGAATTTGCTAACTTATGAGAGTGTGTTGTGTTGTTGCTATGCACGCTTGTAAAACAGTCATTTTTTTTAATTTTCCCACCAAATTTGCAACATAGGCTTTCTGATAGCCCCCCTCATGAACAGTGACACTGTCATTTCGTTACTCGGTCCGAAAAGGTGATTCCATGCAGTGATTGTGAAATCACCTTTTGGGATGGAATAATGCCATGACAGTGCACGAATTCATGAGAAGGGGTCCCAAAAACCTCATGTTGAAAATTTGGGGCCAAAATTCACAAAAATGCCTGAGATATGCATCAAAGTTGAAAAAACCCTATTTATTCCATTATACAGCTTACCGGCATTTCCTAAGTTTGTGGTCAGCTTTGAAGAGTGCAGATGTGTTCCCTGTCCACCGAAGATCATTGTGCCAGACTCCACAGATAAGTATGGGATCGGGGGATGTGTGGGGAGGCAGGGTTTTCAGACAGTGGGTGCGGGTGGGGGTGAGGGGGGCATGGAGACTATGAGGGACCATTTTCATTTTACAGGTAAAGAAAAAAACATTGGGGACAGTTTTTTTGCAGGAGGAGATTTGATGCTGGGATGGCCACAGCATGCCACCTAACTGGTGTTTGGGTGGTGTCTGTAGCCGATGGGGGATTGGGCACCCTCATTGGCAAACAACACAAGGGGGAGGAATTTATGCCAACCAGGATTGGACACCCCCGTCGGCACACAAAGAAGGGTGGGAGGTGCAGAGCCGAGGGGGATTCGGCACCCCCTCAGCATTAAACAATTGGGGGGGTTCTTTATGCCAACGGGGAGTGGGCTCCCCCATCGGCACATTCATAGGGGACAGGGTCAACCAACAGGGGGATTGGGTACCCCCGAAGTCGGCAGTTCGGCGGCCATTGTGCCGCCATGTGCATAATGTCGGTGAGCACTTAAAGAAAAGGTCCGCTGTGTGTGACGAGCTTTGCTTGGATTGCAGCGGACCTTTTCTCAGATGTGCTCGCCACATTATGTATGCATGGTGTGGCGCCAGCATGCAGGCTGATTGCGGAATGAGGGACGCACCTACTGATGTGTGCTCTGCATTCACCCAACAGCGACTGTGCCTCCAAACCCCAGTGTCCCAAGATGTTGGCTGCACAAGTGCGACAACATAATGATTCTCTTTCTCAAGGTTTTGTTCCTTCTCAACAGTCTCCTGGTCCCCATTAACAAAGAACAAATGCTGAAATAAGAGAAGTTACTCCTGTCCTTCCAATGGAGGGAGCTAAATTCAGATTCACCCTAATGAAACTTCTCACCCCTGGTAAAAAAGGGGGAATGGGCCTTGCCATGGCTATGGGCATACCACCCGGCTGCAGGTATCTGCTAAACTATTTACTGGCTCACTCCTCCCTCAGAGAAGCACACCCAGTTTGAATTCAGTTGGAGCAGGGGATGGAGTGAAGCCCACCATGTCTAACACTGAAAGGACAAAGAAGTGGGTGGCTCCCGGTGACCACCTCCCCAGTGCAAGTTTTCACAAGGCAGACTTGGTCCACCATAGTGAACACCCATGACTGCAAGAAACACCACCTAGGGAAGTGGGAACATCTCTGACATAACCCTCATATCTCCACTGAAAGAAAAACCATCAGCCGGAAGACATGGACAACCATGGGGATTTAGACAGTCAATCACCTGGAACAACCTTCTACAGGGACTCTGGATACATTTCACAACCAGCAAAAAAAATACCATCTGCCTTTTTTGGATTTCTGGCAGTATTTACAACTGAGACACATGATTACCACTTGCAAGCATCAAAAGAATTCAGACTAACACATAAATCTGCCAACTCATATTTCTTAATTGATATCAAACCAAAACCAGCTCAGGGGTAAAATACTTCTATCTGTTGGAACCACAGTGCTCATGGCTGAAGTCCCAGCAAGATACCTGGGGCCATAGAATTACAAGTGGCCACACTGAATGACTTCTGGTCCTTGGTGATCAGCAAAGTACACTCAAATTTCAAAGACGTGCGATGCCAGCTTATCCAGAAAACATTTTACATGGATGATATCATATCCCAGAAGTCCTCAAAAAGATAGACCTTCTGTCCTTGAACACCTGATGGCAGTGCCATGGGCACATTGCAAATCTCACACATATTGAGTGGAGATGCACAGTTTTTAAGAATTTCTGGGCACAAATGTTTACCATCTGTCAACAAGTAGTGGAGCAGGTAGTCCCACATGACCCACACTTCTAGATATTGGGCAGACTGGTTGTCAGTATTATATAGAATAGCAGAGTATGAGTGCCTTTCTCACCTGACAAACTACAACACTGACAGATTTCATGGAATTTGGGATTCATTTCTGCAGTTATATCCCTCCCATAGCTGATCTTAACTTTGTTTATAAATGATTTGTTATTTTAGGATGTACTCAGCCAGAAAATGTCTATAGATTTAGGTTTTGCTGATAATATATACTTGTTATGTTATAGATGTAGATATAATCTGTATTGGATAATTTAATGGATAGTTTTTCTAGATAATTATAAATTGTTCTTACTGGTAAATGTTTATTATTGATTAGTTTGTATTTGTAATAGGAATGTTACTGCTTAGTATGTAACATTGTTGATGTATGGATGTTAAGGCTTTTTGTACTCCTTGCAGGTCTCAATAAAACATTTTTATAATGAAATCTAAAAGCATACTGAAAATAAATATAACATTATAGTAGTTACGTGGGTGAGCTATTCCATATAGATAGCAGTGTATCATAAGGCAGAGAGCATGTTAACATAGTTTAGCCACAATTACAGACACCAGTTCTGAGGTCATCAATGAGAACTTTGAAAGCATTATGACTGACCAGGGCCTAACCCTTGAGTGAGGCTTGCAACATGTTCCATACAAAGGCAATATTGCAGATGATCACAGACTTTCCAAATAGTCTGATGTATCTAGGAATATCCAGGAGACTGAGAGTAATTCTTCTCAAGGCATAGAAACATAGAAACATAGACTTTGACGGCAGATAAGGACCACTTGGCCCACCCAGTCTGCCCATTTCCCTACCTACTGGATAAGCTGCAGATTCTAGTTAACCAACAGCCTACTTCCTGCAACTCCCCACTATAATTGCCTTGTGTCTGTCCCATGCATGTTTGAATTCCCCCACTGTTTTAGACCCAACGACCTCCTCAGGAAGGCTGTTCCATGTATCCACCACTCTCTAAGTGATAGAAACATAGACTTTGATGGTAGATATAGACTTTGACAGCCGCATAGGGGCTATAAGGTCTATGGAAGAGATCTGTGAAGGTGGCAGGTTGTTAAGCCACACCTTGTATGATGAAGGCCATTGCTTTTCGGTGTTTACCAGAAAAACCAGTAAAACACTGAAATTTGGATGGCCTGCATGCTAGTTAAAACAAAGAGTTTCATGGAATTTGACATTTTATACCAGATCAGTAAATGAGTCCTACTCTTGTTTTTTTTTATAATCGCTTCTTGTGCTATTTTCAATTTGATTAATTTAATGCTCTGTATATTAAGCCTTCTTTTATTCTGTTCATGGGCAGACTGGGTGGGTCAAGCGGGCCTTATCTGCCATCAAAGTCTATGTTTCTAGCTCTACGTTTCAATTATACACATGCTAAAAGAATGACAGTAGAACCCCAGTAAAATCTGGAAATTAGACTAACAATCATTGGTGCAACACCCAGAATTTCAAGTGTTGAAAATGGAATTTCATTATTTTAATCACTGTAAATCAGTGGCTTTAGGTATGACCAGAGACACAGATTGTTAACTCTCTTGTTGTGAGGGAGGTCCAGCCAACCAAGGAATACAATACGCAATTATGGATTTATTGGGGGGGGGGGGTCAAGCTCCCTGGGTGTTCATGGTAACCTGGATGGCAGGTATTGCAGGTTAAGGGGTATGGGCTCAGCTTCTGCATCTCCTTTCTTGCCCACATTTAGGTCATTATATCAGATGATCTAAATGTGGGAAAGCAATGTGAGAGGGCAGTAAGGAGGACTGGGGGATACTGGGATGTATAGGGAGAGGCATCACCAGTAGAAAACAGGAAGTTGTTATCCCTCTGTACAGACAGTTGGTGAGACCCCATCCGGAGTACTGTGTGCAGTTCTGGAGACCCAGTCTCCACAAGGACATAGACAGGATGGAGGCAGTCCAGAGGAGGGCAACTAAAATGGTGCAGAGTCTGCACCAGAAGGTATATGAAGAGAGACTTAAGGAGCTTAACATGTATACCCTCAAGGAAAGGAGGGACGGGGGGGACATGACAGAAACTTTCAAGTATCTCAAGGGAATTAACAAAGTCCAAGAGGGTAGCATCTTTCAGAAAAAGAGGTGTTCAAGAACAAGGGGGCACAATTTGAAGATAGAAGGGGGATGGATCAAAGGTAATATGAAGAAGTATTTTTTCACAGAGAGGGTTGTGGATGGGTGGAACAGCCTTCCTGAGATGGTTGTGGAGTTAAAAACAGTGGGGGAATTCAAGAATGCATGGGACAGACATAAGGCGATTCTAGGGTGTGGGGGTTGGAGGAAGTAGGCTGTTGGTTAACTAGGATCTGCAGCTTATCCATTAGGTAGGAAAATGGACAGACTGGGTGGGCCAATCAGTCCTTATCTGCCATCATATTCTATGTTTCAATTTCCGAGCTCCCCCCCCATAGGCCTGCTCCTGTGGAGATGGTCAGATTCCGCCCTTTGAGGGAATGTTACTCACATTGGTCTCTCGGCAGTTCTTGATCTATTGGGATGAATGAATGCCAGTGAGGGTCTGGAGCACCTAGTCCAGGCCTATAATAAGGCTGTGGGAGACACCATGGACTCCATCGCTCCCATTCATGTTCGCCCCCTCACTCTCCGCCCTTGGTCCCCTTGGTTCAATGGGGCCTTGAGAGAGTTGAGGCATGTGGGGCGAAGGCTAGAGCGGTGCTGGTGGAGATCCACCCTGGATGCCGACTACCTTAGACTGATGGAACATTGTCATGTCTATCTGTCAACTATCACCAATAAGAAGTCAGAGTTCCTGTTCAAGGTGATTGCTGTGGCCCATAATCGGCCTGCTCAGCTCTTCCGAACTGTGGATGGACTGTGCAATCCAACCTGTCTTCAGGTTGGAGAGCATTTTCACGAGATAAGTGCGATGAGTTCACTCAATTCTTTCGCAATAAAGTGGCTGCCATCAGGGCTGAGATCCATTCGGCATGCTCTATGGGGGTTTGCGGCGATCAGTATAGGGTCACTATAACCCATTCTTCCTGGGATCACTTTGACTGGCTGGCAATCCAAGATGTTATGCGGATTGTCCAAAGTATGCGGCCTACTTGCTGTAGCCTTGACCCGGGCTCTACATATCTAATTTTGGGGGGTGTAGATGTTATTGACCCCGTCTTAGCAGAGATAGTTTGGTGCTCCAGAGTCAGGTGAGTTTCAGAACTCCCTAAAGGAGGCAGTAGTTACACCGCTCCTCAAAAAAGCTACTCTTGACCCAAACTGCCCTGCCAAATGCCAGCCAATCTCTAATGTTCCCTTTGTAGGAAAGTTAATAGAGAAAGTAGTTGCCCATTCAGTTGGATAACCACTTGACCATCCATGACATCTATGATTCCCTCCAGTCTGGTTTTAAGAAAAGGCATAGTACAGAGACCACTCTGGTTCAGGTGCTCAGTGATCTCCTGATTGCTAAAGACTGGAAGTGTCATTCAATCTTGGTCCTTCTTGATCTCTCTTCAGCCTTTGACACCATGGATCATGCAGGGCTGCTTGAGTGCCTGAGAGACATCTGTGGCCTGTCGGGTACAGTCCTCAGTTGGTTTAAATCTTTCCTCACTGGCAAAACTCAGAGAGTGATATCGGGTATTTTTTCCTCAGCTCCATTTTCTCTGCCATCTAGGGATCCTCAGGGATCTGTGCTGTCCCCTATGTTATTTGCAGTGTAAGATGGCATGGGCTTCGGTTTCATTGCTATGCAGATGATACCCAGCTGTACCTGTCTTTTGGCCCCGGACCAGGATAGTGAGGGCTTCGTCTTTAATAACTGCCTTGTAGAGCTCCAGAACTAGATGAGGGTCAGCTGGCTAAAGTTGAACCCCCGATAAGACTAAGGCATTGGTGGTGGATCCAGGTTGTGGGATAGAGACAACAGGAGCACAGCTTAACTCCGGACTTTCGCTCAGGGGTCACCAGCTCGTGTCCTCTGTTCAGGTGCGGAATCTGGGCATTATATTTGATGAGAGGCTGACACTCTGCTTGCAGGCATTGGCTGTTGTCAAATCCTCTTTTTTCTATCTGAGAAATATCACCCGGATTAAGCACCTTGTTCCATCTCACAACCTTCCAATGCTGATCCACACCTTTGTGACCTCCTACCTTGATTACTGCAACTCCCTTTACCTAGGCCTTCCAGGGGTTGATATTCACCACTTGCAGCTGGTGCAGAATGCTGCGGCCAGGTTACTAACTGGGGTTTCTTGGATTAGTCATAACACCTCTGTGCTGCACGAACTGCACTGGCTGCCTGTCCAGTGGTGAATCACCTTCAAGGTCAGTTTACTGACCTATAAAGCCCTGCATGGACTGGGTCCTGGCTACCTGCAGGAACTCCTGGTTCCTTACCTCCCATTTCAACCCCTACGTTCAGCCGATGAGGGATTGCTAGAGGTTCCCAGGGTTTGACTGAAAACTTCTGGTGCAAGAGCATTTATGTTTGCAGCCCCGATCCTGTGGAATTCTCTACCTCACCAGATTAGAGAGTGCCTGACCATGGAGAGCTTTAAGACGACTCTAAAAACATATTTATTTAACTGTGCCTATGGGGATTGTTGAATTATATATCATTGTATCATACTGTTCTTTAGTATTTAATGATTATTTGTGTTTTAATTCTTGTACAGCGCTTTGATATATGTTTGAATTGCACTATATAAATCCATTTTATTATTATTATGTTCTTTGTTAAGCTCAAACTGGGGAAAAGTGTAAATAAAGTATAGCTTCAGAATGGAACACTCTCGTAGACTGCACAAGATCCTCTAGCTGATTCCAGATATCTGCCTGAAAATTCCAGTGCCATGTACATGGATAAAGAGTGAGCATTTCATTTTTTGTGGAGAGTGGTGGGTTAAAAGAATTAAAACTGGGAACTCTCATATAGCATTAAAGCTAACTGAATACTCAAAGATTACTAGACAGTTGATTTGTACAGCTTAGATAGAGCATAATTCTCTATAGCAGTTTTGGAATGAAAGCAGGATATAATATTTAAATTAGAAGTAAAGCAAACAAAAAAGAAAATCTGATTAAAGGCAAATAATGAAAGAAAAACATGGGTACATTGGTGATATGCCAATTCCACTGGTTAAAAACTTCAATTAATCCTACAATTGCTTTTACACTGAAATCAAAATTCACACTTTAATTATTAGAAAATCAAGGCTAGGAATGAATTAGTTTGACACTTGAAAGCAGATGGGATGTGGTAAGACAAAGACAACACCATTAAACTGATTCTGTAGATGTCTGAACAATTCTGATTGGCTGATTAGAACGAAGCTCTCTATATATTCAAAGCAACAATAGAAATAAATGAGTCCTACTGTTGTGATACTGTTAATTTTTGTAAAAAGAAGTTGTATAATAAATGATCATATATAAGATACAATTATCTTCTTTCTCGTTTTACATTCTCCTAAAGCAATTACTTCTATTTTGCAATACCAAATGAAGACTAAATGATGGTTATTTATGCTATCTCATTTATGCACAATTTGCATTTTTTGCATTTTTCTATTGCTACTTTACTGTTTGATTGCTTTTACCAAGGCTAAAGAGGTGCTTCAGCATGCTTGCACTAATTCTGCTAATAGGTTTGTGAATCAGGAAATATGCAGTTCACAGTAGAAGTTAGAAATGGTATACTGTACGTATGTGATTCCTGTTACTGAAACCTGTTTTTTTCAGTTTTTCAAGTAAATATGATAGAAACTGTTACACATGTAAACACCCAGAAAATTATTTTTTTCACACACTTCTTATTTTAATTATAGTTAAATAAAATGTTCATAATTTAGCAACATGAGATTATGTATAATCAAAGGGCTACCTAGTCCATTCCCTCTAACCTTGGCCATTGTACTTTATCCAGTAATACTGTTCTTCCAGATACTTTTGCAATGTAAGCTTGAAGTTTGTACTGTTTGTAGCTTACTCCTGTGGCAATTTCCCTCACACCAGCAGCTTAACATGGTGTGTAATGTTGAATAGTGTAGCTTATATCACCCCCACCACCACCACCACCACCACCACCACCACTGGAAAAGACTGACAACAGAAAAATGTAATTCTTAGCCCTCCTTTATCAGGAAACAAAAAATATTCCTATTATCCTCTGTATAAAGCAACTCCTTGTATCCATCATACCTAATTTAGTTTTGCAGAACCCCTTTTAAACATACCATACTCCAAAGTACTTAAGCCATACAAGGTGCATCATGCTATTAGGTAACTGCAGGGAGCTGAAAAGAGATAGAGCAAGGTCAGAAAATGGAAGAAAGGTTAAGTGGAGTTAGAGGATATAAAGCACAAAGATGCTAACTTACTTTCTCAGAAAGCGAGTAATTGGCTTTGATGGATTTCAGACCTGGGTTTCCAGTTTCACAGCTCTGCAATCCAACCACTCAGCCACACCATCTCTCTCAGAGGATCTTCTTCTATGTGACAAAAAGGTTATGACACACTGCACCTAGAAAGAATTGGGCTTTCCTGTAAATATGCCTTGTGTGGCACTTTTTGCCTTAATTGTCACCCTTTCCAGACTGTAGCTATGATGTCATCCCTACCACTTGTGCTACTTTGCAGCCACATGTGAGATGACATAAATGCAAACAGCCATACAGTTGAATACTGATGCAAGCTACAGCTTCCCAGCAGTAACTATTTTTTAAACACTTCCCCTTCATGAGCACAGAGGAACTAGTGCCATTGCAACAGTGGAGTGATAATGATTCACATTTACTATAGACTTTGTTTGGCTTTTGGGGCTGGCAGTATAGCACAGATGTTAGAGTAATGAGCTGTGAATTACCTTGGTTCATGCAGCAGACCTGGGTTTGATTCCCACAACCCCCACTTGCATACTGTGTGACCCTGAGCAAGTCACTTGCTGCTCATCAATTCTCAAGTGCTCCCAGGACATCCCTGAAAGCAGGCCTTGTTCCTCGTGGGCTTTACCTGGTTACCAAATGAATAAAATAAAAAAAAATTAAAAAGTTGCCTGCCAAATAATTGCAACTCTTAATGTGCTATTAATCAAACCTGGCAATCTGAAAAAACAGTGGTAAATTAGCAGGAGGACGGGAGTCTGCTAAAGTACTTCAACAGGTGTAGAGGACCTGCACTAGTCAAGATGGACAAGAAGCAGGATAGCTGCATTAGTCCTGGGCAATTTGCACTATGTTCCATAGAAACACAGAATTTGTCAGCAGATAAAAGGGAGGGACCGAGAGCAGCCTGATTCCCCCCAAGACTTATGCTCCACCATCATTCAGTGGGGGGGGGGGTGAGAGTGTCACTCTGCTGCTACTGCACAGGATTTTACTTGCATTGGTCTCCCAGGCATGGCTGTGCAGTGACATCAGCATGTGGGCATGCATACTCCGATGCATGTCTCCCAGACTTCCACCGCTGCCTTCCCCTATACTGTGGTACTTCTATTGGCATACTCCCAGTCTTCACTGGGAGGCACCCGAATGCTCCCACCATCCTTCCCTCTCAGAGGTGAAGTGCTGTCCCTGGGATGCTCATCCAGCCTCCCTCATGCCGCCCTTCTGATGCATCAGGCTGGTTTCAGAACCCAGATCTTCAGTGCAGAAAGTGGTAGCACTACTGCTGTGCTGGTGGACCAGCTGCCTCCTAGTTCTTTTACACTGTTTCCGAAAAATGCTCCCTTCGTGTACCTTATTTACTCCCGTGAGGTATTTAAGGGTAACTATCATGTTCCCCTTTCCCTCCTTTCTTCCATTGTTTACATGTTTAGGATCCCTCAGTCTCTCTTCACAGGATATTTCGTGCAGCCCCTTCACCATTTTTCTTGTCCTTCTTTGGATGGCCTCTCCCCTGTCTGTATCCTTTCTGAGGTATGGTATCCAGTACTGGATACAGTACTCAAGGCTAGAGATGTAGCGAAATTATATTTTGCTGATGAAATTCTGGCAAAATTGGGAATTTCACCATGCCAAATATTTCGTGAGATTCACCCATTAAGCAAAATATTTTGCCTAGTGCAAAATTTTGAATTTCGACTGTGTAATGCAAAATATCACCTGTGAAAGGTAAAATGTCACCTTCTGCAGGCAAAATTTCGCATTATGCAGGGCAAATTTCACAAAATATTTCTCATAATGAAATTTCCCAGTTTTGCACATCTCTACTCAAGGCAGAGTCTCGCCAATGACCAATACGATGGCAACACCACCTCCCTCTTTCTGCTGGTGACACCCCTTCCTATGCACCCCAGCATCCCACTGACTTTCCTTATTGCCTTGTCTTATTGCCTTGCCACCTTAAAGACATCCATTATGATTACCCCTAGGCCCCTTTCCTGTTTCGTGACCATCAATACCTCCCCCCATTCTATACTCTGCCTCTGAGTTTCTGTGCCCAAGATGCATGATTTTCTTTTTTTTTCATTGAAACAAAGCTGCCATACCCTTGTCCATTCCTCAACTTTTTTCAAGTCTCTATTCATTCTCTTCACCCCATTCAGAGTGTCCACCCCATTGTGAAGGTTCTTTTGAAATGTCACTTATAAAAACATTAAAGAGGACTGGACCCAGTACTGAGCCCTGAGGAACCCCACTGGTCACTCTCCTTTCCCTAAGTGAGTGCCATTAACCACCACTCTGTCACTCATCCATCAGCCAATTATGTATCAAGTGTACGATCTTGGTTCCCACCCCAAGCTTCAAAGCTGTCTTTTTATGAGTCTTCTATGTGGCATGGTGTCAAAGGCCTTGTTGACATCTAAGTTGGCCTCCCCTGGTCTATTTCTCTGGTCAGTCAAAGAAATCTATCAGGTTTGTCTGACATGATCTCCCTCCTATGAATTCATGCTGTCTTGGGTCCAGTAACCTGCCAGATGCAAGGTAATGTACCAGTCTTTCCTTTAGAAGTGACTCCATTAGTTTCTCCACTACGGATCTCAGACTAACTGGCCTGTAGTTGCCAACTGTTTCCCTGCTGCCACCTTTGTGGAGAAGGATGACATCTGCCCTTTTCGTGTCCTCTGGGACCACCCTGTATCTACTAGGTTATTGAATAGGGCTGCAGAGATGCAGCCAGTACCTCCTTGAGTTCCTTCAATATCCTTAGATGTACCCCAACTGGCTGCTTAGCCTTGTCCACTCTTAGATTCACAAGTCCCTTCAAGACTCTTTCCCTTTCAAATGGACTTGTGTCTACTTCCTTCTTTCCAGTGGTTCTGTAGTCTATATGTGTCCCATCCTCTTCCCTTCCACCGTGAAGACAGAACAGAAGTATTAGTTCAGGATATTTTCTTTTTCCTGATTATCCTCTGCACAGTCTCCCTCTGTGCCCCTCAGGCACACAATTCCTCCCCTTGTCTTTCCTTTTTGATTTATATAACCAAATAAAGGTCTCATCCCCTTTTGTTACCCCCTGTCTATTCTTTCCTCAGTTTGTACTGTATCTTAGTGCCATTCACCACCTTACCTGCTTTCCACTGGTTTTGCTGGTACACTTCTCTCTCCTCTTCTCTCTTCATCTCCTTGTACTCCTGAATGCTGCCCTTTTTGCCCTTACCCTTGCCGCCACATCCCTTGAGAAACATATTAGTCTCTTTTTTTTCCTGTGTTTGCTCACCTCTTTTGCACAGAGGTTCATTACCTCCATTATTCCATCCCTTAATCTGACCCATTGTCCCTCAACATCATCAGGATAATTGCCCCACCCCATGCCAGAGTGTCTCTCTGAGGCATTAGCCCATTTGTTTTAAGATCTGTCCTCCTGAAGTCCAGGACCCTTGTTCTTGTGTGGGCCACCTCTTCTGCTATCCTAATGTTGAACCACACTGTCTGATGATCATTGGTGTCCAGACCACTTGTTCCGGAGAAGTACAACAGTGATAAGGTTGACCCCTGCCTATAGTGAAGTGCGCTGGATACAAAGCGGAATACAGCAGAACCCATAGAGTTACTGCGGGAAACAGGGTAATTTCAGTGTCACTGAATCCCTTTTGTCAAGCAGGAATCTGTGACAGTCCTTTGTATCCCGATGTGTTCCACTGTAGTACTATAGATAGCGCCGCACATTTTTACACTTGAAAATTACAGGTTAATTTGAAATGCTGAGAGTAGGCTATAGTGGAAGTATCTATGCCCATTATAATACATACATACACACATACAAACATATATTAATGCACACACTCATATACTGTATATACCTTCATAGATTCATACATGCATACTGCACACACACACACACACATACATACAGTTTATGATTCATACACTTATACAGTAGGTGCACTCATACAGTGGTAGTCAGTGATATGATGCAGAATATCATATATATCACAATATAACACTGGAAATACCCATTAATTTGATTGGACTTTCTGTCATTATGCCCAATATAGCCAGATATACAGTATAGTGTATCTTACCACTGGCTACCACTGTGCATGCAGTACATACATTCATACATACATAAAGACACAGCTTTTCTGAACAAAGAAGATCATTGGCAAGCCCACCAGATTTTACTGTGCTGATGATCCAGTTTCAAAAATAACCTTGAGTCATAGGGGGTTATTCAGAGAAACAGGGATTGAGCATCTTGAGGACTGCTTTCCTTCTTCCGGGAGGTAGGGATGCATGTCCAGTTGTTTGACTACCACATATAAAATGCTGAGTTTTAGCACAGCCAGGGACATGCAAGATGGAGAAAACTGCAACTGACATCAGTTCCAACCATACACGTGCAGGTGTGTACCTTTGTGCATAATTAACAGTGTCAGAGCCTCAGCAGGTTGCACACTTGCCTCAGAGGCCAGAAGACTAGAAGGTTGTGGATTCTAGCCACACAATAAAAACTTGACGTACATCCTAATATTAACTCTGTAGTGCAGCGTGAGTGGAGTGCTACGTTCCTGATGTGCTGTCTTTCAGATGATGGTACTTCTTAAAAAAAAAGTAGAGGATTTATATTAAAAAATGAAATAGCATACAAAAACTGTACTGGTATACAAAAATAAGAATAAAAAACCAACCATTATACAGAAAATTGTAAAACTAAGCATATAAAAAATATGAAATAAGAGAATGGGAGAAAAAAAAACACAGACTATAACAGCCACTTAATTGCTGAGCCAGAGGAACAAACAAAAAGAAGAAAGTCCCTTTACCACACATACTGAAGAGTAATTCTTCCACAGCTCAATGATTTGAGGTTAAAAAAACATGTGCACATGCTTCAAATAAACCTTCTGTGAAGTTACTGTGACATTTTACACAATTTGCTGATAAGATGACAGTTTTCGTTGAAACACCCAAGCAAATCAAGCTTACCATAGGTAATACTTTAAAGAGCTAGTGTGCTGCCTAAAACTAATATTATTTTTTAAAAGCAGCCAGCCATTACCTTTCATATCTGATGTACTTTTTGTTTTTCCCTTTGGGTAATTAGGAGATTGTTTATCTGATGTTAGTAGGCATGAAGTGTGGAACATCACTGTGCTTGACAGATGACATCTCTAGTTCTATTCCCCCCACTACACCATCAGCAATGTGACTTCACTGACTGTGACATCACAGATGAGTGACCTGGCAGCTAGTGAGTGGCTCTTCCAGAGCACCTGTGATGTCACAGTAAGTGATATCACACTGCTGATAATGTAGTGGGAGAGGACAGAGACAGATATGTTGTCTGCCAGGCTGAGAGCTGTTCCATATATCCTGTACAGTATTATCACATAGAACGCATTCTAATGAGCAAAAGAAAAAATACTTCAAAAATACAAAGTTACAACTGTCTACTTCTTAAAATTTGTATCATTTTCTAGTCCATCTGTTTTAGTTCCACTAGCATTTTCCAGTCCATCTGTTTTGGTTCCACTAGCATTTTCCAGTCCATCTGTTTTGGTTGCACTAGCATTTTCCAATCCATCTGTTTTGGTTGCACTAGCTCTTTAATACTACAAAACTAGCCTGCAAGGTGCTGTTATGCTACTTTGCTCAAGAGTGAGTAAAAAGGCCCAAACTAGATCAGCATATAGGAATGAGTTATATAGAGGCCATCCTGCCAGCATGGCAGAAAGGTGTCTGCTTGCAATGCCGACAATCCGGGTTCAGGAATGGACCCAGAAGTTAGAGGTCCAGCTGGGGTGAAGAAGGATTGAGTGCCCTCTGGCAACTCTCCTTCTCCAGGAGGGGAGGGTGGGTCAGCTCTTGGTGCATCAGTGGCCCCTAGCGGAGGCCGGGGTGCTGCAAGTAGCAAAGCCACACATCATGGAGGCAGGGACAGATGTTACACTTGCCCTTTGCCTCCAGGGGGTAATTGCAGCATTCACAAAATCCACCCCCAGTGAGTGATGCTTCCACCTCCAACACTGCCCCATTGAGACAATGGTACACTGGGGGAGATCCTGCTGCCATGGCCCCATCCTGGGGGGTAAGCCAGAGCTCATGACTCTATATCCTGGTGAGGGGGCACCTGTCCAGTGGCCTGGGTTTGGGGTTCATGCAGGGGATCGTGGCTGAAGAGTCTCCGCCCATTGGGAGAATGGTGCCGGGGGTCCAAGCCAAAAAAAAAGGAATGTATTATTTAGGGGTTTCTGGCACTGATGTGCTGAAGCTTTTAAAAAATTGCATATGGGTAGTCAAAGAATAAGTGTTCATGTATTTCAAGAACATCCCTGTATGTGGGCATGGGGCAATTTCTCTCACTCAGTTGGATATGCTTATGGGAATTCTGTGTCCCAAGTCATCCATGGCTGTTACTCCACAAGACTTCAATATCCTATGGCTGGAAAAATGCTTGAGCATCAGATTTGCACTAGGGCTTGTGCAGAATGTTAAATTTGCAACGGAAAGGCATTCCACAGAATTTGAGAAAATTCAACTGATTTCAGTCATGTTTGGACTTTCAACATTCTGCATGCAAAATGTTTTTTTGTAAAATAATAATCTGAAGTTCACATAAACCGTGGATTCTTTTTTCACAAACTGCAGAAAATTATTCTGCAGTTTACATGATCTGCAGAGAATTATTCCACAGTTTGCACAGAAATGTTTTTCAAAATTCTGCAGAATTTACAAAGAAATTCCACAAAGCATTCCAGAAGCAGAACTACCACTGCACAATAATTCTGATGGCAGAATTTTGCATTCCACATAGTCCTTGTTTGTGTTTCTTGCTGGGCAAGAAGTGAAAGGCAAAATTGTCGGGAAAGTGGACTTAATAAAAAAAATGATAACACTGACATCTCGTGATGGACATAGACTGGGCATATGACAATTTCCATTTTCTTATTTCTGAAAAGAACACGTTATATAATCTGGGAGATAACCGTGTTTTAGCAGAGACGGTCCAAGGTTTGTTCTGCTTCCAGCATGGAAACTATGGGATTAGCTACTCTAGTACCAATGAATACCATATCTTTTGTCCTGCTTTTAAAATCACAAATACAGACAATACTATATGTGACTTTTTTTGTTTTGGGAGTACTTAAGCACTTTTTTGTCATAAGAAAAGACATTTTAAACTGAATCCTTGGTTTGAGTGCTATTCATTTTCTATATTTGTGGCTGCATTAGTTGTTTAAAGGCACCAAACCTTTTCCTCGTGTGGCTATTACTCTGAACTGTTCTTTTAAAATCATGCAGATGTTACAATAAATGGAAACACTATAGAAAGAAAAAAAGGATTTACCACTCCCATTCCTCCATTTGGCCCAAATCTGAATGACATTTCTTATTTTATTGAACTGAGTCAGCTGCACCAGGGGGATTAAAAAAAAACACTATATAGGCATGCCTCAATGGTAAAGGCAGAAGGTCCTTATAAGCAGCAAGGGATCAGAAGGAAAACCCATTCAGTATTGCCATGTTTCGTTGTATTTTTCATTGGGAATCTTTATTGGAAGCAGTGCTCCTTATCTGCTGGCAAATTCTACATTTCTGTGTTTCTATAGGATCCATGAGGGGAGGCTAGGGGAGGCTAGGAGAGAAGACACATCAGAATTGTTTAGTTTTTTATGATTGATTTATACTTTTAAATACATGTGCTTGTTTTACCTGAATATCTTAATTAATCATTTCAATCCTTTTATGTACCTATAAAAACTCATTTTATTTTGTAGAATGTTGCCACTTGTTGTACTATGCCATTACATGTGTATATGTATTGTACTAGGCTAGGGTAACTCTTGAAAAGGAAATTGGGTTCCAGTGAGTCAACTGAGTTAACAAAATGAACTAAACGTTTTGCCTCTGGTAGTGATTAAATTGTGATCTCCAAGTTTCCAGGCTAGTATGTTCTAACCACTAGACCACATTGAATACCTGCCTACTATAATCATGTCTTCCCTTTTTCATAGAGAATAGTCTACGTTTTGACACTCAGTCCTCACAGCCTATGTTTTCAAGTCATGGTCCATTTTTGATCTTGCTCCTTTGCACCTTCTCAATCCTTTTTACAGGCATATCTTTCCTCAGATATGGGGACTAGAACTGTACTATATACTTATGATGTGGACTTAATAGATATCTCTAAATGGGCATTATGCTATCTCTTCCTCTGCTAATGATGATGTTTATCTCGTGGCACAACATGATTTTATTTGCTTTGCTAACTGCTTCCCTACATTGTTTCCCACTTTAAAGTTGTTCCTGATCAATAATCCAGAGCATGTACTGTGAAGATTCAGTAACCTCAGTGTTGTTTAGGTAGGATTTTGCATTTATATTTTTAACATGCTGTACATAGTAACATATACATTTTTGGTAGGGATGGACTCCAAATCCATCAGGTACAACCCACCTCATAGGCAGGGACCAAGCAGCCCAGTATTTTGTACAAATATGTGATAATTTATAGGTAGTCCCCAACCCACCTTTCTATCCATGGTAATCTGTGATTCTCTTGTAAGCAGAAATTTATATTGGCTGGACTGAAGGTCTGTACTGTCTTCATATCCACTGTTTCTGCTGGCAGGCTGTTCCATAGGTTTACCACCTGCTGGAAGAAGAAGCGCTTTCTAGTGTCACCTCTAACTTTCAACCTCTTAGCTTCAGAGTTTATGTCTCTGTATCTTGCTGGAGTACATCAGATTAAACATCTCTGTCTATTCAACATTGTTGATAGCTTTCAGTAAGCAGATGACTGAGATGATGTTCCCTCAGATCCTTTCCTCCAAGGTCAACATGTTAAGGGTTTCCAGTCTCTCTCCATAGCCCTGATAAGTTTGATAAACAATGTTGCCCCTTCTTGACTGCCCCAGTATCATTTTTACATTGGTGAGCCAAGATTTGCATTCAGAACTCCAAGTGGGTCCAGACTAGGGACTATATTTTGTATATTGTACCTTAGAACATGTAACATTTGTATATTTTGCCTCCCTTACCCCCTATCAGGTTGTACTTGGAAATGAATCATAGCTGAGTGTGCCTTTCCTAGTTACCAGTTTTCAAAAAATAAGTAGACTGTAAATCAGCAGGATTACTTCTCTGTTATGTGCAATTCAGTAGAGCAAGTGGAAATAACTGAAGTGAACCAACTTTAAGCATTAGCTGCACTCTCTAAACCCAAGTATCACGGAGGGCTGGACATACAATCAGTGGGGTGGTGTGCCACTCTTTTAATGTGTTTCACATGACATAGCTAGTATGCATTTTCAAAGCATGTTGAAACTACAAACATTCACTTCCTTTATGGAGCAGAACTTAAAGGTACAAGTACTTAAACTACTAAATGCAATACTTTTAAATTGTGTCACTGGGATGAATATCATTGAAAAAAATCATTAAAGAAATATGACCAAAAAACAAGGACACCAAACAATTGAAATTCTTCAGGGATATAAATGATTTTGAACAGGTAAAAGTTATTAATTGCAGTATGAAGAATAAACAGGTTCTGGTGTATCAACATCTATTTAAAAAAAAAACAGCAGAGGACAGCACATAGGCTACAGAACTGAGGCAGGTGACACAGATCAAAAGAGAACAGTGCCAGGCTAATCTTTTTCAGAAGAGGACCATACCCCACCCCAGTTCAGAAACAGCAAAAGAAACAAGTACATAGGCAATACAAATAAAACAGAAGGATGGCAAAAAAAAAAAAAGAAGGTGGGGGAAAGTTCAGGGCCAAGGGGTACAGTGGATACAGCAGTCAAAGTATGAACAGGTGGAGGAAGTATAGCAGGCAGGTGTACCAGTCTAATCTTTCATTTTACGATGCAGAGGTTGGTATCTCTGCAGATTCCTGTGTAGATAGACCTCACCTTTCAGAATTTGCTCGTTACCCCAGAGAAAATTGGTGGATGGCCCCTTGAGGGCCTATTTCTGATTTTGGATGTTGTGGGCCTTTCGGGCCCCATAGTTCAGCCTAGGAATGCCCAATTTACAATTCCAAGGTGTCACTTTCTACATTTATTGTCATGCCAAGTTGGATGGAACAACTTAGAAAATCCAAAATGGCCACCAAAATCCAATATGGCCACCATATCATTAGTAAGTACTTGATTCGCTAATCATTTCCAAATCCCTAGCTTCCAAGATACCGATTATCAATGATTCATGAACGAGGAGTTTATTATTATTATGTTTAATATAAAGACATATTAAATTAATATAATAGAAACATAAATATAAATAAATGATGCATAATGCATCAATCTGTTTGTTTGTGCCATTGACCCAAAATTGCACCCACTCTGTGAGAATTTGCCACTTTGTTCACAGGATTGCGTGACATGTTCATGTATGTTGTATGCATTTTTAATTTGCATTTCTAGCGTCTAGTTTTTAATTTTAGTTTCTGTTTGTGGATAGCCCTCTAGCAGTACCTGTTAGATTGGTCAATCCATCCAATTTGCCTACTTGTGTTCTTTGTGAGAACCCAATTAGAGATATGGAACTGCAACAAATATTAGGAGAGAATGGGCTGAATACCATCAAGGCTTTTGCAGAGAAATGGTCAGTCAAAAAACCAACTTCCAAGTACACCAGAAACTTCAACCTCTTATGGAATAAGATCTGTGACCAACTTCCCCGGGCCCTGGAGAAAAAAGCCTACCTAGTCATACAAGGTGTCACCAAATTTTCACCAGTGAAAGGAAATTAAACACCAACTCAATGAAACAACTTTCTTCAGATCAATCTTCTGAAGCTGAATTCTCCAGCATACCCAACCCACAGACATCCAGTAGCAGTGTAGTGGTCCATGCAACTCAATGTAAAAGAAAATCGCTGGAATTTAAGAAGGATAAGACCTGCTTCATCTGTGATAAGAAAAGGAAAAGCAGAGGAAATCTGGAAGAAAAACTCCAGAGTTGAACTTGAAGATGAAAAGATTGCATTGCAGGAAAGCATGTTGCACAATGCAAATTCTGATGATGCCCTTTTGTCTGGTGCAGCCAAACATTTGAAGGTCATTGTCACCAATGTTGATGTCTTTGCTGTGGATGTGAAATACCATGAAAGCTGTTACAACACTTTCGTCTATGTCAGCAAGTGAGAGAGACAAACACCAGGTGGATTGGAAAGCATTCAAACAAAGAGTGCTGAAACAGAGTTTCTTCAAATTGTGAGAAGAAAGGTTGTTGAGCAGAAATGTTGCTATTTACTCCTATAGTTACTGGAGGATCTTCATAACCTCTACAAGTTCCATGGATATGAACAAGATGCTGGAATAAATCACAAATTTCAGCTGAAGAATCTTATCAGCAATGAATTCAGGGATGAGATAGGTTTTACTGTGGGGAATATACGGGAATCCTCTCATTCTTCACTCGATAAAAGTAAACCCATATGATTATTCTTTGGCAACCTTGAGAGGAGCTGGTCTTGGAGATAGTGACATCACTAAAGCATTTGCAAAGATAATCAATCGGAAATTAAAAGACAGACAAATTGAGTCACCGCAGTTTCCTATGGCATACGAAGACTTGCATTCTGAGCTTGAAAATTATGAACACATTCCAGAAATCTTCAATGTGATAGTTCCCTCTATAAGCCCTTCTAGGAAGATTAATTCTCTAGGTTATGCGACCATCCCAACAGAAATTCAAGCTACCAAGATATGGTTCATTGCCTAATTACCGGAGAATATTCTCCAAAGTCGATAGTTCTAGCCATGGTCAATCACTGTCTCATCTGAAGTAAAGAAGCAGTCAATCTTCTACATTGTTTGGGGGATGGTGTTTCTTACACAGTCATCAGAAGACAAAACAAGAAATTGGCCCATGATAGCAAATCTGAGAAAAAAAGCACTGAACATGATTCCGCCTGGACAGCCAACTCATATCACAATTGATAACTCAGATGGCAAGCAACAGACATTAACATAAGTCTCAACAACACATGACACTAACTCAATGATTTACATATCTTGAATTTCGTGTCCTGCTGTCATCTGCGATTTTCCAGTACAAGAACAGAACATTCCAAGCAACTCAAAAAGAGAAGTCGAGGAAACCTTTGAGTGCTCAGAACATATTGACTATGAGGATAATAAAATAGGAACGAGAAACCCCCCGCCAATCATCCCATCCTACAATGAGGATGAACAAAGAACCGAGCTTGATCTTCGTTTGAGCAAAGATTGTATTTGGGCTCTGGCAGCAAACATAGAATCTTCCAGATAAGATGAATCTCTTCCAGTACTAGGATCATGGACAGCTTTCAATAAAAAAACAACATGGACCACTACCTTCAAATCTGAAACAGATTTCCTGCCCATTATACCATGTGAACCAGATGATGCAGTTTGCAAATATTACCTTGGCTTTCTCATGGATTTAACAGATGACCTACAAATTGAACACATCTTCAGCCATAGTGATCATGCTGTATTCTACAAGATTGCACAAATAATGTGGAAAGAAGAAAAATAAACAAAAGTGCTTAATTTGATGGGAGGATTTCATGAACTGATGGTGAGGCAGAAGATCCTCTACAAGTGATACAGTGCTATGGGACATTGTGATTGGTGGGTTCAGGTGGGGATAATAGCAGATGGATCCGTTGACCAGGCCTTGGAAAGACGCCACTATTCTAGATCGATGAGGTTACATAAACAGTCCCTCGAGGCTCTCCTATGATTCATGGGAGCCAAGATTCATGGCTCACTAACTAATGGACTATGAGAAAAGCTCATCAACATGAGAAGATCTTTAGCGCAGAATCCCTGAATATTGTCCTCTTGGATGAATCTTTCCCTCAAGTGCAGTCATGAATGCTGGAAACCTCTGGCACCATGGGACAGTGGGTGACAGGCTACATTGGTGACACCAACTCTCTTCTCACCCAGGTCACCACATACAGAGACAAGAATTTGAACTTGCATTGGCAGACTCAACAAGATATTCTACCTTTACTGTTTGAATTCAACCATCAAAACTACTCTCGGTATTTGACATGGCATCATGTAGTCCTCATCAATCTGAAAACCATCAAAGAGAATGCATACAATGAACTGCAGGAATATGGCATTGGGGCTAGTCTGTCCAGTGAGGTGTTCTCCATTATACCTGGTGATCAATTGACTGAGTTCCCAATCAACAGAGAGGTCAAGGTGAGGGGTGGACCCATGAGATGCAGTTCCAGTACATCTGAGGAAGCTGCTGTTGACTTCGTTTTGGATTCCCACAAGCTCACTAAAATGTGTTTGTCGCTAAAGGAGAAGATGCTTCTGAAAACATCGGCCACACACAGTGAGTTGACTTATGGTGCCATGAAGAACATGATGGTCAAGTGGAAGAGCTAGTGAAGAAACTTAACACATATTCAGATCCATGTCAGGGTGTAGCATGACACATCACAACAAGCATTGAAATACCGCCAGCAATAGTAGAGGGCCTTTTGAAGGCAAGAGCTACAGGGGAAGTTATGTTGAGTGCATTTATAAATGACAGCCTCCAATCAAGGAAAGCTGGTTTCTTCGAGCCCATTAAATGCAGCAGAATTTCCACAGGAATGGGCAATAATAAAAGAAACCCAAAGTGGAACCAGTCTTGAAAGAAGACCGTCAGGCTCTTGGTATCATTGTTTCAAAATGCCCTGACAAGAAAGATGCATTTTTTCATCCACTCACAACATGTAATAGCAACTCCAGATGGAAACCTCTACAAACCTAATATCAGACATGTCTTAAGAAATGATCTCATTGATGAAGCAGAATATTGAAGTTCTTCTCCTCCTCCATTACACTTAGTGTACATATACGATGCCATGGCAATGGTCAGAGCAGTTCCTGCACAGTGTACATGGAACAGCCTTTGGAAAGCACTTCTTGCAGCATTCACACCTCCATCTACAGCAAACCCAGTGGAAGTCATTGTCATTTTTGATAATTGTAAGGGTGATCAGGAGTTCTCAGTGAAACAGCAAGAACAAACTGAGCAAACAGTAGGAACAGGAGGAATGTGACTTCACATGGAATCAGATTCACAAGAGATGCCACATGGAAAGGTGTATCAGCAGTACCTTCACAGCAACAACAAAACAGATCTCATACAGCACTTCAATGAGTATGTTAGACAAGAGGATGTCAGAAGAAACTTACAATACCCACTTACTATCAGCAATGGCAGAAGCACGTATACTATATATCCAGATTCAGAAGAATCCGTGTTTTCCTGCAACCATGAGGAGGCAGATACAAGGATAGTGCTGCATTGTACTATCGCAAAAGGCCCAGTTGTTGTCCAAGCAAGAGATACAGACATCCTCTTCCTGATGGTTTATGCTTCTGCAAAGACCTTTCCAGATTCATCATGGATGCTCCAAATTGACCCCAACATATTTGTAAACATAGAATCTATATATAATCACATTGGACACGCTGCAATTCTCAGTTTGCCAGCATACCATGCTGTCTCTGGATGCGACGCAGTGAGTTACTTCTACAAATAATCAAAGAAATTAGTCTTTCAACATTCACACAGGGTCAAAGAAAGAATAAATCTCCTTTGAGGGCTTAAGGAAAGCACATATGCCTCACAGGACACTGAACAAAACATCAAGACCTTCATTCAACACTGCATGTACAATGGTACAGGAGGAGAGGATCTGGTAGACACACAAGTAAGGCAATACAATAATCTGAAAGTGAAGACTACACAAATGATTCTATGAGATCCAATGAGCTTATGTCAGCACATAAAGAGAGCAAATCACATAGGCTACTATTGGCCCCACAGCACAAAGCAAGAGACCCTGAAAGTTGACTCTTGTTTGTCAGGATGTAAACAAGAGGATGAAATACTGAAACCTGTGTGATTCACTGTGTTTCAGTTACCTGACGTCCTACATCATAGAAGAAAGGGTGGAAGGTTAGCTGGCCGACGATGTACAGCTAACGGAGATGAGACAGAAGATGAAGGTGAGTCAACACCTCAAAGACACACACAGAAGACCAAACAAAAACCTTCGACCACAGCACTAGTGACTGATTGTACAGAAGATGATGACATTGAAAATGACACATCGGCAGCCCAATGAACAAACTTCTGTGGATGAATCTTCAAACTTCGGGAGTTAATGTGACAGTTCAGATCCAAAGTGGACTCCAATATAATGACTTCAAAACTGGACATTACAACTAAGGTGTACTGTTGACCCAAAATATTCATAGTGTTGGGTCAGATCATTGATAAAATGACTTAATTCTAAACAACAAATCAACACATACAACATTTTTATTTTAAGCATTACTGTATGTACTTCAAACTATTTTATCAGTAAATTACCTTGTGAATTCAGTTGTTTTATGTAGTATTAATGTGTGCATTTGGTCCTGTGTCTAACAGGGAGCCTTAAAGCAATAAATAGATGTCATAAATGCTCATGAATAAATGTTCAATATATAGATGTTCATAAATCATTGATAATCAGTATCTTGGAAGCTAGGGATTTGGAAATTACTAGTGAATCAAGTATTTACTAATGACATGGTGGCCATATTGGATTTTGGTGGCCATTTTTGATTTTCAAAGTTGTCCCATCCAACTTGGCACAGCAATAAATGTAGAAAATTACACCTTGGAAATGTAATTTGGGCATTCCTAGGCCGAGCTATGGGACCCGGAGGGCCCACAATGTTCAAAATCAGACATAGGTCCCTGAGGGGCCATCCACCAATTTTCTCTGGGGTAACAAGCAAATTCTGAAAGGTGAGGTCTATCTACACTGGAATCTGCAGAGATACAAACCTCGGCATCGTAAATCAAAAGATTAGGCTGGTACACCTGTCTATAGTAGAAGAAAAGGTGTCTGCTGTGGGTATCAGCTGTGGGGCCAGCCACTCTGCCCTAATCAGTACAGCCTCTGACATCAGAACAGGACTGCACATCTAGAATGACCCTGGACACTTGTATTTACAATTTATGTAAGTTGTCCACTGATTCCATTATGTCGTGTAGCAAAGCTTAACCACAAAGTCATATTCTAGTATTTTTGTATACTGCTTTGCCCTGTCAATGAGGTGATTTTTTGAGCTATCTCATTCTGTGATGTTTAGCCAACCCTCTGTTGTCATAACATGTAGTTGGATTTTAATCCCAATACATAATGTCTATAGTTATACTATAGCCTACATACTTTAAGAAATGCATTTGCCTGCAAACTGTGTTACTACAGCTCCCTATCTGTGATCCAACACTTTCAAAAGCTTAGGTCCCTAAATATATGTTGTTTTAATTAGGGGGCAATCATGGTGTTGATTCATCACTGGCTATTGTGACTATACAACTTCCTGTTTGAGATCTAATAATATACAGTAGTTGCTCTATATAGCTTTCAGATCACTAATAATCAGATCATTGGCTAGTATTAGTTAGTACTACTTCATTGAGTACACTACATTGCAATGTATTCTTGGGGAAGCTAACAGAATCCTAGCTATTTTCTCTCTAAGTGCACCATTAATAATTGTTGAACTTTCCAAGATGTGGGTAGTACCTTTATTATTGTTACTCAACTGAGACCCCCTCCTCCTTAGAGATATAGTTGTACACCCTGTTTTACCATGTAATTACAATTGAAAGGGACACAGTCATGCATTTATGAGAGTGGCCATCTGTGGCCTCCTGACTGTTCAGACTTGGCAGAATAGCTGGTGAGCCTCCACCCACACTGAACTGTAAATCACTTATATTGCTATTAAAGCTGCATAATGTCTCTGGTCATAGCACCACATATTATCTTTTAACTGTCCAGTTGTACTGGATTAAGGGTAACAAAAAACTACTAACAATAATTTTTACCCTATTAAACATTGTCATACTACTTCTCATGTGCTCTGGTAATGTTGTGCTTAACCCAGGTCCCCCAGATTTTTGCCTAATTACCTCCAATTGTGCTAAGTTACCAGGGTTAAAAACTGTGACAATCAATGTCCAAAGTCTAAATAACAAGCTACAGTATATAGTGTAAAAATCTGGATATACCTAATCAACCCACATTATTCAACTACTCACAGAAACCTGTCTTACTAGTTTTATAGATCAGAGTGTCTCTGTGATTCCTCAGTATACCTAATATTGGCTGGATAGGATTTCTAGAGATGGCGGTGTAATCCTTTATGTAAAAGACAAGTTCTCCTTACCTATTATTAACTTTTTGTCTATACCCCTGGACTTCGAATGCCTTGAAGTCTCAGAAGTCATGACTCAAAATGAAATCATCAATATTGTTGGATGTTATAGACCTCCTTCTGGTGGTTTATAGCTAATTAGCCATCTAACTTATTTCCTTAGTTCACACAGTAATGAAACCATAATTTGGGGGCATTTAAATCTGGATTGGCTCTCATCAAAATTTAATGACCTGAAGTCCCTCGGTGATGATTTTGTACTACAACAAATGGTTACTGAACTTACAAGACCCAATGCTTAAAATCCATCCCATTCCTCATTATTGGATGTAATACTTAGCAATAGGCCACAAAAAAATCATAACTACAGTACTACTGTATTTGATAATGTCTGTGATGACCACAATGTGGTGGCTTGTGTCAGAGACTCAGGGAAATCATTTGTAGAACCTACCTTCCATTATAAATGAAGACTTCTTTACTGCTCAGCCACTGCTATTGCCTCACCTCTTGCTGACCTCATAAACCTATCCTTCTCTCATGCTTCTGTCCCTTCTGCCTGGAAGCATGCTACTGCTATTCCCCTCACAAAAGGAGGTGACCCCCTCTGTGACTGCTAACTACAACCCCATCTCCCTTCTCACCATCCTTGCCAAGTTACAGGAATGCATTGTTCTTTCCCAGCTATCTCCCTTCCTCAACCCCTCTTCATTCTTCACACCTTTCCAATTGGGTTTTCAGACACACCACTCCACATCCACCTCCCTCCTTCCTCAGGCTCCCCAAACCCATCCTCACTGGTATGGATCAGGGCCACATCACCTATGTCATTTTTGTCAACCTGTCTAAGGCATTTGACACTCTCCCATCCCCTTCTCCTTTCCAAACTCTTGGCTGTTGGTCTCTCAGGAGCTGCCACCAGTTGGTTCCACTAATACTGTACCTAGATGGTAGGACGCAATCTGTCAAAACAGACAACACTCTTTCCCCACCCCTCCCTATAAACTCAGGGGTCTCTCAAGGCTCAGTTCTTGGACTATTGTTATTTTCTCTTTTTCTAACTGACCTTCCCACAGTCTGCTCATCTAAATCCATACACATGTATGCGGATGATACAGTTCTGTATATTTTCAACCACTTCATTGCTGATGTGGCATCCAGACTCCAGCTTGATGTCAATAAAGTTCAACACTGGCTCAAACCAGCTATTTCTGAATTCCAAAAAGACAGACTCCATGTCTTTTGGCATGAAGAAAATACTCTCCAGGCTCCCAACCCTCCTGTCTTTCCACACATTAGACAGATCCCGCTGGAGGATGTTACCTCCATCAGGTACCTTGGAGTATGGTTCAGTCAACCAACACCTCAGTTTCTCTGGCCATGAGGATGCCATACTCAAAATAATTGTACCTCAAGCTTGGTGTTTTGTACCGAAACCATGACCCCATCCCTTTGCCAGCATGCCTTGCAATCATCCAGAGAATGATCCTTCCAATCTTTGAGTACGGAGACATGGTCTACAGTGCACCCCCTGCTGCTTCCTTTGCCAGATTGGATACACTTTTTCATTCCTTCTGCTGCTTTGCACTTGGCATTTCTCCCCACTCTCACCACTGTTCTCTGTACCAGTGTCTATCTCTTGCCTCTCTTGAGGAAAGATACTGTTCCCACTGCATCAAACTTATAAATAAATTCTGGTTTGGCACCATCCCCCCCACCACCTCTCATCTTCCCTTTCCCTACCTCTTCCATCCTCTCACTTATTTAGGAGCTTTGATACACGTACCCTGGCTATCCCCTTCACTTATACCTCTGCTGGTCAAGCTGCTTTCTATCACCAATTCCCCAAACTCTGTAAGGCCCTCCATAATGCCTACTCATCTCATGCCCTCTCCACTCTCCTCCATGACCTTACTTCTCCACCTGTAACTGCCCTAACCCCTACCAGCCCCTTCCCCCACATTACAAGCTCCCCTCCTATTATCTTTTCTGGTATTTTAAATTGTACTGTCTGCATCCATGCCTATCATCAAATGCACTTGCAACTTTGTACTGCCCATGCCATGTATTGACTATGTAATACAGCAAATGTATCTGTTGTTTCTACTTTGTTATTCTACATGTTAATATGTGATACAACAAATGTATACATTATTTTATTACCTTGCTATTCTACCTTGTTTCTCATGCTATGTATTGTTATTGCCACCCATGGCCTACTACCCCCAGGATGCATCTGGAAACAAGCTGTTAGATCAGTATACCTTTCCTGGTGAAACTTTTAAATAAATAAAAATGAAAAAAGAGTCTAATACTTCTGTCAACTCTTCGCAAATGAACCATGCACAAGGTACTTGTGGTGCAAACAGCTAAACAATGCTCCTTTTCTACGATGAGCTGATGCACACATACACCCAATAACATCCAGGATCCAGAGCTTCTTTTAATCATTTATTTCACCAGCAATACACCATACCTGATGCGTTTCGGACTATAAGTCCTTTATCAACCTAGCTTCATCCATGATCTGCCTTAAATTAATTGGTGGGATTCTTATTTGGCTCCCTCTGTTCACACAGCGGTGGACTATTTAATCAACAAATTCTCTCTGTTATAAATTGATATATGCCTCCAGTGAAACAGAGAGTTAAGAGAAAAATCTGTCCTTGGTTTACTAAAGAAATTAAGCAGGCATTGAGAGATAGAGATAGCCACTGGCTAGAACCAGAAAAAACAAACTGACCCTTGATTGGATGTTTTTTAGGCAAAAAAAGGAACTCATGCACTAAATTAATCTATACGGCCAAATCAAATTACTATATAAGCCTTCTAAAAGGTAGCAAAAGTGATCCTTCCAAATTCTGGCAGCCAATCAAATCCATAGAAGGAGAAGAAGCACCTCCCTTGTTACCATGAAAGATTGTGGCAAACAGCAAAACTATTACTGTTATGCAACTCATTTTGGAAGACCTTAATTCACACTGCATCTGTTGGAATGGCTTTTGACCAGTCTTATGCTGCTGCAATCCCCCTAACAAATTATAAAGCGATCTCCACCGATTAACAGCACCGACTGCCAGTCTGCTTCCAGACCATCACCTATAAACAGGTGGAAGACATGCTACTAACCCTTGTTACTAAAGTGAGCACAGGGACAGACAATTTGGAACCATTTTTTGCCGAATAACATGTTGGAGTTGCACCACAGCCACCATCACGTCCATGGATTACTCATCTCACATTGCACTATTTTTTACTTTTTCTAGTTGGGGCATTGGGATAGGGCACCCCAATATCACTCTTATGCTTCTGGGGGTGGGGGTCCTGAGAGGAGTGTGGATGGGAGATATCTCTAATTTAAAAAAAATGGCAGTCACGGTAGAACATGGCATTCTCCACTGTGTCCAAGATGGCTGCCACACTCTACTGCACATGCGCAACTGTTAACAAATGCTCAGTAGAATGTGGCAGCTATTTTGGACACAGCAAAGTGTGCTGTGTTCTGCTGTGATCCCTGTTTGTTTTTTTGTTTGTTTGTTTTTTAATTAGAGCTATCCCCCCACATGATCTTCCCTCTTAGCACTCTCCCACGGAAGCATAAGACTGACACTGGGGGTGCCCAATCCCCCAGTGTCCCAATCAGGACTGACAATTTTTTTATATTCCTCCACCTGACCCTCCCTCTCAGTGCCCACCCCCCCAGAAACAAGAGTGACACTGAGGGTGCCCAATCCCACAATGTTGCCATCCAATATACTTTTTTTTTAAACCCTGTAAAATAAAGCTATAAATCAAAGTCTTTTGTGGTCATTCCTTCCCCCTCACCTGACCCTTCCACTCAGCACCCACAACCCCCCACTCCCCCCAAGCCCTTACTTACCCATCGGGGGTTCAATGTTGCAATCCTCTCTGGACCGCAACACCTCTTCACTCTTCAAAGCTGGACTGCAAACTGAAGAAACATGTATGGGGTTCAACGTATTTCAATGGCGTTTTGAACAGCGTAGGGTCATCTAGCCACAGACAGTAACTGCCTGGCAAAATATGCACAAGCAAAACAGCAGCACACACAAAAAAGGTCAGGAGCAACAGCAACCCTACTACAACAGTGAACCCCACTGAATATAAGTGGACTTTTTGTTCTATGTGGGGGGCTGCACTCCACACACACCACAGGCTTAAAATAACCAATTCTGGGGGGTCGTGTACTTCGGGAATGGGGAGAAAATCTGGAAGTGGAAATTACATTTTGAAAATCGATATATAAAGTTGCAGCAGGAGCAGACCTGGTGGGAACTGAACCGCAGTCCCAGGTCTCCTGCTGTGCCATGTGCTGTTACTCTAGCCACTACACCACGGGAGTGGCTCGACAAGCACCCCAGTACACAGCAACTCGATTCCTCCAGAGGATGAGTGCAGAGTGACAGGGTTAGCAGTAATTCCCTACCACCATTCTAACCCCTGTTGCTCTAAACCCTCTCATGCTTTACACAGACTGGTTCTTTCAGCGCTCTTCTTGCTGTGCTATTATGACCTGGCACCATTTTGAACTTGGTGCCATAACTTGGCCATGTTTGCATATTTTTGGCCTAAATTTTCAACATGCCTTCTTTGGAACCCTGCCTCATGAAAAATGGCACTAACATTAGACAAATATGTCCCAAATGGTGATTCTGTGGTCCCTTCACAAAATCACCTTTCGGGCAGGAGTTGAAAATTTTCTGTCATTGTTCATGACGTGGGGTCATAAGAAGGCTATGTTCCAAATCTGGTGTAAAAATATAGAAAACAAGTTATGAGGCTATGCTGAATTTACAAATGCAGGCTCATAAGTTTGGTAATATTCAATATTTTTACCCCAGATTTTCAACATAGTCATTTCTTTAGAGCACCTCATGAATGTGACAGCTGTCATTTTTCAACTCCTGCCCAAAATGTGTTTTTGCATCTAAAAGTTGATTTTGCATTCCTGGCATGGAATCACCTTTTGGACAGGAGTTGAACATTTTCTCTGCCCTTCTTCAGGAGGCAGGGTCCTAACAAGGCCATGTTGAAAATTTAGTGTAAAAATGCTACAAAAACAATAAATGTATAACACAGGTTCACAGCATTGTAATTTTCAATATTTTTTACCCCAAATTCCTCAGCTGCAGCCCAATCGGCTCTGGCCAGAATTTGTTTCTTAGAGCAGGATCCCCTATGTTAACAGTGCCTATAGCACATCTATTCAATCTCTCCCTAACTAGCCATGAAATCTCCATGCTTTAGAAAATGACTCACTAATTCCACTCTTCAGAGCTGGTGATAAATCCATGCAAGTAGGTAATGGCCTATATCAATCTTGCCTTTCCTAGCTAAGGCCTAGGAAAGCCTAGTCATTTAAACAGGTTTGGATGTGTCTGACCACATATAATTAAATTATGCCATCCCAATCTGGTTTCTGGTTTCTACATACAGTAGTACCACTACTGCAGTCATCAAAGTGACAAATGTTCACTTCCCTTGGCTATAAGCTTGAAATGACTTGTAGACTTGTAGGAGGGCAGCGGTAAAGGCCAACAAGATGCTTGGATGCACCTCTAGGGGGCTTACCTCCAGAAGGAGAGAAGTGATACTCCTACTGTATAACTGCTTGGTGAGGCCGCACCTCAAGTACTGCATGCAGTTTTGGAGGCCACATTTAAAGAGCAACATTGAACTCCTGGAGAGGGTCCAGAGGAGGGCAACCAAAATGATTTGGGGCTTGGGGGATAGGACCTATGGGGAGAGGCTCGAAGAGCTAAATATGTACACATTGGAAGAGATAAGGGACTGGGGGAACATGATAGCGGTCTTCAGGTACATGAAGGGGATAAATACAGGAGGAGCAGTCAGGGTGCTCCGAAGGAAGGAGGGGGGGCAACTAGAGGCATGGGTGGAAGCTGGAGGGAGATTCAGGGAGAAAGGAGGAGGTGCTACTTCACTGAGAGGGTGGTAGAGCCATGGAATGCGCTGCCCAGGGGGCTGGTGGAGGCAGAAATGGTGGAGGGGTTCAAGAGGGGGTGGGGCAGGTACAGGGGAAGGGTTCTGGAAGAAAAGCCAGTGCAGTGAGAATATCCGGGACTGGGAAGGGAGAAGCCATAGAGGGAGTGGGGGCCAGCAAGGTCAGCTTCCAGGATGGGGGCTGACCAAACGAGCAGACATGAAAGACCATTAGGCCTATTCTGCTGGCTTTTTAGTATGTTAGTAAATGGCTGCCATTCTTCTTCACCTCAGTAAGGCTTTTGATATGGTCCACCATCAAATACTCCTGCATAAGCTGTCTACTATTCATATTAGTCAGCACGTTTTACCCTGATTCAAATATTACTTGATGGGAAGACAACAACAAGAACAACTTCATTCTGAGGGCTATTTTCCTCCTCTTACAGATCCCCAAAGGTGTGCCACAAGGGTCTGTCCTTGGACCACTATTATTCACTGTATATACTAATGATCTTGGAGAAGATATTGGGGATGTCAAACTGCACTGCTACACAGATGATACAGTGCTATATGCAACCAAATCTAATGGGCTAGAAGCTTGAAATGACCTCCAGGCCACCTTCAGTGTTGTTCAACTGAAACCGTATGCTTCTAAACTCCTTCTTATTACTGTCAAAACAAAGTACATGATGTTTTCCCCCAACAACTAGTTGTCAACTGGCCCCTCCACTCTTGGCATCCTTACTCTTCCAGAAGATAAACTGCAGTTGATAAAGGAAAGGAGAGGAGAGGGGAAATTGTTTAACCAGGAAAGGCACACTAAGCCAAAGCTTTTTTCCAGATGCGACCTGGGAGCACAAGGAAGTTAAGTGACTTGCTCAGGGTCACACAGTATGTAAGCTGGGGCTGATAGGATTCAAACCCAGGTCTCCAGGTTTGCAACTTAATGCTCTTAATCACTACACTATACTGCCTCCTTCATTGGCAGGTGGTAAGGAATTTCAGATACAAAGGAGGATGGCTAGATAGTAATCTTTCTTTTAGTAATCACATGAAAAATGTATGTAAGACTCGTGGCAAGGCTGGGCTTTTATTATAAAAATGAATTTAGCCTGTAAAACCCGAGTCAGAGTTACATTTTTACCCTTGTCTGCTCATAGGGACTTAGTGTATAGAGGTGCTGCTAGTGGGAAACTTGCCAAATTGGATGTCCTTTATCATAGGGCACAGATTTATTACTGTGCTGCCTGCACAAACTCACCAAGGCACCCTTTGTGCATTGGTTGGTTGGCCTTCCCTTACCGTTAAATGACTCAAAAATCTTTATTTGTGATCCTACAAATCTCCTAGGCATGGTGTACCACATTATACAGGATCTCTGACTTATTCTGTAACATCTCTAGTTTACATCACCTAAGAACATGCAACTATGTTTTGCTTGAAACTACCAGAACTGCATCCAAATATGGCAAAATGGCTTTTGGTTGGCTTGCTCCAACATATTGGAACAAACTGCAGGCCTTCCTGTAATTGAACTCTATTGTGAACCTTGTACCTTCAAAATATTGCTCAATACCTATTGCACTGACAGTTGTACCTGCTCATAGGCCCACTATTAGTATTTATTGCATATTGATCGCTGTTTTAATGCTATCACAACTATAAGAACCGTGATATCCTATTATATTATGTCTATATTATATATTTTGCTTTTGTTCTGTATATCTTATTTGAATTATCAGACTATGTGCTGCTTGTAATTTGTTCTATTCGTCTTCTTGTATACTTGTAATCACTATGATTTTTCTGTACTGTGCTAACCAGGATCTCCTAGAAAATAAGCATTGCTCATTTGAACTGTTCCTGGTAAAACAAACAAAATGAAAAATGAAAATGAAAATATTGTACATATTATAACATCATCCATCAATACATCATTTCTAAACTATCAGCAGATCAGCTACAGATCCTAAATAGGGGCCTAAACTATATTCAGACACCTTATTTCAACCTATTTTATACTGTTTTAGATTGACAAAGGTTTGTATGGACATGTAGGATAAAGTACTTTTTTCTGTTCAAAATAAATGAGACAGTGGGGAAAACATTGGAGGACTAGAACTATGGGAAACACATGAAGAGCAACTGACTACAGCTATGGATAATAAGGAATTCAAGTGAAAAACAAAATTCTGCCCTCCTCCATCATAGGCTACAAATGTGTTCTCAGGATTCTGTGAAGAAGAGCTTAAATAATGTGTGGAGGAGGGTGAGAATATTTTTTCCCATAACTTTTCTAATAATGAATAAAACATTAGAAGACATGGGACCAAACATTTCAGTGACTATCAAGTCAGCAGATAAAGAAGGGTTGATAGGTGATATAAACAGCATAACTGCTGACCAAAAATTCTATAAACTCATATCAATCAACCCTACTTTGATTTTTTTCAGAAATGATAGATGAGCACTTGGATGACTTGTTTGGTAAAAATATTCTTTTTCTGCTATTAGTTTAGTATTTAAAGGTGGATCATCCCAATAGGGCTACCTTCTCCCTAAGTTCTATAAGGACATTCAGAAACCCCACTGTAGACCCACTATAGTAGGCAATGTGTCACTAATGGAAAAGGTAGACACATATGCAGATTCTCGCCTTAGGGAAACAGTGACATGTTTAAGGTTATATCTGACAGATATAGAGATAGCTTGGAGGTAATGGAGAATATGCCAGTGGATGAGAACAATTTGGTTAGTGACACTAAGTGTCAAATCACATGGTTTATCATCTGGACCACAGTTGCCAAGGGGGGAGAGCCAGGAGAATCAGGAGTCTTAGGAACACCCCCATGGGAACATGCAGGTACATAAGTTGACTACAGGAACAGCTAAATCAGACAGGGAGGGCCAGGCAGGTGAAGAATGCATAACGAGTGATACAGGGGTTGGGTAGAGCACATAGGAAAGGAAACCCCATCTCCGCAAAGACATAGACAGAGTGGAGGCTATCCAGAGGAGGGCAACCAAAATGGTGCAGGGTCTGCACCAGAAGACATACGAAGAAAGACTAAAGGAGCTTAATATGTATATCCTTGAGGAAAGAAGGGAGAGATGGGACATGATAGAAACTTTCAAGTACCTCAATTGAATCAATAAAGTCCAAGAGGGTAGCATCTTTCGGAAAAAGAGGTGTGCAAGAACAAGGGGGCACAATTTGAAGATAGAGGGGGGATGGCTCAGAGGTAATGTGAGGAAGTATTTTTTTACAGAGAGGGCTGTGGATGCATGGAACAGCCTCCCTGAGGAGGTCGTGGAGTCAAGAACAGTGGGGGAATTCAAGAATGCATGGGACAGACATAAGGCAGCCCTAGTGGGGGGTAGGAGGAAGTAAGCTGTTGGTTAACTAGGATCTGCAGCTTATCTGTTAGGTAGGAAAATGGGCAGACTAGGCAGGCCAAGCAGTCCTTATTTGCCGTCACATTCTATGTTTCTATGTTTCTATGTTTCTAAACCAGGGTAGGGGGAAGACGCTGATGAGGGAGAACAAAAGCAGAGGAAGGGCAGACTGTAACACATGGAAGGTCATGCTAATGAATGCCCGTAGCCTAAGTAAGGTTCCAGACCTGGAGGTCTTGTTGGCAGATGCAGACCATGGCATAGCAGCAATAACAGAGACATGGTACTCTGTTAATCATGGCTTTGAAGTCAGCGTACCAGGCTATACACTGTTCAGGAGGGACAGGGAGGGTTAAAAGGGTGGGGGAGTGGACCTGTACATCAGACATAGTATAAAGGCTACAGAAATTCAAGGAAGACAGGGGGAGGCCGAGGTAATGTCAGTCACCCTGGAGCCAGGGAAATGAACAGCAATATGTACAGGGTGCTCTACAGACCTCTGGCACAGTGGGAGGAAGTAGACAGGGAACTAGTGGAGAACACATACAACATGTCAGCTAAAGGTGAAATCCTGCTACTGGGGGATTTCAATATGCCAGACATGGATTGGGCCACCCAGGTGGCTGCTTCAGCCAGAAGCACAGCCATCCTAGAATCCCTGCAGGGGATTGGACTCTGGTAGCTGGTGCATGAGCCAGCCAGTGACAAGTCAGTCCTGGATCTGGTATGGACCAGTGAAAACAGAGTTGAAGAAATACCGGTGGAAGGGCAGCTGGGGTCCAGTGACCACCACATGGTGTGGTTCAGCTTGAAGACATGGGGCCTGATTCTAGAACATGTTACACCTGGCACAAGATGATTTATGCCAGCCCCTACAGCATAAATCACACCTTGCACCATGCGTTCCACAAGTCGTGATTACAAGAGGCGATTTACGCCATGCCGTATGCAGGTTGCACTAAAGGTGGGCTCCACCAGCCACTACGCCTACAACCTACTGCAGCAGTGCACAAGGGTGGGTTACAGCACCAACTATGCCTTATTCTGGAAGGGTGGCTGCCGTAACCCACTTATGCCATTCCAGAACCCGGTATGGCATAGCAGGGTTAGACCATCATGAAGGTGGTCTAAAGGGCATCTGTTCTGGGGCAACAATGGATGCCCTCCTCAGCACTGTGGAAAGCACTTACACTTGTCCCATGTACCCCCCAGCACAGTCATTCCCCCGCTCTGAAGTTCGGGGACCTCCCAGTTACGTATTTTTCCATGCCCTCCTTGCACCTGTGCCACCCAGCCACACCCCCAAGGCCCACAGGTGAGTGCATCAGTGATGCAGGGTGGGGGGCTTGGGGCAGTTAACTGCTGGCCGTGATTTGTGGCACGCAGGTCCATTGCGCCATTCCTGTGGCACAACCCTGCGGCTGCCGCAAGTCATAGGGCGTAGGTGCTGGGGACGCTGCCTATCTTAGAATAGGGAGCAGGGTCCCTGGTGTAGTGCCGCATGGCGCAACTTGCATATGCCTTCAAGTTGCACCATGTGACTTGGAATCGAGCCCATGGAATCAATTAAGCCACACAAGGGCAAAAGTATTCAATTTCAGGAGGGTGGATTTCACTGAAATGGGTAGATATATACAAGCAGTGCTGGGGAAGGGAGGGGTAATAGAGGGGATGGAAGAACAATGGGAGAAACTGAAATAAGCCATAGTGGAGATAACAAACCAATGTGTCAGGATAGTGGCTAAAGGAAAAAGAAGAAGGAAACCACTGTGGTTCTCCAAAGAGATGGGGGACAACGTCAGGGCTAAAAGGCTGAGTTTCAGGAAATATAAGGGGAGCCAAAGGGAAGAGGACAGGGAGGTGTACCTTGAATGTCTAAGGGAAGCAGGGAAGGCTGTTAGGAGGGAAAAGGTGCAGACAGAAGAGGATTTAGCATGTTCGGTAAAGAAAAGGGATAAGGCATTTTATAGGAACATCATTGAAAGAAGAAAAACCGGCGGGGGGGGAATAGTGAGGCTTAAAGAGGAGAATGTATAGTGTAAGGAGGAGGATCTGGACAAGGCAAAAATACTGAACAAATACTTCTGCTCAGTTTTCACTATGGAGGGGGAAGGTCAAGGAACACAGTTGGGTTGTAGAGGCAATGGGGGGGGAAGAAGTGGACACCAATCCCTTCACTGTGGAGAGATTTCTGGAAGAACTCACAAAGCTGAAGGTGAATAAGGCCATGGGGCCAGACAGCATCCATCCAAGGATATTAAAGGAGCTGCAAAGGGAACTAGCAGCACCTCTAGTGGCCCTGTTCACAAAGTAACTCAACAAGGTTGTCATTCCAGAAGTCTAGAGGAGGGCACATGTAGTCCCACTGCACAAAGCGGCAGTAGGGAGGAAGCGGGGAAGTGTAGTCCAGTCAGCCTCACCTCAGTGGTGGGAAAGATCATGGAGACACTGCTGAAAGAAAGGATAGTGGCACATATGGAATCCAGAGGTGCTCAGGATCTGAGGCAACATGGATTCACAACAGGAAGGTCATGTCAAATGAATCAAATAGATTTTTTTGATTGTGTGACTAGGGAAGTAAACCAGGAAGGAGCGGTAGATGTCGCCTACCTAGAGTTCAGCAAAGCCTTCAACACTGTCCCACATAGAAGGCTGATTAACAAGATGGGTAGTCTGGGCATCAGAGACAAGGTGGTGAACTGGATTAGGAACTGGTTAACAGACAGGAGGCAGAGGGTGGTGGTAAATGGTGTACATTCTGGGGAGAGGGAGGTGACCAGTGGGGTATCACAGGGATCAGTACTAGGACCAGTCCTGTTCAATGTCTTCATTAGTGACATTGCAGAGGGGCTGGAAGGAAAAGTCTGCCTGTTTGCAGATGACACCAAGATCTGTAACAGGTTGGATACTCCAGAAGGGGTGCAGAAAATGAAGAGGGACCTGGAGAAGCTTGAAACATGGTTGGAGAAGTGGCAACTGAGGTTCAATGCAAAGATGCACAAAATAATGCACCTGGGTAGAGAGAACCCTGGGGAGAGCTACAGGTTGGTTGGGGGAGGCGCTGACTGTTACCAAAGAGGAAAGGTACCTAGGGGTTATCATCTCTGATGACCTTAAGGTACCAAAACAGTGCACAAAGGTGGCAGGGAGGGCCAGTGACATGCTGGGTGCATAGTCAGGGGTATCACTAACAGGAGGCAGGATGTGGTGATGCCATTGTATAAAACACTAGTAAGGCCTCACCTGGAGTACTGCATGCAGTTCTGGAGGCCACACCTGCACAAGGACATATATAAGGTGGAGACTATCCAGAGAAGGGCAACAAAGATGGTGCAGGACTTTCACCACAAAGACATATGAGGAGAGACTAAGAGACCTCAATATGTACTCACTGGAGGAGGGGAGACAGTGGGGAACATGATTGAAACTTTCAAGTACCTCAAGGGCATAACAAGGTATAGGTGGGAGACCTTTTCCAATGTAGAAAAAGTACTAGGACAAGGGGTCACAATACAAATTTGGGAGGGAGTAGATTAAGAGGTAATGTGAGGAAGTCTTTCTACACAAAATAATAATAATAATACAACTTTATTTTGATGGCACCTTTCCAAAACCAAGGTGCCGAACACAATTTAGAAACATACGCATATTACACACATTACAGCGGCTTAGTTAATATGACAAATAACTGAACAAACTTCTAAAATTAAGATAAATACAGCCAATCAGTCAATCAGTCACTGAAAGCTTGGTGCCAAAGATGGATTTTTAGGACTCGTTTAAAGCTCACTCATGCAACTGGCAGAGTAGAGAATTCCAGAGAAAAGGGGCCACATGCATAAATGCCTGGGCCCCAGAAGTTATTAAACACACTCTCGGAATCTCTAGCAACCCCTCGCCAGCTGAGCAGAGTGATCACCTAGGGCGGTAAGGTACCAGGAGCTCTTTCAGATAGTTTGGGCCCTGTCTGTGTGGGGCTTTATAAGTCAGAAGACTGACTTTAAAGGTGATCCGCCATTGTACTGGCAGCCAGTGCAGATCATGCAGCACCACAGAAATATGACAGAACCGAGAGGTTCCTGTCAAAAGCTGAGCTGCTGCATTCTACACTAGCTACAAATGGTGGATTCCTACCCCAGAAAGCCCTAGATACAGTGAGTTGCAATAATCCAAGTGAGAGGACACAAAGCCATGAACCAGCATGGGAAGGTTGCCGGATGGAAAAATGTGCTTGATCCTGGCTATATTATTCAGATGGTAAAAAGAGGTCTTCATAAAAGATTACTCCCAAGTAACGCACCTGTTCAGAGGCCAGGAGTGATAAACCCCCATGGAAAAGCCCCGAGGGTAAACCCACCCCCGATCCCCCTATCCGTCATCCTGGGTCCACAACCAGCACTTCAGTCTTTCCCGAGTTCAACTTCAATCAACTGGAATCCATCCACTCCTGGATTTCCACCAGGCAGTTATTAAAGACTGAGAGAGCTCTATTCTGGTCAGATGCAAAAGAAAGGTAGAGCTGAGTATCATCAGCATAGCAGTGAAACCTCAGCCCATAGCTCCTTACAATGTCTCTGAGGGGCAGCATATACACTGCAAACAACAAGGGGCACAGCACTGATCCCTGAGGAACCCCACAAGACAGAGGGATTGAGTCCGAACAATAAATCCCGGACACCATCCTCTGAGTTCTTCAGGTGAGGAAAGATGTAAACCACCTGAGGACTGTACCTGACAGGCCACAGATGAACCTCAGATGATCGAGCAGAACCCAATGGTCCATAGTGTGAAACACTGATTAGAGATCAAGAAGGACCAAGATAGAATGGTTCTTCTGATCTCTAGCCATCAGGAGATCATTGAGCACCCGGACCAGTGCTGTCTTAGTACTATGCCTCTTTCAGAAACTGGACTGGAGGGGTTCATAGATGTCATGGATGGTCAAATGGCTCTCCAGCTGTATGGCCACTACTTTCTCAACCACCTTCCCTAAAAAGGGAAGATTAGAGATTGGTCTGTAGTTTGCATGGCAGTTTGGGTCCAAAGAAGCTTTCTTCAGGAGGGGTGCTACCACTGCCTCCTTCAGGGAGCTAGGAAGCTCACCTGTTTCTATGGAGCACCAAACTATCCATGCAAGAACCGGACCAATGGAATCAATACAACCCAGAATCAAGGAAGTTGGTCCTGGATCCAAACTACAGTACGTAGGGCATGCACCCTGGACAATCCTCATGGCATCTATAAACTCCGAGCATTCAAAGGTACTCCAGAAAAGCAGGAGGCTAGTGGCCAAGCACTGGTCATTAGCAGTGACCATAGAGTGTGATGGCTGGAGAGCTGCCCTGATGTCGGCCACCTTAGTCGCAAATAACCGAGCAAGTTCATCACACTCCATTTGCAAAAACTTTTACTGAACTTGTAAACAAGCTGGGTTTCACAGCCTGTCCACAATCCGAAAAAGCTGAGCTGGTCGGTTCTGAGCAATTGCAATCTCCCCAGACAGGAACTCTGCCTTCTCACAGATGATTGCAGATTGATAGGCTTGATAATGATCCATCAACTTAAGGCGGTTGGCATCAAGGACAGATCTCTGCCAGCAATGCTCTAATCTTCATCCTTGTCACCCCATCTCCCTCAAGGTACCATCAAACCATGGGAACCAAGGGCGAAGGGATAGAGGATGAATGCAGACAGGAGCAAAGACATCCAGGTACACTGTAATGGCCGTATTATAGACCACCACAAGGTCCTCTGGGTCGCTGTTAGCAACTGGAATAGATGATAGGTCAAGTACCGCCTGAAGGCCTTCAGAGCTAACATCTCATAAAGGGCAATACTTGACCATCTCCACAGGGGTAGGCCTTTGGGGTGGTGCTAAAATATAACCCACGGTGTACTGATCAGACCATCCGACTGGTTCCGCCCCCAAATCTGAGGGTTCGATCCCCAGGAGGAAAACTAAGTCAAGGGAGTGACTGTGTTTATGAGTAGCAGTGATAACTATCTGTGTAAGGCCCAGAGATGTCATCAACTGGAGGAAGTGTTGTCCAAACTGTGAGAGTTCATCATCGACCCAGGCATTAAAGTCACCCTGGACCATCAACCTGGGAGACTCAAATGCCACGTCGACGATGAAGTCCGCCACTTCCTGAAGGAACCGTTTCCCATCCCCAGGTGGATGGTAGATGAGAACGATGCTACAACCTACACCTACTACCACATTACCTTGAAAGGTTAGTCAATGCATTGAATAGTCTGCCATAGGAGGTAGTGGAGGCAAGCACAGTGGGTGGGTTTAAGAATGCCTGGGACAAGCACAAGGGAAGCTTGAGAGGGGAGGGAGTGATGAAAAGCTATTGATCACATAGGTTCAGTGTATAGGGCCTACGGGAAGACTGGATGGACCTAGCAGTCCTTATCTGCCAAGAGTTTCTATGTTCTATGTTCTAGCCCCCATAGTGGAGCTCTTGTTGCCCAAATATGATGCTAAATGGCATGGAAGTCAAGAAACCATATACAGATTTCATACTGGAATTGGCCAAATTAGTACTGGAAAAAACATTCATTTTTTATAAAGACCAGTTTATCCCTCAGATATGTGGCACATCTATGGGTGCATCCTTTTCCCAAGCAATGCTAATCTTTACATCAAAGTCTGGAAGCAGGAACATGTGATAAATCAAGAAATCAACCTCTTTTACTCTTAACTTTATCTGTATAGATGCTTTACTTACAATACGACATCTTCATTATGTGGCAAGGAACTGAACAAGATATTTGCTCATTTGTTGAATATCAGAAGAATAGTAATCAGGATCACAGAATCAGTGCCAACAGTCAAAAAGAAATTTGCTATCTCTGTTTCAAAATCACTATGGATAGTATGAGTGGTGCTTACAAATCTTTTTTGAAAGCCACTTGAAAGGAACACCCTATTATTGTCTGATAGCTGCCATCTCTATCAATGGAGGCCATGCCTAATGGTCAGTTCATCAGGACAATGGGAAATTATAGTATGGAGAAGATATATAGTAAGAAGCCTGACAAAAAGTCTCAGGTTTGAAAAGAGATGTTATGGGGTGGTGTCACTGAACAAGTGAGGCAACAAGTACAGCAAATGGAATAAATAGGGACTCAGTATTCAGGGGCAACAGGGACCATTGAAGGGGACTAGAGTGGGACAATTTTTTCACTACCTACACTCTGAAGGCAAGTGCTCTAGCAAATATCATCACTAAATATTGGCATAATATGAGTGCTGACCTTAACTAAAAAGATTTTAGTAGGCAGAATCCCAGGAGGGTGTACAACAGAGCAGATAATATAAAGGCACCCTTGTCCACTTTGTGCAACCCATGAAGCCTATATGTCGTACTTGGTTGCCCCCCTCCCAAATGGTTGCCAAAGATATTGCAACTGCAAGTTTTGCTATGTCATTGAGAAAACTAGACCTCTATAAATCCCAAAACTGGCAGACAACAAGGTATGAAGAGGGTTTATAAAGTGCACAGGATAAGGTGTAGTGTAGCCTATCTCTTTACCTGCAAATAGTTCTTTTAATGTGGCAAAACAACATGCCAGTTTGAACTTTGGATAGATGAACACCTGAGAGCTATCAGGAATGGTGACCAAGAAAATATGATAGCCATTGAATAAACTGTTAGAGGGGTGTTAACAGAAATAACCATACTTTCAAATTCATTGGGACTGAGAAGTTCACCAAATAGAAGAGAGGTGGTGATTTTGATGGGTTACACCCAGGAGGGAAAATAACTGGATTTTCCATATTAGGGTCACCAGATGGCATAGTCTTAGAGCAGCAGTGCAATAAAAAATGTGTTCATAAAATCTAGTTCCAACTACAGTTAATAAAAGTATTAGCAAACTTGTCAAATTGATTTCTCCAGGTGCCTCCTATGTTGTGCACCATGATAATTTTTTATTTTCTTGATACTAACTCTTGCCAGTTCTACAAAACTCTTTTTAAGACAAAAGCGGAGGCCATACATTTTTCATAAGAAACACTATTTTAAAACATTTATAAAATATTCACATCGTGGAAATGGACAATTTTACTACCAAATAAAACTGGAAGACGATGGTATTTTTTCATAGTGAAGAAAAATAGGGTCAAATGTTTTGCCAGTTTTGTTGTACTGCTGCTTTAATGATAAACTGGAAATGAGTTTTGATTTGAAATGTATGTATGTATGTTTTTATTTATTTATTTGTTTATTTATTTATGTTACAATTCAAAAAGTTTCACCAGGAAAGACATAATGAGCTGATTACAGCCTGTTTCTAGATGTGTTGTGTGGGAGGGGAAGGGAGGATAATGGGGAACACTAAGAACAATAATACAATCAGTAGATAGGCATTATAAGCAACAACTGTGCAAAGACAAGGATAGTGAATAGTAAAATACATAACAATACAATAAGGTTCCTGAGATTAATAGCATTTGCAATTGAAATACAATAAAAGGGCTGGAGGATAACAACATTTGCATAGTGCAGAGACATGTTCATGGTGGGAACAAAGGTTGTTGATTCAGAAGTGGAAGAAGGGACTGCACTAGTGTAGATACAGGCGATTGAGAGCAGAGGTAGGAGGGTGGTGAGCATCAGCACAGGACCAGAATCAGGCAACTGCAGGGGTGAGTAGTGTCAAGGAGAGTGGAGAAGAGTGAGTTGTGGGAAGAGGCAGAGTGGATGATATGGGGTAAAAAAAACATAGTTTGGGGAATTGGAAGAAGAAGTAAGCTTGACCAGCAGTGGATTTCCTTGAGGGAGTGTAAAGAGTGATAGCCAGTTGCCTAGGGGTAAGATGTAGTGGGAGGAAAGAGAGGAGGGAAGCAAGGGAGGGTGGATGGAGCCAAGCCAGTACCTTACAAATAAGAGGGCACAATGAGAAAGGTTTCTGGCCATAAGAGAGGGAAGGAGGGGAGTACAGGAGCCATGGAGGCATGGGGCAGACAGCCCAGAGTAATGTGGCAAAAGGAGTGAAAAAAGGGATACAGTCTGGCCAGGGTGGACTTGAGTGCAAGACTGTATACTATTGCAACATAGTCAAAGGCGATATCACCTTTGAGATTATCTCTCAACATGCAGGAAGCAGGATACACACTTTATTTCTGTAGCATGCACCAGATTTGCAGTGCAGCTTCTTGTGGATGGTATCCACATGTGCTGAGAAATCGAGGCGCTGGTCCAGTTAAACCCTGAGGTACTTGAATGAGGGGACATCTTCAACTGCTGCACCATCAAGAGTATGGAAGTAGGGGAGAGGGGTGAGCCTGGGGAGACTCTGCCTAGTACCAATGACAATAAAAACAGTTTTCTTGGTATTGAAGGACAGCTGATTAACCAGGAACCAGTACTGGATACTATTAAAGTCCAAGTGGAACCAGGCCGTGAGTTGGATGCAGAGGAGCCAGAGAAAAAGAGTACCATCAGGAGCATACATATGGATGAACACAGAGGAGCAGGCAGAGGAAAGGTAATTTGACACAGAGGAGCAGGCAGTGGGGAGGTCATTAAGGAAGATATAGAAGAGTAATGGGCCAAGGTTTGACCCTTGAGAGATGCCTGATCTAATAGGGAATGGAGGGAATATTGATTATCCAATCCAGACAGCTTGAGACCTGCCCTCAAAGTAGGAGCAGAACCAACTGACTGATGAATCACTGAGCCCCGCTGTCTTGAACTTGTCCAGGATGTGGGGGTGAGCAACCATATCAAAGGCTTCAGCCAAAAGATCAAACTGATCGCAAACCCTAGTTGTTACCACAGCCCCATGCTAAAATCTCTCAGCAAATGATTAAGGAACTTGCAGAGTAAGATGAAATACTGAAGGACATCTTCCCTGAACCACCTGTAATTGCCTATAAGCAGCCCCCCAACCTCTCGGACATATTCATTCACAACAAATTCACAGCAGATCAAAGAAACATGACAAGATGTAAGACCTGTACCCACATATGCACACAGACCACCATCAAGACAAACCAGAAGAGCACAATAAAAATCAAAGTAACCTACACATGCCAATCCAGCAATGTGGTTTACCTAATTCAGTGCAAGAAGTGCACAGATGAATGCTATATTGGAGAAACTAGGCAACCACTGCAAACCAGGATGAACCACCACAGACACACAATAGTAAACAAGATTAGTAGCACACCAGTAGGGAAACCATTTTCAACAAACAGATCATTCTTGTCTTACTTATCTGTCCTGATATTAAGAGGCAATTTCAAAAACACAGGACAGAAGGACATGGAACTTAAATGTATTAAACAATTTAAATCAAATATTTGTGGACTGAATTGGGACATTGGATTTATGACACTATGGTAAACTGTAATTTTTTTGCTACTTGTTATCTATAGTTTTTTTTCCCTCTTCTTTTGTGTTCCTGCCTATTTTCCTGCCTCTCTTATATTTTCCTTTCTGCCTAGTCCTACCACCCCTCCCCATTTCACACTTCACTGTGTATACCTACCTACCACTTTGTTCATCCAGGCCTTTTATGTTTTGTGTAATTTCATTCCTTCTAGGCTTCTTTTCATTTCTTAACATTCCTTACCTCGTACCCTTCATGCTAACATCTTGCATTTTTTTTATCTGTGTTTCTGTCTTGCCACCTTTTTAGCATCTTTTTATTTTCAGATGCCCTGTTCCTTTATAGCTCCCCTTCAGTTCTTCTCGCACATCCTATTGTTTTACACTTTGCAACTTTTATAGACTCTTACCTCAGGGCTTAATTGCTTTGTGTTACTTTTCTTCTCTTCTGAGCTTCACCATGCCTACCATGCTACCCTTCCTGTAATTCTCTTCTACTGTTTTTATACATTGCTCCACAGTTTATATAAATACTGCTTATGTTGCTCAATTTGTCATTCACCTGAAGAAGGGACCTGTGAGGCCCTGGAAGCTTGTGTAAAATTCCACCTTTGTACAAGAATCTTGTTGTTCTAATAAAAGATATTAAATCTTCCAGGAAGGAAGATTCAAGCCAAGTGCATCTTCCCATATATGGGGATGGTGATTGGGTATGGGAGGGACCACTAGACCATCAGTGCTCTTTTTGTACATGAAGACATGGGAATGGTGGACCACCACTGATTTTTCTATTATGATTGTGGGCATTGGGCTAGGGAGTGAACACTGGACTACCAGGTATCTCTGTTGCTTTACGGGGCCAGGGATCTGGGCTAGGGTGGTGGGACCTGGCCCAATGCACTTGACAGCTGTGCTTCCATGTAGATGAGCCCATAATAGGCATGCAAATGGCCTGCTAGCATCATGCATGACCAATGGGCTCATCTGCATGTCTGGGCTGAATATCACCACTAGGGGTCACGCACTAGCTGGTGTGTGCTGCATTTCCTTACTCCTATGGGTGGCATTTGACCCAGTGCCCTGGTAGCATGGCAGAAACCATGGTGCTCACCAGCTGTGGTACACACTACCATGGTGCCACCTTCTTGGGGATGGCATCATGCCATTCAACACAACTGTGCATGCATGAGTGCCAGCTGCATATGCAGTTGCATCAGCAGTGCCAATTCGGCGCGATTTTTAATCTCACCACAGCCATATCAGCTCTGTCTAGAATTTTGTTTTTTAGTTGCCTGTGGTGGAATCTATTAAAATGTAATGTGGTATTCCCTTCAGTGGGCTTCTGATAAAGTCTACTTCCCAATTTTCCATCTGTTATGTAAATTTCAGAGTCCAGGTAGACAATTTTTGCCATATCATATTCCAGGTTGGCAATTGTTGATGAATATGTGAAAGGCTACCAATTTAGACTCCTCCCCTTTCCAGATAAAAAGAACATCAACAATAAACTGCTTGTAACTGGTAATGCTGTCCCAAAAATGGTTTACTGAACTGTCAGAAATAAAAATTGATTCAAATTTGTACATATACAAATTGGCATACAATGGGGTCATTGTCAACACATTGCAATATCTTTGCTTGCTCAAAAGAGTATTTTCATACAGGAAATAGTTTTTTCACGAGCTATGTCAGCCAGTTCTATAGGAGGTAACTCCTTTTTATTTCTGAGATCCAAGACTTCCTGAGTACCTTCAGCACCTCATCATGGGGATGGAGGTATACAAGTCCACCACATCCATAGTGACCAAGAAGCAATTATCAAGAGCCACATCTTCCTGGTTTAACATGTCAATGCTTTTCAACATATCTCTTATATCCTGTAGATAGGAAGGTATCTTTGATCCTCCCCAGCTCTTCTCCATAGTCACAGTGGTCTTCCTCGAGGGTGAAGAGAAGACCACTGTGACTGGTTGAAGCTCTGGGAGTTTACACAGTGTGGAGATAAGCCGGCATTGAGAAATGCTGTTTGTAAAACTGTGAAGAAACATTGATTAAGCTCGTTTTTGAAAGGCATCTATTTCTCCTGGTAATTATTTAACACCGCATGAAAATTTTAGGCAGGCTTTATGATATTAATCTATGTGAGATTTAAAATTCTTTTTGCTAATGCTGCAAAGCCTGCAGTTTGTAATGTATCTAGAATAACATCATTTATTTTCAGTATTGGGATAAACTACCTTTTTCCATCCCACAGTTTAGACTATAAAACATATTATCATATATCAAACCAGATTATGTTTAGAGATGCAGCGAAATTAAATTTCACCTGTGAAATTGCAGCACAATCTGCAATTTCACTGGGAAATATTACAGAACTGTGGCAAAATGTCACTATTTCATCCACAATTTCACCATTGCCACCAGCCACCACAAGTTGAATTGAACCCCCAGCCCCCACAACCACAAGTTACCCTACCCCCCTGATTTGTTTTATTTAAAAAAATACCCTTCAATCCCTGGTGTCTAGTGGTCCCCCCAGCTGTCATTGGCCATTATAATATTAAATAAGCACCCCAAGTTACCCTGTACCTCCACCTGTTTTATAAAAAATAAAAAATTGCCCTCCACTCCTGGTGTCAAGTATATACCCCACACCCATCAAGAGATATCAGCACCCACCAGTTTCCCCCAGTAACCAACTGGGCCACCACACACCCTCCACTAACCTCCAGCCAGCAGCCTGACTTAAGTGCCACTAAGTGCTTGAATGAATGAATGAGAATGAATGAGCACACATAGGCTCATTCATTCACATTCATTCAAGCCTCAGTGGTGCTCATTCAGGAGCCAGCCATGGAGGTGAGTGGAGGGATGTGCCAGTGGCCTGATGGAGTTACTGGGAGCTGGGTGGGTGCTGATATCTATTGATGGGGTGGGGAGGTGGGGGTCCACTAGACATCAAGAAGTGGTCGGTGATTTTTTATTTTTTTTTATAAAACAGGACAGAGGCAGCAGGGTAAATTGGGGGGGTACTTACAGTATTTAATATTATAATGGCCAGTGATGGCAGGGGGGGTGACCACTAGACACCAGGGAGAGGAGGGTGTTTTTCTTTTAAATAAAACGAATCGGTGGGTGCAGGTTAAATTTTGGGAGGGTTCTTATTTAATATTATTATGGCCAGTGACAGTCAGGGAGGGACCACTGGGCACCAGGCAGAGTTTTGGCCAGTGGGCAGTGGCCACAACATTTCACCACGGGAGGCAAATTACTCCGCAGGTAGCAAAATTTCACGTGGGTGGTGAAATTTCACCTACAGGTGTGAAATTTTGCCAACAAGCAAACTTTGCCAGCTTGGGGATGAAATTTCATCCAACTGCAGGTGAAATTTTGCATTTCAGCCAGCTAAATATTTTGCAGAATGCACTAATTACGCAAAATATTTCACTGGTGACATTTTCAATTTTGCACATCCTAATTGTGTTACACTACATCTAGCAAATCTGGGGCCAGATATTCAAAACTTAGCCCTGGGGCTAAATTAGCAGTGCCTGGTGTGCTAAATTAGCCCTGAACCATTAGCAAGCTATATTCAAAGGAATAGTCCAGAGCTAAACCTGCTGAATATAGCATACAAAGGAAGCAGTGCAAACAGGGCTGGGAGTGCAGTGCTAAAATAGCCCAAGAAATAAGACAGCTCTAAATATTGTGACAGGGAAGTGCAAAAGCAACAGCAGCTCTCTGTGGACACAGAGGTGGAGTAGAACAGAGTTGAAGTTGGTGGACAATGTGGTGACAGCAATGAAGTGTTACACAACAACTGCAAACAAAAATGCAGGCCACACACTGCAGAACTGTGGTATACTGATGAGAGATTTGCCTGGGACTAACCTGACTTCACAGTGCTAACCGTTAGCCAGTGCTAATAAGTTAGCTCGTGGCAAAAGTTTGCTATATTCAAAGACCCTATGCAAATAAGCCTACTTAGGTAATCCATGGGCAAACAGTCACATTTGTATCTCATTATGGGCTGCTTAGCATACAATTCAATGTAGTTTGCCCTGCGCTGTGCATGGAACTCACTGCAACCACCTGTTGGCTAGAATGGCAGTACAGGCTGGAATCTGTAGGCCAGGTGTGCTTACAGCAACCCCCTTTTAATCAAAATGGAAGTACAGGCTGGATGTTGCAGGAAATGGGTGTTTGCAGGCACAGCCAGGTGCATGCAACTCGCCCATGTAGCACTGCAATGTGGTACACAGACTGAGGGGTAGTGAGGGTCAATAACTCTCATGATGAGGGACACAGCATCAAACATGGAGATACAAGCCCAAAACACAGTGGAACCATAGCCTCTACTTGTACAAGATGTACATCTTCCTGTAGCAGCGCAGAATATTGTTAATTGCTGCCTTATAGTATGAATGTACAGCACATCCTTTGTGTGTGCAGCACCTTGTCCATGAGGGACAGATGAGGGACAAGGCAATTTAGAGGGGTAAAATGACTTGGGAGGTATGCTTCTGTTCTGTACATAGTCCACTAATTCCCTGGTAGTCTAGTGGACCCCACCCCATCATGATCCCTGACCCCCGTAGCTTTAGTTGGAGGGTGCAGGAGTCAGCACTGCCAGGTGGGGGGTGGGGGCCACTGGACTACTCAGGAAAGAGTTGATGTTAATGCATATGGGGTCAGGGATCATGATTGGGGGTGGTGGGCCACTAGACTACCAGGGAAATTAATTATGTTATAAAGCTATGGGGGTCGGGGATCCATGATGTGGGGTTGGGGAACCACTAGGACTTCCAGGGAAATTAATTGGTTATAAAGCTACGGAGGTTGGGGATCATTATGGGGAGGTGGGGAAACTACAGTACCAGGAAAATTAATTATTTTAAAGCTACTGGGATCGGTGATCATGATGGGGTGGGGGCCACTAGACTACCAGGAAATTAATTATTTATAAAGCTACTGGGTCAGTAATCATAATGGGGTGAGGCACCACTAGACTACCAGGGGTTAACATAGAAGTAATTTGAAGTGCTTCAAAGTTACACTTTGAATTACTTCAAGTAACACTGCCGCATTACTGCATGCTTTTTGCAGGTGGTATTTAGTGCTGCGCTACAAGTGGCGCAAAACCCTCTAGCGCAGCACAAATCTTTTGAGTATGCCGGTGCCCCAACATTCATTGCCACTCCCTTTATCTCCTCCCTTGTGCATACATTAACAGCGCTAAAAGTGCTTTTGAATATTGTAGCCTGGCACAAATATGGCACATTATTCCAGCACAACAGATTTGCGCCAGGTGCAAAGCTTTGAATATCTGGCCCCATGTTCAATATATACAGTAACTACAAGTGGATGTATTCATGGAAATTTATACTCATCTGAAATATGAATTGGGGCTAGGATTTACTGATTGAAACTTGTTTGCAGTAAAGTATGATAAGTACAACATAGGTTAAATATTAGTAGTAATTTAGAATTTGTTTTTCATTATTCTGCCTTTTTTGTTCTAAACTGATGTATTTATATATGCTAACGTGTGATTATCTGTTAATAGATAGCTTGCAGTTTGATATTTTACATGTAATGATGAACCTTAAAATATACTTTACATAAGCAATAAGGCATGAAGGGGTGTGTGTAAAACATATTTTACAGCACAGCCAGGGGCATAGTAAGGCACAAGGCCGAAGGCCGAGTGACTTCAGCCACTGGCCATGCTGTAAAATATGTTTTCCACACATCCCTGAGTGCCTTATTGTGCTTTTAGAAAATGGGCTTGAAAAATAATGCATGCTGATTGGCTGAAAGGCCATGCCAGGCATGCATTTATTTTTCAATAGATGCCCACCCAACAACAAGTGCCAATTTGGGGTGCCCCATTACTTAACATATCATTGGGCACCCCGAAATTTCAAATTGACCAGCCGCCATTTTTTTCTCTTACGAGTTGGCAGCTGGTCACACGCCTCCACCACTTTCTCTCTCTCTCACTTAAGTCAAACAGCCACCAATAAGCAATAGCACACATTTAAAACACATGAATGAATGAAAAACGAAGCCGTCAGTCTGATTGGCTTCACGATGCCCACGGTTGGCAGAGCAGTTTTTTTAAAGAGAAGCACGCACCTGTATCTGTCAAACCATTCTGCAGCAGCGCCAATAGTCAAGGCAGCTGCAGAGGGCACCGAGTGGAAACTGACAGAAGTGTGTGGGGAGGGCAAAACCACCTTTTAGGTAAGGACAGGTCCCTTTCAAACCCCAACAGAAAAAAAACTCTTTCCATACCTTACAGCTGTACTCTCCTGCTACATACTGCTAGGTCTACTACACTGAAAACGGGCAGCAGTAACTCCTTTGTGAACTTACTGTCCTTTCGGAAGGAATCGCGATGTAAACTACACACTGACAAAAGAAAAGAAAGAATTGACAACAAATCTGGCCCATTCCCTCCATGAGTCTGCCTTAATTTCTTTTAATAAATAATAGGGAAAACAGCTATTGTACAAAGATAGGACACACTCCTTATGTGTCCAACAGTGCAGCTCCATCTCTATTATGCCTCACATCCCCAATGCCGATCATCTACTTGCCACCGTTGTTTCTCACTCTCAAAACGAGCAGACCGCCCAGCAGCATGTCTCCATCTGTGTTACACTTATCATGAAAATACCACTTTTCTCACCACCGCTAGCCCATGGCAACCAATTTCTGGTCACAGAATCCATCACTCCTGACTACCTCTGCAAACTGCAACTGCTGACACACAAAACAGTCAAATCCCCATCTTCCACTGACATTCAAGTGAAAAGAAAAAGACAGGAATGTACCTATACTGCCCGACCCACCACGGCTCCATGCTTGCAAATGGACAAGACATCCACACTTCTCAGTTACCGGAACTTTTAAACTCGCCAGCCACTCATTTTTTTCGCTCCTCACCACACACACACCCACACGTTTGCCTTCCCTGTTTTCCATCCTGTGAAATAACATAACTGCAGGTGAAAAAAATTCCTCACTCCGTTGTTTGTCTCGCTGGCAGAAGTTATGCCATTCCTGATCCTCGTAGTGTGTGTGTGTGGCAGCTGCGGGGATTGCTTCGGCAACACTGCAGCATCTCCCCTTCTGTCGTAAACTGAAAAGAAAAAAACATAGAACAATGCTGATAGTGTGGGGGTTAAGGGACATACTGATACCTCTTCTTCCGGGTTTTACAAATGATGACCAGACCATGCCTACTTGAAAACATGTGGCAGTTTTCAAAGTTCCCCTTAAATGCATTTCAGAGTTCCGGTCCTTAGCTATCGTACTTTGTGGTAGATGGAGAATCACTTCCGGAATCACAACAGCAAAAGTGACAGCCCTCAGTATTTCCTATTTACTGCAGCAGTGCCGTCTACTGTCAAGTACTGTATGCCAATTATAGAAGTGGAGGAACTACTTTACAACAAAACAGACTTCTCATTGTTTTTTATTTGTGGTTTTATTTATTTTTTTTCTATTTTTTTCGACGTTTGATAAAAATACTGCTTATAGCCCAATTTCTAAGCGCAATAATACCCTCCAGGGTGAGCGGTATGGGCTATACTGGACCTTCCAGGAGCTATAAGGCCCTCTGCCTGCGGCGTCGGGCCTCATTACACCCCTGGGCGGTCCGGTATAGCCCAAATCCGCCCACCCTGTCAGGTATTATTGCTTACATAAAATTGGTTCCTTTTTTTTACTTTTTACTGTTGGGAAAAGCATGTTCATATGTAGAAACAATAGATTTACTAGTGTGCATTTGTGATAAAATAGTCCTTCCATTCACTGCAAGTGATGTCAATGATGATGTCATTGTATTATTGTCTACTTTCTTCTTCCTGTTTTTTTTTCTCTGTTTTTCTCCACATTCAAAATATGGAATGTTTATAATGGAATGTTTACCATGGAATACATGGGTTCAACATTCTGCTTAGTTCCACTGGCAGAATGTTTTCTCCTAACATTGTACATAGACAACAAAGGCCTTTGTTATAGCAAGAGACTCAATTATCTCACTGTCATGACAAGAAGAAGAGAGTTCCCTGATGAGCCGGTAAAGATAGAAGGGGTATTTTCAATGTCAGCAAAGAAACAGTTGTAGTGAAAACTATAAACAATGCTTAATGTTTCTAATTTGTTTATGTATGTAAGGGGAGTGTGATGATCAGGGCAATAACATTTAATTATTATTATTATTTTTTTTTTATTTAAGGTAATTTTATTTTTAGGGCCCAGTTGAAGTTTTTTACAGTATAAAAGTTGCAGCCATGTGTGGTGGAAGATCAGTTCTGGCTGTAGGGGGATAACTGAAGTGCCTGTGTTCCAAATGCCCATTGATCTGGGTTCCAGACAGTTCACTGCTGAGTTGTCCTTTTTAACCATGTGTAAACCATATTTTACACATAAATAAAAGCCAATCAGATTATTGGATTTTACCCTGCCATTTATACATTTTCCCAACCAGCCTCCCACTCCCAATCTTTGTGTGTTATATATTAAACCATGGTCAGTTCTTTCTAAAAAGAAAAAGTTAGTAAGGGTGACATGATTATTTCTTCATTGCAGTACCATTAGCTTTTAATAGTTTTTGTGCTGTATTATTAATGTTGACACCTAATATGCAATAAATTTCAGAAAAGAAAGGGAGTGACTTCAGTTTAACTTGCAACAACCATAAAATAGAATGTGTTAACAACTTCTGTTACTTAGAGATAACATTTACAATCTGAAATGGAATGAACACAAAAAAATCTTAGTGCAAAGAATCAAGAGATTTACACCAACAGTGGAAAGATTCTCTTATAGGTTAGGAGGACACTCTATAAAGGGCTATATGAGAGTGCTAAATGCCAAAATAAAAAGCCAAATATTATGTGGGGCTGAAATTTGGGGCCAATAGAATACAGACTTACTGGAAGTACCAATGAATAAATTTTACGTAAGACTTCTGGGTCTTCCTATAGGGGCCACTTCCACACTAACCAGACTAGAAATGGGACAATTACCAGTAAGGTGCAGTATTGAGCAAAGATTGTACATATATTTGATAAAGGTTTACAACATGGAAGAGACAAGATTACAGCAAGCATGTTTAGAGGAAACAACAAAATACCTGCAAGAAGGGTTTTCTTGCCCAAGCTTACAAACCCTAGATAATATATTGAAACTCTATGGCTTATTGGGTTGCTTGGCTGAGAGCTTCATAAACCCAATAGAGACAATGGAAACATGTATAAAATAAAAAATTAGGTAATTCCATACCCAGAAAGAAATGGATATGGGTAGATATTGCAAAATCAATACATGGGTGGCTACTATCAATAAAAGAGATTTGGGGATGGAACTCTAGTTATCTAAAATGAAAGATCAAAGCAAGAGAAAAATACTCACAAGATTAAGATTTGAGTACAATGACAGCCATAGACTCAGAGGAATTTTTGGAAAGAACACAGTGAGAAACTGTGAGTATAATCTTGGGGAAGACAACTTAACACACCTATTAATTCTCTGCCCTCTTTACAGCTTTGAAAGGACCCTATACATGGGTAATATTCTGGCAACCCTGGATATAGAACCCAGGTATCAGGTTACCTTTATGTTAAAATCGAATAATAGGGAACTGCTGCATAGATTAGTGAAGTTTTGTAAAATCATACGAAAAAAAACTCCATATATTACCAAGCATTGAAGAGACTACATACTGTAGGTGTAAAAAAATGTGTTGGGGTAGATCATCTTGAACATTGTGCAATAATTGTATGAGTGTAAAAATTAAATACTTGGCCCTCAATGATTTTTTACACTGTAAAACCAAGGTTTAATGTGTTTGTTATCTGTATCCAGATTGTATTTAACAAGCTTTTTAATTGACTGCTCTAACTTTTGTCTGTTTTTGATACTCTATATTTATAAGCTGTAACAATTTTGTAATGACAATGTTGTTTGTCAACCAATAAAATTGAACTGTACTAATGCACTGTCAAGCATTACACTATTTTGCCCTTATCATTTGGGGTACTTGTACCTTTAAAACCTGCCCCAAAACAAATGCTGAAGGTTAGTAGTTCAATCATTCTTTGAAAAAGCATACACAGCTCTGTGAAATGAGACAGGAGGGCCACACCACCCCATTGCCTGCATTTCCAGCCCTTCATGTCTCCTAGTTTAGAAACTGTTGCAAATGCTGAATGGTTGTTCATTAAGCAATATGGGATGATAAGGGGTTGTGTTAATTTTCTAGTTAATCACCCCTGGGGTGTAATGGCACAAGGTGCAGCAGAGTGCCATATTGCCCCTGGGGGGTGATTAACTTGTACATTATCATAACCCTGGGAGTACCTTATTGCTATTATTATAATTGTTCAGTTTTCTTGCAGTTTTTAAATGACACATAGTATTTATTTTAGTTATTCTTAACCCTTGACATAAAATAGCCCCTCGTAAAGGTTTACATGGTGAAAAAATCTTTGCTGTGAGTGAAGCAGTGTGTCTGCTGTTTGGGCGGGGAAACTTCATTCTACAGCTTTGATGCGACTCTTTAATTCAAATTAAAATTCAAAAGTCTGTTTCTTTAGTCCCGCTGGTAACACTTTACTAAACTAAACTCTTTAGTGGGACACTCCAAGGAGTGTCTCACTAAACAGTTTAGTTTAGTAAATGCTGTATGCCATCATCTAGCAAAGCTCAGCCATAAAAACAGGAAAAAGTTATAGTTTAGTGTTTAATTCGACCTTTCTTTTTAACATGGGTAAATTATTCCTGGCACTGTCAGCCTTGCTCTAATGGTTGCCATCAGTTCCAGACATACAGCAGAATGCTACAAATGTAAGTAGGACCTTAATTCTTTAAATCAATACTCAAGTGATCAGGCTTTAGTATGTTAATAAGGAGATTAACATACGACTCAGAATGCTGGCAATCAATCAGATTTCAGCATTCTTGAGACTCTTCTAATAATTTTGCTTATCTGGACTTGTGTGCACTGAACTGTACTTGATAAAGGACTGAACTGGCACCATAAGAATGCAACAAGGAAGTTATTGACAATGAGCAAGGGGATGGTGCTGATACTAATTCCTACAAACTGTATGTACCTTTAGCTTTGCACCATCACTACCTGATGCAGTTTCTTCTTTTCTTATGGCAAGATTACTCCCCCACCTTTGTGTGCTGGTCCTCCCCTTTAATGACCTTGAGCATTCTTCCAGTCTTCTTGACAGAAGTCACACACTGCTTAATGTGTTTCAACCCCATGCATTATATGAACCTTAGGTCCTTTTCATCCTCCTCCTTCACTGCAGCAAGAGGAACCCCAAACAGTGTGTAGGTCCTATCCCTGTTTTCCCTCTGCAAGTATAGCAGCTTGCATTTGGTTACATTAAATAATAACCACCAGGCATGATTTTCATAACAGATCCTTATGCGATCTATCCGTTCATGTTTTCAAAAGTAGGCATCCACCAACACAGTTAGACCACCTACCTGTATTAGATGGTCTGACAGCATCCAGTGTTCTGACAGTTGCATTCAAAGACATGGAATTTGTATCAAAATATGGTGGATGCATCATTTTTAAATTCAAACTGCCATGCACCATGGAAATTGTCACAAAAACATAGTACTCTGCAAAAAGGGTGGCAGGCTTTGGGCATAACTGGGCAGATGCAGGGTTAAGTTGAAGAAACCTTTGTATCTGTGTCCACCCCTTTAAAAAATCCCAGTCATTACCTTCTTCTCATCATTTGCTTTGTAATTTTCAACACTGAAATTCATTAGTCATTTTCTTCTCCCACTTCCCAAGTATATATAAGTCCCTCTGCATTTCATTTACCTCCTGCTAAGATGCAATTACTCCTGCAATTTTGCCATCATCAAAAATCTTGGTAACCCAGTTGCTGCAGCCTACCTCCAGACTGCTTTTAAATATGCTGAATAGTGCTGACCCTCGTACAAAACCTTGGAGGACTGCATTGGTCACATGTTTCCTTGTGGATAGATTATGAAATATTATACCCTTTTGTTTCTTGTCCTACACTTCATCAATTTCTAATCCATTGTATTACATTACTCATTATACTATCATTCTCCATTTCATGAGCTATAGTGCTCTGTTCACTGAGTGGCACAGTGTCAAAGACTTTGCTGAAGTCCATATGTGTTGTGTGAAATTTTTATATAAATAGATATTTTTTAAATATTGCTCAATGGCTCAGATATTCAAACTGTGCCAGGCTGTGGCACAAGCTTGGGTGCAGCTCAACTTAGCTGCGCAGGGGTGTGGACTGGTCGATATTCAATGGAGCTGTGCCATGGCTCAGCAACATTGAATATTGCACCCTGGCCACCTGCAGTGTGCATGGCACAGTGGCACGCGCCAGCAGAAGTGGCCAGAGTGAAGCATGTGGATCGCTGCACAAAGTTCCATTGCGGTATGCACAGCAACATGATATTCAAAACTTGACATGCAAATGGGGCCATAATGTATGCAAAGGCACAAATGGGGCCATTTGCATGTCATTATGGCCCCATTTGCTCTGAATATCAATCCTAGATGACTTACGCCTGGCACCCTGCCAGGCAGCAACCGTTGAGGGACTGATGCCCCCTACAGCCGGCAATGTGCTCCACAGCCCGATCGCGGGCATTTGTAAAAAATAAAATAAATGTCAATATCCCTGGTGGTCCAGTGGACCACTATCTGCCATGATGTGGGAATCTGTAAAAAATGAAATAAATGTCCAATATCCCTGGTGGTCCAGTGGACTGCTATCTGCCGATCACGGGCATCTGTAAAATAAAATAAATGTCACTATCCTGGTGGTCAGTGGACGCTATCTGCTGTCGCGGGCATCTGTATATAAAAGACATAAGTCCAATATCCCTGGTGGTCTAGGGTGCCCCCTCTCACCCACTCACTGAACCCCTGCCCCCTCCCCCGTCAGGGCGGTGGCGGCAGCACCCACCCGCCTGCCGCCCCACGCCTGCCGACTGACACCATTGGTAGGGCTGTATGTCCATTGATTCTGGCAGGAGCCAATGGGCGTGCAGCCGTACCATACTACACATTCCAGATATGACATTCACATATCTGGAATGTAGCCATGCTGAGCTGCATGCCCATTGGCTCACTGTGAACAATGGGCCTTACAACCCTCCAGATGGTGTCAGTTGGGTGGGGCGGCAGGTGGGTGGGGTGCTGCTGCCCACTGGCTGATGGAGGGAGCTGGGCGGTGGGGCTCAGTGGACAGGTGGGGAGAGGGTACCCCTAGACCACCAGGGATATTGGACTTTTGTCTTTTTTATACAGATGCCCGCGATCGGGCAGATAGTGGTCCACTGGACCACCTGGGATACTGGACTTATGTCTTTTTATATACAGATGCCTGCGATCAGGCAGATAGCAGTTCACTGGACCACCAGGGATATTGGACTTATGTATTTTTATACACAAATGCCCGTGATTGGGCAGATAGCGGTCCACTGGACCACCAGGGATATTGGACTTATTTCTTTCTATTTTACAAATGCCCACGATTACAGTGATAGTGGTCCACTGGACCACCAGGGATATTGAACATTTATTTCTATTTTTTAAAGATGCCCGCGATCGGGCAGATAGCGGTCCACCGGACCACCAGGGATATTGGTAATATTTATTTATTTTATGACAAATGCCCGTGATCAGGCACGCAGCAGTCTACTGGACCACCAGGGATATTGGACAGCATTCTTCATTTTTTTAACAAATACCTGTGATCAGGCATGGGGGGGACGCCAGGAGGTGCAGCCGGAGCTGGGGTGGCCACCCACAGGTGGCAGCTGCCGTGTTGCACCCTGCAATGCAGCAGCTCACCTGTGGTTGGCCATCCATTGTTCCTTTTTTTCTTGGATCAACTTTGTGCTGGCACAGGTAGGGGTTGCACATGCATGACTCTGCACATCCCGGGCTGAATATTTGGCTGTGCAGAGTATGCATGGGCACATACTGTGCCTACGCCACATTACTGATGCACTCGGCACATCAGGATTTGTGCCGTACTTTTCCCTTTTGAATATCATGCCGGGGCGCATCAGTGGGTTGCGCATGGTGAAACACTGTTGCGCCATATGCAACCCTTTTGAATATCTGGGCCAATATGTTTAGTACAATTTTTGTATATGTACTGTACTCAATCTTATCACCTGTAAACCTGTTTTATTGAATTTTGCTATGTAAAGGCAATATTATTGCCAAACAATAAAGAAATGAATGTTGAAGTCCAGATACAGGACATCCACAGGTCTCCTCTTCTTATAAAGTTCTTGTGATATTAAAATGCAATGATATTGGTCTGGTATGATTTTCCCTTAGGGAATCCATATTGGGCCACCAAGTCCAAGATGTTGATCTGTGTTTGTACAACAATTTGATTTCTTGTGATTGTTACAAGCAGCTTCCCTGGCATAAGCATTTTTATGTTAGTTTGAATGCATGTGCAAAGCAAACATATTAGTGATGCTTGGCAGTGTAGGGTCCTGGGCTGGTGTTTGCTCTTCAGTATAAGTAAATGGCTAGAAACACAAAAAGGCTTGCTACTCAAAGGCAAAACTGAGAAAGCTGATGATGACAGTGTTGAGCTGGCTGATGGGTATAAACATTGCGTAGTTCAAAGGATGCAGCTGAACCTATCACACTGGCTTTCCATCCACTAACCAGCTAACAGACATCATCAGGTTTTGAAGATAAACATCAAGCCTCACGGTTCCTTCCAGTGTATGTATGTTTCCTACTTTTAGTGCTTTTTCCCTAAGTATAAGAAAACCCAGAGGGAGGAGAATAGGGAGGTGTATCAGGGGAAACCAAGGAATTTGGGAACGCAGTAAGGAGACAAAGGCACCAGCTGAAGAAAGAATGGCTCAGGCAGTATCAAAAGGGGCCAACACATTTTTTAGATATACAAGTAAAACAAAGGAAGACAAAGGGAGGGATTATAAGGTCGAAGAAAATGCAGACTTCATGAGCAAATGCTTTTGCTCAGTGTTCACAGTGGAAGGGGAAGGGAAAGGACTGCAAAAAAAAAGCATCAGGACCGTTGATGTGAGGGAAGTGAACACTAATCCTTTTTCTGAGGAGAAAGTCTAAATGCACTGACTAACCTGAATGAGGACAAAGCTATGGGGGCCAGATGGAGTGCATCCAAAGGTGTCGAGGCAGTTAGAGAGTGCTAGCTGCACCCCTGACAGACAATTTAACAGATCACTGGAGACAAGAGTGATCCTGGAGGAGTGGGGAAAAGGCACATGTGCTGTACATCACAAAAATGGTAGCAAGGATGAGGAGGGAAATTATAGGCCAGTCAGCCTGACATCAAGGGTGGGTAAGTTAATGGAAACTCTGCTAAAGGAAAAGATTGTGGAATATCTTGAATCCAGAAGGTTACAGGATCCAAGGCATCATGGATTCACATGGGGGAGATCATGTCAAATTAATATTTCTTTGACTGGATAAACAAAGAGTTAGATCAGAGAGGAGCAGTGGATGTGGCCTACATGGATTTCAGCAACACTTTTGATACCAATCCACATAGAAGACTGGTAAGCATGCTGCAGCTTGGGGGTGGTCAATAAGGTGGTAACCTGGGTAAGAAACTGGTTATGGGATAGGAGACAGAAGGTAGCAATAAACAGAGTTTGCTTTGAGGAAGGGAGGGAGATAGTTGGGGTTCCTCAGTGTTCAGTGCTGGAACCAGTCCTCTTTAATGTTTTTATTAGTGACATGACAGAGGACCTGGAAGAAAGGTCTGCCCCCTCATGGATGACAACAAGATCTGCAATAGGTAGTACACTCCAGGGGTGTGTGGAAAGGATGGGCAGAGGTCTAAAAACTGGAAGAGTGGTGAAGAGTATTGCAGCTGGGTTTTAATGCAAAAAGTGCAAGATAATGCACTTAGGTCAGAAACTTGGGGCAGAGTACAAAATGGGTGGAGTGCTGCTGACAATGATCAAGCAGGAAAGAGACCTTGGGGTTATCATATCAGATGACCTAAAGGTGGCCAGACAATGTGACAAGGCAGTTGGGAGGCTAATGTAATGCTGGGGTGCATAGGAGGCATCACCACAGGAAGCTGGTGATGTTGCCCTATATAGATCAATGGTAAGTTCCCACTTAGAGAACTGTGAGTTCTGGAGCCCACATCTCAGAAAGGACAATAACAGAATGGAGGTGGTCTAGAAGAGGGCAACTAAAATTATGCAGGGTCTGCATCAACAGCCTATGAGGAGAGACTAAAGGACCTCAAGATGTACACCTGGAATAAAGGGAGGGACAGGGGAATATGATAGAGTCTTTTAAATACCTCATGAGGTAAATAAGGTACAAACAGGGTGTATTCATCAGAAAGAAAGGTGCTTTAGAACAAGGGGACATGCTATGATGGTGGAGTGGAAGATGCAGGAGATGTGAGAATTACTTCTTCACAGAAAGAGTGGTGGATTCCTGGAAAAATCTTCAAGCACAGGTGGTGGGGGTGAAAACTGCAGTAGGGTTCAAAAACGCCTGGGTTAGGCACAAGGGAATTATAGAGGTAAGTAATGAAGGGGAGGAGAATGTGTCATAGATTAAGCAGAGTCTGCAGAAAAAGTGAATGTAGAAAAAAAGGTGCAGTCTGGTAGCACCAAGCGGCCCTTATCTATCTTCAGAGTCTATGTTTCTATGCTACAGACAGAAGTCTGAGTGCATCTCTTTGAAAGCACTAAACGAAGTGGGAAAAGCACTTGCATGCAGAATGCAAATATAATAGCAACAAATATGTTAACATCATGTCAATAATGAATAGAACACAAGAAATAGTTGATTTAAATGACATATTGTTTATGTTGCTCTTTAAAGCTCTATTACACTGCAGGCAAACATTCTGCACTGACAAATGCTTGTTTAATATTGGTACCAAATTGGTCTCCCTCTTGTCGACTTGTTTGAAAAAGGTCTGCAAGTGGTAAAGGACTTGGAAAATACTTTACTCAATATAAGGTTTAACTGTGATAAATTTTTGTCTCAGTTTACCAATCACAATAGATTAAGGAATTGAAAAATCTGGCCCAAGAACCTTTCAGTTAGCACAGAATGCACGTCATTTAGTTTTCAAGTGAAGAATGCATCTTCAGAAATTACATTCTGCCATATCCTTCAACAACTGTGTTATGTGAAAAAGCTTTGGTGAGAATGTGAGATAGGCATACAGAGACAGAGAGAGACAGGGAGGGAGGGAGGAGAGAGAGAGAGAGAGAAATGGTTTCAGTTATTCATTGGGGAGCCTAAATGTTTTTCAGGAGACCTGACACATGACTGACAAGGAAATCTACTCATTTTAATGGATCAGTGTTTAAAAGATATAAAGATTAACAAAAAAGTTAACCTTTCAACTTCAACCTTTTTTAGCACTTGACTAAATGAGTGTTCTTATCTGTCAGTCCATGAGATAATGTAATAGATAATATGATAGGTTCATAGCCTGCAACAAAAAAAACTACACTGCTGTTGCAATAGCTGATATGTCACAGAATAAGCAAGCAATCAAAGTAAGTAAGCCTTTGAGGTTTTAACAAAGGAGCTTTTTAAAGACTGGCTGTCTTAAATTTCCAGCCATGGAAAGTATATTCAATGCATACTATAAAATCATAACAGTCGTCATAGTTGAGATCAAATGACAGAAGATATGGCACCTGTTTGTTTGTATAGTGCATAGTGAAGTATTGTAGTTCATTCCAAATGCTGTTTTCTGTTGTAGGAATTAGGTTATTTAATTTTATTTATTTTTATTAATTTAGTTTTTGTTTGCCGGATGGGTGCACTAGCCACAAAAATGACTATTTTCAGGCACGACCGAGGAGGTTACAGAGTAGTCGAATTACAGCATTACAAAACAGGATTGTTGCGATACAAGGAGACAGTACATGACTGATACCAGACAGCAGTGACAAGATCATAACATGAAGTAAAGAGCTAAAGTAAAAGTACACAATGTAGACAATATTCAAGCAAGGAGTATAACAATTGAAATAAAATGGATACGAATAATCAGAGAGGGGAGAAGGTGAGGAACATATTAAACTACAACAATAAATAGATCCTTTTGTGCTGCTCCTGCTGCTACACAGTAGTGCCAAAAACACAACATATATTTGCCACATGGTACATCAGGACTAAAACTATTTCATAGCTCTCATTTCACACTGTAGTGTAGTTCTATACAGTTTTTGTACTATATTGTAGCACTGTCTGTAATCCTTATTCTACAGTACATACAGTCATTTAGGACTAAAATAATAACTTGCGGTTTCAGATTTGCACATCATGTTAGTTATTGTAAGGCTGTGCCATTATTCTCTGGGATGCTTGTCCTTCTTAGTTCTGAGTCAGTGAGGTCGGTCAGTAGCACTCTCACCCCAACCCTGATGCCCAGTCTGGATCCAGTGGGCAGTCTCCTGCCATGTCCAACAGTAAATAACTACATGGATGGAATGGATGTGTCTATTGTGCAGGTGCAAAAGAAGTACAGGTCAAGGGTCATGCAGTGGATCTATTCTATTCTATTTTGAATTCAACAAGGCATTTGACTGAGTGAATCACATAACGCTACTGAAAAAGCTAAGGGATCTGAGTGCAGTGAAGGGCATTGGTAGAAGGGTGGGAAGTTGGTCTGAAGGAAGATAGCAGGGGGTAATGGTAAATGGAGTCTGATCAGAGGAGAGGGAGGGAGGTCACCAATGGTGTTCCACAGGGATTGGTCCTGGATCCAGTCATTTTCAATATGTTCATCAGTGACATAGAGGGAATTCAGAGCAAGATGTGTCTCTCTGCAGGTGGCATTAAGCCCTGTAATATGATAGACAGTGAGGTGGGGGTAAGGGAAATGCAGAGGGACCTGCAAAGTTTGGCTGAGGCAGTCCAAGATTTTGCAGCTGCAATTCAATGCCAAAATGTGCAAGGTGCTGCACATAGGGAACAAAAACCTCAGGACAGACTACTGGATGGGTTGGGATGAAGTGGGTACTTCCACTGAGGAGAGGGACCTAGGAGTCATTATAAGTGACTCCCTTTAACAATCAAGCCAGTGTAACAATGTCTACAGTAAGGTAAACATGATAATGAGGTATATCAGGAGGGGCTTCGACAGCAGAAGGCATGTGGTATTACTACATCTCTATAGATCACTGGTGAGACCACACCTGGATTACTATACCAATTTACAGAGTCCTCATTTTAGGAAAGACAAGGACCGCCGGAGGCAGTGCAATATAGGGTAAGCAAAATGATTCAAGGCCAGCAAGGCAGATCCTATGAGGACTGACTTACAGCACTGAACATGCACTACAGATGAGAGTGGGGTGATATGATAGACTCCTTCATGTTCCTGAATTTAATGAACCAGATGAACTGAAGGTACTATTCAACACAGTAGTAATGAATCTATAACATAAGTACATGAGTGGAAGCTGGTGGAGGGAGGTTCAGGAGGGATGAGAGAATGTTTTATTTTACAGAGAGAGTGGCTGAGTCAATGAACAGTCTGCCAGTGGAGGTAGTGGTTGCCAAAACCATTAATGGTTTCAAGCATGGTTGGGACAGAGTTAAGGGCTTAGTAGTTACTCAGGGTTGTGGGGTGGAGGTAGCTGTAAGACAGGAAGTAAGGGGTTGGGCAGTGCAGACACAATCCCTGTATTGAAAAAAGGTCTTGATGAATGATAAGAGTGCTAGAGGCAGACTGGATGAATCATTGACCTGCTTTTACTATCATTGTTTATGTTTCTATGCTAGGTACAACACTTTTCCCATTACAAACCCATGTAGAGGGAAAAATATGCCTCCACATGGTGCTGGTGCACCAGGATTCTCCAGCCAACCAGTGCCACAGATCCACCAGGATGAAGACAAGAGCAGCAGAGAAGATCCAAGCCAAAAGAATACAGGCCAAGCCAGGAGAATACAAGTACAGTACTACTCCAGCAACTGACAGAAACCACAGCACATAGATACATAGATGCATAGATGTTGTCAGTAGATAAGGGCCTTCCCATGCATTCTTGAATCCTATAATCATTTCTGCCCCCGCCACCTCTTCTGGCAGGCTGTTCCATTTCTCCACCACCCTCTCTGTGAAGAAGTACTTCCTCATTTTCCCTTTGAACCTCCCTCCCTCCAGCGTCCCCTCGTCCTTGAGTATCTTTTTCTTTGAAAAATTGTCTTTTTCTGCACCTTATTCTTCCCAGTGATGTACTTAAATGTTTCAATCATACCCCCCTCTCCCTCCTCTCCTCAAGTACATATTTAGATGCTTCAGCCTATCCTCATAGGGTCTGTGATGTAATCCCTGCACCATCTTGGTTGACCTCCTCTGAGCCACCTCTACCCTATCTATGTCCTTTCATAGATAAAGCCTCCAGAACTGGAGACTGTACTCGAGGTGTGGCCTTATTAGTGTCCTGTATAGTGGAATAATGACCTCCCATTTCTTGCTGGTCATTCCCCTGCCTATGCAGCCCAGTATCATGTTTGCTATTCCAGCCAACTTGTCTCACTACCTACCTACTTTGAGGTCATCAGAGATGATAACCCCTAGGTCCTTTTCCTGCTTGGAGCATTCTGTCCACCCCCAAGTTGATATGTTGTTCAAGGGTTTGCACCCCATGTGCATTATCTTGTACCTTTTAGAGTTAAATCCCAACTGCCCATCCTTGATCAGTCCTCAAGCTTCTGGAGATCTCTCCTCAATCTATCCACACCCTCTGGCATGTCCACCCTGCTACAGAGCATTGTGTCCTCAGCGAACAGGCACATTTTCCCCTCAAGATCTTCTGCAATGTCACTGATGAAGACATTGAAGAGGACTGGACCAAGCACTGATCCCTGTGGTACCCCACTGGTCACTTTTCCCTCTGCAAAGTGAATACCATTTACCACCAGCCCCTGTGTCTTGTTATTCAGCCAATTCTTTACCTACTTCACCACCATCTTACCTAATCCCATGTTCCCCAGTTTGTTTAACAGCCTTCTATGTGGCACAGTGTCAATGGCCTTTCTGAAGTCCAGGTAGGCTACATCCATGCCCCAACCCGATCCACCTCCCTGGTTACCCAATGGAATACCTCAATGAGGTTGGTCTGGCAAGACCTCCCTGAAGTAAAACCATGTTGCCCTGGGTCCTGTGGACCATTTGCAACCAGGCGTTCCACTATTCTTTCCTTCAGTAGTGTTTCGTGAGCTTTTCTACTACTGAGCTCAAGCTGATTGGTCTGCAGTTCCCCAGTTCCTCCTTGTTTCCAGTTTTGTATAAAGGGACTACATCAGCTCTCCTCCAGTCTTTGGTTACCGCCCCTGTTTCCAATGACAGGCTGAACAGGGTTGCCAGAGGTCCATCACCACTTCTCTTAGCTCAGCACCCTGGGGTGTGCCCCATTCAGTCCTATATCCTTATTGACTCATTGCTTTCCAGTTCTCTTAGGACCCTTTCCTTCATAAAGGACTTGTATCCATTTCAGTGCCCTATCTGGATTCAACAGGACTCAGACATGCATGGGATAGACAGAAAAGGACCTTAGAAGTAAGGCAAGGGGGGAGAAGACTAGAGGTTGAGTAGGCTCTGTAGTGGCACAGTAGATAGGGACTATAGGGGAAGACTTTGTTGGTGAAGGGTCCTTATCTGCCAACAACTTTATGTTTTATGGAGTTAAAAGGAAGTCGTGGATGCTTTGCCTGGGCTGAGAAGGGACAAACCTTTGCCTAGAACTCAAAGTGCACATGCAGTGACAATATGATGTATTCAAACAGATTGTTGTATTTGTTATAAACCAATGAAGTATGTGTTTGAGAGGAAAGGAAAAGTTTCACTTGGTGCCAGAAATGTGACCAAAAATGCAGAAAGACAGTCTGAAGCATGACTGACCCTCGCCAATACAATACCAGTCTAGTGTAAATGAGAGTCGGTATCAGAGCCACTGGAGCAATGGCTGAGTGGCGGAGACCACAATGTGGTGTTTGTGCAGTGTAAATGTACCTAGAGAGGAGGAGAGATGTTACCTATTGGTGTACACTATATTAGTCAATCTGCTCACACAGTGTACATCGTAATCCTAGAGCAACCTGCACTGTGTACTAAAAAAAACTTCATAAATATTCCAAAAATCCTTCATTTAATTTTTATCATATTAGGTAGAAAACACTGATGCAAATACAAGCATAATAAATGGAAAGGAAAACAAAAACAAGATTACATATACAAAAAACATACTAAAATAACACAACAATATCTACAACAGCTAGTTAATTAATGTTATTACATGGGTTGAAAGGAGGAGACACAGGATTGGATGGAATGCATCAGGTGACTGTAGATTCAATTTACTATTTAATCCACAGTTTCTGCACCTGATCTACTTGGGAGGCAGTATAGTGTAGTGGTTTGGGGCTCTGAGCTGCAAATCTGGAGACCTGGGTTTGAATCCCACAGACCCACTTGCATATTGTGTGACCCTGAGCAAGTCACTTAACTTTCTTGTGCTCCCAGATACTTGCTACTTGGCAGTAATGTTGTAGTGTGCATGTCTGTGTATAGGCATATCCTCCCCATTGTCAGCAGCTGGCTGTGAACACAGCCATTCTTTCTCCCCAAAGTGAGCAGCAAAGGTACATGCCTGAAGGAGCAAATAGCAGCCATTGAGGTGAACTGTTCATTATGTGGTCGCTGACCATAACTAACTGGTTAAATTTTAACTGTCTGGCAGGGAAGGCTCCTCATAGAGACATAAAAAACAAGCATTTATCAATGCTGAATGTTGTCGCACTGGCATTGGCAGTACCAGAGCTAGAGACGCATAAAAGAATTGGCAGTGAAGTATTGAAGTGGCGCACCCCACCCCACCTGTAGAGAGCGACAGGCATTGGGGTGTGTCTTTGGGTCATCAACTATAACACTCATGCCATTGACCACCCTACCCTGTAGTCACTGACAAGTGTCAGGGTGTGCTTTGGGGTCTTTGGGAAATATATTTACCCCATTCCATAAGGAAATACGCTGATGTGGGTGCAGTATAGCAGCGTGGGGTGAACTTTGTGGCTGAACAGTGCAAGGCACACCACAATGCCTGTCAGTGGCTGCAGGGTGGGGATGAGGGGTGGAATGGCATGAGCATTACATCCAATGATCCCAAGTCACACCCTGACACCTTTCAGTCTGTGACCGAGTGGGGTGCTACACTGAAACCCTAACATCGTAGGCATGTGGTGGTAGTTTCACTCCACATTTTCAACATGGTCTGCTTGTCAGGCCATCTCATGAAAAGCGGCACAATCACTTTGTTAGCTGAAAGGTGGTTTTGCACAGTGGCTGTGCCATTTGGTGACAGAGGGATGAAAACACATTTTGGGCAGGATGTGGAGAATGACAACTGTATTGTTCATGAGGAGGCAAAAAATGTCAACGTTCAAAATCTGGAGTAACAATATGAAATATTGGTGAAGCAATGAGCAAACATACAAACTCACAACACCGTCCGTAACCCAATTATTTTTGGGAGTTTGGTATACATTTGTAACATAGGCATTTTGGGACCTCCACTTACGAACAGTGGCGGTGCGATTTTGTTAATCTGTCCCAAACGTTGATTTCCCATAGCGACCACGCCATTATGCGCCACAGGTGCGGAAACACATTTTGGGCAGACTGTGAAAAATGACAGCTGTACTGTTCATTAGGCGGTGTGAAAAAATGCCAATTAACATGGAAATATTGCAAATTTATTGAAGTTACAAGAGTGCGTGAAACTGCACAATGCAGCTTGAAACACAGTCATTTTATGGACTTTCAGCATCAAATTTTCAACATAGGCATTTTAGGACCCTCTGCTAATGAGCAGTGTCACCGTCATTTCCACAAACTGTCCCATAAAGTGATTTGCTTCAGCGACCGCTCTATTCTGCGCTGGATATGAAAACACATTTCAGGCAGGATATGTAAAATGACAGCTGTACTGTTCATCAGGAGGTGTGGAAAATTGTCAAGTTTAAAAATCTGGAGTGAAAATATTACAAATTTATGATGTTACGAGTGTGCGTAGAAACAGTGCAATGCATGCTCGTAGAACAGCCATTTTTGGAAATTTTGTCACCAAATTTGCTACACAGGCTTTTTGAGAGCTCCCCCCATGAATAGTGGCACTGTTGTTTTGTTACTCGGTCTCAAAGGTGACTATGAAAAGGATGCATTTTCCCACTTCTCAGTGTTTGCAGATTTTAGCTGAACATAAGTCTAATATACCACTGCATCATAGATTGCTATAAGCCAGGCAACAGGGAAGTTTACTTTTGATTTGTGTGTTATGTCTCAGCCCACTGGCTAACGAAATAAGAGGGAAAATATCAGTTTTATTTTCATACCGCCTGGTCACCGCAGAGTGAACATTGACTTTCTTTGTAGCTCTCTGTACAGTTCTGTGTGTTAAAACTTAGAATGGCAGAAAATAGCAAAGGACTTTGTGGATAGTTGGAAACAGTTTCACAAGATGAGCAGCTGAGTTTGCAGTTCATAGTACTTGGGAGGAACTAGCCCCCGATTGCTATGTAAGATGGTTTGGTCATGGTGGCATGAGATGGGAACATCTTATGCCAACCATGCCAGACTTTGAGAACTCACTCTCCTCTGACACACTCTAATACATCTTGAGGCATGATTGGGCTCAAAACGCTGGGTAGATTTGGTTAGAGGCAAAATGGACCTTCTTCTATCATGTCTATGTTGCCTGCCTGTATATCATGTTTTCAGATATTACAGGCGTAGGGTCTGGCAAGCAGAACATCATATGTATCTGATTGACAGAGCTCACGAAAAACAAATACAGATAACCGTTTTTAAAAATGCATGGAATGTATACTATATGTCACCCGAAATAAAATACTGTAATGATTGGCTGTTCCTACCAGATGGTGTACATTTTCGCATGCTGGCACTGCTATTTTCTGGGAGACCTTTGAGATGGAATCTCAAGTCCTTTAAGATTGTCAGACTGTTGGAGCAAATATAGATATACACAAAGGTTCTTCTCAGAACTATATAAATGTGGTCAAAAAATAGATCAACTGCATGCATCACTTAAACACATGGCACATATATGGGTTTGTAATATTAATATTGTGGGATGCTATGTTAGAATAGTGGGGAGACAGCAATTCCAATTTACCCTGTTACTGTTAGTCTACAATTGTATGATGTTGTTATGTGTAAACATTTTTATATAGTTTGAGTATGTTAAGTGAATGTAACATTCACTGTGGTCTTACAGTATTGTAGTTGTAACAGTATGGTATGTGTGCAACAACAGTGAAACACAGTGGTGCTGTTTAATGTATAGGTTTCTTTAAGTGGTATGTACAAAATAGAGTTATTTTGAATGTAAGACATATGTGTAGTAATTTGTATGTATCCTACCATGAATGCACAACAGAAATATGATATAATTTAACTTTGACCAGGTTTGTTAGCCGTCTTCACATTTATTAAGTGTATTTGTAGGTGTGTGCACAGTTCTGCAATGTGTGGTTCATCTGTGTTTTACATCAGTTTACAATGCTGTGGTGTATGGCTGAAGGGTGTAGTTATGGTGTTATGGACATTAGTATGAGAGCACATGTTCAAGTCTGGTACTTACCTGCACACAGACAATTAGATGCATAGTATGTGATGCAGTCTATTATACACAGTTTAGGTGAAGGTGGTGAGCAACAGCTCAATACCTGTGGTGCAAGATTGCAAAAGAGAGTTGTACAGCTCATGCTGTGTGAACACCTCAGTGTAGTAGACATGCATAGGTGATGATGTGGGCAGTCTGATGTTCGATGCAGTAGCCCCCCCCCCGAGAGTACAGGGTAGCATGCTGGTGGGACACCACAGCATGGCAGTAGCTGTTGTTAGTGGTGAGGTTACAAACCCTTCTTGGGGTTGCATAATGCTAGTGAGATGTCAACTCGCCATGCTGAAGGAGATGTGGTCTTTCAATTTAATAAGTATTACATGGAATTAGTTTAACTAAAGATTTATATTGTTAGATGATACTAATGTGGATTTTTTTTTCTGTTTGTATTTCAGAACCAAATAATTAAAAAAGAGAATGAGGCAGTAGACCTTGCGAAGAGGTGTGCACTGCTTGAGGCAGTCCAGGCCAGAGGAAATGCTAGAGTTCTGATGAGAAGTACAAACAGGAAACTGGATTCGATATGGAGGTGCATAAACTGCCCTGCACGCTGCTCTTAAAAGTTAAAAACAAAACAATACCGATGTAGCTGAAGCTGAAATTAAACTGTTGCGCCAGCGTTTTTTACGTCTTAAAACAGCGTGAGGATGCGGACAGCGATCGTGCTGGTACTACCTCATGTATGAGTTATAGGAAGCTGCTGGCAAGCCAGCTGTAGGGGCACTACCTCACCGTAAGTAAATCAAGCAAAACTTTTAATAATGGATGCATGTATTAAGAATTTGTGACAATTATTGCAGACAACATAATTAAGTAAGAAGATGAGCAGGGTTATGTTAATGGTCTGTTAATCAACTCTAGTGGTGTATGTGGCATGAGGCAACAGCCGGTACTACATGCCCCAGAGGGTGATTAAAAGACCATTAATATAAACCCTGAGACTCTCTTTATTGGTATTATTATAAAAATGTTTTGTAAATAAGTGTTCAACCTTGTTTAGCATCTGATTAGTCTCTACATGTAGGTTAATCAAAGATTAACATATGGCTAATAGAATGTTTGCAACCAATCAGAAAGCTCTATTTCTCATGCCCTTTTTATAATATTTAATACTATATGTAAGGATGTACTATGAAAACATGTAGATTAATTGTTGTTTTATTTACTGTGCTGTTGTTCAGTCACAAGCCACACCTTAGTGACATAGGCATACCAGAAATAGTACATCCATACATATATGCACTTCCTATTATGGTATGTTGTCGGAGAACAATATGTAACTGTTTATTCACTGTAATGTAGTGGTATGAAACTTGTAGCTCTGTAATACTGTGTATGTATTAAAAGTAAATTTGAACATGTGCAACAAACATAGTGGCATCATATGACAGCAGCCAGGATTGTTCACACCTGTTCCAACTCAGGTACTGTATTTGCAGGTGTGTTTGCAGTTTCATATGTGCTGCAGCTGTCTATGACAAGTCCAAAATGCATTGGTGTACAGTAAAGGGGAAGTATTTTCAGTGAGCAGTAATACAATATTGACTGGTGGTGTGTCCTGTGTGCTATACATACAGACAGACACAACACATAGACATGTACATATCAATAAGTGTGTGGTGCTCACCAATCACAGACTATGTACAATGCTGTGATAGGCCCCCACACAAAAATCCACATGCTACAGTGGGTGCCTACATCAACGCAGAGCAAGTTATCATAGCTAGTGGGAGTGTACAATGTGCTGTTGATTCCACTTGTCTTATGCCTTCAGCCACACATAGTACAGACTGGGTATTTATATATTATCACAACAAGGTCCCATTTAATATAGGTCAGGTTCAAGGTGGCCTCAGGCCATTACTAATTCAGAGAATGCGGTTTGGTCTAGATGTGCTCCAAGGGTGTTCACAAATGGCTGGCAGAGTACTACTTGCTTCCCTAACAGTGGAAACGACAATCTTCCCATACTTTAGGGCCAGTGGCTCGTACATTCTCATTACTACAGACTGGGAGAGACATCACTGGTACCTCTCCTGTTGTCCTTAGCAGTCCACCTTACCTTTTGTTTTCATAGGAATTACCCTCTCATGCCATAGTTACATCTGAATTTCGCATGATCATGTTTGCTGGAACAGAAACACGTTGCTCCTTTGAAAAGTAACCATGAACTGAGAAAATGTTGATTATCTGTATAATGTGATAGATACTTTTGTAGTTTTCTGCATATCTCTTATGACTGAAACATTGTGGGACTTTCTACGTATGGTTTGAAGTTCAGCACTTTTATTATGTTTTCGGTACAGATTAGCACTTACTAAATGTTTTCACAGTTCTTTATGAACAGTACAGCTGTCATTGTTCAGAATTTGGGTAGAATGTGTTGTTACAGTTTCACTGCAAACATACATGCTCGATGTGTAAAAGTGTTGTTGGGGACAGATAAATAACAGTGACATGGTTGTGTATAAACCAACAATCTTCATTTAGAGCACTGCTGTAGTAGCCTTAAAAAAAATATTTTAGATCAATTGTAATTGTTATTGTAATATGTGGCCACAATGCTTGTGCTCTGTATAATCAGAAGCAATGTTATCTATGTGGTGCCTGATTTACTGTCATTGCAAGTATTTAAAAAATGTAATGTTATTCACATCAACCACTTACATATTTTTTTTTTCTGTTTCATGCCAGAACACCGGAGGTCTCCCCCGGCTTCTTGTGCGGTAGTACCAGCACAGCGTGAAGCTGTGGAGGGTGGTCAGTCAGACACAGAAAGTGTCATTGTTATTGAGTCTGATGGTAAGAGTGTGATATAAATAATTGTACTATGTCATTGGTCTGTGTTAGGAAATATTATGTGTTAGCTGCAGAAGTTAAGGCTGTATTTTTTAAAAAAGATCTTTACTGATTAAGTATTATTTGAATCATGAATGTATTCTTTTTAGTTGTTGACTGGGTTGAAAGCATTTTTTTAATCATTCCGTACAAAGAAGAAAGAGGCAGTCTCTCATCTGGCAACAGAGAACACTTAAAGGTGAACTGTAGCTTTGCCCCTCGGTTCATGCTAAATTTCTATCTGACATTCTACAACTACAAAATTGTAAAGAGGTGACTGTAGAATGTCTCCGAATAAAAGAAAAAAGTGATCAGGTTACCAAATTTCATAATTAACAAACTATTCCCATTGCTGGTGTACCGCCTTAAAAGCTCCATGCTCTGTAAGCATTTCCATACTAAGGACATGCATTTATAGGGAGCGCTGTTCTGAACCACACACTTTTAACACTGGCATTGTCAAAAAACTGTTAATGCATAAGAGAATGGTATTCCAAATCTTTTATGATGTTTACAAATAAGTAACGAGGGGTTCTTCTGATGCAAAATACTTTTAAAAGGTGGTAACCAACTCTAGCGAATGTGCAGTGGCAACATGGAACAAGATCCTGCACCAGCATGAGACAGTGTTGTTACTATACATGTGAGTGGGATACAATTTTTCATGTATGTGACAATGGATGTATGTCCATAGGGGTACTTGTCAGTCCATGTGGTGTTCTGGGGGGATCTCTTGTCCTCTGCTACTTTTGGTGGTGGAGTTTCATGTACAATGAGTAATTGATTACCAATTGTAATGTTGATGGTGTCTCACTGGTATTCACTAGTGTGCTGTATAATTATCTGTTGCTGATTACCACATGCTCCTACATGCTTACTAACTTATTATTTCTATATCTGCTGGCAATGTTTCATTTCTATTATTAAAATATTTGTAAATGGACAGTATGGAGAATGTCTACATGTTTGTTAATGTGTGTTAATAGCCCTGTAGGGGTAATATGTTTAATAACACATAAACGACTGCCATATTCAGGTAGAGGGTGATTAAGTGAAGAGTTACATGATACGTATGTTTTCGTTCTTGCTATTATAATAACACATTTTGTCAAACTGTTTAAAAAGCAGGTCATCATATGGTTATGTCTACATGTATGTAAATTATGTAAATTTAAGATACACATAAGGTTGTTAGGATGTTTAACAGAAAGAAATATGCATTATCACAGTGTTTTGACTATTGCCATCAATGGGCAGGCACTTCTTGTTCTGCACTGTATACTATCAATAATAGATTTCTGTGTTTTCTTTCTGTGAAAATGTAATTGGACAAACATTGTTAGGAAGGCACCAGAAAAATCTGGAATTTCTTATATTAACTCTGTTCAGGATTGGATGGACATTTGTCTTGGAAGAACACAGACACATGGTTTCATTATTTCAACTTTGTGTGGCTTTTTGCAGATGAGAAGAGTTGTTGTATGCATGGAATACTGAGTTAAGAACATACATCTAGCTGAACAGACAGCTGTTTTAGTAAAGAGACATGTGTTCATATGATAGTTGTACACAATGATGCAGTATTAGAAATTGACGTTTTAAAGAAAAAGACTTTTAGCTTGATATTTCATCTATTAATGTGATCATTTTTTCACTTGTTTGCTTTTATAGAGCCCGGGGAAGCTGACGATGTAGAACCAGTGGTAGGTGAAGCAGGAGGTCACGGCCACACCCACGCAAGTGAAATCTGAAAATGTTTCCAAGCAAGATGCAGTCCTAAAGTACTGTGAATTAGAATGTATGTTATTATTATTGTGTCTAAGTTGACCAGTTGTGTAATTAATCATGTGATTTTACAGTAGTTCAAACTTTTTTTATATTGGCTTGCTGCAGCTGCACAGCAACATGTTAGGAGTGTGCTGATTTAGGGCTGTAGTGCTTTTGGGTGAATGCAGGTTACACATCAGTAGCTGCGTACCGTATTATGCAATAACCCTGCATTTGTAAGCGAAGCTCTACTTCAATTTCAGCAAAGCTTATGATACTCAGGACAACATTTGGTTATGTGCTTGCTGCTATTATCTGCATGCTTGGCAACTAGCCTACCATTGTCAACATTGGTGGTGCTCAATCCTCCTGTTGATAACTACACCTTGCTGTTTTAGTGTGATGCCAGGGAGAGTCCACTGCCTGTTGGCATACTCACCTAAATGTTGAATTGTAAGGGGTGTGCACAATACCCCTTGGGTAGCGACCCACTACCACTATCTTTGTTTGCTGGGGGCCCAATCCCTGTTGCCATTATTGACTTTATTTGTGCTGTCAGGTTACAAGGGTGCCAATGCATTGATCACTACAGATATGCAAGCCCCAAAAACAGACATCATGCTGGGAGGATATCCTAGTGAGCTAAATGGTCTGCAACACAAAAAGTGTCCAGTGATGCTTTTAGTTTTTTGCCCAATGTAAAAGTTCAAAATGTGCCTTGTAGTCTTGATGACCCCTCTTCCCAGTTGAACCCGACTGCTTTGCAGTGTGTCACTCTTCACCCTTCCCAACCTCATACTTACCTCTACAGTGCACTGTGACATGTGTGGATTTTTCAAAGGTGATAATGAAGTGACGGAATGTTGATAAGATGTATAATGGACTGAATTATGGGACTGTTTGCATGTCACACTATGAATATCGTATATTTGTACATGGCACTATGGAAGTTGTCTCACCACATGTTAACTGCAGTAGTCTGACCACTTGCAGTGGTGCAAGTTCCAGTACATCATACACTGGCTGTGAGTGGGTGGGGTGCTATTAAAACGAGTTGTTGAGTAGCAAAACTCTGTTAAATATTGGGCCAGACACATCACATTGCCAAATTGTTCAACACTGCATGGCCTTGTGCCACACAGTGGTACACTTTGAATGTTCACCCATACTGTCCAAACTGTGTTTTCACACTTTCACTATATGATGCCATGGGTGCTGTGCGAAATCACTTCTGGTACAGTGTGAGGAAAACTATGAAATTGTATGTGAGCAAAGGTGCTAATATGGCTATTTAAAACATTTGTTGTCAGATGAGCATTACATTCTATCATTGCAATTATGTATTGGATATTTCCCATGCACTGTGGTAGGTTTGAAAATGTTGTGTATTTATATGCCAAATTTTGAACACTGTAATTTATTTTTCACCTCCTAATGTACTGTACAGCTGTTTTTTGTTACAGCGTGACCAACATGTTTTCCTGCCGTGCAATATCTAACAGCCAGAGGGACACACTAATGCCTGTCGTCCTCTGCAGGGTGTGGGTCGGTTGGCATCACTTACAAACTTTATGACTATTACACTATCAATGCCAATGATAGCAAGGCAACAATTGGCATTGATAATAGTTTATTTCATAATGTCAGATAGTACATTTAAGAAGCTTATTACTGCTGTGCCACATTGTCTTGAACACTTTTAGCCGGTGTCCGTGCAACAGCACAGTGATCTGCACATTACAGGCATCCAACACTGCACTAATGAATTAAATCTCCTTATTTTGGCTAGATTTTCCCATACTGTAGTTTAAGTTTTAGGTTAGTTGTCTGAATTTCTTGTAGTTATGCTACCTAAAAATCTGTTATTTATGTTCTTTATGTACTTGAAGATCTCTGGCATGTTTGTGGAGTGCATTTTTGCTGTTGATATGTAAATATGTAGGTTATTGAGTGGACATATAAGGTGTGTTCTGCAAGACATAATTATTCAGATTTTCCTGTTGTAGACAATTCCCACAATTTAAGTCTATGATTATTCTACATGACAGCTTGTTAATGGTGTTTTGCTGAATGAATGTAATATCAGTAACTTAATTATTTAAAACATTTTTGTGTGTTGAGGCCCTGAAATACGGGTCAAAAGCTCTTTCTTTTCAAACAATCATGAAAGTGACCATCATTATGTACACATTTAAAGTATTTTGTGATACTGTTCGTGTAAAAGTAGTTGCATTTTTTTATTGCACAGATGACTAGGCGTTATAGGCAGACAAGATGAAGTAACAATTCTCACACTTGATGAGGATCTATTTCAACTGTATGGTACTATACTGTTGATTATGCAAAAGTATGTACATAGTGAATATTTATGTCTAGTCAATAAAATAGAAGAATAGGATTGGAAATGACATGTTACTATAAGTTTTATGATGCTGTCAGCTAATTAGATTATATAATTAATAAAGTATTATAGAGACACAAATAAAATAACAAAATAGTTTAGCATCAGACTTCAAAATATTATCATAAGTTCCAAATTAATGCATTTACGATATTGCAGTACCTAGGAAATCTTTGAAGTTAAATAATTTAAAGTCATAACTGTTTTCTTTGTCTTGTGTATTGATTACTTTTTTTTTGAATCTTTGTAGGGCGCCAGCGATTGAGAAGATGTACTGGCCACTGCCGCTGCTATAGACGGCTCGTGCGCGAGGTTGCCAGTCTGCGAAAAGACAATGTTGCGCTCCTTGAAGAGCAGCCTAAAATGCTGTCCTTCTTGGAGGCACAACAGCGGACTGTCAACCTTGTGCTCGAGCCTGTCGTAGCAGTGGCTGATGACACTGTGGCCAGTACCAGTGCTTTGCCTCCACCAGCACCAGCAGTTCCCACAGCTTCCCTGGGCAAAAGTAACCACCCTTCCCAGTAGTCCAGTATCTCCTCTGGAGGGCGCAACAGCTTCCACTTCCTTTGCGCCTCCGTATTGAATCCAGTTTCCACCTTGGATTGCCTCAAGCAGTGCATACACCTCTCGCAAGTCTTGGCCAAAGACTTGCATTTTGTTAAAAAAGGACTTTAAGAATTCATTTTTTTTTCTTATCTATGTAAAAGAAACTTTATTTTTATAACATATTTATTTGTGTATGAAAGCAATACACACTTGTATAAGTATTTTTTCATTTGTTTTTATATAATATTTGTAAATATATGTTTTTCTATGGTTTTATAAAAAATATATTTTGTTTGCGTTTGATTTTAAACATCTTAAATATTTTTATAGTAAAAAAATAGTTAATTCATACTCTCTTGTGTTTGGTGTGTTATTGTGTACTGGGGATGTTTATTAACAATACTTGAAAATAAGATTTACACAACTGTTATTTTGTCATTTGCTGAAAGATCATACCACACTATTGTGGTATTACAGTTGTGATTCTCCATAGAAGTAACTGAGATGTGTGACAATGCTACCTTACACTATTTGTGGCACACTGTTGTTGTTTCATAGACATAGTGCTACAGTATGTGTGTATGTGTATCATGATGAAGATGAGTATGTCCATGCTAGTACAACAGTGACATTTCTGTGTTGGTGTACGACAACAATCACTGTGTGATTGTATTGATTAGTATCTAAATGAATGCTGTTACATCGTGGTGTTTTTGTGTACTCACAGGAAAGTTATCTATTCAGTACCAGCAAGCCTCTTCCACCTCTCTTCACATGATTGGTGCTACCACCTCAGTTGGTTGTAAACCCAATGTCTATAAAATGACAAGTTACTATGGTAACATATCCATTTTTTCACTAGATGAACTAATGGTATCCATCTCATGTCATATACTGTTTTACTTATGTACATCTTTTTCTTTACATATGTGCTCACAAAGAAAAAGAGTAAGACACTGTTACATAAAAAATACTAAATGGAATAACAATGAAAAATTACAATGAATAGAATTATATAAAAAGAATATGATTCACAGTGAAGTACTGTTACTGTAAATAACAGTAAATACTACTACAAGACTTGAAGTATTTCTGATCTTGGAACATTTTTGGTATGTATGTGCAGTATTCTTACAACTATAAATCATGTACTATAGTGAGTAATAGTTCTGAAAAAGACAGGATATTCATGGCAAAAAACTCTGTTTAATGCATCAGTTAGGGTTGTTCCACAACGACAAAAGTGAGGAAATTCGCTGTTAGGGTTGAAAACCCTAACTCAGAATTCACCCCCCCAGCACCACAGACACACACACACACACATGCAAGTATGGGGGAGGACCAAGTCAACACAACCAATGACGGACATCCAGCAGCAGGCGACAGAAATAAACAATTGTCTAACTGTATTACGAGACATCCCCACCCACCTGACCAGGTACTGCATGCTCAGTGGAGATCAACAGCAAAACTGAATCCATGTACACCAAATGTACACATCCCTGATTGCAGCTGCACACAACGTACCACACTTAGTAGTTGCATGGCCTTACCTACCGATGCCCCACACCACACCACACCACAACTGGTACTGTGCCGTTAGTCAAAATAAATGCTGAAGGTGCATGATGACAGTTGTAGAAAGGTTTTAACACTAGTGAGTATACATTAATTAAGAGAAGTACATAAATTAACTACAAGACACTAGCATGCTCAAGATAAAAGTAGTGTTACATTTAGTATGTGATTTACATAGTAGTACATTTACTGCAACTGTTTACTCAAGATAGAGAGGGTGATGTAAACATATGGAAAAGCATTGCCTGTTCAATGCTGTGAAATTCGTACTGCCAGTATCAGATGCATTCTTACTGATGAAGGTGTACTGCTGATGTACACAATAGACCTTCAGTGTGTTTCAATACTAAAGAAGCAGTAAGTATTCTTTGTAAGAAACAGTGTAATTGCATGGATCAGGCCAAGCAACTTCTAAATATCATAGCACTACTGAGCCAACAATGACGTACCTGTATCGGAGATGTCTATAGGATAGATTTTCCCGTAGGCACTTACTGAGTATGTTGTACCTGAGAAAGACAATCTCATTGCATCTGTGATGACTAACTTATTCAAACAGTGATACATTTACTATTGTTGCAATGAGTGATCTATGCCACTTATGGACACAGTGTAATTTTTTTAACAGTTGTTTCATACTCAGGCTGTATGCCTAGTGTTTGGGTTTGCCACACTTCTGTCACTGATGCTATCAAAGTGATAACTATGTTAATTGTGGTACAACAGGAATCAAGTAGGTATAGTGTAGATATAAACAGATTGTCTTTTAGTATTGATTTAACTCACAATGGGGTAAGTGTACTAGGACAGCAGGGGTTATTCTCTATCACTGACTCTGTCAGTTATAATCACACTAAGGTTTCGATGACTGTAATGATCAAGTTACACTGTTCATCTTCATGAGTTCATATTCACAGCCATTCTCCAGTAACTAGACAGTGTATGGTGTAACTGGGTGGGACACTGTGTTACCAAAGCTGCTGCAGTGCCTAGCAGAGGAGAGTATCTACTCATAAAGACAATTAAGCAATAAGGCATGACCAACAGTTATGTTAAATGGTCTTTAATCACCCTGTAGGGGTTTAATGTTGAATGAGGCGTACCGAGTGCCACATGTCGCTAGACAGTGATAAACTGACCATTAACATAATACCTGGGAGTGGCTTATTGCTATCATAATAAAACTGTTTTTTAAACAACATTAAACCATGTTCATCATATGGTTAGGCTCTACATGTATCTTAATAAAACTAAACATAAGGCTGTTACAATGTTTACAGTCAATTAGAAAGCTGCATTTCTCAAACCCTGGTTATAATCAGAGATATTATACCTGTACAACTCCTTGGTTTTGCTCAACTCTATTGCTCAGGTGGCCCACCACATGTGGTGTGGTCTGGTGTGGGGCATCGGTAGGTAAGGCCATGCAACTACTAAGTGTGGTACGTTGTGTGCAGCTGCAATCAGGGATGTGTCGTTTGGTGTACATGGCCTCAGTTTTGCTGTTGATCTCCACTGAGCATGCAGTACCTGGTCAGGTGGGTGGGGATGTCTCCGTAGTACATTTAGACAATTGTTTATTTCGTCACCTGCTGCTGGATGTCTTTCATTGGTTGTGTTGACTTGGTCCTCCCCATACTTGCATGTGTGTGTGGTGCTGGGGGTGAATCGGAGTTAGGGTTTTCCACCCTTAACAGCTAATTTCCTCACTTTTGTCGCTGTGGAACAACCCTAACTGATGCATTAAACGGAGTTTTTGCCATGAATATATATATATATATATATATATATATATATATATACGCATCCACAGAGGGATGGGAACAGAGGGGCCAAAGGACGCTGTGCTCCCACAGTTAAATAAGGATACTATTATACTATCTCAGAAAGTATGGAAATAAGTTGCAAAAAACTTTGTTAATGCTCCAGTTGGGGTCAAAGCAACAAAAGTTGGGAAATGAGGTTTAAGGGTTTCCCTAACACCCCACCTTCCCAAATTGAGCAGCAGGGCAGATGTGGGGTGTGTTTTGGGCTTCTCAAGCCTAATGCCTGCTCCATTCTCATAAAGTCTACACATCAGATATTATTTACAGATGGAATGAGTGGGGTCTCCATCTAATGCCTCAATTTTTGTCACTTTGACCCTAACTGGAGCATTAACTAAGTTTTTTGCAACTTATATGTCTATAGCTATCCCTATTATTTTTGACCCCAAAATGTCAAGGTAGTCATTTTATGACTCCCCTTATAAACATAACATGTGTCATTTTTAGTTTATTGGCCAAAATGTTATTTTGCACCAGAAGTGTAAAAACACATCTTGTTCAGGATTTTTTTTAAATGGCACCTGACATGTTTATGAAGTGGTGTGAAAAAATAAACTTGATGAAAGTGTGAAGTCAAAATACTGAAAATTAACAAAGTTATGAGTAAACACTGAAATACTACAAAATCTACTCATAACTTGGTCATTTGACCATATTTGTATACCAAATGTTCAACATAGCCTCCTTATGACTACACCTAATGAACCCAGCAGGTGAACATTTTCAAATCCCCAGAAATGTCATTCCGCTACAAAGCTGCAAAAATTCATTTTGAAAATTTATAGTTGTCATGTTCATGAGATGTTGTAAAATAATGGCTGTGTTTAAAACTGGGGTTCAAAATAGTGAAAATGGCCAAAGTTATTCACAAGCATAGAAAAATGTCAATGTACACTCATAACGTTGTTGTTTTTTAATATTGTGACTGCAAATTTTCAACACAGCCTTCTAATGACCCCGTCTCATTAACAAGGGCAATGAAAATGTTCAAATCCTACTAGAATGGTAATTTTGCAAAGCAACCACAAAATCAATTTTATGACAATGTTTCAATAATTCAGCCCTTGGTCATGATATTGGGTCCCAAAAACAAAATATTGAAAATTTGATGGAAAAATATTTGAAAAATGACAAAGTTATGAATTAAAGTTCAAACCCTATTGAAATGCTTTAAACTGACATCAATGCACCAGTTAGGGTTAATTCAATATCACAAATGTAGTGAAATGTGATGTTAGGATTTCCAACCCTAACTCCTCACCTCTACCTCCCACAAACACCAAAAGGACAAGACCACACAAGCAACCACAGACAGCCATCATCAGGGAAGACAAACAACATACAACTGTTTCCCAACAATGCAAATGCAGTAGCACTGATGTGCTATCTTCATGGGTTTGTATCTGTGGCCTGCACACTAAAAGACATATACGCTCACTTGTCACTCCAGATAGAAATCCAAGATACTCAAATCACAACACCGCTTCTGTGTACAGAAGTTCTGGCCCCTACAGTGAGATACAAATCCATGACATCCAAATTACAAGAGTTCTTTTTTCTGTAGAAATTCTTGACCCTATGGGGCCAGTGCGTCTGTAGTTTATGTACTCATTGACATTGTAAGATATACACACATTTGGTGGGCCTACACTTTGGCAGCCTCAAGTGTAAGACATGCACACTGACTTGTGGCTACAGAAATGGAGACACCACAAAATCCATGATACCAAATTTGCAGCAGTATGACAGTCAGAAGAAGTGCAGAGCCCTAAGGATCCTGTGCCTCTTCAGACACAGGTTTATGATATGCAAACTTCTGGCTCCAAAAGGGCTTGCACTTACACAGATGGAAGTACTGCTGCAATGTGGGTGTCATGGTTTCAGCCAGTGTATATAAACATTTTTTGAGGAGGTAACAGTTTTTCTGTTGTACAGCTGCACAGAAAGCCATGCACTAGTGAATTGTATTAATTCATGAGGTACCTTGTACAGCATGCAGGAGTACCTCTAGCTTCAGAGGTACAGGGCCTATGGGGCCTTCTGTCTGCAGAAGCACAGGGCCCCATTGGGACTTCACTTCTGAAACCATACATACACATGCACACTGTATCACATACATATATCCACACAGGTGCGACTGCATAAGCAAAGGCCCCTGCAGGTGGCACATCAGAGCTCCTGCATTTGTGTCATCTGTAAATAGTTGTATACTATTTGTCTTACCTGGTGATGGCTGTGTTTGTTTGTGTGATCTTGTCCTTTTGTTGCTTGGGGGGTTGGGTGGGGAGTTTGGGTTGGAAACCCTAATGCCAAATATTCCTACTTTTGTGGCTTTGAGATAAACCCTAACTGGTGCATTAATACATTTTGTTTTCTGGAAAAAAAAATATCCTTTCCTTTTGAGACAGTGGAATCATATCCTTATTCACACAGGTCCCTTGGGGCCCTGTCCCAAAGTAAGAGTCCATCTGCTTGTGGAAGTCCAACAGATCTCAGGATCCTCTAGCAGCCACAGTTACAGAGGAACAGGGCCTATGCCAAGAAAATACTTTTCTCCAATATATGGTACTTCAGCCCGGGCAAGTAACCCTGTCTAGAGGATGGTGCCACACGAACACAATGTCTGACAGGTGAAATTTTGCCTGTCGACATTAGGGATCTCACCATGCCAAACTTCAACAACACTGTTGTCAATTTGGCATGGTAAAACCGCCCACCACATCCCTGTTTTAAATTAAACAAAAAAGCCCACAAGGCATACCTCTCAACTGTACCACATTAGGAGGAACGTTCCTCATTTTACTTCATAAAAGCTCCCTGTTCCACATTGTGAGGACCTGTCCCACATTCAGTGTTAACATTTTAAAGCAAAAATCTACAGTAAATGATGCAAAAAATATATTATTCAATTAATAACAGACTTTCTGAACATAAATGCAAACATTTTAACAGTGTTCTGAGCTTCTAAGGTAAAGATTTGATTAAGTGTTCCACATTTTGCTCATTTGTTCCACATTTTGAGAGGCAATGTTCCACATCTGGGGGACAAAAGGTTGAGAGGTATGCCACAAGGGTGTGGGATGTGGAGCTCCAGACTCAAACAAAATAATAAAATAAACCTTGCAAACATATGCTGCTTATAAGTCATGCATATAGCATACTGTGCTACGCTACTTATGCTGGTCCATAGTCCTCCATCAGTGCCCAAAACTATATTAGAGTTCTGTACCTCTGTTGTCCTTCTCCATTGAATATTACCAGAGAGTTTCACCATCCACAAATGACAGTTCCCCCATCTAAAAATCTAGCTATGAGCATTACCCCCAACCAGGGAATTAACCAGCCTGTAGCCTGAAGGCCTGGGCCTTCATTTAAATTCAAACTTTGGACCAAATCTGGGTAGCGACAGTAAAGGAATCTGATTGCCTGGCAGCTTTTGCCAGCTAAGTCTTTTTTTTTTGCTTATGCTCAGTAAACAACAAATGCCAAAAATGTCAAATGACTAGCCAACACTATTCCTGTGTGACCCTGCATTCAAACCGCGAAACTCACCATTTTGTTTGCCCACTTAGAAAAAAGTCAAAAAGGGCCGTGAAAATCAAGCAAACTTGGAAGCTATAAAACTAACTAGAAACACTAACAACACTTACAAAGTGTTGTTTCTAGTTTAGAAATCTTCTCACTGCCCATCCCAAGCTGCTCTCTTCCCTGCTTAGCCCCAGGTATCACAGACTGTATGAACTTGCTCCTGATCTGCAAGCCAGGATGTTTGTGAAAAGTGCTAAAGCAGATGGCAGCATGCTGCCAACAGGACAGTCTCAAGACATTGCAGTCTTGCTGGCAGCCCACAGCAGTGACTTGCAGCACACCACAGTGCCACTAGTGACATCAGTAAGTGGAAAAGAACCACCAGGGAAAGCAGAGGGACTATTTAAAATAAATACCATTTTTCTTTGTTAACATTTTACCAATTTGTTAATAAATACCACAGTGTCTCAACATATACCCATTTTATAAGCACAATAACACACTCCGTGATGTGGGTTATACACTGATGACTGCTCTTCTAGCAGTAGTAAGACATTTGAACTGCAGCCTTGTGTCATATTACTTACCTAGGCATGCATTTATCACAGCATAACCCACACCCCATTGTGTGTTATTGCTTACTTGCCATGAATTCTAACCTCCAATAAAAAACATGTAGGGATGCTTGATGCTTGATGCCTTTAGTTTTTAAATCCTAAGGATACTCCTACACCCTGCCAACCAAACATTTCTAATTTACCCAGTATTTATTCTCCACAGCTGTGCCCCCTCCCACCACCAAATCTAAATTTTTAATCAACTTTCAAAAGTAAATGATTTTGAAATATATAAACAAAGGTAAGTTCCTTAAAAAATAAGATTTTGACAGCTGAAATCATGTAGCTGGAAGATCTTTAATGTCGGTGATCTATGAAAAGTACTTATGTTATATGCACATTGTAGTCAAAAGGCTAATGTAAAGCAAATCACTTACTATAGATTCACAAACAATGAAAGGATATGAGTAAGAATCAGTCAGGTGATTTTGCATTTTTGCTACATAGGGAAATCTGAACATCACAGAACCATTCATTCAGTTTCTTTGCAAATTTCATTTCAAATGAGCTATCTCTGAGGGGACTGCCACTAGCACGGCACCAGTATGCATTATTACATTGGGTCCATCTTGCTCCCAAAAACCTTTGTTGCTCAGCTTGCTGCTCTCTTTGCCCCCTCATAGTGCAGATTGGGGCCAGGGAGCAATTTCAGGTAGAGAAGCAGCAACAAAAATCCATATTGGCAACATGCATGAGCAGGATGCATCAAGCACCTGTGCCCTGTAACTTGTGCAACAGCTGCCCATGATTGTCTGTTCTTCTGGCCCCCACAAACTCTGTAAATGGGCTGGGAAGCAGAGAACACAAGCACCATGGATCCATCCAGAAGGCTATCAAATCTACAGGAATAAAAAAAATAAAAATAAAAAAGCAGAACCACACATGCGCACTTGGTAGTGAAGAGGTGTGAGATTTCATGATCGGGACCCTGGGGGATTTGGCACCCCCAGTGTCACTATTATGATTCTGCAGGGATGGGGGTGGGTGCTGAGAGGAAGAGTTGGGGGTTATGTAATTCAACAGTTACAGACTGTAAGAAAAAAATAGTGCAAGTGCACAGACTGATTGATGCGGAGGTGACTTATTTTGTCACCTCAGTGTGTTGTTCATTCTCAAAGAGTGCAGAAGTCCTTTTTCTCAAGTCAAAGCAAGAGATCTGCAGGGCTATGCCCACTGCATCCCTAACGACATAGAGTTCTGGTAACTATAAATCCACAGCCTACACTGAAAAAAACAGTATAAGGCCTCTAGACTGCATCCATGGCTGGAGCAAGAGGATAGAGGACAGAAATATTTCCATTCACAGACCCCTATACATCTACCAGAAGTTGAACCAAATAGTCAAAGGCAGACAGAGGGGAAAGAAATGCTCTGTACTCAACCCATTTGGCCACGGGAAAAGCCAGTATGGTCAGACCCCCATACTGTCTCGTAAAGGGCCCATTTATCAGCTGCTAGAAATGAAAGATGCTCCAGGCCCATCAACCTATGCATATTGTCTCCCCATTCATCAATAGTTGAAAGTTCCTCTGATCTCTATTTCCAACAGACCAGGTGCTTAGCCTCTGTGATGGCCGCCAAGATCCATAGATTGAGGGGCTTATGCTGAACCAGGGGCTTATTAGTATAGCCCAGAATCAAAAGAGACACATCCATTGGGATCTGACACTGAATAGTTTCAGATATTCTATCCCCACAGCTGATGCCACCAGTATGATAATGCATGGTGAAGATAATTACATTTTCAATCACAAGAGTGCAGTGTGCATATTTATGGAACACATACAACCAGAAGAGAGAGAGAGAAGTAAATGCCTCAGCTGGGACTTGAACCCTGGCTGACAAGAATACTGTTTAAGTTGTGCTACCAGCTGCATAACTAAAGCAACTGGAAACTACACTTGTTGCAGTGATGCAAGAGGTGCTGCCAGCCCACTCTGCAACTTAAACTGCTTGTTTTGCTTTTTCATCCACAGCTCTGCTGCAGTTCAGGGGAGCAGATCAGGGATTGATTTACCATAATCAGGTAAATGTCCACACTCCTACATCTGTAACACAGCAAACATCTCATCTGATCACTGCAGTGTAAATGTGGCAGTGTAAACACACCTTTTAACTGTGCAGCTAATGGAACAGCTTGCATGTGGATTGATGGGGCAGCTGACCCAGCACTACTTAAGAGTTCCAGTCCCAAACCTCTGTTCATTAGTCTGCTTCACCACCCCCCCATTTTCTCCTACTCCTCTTATGGTTTACTCTCTTCCATCCTGGGCCTTCAGTTCATTCTCAGTTATTTCATTAATCATTAAGAGTCCTTGTTATGGCACTTTAATGGAGGGTGAAAATACCAGAGAGAGCCAGGACACAGTTACTTCCCCTAAGCACTTGACACCTAAATTTTACATTAAGTCAGTGGTCACTGAACAGTGTTTAATCAGCACTACTTTTGGAATTCAGTTGTTTACTTCAGCTGAATATCTGAGCATGCAGTTATTTTTATTGAAATTATTGAAATTATGCTGCTAATAGAATCTGTGCTGCTGAAATTTAAAATATTTTCAAACTCTTCTTCTAATAGCATTTATACTTTACTATTCTGTAATTTATTTTGTTGTCACTGCGGAACATAAATCCATTATACTACAGGCTTTAAGTGTGCTTTGCTGCTGTTTGCACTTGAAACAATGCCGCTATTAGAACTTTTGCAGATATGTGTGTTTTTCACTGCACAGCTGTTTGGCATGTGGCTTTACTTGGAGCAATGTCATGATCATAGAAACATAGATTTTGATGGCAGATAAGGACTGCTTGGCCCACCTAGTCTGCCCATTTCCCTACCTAATGGATAAGCTGCAGATCCTAGTTAACCAACAGCCTACTTTCTCCTACCCCCAATAGAGTTTCCTTATGCCTGTCTCATGCATTCTTGAATTCCCCCACTGTTTTTGACTCTATGACCTCCTCAGGAAAGCTGTTCCATGCATCTACAACCCTCTCTGTGAAGAAATACTTCCTCAAATTACCTCTGAGCCATCCCCCCTTATCCTCAAATTGTGCCCCCTTGTTCTTGCAAATCTCTTTTTCTGAAAGATGCTACCCTCTTGGACTTTGTTGATTCCCTTGAGGTGTTTGAAAGTTTCTATCATGTCCCCCCTCTCCCTCCTTTCCTCGAGGCTATACCTTTAGTCTTTCTTCATATATCTTCTGGTGCAGACCCTGAACCATTTTGGTTGCCCTCCTCTGGACAGACTCCACCCTGTCTATGTCTTTGCGGAGATGGGGTCTCCAGAACTGTACACAGTACTCCAGATGTGGTCTTACCAACTGTCTGTACAGAGGGCCAACAACTTCCTGTTTTCTGCTGGTGATGCCTCTCCCTATGCATCCCAGTATCCCCCCAGCCCTCCTTACTGCCTTCTCACATTGCTGGCCCACCATTACAGTAGGTCATCTGATATGACTACCCCCAGGTCCCTTTCTATTTTTGTTGTTGTTAGTATCTCACCCCCATTGTGTACTCTTGTCCTGGCTTTTTGTTTCCCCAAGTGCATTACTTTGCACTTCTTTGCATTAAATCTAAGCTGCCATACATTTGACCATTCCTCCAACCTTGCCAAGTCCCTTTTCATCCTTTCCATCCCACCTTGCGTACCAACCCTGTTGCAGATCTTTGTGTCATCTGCAAAGAGACATACTTTCCCTTCGAGTCCCTCTGCAATGTAACTTATGAAGACATTAAAAAGGACTGGCCCCAGTACTGAACCCTGCGGTACCCCACTAGTAACCCTCCTTTCTTCACTGTGGACTCCATTTACTACTACCCACTGTGTCTTGTTGTCCAGCCAGTATTTTACCCAGGCTACCACCCTGGGACCCACTTCCAGGCTGCCTAATTTGATTATTAATCTTTTGTGTGGGACTGTGTCAAATGCCTTGATAAAGTCTAGGTAGGCCATATCCACAGCCCCTCCCTGGTCTACTACTTTCATTACCCAGTCAAAGAAATCAATTAGATTTGTTTGACATGACCTTCCTGGCTGTGACTCCATGCTGCCTTGGGTCCTGTGCCCCACTGGCCTTTAGGTACTCAACAATTCTTTCCTTCAGAAGTGACTCCATCATTTTCTCTACCACTGAGGTCAAACTGACAGGTCTGTAGTTTCCTGCCTCTGTCTTGCTCCCACTTTTGTGAAGGGGAATCACATCCACCCATTTCCAGTCCTCAGGTACCACACCATCCTCCCATAATTTATTAAAAAGGGTAGCCAGTGGTGTTACTAGTTCTTCCCTTAGTTCTTTTAGAATTCTGGGGCAAATTCCATCAGGTACCATTGATTTATCCACCTTCAGTTTTAAGAGTTCTTTCCGAACCCTTTCTTCTGTGAAAGGACTAATATCAACCCCCTATCCAGAGTACTTCTATTGACTGGATTAGGTATCTCCCCCTGCTTTTCCATTGTGAATAGGGAGCAGAAATATGCGTTCAGTATCCCTGCTTTTTCCCTGTCACTCTCTGCCCAGCCACCTTCCTCTTTATTCAGCCTCAGCATCCCTGTCTGCAGCATTCTTTACTCCCTATTGTACCTATAAAAGATTTTATCCCCCTTCTTAACCAAGTTGGCTATCTTTTCCTCAGTTTGGGCCTTTGCTATTCTGACTGCCATCATCACTTCCTTCTGCTTTAACTGGTACAGTTCTCTGTCCTGCTCCTTCTGTGTTTCCTTATACTTCCTGAATGCTTTTTCTCCCTTACCTTCCCCGCCACTTCATTTGAGAAGCATAGTGTTTTTTTCTTTTGTTTTGATTTGTTTATTTGCTTCACACAAAGGCTTGTTGTCTCTGTGATGGCAGTTTCAACTACTCTGTAATTTATTTTTTTGTCACTGTGGAACATAAATCCATTATACTACAGGCTTTAAGTGTGCTTTGCTGCTGTTTGCACGTGAAACAATGCTGCTATTAGATCACCATTTAAATATCTCTTTTGAAATAATACAAGATACTGTAGGTACGTCATGCATCATTAGCATTTGGGTGTGAAATTCTGTAGTGTTGTGCGGAATGTTCAAATTCTGGCAGAATGAAATTCCATGGATTTTTTGAAATTCCTCTCAATTTCACCAGAAATGGAATGGCAGAATTCTGCGTCATAAAAATGTGGAATGAGTCTTTCTGCAACATTTCCATGGAATATTATTCTGTGGATCAGTTTTTTTAGGCCAGAGCATTGAAATGTCTCAATTTTTACCAACCCCTGTCTGATGACTCTTTAAAAATGTTAGCTTTAAAATTCTGACCCTCAACACTGCATCAATTTTTCTGCATGCTTTCTTTTAAATGCAATAAGTGAGGTTTGTTTTTTATTGAAACGCTGTGTCCCTGGTGCTAACCGGGACCTATTTAAGCTTGCCCTTCTCTAAGTCAATCTGGATTCCATATACTTTAGCAATCTCTGCTGATGTCTGGGCAGAGAAAATCTGTGGTAATACTAGATTTTTTATTACACTTAGTTATTCATACAAGCTTCCAATGCCACAGACTGCTTTTGACAAACCACTGCAGTAGTATTAGGTACAGTACAGGTAGTTTTGTGCTGCATTAATACATATTATAACACTTTTGACCATTTTATGAATAAGTGTAGTAATCCATAACTGGGTGTGCATCAATGCAGCAATAACTTCACTTCCCGGGTGGCTGAAGGCCCTCTGCTGTGCTTCAGGTCTCACAACACACAAAGGTCATTCAGTTATTACAGTATTGCCCCACATCCAACTGTGGATTATTCCTTTCTTAACATAATAATTTAAGATCAGATGGGACACTAAGCCCAATTTGACTGCCCCGTGTTTCATAAATAAGGATGAAACAAATATTTAGGGCAAACATGTACTAATTCAAAAGGCCTCATCACTTTATTATGCAGAGTACCTGTTGATTCCTTTGGTAATCACAAATCTGTCCAGGCATACCATAAAATCCTGTGCTATCTTCACATCCACTGTCTATGCTGGTAGGCATTTCCAGAGGTTCACCACCTCACAGGAGAAAAAGTGTTTCTGTTGACCCTGAATTTACCACCTCTGAGCTTTAGGGCATGTGTCCGTGTTCTGCAGAGGAACATCATATCAAATGTCTGTCTGTTCAGTCCTGGCAATTTCTTGTTGGGTATCCATTAAACTGAGACCATGACCTGTCACTGCCTCTTTTTCTTCAGGGTGAATGTGTTAAAGACCTCTAGCCTCTCAAAATAACTTTTGTCTGTCATACCCCTGATTACTTTATTGATGCTGTGTAGCACTCTCTTGACTGCTTCAATGTCATTTCTAAACTGAGGTACTGAAAACAGCACAAAGTACTCCAGGTGGGACCTGGCCACAGAGCCTTGTGAAGTGGCAAGATTGCTTTCTCTGCTGATCACCCCTCCTCCTTTGATGCATTGCAAAATTCTGCCAAACCATCAGGGGGTTGCCCCTGAAAAAGGGACCTTTGGGGCTCATTGGGCCTACCCAGTCATCAAAATTCAATAAATAAATAAATTAGAGGTGTGCAAAATTAGGAAATGCTGTTACACAAAATATTTTGTAAAATTTGCATGTTTCATGAAATATTTCGCAGGTGCATAATGTGAAATGCCATCTGTGAAATGCAAAATGTTGCCAGTGTAATGGTGAAATTTGGATAAAATGTTGATGTTTCAGGCAAAGTTGTGCATTTGCGGTGAAATTCTCCATTCTGTGGGTGAAATTTTGCAACTTCGCACCCAGTGGAAAATTTCACGGAACAGCAGAATTTCACAAACTGTTTCACGTGATGAAATTGCCAGTTTTGTGGGAATTTTTTTTTTATTGTACTACTGTTTATTCTCCTCAGCAGAGAAGCCCTACACAATCTCTGGCCACCAGCCCTGCACCCCCGGACCCAGTCATGCATGTAGGCCACATGAACCTGCTCCCCCAGAAAGCCGGCCATTATCGCTCTCGCACCCACTGGGTATGCGCCCCTCTCAGGTCTTTCTGGGGGCGCAAGGCCATGAAGATCACCTCCACATTTTCCACCTTTCTTCTCCCCAGTGGAGAGCTGGATGTGCAATGGCATCTGAGCACATTGTGCTGACACTCGCCGCACTCTCTCCCCCGCTACTGCATGCCACTTGTTGTGCGGCTGGCCTCCACCAGTCACCGCTACAGGGTGATGTAAGCCCCACTACCCACCCCAGAGAGAGGAGTGCAGTCATTGGATGCTCAATCCTCCCTCTCCCCTGCCAGCCCCCGGCAGCCCAAGTCTGTTCCCAAACCTGGGTCGGCGGTGTGGCTTGAGGTGTGGCGACCAGTGCCTCAACCCTCAGCGCCACTGGACCGGCTCAAGTTTTTGGCAATTTTTCGGGCAAAATTTAATTTTGCAACATCTCTACCAGTAATAATAAACAAAGAATTAAGAAAATAAGTAATAATTAACACTACCAGTAATAGTAAACTAAGAATTAAGAACAGTCAGAATGTGAAACCTGACAGGCAAAGAGTTATAAAATTTAGCAGCCCAGAGGGCTACAGCTATATGTATGTTTTCAGAAATGTTTGCATTGTTTTTTATTTTATTTTGTATATTGTATATTGTGCATGTTTTATTTCCAAGTCTTCAATAAAAATGAATTCTCAGCACAAGAGCTCACCAAGGCCACAATACTTCCACTGCCTTCCTAAAACTTACTAATGACATTTACACCGCCATGGATTCTGATCTCCTGACAGGTGCCATCTTCATCGACCTAACCAAGGCTTTTGACCTGGTTAACCACACCCTTCTCCTTACTAAACTAGTCTCCCTTGGTTTTTCAGTTGAATCGGTGAACTGGTTCTATAGCTATCTGTCCAATCATCAGCAGGTGGTAGCTTTTTACTCAGCTATGTCTGATCTATCGTCCGTTTATGTTGGTGTCCACACAGGGATCCATACTTGTCCCCCTATTTTTCCTTATTTTCATTAACAACCTTCCATCCCAGGCACCTACCTGCTCCACCTTGCTATACGCAGACGACCTTGTCCTCTACTACAGTGCCAGTAATGTATCGGACAAAAACAACTCACTCTCTTCGGACTTCCTAAACGTACAGTCCTGGCTAACTGTAAATCACCTCATTATCAATGTAAATAAAACTCAGTCTATGCTCTTTGGCTCTTCTGCTAGACTAAAATCAAATCAAAACTCCCTCAAAATATCCTGTTCTGACAGTTCCCTGTTAGCACCAGTTCCTTCAGATACCTGGGTATTCTTCTTGATGAATCATTGGAGTTTGAGCCCCACATCACTGCTACCTGCAAAGCTGTAAATGTGAAAATCAGAGCACCCTACTGTACCTGCTATGCCCTCACCCCATTGGCTAGGCTTGCTGTGGCACAAGGCTTTCTGCTCCCATCATTGGCTTATGGCTCAGTCACTTATCTAGGTGCAACTAAAACATCCCTCCATCTATGGAATACTACCTATAAAAACATCTGCCATTATGCTTCTGACTCTCCTCATCACAAACACCGCTGCCAGGTCTATGCTGACCTAGTATGGCCTACTTCTGCTGCTCACCATCTCCTATCCTATGGTGCCTTAATAGACGGTATAATCAGATGTGGCCTCCCTCAATCTCTTGCCTTGCTATTACACTCTCAACCTCCCTCCTACAGGCTCCGTTCAACTGAACAGACTCCTCTCTACATCCCTCAGTGTAAGACTACAATGGGAGCACATGCTTTCTCCAATGCTGACCCTAAGTATTGGAATTCTATCCCCCAAGCTATCTGTCTTGCCCCTACACATGGTCGCTTTAAAATGCTCCACCATGAACATCTACTCACGGTAAGCCCCTGCACTTCCATTCACCTTAAACTCTTTCTCCTACTCTGCTACCCTACTCTACTTCCACCCTTCCTGTTGCACACTTCTCACCTACCTATCCCCCCAACACCCCTCCTTCTCTTCCTCCACCCCCCTCTATTTCTCCTACTATTCTTATTTTTGCTAATTGGTACTTATTGTATACTGTTCATGATAATGGCAGGTTGCAATTTTTCTGTACTTGTGTCTCACTTGCCTTTTGAATGACCCCTGTTTTTATCATTTTACCTATTCACTTTGTCTGACCATGTATAATTGTCCTGCAAGAAGTTTGTAAACTCTTATCCTTTTCTCACTTATCTCTTTAGTGTACAACATATTCTATGTGTTGTGTCACATTGCTGCTGTTTTTCTGTATTTGACCTGTACCCTCCCGGGTCGTGCCTGAAAATAGGCATCTCTATGCCTAGTGCACTCACCCGGTTAACAAAAGCAAAATAAATAAAAACTTACATAATGGCAAAAAAAAAATCTAGAATGTCATTTGCTGATAGATTGCACCTGACCATACATTAATTCTCTAATAATATGCAGTGTTACACAAACAAGACTTACAGGGCACTGCCCTAGGTACTGTAGTGAGTGCAGAGCAAGTAACATACAAGGCTAAACAAAAATATTTTAATTTCACATGTATAGTGTCAACACTTATGAAAGTTTTCCTTGGACACGTTGAAAAAATGTACTGAATCCTGGGAAAAGAGAATGAAAGAGAATGGAAAATCATATATAGTTCACCAAAACTGACAAAAGATGTAAATCAGAAACAGAAAGGTGCATTAACGGGAGACCACATGATGCAGAGTGCTGAATAGAAGCTCCTCAGCATAGCTCCAGCCTCCCAATTATAAAGTCGTCTTTTTTGGTCTGCTAAACTGCCTAAAACCCCTTGGTATCCTCTGAGTCTGCCTTCTAACCACCTCAGGATTCTGAATCGTGAGTTTGAGTATTCATGGAGGCTTATGGGAAAAAAGCCCCACAAAAACACACTCCGCCAGTTACCCCCGAGAAGGCCCTGAAGAAACCTGGGGCCTCGAGTGGATCAGACAGGCCTGATCATCTTAGCCAAGTATCGGATCAAGAGCCTTTAACCTTGAGCAGGTTCCTCGAAGAATTCAAGCCCTTCCATGAGGAAGTCAAAGAAATGGCAACTGAGCTCAAAGCCCTGTCTAAAAAGCTGGACAAGGTCATTACAATAACCTCGGATAATACAGCTCACATTGTATCACTGGAGAAGCATCTGGAAAGGGTAGACCCTGGGCTAGCAGCAGTACGGCACAAGCTCTTTCGAGTTGAAACAAAGTTGGAGGACCTCGAGGGCCGCAGCCACAGGAATAATGTTGTAATACTGGGGCTACCTGAAGGTGAAGAGGGCCAGAATGCTATCATTTTTGTACAGAAGTTGGTAGAACGACTGGCCGGTCCCTCTCCTTTCGGCTTTGCATATATTATTGAGAGGGCGCATAGATCCCTACGACCAAAACCTCCTTCAGGGGCCACTCCTTGCCTTATTATATGCCGATTTCTCAACTTTTTGGAAAGGAAACACTTTCTGTCTAAAGTGAGAGACCTACAAGAGGTCCATTGAGAAAACTCAAAGCTAAGAATAGCACAGGATCTGCTGGGATCTGTTCGACTGAAGCGTACAGCATTCCATCCCATTGTGACCTAGATTATTGCTGCTGGGCTCAAGTTTAGGATGGGGTACCCAGCTAAGCCGCAAGTTTTAGTGAACGGACCTTGGTCAGCATATGAAGATCCTGATGCCACTCTTACTGGCCTCAAGCTTGCTCTGCCTGACCTGTTTTGTGACCCACGAGGAGCCCTCTGTCTATGACGAAGGGGAGATCTGCATTGTCAAGATGGGTCTGTCTTTTATGTAGAATGCTGAATAGGATAACCAGCGTGGATGGAATCCAAAGGATTTCATTGTTGGGAAAAGCAGAGCCATTATCTCACTGTCTTAACTCGATATGAGACTCTTTTGCTTTGAACTCAAGCATGGGACTGCAGCTTGCATATTGGATTTGTTTTGAATGTATAGTTTACTCAGTTGGGGGAAAGTGTTCTGTGTTTTGGCCTTTTTAGGAACACTATTTGTCAGTATAAAGGGGATGGTAAAATAATATCACTCAGGCTCACGATTTAGTTCTGGGGGTAGATTAATCCAGGAGGAAAGCTGGGCATTTGTATTTTACTCCGTGGCCACAAGAGGGAGCTCAGCACACAGGATTATTAGCTCAGTGCTAGCTGATAACCCAAAGTCTGGGGTAATAAACATACCCTCTACCACACTAGTTGGTCCTTGTATGGTGAGATGCCGAGGTGAAAGAGGCCTAATTCTCTCACTATTTTCTTAGGATCTCGGGGCACCTGTATTCATTTAGCAGGTTATATGAATCCTGCTAATCGGGGCTAAGTCTCACTTATACGGCTCCCTCCTTTAATGTCTCGCTGTTGGATGTTTACTTTCATTGTATCATTTGACTTGATGCTGGCATGACGCCAAGGTCAAGCACCTTATTTTTAAGTTAGTAACCTGAGATCTCTGTGCGTCGGGTCTCTCTCTTGGCAGACCACAGGTATCCAGTTAATTATAGCAGCATACTCGCTGCACTCCTATGTTATAAGCCCAGCTTCTCTTTTTAAGTTACCAAGAACTGTTTAGGTAGTAGAGCTTTCTCGGTTTTGATTTCAAGTTTCCTGGTTAGGGGGGAAGGGTTGTTGTACTTGTCTAGGGCTCAGGGGCTTCTTCAGGAGGCTGGGGGGGAGGAAGGGACATGGTAACATAGACTTTGACGGGCAGATAAGGACCGCTTGGCCCATCTAGTCTGCCCAGTACTTTGCTGAGCGCTGTTTATGACAGTTGGGGTGGATGGGAAGGGGATGGGAAGCTCGTGTTTAAAGGATTGGATACTTTTACGTTCATCATGGGGGGGTATTATGGGGGATAGAGGAGGGAACAGTTTGTTTTGGGGGATGGGGGTATGGGAGGACACAGCAGTATTTAATCGAATCTGGATAATTTCCTTTGTTGTTATTGTACATGGTCCTTTGTCCTAACATACAGGGACGGGAAGGGATAACTGTGGAGGGGATGGGGGTTGGGGGAGGGAGGACCATACAGTAGTAATCATCGGAATCTGGTCGAATAATTCTCTATATCTTTATACAGGGCTGAGGATATTAAGCTCATTAATCTTAGCTAGATGGCTAATGATGTGACTTTTGCTACCTGGAATGTGAAAGGGATCAGGAAAAAACCCAAACAATATCAGGTGCTTAAACACTTAAGTTTATTATGTCTCAGATAACATTTTTGCAGGAATCCCATTTACTAGACTCCGAAGCTTCTCAATTAAGGAGACAACAGGTGGGTCAGGTTTATGAAGCTCAGGGCTGCACTAAAAGTTGTGGGGTCATGCTAATCATTAATAGAAGCATTCCCTTTGTTTTTACGCAGGTTATCAAGGATCCAGGGGGCAGATTTGTCTTAGTCAAAGGCGCACTTTGGTCAGTACCACTCCTACTCGGCAGTATATATGGACCCAATACTGATGATCTGGGTTTTTTTATGAGGCTGATAACTATTATGCTTCCAATACTTCCCATCGAGATTATTATAGGGGGTGACTTCAATCAGGTTGTAGACTCTAACCTGGATAGGTCAGGTAGTGGACTGAGAGGGATGTCCCCGGGGCAGAGGGCACTTAAAGATCTGGTAGATCAATGCGGGCTCTGTGATGTCTGGTGCGTGTTGCATCCTGATTCCAAGGAGTTCACTTTCACTTCAACGGTGCACGGCTCACAGTCTCGCATTGACTATGTATTTATCTCTCAGGGTCTCTTGCCCGGTGTCAAGTTTGCCTCGATCCAGCCTGGTCCCATTTCTGACCACTCCCTTGTGGTATGCAACCTGGCATTCCTTAATTCACCTAAAAGGGAGACCAGATGGAAGCTCAATGAGCAGCTCCTTAAGGATGCCAAGTATTGTAAGCCATTAGATAGTGCAAAGCCAGACATTCTTTTGGGGGCTTTTAAAGCATACATGAGGGGGGTTCTTATCAGTATAGCGGCTAAAAGGAAAAGGGTACAGGAGGAAAAGCTACTATCACTAATATCCCAAATTTGGTCCCTTGAAGTGAATCTCTCTGTTAGTTCCTCCACTGAGGACAAGAAGAGACTCCTGACGGCCAAAGATAGATACCTAGAGCTTCTAAGGGAAAAGGCAGAACTAGCTATAATCCAAACCAAAGCCAGTTTTATGGATCAGGGAGAGAAAGCAGGATGCCTGCTTGCATTGTGCTTAAAACAACAGGAATCTGCAAGATTTATCCCACCAATTCGAACAATGGCAGATGGGTCTCTGAGAGTATCCCCTACTGAGATAGTGCAGGAGTTTGCTTTATATCATGAAAAATTGTACAGGGACATGGAGAGTCCTCCTTGCCCTGGGATTCTTGAGGAGTACTTAAGAGATTCCCACCTGCTCTCCCTATCAGAGCAACACAAGAGTTTTCTGGCTTCTCCTATATCCCAGGAGGAAATCTCCGAGGTTATTAGAGGGCTACCCTCAGACAAGGTCCCAGGGCCGGACGGGTTCTCCTCTTTATTTTACAAAGTTTTTCATGACCTCTTATTGCCAGTACTTTATCACCTATTTCAGTACATTTTATCTAGGGTAGAGGCAGACCCTTACCTGTTCGAAGCCCTGATTGTTCTGCTCCCTAAACTTGACAAGGATTCTGAGTCAGTTCAAAGCTATAGACCCATATCTCTTTTAAATCAAGATATTAAAATCCTTTCGAAGATATTGGCCGACCAATTAACTGTAGTCCTTCCTGATTTGATAGGCATGGCGCAGGTTGGATTCATGAAGGGACGTTCGTCATCAGACCATTTGCGTACCCTTTCTCATGTCTTCTCGGTCTCCAGGGATGCTGCATTTCCCACTGGACTGGTCTCCCTGGATGACGAGAAGGCATTTGATTGTGTGAACTGGAAGTTTTTGTTCCAAGTTCTCGAGGCCTTCCAGTTTCCTCCGGTCTTTATATCCTGGGTCGTTGCATTATACAAAACACCTACAGCAAGAATTATGGGAAATGGTGCATTTTCCAAGCCCTTTTCATTACATTCTGGTACCAGACAGGGTTGTTCCCTTTCTCCCCTTTTATTTAACCTGTATCTCGAACCTCTCATTCAAAATATTCTCAATAATACAGGAATACAATGCATATAGGTTGGGCGTCATGAGGCTAAGATCACTGCATATGCGGATGATCTCCTTGTGTACTTATCCCTCCCGGTATCGTCAGTCCCAGTTTTGTTGGGTGAAATTGCACAATTTAGCACTTTATCCAACTATAAACTTAATGCTAGCAAATATTCCTTTTTCCCTTTAAATCACAAGATATTTAGGACTGATATCACCCCCTTAGGTTTACGTTGGTCCCCCAGGTCATTGAAATACTTGGGCATTAAACTGACTCGTAACCCCTCGGTATGGTTCAGGGAAAATCTGTAGCCCCTTTCCCAGCTTATAATTCAGGATCTAGACAGATGGTCTAAGCTCCCTATCTCACTTTGGTTGCAGATTAACATAATCAAGATGAACGTCTTCCCACAGATTTTCTACCCTTTATCTCGTCTCAATACTTTTATTTCGATATATTGGTTGCATGGTATTTTTACCAAGTTTATCAGGTCTGACAAATACCCCCGACTGGCTTACTATAAGTTGGCTGCTCCAAAATCTGATGGGGGCCTGCGGATTCCCCATTTGGCCATATATTATTGGGCTAGCCATCTGGCAAAATGCCTGAAATGGGTAAGTCTGGGTCCTGAAAAGGTACAGCCGACATGGCTTAGAATAGAGTTGAACTCTATTTGGTCGATGAATCTGGATCCCCTAACTTTGTTCTATGTAAAAGAGTCTCAGGTGCATGTTGCTGAGAAATGTATCATAGTTACTACTTCTTTAAGAGTACAGTATATGCACAACTTTGCTCTTTCTTGTGTTACATTCCTCAGTTAGATCTGGCTCAACCTATCTGGAATTCCCCATCTTTCACTATGAACAAGCAACAGATCCCCTGCACTTGGTTGCCCCAATTGGGTGATGGGAGAGTACTTTCTTTTGTGGATGAGGAAGGTCAATGGCTATCCGTAGGTGATCTTATTTAGAAATTTAGCATCCCGGCACTCTCACATTTTTTTTTAATTCATAAAGCTTTATTTATTTTTAATATCTTAATACACAGAAGTAAAATAAAATAAAATTAAAAGATAAAAGTAATAACATAGTATACATAATATGTGCACTTGTCCTAGTCACAGTGTCTTGGGCCAAAGATCTCTACATAGGCATATCATAACACCACAAGCATGTGTTCTAATAGTTGGATATGAACTTAACATAAGAATATACTGCAATCTTGCTAAGGTGTCATGCTTGACCTTTAGGTAAACAAGAAGTAGCAAAATCGAGAAGGTAAAAAAAAAATACCCCCATCTCCAACCCTTCCCCCACTCCCTCAGCCACCCTCCCTCTTCCCATAAAAATCCCTAAACATCCTATCCCCGTCGTTTTCTCCTCTCTCCATCAGAAATAACATCAGGCACAAAACTCTTCCTCTACTATGGTTAGGGGTATCTTTTCTCAAAGTTAGAACATGCTGCAAGGGAAGGTCAGGGACCATCAGGTTGTCTACTTTCAGGGTTCCATGCAGCTAATAGTGCATCCAGGGCGCCCCATGTATCAAGATAATTTTGCAACCGGTTGTTCATACTTGCAATATGCTTTTCCAGCTGTAGGGCAAGTAACATTTCCCTATGCCATTCTAGTGTTGTAGGCAGGGTATCCAGGGTCCAGTGCCTCATGAGTACAAGTTTAGCCACTGTGAAAATAAGGGCCATATAAATTTTTTTTTGTTTCAAAGTTCTTTTTGGAAAAGAATTGAGTAAACAAGTTCTCGGGGAGAACAATGAGTTTAAAGCTAGCATAGGGTTTAAAGAGTTTTGTATAGCTCTCCAAAATAGTTGAACTTTGGGACATGCCCATAACATGTGGTAGAGGTCCCCGGTCCAACTGAGACATCAGGGACAACAGGGGGATGGTATCTTGCCAATTTTGTGAAGCTTTTGAGGGGTGTAATATAGGTCATTCATCACATTAAATTGTATAAGCCGCAGACGGTCTTGCTTAATAAACCTATATAGGTTATTCCAGTTTTGTTGCCAGAAGTCAGGGACGGGCGAAAGAGACAAGGTCCTAGCCCAATACTGGCTTGTACCTAATGGTAGTCGTGTATCGAGGGACTGCATTTTTTTATATACTGCGGATACTGAGTGTGGATGGGTAGCAATACTTAATAAGGAGGATAAGGCAGTTCTAGGGGCCTCAAGGGGCCGACCTGTATTCGTGAAAGAAGAGATTACATGCATAACTTGCCAATATTTAAAGGGGTGACCACTTAGTTCAGGGAGGTTCTGCAGGAATTGAGTGTATGAAAGCATATTACCATTAACTATGATATCCTTAAGCCTAATATCCTTTAGTGAGGGCCAGAAATTTATTGGGATAGGTTTATGCTGGATCTTAAAATGAGGGTTATTTAGGAGCGGTTGTTCTCCATCCACATGCCAGTTTATTTTCAGGTGGTTCTGTAGTTGCCTCAGAGCCCTCAGTGACCACCCTATTGGGGATTTCTTGAGGTTTTTGGGAACATGTTTCAAGGATGTATATAGTAATGATAGTAATGAACATGAAGTGGGAGATACAAGGTCTTTTCAATGTTTAGCCATGCTGGGGTATAAGATCCTGGGTCTCCCTCATGTGGGCAGAACATCCAGGATGCTAATTTTGTAATATGGACTGCTCCATAATAATTAAAAAATGATGGCAGGGAAAGCCCTCCTTGAATCTTTGATGCTGTCAACTTGTGATATGCCCATCTCACTATTTTATCTTTCCAAATAAATTTATTAATTGCATTCCTTAATTTTGTGAACCATGCTTAAGGGAGATAAGTGGCTAACATATTGAGAGGGTAGAGAATTCTAGGGAGAATATTCATCTTGATGATATTGATCCTTCCCCATAGTGAGGCATTCCACGTTTCCAGGTCCTCTTTGATTACTTTTATTAGCTTAGTAAGGTTTTCTTTAACAATGGTAGGATATGATTTAAAAATTTTAATACCCAGATAGGTGATACTTTTGCTTTCCCATTGCAATCCGTACTGTTCTACGTCACGTTTAAGTAGTTTTTGGTTTAAGGGGAAAACAGTAGATTTAGTCAGGTTAAGCTTGTAGTAGGAGATCCTAGAAAAGGCTTCAATTTCTTGCAGGAGGATAGGAACACTTACACTTGGGTTCATTATATGTACTAAGAGATCATCTGCGTAGGCAGGCAAGAGATGCTGTCTGCTTCCTACAAGAATGCCTTGCAAACCCTGGGTTATAAGTAACTTACAAATGAAAGGATCTAAATAATAATTAAAAAGTAGTGGGGAAAGGGGGGCATCCTTGCCTAGTGCCACGACTCAATGGGAATGGTTCTGAAAGGTGACCATTGCACCAGATCCGGGCTACAGGGGATGAGTATAGCAATCTGACTCAACTAATAAATGTTTGTGGGATACCATACCGGGAAAGTGCAGTGAACAAAAAGTGCCAGGAGACCCGGTCAAAAGCCTTTTCTGCATACAAGGCTATCAGGGCCATGGGTATAGCTGACTCACTAGCTAGGGGGATAAGATGCAGTAATCACCGCCATATGATCGCTTGAGGATCTTCCTGGCATAAAACCAACTTGTTCATTACTATTTAATGTATCCATTAAGGGTCCCAAATGATCAGCTAGTATTTTTGCTAGTATTTTAACATCAGTATTAAGGAGTGAAATAGGGCGATAGTTTTCCACATGATGTGGGTCTTGACCTGGCTTAGGGATAATAGTAATCAGGGCTTCAAGATATGTGTGTTCTGAGAAACCTAATTTGTACCATGAATTAAAAACTCTGGTTAATAGGGGGGCAAGTTCTGCATTGTATACTTTATACAAATTGGTTGGGAGGCCATCCGGTCCAGGCGACGTATCTATTGTAAGCTGCTTAATTGCTAGGACTACCTCCCATTCCCTAATGGGGGAACTTAAAGATGATTGTTTATCCTCGGGTAGTACTGGGAGCATTAACTGGTCAAAGTATGCTTGTACTTGTTCGTTTGGGATATCTTCATTTCTACAATGGGATAGATCTTGATAATATTTTGCAAAACTGGACACAATCTCTCTCGGGTCTGTAACAAGAGGGCCCTTTTTACCTGAGTATAGTCCAGGTACAAAACGAGTTGCCTCCACCTGTTTAATTCGGTATGCTAGTAATTTGCCAGCACATTCTCCCGATTCTAGGTATTTCATTTGGACACGTTTTAAGGATAGCTCCACTTTTTGGTACACCAAATCCGAAAATTGGGCATGTAAGATAAGGAGCTTGGTCCAGTCAGATTCTGAGGAATGCTTATTAATATTTGATTCTAACATTTTTATTTCTTGAAGTAGGGACTCAGTCTGCATATTATGTTTTTTTCTTTTTAACTGATGCTAAGCGTATGCATTCCCCACGTTAGGCACACTTCAGGGCTGAGCAGACTATGTCAATTTTGCAGACAGTTCCTAAATTATTTTCCAAGAAGGAACTAATAACATTTTTAAAATGGGTCTGCATATAGGGGGTCTGAAGTAACTGCATGTTCATTCTCCATATGAAGTCTCTTTTGATCCCAGGCCCTAATACACAAACTAATGAGACTGGGGAATGGTCTGACACTACTCACGGGTGAATTAGGGCTTCCATAATTCCAGGCATAACGTGAGAACTGGCTAAAATGTAATCTATACATGAGCAAGTGCGATGGGGATGAGAAAAAAAGGTGTGCTGTTGTTCAGTGGGGTTCAATATCCTCCAAACATCCAGGATGCCCAGTCCATTCATTAAGTCTTGTAAGGCTCTCTGGGCCGGAGATAGACCAGCTTTCCTAAGGTCTGATCTATCTAATGATGGCCAAGGCGTGATATTCCAGTCTCCTCCCAGAACTATAGTTCTAGAGGTAGTAGTGGACACAATTCCCATTAGTTTGGTGAAAAAAGTTGGGGAGTCCCCGTTTGGTCCATAAATAGACCCAATCGTTATTTGATGCATACCCAGGATGCCATGTAGTATTATATATCGCCCTTGGCTATCCCATACCTTGTTTTCTAGTCTGAAAGGAACATTTTTATGGAAAAGAATAGTGACACCACCTCTACTTGTGGAGGTACCTGCCCCATAGGACTGCCCTACCCATCCCTTACACCAAAATGAGGTGTCCTCCCGCTTAAGATGTGTTTCTTGTAGGCAGATGATATCTGCTCTAAGGGATCACAGGTGCCTTTATATTACTTGCCATTTGGTTCTATCCCTGGTGCCTTTTATATTCCAACTGAGGATTGTATAAGGACCTGACATTATTTGATATTAATATTAGGCTTCCAAATACACTGGGGCATATCAAAGTTCTGATGGGAGTGCCTAATGTTTTTGCCAGTGGTTAGTAGAAATAGGTAAAGAGGAAGTAGCTATCCAAAAGTTTTCCCCACCCCCCACCCACATTAACCCTCAAAAGCCCTGAAACTACCCCCAGTTCCAATGAACAAACTGCTATCAGTTATGTCAGGTGATGTAAACCATCAAACAAGCCTAGAAGCCATTACCTCCCCCATAAGCCCCTTCCCCAACTCGCTAAATTTATCAGCCAATTTTGATTGCAGTAAAACCTTTGGGTGATTGTTCTTAAAAGTAGCAAAAGAAGTTTGCAGGTTCATTTGAAAGAAAGCTAGGTCCAAAAAAAGTAAACGCCTTCAGATTTGCCAGATAACCATAATACTTAGTTACGTAAATGCAAGTAATAGAAGAATAACATAGTAAATAAGGTATTAGTGGATTCCAAATTAAGTCCCATAGTGACCGTTACGTCTTTTACATTATTCAAGCTGAGTTTCAAACATTTAAATCATGTAAACTTAATTATATAGACAGGTTCTTGAATCATGGGTCGCGGCATTCCTGTCATGATGAGTGGACTTTGAGTACTATAATGTAGAGCTCCCATGTCACAGGAGTAGTATTATGCTCTTGTTTGGTCTCATATTAGGATCGGAAATCACACTCTGCCTCTGATTTAGCAGGTGGATCCTCGATAATCAAAATGTAATATTCACTATTCATAAGGTTGATTATAACATCGTTATGCCAGGGAGCTTATTTGGAAAAAAATCTTTATTATTAAACAGTAAACGCGATCCATCACTGAGTTAAATAAAACGTCCACGGGCATGTTGCCATCTGGAATTGCTGTTCAAGTGAAGTTCCTGAGGTAAAGAAAAGGAACCACTTGAGTGAGAACCAGGTTTCCAGAAGTTGTCCATTTATATAAGAAGATGTGGTTCTAGTAGCGTTGGCACAAAAAAAAAACTGCCGCTATGGGTAGTATCAGACTTCTTTTAACATTAAATGAATGAGGGTTAGGTTGCTAGAAGTAGTCCATTTATACACAAAGCTGTGGTTTCTGTAGCATTGGCACAGAAAAGCTGCCGCTAATCACAATTTAATATTCACTATTCATAGAGTTGATTATAACATCGTTATGCCAAGGAGCTTATTTGGAATAATTCTTTATTATTAAACAGTAAACGCGATCCATCCCTAAGTTAAATAAAACATCCAAGGGCATGTTGCCATCTGGAATTGCTGTTTAAGTTAAGTTCCCAAGGTAAAGAAAAAAATCCACTTTTTGAGTGAAATCCAGGTATCCAGAAGTTGTCCATTTATATAAGAAGACGTGGTTCTAATAGCGTTGGCACAAAAAAGCTGCCGCTACGGGTAGAATCAAACTTCTTTTAACATTAAATGAAAGAGAGTTAGCTTGCTAGAAGTTGTCTATTTATACAGAAAGCTGTGGCTCCAGTAGCATTGGCACAAAAAAGCTGCCGATACAAGTAGAATTAAACGCAGTGTAAAAGCTCTATTTGACCCCACTTCATTTGAATAAATCTGGGAGCGCTGTTTTCAATTCACTCTTGCTCCTGGGATTCAAAAGTTTGCCATTGATCACCGAGCTTTACCTGTAGCATTGCTGGGTACTTAACTCGGAAGGGTTTACCCGCAGCTATGAGCTTTGTTACGAGTGGGTGTAACTCTTCTCTTTTAATACGGACCGAATGTGGCAAATCTTGGGTCACCCTGACTTTTTTTCCTTCCCAAAGGACTTCCTGTAGTGCTTTTACTTTTGCAACTATGTGTTGTTTATCTTGAAATTTAAGCAATTTAAAAATAATAGGCCCGGGCAGCGAGCCAGGGGGTGGAGGTGGTCAAAGTGCCCTATGCGCTCTCTCCACAATGTAGGTTGGGCCATTAGGAGAGGGCCCTGTGATTTTCTCACAAAACTTCGGGACAAAAAGAATGGGGTTTACACCTTCCTCCTTTTCTGGTATGCCCATTATTAGTAAGTTGTTCCTATGACTCCTCCCCTCTAGATCTGTTGATTTATCTTCCAGTTTTTTGATTCTTCGATTAGTGAGGGTGTGATCAATAGCAACCTTATCAAGTTTTTTCTCTGCTGAAGCAAGGCGAGCTTCTGAGTCTGTTATCCGAGTATTTAAAGAGTCGGCAGCTGTTTTAATTTGGTGGAGTTCTTCTATTATGCTATCGACTCCTGCATAGGCTTCATAATTTCCAGGAATCTGTCTTCTGTTAGTGGCGATGAGTTCACAGACATTTTCAGCATTTGTGCTTTAGGCCGCTTCAGGGCCTTGTCTTTCCCAGGGGATGGCGGCGGTGAATGCCGCGGTGGCGCTTTTCGCATAAAAACTTCCTTATTTAGCCCTTTCTGCTGTTTTATGGAGTCTCACTGCAGTAATTTCACTTAAGTCTTCTGTATTAAGTTCTGAAGAGATATATATTTAGTAGGTTTTAGCGAGCAAGGTACAGGAGCTGACGGAGGTTGCTTCTGCTCTCCTAGGCTGCCATCACGTGACCACTCTCACATTTTAAAGCAGTACAGATAAGACACCTACTCACAACAGTGACCGGTAATTCCCCTCCCAATCAGACGGTTGGGGCCCTGAGAGTCACGTGATGCGGTGTGCTGAATAGGACGCCTCTCTGCTTGCTCCGACCTACCGCCCATTAAATATCTTTAAAACCCTGTTTTACGGTGATATCCACCGCAGATCACCTGACTGTCACCTTCTTGAATGTTTGTGCCCCCGATATAAGAAGTCGATGGACGAAGAGATGCAGAAAATTGCTTCCAAAAACATGCCTCCTGCTATGCCCAAGAAGGCCTCTAAGAAAGTAAGGGTCTCCTCCTCGCAATCCTCGCTGCCTGCTACTACTGAGAGCCCTGATGCAGATTCTCATACCCTCTCAAGATTTTTAGAGGAGTTTCAGCCTTTTAAGGCTGAAATGCAGAATATGGCAGGAGAAATAAAAGGCATCTCTAGCACCCTGGAGGAGCTCTCCAAGAAGATTGCTGACAATGAAGCTTGCATACGCTCTGTTGAAAGGAAACAGGACAAAGCTGAATTGGAGCTAGTGGCCTTGAGGCAAAGGCTAGTGAAGATGGAGAACAAGGTGGAAGATCTGGAAGGGTGCAGTCGCCACAACAATGCGGTAATTATTGATTTGCCTGAAGGTGAAGAGGGCTCAGATCCCATTAAGTTTATCAAAAAGTTCGTGGAGAAGGTGGCAGGCCCTTCCCCCTTTGGTGCAAGCTACATAATAGAAAGAGCTCATCGTGCACTATGCCCCCCTTCCCCAGTTGGAGCCCCCCAGGTCATTCATATTTCACTTTCTAAACTTCCAGGAGTGACAGCATTTCCTATACAAGGCTAAGGAGCTACAAGATTTGCAATGGGAAGGCAAAAAGCTGAGGGTGGCGCAAGATTTGCCTATATCTGTACACCAGAAATGAGCCACGTTTCACAAACTGGTCCTCAAGTTGATTGCCACGGGAATCAAGTTTTGTATGGGTTTTCCTGCAAGGCTTCAAGTTTGCCTGAACAGTTCCTGGGCGACCTATGAGGAAGTGGAGTCGACAACCGCAGGGCTCAAGGAAGCGCTTCCTGACCTATTTAAGTCTGCCTGAGAGTCGACCTGGTGTGGGGTACTATGCTGAGCTTTTAATTGGTGGTGTAGTCCAGCTGCTGAAAATTATACTTCTCTACTATGTCTCCGGGGCTACGTCAGTGACAAACTGTATATCTAGCTATTTAATTCCATGGTGCAACTCTCAAGAAGGGTCTCCTCGCTGACAGAAAATGGACATCTTGCTCCCAATCTGGTTCTCTTCTTCAGGACTGTCTAATATCTTGTTGTCTCTCATGTTTTGACTCTGGCTAAGTCCAGTATCATTTTTTGCATTCGTGTGGGGTCACAGTGTTCAAGTCAAATTCCACTCTGACTGATCTGGCAACTCATTTCCTCAGGGGCGATGTCCTGATTCTACGGAATGGGGGGGCAATGCTCAGTTTTCTCTGTGTTTATAATGTGATTCTGTCTGTAGCTGCAGTCCCTTTCTGGTCCTGTTTCCATTGTCTGGTCTTTCTAGGCTTCCCTCTCTTTTTCGCTCCCTGTTGCCATTAGGCAATAAATACGGTTAGCCTGAATACCAGGTGGAGATTCCGCACCTATAGACAGATGGAGATATCAGGGTTTCTGCACACTTTAATTGGCATTGGTCTGCCCCTTCTGTATAACCCTCCTTGAGTGCTGTTTTTGGAGGACTCTTTATTTCTTTTTTCAAATTTCCCTTATTGAAGTGAGATGGTCACTGTTTCTGGTCCTGGAAATGTGGTCTGGACAGCAGCCCTGAAGGTCTTAGTTTTTCCCTATACCAAAGCAGGCAGTAATGGCCTGCTTATTCTCGGCTGTTTACACCCGTCGTTCGAGGGCTGTGCCACAAAACGGCATCTGAGATTACTTTTTCCACACCTGATGCAAGTGCTTTACACACTTCACGCTCTGTGGACCATGTCGAAGCATGGTTCATGGGGCTTCTGTAGGGAGCATTACTTTCTCTAAGGGTTTTGTGCAGATAATTCCCCTGTACTATTTAGGGGTGATGTCAATCAATAAGAATTGAGGATATACTATTCTCTATGGAGTGTTCTGATTACAAAGGGGTATTGTTCTTCTTTTATGGTTCACGAGGGTGGGGAGGATGGAAGGAGAGGATCTTTTCAGTCTGCTGGTCATCATGTACCATGCAAAAGATGGGTGGGTGTGGGAGGAGGGGTCAGGGTTTATGGGGTGCTTTGTGTGGGGGCCTCAGAGGGGTGATTGGGGGGGTGGTTTCAGTGACGGTAGGGGTGGGGGGAGGTAGAACAACCCAGCGCATATTTCGTCTGGAGAAGTATTGTTGTGAAATACAAATATATGCGGTGCTTCAGAGGATTTCTGACTGGCAACATGAGTGATAGCTAGAAATATTCAATTTATCAGTCGGAACGTTAAAGAGGCGAGGCACAGGACTGAGGTATATAAAATTTTGAAACATATAAACCATCCGACGGCAGAAATTATGTTTTTGCAGGAGACACATTTACTTAAGAGGGAGGCTGACAAATGAGATAGTAATACTATAGCAGGAGTGAGAAAATTCCCAGAAGTTAGAGTAGCTGTTCTGTTAACCCTCTCCAAGTTATATCTGATATAACTTGGAGAGGTTTGAACGGAACCGACCTATGCAAAAGGATCATGACCCCTCTACTTTGGGTCTTGCCCTCCGCCGCAAACAACTGCCCAATTTGTTGCCATCTCATATCCGATATGTTATATAGCAGATTCCTGTTTGTAAAAGGTAGACTGCATACCCTGGATATTGTCTTGGATGCCACCTATGGCCCTAAGGTAGACTCCCCCAGCTTTTTTGTTCAGATAATAGAAGCCCTAACTCCATGTTTGGATATCCCCATGGTCATAGGGGGTGACTTTAATCTCGTTTTTGATCAGACTCTTGACAGATCAGGTCAATCCCATCAAGATCTCTCCCCAGCACAAAGAGCTTTTAGGGACCTGATGGACTCTATAGGTCTCTGTGATATATGGCGTGTATTACATCCCAATACAAGGGAGTATACTTTTGTTTCTCCAGTGCATGCAACTTCCTCGAGGATTGATTATATCCTCATTTCTCAATCTCTCTTACCAGGGGTTATAAGCTCTAGTATTGTTTCAGGGCCCCTGTCGGATCACTCTGTGGTCACCTGCCAAATAGCCCTAGCGTCACTGCCCAATAAAGGGGGCAGGTGGAAGTTGAATAATCAAATTTTGAAGGAGCTGAAGACAGTTCAATATATATAATATCCCAAATAGAGCAGTTTACTGCTTCCAACTCTAACTCCATGGGGAAGCCTGATATGGTATGGGGTGCCTGTAAAGCATATTTAAGGGGGATTATAATCGGCCTAACATCAAAAAGGAAAAGAGAGAGGGCATCTCGGATCTCTGACCTTCTCTCTCGGATTAAAGGTATGGAGACTGTTCTCTCTCCATCTTCCTCAGAGACATTTAAACAAGATTTAAGGAAATTGAGAGAAGCCTGCCTAGCAATGTTAATGGAGCAAGCTGAATTTGCCATTTTGAAAACAAAAGCGGTATATACTGATCAGGGTGAGAAGGCGGGCAGAATGTTAGTGCTGCGTATTAAGCAACAGGAATCCACCAGATTTATTCCCGTAGTCCACTCCCCCAAAGACAACTCCCTTAAGGTCTTACCCTTGGAGATGGCAGAGGAGTTCACAAGCTATTTTCAGGATTTATATGGCCCTATGGCCAACTTCCCATCTAAGAATAGACTTTGTGAATATCTGAGTGATTTGCAACTGCCAACTCTTGCACAATCTCAGCAGAAAATTTTGGAGTCTCCTGTCTCTGAGGGTGAGATTGAAAGGGTAATCAAATCTCTCCCATCTGACAAATCTCCGGGCCCTGACGGGTTTACCTCAAATTTCTACAAAGTTTTCCTAAGCAATTGATTCCCATTTTGCTGCCACTCTTCCAGGTCATTGTCTCCGGTCAAGCATCCAATCCCTCCCTTTTCGAGGCGCTGATTGTTTTGTTGCTCAAGCCAGACAGACCATCTGATCAGGTCTCAAGTTATAGGCCAATCTCCCTTCTTAACTATGATATTAAAATTTTGGCAAGGTTATTAGCTGACCGTTTGGAGGCAGTACTTCCCTTTTTAATCGGGGAAGATCAGGTTGGTTTTATGAAAGGGAGATCATCAGTCAATCATCTGAGGGCCCTGTCTCACGTCTACCTGGCATCCAAAGATGCTTCTCATCCAATGGTCCTGATTTCGTTGGATGCCGAGAAGACGTTCGACAGAGTCCACTGGAACTACTTGTTTGCTACAATGGAAGTTTTCGGTTTTCACATGAAATTTCGGAATTGGGTTAGCTCATTATATAAGTTCCCTTCTGCCAGAGTCTCATGTAATGGGGTTATTTCCACCCCCTTTAAATTACATGTAGGGACCAGACAGGGGTGTCCCTTATCCCCCCTTCTCTTCAATATTTACTTAGAGCCTCTTATTAGGAGATTATCAGGCGCCCATGGCATCTCGGGTATTTCTCTAGGGGAGCAGGTGGTTAAAGTGGCGGCCTACGCAGATGATCTTCTACTGCAGGTAACCCACCCACTCACATCTATTTCCATTATTCTGAAGTTAATAGGCGACTTCAGTAAGGTCTCAAATTATAAACTCAATGTAGGAAAGACTGTGGTTTTTCCTCTTAATCATAGGGTATATAAACAGGACATTATTGCGTTTGGGCTCACCTGGAAGCCCAATTATATTAAATATCTGAGGCTCCTTCTAACTCGGGACACAGCATGGCTCAGACAACTTAATATTGATGCACTGGTACATAAAATAGACGTAGACCTCCACAGGTGGACTTTACTTCCCCTTTCTCTTTGGGGCAGAATCAATCTAATCAAAATGAACGTATTCCCCCGCTTGTTCTACCCCCTTAACATGCTAAACATATGGCTCCCCCTGTCCTGGGTTAAAAAAAGTGCACAGTTTGATCTCTACTTTTATATGGGGCAATAAGAAGGCTAGGATGGCATTCCATAAGTTAGCGGCCCCGAAGGCTAAAGGAGGATTAAGACTCCCCCATATTGGGCTATACTACTGGGCCAGTCAGGCCAATAAGTATCTCAGATAGCTGACCATGGATCAACCATCCGCGGCTGCCACATACACCCCAACTTGGTTAGCCGACGAGTCTGCTACCATTAGAAAACACGGTCTTTCCCCTGATGTGCTGCTATACACCAAGATCAGTTCCCTACCAGAATCTCTACGTAGTTCCCCTATAGCTGTTTCAATCAGGGTTCATACTCAATTGTGCGCTTTTCTGAGGTATAAGAATCTCAAGGATTTATTTCAACCCGTAATAGGTAACCCTAATTTTTTGCTGGACGGTAAGCTTCTCCCAGCTAGTTGGATCCCTCAGATAAGAAACTGCTGTCTGGATGAGTTTATGTTATCCAATAGTCAATGGTGCTCTTCAGCTGGCATTATGCACAAGTTTATGGTGCCTCACACAACAATCTTCAAGATTTTCCAACTTCGCCATTTATTGGTTAAGGTAATGGGTCCGACCCCCTTTCCAGCTCCCCATATAAGTTTTCAGGCTACCCTCATGGAGTTGGCGGGCTCACCTCATGCTATATCTAAAATATACACTATTCTATTTACCTGGGCTTACCCTGACAATTACGCTCCCATCTCCTTTTGGGCCTCTCTCTTTCAGGGCAGAAATATGGATTGGTCTGTCCTGTGGCAAAGTTGTCATAAGTTCCTCAAGCAGGAAAGACTTAGATTAATGCAATTAAAAATTTTACATAACATTTATTACTCTCCGCAGAGGCTTGCCAGACTGGGTCTGGTGTCCTCTCCCCTTTGCACAAGATGCCAGTCTCAAGAAGGTGACCTCCTTCATATTTTCTGGAGCTGTTCTAAAGTTACCCCACTTTGGACTATGATTAAACAGCATGTGGATCCTCTTTTAGGGCTCTCAGAATTGTTTACCCCCGAAATATGTCTTCTTGGGGATTTCTCCTCCATTTCGGTGATGAACAGGCGGTACCACATAGCCTTGATGTCGATGTCTGTTAAAAAAGTGGTGTAGAGACACTGGAAGGATACGGAGGTACCATCTTATGATGAATGGCTTCAGGAATTGCTTGCGAACCTCAGAACTGAGAGGACTATTGCCAGTCTATGTAACAAACTTGAGAAGTTTAACAGGATCTGGGGCCCACTGCAGACTCTCTATGCACTACAGGCTTAAGTACTACCAGGCTATATTCTTAGGTGCTGTACTAAAGGTGTAACGATGCTGGGTTTTTCTGGGTGGGTGTTGGGTTGGTGGTGGGGGTAGGGGAGAGCCTAATCTTCTTGTACTTTGTAGCTGATGTATGGGGTTCATTATCTACACTACTATGATTCATTCTCTATATTGGAAACTTAAATAAAATTTGAATTAAAAAAAAAAAGGTTGGGGCCCTGATACCTGAAATTTCTTCTCTACTTGGGTCTTCGGGCAGTGTATCCAAATTATATCAGGTTTTGTTTCATAAAAGATATGGGGACTCTTTTGGACTGATGAGGTTCTGGAGCTCCTTATTTCCTCAATATTCACCTAATTGGCAAGCTTTGTGGAGGTCCTGCCATAAATTTGTCTCCCAAGATAGGTTGCACCTTATGCAATATCATATTTTGCATAATATGTACTATACTCCAGTTAAGTTAAAGAAGTGGGGTCTGTTGGACTCAAACATATGTGTTAGCTGTTCTTGGGGGGGGGGACACTCCTTCACATATTTTGGTCCTGTCCCAAAATCTCCCAGTTGTGGGACTCTATCAAAGTTTCCCTAGATCCTATACTGGGTTTACAGGAGCACTTCATGCCTGACATCTGTCTCCTCGGGGACATGTCCTCTATTAGAGTCAAAGTGAGAAGATTCCATATTTCTATAATAGCTCTATCTGTTAAGAAGCTTATTTTACATCATTGGAAAGACAAGCTTACTCCGACATTACAGGAATGGGTGAATGAAATCCTTGCTAACCTGCATACGGAAAAGGCGATTGCCAGCCTTCACAACAGATTATCTGTTTATACTCAGATATGGGATCCCCTTCTCTCCCTAATTCTAGCTACTCAGATTTAGTAATGTTCCAGAGCAAATAGCCCTGTATACTCCTGTACAATGGCTTTCTACTTAAGTGACATACTGATATGTAACTGCTGTATGGGGGGAAGGGGAGGGAGGGGCAGTCTTAACATAATAAGTTGCTGTATTCTTGTCTTACTGTCATGTTAACTGCCTCTTAATGTGGAAAATTTTGCTAATAAAATTTGAATTGTAAAAAAAGAAAAGAAAGGTGCATTAACCTCTTGTTGCCCCCCACACCATCATTTTACTTACACCGCCAGAAGCAATTTTTGGATTGCTGCCACAAACATGTCTTGTGCCAAGACAGCTGACTTTATTGGCCTCATGCATGGACCCAAGTTAAGCAAACAGTGCCAGTCATTTCCAAGCTGCAGTATGCGTCATCATGTTATTTACCTGCCTTGGGATGAGAATGGGGTGGGTGTAGGGTTGGCATACTTCTCAACCTCTCAGCATTAAAATGTATAACACTGGCCATCAAAATTCAGAGCAAATGGTGAGAATATATAGCACTTTCTCATTTTAAAGAATAATATGTCCTGGAATAGTGGTCCCAATATGTTTAGTATTAAATAATGTTTCTATTAAGTTAGTTCAATGTTTTAATAGTTTGTGTGTCCAGAAATAGCTCTAACATTATGAGGAACAGCAATAAACCTTGGCAAAACCAGGGTTAATACGAGGGTAAAAATCATAGCACTATGCAAACTTTATAGCAGTTGAGATGTATGGAGCTGGCTGTTTCTTGCATACAGCAAAACATTAGACAAAAGCACAAGTTGCAGCACTGTTATTTAGCCATAATAAACATTAATTGTTTGTACAGAATCTGATACCAATGGGAACTTTACATAGTTTCATGTAGCTGCACTTTGGTGTTTTATACTCTACAAACTTTTCAGTGCAACTTCCCTATTGCACTGAAATTTTAATTAAAGTACAGCTCCTCCCCCAGTTAGCTGACTTACCTATTATGTACAGAACTGGCAGGACTGTGATGGCAGCCGAGAAGTACTGGATTTACTAGTAGTTCAGTTGTTATTGACTGTGGTACAAGCTGATAGTCTTTCAGTGCAGATTGAAAGTTCATTACCACAGCTGCTAACAACTACTTATCAGCAGCTGCACGATATGGGTTCTTAGTGTACTCCCCCAACTGTGTCACTAAGGGCAGGGCATTATGGGCTGAAGCTTGGAATCTGTATTCACTAGCCCCACCTCATTTAAAAGATTTCACTTGAGAGGGAGGGTTGGGGAGGGGAATAAAAAAAGAAACGACTGCTCAGGTTTACTAAGAACATTTCCAGACTAAAGGATGTAACATATACCAATATACTTAAGCAATTAAACCTGCAAACCCTGGAGAAGAGGAGATTTAGGGAAGATATATTGCTTATGTATGACATAAGTGATGAAACACTAAATGAAATGGTATTATCCATGAACTACAATAGCCATAATCTAAGGGGTCACATTAAAAGATACTTAAACAAGCAGTTTTTCAAAACTGCAAACTCCAAAATTTGGCTTCATAGCCTGGTAAAGTTAAGGCTACTGTTTACATTTATGCTAAAACTGCATTTATGTAAATAACATAAATGCAGTTTCATAGCTTTTGAAAAATGTAAACATCAGCCTTTCACTTACAAAAAAACAGCATTGCCTTCTCTCTAAGATGTCTGCCAACTGTGTTAAGCGATAAGTCATGATGACATCATCAGAGCCAGAGCCAGAGACCAATATAGATTCCTATAGGCTAACTAGTTCTTCTTTCCCTCTTTGTTTTGAATTGTTTTACCAGAATGATCAACATCATGTGTTAACATGTGGATTATTTTGATCAGTACACATGTTAGGTTATGATTTTGTTCCTTTTATTTACTTTAACTTGCTGAAAATGTTTTGCAATCTGGTTGACTTTCTCTTTGGCAAACTGCAGAACAGAAAACGCTTCAAATACCTGATGATCTAATGGGTATGTGATGTCCTGATTTTTTGTTTTGTTAACCAGGAGAGACACACTATGCTGAAACCTTGTTTACAGATGTGGCCTGGCAGTACAAGGAAGTTAAGTAACTTGCTCAGGGTCACACAGTGAAGTACCAGTCTTGTCCAATTCCAAAGCTCATACATTCTTGTTAATCCACAAAAAAAGTACCTCTTGTATTCTTTTTCCAAGTGAACCCCCTGCATCTAGCCTGGCTTCTGTTGAACACCCCATCATCCATACTGTGTCCTTTGTACTGTCTGGGGCTGCTTATGAGCTTGCAGTCTCATGAAGAGAATTGTCACACCTCAGACTGTAATCGTATACCTCAGAGAATTGTGCATACCTACACCTATATGGATCATTATTATTGTTTATTATTTAGTTGTTTAACCAGGTATAGCACACTAAGCTGAAAGCTTTTTTACAGGAGCAACCTGGGAGCACAAAGAGGTTAAGTGACTTGCTCAGGGTCACACAGTCACACATCATCAGCTGGCACTGTTAAAAAATACTTCCCAAATCACACTGAAGTCCACTTTTTCAGTGTTTGACTTCTGCTTCCACAGTAAACATTGAGTGGCTCACCACCCTTCTCCACAGTGAAGGCAGTGTGTACAGTTCCCCTGTTGTGTCCCCCCCCCATTAACCAACAATTGGGTCTTCATGGAGGGCTGAGCAGTAACCCTCAGGACTCACCAGAAAAACTGCTGTTCATGCCCTCAGAAGGGCTGTACTTACTATAGATAACAATATTATTAGCAAGAGAGGCATACTAATGCCTTGAGCGAATCCACCAGACTTCCAGTGTCAGTCTAGTCCTTTACTTGTGATCTGCAGAACCCCACAGGACAGTTCCCTGCAAATCTTCTCCAGTATTTTTTAAGTGCCCAACTCCAAATGCAAGCTGGTTGGCTACCACCCTTTTAAATCTTGAATGATCTATACACAGCTCCCTCAATACTGTCCTAACAAATGTCAACACCCCCCCACCTGAGGGTAATCTCCCTACATTGAATTCAACTAACACTTCAAGTGCAGCCCTACCACTGAGTTTTTGTCATTGCTGGCTGCTCTCATTCACAGTCAGGTAGTGCTCATGGTGTTGGCAGCTCTATATTTCAGATCTCACAATGATCTGCTAAACATCCACTTCCTGTCTTCCCCTAACCTGAGTATAGCTGTACACTGCTAGAATGGCCTCTACTGTCCCTCTCTGGTATTCATTCTTCTCTTCTGCTCCCCACACCAAAAAACTGGTGAGCTCACTACCCTTCTGCATCATGAATGTAGTTAGTATAGTCACCCGTGTCATTTTTACATATTAATGATAAACATGATCTTCTGGTAAGATAGGCTGATAGCAGCAGGGCACATGGGGAAACAAGCATTCCTACCCATATAAGATCTGATCCACCTATAATTAGGCACTATTAAATGACATGAATAATGATGTGCACACCCATCATTTAATAGTCCCTAATCAAAAGTAGCCTAGATCTTTTAAGGATATGAAAGCCTATAATTCCCCTTGTTCTCTGCTGCTATCAACCTAACTTACTGGAAAGATTTATTTATTTTTGATATGTCAAAAAACCTGGGCACTGTACTACCTACATTTGTGATGCACAAGGGTGTTGAGCTCACCAGTTTTGGTGTGGAGAGAAGTAATAAGAATGAATACCAGAGGGGGACTGAGAAGGCCACTCCTGCAAGGTACTGCTATATTCAGGGAAGGGGGAATACAGAAGGGGAGAAATATGAGCAGATCACTGTGAGAAATAAGATGTGGGGTTGCCAGCACCATGATCACTAGCTGACCTTATTGTCCTGGCCAACATTTTCCTTCCCATAAAACCAGTTCATGCAATTGTCCAAGGCTGTGAGTGGGTATTAATGTGTGGATTGTCTGCCACTACACATTCAGTCATTTCACTACCAGTCTAGCATTGCTTGTAAAGCACTTTGGGATACAATGTGCATGAACGCACTATATAAATGCTGATTCTTCTTCTTATTATTTCCCATGGTTAAAGAAGAGAAGACAAGGCAAGCATATTTTTGATTTCAAAGAAACTATGAACTCTGGCACTGGACTACAGAAGAACATTGATACAAACAAGTGGTGGATCTATGGGGTGGTGAAGGGTGCGGCTGTAACCCCCCCTTGTAAAGTACTTGCTGCTGCTGCATTTCACTTTGTTGAAGAAGTCTGATTTATTGATTTATTTGTACAAATGTTTACATTAAAAAATATGTATTTTCAGTCAAAAACATACTAGAAAAGCATAATAGCAGAAAATATAAAGGTTTCATAAATATGTTAAAAAATATAAAGGTTTCATAAAAATGTTAAAAAATGCATATCAAGTATGCACACACTCCCAGCACCCCATTGTAGCATCTTGGATCTGCAATAAGCAGTAGACCACCACGTTATTCAAGATTTGTACTGCACTGTGGTTTGCCAAAGAGAAAGTCGGTTGGATTAAAGCACGATTTCAGCATGTTAAAGTAAACAAAATGAACAGAACCACAGCCTAAAATGCATATTGATCTAAATAATGCACATAGTTTTGACAATTTTGGTGAAACAATTCTATACAAAGGGAAAAAAAGAACTAGTTAGCACTATAGAGAGCCATATAGCTCTCTGACTTTGGCTCCAATGATGTCAACACTTAACACATTTGGCGGCCATTTTAAGAAGCAGGTAAGGCAGTTTTTTTAAATTGGAAGGCTGATTTGGAACCACATTTAGGTATCTTACATAAATGTAGTTTTATCATTAACAAATTCAGCAGCCTTTCCTTTAGTCCTGTTTGAGGTCAGATTTCTGAATAGTTTGTTGTCAAAATGTTGTTTAGGTATCCTTTAAACAACTTAAAAAGCTTGTGTACTGTAATTGGTCCATTTAGTTCCTATCAGAATCTCTAAGTGTATGATTGCATATTTAATGTTGGTTTTACGACTATGTCATTTTTTTAAAGTAATTATTATTTTAAAAATTTTATTGCACCATGTATTCTCACATTTGTGTATCACCATTTGTAAGTAAAATGATTCAGACTGACGCAGTGGGTGGGACCATGTCATCAGATGCTCTTATTTCAACCTACAGTGTGATTCAGTTTTGTAACATTTATGTACCATTGTACACTGTTTAAAAAAAAAAGGAAAACACTGGCAAATACCGAGGCACTGAACTGCTGTGCAGAACATATCGAAACCACTTGTTGCCATCTGATCTGATACCATACTCTTGCAGTCCCCAGTGTCTGCAGTGTTTTATCTTGAAAATATCACAGAGCTTCCCTAACAGTCTGTCCTGACCCTGTTTTTGTAATTCTTTTATTTGTACATTTTCCCCCTTGGTCTCCCCCAGAAAGAATCAGTGAAATTAAAGAGTTGAAAATAAAATCACAAAATCATGCAGATTGCCAGCTTGTGTCTTATGTTCCCTTATCAGCAATAAGAAGTACACACTGGCTTGTATTTCATTTATTCTGTGTTTTAATTTCCAGTTTGAAGCAGAAAAGGCATGCTTTAATTAAAAATGACATGTTCTTAGAGATATTACTTTTAAACAGCAGACAGCACATGCCGATCGCAGCATCTTCTGGCAGCCTAACTCTGACCCCCACTAGAAGTATGATAAGAACCGAACAAGCTGAGAATGTTTTCTATTTACTGGTATTGATTGCATTTAGCTGTAGTTTTAGTTTTCACAGTCATGCTGTTGTTTGTGCTTGATTTTTTACTCAAATCAGAGCAAAATGCTGAAAATCTCAAATAAAGTGGTACTGCTGACACCCACTCACTCTGTCTTGCACCAGACTCTCTCTCTCCCCCTCCTCCACACATACACATACTTTCCCAGCCAGGTTAGAGCAAAATCAGTACCTCATTGTGATTCCCATACCTCTGAAAACCATGTAATGCACTGTCAGATGATCAAAAGCCAATAAATTAAACCAAGTACTCTAACCAATTATGAACAATGTGGGAAATTCCCAACTATCTCTTCATGGCCTTCATACATTTTGCACATATAATTTATCAGCTCTGGTGTGAGATGATAGTCCTTCAGTGCAGATCACAAGCTCATTACCACAGCTGCTAACAACTACTCATCAGCAGCTGCACAATATGGGTTCTTAGCACCCCCCCCATGTCACTAAGGGTAGGGCATTACGGGCTGAAACTTGGAATCTTAATTTACTAGCCCCCCCATTTAAAATATTTTGCTGAGAGGCAGGGTCAGGTGGTGAAAGGAAAGTTTAAAAAAAGAAATGACCGAACATGTGTGGTAGAGAAAAAAAAAAGAGATGCTAATCCAACACTGGGGGACTGGATACCCCAAGTGTCATTGTTACATTTGGGTGGGGTGGTGAGGGGCAATGAGGATAAAAAAAAGTAGTGTGAGCTGTGGAGTGGTCAATGTGGCACAGAGGTGGAGGCATTTTGTCACCTCATGAGGCTGTTCATTCACAAGCTGCTTCTTTTCCTAGTCCTAGCAAGAGGACTACAGGGCTTTGCATATGCAGCCCTAAAAATGGGCAGACTGGGTTGGCCAAGCTGTCCTTACTGTATCTGTGAACAAATTCCATATTTCCATGTTTCTATGTAAATCCTGCCCAAAATGTGATTTGGTGGAATGACTGCAAAATCATCTTTTGGGCCCAATTTGCAAAATTTCACCTGGCTTGCTCATGATGAGGTGGGGTCCCAAAAAGGCAATGTTGAATGTTAGGCAGAAAAAAAGACCATCTTGAAGGTTTGCTTGAAAAAGTATCGAAAATTATCAAAGTTCTGAGTAAATGTTGAAATATTTCAGTGTCCATTCAAAACTTGGTAATTTTAACATATTTTTCTACCACTGTTTTAATAGTCATCTTATGAGACCACTTTATGAACCCCAGTGAAAACTTTCAAATCCTGCCCAAACGATGATTTCATGAGGCGACAGTGAAAACACCTTTTGGGACTGATTTGAAACATTTCACTTACCTTGTTCATGAGGTGGAGTCCCAAAAATGCCATGTTGAAAGTTTGGTGGAAACACTGAAAATTAGTGAAGTTATGAGTGAATGCTGAAATATTTCAATGTTCACTCAAACCTGGTCATTCTACCATATTTTTTGCACCAAGTACCATGCAGTGAAGAGAACTCTTCTCTTGGCATAGCTCCCTGGATTCTGGATCAGTGGCTGCCAGAGGGAGTTGCACATTGGCTGACAGATGGTGTCTTTGCCATGTACATCTGTATCTGTAGCTGCATGAAAGCATAGGACCCAGATGGCCATATGCTTCTGTAGCCTGCCAGAAGGTCCCACAAATTCTTGACATCTGTTACAGCATAGAAGTGCAGGGCCCAGGCCCTTCCCTTGACTCTGGGGCCAGAGGGTATGGCACACCTGCATCTATTCAGATTTCCAGATCCTAAATGGAAATTAAAATATTCTAAACAAATTAACATGTGTTCTAAGTTCAATAAATATTACTTTCCAAATTACAGGATTTATTTATCCAATTTATTTACTCTGTGTGTGTGTGTGTGTGTGTGTGCGTGAGTGTTTAGATAGGGTAGACAGATTAGATAGATAGATACATAGATAGATAGATAGACAGACAGATAGACAGAAGACAGACAGAGAGACAATTACTACTTCATTTTTAGTTGCTAAAATTTCATTAAAAAAACACAAAATGGATTCAGAGGAAACACACATAATTTTTGTGGTATAAAGACAAAATGTCTGTCTCTGAAGAGGACCTGGAACTATTAAATCTATTTAAGCCAGTGGAAAAAAATTGAAGTTTTTTTCCACACTTTAAATTATCAACATAGACTTTTTTATCACACAGAGCAGGTATAATTTTTCAAATCCCCTCCAAAACATTTTTTTGCACTCACTCCACAAAATCATCTTCTGGGTGGCATTAAAAAAGTCCCCATCATGATTGTAAGGTGCAGGCATGAAAAGATTATGTTGAACATTTGGAATAAACAAACTGTCACAACAAGCATACATTCTGCATTGATCTTCTCTCTATTCTCCCAAAGTCAGTTAAGTCAAATTGGTACTTACCAGTCCAAGTTCAGGATGCACTGCAGAGATCCTGTTTCTTGGGGGAGGGGAGATTCACACATAAAAGAAAATGTAACAAGGGAGTCAGAAAGAACCCATAGTTCCTAGGAAGTTAAATAGAACAAAGATAGAAATAATATAATACTTACCTAACTGGCTGAAGTTGACATGTGGTCAGGCATGTAAACTAAATGAAAAAGTAAATTAGTATAAGGAATTTCATGGGGTGAAAAAAAAGGTAGAAATGGTGTAGTATCAAATTTACAAAACTCCAGGAAGGAACCAGCTTAACTGTGCTAACATAAGACTCATGTTCATTGTATTTCTACAACTGAATTGAAGCTTGTGGGTGTAGTTACAGGAAAAACAGCTTGACAAACATTAGTAGCAATATCTGTTGAAGTGTATTGAGGACTACCTGTATGAAAGGATTTAGTCTTTAGGAATTTTTCACCCCCCCCCAAACAGGACATTTTTTCAAATTGCAACCACTGCAATAGGCATTCTGGATTGCCCCACCCCCTCCATCTCCCCAAAGCAGCAAAAGGACAAGACCACAATCAACCACAGACAGTCATCACCAGAGAAGAAAAACATCATACAACTGTTTCCAGATGACATAAATGCAGTAGCATTGATGTGCTACTTTCATAGATTTGTATCTGTGGCATGAACACCACAATACATACTGTACACACTATCTGTACACAGATAGAAAGCCATGATACTCAAATCACAACATTGCTTCTGTGTACAGAAGCATAAGCCCCTACAGTGAGATACAAATCCATGAAATTCAAATTACAAGAGTTAATTTGTTTGTAGAAGCGCTGGCCCCTATGGGGCATATGTGTGTGTGTTTTGAAAGAGGAAGGAGAAGAATCCACATTTATATAGTGCTAAGGTGCTTTACAAGCAATGCCAGATGGGTAGTGAAGTGACTGAATGTATAGTGGCAGCCATATCCCTTTACTTAGGGCTTCCTGGGGTTGATATCCACTGCTTGCAGCTAGTGCAGAACACTGTTGCTCGTCTACTGACTGGGGTATCTAGGAGATCTCATATTACCCTAGTGCTGCATGATCTGCACTGGCTGCCAATTCAGTGGTGGATCACCTTAAGGTAGGTTAATTAACCTACAAAGCCTTACATGGACTTGGTCCCGACTACTTGAAAGAGCTTCTGATTCCTTACATCCCTGTGTGACAGCTTCACTCGTCTGACGAGGGGTTGCTGGAGATTCTGAGGGTTACTTTGAATTTTTCTGGGGCCCACGCTTTTATATTTTTGGCCCCAACCCTCTGGAATTCTCTGCCCCATCAGCTTCTGGAGTGCAGGACCATGGGGAGCTTTAAGCAGGCACTAAAAATGTTTTTGTGGAATATGGCTTTTCCTGATTTGTTATGATTTTGATACTGTGTTTTAATGAATTGTTTTTAAATTGTGTGAAGCACCTTGATAATTTGAAAGGCACTCAATAAATAAAGATATTATATTGCACATCAACACCCACGCACAGCATGGACAATTGCATGAACTGGTTTATGGTAAGGGGAATGTTGGCCAGGGCACCAGGAATGTTCCCTACTCTTTGCAAAGAGTGCCCTGGGTTATTTTACTTCCATCTGAACACCCACCATGACAACAAGATGGGTAGAAGGGACCTCAGTTTAATGTCTCATCTGCAGGACAGCACACCCCAGCAGTACAGCACACACCTAATACTGCACTCAGATGCCAGCGTTATATGTGCACATCCAATCCCAGTGTGGGATGAGAACCCATGACCTCCTGGTCCAGAGGTGGATATGCTATCAACTGAGCCACGCTGACACCTAGGCTGACAGGACAGATAGATAGATAGATAGATAGATAGATAGATAGATAGATATACAGAGAAACAATTACTGCTTCATTTTTAGTTGTTAAAATTTCATTAAAAAACACAAAATGGAGACAGAGGAAAGGCATATTATTGGTCTGTGGATTTTCATTTTTCTGGTATATAGACAGAATGCCTGACTCTGAAGAGGATCTGAAACTATTAATTCTATTAAAGCCAGTGAAAAAAATCAAAAGTTTTTTTCCACACTTTAAATTATCAACATAGCTTTTTTGGCTACACAAAGCAGGTATAATTTTTCAAATCCCCTCCAAAACAAGTTTTTGCACTCACAAAATCATCTTCTTGATGGCATTAAAAAAATCCCCATCATGATCGTAAGGTGCAGACATGAAAAGACTACGTTGAAAATTTTGAATAAACAAACTGTCACAACATGCATATGTTCTGCATTGATTTTCTTTGTATTCTCCCAAAGTCAATTGAGTCAAATTGGCACTTATCGGTCCAAGTGGGGGATACACTGTGGAGATTCTGATTCTTGGGCGAGGGGACATTCACACATAAAAGCAAATGTAACAAGGGAGTCAGAAAGAACCCCTAGTTCCTAGGAAGTTAAATAGAACAAAGATAGAAATAATATAATACTTACCTAACTGGTTGAAGTTGACATGTGGTCAGGCATGTGAAAAAATATGTTAGTATAAAGGAAGTTCAAGGGGTCAAACAAAGGTTGAAATGGACAGACACTAGTAGCAGTAATTGTTGAAGTGTATCAGGGATGACCTGTATGACATAATTTAGTCTTTAGGAATTCTTCATGCCCCCCAACAAGATTTTTTTTTTCAAATTGTAATCCCTGCAATAGGCATTCTGCATTGCCCCACACCCTCATAGTTTAGCTTTCACCTATCCTTACCTTGCAGTTGTATTCACTCTGTGGACTAGCAGGATACAAAACAAGCATTTGTCAATGCCGAATGTTTGCTTGCTGGCATTAGCATGGGAAGTGCATGAGTTAGACAGATGCAGCATACAAATGGCAGTGAAGTATTGAAGTGATGCCAATCCCAACCCCACCCTGCAGAAATGGACAGGTATTGGGGTGTGCATTTGGGTCATTGCCCATAATGCTCAGGCCATTTCACCTCACCCTATCCTGTAGACACCAACAAATGTTGAGCTTTGCCTTGGGGGTGTTTGGCTTTACAGTCACCCCATTCCATAAGGAAATATGCTGAAATGGATGCAGTATAATAAAATAGGGTGAACTCTGGGGCCAAAGAGTCCAAAGTACACCTTGATGCTGTCATTGGTTGCAGGGTGGGGGGTGGAATGGCATGAGCATTGCAGCCAGCATTTCAAAGGCACACCCCCAACACCTGTCAGACTGTACAGGGTGGGACGTTATGGTTAGAAACCCTAAGACACCAGGCATCTATTGGTATTTGCACTACAAATTTTCAGCATGGCCTTTTTGTGACCCCCCACCTCATGAAAGCATTTTTGGACCTCTGCTCATGAACAGTGGCAGTATGAGTTTGTTAATCTGTCCCAAACATTGATTTTCCACAGTAACCATGCCATTCTGCGCCAGATGTGTGAAAACACAGTTCGGGCAGGATGTGAAAAATGGCACCTGTACCATTCATTGGGGGGGGTGTGAAGAGATGGCAATGTTGAAAATATGGACTGAAAATATTAAAAAATCTTGAACTTAAAAGCATTCATGGGAACTGTGCAATGCTCGCTCATCACAGTCATTTCATGGACTTCACATCCCATATCTTAGCTGATTGTTGGAAGTAGATAGCATATAAATAAAGAATAGGATCAGATGAAAATTTGTAAGGAACTTAATAAGATGTTGATGAGATCGGTATTGCCCCTAGTCCCACTAATGGGAGATATTATGTAGAGAAACACAGAAAAATAGGGTGCGGGGAAGCACCTGAAACCACAACACTGTTGATGCTGTTAGAATTGACAGATCAACAGAATCTATTTTTCTAAAGATTAATATGCATACATGGAGGCTTAGCTACTGCCGGGAGTGCAACGGTTGTGAAGCAAGCACTTTTATTCTTTTACAAATGAGCAAGTAATTTGAGAGGATCCCTAAGCCCTAGTTTCCATATCAGGAAACAGGTAGAGAGTGGTATTTCCAAGGCTGACACTATGACTACAAACACTGCAGAAGTAACTAAATTATTTGTTTGGGGACCTGAAATCCTGTGCCTGCCTTGTGCATGAGCAAGGGATGCACAAGGAGTGTTTTAAAATTGTAATTTTGCAACTTTTGTTGCGATCAACCCTGCGACCTCCCAGAAGCATTTCCGGGGCATTTTTCTAGTTAAAAGAGCTGCCTGTTGTGAGCGCAGTCTTATATGGAGGCTTAGCTACTGCCAGGAGTACAACTGTTGTGAAGCAAGCACTTTTATTCTTTTACAAACGAGCAAGTAATTTGAGAGGATCCCTGAGCCCTAGTTTCCATATCAGGAAACAGGTAGAGAGTGGTAGTTCCAAGGCTGACACTAGGACTACAAACACTGCAGAAGTAACTAAATTATTTGTTTGGGGACCTGAAATCCTGTGCCTGCCTTGTGCATGAGCAAGGGATGCACAAGGAGTGTTTTAAAATTGTAATTTTGCAACTTTTGTTGTGATCAACCCTGCGACCTCCCAGAAGCATTTCCAGGGCATTTTTCTAGTTAAAAGAGCTGCCTGTTGTGAGCGCAGTCTTATATGGAGGCTTAGCTACTGCCAGGAGTACAACTGTTGTGAAGCAAGCACTTTTATTCTTTTACAAACGAGCAAGTAATTTGAGAGGATCCCTGAGCCCTAGTTTCCATATCAGGAAACAGGTAGAGAGTGGAGTGGTGGGGGGGAGGTATATCCCAAACATCAATAAAGCAAGGGTTAGTAAAATCAAAACACTGGAATTGTCTGTTATTAAATGCAAGAAGTCTCAATAATAAATTGAATGAACTGGTATTTACACTAAATACATACAATATTAGTTTATGTGCCATTACTGAAACATGGTGGAAACTGGAAGATTCATGGGACAAACAAATCCCCAGTATTCATCTCTATCATAGAGATAGGCCACACCAAAAGGGTGGGGGTGTTGCCCTTTAAATAACGGATCATATTACATCAGAAAGTGTAGAAATTATTAATAATGATACAACCAAGTTGATTTGGATTAAGTTAGCCCCCCCAAATGCCCAAATTAAATGTGGGTGTGGTATATAGGCCGCCAGCTAACACACAGTTAGATGACCTCAATCTTTTATAATGCTTAGATAACTTCACCCAAGCTGGAAATTCCTTTTTAGTGGGTGATTTTAATCTACCAGGGTTGATTTGGGACCCCCCAAAAGCAGAATCACAAAAGGAGCAAAGATTCTTAGAATTTTTCTGCTAAATAATCTTGAACAATATGTTAAAGATCATACTGGAAATCATACTTGGATTTGGTACTCAGTAACCTGGATTATGATATACAGGATTGCAGAGTCTTACATCCCTTAGGTTCCAGTGACCACAACATGGTGAAATTTAGTATTAATGAGGTTTCATCAAAGATGACTAGTAGGACAGTGGTACATAATTTCAGTAGAGCAAACTTTAATGATATTCGAAACAATTAGTTTATGGAACTGGGAGGTAGATTTTAGTGGACTGATGATACAGCAAAAGTGGGATATTTTAAGTAACAAAATTAAAGCCCTGGTACAGGAATTCATTCCTAGTCTTAAAAAGACTACAAACTCCAAAAAAAAAAAAAAAAAACATGGTTTACACCACAAATAATTAAAAGTATAAAATGTAAAAATAAGGCATACAGAAATGCAAAAAAAAGTGGGCAGCCAGAAAGATGGGTTGAATTTAAGTTTGAACTGAAAAAATGTAGATCAAGCATACGAAAACGAAAGAGCCTATGAATATAACTTGCAACAAAGTCCAAAATAATTATAAATCTTTTTTCATACATAAATAATAAAAGGGTGTAAATAAATCAATAGGTCCCATAAGGGGACCACATGGTGATTTGTTATTGGACGATAAAGACATGGCATGCCATTACAACGCATATTTTGCATCAGTGTATGATCCAAAAACCCAAAACACCTTACATCATCAGGTAAAGGATGTAGGTTTTCCCCTTAAAATCGAGGTCAATGATGTGAGAGATAGATTAAAAGCCTTATACCAGAATAAGGCACAGGGACCAGATGGCCTCCACCCTAGGGTGCTTGAGGAGCTGGCTGATGTATTGCCCCCCCCAGTAGCCTACTTATTTCAGCATTCTATAGATAAATCTGAAGTCCCAGTTGAATGGTGGCAGGTGGATATTATTCCAGCATATAAGAAAGGGTCAAGATAGGAGCTATCAAATTATAGACCCATCAGCCTGACATCAATATTGGGAAAAACCCTGGAAGCTATCATCAAAACCCATATTACCAATATGTTGGTTATGTCAGGAGATCTAGACCAAAATCAGCATGGTTTTAGAAAGGGTAGGTCCCGTCAGACAAACTTGTTGGAGTTTTATGATAAAGTGAATCAAGCACTTAACACCCAAGTAGCAGTGGATGTTATTTTCTTGGATTACTCAAAAGCATTTGATAAGGTACCACACGGCCTCTTGATTGAGGCCCTAATTAAGTAGGGTATACATGCCAAATTTCCCTATGGATTGAGAACTGGTTGACAAATCGGAGGCAGAGAGTATCAGTGAAGGGATCCTTGTCGGATTGAGTAACAGTGACTAGTGGGGTGCCGCAGGGCTCGGTTCTGGGCCCCTGCCTTTTCAACTTATATATTTCATCTATGCAAACTTCAACAAATGTGTGGTTGTCAAAGTTTGCAGACGACACAAGAATAGGGTATCGGATAACTTCTAAGGAGGACTCGGATACCTTACAACTAGCATTAAGAGAAATCGAAAACTGGGCAATAATAAATAAATCTACATTTAATGTAGATAAATGTAGGGTTATGCACCTGGGGAAAAATAACACCCATTATGAATATACACTAAATGGAGTAATGTTGCAGGAAACATCAGAAGAAAAGGACCTGGGGATTTATATTACCAATGATCTGAGCTTTAAGACGCACTGTAATCACATTATCAGAAAATGTAGTGGTCTCCTACATTGCATAAACAAGCATATTAAAAGTAGAGATAGATCAGTGGTAATGCCTCTGTATAAGGCTCTGGTCCGTCCGCATCTGGAATATTGTGCCCAGTTTTGGTCACCTGGGGAAAAGGGACAATAAAATCACTGGAACAGGTACAAAGGAAAGCAACATGACATGTGACAGGCCTTGAGGGGTTAACCTACCAACAGAGACTGGTAGAATTGAAACTGTATTCACTGGAATTCCAGAGGCTCCAAGGTGATATGTGGATGGTATACAGAGCACTATCAGATGATGACCTGTGGCATAAACTGGGATTGGAGTTAAGGATGCAGCCATACGATACAAGAGCTCACCCATTTCAAATCCGGATCAGCTCTTTTTGTACAAATGCTAGGAAAAACTGGTTTAGTAAAAGGATAACTAGTATATGGAATGGCTTACCATTGGAAATAGTGGTGAGTTCATCAATGAATATTTTTAAAAATTCCTTGGATGAATACCTGATTAAACAAAATATAACTGGATATTAACTAGGCAGGCCATTATGGACTTTGTCTTCTTGGCCTTGTAATAACCTATGAGACCTATATTTCGATAATTGTAATAAACAGGTTAGGTGCAATAGAAGTCATTCTGTTCAATAGTCACTTAAACTGCGTGGCTCCCAGATCAGCAAAGAACATGCTTTGAAATCTTGGTCCCTTTTTTCATGTAATGTCGAGGAAACCTACGTTAAAATGCCATTTCACAAAAGATAAAAATAAAATGATAATGGCTGTCAAAATTAGGAAACTGAAATACAGTATTGCAGCCTATCAACACTTTCAGAGTTATAATAATGCTGGGTGAAAGGGAATCCCAGCTAGACACCTGGATTTGTCCGTGCCTTCTCAGCTCCCCCCTACAAGCCACCTATGTGGATATACAATACAATGAGACATGCAGTGAAGTCAGTGAGGAGGGCATATGGCATTTGTTCCTGGTGCCGCAGGGAGATCACAGAGGCAAGCTGGATTGTTTGATGCAGGAAATTTGGGGGTTCATCTGGATAGTTGTCGTTCCTTCTTCATCTGAGTTTTGATGGTGTTTTTTTGCTGGGAGCAATGGGAAGCAATGGTTCTAAAAGTTGTAACTATGAAACCCTATGACCAAAAGCCTCTACAGAACCTCTGTAACTATTATGGATGTACTAAGAAGCGAAACTTGCTGTTATTCAACAACTGCACAACTATGTAACCTCACTGACTGTTATTTGTAATTGTACTGTAATCTGTATTCCAAGTTCTGTCCATGTATCCTTACATGTAGGACGTGGAACCTTTGTAAATGAGTCGCTGACTCAAAGGCCCTTCTGAATAGTTCAATAAATAAATAAATAAATAAAATAAGGGGCAGTTGTTTTCCATCACACTTGGAACTTATGTTAATATATTAGGAGAAGTAGCTACAACTTTTGGATGTAAGGTAAGGCGTCTTAAGTTTCTACTTGTATAGCAATCCCAAGTGATGTCTTGAAAGCAGCTGAGGAAGAAAGACCTTCAAATGAACATTTCTTAACCTTAGCAGCTCGGCTGATGTGAGTGCAGTAAAAGTTTGGGAAGTCAGTTGTTGAGGATGCATTTCATGGTGAGTAATTTCCCCTGAAACCAGCAAACACATCCTATCATTAGTGCACAACTAGGGTGTTTTTTAAGAGTGCTGAAAGATAGTAAAAGCTGAGGGGGCTGAGGATTGGAAGGGCACTTATTGGGGTACAAAGGGCACTTTTTGTAAACCAGGTTTTGCCTTACCAAAATACAACAAATGCATATTTATGATGATGATCATAATGTTAAGAATGCAGTTATACCATATAGGAATATTTAATACAGTATATTAAGAGCTCACCTGTCAACCCATAATAGCTCCATGTGAAATCTGAACCATCCATTGCTTAACCTGATACAATGGCTGCCCAGGTGAAAATGACAGATAGCATAGTAATACGGTGTTTGTATTATCAGTCTCGAGCATACAGTCTTCACACAAATGGATTAGGAGTTTTTGGTTCTACTAACTTCCGGATAGAAATTAGTAGGTAAGCCCAACCACCAGCAACAATTTAAACTCCTCAGGCTAGGGAAATGGTTCCAGGTGATAATATCTCCCGCAAAATAAAGTGGGATAAAATATCGTAGGCATGACATCGTGGGCAGTAACATTGCCCAACAATGACATTGTGGAATGGAATAATGCAGGCCACCAGCCCGCGGTGTGTCCTGGACACCTCATTGCCTCCACAGTCATGGGTGGAGCCAGAGGGAGGCAACACACAGAATGACCGATGGTGCAGGCACAGTGGGAACAGCAGTCAATCGCAGACCCTTTCCACCTATTATTTAATGAAGATTTTCCCAAGGTAGAGAACAGCTTCTGCCGTGCACTGGGGAATCTGCAGCTCTGAAGGGCAGTGTGAGCTGTCAATAAGTCAGTCGCAGGCGGTCCTGGAGGGTTCCAGGTGTTACACAACAGAGAGCATGCCATAACAGTGCAGACTAGATCATCTCAGACCACGGACAGGGAATGGGTACATGTGGCAGGCCATTCGTGAGCTACCTGTGGCAGGCTGTGGCCTGATGGTTGTATGGCTGGGTTGGGTCAGTGGGGGGGATCACAAGGTGCCATGCTGTGTGGCCGACCAGTGGTTGGTGGCCATGTGTGGCTGTGTCGGGAGCAGTGGGGTGGCTGCAGGGGGGGATGCAGGTGCGCCGCAGGCATGTGAACTTGGGGGTGTGGGCACAGGGATTCACTCTGTAGGTAGCTGTGGTGTTCCCACTGTGCCCGCACCATTTGTTGTTCTTTGTGTCGCCTCCCCCCAGCCCCCCCATGACTGTGGGGGCACTGAGGTATCCGGGACACACCGCAGGCAGATGGCCCTCATTATTCCATTCCACAATGTAACTGTCGGGTGATGTTACTGTCCGTGATGTCATGCCTGCAATATTTTGTCCCACTTTGTTTTGTGAGCAATATTATCACCCAGAACCAGGGAAGGGGAAATACTGACACAGAGCTTATTTATGAAAGGGACACGGTCAACCTGTTTTACATAATATTGTTTGTAGGTGAAACCCCACATTTTATGATTGTTTATATTGTCCACAGTTCCTTGCTATTGCTGATTGTTTTGTCTGCCTGCTTGTTTAGTACAAGTGAAATGCATGCTAATAAATATTTACAAGCAACTTCAAATCATGTAATCCTTATTGAATACTTCCTGAACATAAGAAACACCTCTAAACAGTGAAGTCAGTCATGGTGCAATAACCTTCTGAACTCCTACTACATCATGAGTGACTAGACTGTGTTGGGAATGTTCCCCAGTCCATGAAAGATGCAGTGGGAGTTGATTAAGAAATGTAAACCAATGTGTTTTTGTGTGGTAACACCAGTATGGTGGAGAGCCTGGTTTTCACTTGTGAAAAGAAAAAAAGAATCAGAATGAAACCACCACTGACATTAACAGTTGTTACAGAATGTTGGCAATAATAAAATGTTTTTGTTAAGATAGTGACAGTAAAAGGTCTAAGGGGGTTGACATTGTCCCGTTAATGAATCAGTGCACTGTAACCCAGATCTTTGATATCTTTTTTCTTAAATACTGAAATGCTAAACAGTGTGCTGTTTTCACAGTATTTGGGCCAGGTCCCTGCTGCCATTCTGAGGGACTAGCCATTGCTAGATTCTTCTGAATCGATTGTACCAGACTGTGTTTTTAAACCACTATATGCTAGCAACCTATTTCTATAAAGAAGACTCACAAACAATTAAGGAACACACACATAAACAACAGAATTTAATTAGTAACAATCATTTTCCCTCAAACGGACAATATTGCATTTATTGCCAAATATTAATCATGGCAATAAAGTCTGAAAACTGATATTCATGTTCTGTAGTGGAATTTATGTGAAATTATAATGCAATGTAAAGAATTGTATTCCATACAAGGGGTCAGGGAATGTTGTTAAACTAAATCAGATTTAACTGTAAGAGAAAACTCATGAACAGAATAAAATACATCTAACCTGCTCAGAGTCAGATACATAATTCCCTCAGGGAAAGTCTGGAGATCCTTCAACTACAACAGTCTACATGCAATATTTGTTAGCCTTCACATTCACATGCAGTGCTTCTGGGACCCACTGGGCAAAAATGAGTATCAAAAGGCCACCTACAGGGTGGAAGAAGCATTTGTGATGAGGTTGGGGAATAAAAGTAAAAATCTGTAATCCAGAAGATCATGTGTTAACCTGTGCTGTGGACGTGTTCAACAGAAGAGTAAGAGTGAAGTACTATATTTCTTAGCATAAAATAAAAACAGGCATTGCTTTACTATACATGATGTAATGACAAGTTTTGCAGTTGTAAAGCTGTGATCACTTGATGGCTATTTACATCATCTGGTTTGTGAAGAACCAACATCATCTGGTTTGTGAAGGAGTAAGGGTTAGACTACTGGCAAGAAAGGAAGAAATAAGTGGAATGTGGATTTAAGCTTAAACAGAGGGAAGCTATTAAGACCATATCTCTTTTTTCAGCAGGGAAAAGAGAAGAAACAGCTGTACTGCACACTGATGTAAGTGTAGCTTATGACAAGTGTACAATGGTCCCAGACCCACTCCTAGCTGTTTTAGGATGTAATAGAGAACATGGCAGATAGGAGAAAGTCTATCAGTTCTGGTGGTTGCTCAGGTGGACATTGGAGACCCATGGCACGTCTCAAAAACAGGAGAATTTCCCTGATGTCCTGGACAAATTTCCCTCAGTTACAAAAAATACCACCAACAGCTTAATCTGGTTCAATTTGAGTTGGTTGCCATCTGTATCCCCACTCCTCAGGTCACCCCCGACAAAGGGTTAGGCCTATCCGGTCAATAAAATTCAATAAAAATAACATAAAATAGAAGAACGTTTGTTGGCAACTTTAAATGAAAGGGAAGCAGCCACAGGCAGATTCAACACATCACTGCTTTTAGAGTGTGGCATTTTCCTAGTCACATGACTGATGACATGCATTTGACAGTGATTTATTTAGAATGTATTTCCCCAGGATGGTCTAGCTGAGGTGTAAAATCCTCTTAAACCAAAAATAAAGCAGTGCTAGCAAATTAATACTACAGACTGTTGTAGCGTAGCTGGAGGATGTCCAGCTGTGTCCCAGGTCAGTCATGGATGTAAAACGACTGTGTGTCCCAGTCCAGTTACTGGTATCTGCCCTGCATCTCACAAATGACATTTACATTTATCACTCCTTTCACTTCAGGTATTCTGAATACCTCTCTAATGTCTTTCATTTCATCCCTCAAATATACAAAATTTGCCCAGTCCCACATTAAAAAGCTGCTGTGAAATTAAACCTTCAAGCAGAAATTCTTAACATTATATAATGTTAAAGCAACACTAACTTTGGGCAACTTATAAGCACTGGTATATTCAATGTTTTGAGTGCCAATACTGAGTAGCCCTGCACTGTTCTTCATTTTTTCCATTTATTTTGAGTCTCTGTCCCTCACTTTAGTGACAAAAGATTGAGAGATGGTATTCTGTTTGTTTTTTAGCAGGATTTATGTATTGCCCCACAGCCCCAGCTGGTATACACAGCCTTCAGCCAGCTGCTTCACAAGGCTGGATAAATTGAACAATCAATGCCTTCGGTCAGTGGCTTTTAAATCAGTGAAGAGGCCATTGCCATGCCAAAGTGTCCCTATCACAACACCCAGCTCAGTTATTGGAGAATAAGAATTATGCCTCCTCGGACTCTGACTAGCGAGTCACTTATTTACCACCCACCCCATAGCCTGTCACATGCTCCTAGGTCACCCATCTCTGCAAAAAATAGACACTCATGCCTCGGAGTCATGAATCACAAGAACAAAAAATAGAATAAAAAATCAATACCTGTGTGGTTAATGGCAGCAGCAGTCTAGCAGAGTAGCAGCTACAGCACCAGAGTGGCTGGATTCCAAAATGGGACTAAGTTCAATTCAGGCAGGACCAGGTTCTTCTCTTTTCGACAGATGATCCAACCATCCCGTAGCTGCTGTCAGAGTCCAACCGATCGACCCAGTATTTTTTAACAGCAAACACAACAGAGCCACCAAGGTAGCTATGGACCGCACCGATGACCACACAATCCCTTTTACAGCCACACAGATAGATACTGACTGAGCAGTCTGAGTGGAGTGGACTACTTGACTTCTGGCAGTCGAACCAATGACGAGTGGATTCGGTGACTGGGCAAGCAACCAAGTGAGAGAGTGTGACTGCTGGGTGTCAGTTTACAAATCCAGTACTCGCTATCATTAAAGAGACTGAGTCTGTCCTGAGGGGCTGTCCTGTTGGAGCTTACTTGCTCCTCACTGCACTCCATCAAATGGGTCTGCAGTCCCATCTGGCAAGCAGGGTGGGGAAATTGGAATTCATTCACTTGGTGGGTTTGGCCCAAAATTCCTTTCTTGTAGTAAGGCATGTGCAGGAGTATGTTTTGTAATTTTGTTTTTTAAGTGAGAAAGAGAAATGACTGGATAAGGAGGGACAGGACTCGCCAATCCATGAAGTAATAACCGGATGTGATGCACTCGGGGGTCACTTTCATTGTGTTTACTGTGGAGCAGTGCTGTCACCTTTGGGAGTGCTTGTGTGTGTGTCATTTTGTTTTAATGGTTTTATTCAGAAGTAACTTCTTACTAGGAGTTGCACTACATGTACAAGGTTTGTGTTGCCATACCCAAGATTTTATTTTATTTTTCAGTTCTTACTGTAACTAAATTTTCTTTCATGGACCCTACTGCTTGTATGTGCTCTTACTACTCATATCTCTGATGTGGAGCCTTTGGAAATGAGTCTATGACTCAAAGGGTTATAATTCCGATTTCATACATAAATAAATAAATAAAATATCTGGTATTGCACTGCAGAGCACTGAAGCTGGTTAGGGTTTGCTCCTTCTGTTTTAAAATTGGCTTTTGGGTGCACAGCATAAGCTGCCGGTTTTGTAATGTGGCGCATTTAAAAAAAAAAACTTGCGGTGTCTGAGGTGCATGAGTGAACTGTCATACCAGTTTGTGGTCACTGTTTGTGTTGGTGCCTCTTATGTTATATATTTTTTCTTTTTATTGTAATGTTTTTGTCACTTATGTAAGTCTTCGCGCTGTTTTGCTGACATCACTTCAGCGTTGTTTGGCATCCTGATGTCGGCACAGTGCATAGCATATGCGGTGGATTAGGGCGTGTGTGTGTGTGTGTGTGTGTGTGTGTGTGTGTGGGGGGTGGGTGTTGAAGGAAAATGTGCAGGTCCTCCAGTTGCCAATAGCATATGTATGTGATTGTTTGAGTGACAATACTTCTGTAATGAGGGTGTAAATCAGTCTGACAGAATATGTGTGTGATTTGTTCTAGTGGTGGAATCTGCATAGAAAAAAATGAATGGTACTGTGCTACTTCAATCTGTGGACAGTCCATCTTTGTCATGCTGTTTTTTTTTTTGCTTCCAGCACAAGAGTTTTTTTTCATATGTGTTATGAGGCATCAACAAGACTGATTAGATTTACTGTGTTCTTCTGTATGTATATTGTCAGGAGTTCATAGCTGAAAAGTGTTGCAGGTTACACTTTTACACATTCATGGTACTTTGCATGTTTCTCCTTAGTTTTGCATTTCATTGGTGAAGCAAGCTACTGACTGTGTTGTCCTGTTCTTCCAGCCATGAAATCAAGATTTTACATTCTGCCGTGTACGTCAGGGACTCCTGCTTATCCAGATAATGCATTGAAGCTACCATGGGAATCTGTATTTTTTTTCTTACTTTTTCCATGCTGTAGTGTTTGTCTCAGGTAACAAATCAATGCATTATCAGTCATTCACTTCAGATGCCACAAGTTTTACAAAAAAATGTGCCACACCCAAACAGAATGACAAAACTACTTCATGTCATGATAAAAGTCAACACTTTCAAACAAATAAGATACTGACATGTTCCTTTATTTATTTACAACATCCTACATAAACAAAACATTTGCTTTTCCTAATAACCCACCAAGTTCTGACAGTTTCACTACTCAATAGAACTGTCATGCCTGACCCCACAAGACGTCGCTTCTGCTCAATGCTCCTGTGTGCTCTCACCACTCTTTACAAAATGGGTCCCATAAGCAGAAAGCCATAACTCCAATAAAAACAAAGTGTGTCTGAAATCTTCATTGATTCTCTGCAAAAAGGTAAATAAGTATAAAAATATTTACAGCACTCTGGACATAATTTTGTCAATGCAGCAGCCGCTCCACTAGTTCTTTAACACCAAAAAGAGAGTGTGCAGTAGTGATGTCTGAAAGGGAGCATCAAGATAAGCTGCAGTGCTGGCTCCTCACTCCCTGTTATGTTTTTTGTGCTTTGGGCAAACAATTTTATTTCGAGGACCTTGATGACCGGAACTTATGCTGTTTTTTCATCTACTCTCAAAATGTTGAAGATTTGCTTCCTTGGACTGAGTGGACCATGTTGTTTTTCCATCGCTCAACCGACCTTCGTGTCTGGCCATGGTGTTCACCATCCTGCTGACAAAGGCCAAAGCTGTGTACCTCATGGGCATTCACTACTTGCTGGTTCTATGGAGAAGTGTGACCCATTTGTGCATCGGAGTGTCGGAGGGTGTGAAGGTCTGAAGAAGAGATCTGGCATTTAAAAAAGGCAAATCTAGAAAGGCGGAAGAGATACTTAATACGGTTGTTCAGTTTAGTTCAGTTGATTTTTATTGTTTGAATTAATAAGCCATTACAATATTCATACAACTAATATAAATATACTCATACACATAAACCTCATAAAAACAGAAAAAGAAAATACAATCAACCTGTGATTAAATATAATATTCAATTTCAAACTAACGCGGTAAGAAAAATAATTACTTCCTAATATAATAGACATATATTAAACACTTTACTTAACATAAATTTAAAAAACATCTGTCCCCTTAAATTAATATATCCTCTGAAGACCCCATCCATTAGATCTAGAACAATAGACTAAAATAACCAAATATTTCCCAGACCCCTTTGCAGGACTGCAGGCCAAGTTCATTTTTGCCTCCCAATACCTGACTGTGTCCTACATAAAAGCAGTACTTAGAATGACCTATAACCTCAGCCAGGGGGACCTTTCCATAGTGCATCCTCATTTCAAACTATACTAGGCCAAAATTTAGTCTGTATACTTTACATATATTTTCTGTATCAGCTAAATGCCATTTAACATACTTGCATGATGTTTTTCTGCTTTACTTACTACATCTAGCACCTAATAGTTCCCCATACCTAATTAAAGAACAATTGACTAGAATTAAGTCTGCATACTTGACAAACACTTTCTGTATCGGTTCTGAAGCCTTATAACATACTAACATATGATTTACCTACCTTGACTACATTCAGCAAGTAGAAGTTTTTAGAGGAAGTACAAACTGGGCAAGTCTCCCTGTGCCAGTCTCCCTGTGCCTTGATGCACCAGTCAATTCCAGCACTTGCAAATGTGAACATTGTACAGGATCCAGGACAATCAAATATTTCCAAGCAGCACCAACAAAAATATAGTCTTAAATAACACTTAGGGCTGAATAAGTTACAGAATCAAGAACATCTTAGACCCCATACTATCAGATTGCCATAGCACGTAGGAGGACTCAGAAAGTGCACACATATTGATATAACACACCAGAGAGCTATTACTTTTCTGCATCTTTACGTTGTCCAAGAGCACTTAGTATATTACTCTGGCTCCCATGAATGGGGACTCAGGGTAAGCTATAGGGGTTACCATTCAGGTGTGATAGGATCCCTAGTTCGGGTAGACCATCTGGAACCCCCCCCAAATGGACCCTCCTGGGCAGACTTCCCAGAGAGACCTCTAATGGGTCCACTGATCCTTATCTGCAACTTATGGAAAATCCCACATCAAGTAACCCCAGCAACAAGGCAGTGGGATAACTAAATGTCCCGTCCCTGGTTACACAATTCATTCCTGTGACATTGTTTAGACCTTGAATTTCCAGCTTCATGAGCTGAGATAAACAAATTCTGTGGCACATCCAGGTCATTCCATCCAATCTGGGCTTAAACTACAGAACAGGCTATATATGTTCAGAAATGGTCAAAGACCTGCCTAACCATTCTTTGCAATAACATGAATCACATAATACTAAACATTTTAAGCAACTTAAACATCTTAAAAAAACTTATAAAACCATCTGATGTATCATTTAAATAAAGTAACATTTCCTAAACAATAAGAAAGGGCAGATGACCTCTTTAAATTTCAGATTTAAGTATTTGTCTAAAGACACAGTACAAAAAATTAAGGTTCAGTCTCAGTTCAATCAGTCTCTGGAATAATAATAAGATATTAACTTCCAAGCTCAGAAAATGAGCAATGCACCCCTGAGAAAAGTACCTCTGAAGCAACAGTGCCAGTTGTCTTTATCAGGAACACATCAAGGCCTGCAGAAAGTAAGCCAAACTTTAAGAAGCATCCTCAAAATCATTTCAGTAAGCCTCAGGTCTTAGAGAAAAAAACAGTTTTTCCACTCCTCACACACTACCATTTCCCATCTTCCATCTCTCATTACTGATTCACCTTTAAATCCCTTTTTTTACCTTTACTGAAGATTAGTGCCATAATAGGCTTGGCCTAGGGAAAAAAAGAAAGGCAGGAACAATGCTCCACTAAGTGCAGTAAATTCAGTGGTTTTGTTAAAGCAGCAACCCCCAGCCCTAGGCAATGACATGGCATAGCTTGCTTCAAATGCATACAAGCATATCAGCACGTCGGCACATTAAGTGCTCGCTTCTCATTTCCTCGTCGCCTATATACCCAAACTTACAGGACTGCCATAACTCACCCAGATCGCCAACTTCTTTGGAACAACATCCATCATAGAAGCAGCCATCCATTACCGGACCGCTGGGATAAAATCTCACATCCAGTACAGAGCACAGTTTTAAGATATGTCCGAGCGGGAAAACGACTCCATAAGGGCTGAGGACTGAGAATTAAAACTATATAAATTTCTCCCTAGTACTCAATATTGCTCAATAGGTCAACATATCAGCACTGCTCAAAAAACACCTATACAATAATGGTAACAAAATGGCAGTAAAAAAAACAAGAATCGATCTTAACAAAAGGCACTGAACTTCAGATTTATTCATGGCTTCCAGGCTATCAGGACTATTATACTCAGGCTATAACTCAAACCATAATGGGTTTCATTCATAAAAACCTCAGAAAAGCCTTAATTTTCAAACCGCATTCGAGGAGCAGAGAGCGAGTTGCAGGGAGCGGAGCAGCCTGCCTGTGCCTCCAATTAGAAAAAAACCTGATCTAGGTGAGCAGGGAGAAATGCCTCAACCAAGGAAGGCAGTCCCACTCATCTGGCCCTGTACTGGCGATCTCTCCACCTAAACCCATAGAAGGGTCTGGAAAGGGGCTAATATGGTTGTAGCACCTCTGAATTATTATCGGTGCTGACAGGCTTACTTCCTGCTTGGAAAGGTATGCTACCCTGGGAATGCTAGCATTGCTAAGGGGGGGGTTGTCTGTTCAACAAGGGAATGTATATGGCTACACCCAAAGTTATTGCGCTCAGTGGAGCATCTTTTTTTCCCTCTTTCTTTAATATCCAGGTCCAGACTATTCCTTAGGTGGGAAGAGAAATGTGAAGGAAGATGAGAGATAAAATCCCAGGCCAGAGTAAAGGCAGAAGTTTGTAAAAATACGCTGTATCGCATCCGCTGTACTGACACTGGACGGCTCATTTGGGGGTGCATTCCACTGAAGTACTGCTTCAATTCTCCTGTTTGGTGATATATGTGGTGAATGTTTTGTGAGCACTGTGACTGGTAAATAAGTCAAGATTACTGTGGGAGGGCCATATTCTACTGCTGGCTGCATTTCTTTATTTTTAGAGCAAATGCGTTCTCCTCCTCGGATTGGAACTCCAACTATCTTCCTCAGTAGCAGCTGCCCTCTGATGGCTGGTTCGAGAATCCGAGTCTCGGAATGGTCTGGAATGCGGCAAAGCTCCATGAATGTCTCAGGCAGGCAGCTCCTCACTCAGTCAGAAGGTGGCCTCACCAGACAACCATAACCATGCTCCAGACCCAAACTTCCCAGCTCAGCTTGTTGCTCCTTTTGTACAGTAGTTGCTTCATCCACAAGCAGCTCATCTGCACGGATCTGACCGATCACCGATCCAGGTAGGCAGGCATCTATGCTATCTCGCCTGGTCTCACGGCTGACAAACATACTGCCGCAAAAGCCAATTTGCAGCAACAATCAGGGGCCGTCCCGGCATCGCAGCATCAGTTTCTCTTGGCAAAATGCATATGGAACAAGGACGGAATGAGAAGCTGATGCTGCGATGATGGGGTGCTCCCTGATTGAAGTGGCCAAATCATTTCAAGTTGGTGGCAGACTGCAAACTAGTGTCACGCCCAGCCTGCCCTTGCATTGGTGACACACAGCTGAGCCCACAGAAGCAGTGGCGGCATTGGCTACAACAGTACCACACCTCCACAACCTGCTTCTCTCCTAAGCTGTCACAACATGTTTCTTGCACATACACACAAGCAAACATAAAAAGGAATGCAAAAACAAGTAAACAATCCAGCTTATCTCAGCAACTTACTGAGCAGGCCATCTCAATGCTATACACTCATGTCTCAACATAGGGAACTGCTTCCTGTACTCCAGAATGTGTAAAGCTGGCTCCTGGATTACCAAATCATTGTACCAAATCGAAAGGCTCACCTTAATATAGTAGTTTATTACATAGCAAGGGAGTATTCCCAACCTGTCAGGGTGCACCTTTCCTCTGTGCATGAGATGCTCTTGTTCTGTGAAGAGTACATCACACACAACTGCCCTGAAAACAGACACATTCCACTAAGGGTTTAAAAAAATATATATATTATTGATCAAGCTATTAATATTGCCACTGTGACCACTCTTACAACTGTAAGGCTGGTCTCACACTCTTAGGATATCAGAAATGTTCAACTTCAGATTGGGGTTTTCACATCCTAAGAATGCATATGAGACCACTTTTACAACAGTAAGAGAGTTCTTGGTGGTAGAGGTATTAACATACATAAAACATGTTAAAATGTTTTAAGTAAGCAGTTTGAGTTGCTGATCAAATTTCACCCGCTGAGAAGTTTACAAACAGTCTGTGTTGAGGGAGTGAGGGAGGCTGGGAGAAAGGAAGCATCTACTCAAGAAGAGCCTGACTGACAGCAGCACAGGCCATCCCAAATTTCGGTGGGGAGGGGCGTACCTCTCAACCTCTAATCCCATGAATCAGGGATAATGCTGAAAAAAAATTAGGGGGATAAGGCCAAAATCAGGGATGCATCTGAAAAAAAAACCCAATAATAATAACTTCAGAAACTACAGTATGCTGTTTAGTGCAAATATCCTTTTCCTATTGAGACGTAGACTGTAACACAAATCGCTGACATTATTTAAATCCCTACTCCTCAGTGACAAAAATGCCAAATGTAAGATGGACATTGGAAATTTCTTACGGAAAATTAGGGTCTGTTGAGTGGTACAGTATAGGAGGTGGACTGTCTGAGTTTACCCAGTGCTCTGTGCTAATTCCGATTCTGGAGAAAAAGTAATTCTGAGTTTGGTAATAATTTTAATGCTAGTTTCTGAACTTGTTTATCCCAAAACAACCCAGAAAAGGCCACTGTGCTACTCTGGTGGCCTAATCTCAGTACCAACTACATGAAAGACATGTCATTTTTTTACAGTGTACAAAAAGAAAGGGATTTGCCAGGGAAGGGAATTTGGAACCAAGCTTGCTTACCTGTAATGATGTGCAGTAGTAGCAAGCAAGACCTCCAGACAAATCTAAGCTTTCAGCAGGCTCCCAACAGTTAGGTGCAGATTTCAATTCATGTACCATATGCATTACTAGCAGTCTCATTTTACTCATATTCTGTATGAAACTGCAATGTCACAAAGAAAATCAATAAAAACATTTTCTGTATACTTATTCAACAAGCCAAGCAGTGTCCATAGCATTTAAACCACACCTCAAACTGAATCTATATTTTCAGCATGCATCGAGCATTACTCAACTGTGCAGCACATTTGTTTTTGTCTTCTTTTACATTCTGGGCTATAGCTTATTAAATTGTGAGTTGGTAAAACCTTTTCTTAACTTGTCTCAGCAAACCGAGAGGTAGTTATAACACTTTCCAGGGACACTGAAGTTTGTTTTTTTACCAGAAAATCCAGTAAAATTCTGGAATTTGATCTTTCTGTACACTGGTAAAAACAAAGCATTTCACAGAATTTGCCATTTTTTTTTCTTTTTACCAGATCAGTGACTCTTCAAAAATTGTATTTTTCCATATATTCTTTTCTGTGCTATTTTCATTTTGCTTTATTTAATTTGATGTACACTTAGCTTTCTTTTATTCTGAATAGTCCTGATAAATTGCATCCTAGATTATTAAAATAAATAAAAGATTGGTTGGTAGAAGCCCTCTATCAGATCTTTAATATGTCTTTATCTGAACACATAGTACCACATGACTGGAAAACAGCCATAGTAACACTGATCACACACACTCTTTTGCTTTATTTAATTTGATGTACACTTAGCTTTCTTTTATTCTGAATAGTCCTGATAAATTGCACCCTAGATTATTAAAATAAATAAAAGATTGGTTGGTAGAAGCCCTCTATCAGATCTTTAATATGTCTTTATCTGAACACATAGTACCAAATGACTGGAGAACAGCCATAGTAACACCGATCTGTAAGAAAGGAAACCATGTTGAGATTTCAAATTACAGGTCTATCAGCCTAACCAGTGTTCTGGGCAAAATGTCTGAATCATTACTAAAAGATAAATTGGAAAACAATCTCGAAAAAAAAGGATTATTGGATTTCACCTAGCATGGATTTAAAAAAATAGATCATGTTTAACTGGGAACTTGTTTTTTTATGAACATGTTAGCAAGCTAGTAGAAAGCAACATTCCTCTAAATGTGATTTTTCTAAATTTCTGTAAAGCATTCGATAAGGTACCACATGATATTTTAATAAATAAAATGAGAAAACAAAAAATAAATAATCTAATCATAAATTGGGTGGATGAATAGTTATACAAGCGTACACAAAGAGTATGTATTAGGGGACACTTATCAGAACTAAGCCCAGTGAGCAGTGGTGTCCCACAGGGGTCGCTACTGGGACCATTATTGTTTTCCATCTATATTTCAGATTTCACCGAGAACCTTCGCAGTACTGCAGTAAAATTCGCTGATGACACTAAACTGGCAGCACAAGTAAAAATGGAAGAGGAGAGGAGAGATTTATGCTTGTCAATGACCTTAAGACATTAGAAATTTGGGCGCAAAACAATAAAATGACTTTCAACACAAGTAAATGTGTCATTATGCATTTTGGAACAACAAATGTCCAAAAGCAAGTCATCCTAAATAACCAAGTACTTTCATCGGTAGGGATTCACAGTGACTTGGAAATACAAATTTCACAGGATCAAATTTTCCAAAACCACTGTAACTATGTAATAAATAAAGCAAATAGGCTACTGGGATGCATAAAGAGGAGCTTCAGTTCAAGAGATAGGGAATGCATTCTACCCCTTTATAGGGCTTATGTGAGACCACATTTGGATTGCTGTTCTCCTCTGTGGAGTCCATACCACAGGAGGGACATAAACAGAATGGAGGGTGTCCAGAGAAGAGTGACTAAAATGGTCAAGAATATGCATGGTATGGTCAAGAATATGCATGGTAAGGTGTATGAGGAAAGATTGGATGAGCTAAATCTGTATTCTTTGAAACAAAGGAGAATTAAGGGAGCTCTCCTCTTAACTCAGAAATTAGTAAAAGATACTGAAATGCTGTCACATCTAGGAATGACCTTTAGTAGCCGGGATTGTAACCTTCAAAGACATAACTATCAACTGTCCCTAACATACCCCAAAAATAATAAAAGGCACTCCTTCTTCACCCAATGAATAATTCTCTTATGGAACACCCTGCCCTAATCAGTAGTAGTCTGTACTAACCATATAGATTTTAAATACGAATTGGATCAACATTTATTGGCTAAGGGACATTGAACCAGCTTGGCTGGAGATGCACTTATATGGGCTTCAGCCTTCTGTGTATCTACTTTCTTTTAGTATGACCTTTAGTAATATTTATACACATGCCAAAAGGGTACAAGGATAGAACATCAGTAATAACTGATTTTGGTGTTGTAGTCACCGGCAACAATACCATTTTTTCCCATTTACAAAATGGAATTTGCCCTTTATCAACCATGGTAAACCAGTGCCCCTGGTGCTTTTCCATTAAAATAAAGGATAAGAAAGAGCAACACTCTGTGTGATCCAGGTGCAGTTCAATCTTTGTTTTCGGCACTGAGTTGTAGAGCAAGACCCCAAACTGAATCAATCAGATTTACTATTACAGGCTTAATGAAAAGTTTGTCTTTTTACTCAAAATAAATTAATGTAACTGAAAAGTTGTTATATTTTTTAAGTATGAGTATAGTATCCCCAATACCCCTTCCCCAAACAGCAAAACAACACAAGTACCACACTCCATTAACCTGGATCCCCAGCTAGTACAACACTGACTGCAAAAGACACTGCGGACCATTGTTCTCTGAGCTAAAGTGGAATTAAATGATTTATTTTCACTCTAGCTCCCCACCATTAAAAATAAATGCATGTATTTACCATTCTATATACCCACTCACATTAAGTAGATAGATAGATAGATCAAGAGATAGACAGACAGACAGACAAATAGCTCTCTCAGTCTGTACGGCACACTTCCTCACCACAAATCCTCTCCTCCCTCCTAAGGGACCTTTTCTCTCCTGCCTGTACTTGTACTTGATAAAAAAACTGCCTTTCTCACCCTATTACCTTTGACTCCTGGTCTCATAAACCTGGTTAGTACTTATTCAATGTTTTGATGTTTGACGCATGATATTTTATAATCTGACAAATGTTTATCCAGCTCACAAAATGTCTTGTTCTATATTGCAAATTTGCCTGTAGCCTAACTTTTTTCTTGGCAACCAATTTATGCTGTATGTGCTATTTTATGCTATATGTGCTATTTTATGCTGTATGTGTAATTTTAGTACTGTTATTGGGCATTGTACCTGCTTGTATCCTTAACACTATCCCTATAACCACTCCCCCATGACACATCTGGAAATGAGCATTTTTTGCTCAGTATGCCTTTCCTGGTAAAACATTTAAATAAATAAATAAAAAATAGATATAGATAGATAGATAGATAGATAGATAGATAGATAGATAGATAGATAGATAGATGTATTATATATATTTATGGGATATGAGATGAGCTAATGTAAGATATCGGAAATATCTTCTTGAGTTGTACTTGACCTGTGGCCTCATGAGTGGTAAAGTCATGGGTGAGGTCACAAGAAGTCAAGTACAATGAAAGAAAATATTTATGATATAGTACATTAGCTCATCTCATCATACCTCCAAAATGTCCCTGATTTTGCCTCAGCATGTTACTCTGTCCCTCCTAAAATTTGTGTTTCTGTGACTAAACAGTGGGGATTTTAATAATGTCAAATATTAAAGTTGCAGATTTATTCATTTTTAGAAAATGTGTTTTACACTAAAGCCAATATTCTACCAGCTTCCTGAGTGGATATAACCAATTTTGAAGATGTGCCCCTTATTGTGGGCCTTTGTCCCTGATTTTTTAAGCAATGTCCCTCATTTACGAGGCAGGAGGTGGAGAGCTGTGCATCTCATAGTTGATGTATTCAACAGGAGATGGAAGTTTCATAAATAAAGCTGTAAACCAGTGATCTTCTTTTTCATTCATTGTTTGTATACTTGTTCCTATGACCAGAATGTCTCTGAAGAATGAGTGAAGTAAAGGTTGTCCAGGAAGCATTGCTATGAAGTAATGCGGTATGTCCTGTTGCTATTGATCAATTATCAATACGTCAATAGTGATGTATCTAAGCAGTGATATATTGGTACTTAACAGGTAATATCTTGATATCTTGAAACTTAGCTCAAAGATATCACTAGTAATCTTTACAAATTTAGATTGATAGAGATAGATAGATAGATAGATAGATAGATAGATAGATAGATGTGATTATACAATGACTCAGAATATGCCATATACTATATCTTAACATGTGAAGGGGCAGGACAATATACAGAATCACAAGTAACAGAGCCACAAGTGAGTTGATTAAGTCCTCCCCCCTCACAGTTAATAATCAATGACTTATTCTGAGTGAAGTCATTGTCTTAAATTTATATGGTACATTATAAGCCCAACTTTTAAAATAGAATACATTATGAAGATTAACTATTTCTGTTTGATTTCAGTGCTGTTTTTTGAGTGCAGCATGGGCCACTGTTGTGTCATCAGGCATTGTTCAAGCAGCTCTATCATTCAATTAGGGTTCCTTTGTGACCTGTCTAAAGTGTGGATAAGTAGCCAAAGTGAAGATAAATGATATATACCATACTAGTGTTGAATAAATAATTCATGTTATTTCATAAAAAAGGTTTATCTTCTCTTAGAACACATGCTATTTCTTTTAGAACTGGTTATTTCACTTAAAACATATTATATCCACTTAGATCTGGAAGTAGAATGCAAAGAGAAATGAGCAACGAGAAAGTTTACAGTAGAAAGGCAGTTGTAAGCTAAAACAAGGTAAACACTAATAAAAACATTCTATTGCAAGGTTCTATGTCATAATGGCGATTGCAGAATGGCAACCATCATTATGGTGAGGGTACATTGCTGAAATTCAAGTTTCAGTGATGTACCCTCCCTGCGACAAACAAAAGAGTACAACTAACCCTACATTTTATTTGTGGGGCTTTGCCCCCCGCACTCCCCTACTTTAGGATTCTCAACTCCAGGGAGCTGCATGTCGGTGGGGTGCGACATTGAGAAAAATAAAATAAAGTACTGGGGCAAGGTGCAGCAAAACATGCCTGCACCCGGATCTGAACCCAGCATCCCAACCACAACAGCTCTGAACCCACCCACCAGGCCACAGAGCCAGCTCGGTGGCAAACCCTCCCACTCCTCGCTCACTATGCTCGCCCCCCTGCACGTGTGTACATATAGCGACATCCCGTCGCTATTTCACAACCAACCTCCATCCGGTCACCTTCCTCACTCCCTTGCCCTGTCATTCCTGCACCACAGGTGGGTCGTCATTTTGGTAGACACCCACTTGTGGCTAGCCCACATCACAGGATACTCTATTGCAAAATTTTGTTGCTGAAGACATTGGTTATTGGATAGCCTGTCATCATTGGGCTAGTCCATTGTAACTGTAAGCTGTCACCATCAGGACCATTTGGAAACTTCTGCCATCTGGGTCTACCCATGATAATGTACAGTGTTGGTGACTATAAAACATGGGAGGCTCCCATGTTCCTTAGTTCCTCCCTGGAGATAAGCTCAGAGGGCCACCTACCATAAGGAATCAGATCATACATGTACCACACACACAAGGAGAGGCATAGAACTGGAAACAGAAGACATAGAAGATCATCATGGACCACTTCTGTAAAGGCAGTGGAACATCCTGCCAGCTTTTACCTCATACAGGGGGGAAGGAGGATTGGTGCACTCCACCTTAATGGAGGTGATCCTCTCAAATATCTACTATTATGATAAGTAACAGTTCTACCTTCATCAAGGATATTTCCATTGGGCAACAATTTTGGAATAATTTCCAAGCAGTACAAAGTACCTAGAGAGGAAGGCAGAGTCAGAAATGAATCAGGATATGAGGCCTTGCAGGACAGCAAGGCCAAAGCAACCACTTCTGCAAGAAATAAAGTCCAAACCGTAGTGTAACACTCCCTCTATGGAGGGGGCTTAGCTGAACTTCTGCCTGTCACCCTCCTGAGTCTTCTGAACTACTGCTACAGTTGGTACCAGCCATCTCTCTCTATCTCTCTCTCTCTTCCTGGCTCTGCCATGTGTGTGGCATGGAGAGAACATGGCCATGATGCAGCTCTCGGTACCTCCTGCACCCCTCTGCTTTTGGAAGCTGTGGTCACCTTCTTGATTCCTAGTACCCCAATCCTGGCAGAAGGGACTGGGAACAACCAAACCACCACACATTCCCTTTGGTGCACCTCCCACTGTGACAGGGTGGCCCCTGTCATGGAAGGGTGCCCTGATGTTTTTACACCCCCCCCAAAAATTAATGAAATGCTTTAAAAGATGCTGATATGTAAAGCAAAAATGCAGGACAGGAGCAGCAATCTCTTATTTTGTTTAGGTGCCCCTTTTCCTGCATGTTCCATTCTGTCCAGTGGCTCTGTGGCCAAAAGAAAAAACACCAAGGAAAATAAGTATTCAGTGGCTCTTGCTGCCTTGATTTGCAAAATGTCCCTATTCATGAAAGAAAGCACATGTCGTGCTGAATGCAATCATTTGGAATGGGAGCATGAACGTAAAGCATAGGTTGCACTTTGTTAAAGATTATACTGGTGCCCCATACAAGAATCTAAATGTTTAACGTGAAGAGAGGGAGGGAAACAGTTGAAATTAGGAGTGCATTCACTCCTTGAACTCCCTCCCTCTCTCTGCTATATTGCAGTACTTGGAGTGGAGCGGGCAGCTGTCAGGATGCCAGGGACATAGCTGCCTGAGAGAAAAAATTAAATTAAAGAAATGTATGCCTCAAGAGGAGCACAGTGCGCACAATGCGGCACCTCTTTGCTGTATGGAGCAGGAATGGCTCTGTGATTCACCAGGAAACATGGCTCTTTGCAGTTTAAAAACAAAAATAAAACAGAAAGCAGCAAATTTATACAGAGCAAAGGCATGCTCCTCAGCCCCCAGACCACCTCACTATGTGGCATACTAATAAAAGTGATGGGATTTAAATGTTAGCTTTATAAATGCATAATGGTGAATGAAAGCCGCATGTAGTACAGTCATAAGGTGGTAATAAATAAATAAACTGGAAATAAAGAAACACATAAGGTGTCTGGAAATAAAGATAGCAGCTGGCTGTAGAGTGGCTGACTGTTAAGAGTTGCCAAGAGGGCCCATTTGTTTATTCATTTATTCATTACAAATCAGGTTTACAACCTTTGAGTCAGAGACCCATTTACAAAGACATCTCTTTGCGGGGGGCAGACATCAAGACAGTTATTACAGTGCAGACTAAAACAGAGGATAACATTACAAGTGCAGTAAAAGGAACATTTAACATACATACACTTAGGTTACATAATGTAGTAGTTTGTATATAACCTAGGTTACATAATCTTACAAAATTGTGAGTTACACTCATGGATATAGTAGGTCTTCAGAGAAGACAGTGGGTTATATCCATGTTTGGACCTAGTAGAGAAGGGGTAAGTCTGGGGGAAGGAGAGACTGTCCAGTGGACGTTGTTGAGCCAGGGGGCAAGGCAGGCAGGAACCACAGGTTACAACAGGGGGTTAGTTGCTTCTACAACAGCGGGTATTAAAGATATGGTTCCGAAGGGCTGTTTTGAAGGAGCCAATTTTTGGCAAGTTGGAGATGCAGGGACTGGGAGATGCAGCTAGGGATCTGAAATGTAAAGCTGATTGGCTGAGATTTCAGCCATCAGGAGAAAGAAGAAAAGAACTCCTTAGCAATAGGAGCCTCCAAATGAAATAAAAGGAGGTATTAAATGCCTAAAGGGATAATTTAATTGCGAAAACACATAGGCCCAGATATTCAGAAATGCACCAAAACCCAGAGCAAGTCCAGCGCAGCACAACTCCAATGCACCATGGAGTAACAGGAGCCATATTCAGAGGTTGCACAAGCCAAACTGCACCAGCACAACCATGGAAGCAGATCAGCAGAGCAACAGAGGGGGGCACAGCACAGAGAACAGACACAGGGCAGAGCCATGGAAGCACAGTGACAGGCCACAGGAGTCCTCCGCCAGCAGGGCACAGCAGGGCACCCACAGGCACCCAGACACCTGAAACCAGAACATAACAATGGCAGATATAGTAGGCAACAGAGGGTGCCAACGGCCTATGGATGGCCACAAAGGGAGCCCACCCCCAGGCCGCTGGCCATACCTCCCCAGACCATAGCAGGCTACATCCAGGACCATGCAGCCAAGCACACACACACATCACACAGGCAGACAGAAAACACACACAGTAGGCACTGAACATGCCGGGTGGCAGGTAGCATGGCAGACCACATGGGACAGGCTGCACAATGCCAAGCAGGGGCACCAACACAGTGTGTGGACAGTACCTGACCAATGACCATGGCTGTGTGCCACCAACACCACCACCATACACACACACCCACCACACAGCACCGACAGCTGACCCATGGGCACTCAAAGGCACAACTCCCAACCCAGGGGATGGACACCACCACTGTGGGACACACCACAGCACACAGCAGTGAACCACAGAAGCACAACATGCACCCCTTCACATGCACACCACACGGATGGACACTGGACCACTGCAGAATGGCTCCTCATGCCACCTGCAAAGCAGACACAGACACAGGCAGGTAAACCAGAAAAATATATATTATGAAAAACTATGTACAATAACCAGGGGTTGGGAAATGTAAGGTACAGCGAGGGAAGGGGACAGGGAACAGGGACTGTACAGTTGGAGGGGGACTGTGCGGGGGTACAGCAGGGGAAACAGGGGAAAACAGGGGCCAAACTAATGGCGGCCCTGTCCGGCTGCCCTGGAGTTCAGACACTGCCACTGCTTGGCCATCAACATCCTTCAGATCTGGATCACAACCTCCAGCATCATTGAGGCCTCTAGGAGAGTCTGGCACACCAGTCTGGAGATCATTGACCTTGGTGGTCTTCCCCACCGGACACCTAGAACAAGGGACAGGACAGGAGATCAGTGCAATGTCTCAAGGAATCATGCCCATCAACAGTGTGCACTGGACAGTGGGAACACACCCCTCTGCAGGGCCCATAATGGCCACCCCCAGGGGTGAGCCAACGCCAGCCAGCAACCCGGAGCACCACGACATTGCACAGAGGTGTTCCGCACCACACAGTGGCCACCCGACTGTGCAATGACAGTCACATGGCACAGTGCACCAGCAGCACCATAGCAACAATAGTGGCATCCGGGCACACGCCCACCCCACCAACAGCTGGTACATGTGTCCAATGGATGCACCACAGTAGCATGCACCACGCACAGTGCGACACGCACAGCTGCCATGGCACATGGCACAGGCGGCCATGCCCGCACCCACTCCCCCCCACTCCCATGTACAGTGCAAAGGTCCATGACAGTGCCTACCTGCCCTCTGTGGCCCTGCTGGCACTGGTTCTGCTCCACCATGGCCTGCTGCAGCCTGGGCCCTCCGACAGTCCTCAGGTCCTGGGAATGGAAAGAAGAAAGGTGCACAGCAGGAACCAACCACAGCAGCTGCCCCCCACCCCTATGCACAGGGTGTGCCCCTGCCCGCCACACCCCGCAGGCTGCATGGCTGCATTGCAATGGAAGCAGAAGCTGGTGATGCCTCCCCACGATTTGCATGATGACAGTGTACCCCTCTGCAGCGCATGCCAGGCAGCCAAGCCAACACCACAGTACAGCACCAGGGCAGACATGCGACATGGGATCACTTACCTGGCTGTGGCACAGCCCCCTCACGTAGTGCATTCCTGTAGCCTCCTCAGGTGCTCTGGGTCCTGCCGCATGAGGTCCCCATAGCAGTGGGGACATTGTTCTCCAGTCCTGGGTACCCCATCCTGAGCTCCAGGCTGTTGGCTATGTCCTACCACATGGTGCCCCTGGCCCGCTGCAGGGGCACCTACCCAAAGAGCTGGGGGGCATGGGGCTCCAAGGCCACTAAGTTGGCCAACTCAACCGGTGACCAGTTCTGGGCCCTTCTGCAGCTTGCCTTCACCATGGTCAGCACAATGCATTCGGCAGCAAAAATGGTGGCTGAAGGCACACGTGCCCAACATGCACCTGCTGCGCAATGCACGGGGAGCATGCACAATGCCCACCCATCATGCAGTGCCAGAGATGCACGGAACGGGCATGGCTATGCTGAGTCACAGGGTCAGCGGTCTGACCCAGGGGTCAGGGTCACCCGACATTGCACACATGTGCAATAGGGCATGGCAACCCATGCACGGCCATGCGCGTAGCTGGCCCATGCACAACATGCACAATGCCACTGCTTTATGCTGTTTGCATATAGTGCGCGGTTGACACTATGATGTCATAACATGCATGCATACTGCAGGCCTGCACACCGCGCATGCGTGCACACTGTGCTGTTATGACTTGCTCTGGTGCAATCCCATTGTGCACAGTGCAATATCACGATATTGAGATGCCACATGCAAATGAGCTCATCAGCCAGTGCATGGCACAGTGGGTGCATTAGCATGTAATTACTGTTGTGCCCAACCTCATTTGCATGCGTTGAGCCTTATAAGTGCCACGGAACAGCACAGGCCATGGACCGGTATTGCAACCTTGATAGGTAAGTTGTGCATGCTGCCGCAGCTCACTAGGAGCTGACAGCACTGCATGGTGGGATGGACCATGGGGATACTGCCACTGTCACACTGTGCTGTCCATGTCCACAGGCAGCAACATGTCGGCACATGAGGAGGGCGAGGAGTGAGTGCCTGCACGGAAGTGCAGGCCTAACTTCAAAAAGGCCAACACTGATGCCCTGTTTGAGGCCTACCTGGACAGGGAGCCCCTGTTGAGTGGTACTACGGGCATACCACAGGCCAGGGCTGGTGCATGGGAGGAGGCAGCAACCTATGTGAACCAGGTTGGCAGCCACCAGCAGCCAGTGCAGGAGTGCAGAAAGAAGGTGGGAATGGACAAGCGTTGGATTAAGGAGAAGGTGGCAGCCATCCGGGCATCCCATACCACTACCGGAGGAGAGTCTGTGGATGCACCCACCCTAATGCTAGAGGACGAGTTGATGGCAGCCACCATGCACTGCACCATGGTGGAGGGTGTGCCTGGAGGAGGATTCCAGAAGGGTGGCAGCCCACCACTGCATGGTAAGTATGTCAGCCATGCACAGCCGGTGGCACAAAGGGTGCATACATGGGCATGCTGGCATGCAGGCAGCTGGCATGCATGTCATGTCCATGTGTGCACACCCATGCACATGCCATGCTGCAGGACACATGCAGAGGCAGTGTAAGGGGGGCACATGTGGGCACTGCATCACTGACATGCTTTTTTTCTCTTGCAGCACCAGCACGCCTCTGTGCAAATGATGGTGCGCCAGCAGCGGCAGCAACCGTGGACACTGGTATGGCCCTGGAGGACCAGCCGCCCACCTCCACCAGCATCCAGGGGCCTGACAGCCTGCAGCTCAGCACCATGATACAGGTGGATGTCCTGGACCTGGGGTCAGATGAGGCCCTGGATGTGATCCTTCAGGATGCCAGCCTTCATGTCCTGTGTATGGAGACACAGGTTGGGGTGGGGTCCAACTCCGATAAGGCCTACTCTCAGCTTCTGCACAGCATGGGCAACACTGTGGGTGTGTCGCCCCTGCTGGCATCCAACACAGACTCCACGCCCAGTGCTCCACCAGCAGCAGAAATGCTGCCTGCCACCACTGCGGCAGCAGTGGTATGCACTGCCTTGTCTGTGCCCTGTGGTGGTGGTGTGGCCATGCAGGCGCTGGATGATATACAGCAGACAGAAGGCAATGGTGCAGGCTACGAGTGCCACTGAGCAGCCAGACACAGGGTCCACCACCAGTGCACCTGCTGTGCCCATTTCCCCTGCAGACCCCATTGTGCAGCATCCACCAGAGAAGGGGGGCTGTGCAGCGTGGCCGGTCACCACAAAAGGATCGGCATCCCACCCAGGAGCCCCAGGACACTGACTGGCTGGCTGAGCACAAACGTCTTCTGTGGATGTCCATTCAGCAACAGGTGCTGCTTGCCACTGGGGTGCATGCACTGCATGCGGAGGTGTGCCAGTTAGCTGAGCAGCAGGAAAGGGGCACTGCGCAGATCCTGATGGGGATGCAGTGCATGCAGGAGGCCACGACTGCATCCTTGGATCACATTGCCACTGCATTGCTGGCTGCCAAAGGGCATGGCCATGCACAGGTGACCCCCTGCATTGTGCTTTTCACCCCACGATTCTGGTGTCGAGTGACCCCAACACATTCGACACTGAGCTCTGATGTAGGCATCCTAGGCATGCCCGGGGCTGGTCTGTTTGGGTGCCTGCACCCCCCCCGCCAGACAGGGTCATGGTCCCATGGTTCAACCCCTGGGGTGGCTGTTGCAATCCCCCCATGGCAGATGCGCAGTCTGTGACTGCTGAGTGGCCCCAGTGCAGCTGCTCCCATGGCCGTGGTGGCCATGGTTCCATGCAGCGGCCCTGATGTGTGGGCCGCCCTTACTGCAGTCTTCAGCTGCTACCCTGTGCACACATGGGTGGTGTGTGTGTATGTGTATGTGTGTGTGTGTGTGCCTACCACTGGTATCACGTCCATGTGTCATGCCACATGCTGCCTGTGTGCATGATTCCCCAGCTGCTGGACCATGTGGCATGGGCTTGATGAGGGCAGTCTAGCACCTATTGCACCTGTGCACCGGTGCACTGCATCTGATCCATGCCACATACCAATGCCTGGGTGTGTGGGTGTGTGTAGATGTGTGTGTGTGTGTGTGTGTGTTGCTGTGTGTGGTTGTGTGCCACTGACTCCCCTACCCCTGCATCACGCCTCTGTGTGTGCATGCCCATTGCCATGCATGCCCCTACATGTGTGCTGTACCTGTTTGTGTGGCCCATGCATGTTTACTGCACCACCTACCTGAGTGCACAATAGTGCTCCTGTGTGATGGTGTCCCTGTGGCATCTCATCTGCTGGAGCAGCCAGGGGTCCCTCTGTCTAGGTGGTGGCTGTCTACCACCCACCGGCCCATTGCCTCTGTCGTCCTCACTTCTGTCACCCTCGTCAGCCTCGACAGCTACCCCATGGTCAATGGCCATGTTGAGCAGTATGCAGCAGGCCAGGAGTAAGCCACAGGCTTTCAAGGGGCTGTACTGTAGGGCACCACCTGACCTGTTTGGGCAATGGAACTGTCCTTTCAGCATGCCAAAGACACGCTCGATGATGTTGTGCATGCTGGCATGTGCCTCATTGTACCGTTCCTCTGCTGGAGATGACGGGCGCCAGTAATGGGTGAGCAGCCAGGGCCTCAGTGGATATGCACTGTCACTTGTGTGTAGATCAACGTGGTTAGCCCTCTGCTATTCTATGCTGTGCACCTTGCCTGTCCCTGGTGCCCACGCCACCATGCAAGCCCTGCCCACCCCCATCCCAGGGCTGCTCTGCCCATCGCCCGTGCTATACTCACCCACTAGGTGGCTGATGGGGATGTCTCCATGTTCAAGTCTGTGGCACTGCACAGAGCTGTGCCAGATGAACACATCATGTGCACTCCCAGGGAGTGTGGCGCATACATTGGTGATGCTCCCCATGGCATTGCACACCACCTGGCAGTTGACACTCGGGCTCCCCTTCCGGTTGATGTATGCCACACCCTCAGGGTCAGGTGGCATGCGGATGACCACGTGGGTGCAGTCAATGGCCCCAATCACACCAGGCATATGTGCCACCTTGTGGAAGTCCTGCATGGTTACTGTACATTCCACCTGTGTGCTGGAGAAATGGATGAATTCTGAAGCATGTGGCAGCAGAGCATTGAGGAACTGTCTGAGGAGAAGGGACATGGCCGACTGGGTGATGCCTGTGGTGTCCCATATTGGTCTCTGGAAGGTGCCCATGGTGCGCAGACACATGACGGTAGTCACCTTCATCTCCATGGACATAGTGTGGCTCTGTCTGGTGGGTGCCTGCATCTCCTCACTGCACAGCTCACAGAGCTTTCTCAGAATGGCCCTGTTTAGGCAGTAGCAGCCCATGATCTCAGTGTCACTGTAGTTCTCAAAGGTGATGCGGGCACGGTACCACCTGTGTCGGGCATAACACCAACGGGCCCTTCCTCAGCCACATCGCTGTTTCTCCTGCCCCCTCACACCCCTCGTTACTGCCTCCATCATGAAGGGTGCACTATCCATGGCCCTGGCTGTCCACTGCCCTCCTGGGCAGTTGGCTCCTGGCTGTGTGCCACCCTGGTGCACTGCTTGTCTGTGTGTGTGTGTGTGTGTGTCTCTCTCTCTCTCTCTCTCCCCTCTCAATGCCACCTCTGTCCCTCTCCCTCTGTGTGTGGACTTTGGTCTGTCTGACTGTCTGTTTGTGTGTGTGTGTGTCTTTCTCTCTGTCTGTCTCTCTCACTCACACCCCTGGCACAAGTGCTGTCTGCGTGTTTGCACCCTGTATTTATAGGAACAAGTCTGCTTGGAGCAACATCGCTTTGCTCCACACTTGCAACATGGATTCATGGTTGAATATGTCACTGTGCTGGGTATTCATGGGAATGCACCCTGCTCTTGCACCTGCATTCATTATAGTTGCACATTGATGCAATGGATTTGTGCTGCCTACTGGCTCCCACTGAATATGGCTCCTTGACGCAATACCACACTTGTGCCGGCTCAACTCAGTTGCGCCATGCGCAACTGCTCTGAATATCTGTGCCATAATGTGCTTGAAGCACAAGAAATAATGAAAGCAAATTATTATTGGGGAAGACAGAACAAAAGGGAAACATGTAACAAAACAGCCTACTTTAATAAAAAAGTCTGGAGATATTGTACGTGTTTTGAAGGCATGCTCCTCCCTTCAGTATAGAACCCTGTGAGGAATGAAATACAAGATTATTCATTAATTGAAATACAGGGTTATTCATTCATTATGAAAATGCCTAGCATGATACTGTGGACAGACCTGTTCACAGGAAGGCTCATTCAAGAATGACTGAAGGTTATAGGGATGCAGCGGTACCTAGTAGCCTATATTTATAGTACCCTAGATTTGTTCTAATTGTTACAGAGGAAGGAGTCTGAAATAATTGAAGCTAATTATGTATATAAGGGCATTTTTCTAACCAGGAGTTTAGGGAAGGATGCTAGTGTTAAATCAGAATGCTAACTAACAAAACAAGGCTTAGAAGCAATCTTTTTAATTTTGTATAGGTGAAGGTTGTGAGTCTTGGAACCTATGAATGTATTAATTATAAGCTAAAGTGATGTCACATGATAGTGACGTTACCAACAAAAAGGATATAAAAGACTACCACTAGAGGTGGAAAGTTAGATAGGGTGTCAGTGTACAGCTAACAGAGAGAGAGAGTGAGAGAGCGAGAGAGCGAGACAGCGAGAGAGGTGTAAGACCTCAGATGCAAGCGTGTGTGCTTACACACTGAACTAAGCTGTATGTGTACTGCTGGGCACAGCAATGTTCTTTGTTGGAATTTGCCGCACTAACCATTATCTTCTTGAATTCTGTCCAACTGCTAATGATTTTATGCATTGAAAATAAAATGATAAATGCCACCTGGCATTTTTTAAGTACTATTACTGTTGTCTGCCTGGTTAATGTATCCTGAAATCCCATCTCCTCTACACCCATGAGACAGTTGTCTTTTCTCAAGCTGGATCGCATGCTAAAAAAAGGGCTCCCCCAGTGCTCTCAGCTCCACCATCCCCACCTTACTACCTCCATACCCATGGCCACAGTGACATGAACAGATGTCAACTGAGGAGGGGCTGCAGCTATCCAGGGGACCAGCACTTTTGAAGGGACAAAGAAACAAATAAAATTAAAAGATTTTGGAGCACAGGGCTCCTACAAGGACATGGGTGCAACCATCTTGAGCCCCATCACCTGGCAGTACAGTCAATCAGTGGACTAGAAAGCACTGCACCCCAGAAAATTGTGGGGGAATGATGCCGTCAGACCTTCCCCAAAGGACAGGCAGGCTAAAAGAGACAATCTGAAAGCTGTACAAGGCAACAGGACAGGTGGACAGCCCTGGCTAGCTGATTAAGGACTGAGTTTATAAAATAAATTTTTGTGCTTTTCAGGAGCTTGGGGCAGTCCTGTTGGGACATTGAGCAGGGCAGACCTGCAGTCACTGAGGGGGAGCAGAGGCCTAGAAAGGCCTGCTCCAGGGCATCCCCTCCTAGGCCCAAATCTCTGCAAAATATGGGTGAGCCTTCTACTGGGCATACTCTGCCATTAATGTGAGTTTTCTCCTGGGCTCAGCTATCTGTCAGAAAAGTTGAGAGATTTTACCAGATGGGCACTAAACAGTGAGATAGATTCTGAGGAGTTCAGACCTGCTGCTAGTGAAACCAAGTGAGAGCACTAGCTAGGCCAACAATCCAGCAAGCCCTCACTTATGTACATTCACTGTGAGCCTTATCCTGGGCTTATATTGTTCAAAGACTATGTCAGGATGAATCCCTGTGGGAAGAAATTGATGAGAGTGGGAACCTGTGGGCCACATCCACATACCAAATCTGCTGAGCTGTACCGAGCACAGACAGAGACCTGCATCCTACCCAGGTTGCTGCAGAGCCAGGTAAGGGGCCTGCTAGCCCTTATCTACTAGGGTGGAGCAGGAAACTGGGAGCCACAGGTCCCATGCTCTAAGTATATGGGAACTCTGGATCCAGAGGGGAGTCAGACTGTGGAGGTCACTGCTGAGGTCTAGGATCCTTGGGAACTGGGAAGCCACTGCATAGTGCTCATGTAACTGAGACATGAGCCAGAAGGGCTGTATCCTGAGATGTGTGATCCAGAAGGTCTGTGCTGCTGCAGAACATCTGAAGGAATCAGAAGTGCTTCATCGCTAGGGCCACTGGACCCTGTTCCTGACTGCTGTTCACCCAGTTGCTGTGTGCTGTCCCCTGCTTCAACTGAACTGCTGTATCTGCGGATCACGAGTGCTGGCATTGCTGGTTGGGGCCTTTGTATTTTTATGGTTTTGGATTACTATTATTGCGTGAGGATTACAGTTTTGTTTCAAGCATTTTCCTGCTGGACTTCAAGTTCTTTAAATTGTGCAAGCATGTTATGGCCTTTTGGAGGGTTAAATTGCAAGCTTGCTAATTTTCATCAAGTACAGCACCAAAAGAACCCAAGCAATGTAGCTACCAGGCCTGCACTGGGACTCTCATGTAATTCTTGGGTACCAACAGTCATTGGTTATTGTGTCATACTTGAAACTGTGGTTTTACTATTGGTATAACTGAAGTGTTACCACACACTGTGAAGTATAATTTTTGTTTTTGTGCCCCTTGATTGGACAGGTGCTGTATAGCCTGCATGGATTCTGAGAGGGTGATAGTGACCCCAGCACAATGACTCCCAAGGAGCATTGCTATATGGTGGGAGTGTTGAAGGTAACTTGCAATTATTATAAAGTCTTTTTATGAAATAAGGCTTTTCCTGCTATACTGTAATTGGCTTTTTACCTGTTATATTTGTTGTTCTGTTTTATTGTATTTTTTGATGTTTGGTGTTTTATGCTTTTTGTACAGCGCCTTGAAAATCTGAAAGGCGCTTAATTAAATACATTTTATTATTATTATTATCTAACCTCTACTTTTCTTTCAGCTTCCAGGCCTATGTTCTTAAATAAAAGCACTTTTCATTTGTTGAATTTTACACCTGTGTGTGTGTGCCAGTTTGTATAAACTGATTAAATTGTTTATTGGTGAAGATAACAATTGTCTTAGTCAGGGACACTGGTTTACCGGGATTGAGAAAGGGCATATTCCATTTCGCACATTGTAAAAAACGGTATTGTCACCAGTGTCTGCTAAGCCAAAATCCAGTTTTACCGGTATTTGGTTCTCTGTACTATATTTAACAATTTTTAACTCTGATAACATGCATTTTAGCAATTTTGACCTCCACTATTGCACATCCTTCCATCCTTGTACCAATTTAAAGTTATTTTAGGTACAAGATGTGATGGCAACAGCAGCACTAGGCCCTCATCCCTAAGGTGTGATGGAAGCAGCACTACAGACCCATCCCTCAGATGCGATGGCAGCACCAACACAGCACTATGGCCCCCATCCCTCAGGTGTGATGGCTGCACCAACTGCACTATGGCCCCCATCCCTCTGGCGTGATGGCAGCAGCAACATCACTATGACCTCCCTCCTTCAGGCATGACAGAAGCAGTAGCACTGTGGTCCCCATCCCTTAGGTGTGATGGCAGCAGTACTACTTTCCCCATCCACCAGTGGTGATAGCAGAATCACTACAGTCCCCACCCCTTCGGTGTGATGGCAGTAGCAACAGTGCAGTCCACATTCCTCTGGAGTGATGGCAGTAGTGACAGCACTATGATCCCCTTTCTTCAACACCCACACCCCACATGCACAAGTTACAAACGATTTGGTCTCTTTGCTTGTTAGAACTCAGATGTGAATTAATCTGAACAATCACCACTAAGGTGGACTACCTTTGTTTTTTCCTATCTATAATTTAACTGCTTGAATTGGATTTCTGCCTGTGACACAGCTGACCAGGGTTAGGAAACAGACTTGGGTGTTGGAAGGCCAGCTGGTGGGTGAAGACTTGATTGTCCAATGACCACGCACCTTCTCCTGGGAGGGAGGCTGGGTTCACGGCTCAGCATTTGCTGGCCCCTGGTGGAGGCCAGAGGCACAACAACATGTCAGCCCTCACTGCAGGAGGGAGCATGATGGACATCGGCTTGTGCCTTGACATCATGTGGCCTGCCAAGAAAATAGGAAAACACCCGCTGGCCAACCAAAGGACAGCTGTTGGTCCCTCCATAAACTGGAAGCCCCACACGTGTGTCTGTTCTGACCCCTGCCATGCTAAGGATACACAGAAAGCTCTTTGTGATAATTCTCCTCCCCTGGTAGCCTCCCACAGGGGTAGGGACCCACTCAATGAAGGGTTACTTTTGGCTACCTGGTAGCACAGCACTAAAGGGCAGTGGATGGTGATCGGGAAAGGGGGCCTTGGCAGGCCTGAAGGAGTGGATGGCCAGGGGGTAGGAGGAGAAAAACAAAACTGCTTGAATGTGCTTCTTTGAAATAAAGTGTCTTCACCTAAAAAATCCACAAGTGATTAGTGGAGGACCTTCAAATGGATTCATGCATCTCCCAGACATGTGGATGCTTTTTTTTTTTATTTGGTGTCCATGAAAAGGGTGTCTCCAGTTTTCGTGTCTGTTCAGATGTGAATTGAGCACCACTCTGCCCACCAGCATCATACAGTCCCTGGGGTCTTACCTTCTGTATGTCATTGACTTTGCTTTCAAAATCCACTGGCCAAACATATGTACACTTAAATACTTAACTTTTGTTTTTTGTTGAAGCAGTCATCAGAAAACTTTCTGTTGTCACAGAGACTGAAACAGCAGGTGGGAGAAAAGGTGTAAATCATCCAGTTCACCTAAGTGGGGTGCTGACTGTGAAGTCTTTTCACAAGGAGGAAGGCAGTTTCTTCTTTGTGAACATATTTTCATTCAGACTAGTTTTCATTCAAACAACTGAGGATTTTGGATGGCCCTACTGATTACATTATAAACTTGAATAAGCTAGTTGGTAACAGTGATCCTGTGTTTAGCAATCTACAATCTAGAAGCTCATATGCAAACAATACAATGAAAACCTGACTAAAATCTAAAAACAAGCTTATAAAACACATAAATGTATCTGAACACTTACCTTTACCTATACAAAATCATTGCAGTCCAAGTAAAGCAGACAAATTACATGGTACCCTGACTACTATTCTATGATGTAATAAACATATATTGGTATTTTTTTTATATTCTTTGTAAAGGAGGTAAGGCCCACTAGGCAGAACTGTCTGTTTTCAGGAGTGACCTAGAAGCACTGGGGAGGTTAAGTGACTTGCTTGGAGTCACACAGTATGCAAGTGGAGGTTGTGGGAATCAAACCCAAGACTGCTGGATGTACCCAGTTCAGTCACTGTTTGTTACTCTAACCACTAGGCATAGGTGATTAAACTGAATGGCTGATTACAACAAAGCAGTGTGGGTGATTAACTTACTGATTCTATATGCAGCAAAGCAGAAAGAATCCAAAGCACAGCAGCATTCATTTTAAGATGCTGAAATCTGGGTTGTCCCACTGGTGCTGCGGTAGCACTATTGCTTGCAATGCCAGTGACCCAGGGTCAGAAGTGAACTCGGTTTGCTGGAGGTCTGGCCAGGGGAGTAGGATCGAGCACCCAGGGGACTGCTCACCTCCTCTGGGGAGGGTGGGATGCAGGTCCTGCTGCTTTACCACCACCTGTGTGACCACGGATGGCGGTGCAATGGTGCCGCAGAGTGATCAGGAGGGGAGGACACTAGCCAGGATCTGGAGCAGTGGCATGTCTCTATGTAACCTACCTCCTTGGAACTCCTCTAGTGCAGATGCCCTCAGGGACAGAGAACAGAAAACCACTGTACATTGGTCACTGGCAGAAGGGACCCAGGTGCCCCAGACTTCATAACCAGGCACAATGAGGGACCCACTGAGCTGCCCGCTACACACTAACGGAGTGTGGAGGGGTGACCTGGGGTTCCCTCCCTTACCACCTGGGGGGGTACAAACCAGGCAGGATAGGGGCAGGCCCACAGGAGCTCCTGAACATTACCTGGGGTAAAGCTAGGGGATACCCAGCCTAGGGATCTCTGAAAAGTGGAGACTGATGCTGTGAGAAGGGGAAGGGGACATAGAAAGAGAAAATAAAAAAAAATTAAAAAGATGCTGAAATCTTAGAGATTCTGTGCAGTGACATGCAATTTCTGTGAGGCACCGGTACAAGAATTCAAAATCCGCATACCAAGCAGGATTCCATGATTGTTACCGGTGTTACCGGTAAAAATGGAAAACCAGGGTCCCTGGGCTTAGTGGTCCCCAAGGGGTGGTCCAGTCCAGTGTAGGGAGATGGGTAGATACTGCATCCCAGGCGGTGGTACTTCACACAACATCTGGCCCACTTATTCTCCCTGGGTGAAGGAGCCATGCTATTTATTATTTGCTCTGGGATGAACCCTCCTACCACAGAAGAAAGAATGAACCCCACACCCTCAATGAGTTAAATCCTGTACAGTCACTATGCAGGGCAGTGAATATGGACACAGCAACCCAGGGATCACGTGTTGCTTAGTAAAAGTATGTACAGTGTCCCATGTGGCAGCTGCAGAAATATCAGCAGCAGGCATGTTCTGAAGACAGACAACAGATGTTAGGGACAAAATAAAAGCCACAGAAATACAGGAAGAGCAGGAAGGAGCTGAGATACTGTGGGTCGCCCTGGAAACACATAACATGCAGCCACAGAAATGTCAGCAGCAGGCATGTAATGTGTGTGGCAGCCACAGAAATGTCAGCAGCAGGCACATTCTGAAGACAGGCAACAGATGTTAGAGACAAAATAAAAGCAATGGAAATACAGGAGAGCAGGGAGGAACTGAGGTAATGTGGGTCACCCTGAAAACACATAAGGGGACAACTATTCACACAGGGCTAATCTGAAGGAAACCATCTAAAAGATGGCATGCAAGGGGGAGATGTTGCTGGTGGGGGACTTCAATCTACCAGATGTGGATTGGAACCTACCAGCTGCAGCAACGTCAGAAGGAGGGACATAGAGGACTTCCTGCACGGGGCATTCCTGAGGCAACTAGTTAAGAAGCCCTCTCATGAGGGGGTGATACTGGACCTGGTACTGACAAACATGGACTGTGTTGCTGACATCATGGAGGGTAACAACCTCAGATCCAGCAATCACCATACAGTATGGTTCAATATAAGGACTGGTCCAGAACTGAGCTACAATAAGATGAGGGTCCTGGACTTCAGGAAGGCTGATTTCAGGAAAATGGGAGAATGCTTCATGGATGGCCTGGCAGGGATAGAGAATCTGGAAGGAATCGAGGACCTATGGGCAAAAGTAAAGGGGATATAGAAAAAACAACAAATTTCTGTGTCAGGCCAAGTAAAAAAAGAGATTGCTATGCTTCTCTAAAGAAGCAGCAGAAAAAAGGCAAAAAAACTAGCATTTAGAAAGCATGAAAAGACAAAGTAGGAGGACAATAGCGAAAATTACTTGGAGAAAGAAAGGGAGGCAGGGAAGACAGTTCAACATGCAAAGGAACAAACGGAGGATACTATTGCCCAATCAGTAGAAAAGGGGATAAAACTTTTTTTTTAAAATATATAAGGGAGAAGAGGAAGACCAAAGTTGGAATAGTAAGGATAAAAGGGAAAGAAGGGGTCTGTGAGGTAGAGCACCAAAAGAAGGCAGATATATTGAACAAATACTTTTGTTCAGTATTTACAGAAGAAGGGGTAGGTGATGAGCCAAAGATAAGGGACAAGGGTATAAATGTTAGGGAGGTGAAATGGACATCAGCCATTTTACAGAGTAGAAAGTCCTCATGGTACTAGCACAATTAAAAGTAGACAAGGCAATGGGACCTGATGGGGTGCACCCCAGGATACTGAGGGAGCACAAAGAGGCACTGGCTGCACCTCTGACAACAAAAAGGAGAGGTTCTGAGGGACTGCAATAGAGCAAATGTGGACCCACTTCATGAAAGTAGGAACAGGGAGGAGGCAGGAAATTACAAACCTGTCAACCTGACTTCAGTAGTGGGCAAAGTAAGGGAACACTACTGAAGGAAAGGATGGTGGAATACCTTGTAACCAGCAGATTACAGGACCCAAGGTAACATGGTTTCACAGGGGGGCGGTCTTGCCAGACAAACCTGATCAAGTTCTTCAACTGGGTGACCAGGGTACTGGATCAGGGAAGAGTGGTAGATGTGACCTACATGATATTCAGTAAGGCCCTCAACATCATTCCATATAGAAGACTGGTGAACAAGTTGGACTGTCTGGGAGTGGGTCAAAAAGTTATAAACCGTGTAAGAAGTTGGCTAAGCAACATGAATCAGAGGGTGGTGGTAAATGGTGCCCACTCTGGAGAAAGCTGGGTAACCAGTGGGGTGCATCAGGGCTCAGTACTAGGCCTGGTCATCTTCAATGTCTTTATTAGCGACATTGTGGAAGGGCTGGAAGGGAAAGTAGGCTTATTCATGGATGACACAGAAATCTGCAACACAGTAGACACACCTGGGGGTGGGAGAGGGGAATGAGGGATGATTTGAAAAGTTAGAGGAATGGAGTCAAGGCTTTGGCAGCTCAGTTTCAATGCAAAACAAGTGCAAAATGATGCACTTGGGGCACAGAAACCCAAGGGCTACATATCAGTTGGGAGTGGAAGTACTGGCAACCACTAAACATGAAAGAGACCTGGAGATAATCATTTCTGATTACCTGAAGGTGTGACTGGGTTGTGTGGGTGGGGTAAATGAATGAATGACACATGATCTTGATTTATGGTTAATGCACCTTTTCTTCGTGTGATGTTTATTAGTCCAAAGAACTTATTTTTTTGTAAAAGATATAGACAAAAATAAACAGCAACTATAAACAACCATAAACAAAAATGAGTCTTAAACTTCAGACAATAAATTATAAGAAAATAAATAAAAGAAAACAGCTCTTCCTTGAGCTCCAGAACTACCCTACCTTGGTAGTCCTGCCACAGAGTAGTTAATTTTTCAAACACAATTTACTACACTTTTCTGTGCTATGAGACAACCTCTTCCTTCTCACTCCAAGGTTGAGCTGCCATTTCTGAGCACTAGGGCAGCTTTTATACTCTTCCCTAGAGTGTCATCAGGTCAGCTGATCAGCCCTAATCTGAAAAACAGTCATTCCTCCTCTAATACACTCATGATGGAGGATCAGCTACACATTATCATACTTGTATCATAAACACTTGTTGTCCTCCTTTTGCCAGTATAGAACAAGATATAAAGACATAACTGCTAATTGCCTGTAATTTGTGTAGCTCCTCCCCCAACTCAAATTGAGTGACAGCTGTCATTTCTTATATAACAGCCTCATCATGGGGCTGCTGGCTCTTAAGGGCTCATTTTTTCCAAACTCCCAACACTCAGGTAGGAACTCACTTTATTTCTTTAAACAGAAAGCAGACATGTATTCAATTCATATGGCCAATGATTCTTCAGTGTGCACATACAATAATAATACCCTTAACACCTTACAGCAGCTTCTAAAACTGGCTGAAAAGGTAAGCCATCAGTAAAACATTTCAGTTCTGCTGTTTTTCTTTTTATCCATTTAGTAAGGGGTTTTATTTATTTACCCAGGATAGACTGTTCTTTATGGTGCGTGTCCAGGAAAGTGACAGCCTCACACTTTCAGGGCTCTGAGGTGCCATGAGTAATCTCTCGGACTGTTTTTACACAGTCTTTCACTTTTTTATCATGAGGTAAGCATTTTTATGCTATGGGCTTCTCTCCCATGGCAGATCTCACTTCTCTGAGATCCTTTCAGCTTCTTTGACCTCTGCTACAAACAGCAGGCGTTTCTCACTTGCATTGAAGCTAAACGCAGCTTCTTGCAGGGAAAGGACATCCATGGCTTTACAAAATCCCAACAGGTGATGGACTGTAGTGCAAATGCACATCGGGGCATAATACATAAAGAAAAATATTGTGCTCTGTTTTCCTGACTGGAACTCTTGCTTTCCACAGAACATATTCAATAACCGATTCTTTCTTACTGGTTCCTTTGTTTTTAATTTGCAGGCCTAAGGCAGGGATGAACAAGAATATATAGAGGGAACAGCCAAGTGAGTTTAAGATACTGTAATGGGTGGCCTACCCATAACAGTAGAAAAACATATATTTAGAAAAATAGAACATAAGAAGTATTACTGCAGTAGACTTTAGGGGGAAAAGAAATGCCAAAGTCTGCTTTCAGATGGGGGGGGGTCAAGCTACCACAGAAGGCTGCCAAGCAGTGTGATAAGGCAGTGGGGAATGCTAGCAGGATGCTTGGGTGCATAAGGAGGGATATCACAGAAGGAAGAAGAAGGTAATATTACCCCTGTACAGATCACTTGTAAGACCCCACCTCGAGAACTGTGTCCAGTTCTGGAGGACTTACTCCAGAAGGACATTGATAAGGTGGAGACAGTAGAAAAAGGGCTACCAAAATGGTGCAGGGCCTGCATCAAAGGCCCTATGAGGAGAGACTCAAGAAACTGAATATGTACTATCTGGAGGAGAGGAGGGAAGGCATTACATGATAGAAACACTCAAATACCTAACAGGTATTAATAAGGTACAGGAAAGCAACATTTTCCATAGAAAAGGAAGATCGAAAACAAGGGGTCATGCTATGAAGTTTTTTTTGGGGGGGGACTCAGAGGAAATGTGAGGAAATACTTCTTTACAGAGATGATGGTGGATGCCTGGAACAGCCTTCCAGCAGAGGTGGTGGATGCCAAAATGGTGATGGAATTCAAGCATGCATGAGACAGATACAAAGGTTCTTGGTAGTATGACAAGGGGAGAAAATGACCGGAGATCCAGTAGGGTCTGCAGTGGCACAGAAGGCAGGAAAAACAGGGCAGGCTAGATGGACCAAGCAGTCCTTATCTGCCAACAACTTCTATATTTCTATGGGCCTGATTACAAGACAGCAGTTATAGCAGTGCGAAAAGTATGCCAATGCAGAAGATATGCCTAAATCACTATGACATGCTAGCTGTGCCCGATTCTAAGACAGCCACTACATATGACAAGAAATGCTGGAATACACAAGTTGCAACTAATGCCACTAGTGCATGTCGCAGCCTGCAAGACCGGCATAGCACTATGCATGTCGCAACCCTACTACCATAAAGGTGTGCGCAAGTTGCAGGCATGTTGTAGGAGCTACGAGATGGTGGATAGTGGGGGAGAGGTGGCAAGCGGTAGCAAGATGAGGAAGAGGAACTTCATGTTCGAAGAGACTGATGTGCTGTTAGAAGAACTAGAGGCAAATCCAGACCTATTGTTCGGGAAGGGGGCGAGTGACAAGAACAGCTCCAGAAGAAGGTGACATGGGACGTAGTTGCGCAGAAGGTGAATGCAGTGGAACATGCACACCACACAGTGTGCGATTTGCAGAAGTGATATAGTGACCTCAAGTGCCATGCCAAGGCAAAGGAGGCATACATCAAGCAATGGGTGACGTTCCACAGGAGGCGGGCCACAGGATGTGCAACCCCTAAGCACACATGAGGAAAGGGTGCCAGCATTTGTGAGCCAACACAGTGTCCATGGGGACTCAGGGCTGGACACATTCCAGATGGATGCTGGAATGGGTAAGTGGATGTGAGAAGCATAGCAAATGGAACATGAAGATGTAATATAATAATGAGCAAGAGGGAGTGTGACATGCTGTGTGCACAGGAAGTGTGCCACAGCACAGTGGGAACCGTGAAGGTGATGCACAGAAACACAATGTGGAACAGTGCACAGACGGGGGGGGGATAATGTGGGAATGTAGCCTGTCATGGTGCACGGCCAGGTGAACAGCAGGTGGCACAACCACCACATGAGCAGGCAGCACTGACACACTGTATTCCCCCACACACACACACAGGTGCAGCTGCAGTGGACATAGGGGCAGGTAAGGTGGCAGGCCAGCACCACCCGGCATGAGGTACACAGCAACACAGGGGCATGGATGGTGGCACGCATGGTGAGTATTGACCATTGAGGTTGCACTGAAGCACTACTGTTAACTCCACGGGTGATGACCCAGAGGACCCAGGGGAAGGTAAGCCAATGGCTGGCTGCACTGATGTCCTGCGGGATGGCGCTCCAGGGCAGTGGTCTGTAGCAGGCACGGGTGTCATGTAATGGTACAGCAAAACTGATCCCCCACATTCGCCTACAGTTGCAGAAGCAGATGGCAATGGGGCAGGTAAGGACATGGCCTGTGCCAACACCAGTGAGTGGGGGTACAATGCAGGGGTGGGACAGTAACAGGCATGTCACTGGACATACCACTGATGCACTAATGTCTCCCCACAGGCACAACAGCAGTGCACACGGTGGCAGTGGACGGTGTGCACGACACCGCAGGGCAGGACCTGCAGGACACAGCAGAGACACTGGTGTTGGGGGAGTAGCAAACAGAGGGAGACCAGCCGCAAGAGGAGATTGAACTGGACTGCAGTGACTACCTAAGTTGTGGTAGCCTGGGGGGGTGACATAGTGCAAGACCTGAACCCCACATCCTACCGGAGGCTGGAGGAGGCCCTGAATGGGACAACAACATCACCCAAGGTGGAGAGGCCGCTTTCCATGACTGACTATGCAGAGTTCTGCCAGACCCTGGTGACTGCCCACGCAGAGCCGTTGGAGATGCTGGGCTGCATAAGGCTCAGCATGGATGCCCAAGTAGCACATCAGGACCAGATGGCCACACTCATAGGGGTGCTGGAGACTGGGGTGCAGACCACATCCTCTGCCATGGAATGTATTGTGGAGGCCATGGCTGCCACACAGACCAGTGCACAGGCGTGGATGTGTGCCATCACCCACCTGGCCATGGCTGTCGAAGGATTGGTGGCTCAAGAGGTGAGGCAAGCCGATGCCCTCATGGCTCTGCTGCAGGCCATGCAAGCATGCCTGCACCCATGGGGCACTGCTGGGGTGACGCAGCCACACAGGTGGCATGGGAGGAGGAGCCAGCACCAGCCCCACCAACAGTGCCACAAACAGTCACAGAGTCACCAGCACCACTGCCAGGGGTGGCAACAAAGGCTATGTCACCAACTCCCCCACCACTGCCACCACTAACACTAACACCACTGCCACCACCAACACCAACACCACTGTCACCCCCACCACCCTCTGCAGCCGTGACAGAGCAGATGGCCTCAGCTCTACAACCACCGGCACCAGTGCCACTGACTACACCACAGGCACTGCAGTCCCCTGTGCCACTAACCCCACAGCACTGGGGTGACTGAAGCCACCGATTGCAACCAGACATTCACCAGTAGCACCACGAGCTGCAGAGGCAACAGACAAGGAGGCAGCAGCAACATCTGCTGCCAGGGGCATGGTGCAGAAGGTGCTGGGCACTGGCTGCAGGACCAGTGGCTCATGGCAGGAGGCGGGACAGGCAGTGGCACAGAGGAAGGCCACAGACAGCAGTATGCTCAAGGGGACTGGCCAAGAGACGGCTCCACAGCATGTACCACCCGCACCCGGGAGACACAGCAAGACCCGGAGGGCAGTGGTGCCAGTGGCACTCAGCGACAGTGGCAGCACAACTGAGGTGCAGTGTGAGCAGGGTGGATGAGTGCCACCACACAGTCCACAAAGCAGAAGAGGACTGGGTGCCAGCGACATGCACATGAGACTTGTACACATGGCATGGTGTTGCCAGTGGTGGGCTGTTGAGCGGGCTGCACACAGGGTGGGCACAGGGTGCGTCTGGCAGCTGTGTGTGCAGTGTATGCATGTGCATGTGTGTGAGTGCATGCGGGCAGGGGGAGGCACTGTGTGGCATCACATATGTGCACTGTATGGGCTCTGGGTGATGGTATGTATGGGGGTTGTCACCTGTACAGAACTGTATTGCACTGTCACTCATGTGTAACCCACCTGTCATGAGTAAACACCTTTTCACCATACCTCTGGGTGTTGTTAGTCATTATCACTGCTGTGACAGGACATATGTCATACTCGCAGACTGCACAATGCAGGACACATATGCAGTCAAACTGCACAGGCACAGCTGCATGCATGCCGCATGTGCATCCTGCAGTTGTGTATCTGCATCATGCATCATGCATGATGCATTTGTGCGGTAGTCCAGTACACCGCAGTGTGGCCTGTACGTGAAACAAGTGCAAGGACATCATGTCGGCAATCGCTAGGCTGCAAACCACGCATGCCTGAAACAGTGGAGGTCCTAGCAGCAGTGGATGGGGACTGGGCATTACTGGAGTCAAAGGCCAGCCTGACAACAGTGCTCACCTTGCACAGCCATCTAATTGGTGAGTACATACCTCTCAACTGCTATGAATCCTGCATAGCACTATGATTTGCATGCTCATATATACACTTGCTCTGCATAGGTGTACTGCTGTTCCTCAGAATGTTAAGGCTTTTCTGGACATGCACACCATTATATCAGTGGCCTACATTAATAGGAACATTCCTTATCAGCAACTACATGGGGCCCACTATCTGTAAACATGTTACTGTGTAGAATAAGAGAGTGCTACACATACTGGCCCTGTGCTATGATATGTGAAGGCCAGTGCTATGATATGAAATGCTGACAGGTTGAGAGGTATGGGTGGGTACATGGGCATTGCTCAGCCTGCACATATACAGCACTCTGTGTCCCATGCAATTGCCACTGTACTGTACATGTATGACACACCAGGTGAGACACACAATGGCAATTGGTAGGAGCTGTGACAGTGCAGTACCTGCACCTCTGGGATGAGTGAGGAACATTGCACATTCAGATGTGCTGCACAGTATGCGTCCACCATGTGGTACATGCAGTCGGTACTGCAGCCTCCCATCAGTACTCCCAGTGTGTGGCACACATGGAACAGTGGGAGGTAGGGGGTCTGAGCAGCACCACCACCATGCAGAGCTCACTGTTGACACTTGTGCTCTCTGCCATGCTTCCATTTCCCCAGCTAGGTGCCACACATCTGTCTGCAGGCCTGCCATCACGGTGTACTGGCAACACAGTGAAGGTGGGTGCCTTACCCAGGGTGATTGTGCCATGCCACGTGTACAGCCACAGCTGGTAATCCTGTCATGGTTATGTTTCAGGTCACAGATCGCCAGTGCTATGTCACCCAGTAGAGATGTGAGCCTGAGTGGCCATGCACCAAACTCCATGCTGGAGGAGATGATGTAGTTGGTGAACCAGGTGCATCTGTGGCACACCACACTGTTGCCACCTGGATGCAGGTGCTGCACAATCGCATAACAGGAGAAGGTGTGGCGTTCCATAGCAGCTCATGTCAGTGAGGTCCAGGGCATGTCCCACAGCACGTGTCATCTGCAACACAGGTGGCAGGACCTGTCCAGACGGGAGCCCCAGATCCTAACATGACTGCTCGACATGGCAGCCCAGAGGGACTGGGAGATGAGGACTGGTGGTAACTGCATCAAAAGTGGGTACAATGACATGTTGCATGCCACAGCCACTACTCCCCAACCCATCCACGTCCCTGCAGTGGCATACCTGTGTGACACTGTTCATCCCTCACACAGGTGCAGGTCCCAGCCAGCATGGACACTAGGTGCATTCAGCCCTGGGACATGAGCATAGCCTCCAGCGGTGGGGGATACATGGCTACGGGAGGTAAGGTAGGTGCCGTCACAGCCCAATGCACAGCATGCCCACAGCAAAATGGCTGCAGGGGGGTCCTGCTTCACATGGCCATGGTCACGTGTGCAGTGGCAGGCAGCTGTGCTCTGCCATGCGGCCCAGGTGTAGCCATGTGCACCTGCAGTGCCTGTGCTATTGTGCAATGCCAGTGTGCCTGCCACCATGCACCAGGTGACAGATTGTGTGTGTGTGTGTGTGTGTGTCTGGCACTGCTTGCAGTGTGCACTGTGGTAAGCACACGTGTGTGCTGCTCTGTACAGTGTTTCCTGCTGTGACCTCTGCCCTTCTCCCTTGCAGGTGGTGGGAGCCACCTTGCCTCATGGCAGTGAGCACTGCTGAGGGCAATGGCCAACCTGAAGGCCCAGGATGTGGCAGAATACTGCCGTCGCACACACCGTCGTAACAGGGTATGCCCAGTATCCACCTACAATGGATGAGGAAGCAGAGGGGGATGTGTTGCCTGAGAAGGTCTTCTGCAACAGTGGAGCACAGGGTCTGAATGGCACCATGCAGTGGTGCCCATGGAGGAGCAAGCTGCAGAGGATCCAGGTGCTGCAGACATGCTGGTGGCATAGGTGCAGGTGGAGGAGGGCCTGGCAGTGGAGGAACACTCTGCAGGGGAGCCAGTGGTGGCGGTGCTGGAGGTGGAGGAACACAGTGTAGTGGTGCAGGGGGTTGGGGTGCAGTGCCCTGTAGTTGGGCAGGCTGTGGTGGAGCAGCACCTGGTGGTGGAGCAGGTGGTGGAAGACATGCCCCAGGATGCCACTGCTGTCTGCCACTCTGGGCACTGTGACCATGCCCCTCAGCTGCAGGTTGGCCATGGTGCTGCAGCCGAGGCACCTGGGGGACAGGCGAGCCCGCAGGTGAACCTGTACCCAGGGCAGCCACTGCTGGTGACCAGCACATGGTGATGCTTGTCTCTGCCATTATGGCAGACATCACACACCTGCACAGCTCATGCGGGGCTCTTCTCTTTGTACTGCAAAGGCACTAGTCATGTCAGTGCATAGACTGGGACCATGGACAGTTGGGGTGTGCACTGTCTTGGGGGTTTGGAACTTACTGGGTGTCCATTGGGGCAAGGTGAGGCAGCTGCCGTGTATCTGCAGGGTGGGGGGGCTTGTGGACTGTGCCCTGTTTCACGGGGGGGAGCATCCATGTGTGGGGTGTCTGTGTTGGGCTGCATGCCTGGGCGGGTGGCAGTGGTTGCCAGGGGGCTGCTGTCTGTGGGGGAAGGTACATATGAGACTGGTCTGTATCCTACACTGCTGCTGTTTGTACTGGGTACTGGGGGAGGGGGATGTTTCCCATCACTGTTGTTGTTTTTGTTATTATTGTTGTCGTTGTTGTTCTTGTTGTTGTTGTAGATATTTTTGTTGTTGTTGCCTAATGTTCATTCCATACTGTTACATTAAATGCCTTTTACACACCCATGTCTCTGTGTATCTGTCTGTGGTCTGCTTGTGCATGTGTGTGTGTCTCACTGTGCCCTTTTGAGTGCACATGTGGCAGTGTTGCACCATCACTTGTGCATCCCCAACGTGCACATGGATGCTGTGTGCCAGCTGTGCAACTCACAGTCATGGGCATGCACAGGTGGTCATGGCTGCCTGGTGCCCTGTCCACAGCAGTGCACTGTGCCAGGTCCGGGCCACATGCCACCACACATTGCATGTCCTGGCTCTGTGGTGGCCTTGGGCCTGTATGGCACCCTTACACCCGGGAGTCCAGTGTACCCTGTGGGTGGTACCAGTGGCATAGGCATTGGTGTGTCTCACCACTGTATGTCTACAGGTCTGTCCCACCCAGTGCTGTGTCCCTGTTGTGGATGCACTGTTTACATGTATCAGTGGCCATGGCAGGGGCATTGTGCCTGATGGCACCATCATCCCAGCATTGTGTCTGTGGCCTCTGTGCACCCTTTGCCTCCTGTGCCACCCGTGCCCTTGCTGCCCCTTTCACTCTGTCCTGTGTGTACTAGGCACATTGGCTTGGATGTTCCACTGTCTGCACTGTGGTTCTCCATGGGGCACTGCTGTTTGTGTGGTGTGCTGCTTTCTGGCTGGGGGGGGGGTGTTCCACTGGCCCATGCACTGTTTAAAACAGCTATTGCCTATTCTAACTTACGTGACCTTCCTCTGCCGTAGCTCTGTTCACCATCTGTTTTGGAATAGCAGTTCTGTGGTACTAGTGTGTTATGCCTGTCTGGGCCACATTACGCAATGGCATATGCATTTTCTGTCATATCTGCATCATATCTTGTGGTATATGTAGCGGTTGCAGGGTGCAGCATACGTGTTCTCTTGGAATCGTGCATGTCGCAACTCGCTGGCATAACTTGCGATTTGCACTGTCAGGACTGGCGTACTGCGTTTACACCTGGCATAACTGTCTTGGAATAGGGCCCCATGTTTTTAAGTGACTGTACCTTGTGTAGAGTGGCCACGTACAGCACCAGGAAGTTGCTTACCGTGCTTCCTATAACAAAATGAAATATAGTTAGCTTGGCATTTGAACTAGCACTGTTCAGTCACTGGAACACCCTCTCTACCAGGGGCAAATGAGATAACAAGCTGAGAGGACTTTCTGAAGCACATTGTATGATCCAGGTAAAAATGAAATATTCTATGTACATCAAAGATATGGAGTAAAGCCTCACACTTGTTGGTTTTTATGTATGGCACCCAGAGCCTCTATGATTGAGCATCTTTTAAATAAAATTTGCCTTGCCTTGTTAGATGTTTAGGATAATACACCTCCTGGTTTATAGTCTAATTAAGCATGAAGTCAGAAACCATGTTGGGTAAATAAATGAAGATTACTATGCAAGGTCACGCTTCTCTTGTAGAAGATCAAGTGGGGGGCTCATGCCTGAGTGCATGAAGTTCAGACATCCTTCAGGTAGAGGTAATAGAAACCAGGGAAAGAGATTTCCATGAAACAAAGTGTACTTCTCAAGTTGCAGCAGGCTCAATGGGAGCCAAAGTCAATTTCTCAAGTATAAACTTAAGGTCCCAGGGTGGAACAGGTTTCCAAATTGGGGTATGCATGTGCAAAATACTTATAGGGAAGGTACGGGACACTTCCAGTTGTACTACTGTGCATCATCAATAAGGGCATGGAATGCCGAAATAGCAGCCAACTTCACCTTAATGTAGAAGTTCTGGAGAATAGAGTCTGATAAAGACAGAAGGTAGGCTGCTTCAGTATTAGTAGGGGATGTAAAGGGGTCATCATAGCAGGAAGCACACCAAATGGAGAAATGCTTCTGTTTCAAAGAATATGTGTGTCTAGTGGAAAGCTTCCTAGCCACCAGTAAGATACCAGCTACCTGGGAAGAAACCCCAAAACAAGTAGTAGCTACATCCTGAGGAGCCAAGCATGTAGGTGGAGGGGCTGTAGGTCTGAGGGGACCAGGGACTCTCATATCTGGGACAGTAGACTCTAACATAGGGGTATCTGAATGGGAGATTCCACTGCCAGCTGCTGCAGTAGTGGAAACCAGATCTGGCAAGGCCAGAGGGGGCAACTAGTATCAAACCAACGCATTCTGCCTGCTGCTTGAGTAGAACCCTCTAGATGAGCTGGATGAGAGGGACTGCACAAAGGAACCTCCCCTGCAGGAGAGGAACAACACATCTCACCCCAAAAAAATGACAGTTTTGCATTCTGTGTGAATGCAAAAAGTTCCAAGTCTGGATGATCACATCTTACTAAGAGGTCATTTTCCACAGAGTTCAGTGGTTCCCATTTGTGTGCCCAAGACTGGAACTGACTTAGTCTGTCTGCTAAGATGTTTTGGACTCCTGGAAAAAAAAAAGATTGTCAATTTAAGGCTATGAGAGGGTGCCCACTTCCATACCCTCATCGCTTCTCTGCACAGAGAGTATGAATGAGTTTCCTCTTGCTTGTTGATATAGTGCATTACATGGATGCTGTTCTGTTCTTATCAACAGGGGACCTGGAAGTGAGGTGTTTTGTGAAGGCTTGGAGACCAAGAAGAACACCCCTCATCCCCAGGACATTAATGTGGAAATTTGAATATTGGTCTGCCCATACCCCTGTATCTTGTATTGTACCAGGTGGGCACCCAAACTTAACCGAGAGGCAACCATTTAAAGCATTTGTACCAGTGTTGGGGAAAAACATGGGATCCCCTGTAATAAATGCTGGGGATCCATCCATTATACAAGAAATTTTCTCAGAGGGGACGTAACGAGAATCTTTTGTTTGAACTCAGCTGCTAGTTACTCCCATTGCTCTCAAAGATTCCATAGTGGAATCCTCATATGAAGACAGGCCAATGGGATGGTTGCAGTGGTAGCTACCATAAGCCCCAGGAAGCAAAGTATAGTCCTGGTGGACACATAGTGGCTCCTGTGAGGTTGGATTTTGGTACATTGACCATGACACCCATGTCCTGGAACAATTGCTGGGTTTGTGGTACTGTGTACTGGACCACTTCCCTGTATGGGCCCTGTAGAAACCAATCGTACAACTTTCATTTACTTATTTAGTTATTTATTTATTTATTGAATTCTTGGATTACAACACCTTTGAGCAATGAACTCTTTTACAAAGGTTCCATGTTAGCAGATTTAAGCACAGATATCAGAGCCAACAACCAGAATAAAACATTTTAACAAAACATTACAGGAACAGACATGTTAAAATTGAATGGAATTGTGCAATGAATGCCTGGTATACAGGAAAGCACCTAGTGTTTTAATACAGGAGATACACTGAGGGTCAAACTATCAGAATCAGCCAATGATGCCTTGTCAGGACTGGCATATAGATAAGAGGGAGAGCTAAGTGGGGAGTGGGAGAGGGTAGAGAAAGTGCAAGGGGGAGGGGGAATGGGTGAGGGGAGTGGAGTGGAGGAATAAGGGAGGCTAGGAGGTGGTGTTGGAGTAAGAGGTGATCAAAACAAGAAGGAGGGAGGTCAGAGCTCGCTGGTTAGGGCAGCTTTATAAGTGCTTAATGGAGACAACAAGAGGTAGAAAAGATGGCTAGGGGAAACAGTCACAACTGCTGTTTGCTATGAGGTGTTGTTGGAGTTTATGTTTGAATGGACCCAATTTGGCTTCAGTAGAGATGTTTCTGTGAAGTGAGTAAAACCAGAGTGGGGCTCTATATGAAAAAGATCTTTGCCCTTGAGTTGTGCAGCACCGAGGGACCAGAAAGAGCTAGTTTTCTGAGCCTCGTACATGGTGCGGGTTACAGAAGAGGCTTAGCAGGTTTTGAACCCCTGGTGGTGTGAGTCTAAGGCTTATGTTTTTAGCTAGCAGGCAGGTTTGGTATTTGATCCGACCTTTTAACTGCAGCCAACCTGTCTGAGCAGAAAGGTCACTCATATGTGTGAGACGAGTCACTCCAGTGATGAGTCTACAGGCTTTGTTAAGCACCGTGGAGATCTGTCAGAGGAACGTATCAGTGACTGAGCCATAAATGACCAGTCCATAGTCTATAATAGAAATGACTGAGCTGTGTATTGCCAGCCTTAGTGCCTTAGGAGTTAGGCTGTGCTTGTGCCTGTGCAGCAAACCTATACATATGTTAACTGCTTTGGCAACATTTTCCATGTGGTGTGTGTATGATAAAGTTCTATCCATTATTACCCCAAGGTATTTGAAGTGTTGACTTTGTTCAAAGGGGGTGCCTATACTGTTTCTAATGGTCAGTGGGTGGGATTTATGTTTTTTATGGGAGCTACTGAATAGCATAACTTTGGTCTTTTTGTAGTTTAGTATCAGCTTGTGACTACTAGACCATTCCTCCTCTCTTGCAAAGCTGAGCTGTAGCCAGTTCTCAAGAAGTTTGGGATCAGGGTTACTTGTGAAGATAGCAGCGTCATCCACATAAAGTAGGATCTGATCATGGCAGAAGCTTGGGAGGTTATTCAAAAAGAGGTTAAACAGGAGGGGGCCCAATGTGGACCCTTACGGGACACCCCACTGGACTAGCTATCTTTCAGAGAGGTCATTAGATATTGTCACCTGTTGAGTGGGATTTTCTAAATAACTTTTGAACCAATCAGTGGTTTTCTTTGAAAGCCCTGTACTGGACAGTTGCTCAAGTAATAGGGTGTGATTTACTGTATCAAAGGCTTTAGTCAGATCTATAAAGTCTGCTCCCACTAACTGACCTTGATCCAGTGAGGTGTGGACAAAGCCTGTATATTCAAGTAATGCAGAGGTGATGCTATGCCCTCTTCTAAACCCATGCTGCCGGGGGCATTGGATCTGGTAATTTTCCAAATACTCAACCAACTGGTCAGCCACTATGTGCTCAAGAGATTTGGATAATGGAAGGAGAATGGAGATAGGTTTATAGTTTACATGTAGAGCCATATCACTGCTTTTATGAACTGGGGTTACCAAGGCAGATTCCCGCTTTTGGGGAAATTGGGCTAGCCTTAGCGATGAATTCAATATCTTGGTTAGGGGTACTAGTGTTACTTTCAAGGTGAGGGCAATTAATTTAAGATCTAATGTATCCCCACTGTATCTTGATTTTCCAAGTACCTTATGTATGTATTTTCTGGCCTCTCATTCAGAAACCACCTTGAAATGGAATGGGGGATGTACCTGAGGCTGGTCATCACTCCCTATATTATTAGTAGGGGTTGCAGTCTCAAAACAATCAGGGGGGAAGGACACTACTGAGGTCCATAAAAGCACTGTTAAATGTGTTAACAATGATCTCTGGATCAAGTGTCAGGGTGCCATCAATGTTGAGCATAGTAGGTGCCAGTTTGGGGTCTTTCCCTGTGACATCCTTAATGTTGTTCCAGAACCTCCTGCCATTACACCTGGAGTTAGTAAACACTTCCCTGCAATACTTTTTTTTTTTCAAGCTGGATAACCTGGGTACATTCATTCCTTACAGTTTTTATAGCCTTGAATAGCCGCTTGCCTGCTAGTGGCTTATGCTTGATGCCGTAGGTGATCTCCAGTTTTCATGCGAGCAATGAGTTCTGGTGTGATTCATGGATTACAGGTTCCTTTGACTTTCTGTTTTTTATGGGGGCATGGATGTAACAGGCAGCATTAAAGCAATAGATGAAATACTCTGGTGCAGTGTCAACATCATCAGCAGAGTCGACTGGTGACCAATCTTGCCTTTTAAGTTGCGATTTTAATGGTTCAAGGTGCCCTCGAGATAGGATCCTGCTAAATATTGTTTTGGGAAGATGCTTAATGAATTCATTTGACCAGTTACATATGATAGTAGAATGGTCACTAACTGTCAGGAAGGAAAGCTACATTCGAGATGCATTCAGAGTAACTGGTGAACACCCAAACCAGTAGTGTATCATCCCCATCCTGTATTTCATTCTCTTAGGGGAGTCAACTAGTTGGGTAAGATGGATGGCAGAGATAGCATCCTTGTAGAAGCCTGCATCAGGGGAGACCCAGTTAACATTGAAGATTCCCATTATTATTATTTCACAGCTACGATGCATGCTGCGAATGTATTCCATGATTGCATTAAAGCCCACAACATGTTCTTTTGGTAGCATATACACAGATGTAACTGTGAGGGCTTTGGTTTGATCACCTAACAGCACTCTGATGGCACATGCCTGTATGGCGTTTCATATATTGGGCATGGGCATGGCATATCCCATGAGTGTATCCTTTAGGTATATTGCACAGCCACCACCTCTTTTGGTGAACCTGTCCTGCTTAAATATGGTGTAGCCTAGCAGAGCAATTGCAGTGTCTGGGATCTTGGGTGACAGCCAAGTCTCTACAATAGAGAGAACATCCAGGTTGTCCTGGGTGATCCAGACTTAAAGGTCATTAAATTTAGAAAGAAGGCTACAGATGTTGATGGATGCCAGTGTGAGCATCCCTAACTTATTTAAGCCGCTGGGTGATTTTTGTGTTGGGGGGCCTGGGTTGGGGTGCACATTGCCAGATAATAGATGTAGCATCAATAGGAGCCTCAGCAGGTACATCTTTAGCTGCTTGTAACTTAGCACACTCACTGTCTCAGAATTGATCTCAGGTTGTTTTTTAGTCACATGACAGTGAAGTCAGGTAGGGGCGATGGGGGGAATAAGATGCTTTGATACTTGGGGATGGCCACCCCTGGGGAGGTGCGGGCTGTCACCCTTGAGTAGTTAAGTCCTTATTTTCTACTCCAACGACAGTGGTTATAGTGCCAAGGGCACTGTATTCATTTCAAATGAGTAATGAGTCTGTGTTGGTTTTCACGCATCTAGCAATCCTGATGGAGTAAGTGCTGCTAGCTGGACAAGCAAGCGTGGGGTTAGAAATGCATCATATGCTGATCTCAATAAATGTGTTCCAATATCCAGGCCAGCTAAGGCAGTTTTAAGAAGTTCTGCTTTTGCAGGACTATCCTGCTGAGTCTGAACTGTAGACATAGCCAACATCCAGAGGCTATTCCGATACTTAATAATGCAAGACAAGTAATTTGCAATGAGAAGCCCCAGTGTGTCTGGAGGCAGGGCACTCACAAATCTAGGAGCTCTAGAGCAGCCATGATGACCACAGAATTGGTCTCAGGCTGGGAAGCATAATAGGGCTTGACAGATGGAGCAAGGTATTGTCTGTAAGCCTTTCTGTTGCCTACAGGAAAAGTTCTAGGCTTGTGCAAAGCAGCAAAGATTGCATCCTCCAAAATAGGGTAAACTGGAGACACCTAAGTATTGGGTACTCCTGTTACTTCTAAGAACTCCATTAAATTTTTCTTACTGAAGTCTTCATCTTCACCCTCGAATGCTATCACATCCTGAATTTGCTTGAATAAATCCTGGACTGAGGGGCCTTCAGTACGAGACCTAGGGTCATACACCAGAGTCCTTATGCAAGATGACATAGTTGAGCTGGAAGGAAACCCCCCTGCATAGGGGTCTTCTTCCCCAGCTTCATTCTCTAAATCCTCCTCCATGTCCAGGAGGTCAGGATTATATTTCATTTTGGTGTCATCCTGAATGATGATGGGGCAAGTGACTGAGCCAGCAAGGGACATGGCAGCTGTATCAGCAGTACTGTGGCATGCTTTTGGGTCAGTCAATGACAACAGTGCTGGTGGGGAAGGCCCTGTTGACAGAACCGGCACCAACTCTGTCAGCGATAGGAACAGGTGTGTTAACATCTCTGAAAACAATGCCTGCATAGCCTGGGAGATGATGACATCTGGTCATGGGTTTGTGTCTGCCATTGTCACCAGGACAGAACCCGACAACAGAGGTGGCATACCATCCATAGTAGGTATGGCAGTGCCAGGGCCAGGTCTCGACCTTGGTGTCTCAATGACAGTCAGTGGAGCTGTACTCAATGCCACTGGAGCAGATGATAATGGGTGTTTACTCACCTGGTAAAGGTGATTGTGTTGGTTGGCATCCATGGCACTCCAGACATTACCTCATGGGTTGTAGCCCACCTAATAGGCTAGTGATGCACATGACCCAGATCAAATTTCTAGCATATCCAGGTCCCAGGAACCCCTGCTCTCCAGTTCGAATCTTCCATAGCTGAAATTAAGGCTAGTTAGTGCAAAAGAAGAAACATACCGTGCAGGCACAATCAAGTGAAAATTAAAAAGAAGAGAGGATCAAAGACAAGGGAGAATGCGGGCTGTGAAGGGGTATCGAGGGCCCGGCTGAGCCCTTATTCCTCTACTATGTACGGACTAGTCTCGGTCCGGAGGCCCGACTGGTAGATAGTTCTAGAGAAAACAACATCGTTTAGTCCCTATTGGGTCTACCATGGGGAGATCCCCTTGATCAGTCCAGTCACTCTGAGCACTTGGAAGGAGGGCCTTGGAGTGCCATGGATGCTAACCAACACAATCACCTTTACCAAGTGAGTAAACACCCATTGTGATTGGTTGGCATCCATGGCACTCCAGACATTACCTCATGGGTAGATAAGAAGCAGTGTAGTACCCAAGGGTGGGAACCGAGTGGTCTAAGAGTGAGGGGCTAAGGATGTCACCGTGGGGACCTGGGTGGCAAGTGGGCCCTCTGGCCCGTGACTGGACCAGCATAAGGTGCCCGGTGAACGAGTGGAATGGACTCCACGTGACTGCCCTATCTAGGTCCCCCGAGGCTGCGTGGCTCTCTCTATCAAGCGTGGCGATCGCTCTGGTGGGGTGAGCCTGATCCCCTGGAGGGGGGGAGTCATCGGTTAGCAGAGACGGCATTCTGGATGATTCTCCTTAGCCATCCCTCAACGGTGGCCTTGGGGGCGGTTCTGCTCTGCCGCTGTCCCTTCGAGATAACAGCAGTCTCTCTGTCTTGCGGATGAGTCAGGTTCTGGTCAGATATCCAGAGGGGGCGGATCCAACGTTCAGGTAACGTGGGACCGCACTGGGGCCCTGCTGGGGCCCTTCCGCTAAGGTGGTTAGCTCGATTGGTTGCCCTCTGTGAAACCGGTGAATGCCCTGGCTGGTAGACTGGGACCGATCTCCGACGAACCCCTGATGGGATGAGCACCGTACCAGGTTCCGTGCAGGATAGGGCCCCAAGCCCTCCGGCACTCCTAGCTGAGCAGATTGCCCCAAGATCCTGTCTTGAGGCAGACCCAGATCAGATCCGCCTCCGTAGGGATCCAATATTGGTTCCACTGGGGCCTGAACCCAGGACCTTCTGCGTGTGAGGCAAGTGATAACCACTACACTATGGAACCTCTCTTGCGAGGAGCCCAGTCGAGAAATCCTAGCACTAGAGGGAGTCCCACGGGCCGCTGTCGCCGCGCCCCATCGTGGAGGGTCTCTACTGCCCTTAGAGAGCATGTGGCCTCTGGATGAGCCTCCAGGGTGCGAGACTCGATGAGGCTTGTAGCCTCCTACCCTGAGGACGGAGTGTGCTAGTCTCGCGTCTACTCCCAGTTGGCGGAACAGTAGGATGTTAGCCCTATCAGCCTGCTCGAGAGCCTTGCCCTGTTCCAGGTACTCCCAGTTGGTGGAACAGTAGGATGTTAGCCCTGTCGGTCTGCTCAAGGGCCTTGCCCTGTTCCGGGTACCACCGCTGGAATTGGACCATGTCTCCCATACGTGGGGGGGGAGAGAGGACCGTCTGACTGGGGTGGGGTGCTGATGATGTGATTATGAAACCTGCTGCCCCAGGACTCCTCCTCCCCGGAACCGGGCCGTGAGCTTCAGGGTCCGTGGGGTTGGTGAAGCCCTGACCCCTGAGAAGGCATGCCTGTTCGGTTGGAATCCTGAAGCTGGCAGTGACCTTCTGTCTGGCTGCTGCGAGCCATGACCTGCGTGGCCAGTAGGGTGTCACCAGTATGGCTGGGCGCCATGACTCCCGTACCTGGTTGGGACTGAGGAGTCGGTGGGAGCGAGGGAATAGTAACCCCTGACCTGATCCCTCTTGCCAGGTGAGCCGTTCCTAGGTGGCTGGGGTTGGGTCCCCACCTAGCTTGCTGTGTGGGCTGTAGCTCGATTGTCAGACCGGGTTAGGACCGATCGAGCGTGGGCCTGGAACCAACACAATCACCTTTACCAGGTGAGTAAATGTTTGCAGGTTTTATGGCGTGCGACACGGTTCTCGCCTCCAGTATGGGATGGAGAGCCCGACCCTGCTGGTGGTCACCGGCCCTGTGCCGTTGCGTCTCCCAGGCAAGCTCCTCCACTGTGAAGACTCTCATTCAGCTCAATGGCGTGTTGGCAGGTGCCTCCTGAGGGAATTCATATCAAGTTGGTCTCCACCGTCCATCATGCCCAGGCTGACCTCACTGCGAGGGCGCGTGCCATGGCCTGGAGGTTGAGGTCGCTCAGCCGCCCTCCCGAATCTGCGGAGGGTTTGAGAGGGCGTGTGCACCACCTGGCCTGGGGTGGCCTTCATTCAATGGGCCATGACAGGCCCCAGTGCGATCTCTGAACTCGCGACCCTGGTTTACAAGACCAGTGCTCTAACCCCTGAGCTATGGAGCCCACAGGTAATCAAGCTGTGGACCTCGGGAGTGTTTTTTTTTTTTTTTTTGTGTCCCTCCTGAGTAGAATTGTGAGTGCTCCCCTTGCTTGACCTGTGAGTGAGAGTGCGGATGCTTTTCTCTCTGTTTACCATCCAGCCATGGTCTTCGAGTGCCTGTAGAGTGGAAGCCATTGAAATCGGAGGAATTGTCAGAGTTACCGTAGAAGTTTCTCCCCAGATGGGACTCAAACCCATCAGCCCTGGTGTAAGAAGCCAGTGCTTCATCCATTCGGCTATTGGGGCAGACCGATGACAATATGGGGGAGAGCAACCATGTGGTCTATCGGCGGCAGGAAGGCCTACCCGAATGCATCGTATGATGAACCGGGTGGTCTCCATTTGACAGGGTGTGACGCCACATGGTGGCATAGGTTGTTTCAGGCCCAGGATAGGTCAGGGGGCCCCCCCGACTTCTTGGTATCAGGATGAAGATAGAGTGCGCCCCAAGATTCTGTTCCACAAAAAACGGTACAGAGGGGCCCTTCTCCTAGCTGTGGTGGGGGGGGTTAACCCTTGGGAAAAAATAGGTGCTGGATGGCTTATGGAGTATCCCTTGGTACCGTGACTTGAACCCAGTTATCCGAGCTGAGAGGAGAAGGCGGGGTTCGCACCCCCACGGGTCTTCATCCCCTGGACATCAAGTCATACGCCTGAACTGCACGGCGTTCGGATTAACTTTGAGATGTTACGAGGGGGTAGTCACTGCTTCCCCCTGTAGCTTCTACCTCGTCCTCTGGATTACTTACCCCCAGGCTCTGGGGAGGAGAACTGAGGACCCTGAGGGTACGGTACATGGGGTCGGGATCCTCTGACTCGAGAGCAGTGTCTGCTGACATGAGGTGCATCCCTTAGTTTTGGCTACAGTGCCGTGGGGGCGGCAGTAGCCCTGGCATGCAGACACAGGGTGACTACCGCCAAGTCGGCCAAGAATTTTTGCAGACACATCGTCTCTCGCAGTTCCGCCTCCCTGGATTCAGGGACTAGCTCCTGAGGGTCCTAGGGTTAGCGGATTCGCTGAGCCGAAAAAGGTTGGCTGGTGACTGCCTAGCGGTGTTGTTCGATCGTGAAGACAAGAACCCCCGAGCAATCTTCGGCCTTCCTGATCGTCAGTTTTAAGTATATAGACTCATGGTAGCACCGCCCTTTCTAAGGGCCGCTGCCTGGGATCAATGGGGGTGCCCTGCGCCGGGCGCCTGGGTTCTCTCGACCCGGACGACCTGTCCGGTTTCTTGCGGTTTGATATCCTGCCTGACTCGGGGGATGTCATCCCTTACTGAGGATATTCTAGACCGCAGGACGCGCTGGGAGGGCTTCTCTGTGAGACACAATCGATTAGGTCAGGGAACGAGCGTAGCCTTGCGCCTGACTCCGTAATGTCAACTCCCATAGAGGTCTTAGCCTCTTTGTGGGCCCTGGGGTCGAGGCGAAGTGGCATGACTACTTCTCCCTGTCCTCATACGCATTGACGTGAGGGACGTCTAGAACGGTGTCCTCAGGGTTGGAGACTCTTCTGACTGCCCCCCCGACCTGTCTGGTTCCGGGTTCGGAGGTCTGGCCTGGACGGGGGTCGGGAACCAAGCTGTAGAGTTGCTGGGCCCCAAGTTGTGGGGCCCCACATGTGTGTTGTTCGGGAGGACGGCCGAATAAGCAAGTGCCCAGGCAATACCTTGTCCCCCAATATTTCTCTTTTTTTTTTTTTTAAACTGAAAAAACTGAATGCAGGTTGTGGGGGTGCTATGTGAGGGCCCCCGCAACCGGGGCAAAGGTGAGGAAGGGTTTTTTGGTCCACAGGTTCGAAACCAGGGCTCGCTATGGGAGGGAGCCGTGGAACAACCGGGAGGAAGACTACCTTCTCGGGTCGCTGTGGGAGGGACCGGAGTGGTAGGAGACAAGGGAGAGAAAAAGGGGGAGGAGTTCCAGAAGGAAGAGTGGATAGACCTGTTGTGGGGAAAAACCGCCGGAGGGTCACTGTGGGAGGGACCCTACGGGGGAGGGAACCCCCAAACATCCACTGTTGGCCCAGATAACTACCCCCACTTGCATGAGAAAATTTTTTCAATAACCAGGTGAGACCCACTAGGCATAGGAGCTGTTTCCTGGGTGCGACCTGGGAGGACTTTTGGCTTAGTGGCTTGCTCAGGGATAACCGTAAGCGAGAGAGGGTTGCGAGCCTCAAACTCAGGGCTGGTGTACCTGATGCAATGAGCTCGATCGCACCCTGATCCTGTAACCTGCAGGCTTTACTGCCTGCTTTTCTTTTTCCTTTTTCTTTTTTTTTTGCTGGGTTAAACCCACGACCTAAGAATGGTTCTCTGCCAGTTCTCTGCACCACACGGAAGCATTTATTTTTAACTGTTCCGTTGGGGGGGTCCTCAATGCCCCCTGGCCTAGTAGGTTCTGTTGCTTCCCCTTACCCATTCCCCTTTTCTGGGAATAAGCGGCCAGAAGAAGAACACGGTAATTTGGTGGTCCCCCCACCCTACCATATTAGGCTGTGTGGAACTGTCTAGGAGGCCGAGGAAAAAACGAGTCCCTGAAGGAATTGTTGGCCCCCCCCTTTGCCATCAGAGTTCCTCCTGTAGATCGCGAGGCGCTGCCTTCCCCTTCTGCGAAGAGAGGCGCCCCCCGCTCCAGCCAGGCTGTGTGGGCGAAGAGCGCCCTGGCGGTGGCTCAGAGTGGCGGCCTAGCGGAGGCAGAGAAGAGAATCCCAAACATTTTACAGCAAGGGCAACAAATTATCCATTTAAGCCACCAGCACTGTTCAAGCTGAGGGGAGGAAGCCTGGGAAGCGAAGGCCCGACCGGCGGCCTACTGGAAGGCCGCCTGTAGCATGGGGAGGTGTCGCGACTGGGTTGTGGCCCCCTCTTGAGAGACGCACAGTGAGAAAAGACAGGAGCAGCGACTGGATGGCTCCGACGCTCCCCCCTAACCTCCCTCAAGGAGAGAGCGAGAGGCCAGGAGAGGAACCACTTCCCAGGGGCTGCGCGGTCGTCGCGTGGACGGACAGGCCGCCGAATGGCTGGTGGCAGAAGAGGATCGCAGAACTCTCCGGCACCGAGCGGCCACGACTCTCCCCCCTTACTCCCCTCAGGGCAGAGAGAGATGGAGGGGAAGGGAACCTTCACCTAGGAAGGCCATGCGGTCGTCGTGTGGTCGGACAGGCTGCCGACCAGCCGGCGGCCTGAGAGGGCTGAGGACTCTGCGGGAGGGGGGGAGTGGCCGCAGGCCGACAAGGAGAAGTACGGTCAAGTGGGGGGGAGCGAGGACAGCAAGGGCACCATGCGGTGCTTTAGTGGCTAGTGCCAGCAACGGCGGCCCCCCCCCCGAAGCTAAGGTGCCTACTCGGAGATATAGCGCTACATGGGGGCAGACACCAAAACTTGTTGCCCCCTTAGCACCAAACAAACAGGTACACTTTTTATTTTCTGCTGGAGCACGCCTACCGCTGGCCTAAACTACCTAGTAGCTGCCAGCACAGAGACATTTGCGAGTGTATTAAGGCACAAAAAAGCTAGCTAACACTGAGGCTGAGAGCTAGCCCAAGATATTTCTCCCAGTTACATTCCCTGAAAGGGTTTTTTTTTTTTTTAAACTGCATACATGCCTGCGAGGTTGAAAATAGGTTTATATATATATCCCATACAGGATCTTACCTTATAGGAGCAGACAGGGATCCCTGGTGTGCTTCCTGCCTGATCAGATGCACGATTCGAAACTGGAGAGCAGGGGTTCCTGGGACCTGGATATGCTAGAAATTTGATCTGGGTCATGTGCATCACTAGCCTATCAGGTGAGCTACAACCCATGAGGTAATGTCTGGAGTGCCATGGATGCCAACCAATCACAATGAAGACTTACCTTCCTTCAATGGAGACCTCATCCTTACCATGAATCATCTTCATCTCTGTGCTTATGGTGGTTAGAAGAGGAGGGTTCCGATGATAATTTCTTTTTGTCTTTGAATTTTTCCATCATCCTCGCTGACCTCGGCAGTGATACAGTCATCGACCACCTGGGTGTTTCCTTACCCAGGGCAGGTTGTTGAAACTGAGAAGCTGGCTTCATGCCCATGGCCTTCACTTGTACTTCTATGGACCTGATGGTGATGAAAGTTTCTAGAGCCTTATTTTGGTTCCTTTTTGTGGCCTGGATAAATCCTTGGCAGATCTTACAGGTTCTTACATAGTGGGACTGGTCCAAACAGCAAACACACATGGTGTATGTATTGTCCTTGTAGATCTTGTAACCCCAGTTACAGAACCTGAGTAAAGGTTCTTTTGATGGCTGCATACAAGGACAATGTTGATATGAAAACATGTCAAGTTAGAAAATAAATAAATAAATGATGGTGTTGCTTCTCTGCAGATCCAATAAGTATTTGACAGAGAAAAAGAGAACTAAGAATCAAGAGGACCACACACTTTTTATAGGCACTGACATTGTGTGTCATTGTGGGTAGCCCTGAGCTGGCAAAAGTTTCTGAATGGTCCTGACACTGAAGGTTTGCAGTTCCAAAGGTATGGCCTAATGGAGGAGATATCCTCAATGAAGATGCCTGTCTTACAGGTGAGACTTTGGAAAATATTAACTGGAGCAAGATAGTCCCAGAGAAGGAAGCTTCATTAGGGGGAGTGAAGGATCTTTTTACTGATACAGGCGTTGGTCAATGAGATGGCTCTAGCTACTCATCCTGAAGAGGCCATGGAATAATATCAAAGATGCTAATATGATCACCTTTACCAGGTGAGTAAACTACTATTTACAAACACTGACCAGCATGTAACGCATACTTACTTTAGTGATTAGGTGGAACCCATTTCTATTGTACAATGGTAGGGTTCAAAACATTTTCTGTGGTACAATTCACAGCAAAGAGCAAGCAAGCTTGTGGTAGTGTGAAAACCCTGTTCCCATTTTTACAGGAAAAAATACAATTTCTGAAAACAGGTAGTTTATTAAAAGAATAAACAACTTTTTGAAGCTTTAAGTATTCACTAGGGAAGGGGCTGGAAGCCTTCAAGATAAACAAGGCCCCAGGTCCAGATGGGATGCATCTGAGAGTGCTAAGGGAGTTGGCAGGAGAACTGGCTGATCCTCTAGCATATCTGTTCAACAGCTCACTGCAGTTGAGGGTGGTATGTAGAGACTGGAGAGCAGTCAATGTGGTTCCATTCCATGGTGAGGGGGGCATAGGGAACAGGCAGGAAACTACAGCCAGGTTAGTCTCATATCTATTGTGGGAAAGCTGATGGAGACTCTAATCAACAGGATCTCATCAACTACCTGGTAAAGAATGGTCTCCAGGATAGTAAGCAGCATGAGTTCATAGAAGTGAGGTCCTACCAGATCAACCATATTGTCTTTTTTGACTGGGTAACAAGGGTGCTGGATAGGGGCCATGCAGTGGATCTTTTTTAAATCGATTTCAATAAAGCATTTGATTCAGTATTGCATAGGCACATGCAGAAGTTGAAGGACCTTGAGACAGCAAGGGATATAGTCAGATGGTTGTGAAACTGGCTCTAGGGTAGGCAACATAGGGTCATTGTCAACTGGGCTAAGTCAGTGTAGGGAGAAGTCTCAAGTGGGGTACCACAAGGATCGGTCCTGGGCCCGATCCTTTTCAATATATTAATTTGTGACATTGGTGAAGGAAACCAGGGCAAGCTGTTTGCCCTCTTTGCTGATGACACTAAACTTTGCAAAGGGGTGGATAGTGTTGAGGGAGTTAGAGAGCTGCAACACAACCTTCAGAGGCTGGAGAGATGGTGAAATGTGTGGCAACTAAAGTTCAGTATAAAAAAGCTTAAGGTAATGCGCCTGGGGAAGAGGAACCCATGGACAAAGTACTGACTAAATGGGGTAAAACTTAGTACCACTTCAGAAGAGCGGGAGGTGGGAATCATTATCTGTGACACCCTAAGCAGTCCATCCAGTGCAACAAAGCCTACAGCAAAACAAGCAGAATGTTGGGGTGTATAGGGAGAGCTATTGATAGTAGATGGAAGGAGGTAATTCTGTCTCTTTATTGATGTTTGGTAAGGACACATCTAGAATACTGTGTCCAGTTCTGGAGCCCTCACCTCAGAAAGAAAAAAGACAGGCTGGAGGCGGTGCAAAGATAGCTGACACTGGGCCTGCAGGGGGACTCCTATAAGAAATGTCAGAGAGCGCTGAACATAAATTTGTTGCAGGCCAGAAGGGAGAGGGGGGATATGATTGAGACTTTTAAGTTCCTGATGGGCATAAACAAACTGCACCACAAAGCTATTTAATAGGATCACCAGCTCAGTGACATGGGGACTTGAATGGAAACTCAAGGGAAGGGGAGCTCAGGAGGGACTTGCAAAAGTACTACTTTACTGAGTGAGTGGTGGAGCCATGGAACAGTCTGCTTGCCAAGCTGGTGGGTGCCAAGACCGTGGAGGACTTCAAGCATAGGTGGTACAGAGAAAGGTCATAAAAAATGAGCTCTGCTCCAAGTAGGGGGGGTGAGGAAGGATGAGCTGATGGGGGGTGAAGTCCTAGATTGACACTAGGTCCTGACCAACTTTGTGCAGACTGGATAGACCCTTGGTCTTTTTCTGCCATCATGGTGTATGTTTCTATGTTACTGTTTACCAGCCTTAACAAAGTTATTTTTCATTGTTTGTTTATCTCAGGATGTTCAGAAAGGATAGCTAACTTGGTGTGATGTTCTGAGAATAAAAGGTCTGGAATGTCTGACTAGAAAATCAATAAAATGCCATAGAAGGCTGTGTGGGGGGGGGGGGCCTTTGGCACACACTTGCAAGTCTTTATTAAGAAGGTGAAGACTGCCTATGAAGCAGAGAACAAGAAAGACCTAACCTGGTCAAACACTTCCAGAGCACATATAGGAACTGAAATGTTCTATGCTTAATCCTATTAAAAATGGCCACCTCGAGCTCAGTGAGTTAACCTGAAGCTGCGAGTTATTACTTTACACTGCATAACAAGGGGTCTACAATTGTAGTACAAACAAGAACTTTTACAACAGATATGGAGTGCAAAATACTGTGCTGAACTTTCTGTTTATAACTGATGTGAAGAAGAAGAAGAAGAAGAATCAGCATTTATATAGAGCTTTTCATGCACATAGTATCCCAAACACTTTACAAGCAATGCTAGACTGATAGTGAAGTGACTGAATGTGTAGTGGCAGCCATATCATACATCAACACACACACACAGCCTTGAACATTTGTATGAACTGGTTTTATGGGAAGGGGAATATTGGCCAGGATGCCAAGAATGTCCCATACTCTTTGGTAAGAGTGCTTTGGGTTCTTTTACTTCCACCTGGACACCCACCAGGACAGCACCAGGATGGGTAGAAGGGGACCTCAGTTTAAGGTCTTATGTGAAGGATGGCACAGTGGCACACCCCAACAGTACAGCACCCCCCCCCCCAATACTGCAACTGCCAAATCAGTTTTCCAAATATGTTTACCATTCTGGAGTCATCTGGCAAAATATATAATTTTAATTGTTGTTTTAAATACAGTGACACTATCTGCACCTTCAACCTTTTACCAAGGTCTGTCTGAACTTCCTGACTCACTCCTCTGCCACATAGCTAAAATAATCATGTGCAGAGAGAGTAACATTTTCTTTAGAGGTCTAAGCTTCTTCAAATAATGGATGTAGATTAATACGACAGGGAAAGGAATCAGGCAAGTATAATGTCATCACTAGAGGAAGATAATACAGTATGGTCCAATGGTTAGATCAATAGGCTGTCGGATCCTGCTTTGAATCCCAGTTCACCTTACCTTAGTTGATGCATTTTCTCACTTCACCTTTAGTCTTGCCACCTCTAAAACAGTGTGGAGGCAGACCAAGTTGTGAAAACCCTATACTGGACCTTGAGTTGACAGATGGCGAGCAGGTCAAGGACACAGAGGTGGAAGACCCCCCTGGCAGGAAGCAACCACTACACAGTGTGGTTCTTCCTTAATCTAGGTAAGAAGGCAGCAGGAACCAAGAGAAAGGGGAATGGACTTCAAAACGGCAGACTTTGGCAGGATGGGAGGCATACTGTAAGGGCACCTAGCCAACATTCACCCAGACATGGATCCCTACCAGAAATGGGCCATCATCAAGCTGGGGCTTGCTGAGGCCACTAACTCCTGTACAAAGAGCCAAAGTAAGAAGGTCAGGTCCAACAAACTGAGCTGGTGGAGCAGGGAGGTGCTACAGAGCATGTCGGAGAAAAGTGCAGCCTTCAGAAGTTAGATGAGATCCAATAGAGAGGAGGACAGGGAGGAGTACATGAGGAAATCCAGGAAAGTGAGCAGAGTTGTTAGGGCAGCCAAGGCTTCATGGGAGCTAAGTCCGGTACAGGGGTTTAGAGAAGAGGAAAAGGATTTCTTCAGGAACATAAGGGAGAAGAGAAATTGCAAAGATCAGATTGTCAGGATCCACAGAGATGGAGGCTGGGCAAGAAGTATTCATGCCAATTCAGTGCAAGAAAAATAGCGCAAGCAATACAGCACGAGCAATACACCACATAACCAATGACACACGTATAACATCTCAGTGCATTACAGTTTCCAGTGTACAAATTATAATAATAGTACAAATAGTAGAAAGAAAGCCTATATGGGAAAGTAAGTTACAGCCTCACACTTTAATCCTGTACCAAACAAAACTATGGGAAAGACAATTACAGCCTCACACCTTAGGCTTTACCAAACAAGACAATTACAATTTCAGCTTCAGACACTTGCGAACTTAGGAAAGCAGACTTGCATTTTATAAAGCATTAAAGTGTAGTATTAATTTGTTTATACTTCCTTACCTGTTGGGCTGCTCAGATGCCAACACCAAGTATTGAATGACGTATTAACATCATAACGTATGAAAGCTCTGCAAATGGGATCATAGCACGTAGTTTGGTTCAGTGTATTGTGACATCCAATGGCAATTAGGCACATCATTAACAAATGTAGATATTCACATAATATTTGCTGTTAAAGCTATATCTTTATTTAGTACAGAAGCTTGATGTTAAAATCAGATATCTTGTTTACACTTGGAGCTGAAAGCAGTGTGTGATGCCCCTTAGATAGCTATTGGTATCACTGTTGCCACATCCAAGAGCTACAGTGGTGATTCACTTAGATGTGTCTATATTTCTTACGTGGAGCTGGTGGTTGAACGCCAGACAGGTGCTGCTCTAATTTTAGTTCATTCATATTTTGCTCTGTCTGTATTGTTTTTATGAATTTCCAAATTGTGGGATGTGTAGCACCTAATAGGTGGTTAAAACTTCTGTACCATCCCTCAACTGCGTTAATTGTTCTTGGGATACCATCTCTCAGCATTGTAACAGCTCCAAACAGCCGGTGGGAACAGTGGTTTGCATCTTCCTCATCTGCCAAATGGACAACCCAAATAAGTATCCTCAAAATAGTCTACTAGTGGTGCAAAAAGGTCATCATTTTCAGCAAAAAATTCAGCAGACCTGAGTGTTTCAAATGCTGCTAGCACATCATCAGTTGGTACATACGCTAGTGCTGGTAACATTCGCACATTTAGCACGAATTCTTCATCAACGGGATATGACTTATGCACCTCTGGCATAACATGTGTTTGACCTGCTACTGTACACATTAGAATAAATACACTAGGCAGTGCTGCAGTGTACTGCACACTGTGGATGGTGTAGAGTTGGGAGAACAGTAGGGGAGTTGATTTAAATGTCCCATCAGTGAACCAATGTTGGCTTTCCTTCATATATTGAAGGTTATTTCTTGTGCCAAAAATTAGGAAACTATCTATGTCCTCTGCCCCACTGTCATATAGTAGAAACTCCTCCCCACCATCAGTAACACAATATTCAATGGGAATTTTTAGCTGTGCAACAGAAGTCAGCTGTGCTGATCAGACAGAAACTGTTTTTTTTTTGCCCGACGTGTAGATCGTTTTAAACAAGGGAATGAAGGCAGTTTTCTAGCAGCTGCTAGCAAGAAATCAGTAAACAAACATACTGAATCATAAATAACATCACTTGTGATTGGTAACCTGAATGTAATTACACATAATTTAGTAACATCTTGTGTGCAGATGCATTGCGGTGTAATTACACAGCGCGTATTTGACTTGTGTCGGAATGCTTGCAATGGTATTTACAGCGCTGTTTTTTTTTTGGCCTGCTTTAACATGGAACCAGCAAAAAAGGGTGCAGAGCAGGAAGAAACACTTAATGAGTACTTCTGTTTAGTGTTTACCAGGGAGAGGGATGGGCCTATGCCCCAGGGGAAAGGAGGGTTGGGCGCGTGGTAGCGGGGCTGACAGATGGGGAGTTCCCAGGGAGCAGGGTGGTGGAGGGACTTAGGTCCCTGCAGGTAGATAAGACACCAGGGCCAGATGGCATGCATCCAAGGGTTTTGTGGGAGTTGGCAGAGGTCCTAGCAAGACCTCTGGCAGACTTGTTCAATACCTCCCTGGGGACTGGGTGTGTGTCCCAGGACTGGAGGTGGCACATGTTGTGCCCTTCCATAAGAGTGGGCCCAAGGACAAACCAGGTAATTAAATGCCAGTCAGTCTTATGTACAGTACATCATGGGGAAGCTAATGGAGACTATCCTTAAAGAGAAGTTGGTGATCTTTCTGGAGGAGACTGGTCTCCAGGACAACAGGTAACTGGGGTTTGTCTCAGGAAGATCCTGCCAAACAAACCTGGTTGACATTCTTGATTGGGTGATAAGGGCACTTGATAGGGATCATGCAGTATATGTCTTGTATCTGGACTTCAGCGAGGCCTTTGACTCACTGCCACATGGAAGGTTGACTGGTAAGCTGAGAAACTTGAGAGCAGGGGAGAAACTGGTTGGATGGGTTAGGAGCTGGCTGCAGCACAGAAAGCATATGGTGGTTATAGGGGAAGAACTCTCAACTCCCAGAGCTGTAACCAGTGGTGTCCCACAATGTTTGGTACTGGGATCGGTGCTATTTAACATCTTCATAGCCGACATATCGGAGGGGATTAAGAGCAAGATCAGCCTATTTCCAAACAACACCAAGATTGGTGTGGAGGTGGGTAGTGTGGAAGGGGGGCAGGTACTCCCAGAGGATTTGGCAAGACTTGAGCACTGGTCTGACAAATGGCAGCTGGGGTTCAATGCTAAGAAGTGCAGAGTCATGCATTTGGGAGCCAGGAACCCTGGGAATTACTAACAGCGGGGCCGGGGTGCAATTATCCACTTCAGTGGAAGAGAAGGATCTGGGGGTAATAGTCATAGTGGATATGAATCACTCAGAACAGCGTAGGAAGGCGGCAGCCAGGCTAATAGGATGGTGGGGTGCATTGCCAGGGGAATCAGCTCTAGGGGAGAGGAAGTCATTCTGCCAATGTACAGTTCACTGGTGAGGCCTCACTTGGAGTACTGTGTGCAGTTCTGGTGCCCCTATTTAAAGAAGGACATCAAACTACTGGAGGGGGTCCAGTGCAGGGTTGCTAAGATGATCCTTAGGATGGGGGACAAACCATATGAGGAAGGACTGGGGGATCGCAACATGTATTCCCTGGAGGATAGAAGGGAGAAGTTGGATATGATTGAGACCTTTAAATACTTAAATGGCATGAGAATGGTTAGTATTGGCATGTTTAGACTAAAGGGGGGAGGATCACAAGGGGACACAGTCTGAAACTGGAGGGTGGAAGGTTCAGGAGGGAAATGAGGAGGCACAACTTCATGGAAAGGGTGGTAGCAAGGAGGAATGCACTGCCTGAGGAGGTGATATCTTTGAAATCGGTGGGCAGTATTAAGAGGAGGTGGAACAGAGTCAAATGTAAAGTCAAAACTGGGGGTAAGCGGGGGAGGAGAAGTTGGCAGAAGGGGGTGATAATTCTGATGGATGGGCAGGGGGTGGGGGGGCAGCTGCAGTAGTTTAAACTGGAAGCTGTGCAACTGAGCAGACTCGATAGACCGTATGACCTGTATCTGCTGGCATTTTCATACTGTATGTTCGTAATACGGTTGCAGCCACAGATACTGTATGTTCAGATATTTCTAGATATTTCACAATATATCTAAAGAGATTCTCTGAGGTGGCCCATAGTGGTACTGGTACAGCAGGCAGGCTGGGAATTTCTCCAGAGATACCACAGAAATTTCAGGAAAATATCCACCATGTCTACAGCTACAGCTGTACAATGTTTCATTTTGGTTTGACTGCCCTATGGTAATACTAGTAAAGATGGCTTTCTTCTATGCTCTAGAGCTAACTGTTATTCTTTGTCACTCTGGCACAGTGATTCTCAATCCTGAAATCCTGATGTCCTCTAATGGCCTCAAAATGCAGCCATCAAAACATTCTTGTGGCATCATCACTCCTAATTCTTTGACTCCAAACCCTATTATACGCAACCCCTCCCCCCCCATGTAACACATTTCATTTCACACAGTATTCAACACAATAAATCAAGTCCCTGGTGTATTTTCACCTGAAATTTATCTTCTGTGTTTATTTAGAAGATGAGAAATTGTCCATTCCATTACCCTTGTAACTGGAGCTCTAAAGAGCCCTGTGGCCATACGTAAGTGCACTAGTGGCTGCATGTGGCCACAATGGCCTTACTTGAGAAACACTGTCATAGCATACAGACTTGTCTCACAACTATTGACACAGGGTCTGCTTAGGCCCTTGAGGTGATAACTAATATGTAATGTAAACACTGTGCTGTATGAACAATGTATAGCTGTTATTATAAGTGGTGTTTTTGTTTTCCTGTACTGAGGTGGAGCCTTTGCAAAGAAGTCTATGACTCAAAGGATTGTAATTCCGATTCTCTCAATAAATAAATAAATAAATAAAATGCTTAAAGGGATATACAATGGTGAGCTGTCAGATAAATGATTTATCTACACAAGTGCTGTTTGACCTCGGGTAACCTCATGAGTGGTGTAAGCCACGAGTGAGCTGTAGAGATCAAACAGCACAAGTGTAGATGAATCATTTGTCTGACAGCTCACCATTGTATATTTCATTTATGCAATAGGGATGCTTTCTGTCACAGCATGGACATTTACTTTTGATTGTCTTTTTTTGCTTATGTTTGTCAAAAAAGTGAACAAAAATAGCATTTTCTGCTCTTTTTTGTGAATCTATAAGGTATCTATAAATGAAATACCACTCATTTTGTAGATAATTCTGTGCTGAACAACTTTCATGCTCGCAGTACTATACTATCTTTTTTCATTTTAAAGTTATTTGCATTTGAATATAGTTAGTACTGGTATTGAGGCTGAACATTCTAAATGAGTTCCGGAGTGATTGTGACATATCTACTATGTGTAAAAATCTGTGACGATGCGTCTACTATGTGTATAAATGTAAAATTTTGAAATTATCACATAGTAGCTCAGATTTATCACATAGGATTTATGTCCACGTCTATTGCATAAATCTATATATTGACATCATAGTTTTATAAAGCTGGCTTGCTCTTTTACTCTTTTTGACTACTGTGTGCCTAAATGTCCTAAGACTCTCCATAGATTTTTACTTTTATTCATAATGCAAATATTATGGTAAAAGGGACATGATTGGTTCTTGATGCTTTTGTATTAGCAATTTATTTCTTATGGCTATACTTTTTTTCATTAAACAGGAGGTTCAGTATGCATATTTATTGATGAATATAGCTACAGTATATGGGATTCCTCTGAAAAATGTTAACCATGCTGGCCCTCCGTTGCAGTGTAGCTCTACTGCTCATGATGCCAACAGCCCAAGTTCAGGAATGAGCCTGGATCACAGGAGGACCAGCTAGGGGAGGAGGACTGAGAGTCCTACAGGATGCCTGGGGGAGGGAGAGAAGGAGGAGGGAGGAGGGAGATCACGATCAATGTGCGACCACCACCTAGGTGACTATGGGTGGTGGTGCAGGTGAAGTATAGCATTAAGGGATGGGGACAGATTATTAGCTTGACTGGTGCTGTTGCCTTGCATGAGCAAACCCAGCAGCTAGCATTCCTGGGGGGAGAGAAAAATGTAAAAAGCAGCTGTGCACCATGGCATCTCCAGAGCAGCTCACAGACCCTGCACCCTGCTAACACAGGTTTACTCCAGGAGCACCTGGCTTATCTGAGGGACCTGGTCTAGCCAAGGACCTCCACCATGGGGAGGGGACACCAAGGAGCTCACTCCTGGAGACAAGGTAATCCCTGTGAGGTGTTGGGGGTCATGGGGTTGGGGCTACCCAGAGCATGGAGAAGGACTGCTGCTGGCTGAAGGGAAGGAAAAGTAAAAAGCAAAAAGAAAGAAAGGAATATTTTAACAACATGATATATTAAATGTATATTTTCAGGGTATTAATTATATTTTTCTGCAAAAAATGAAATTGAAAGCAATGCAATAAAATTGCTTCATTATAACCTAGAAACATGGGGGGGGGGGGGCTGTTGAACCCGAGCAAGATAGTGGTTTAGAGCTAGAACTCCACATACAAAGGCTATATTAAGTTTAATTTTTGTATTTTATTGGGAAATTTGGCAGATTCAATAAATATATCTCACAATTGGAACATCAACTGCACTAGAATGGGCAAGCCAAAAACTGGCAGAAAAGTTTGACTCTTTTGACAAATAGAGTCAATACTCTGGAAACGGAGGTGGCATCTGTAAAATCGGAAGCATAGGAGACACAAATGTTCTGAGGTGGCATTGGATACTGCCATCACGCTGGTCAAAGAGAATGTGCCCCTTTGGTCCCTGCCTGAGGCCCTGGAAACCAGGCCCAGGCGGCAAATCTAAAAATAATAGGCATGCCCAAATGGAGCGAGTGAGATCATTTGGGCTTCTTTCTTTCCGAATGGCCGGAACACCAGTTGGGGCAAGCCTTCACTGACCCCCACATCAATATTGTAAAAGCCTACTGCGTGGCTTCAAGGGGGTAACCAGTTGATCCCGTGTTCCCAAGAGCCATAATCGCGGTTCTGGACAGAGTCGGATCCAGAGACTTTATCACAGCTCTAACACGGCAGAAAAGAACGCTGCTCCAAGATGGTGCGCAGGTCCGACTCTACCCCAACTTAAGTTGTGCCACCAGGCAGAAAAAGAAGACATTCAACTGGATCCGGGCTATCCTACAAGAAGCAGACATCTCCCATAATATGTTCTTCCCAACATGCTTAAAGGGGAATTGTCATCATTTTGGCAGTCTGATGGCTACAGCGTATTCACATTATGCATGTACTGAGCCCTTCCCTACACCCTATACTGTTTTGCTTACCTTTTAAACTGTATTTTCTCACTCCACAAGGAGTGTATTTCCACAGCCTGTTCAGCCCCGTGTTCGCCTAAGTGCACTGGTGAGTTCTGCCAATGACGTCACTGATGATCTCCACACTATGATGTATTTTTCATTGACTAATATTTTACCGTCAGTAATCACATTTAAACATTTACCTCTGAAAGTACATGCCTTGAAACATTTTTTTCCATCCTTGCCTGCATCAATCTGTCTACAGTTTATCCTGTTCTTAACTTAATCTGGAATTTGAAGCAGACGGGGTGGGTGGGGGTCTTTCGGTCCCCTCACTCAGTGGCATTGCCGGTGTCTGCGTGAGTCACTGTTCACAGCACTGAACAATGTCACATACACCGTGCATGTAAATTACAATGCCTGCATGTCTTACTTTAATTTCCTTTCACTTTTTGCCGTTTGTCCTAGTACACCACAGATTCCTGTGTTACCACTGAGTGCCCGCAGCTTTGTGGTTTGGTGCCAGGGTTGCCACTTTGGCGGCACGTAGGGACAACCTTGCTGGTGATGCCAAAGTAAGCTGATCTTATTCTGGTAGCTGGTATTGTGTAACTTTCAAATGTGAAACTGTATATTATGTGCCAATGTGAATGTCAATCTTGACAAAAATCATTTGACAGTCCCCCCACCCATGACACATCCAAAACCTATTTGGCAGTAACTTACAAAATTGGGATTGCTGCTAAGTGCACTGATGGCATGATCCATGAAAGCACTGTCTCCCAACAAAAAATGTACAAAGTGACAGCTGCTCATTGTCTGCACATTTGGACAGTTCTTAGTGTTGGTGGCTTGTCATGTATCATACTGCATTGAGTGGAGCACAGAGTCAATGTCGGACTCAGCACACATATACCTGCCTATTGCCACTAAAATGTGTCAACGCTTGCTGTCATTTGTGCTTGCCACACCTGTATAAGATGTAAAAACTGCTTCCTGATATTGTTGCAGATGGACCGACTCATATGGGGTATAGTTTGGGGTTTGATAGCGGTGGTGTTGTGGGGGGGTTGTCATTTGCTCTTCCACTTCCTGCACTTTCCGATGTGGGGTACCTGTATTGAATAGATGCTTTGAAATATACACCATGCCACTACAGTGAACCACATGCAACCACATGTATTTCCGACAGTGGTGTGTTAGTTATGGGCCACGCAGTACAGCATGGATTGAGTCCATGTGAATTTGAAAGTCTGATGTTGCCAATGTAGGCTGTGGCGCTAACTGCTGTTATCGCTAGGTTCAGTATTGGCAATTTGCCCAGTAAGGATCGAACACTTTATGTTATTTATATAGCTACTTATTTCTTGATATGCTGTTTATGAACACTAGGCTAGACCACAGCGTTTTCAACAGGGCTACCAGTAGACACTGATGGTTTATGGTGGCAACACAGAATTTTGACACTACATGCAAAGTGGGTTTTATTCCTGTATTGCCTTTGTGCCAACACATGAACAAAAGCCACTTTACATGTCCGGTCAAAATTTGGTGTGCTTCCATACTCAGTGGATCTGTGTCCATGGGTATACCACTTCAAAATACTGTGATCTAGCCCTGTGTTCCTAAACATCAAAGAAAGAAAGACAGAAAGTAACTGCTCTTTACAGAACATATTGCAGATTTTGATCCAAGCCATAAAATTCAGTTAGCGCCACAAACTTGCAACACATTGGTATGGACTCAATCCATGTCATGCTGTAAGGTCCTCAGCTGGAACCACCACTGTCACCCCGCCATATCCCACCAACCACAGCTACATTTGCATGCCATATTTTCTTCAATGAAGGCTTGTGCCATGACCGGCAGTGGATGTGCATGTTTACCAACCACTTCACCTACCATGTGCCATTATTTAGCCATCAAATTGACCTTGCTGCCCCTCACGGAAACATGGACAGTAATTGAGTATTTTCCCTGACATGGTGACAGCTTGTCATTGAGCTGTATGACTGCATTGTGAGCACAGCATCACTGTGGATCTCATGTAAATACATCATATATCTACATATATATTCATACTGACACTAAAGTGTGTCAACAGCTGCTGTTCATCATTGGTCACCATACCTTTAGTGGTATGAGGGTCATCATCTAGCTCAGTACTTGTCAACACACCTCCCCACCACATGCCAACCATCCATAAACAGCACAGCATCTGGTTCATGCCCTATGTTTAGCAGTGTTATACTACTGCATTGTCACTCCTGACGCAGTTGGGTCATTGCCCAGACTGACAGACCCTTATTCCCCTCGGTTGAACCATCACACCCTGTTATGTGACTGAACACAACATAGCCCAGTAATTTAGTGATGAACCATCAGAGCTGGAGTGAACTATACTGACCAGTGTTGCTTGCACACACTGGGATTGCAAATCTGAACTCAGTGCAGCTAAAAGATGCCTAACAGTACCTCCAATCCATCCTTGTTAGCTAGCTGTATCAATTTATATTTTCCTGGTGTCTTGTGCATATGTGGTTGCAGGCAGGTGTGGGTGTGGATATGGGGTTTGTGGGGGGGTATGCTTGTGGTGTCAGTGGTAAACCTAACAAGCTCGGGACAAACGCCACACATTACTGACTCCAGTACCGGCACAGTCAACATTGTCACAATTAATGAATCACACACAGTAAAGCAGTGCCATGGTGTGAGTTTCAGCTTGAGCAGTGATATGAGCTAATTTCAGGGACTTATCAAGGAATGCATGCAGGGGAGTGGTGCTGCATCTGCTGTCTGTATATGATGTTCATCGTTGACTGGCACATAGTGCAGATCTGGACACAGCAGTGGTGTATTAGCACTGCCATTGAACTGATCAGTCACTATCGATTGCCAGTAAATATCAATTTTACAGACTGGCAACTACTCCCTCAGGCACAAATCTGCCAGCTTCACTTGTGTGAGTTGTGATGAGCAGGTTCCATCTGAAGCTACCCCTTGCCCACAAGTCGTAAAAAACAATACTGAAAGCCAACACTGGCCAGAGCAGAATTCATTGAGAGATACAAACAGTTGAAGGTACTGACACATCAGTGCTGTTATTTTGACTTACTGGGCATTATCTATTGCAAATCAAAGGTTGCTGTAATCAAATGCCCCTTAGTCATTCTCACCTGTTTTATTAGAGTGGAGAAACAGCTCTTAACATGAACAGAGAGTACAGATCCAAAAGGTTGTCATAGAGAGCAGAACTGAATGCAGAGTGGAGTGCTACTCGATTCATAGACATAGAAGCAATGAAGAGCATCAGTGACATCACTTCCATTGTTGGCTGTCAATCAAGCTCAGAAAATGAAGATGAAACTTACATTGCTCTAATTTTAATTTTTGCAGGTGAACCTCACACTGACATCCATGCACACTAGCCAAGTCTACCAAGGCTGGACTTTCTAATCCATATACAGTGAGCCAGCTCACTGAAAGTTCCCCTTTAAGGATTCTCCATCAGAGGAAGGTGTTTATTTTTCAGATTCTACTGAGGCCTTGAAATGGACCCAACAACATGCTCTACCGCCATGCAGGGGAGAGATATCCGACCAGTCAGACCAGGAAGATGCAGAGGATGGGGAGACCTGACTTGTGAACCGAAGGGCCAGGTTCATCTTTGTTTAACCCAATCCTGCAGCTAAATCTCTAGTGCTAATAAATAATGAATATTAGGGCAAAACCCAAGTGGAAACAATAAGTTGTTTGGGCTCTTGACTTTACTTCTTTTCCCCGTTTGGGAAATGTTTTACTGATGACTTTGACGGTGAGTCGTTTGAAATGTTTTTTCTATGTTCACAGTTTGAATTATCTAACGTTAAATAGCTAAACTGTGTGGGGTTGGGGCACAGGTTTTGTAGCTCCTTCTATACCCTCTTCAGATTGCTTATACAAATGTATAGTGTCTGCCATATTACCAGAAATATAGTCATACAAATGTGGTACTTTAGGCATTTTCTTAGAGCTTTCCAGTATGGTACCTAAAAAAGTAGATATGCATGATTTTCTCACTTCCTTTAAAAAAGGAACAGAGATCTCACTATTTTTGGCTTCCTGTTTGATTTTTACATCATGCAGCTCATGGGTTCACTTAATAGCAATGGTTTTCTGTTTATATTTGTGGGTTAGGTTGTTTTAACTGAATCCCTCCCAAAGACGTATCTTATTGAAACAGTACAATACATTTTTAACCCATGTGTATTAGGGGTGGTGCCCTCATCCTACTTTTTATTTTTAATCCTCATGTGCTGCCTCTGAAAGAATTACTGTATGCCTATTGCAAACCAATAATCATAAAGTAAAAAAAAAACATAGAATCTGATGGCAGATAAGGATTGCTTGAACCACCCAGTTTGCCCATTTTTCCCCCGCCTAAACTGACACCGCAGACCTTGCTTGATCTCCGGGCCCCCCGCCCTATCTTTCCACTAAGAGTCTCTTATGCCTATCCCATACATTCTTGAGTTGTACCACTGTTTTTGCACCCACCTTCACCACTGGAAGATTGTTCCAGACATCCATCACGCTTCCAAAGAAGTACTTCCTCACATCTCTCTTGAATTTACCCCCTTGAAAATTCATTGCACGTTCCCTTGCCTCGTGCATCTTTTCCTCTGAAAAATGCTCTGCTCCTGTACCTTATTCAACCCTGTGAGGTATTTATATGTCTCTGTCATGTCCCCCCACCACCTCTTTTCCAGGGTAAACATAATGAGGTCCTTTAGTTTCCCATTGTAGGGCTTCTGATGCAGACCCTGCACTATTTTAGTTGCCCTCCTCTGGATAGCCTCCACTCTCATTGTCTTTCCTGAGACGTGGTCTTCAGAACTGGATACAATAGTCCAGGTGGGGTCTCACCAACAATCTGTGCAGTGGAAGCACTACCTCTCTCCTTCTGCTGATGATACCTCTTCCTATGCTCCCCAACATCTCATTGGCCCTACCAACTGCCTTGTCATACTCTCTCACCAACTTTTATTTTTTGGAACTTTATTTATCCTCCTATCACCATACCACCAAACTCTCTCCGGTGGGGATGCTTTACTTACCCATCTCCCACCCATCTGAAGGCTCAGTCCTGCCTGTCGGGTGGGGCTGCTCCATTCCATCATCCTGGTGCCCGTTTCCCCGGGTAATCCCCCCAGGATGGGGCTACCAACCTCCTCAGGCATCCTTTTCTTTAAGTCTGTGCAGGCATCCCAGAAGCAGAGGAGCCCCAATGGTAGCCAACGCACTCGGCTAAGGCATGGGGGGTAGTCTCTGATCCCCACCATCGCCTATTGGTGGTCGGGGTTTTCTACCTTATTGGTTGCCCAAAAGGTGCGGTGTGCAATGCTTCCTGTGTGGCCCCACACTCTCCTGCTACTGGAAGCTGCCGACGCCCCTCCCACTCTTATCTCCCACTGTGCCAGCACTATCAACTGCTGCTGCTGCTAGCAGCCACTGCTGCACCGGGATCCCCAAAAGTCCACCCCCGGGGGAAGAGAGCAGTCCAAGGGATACTCAGTCCTCTCCCATCCCTGCCAACCCCTGGCAGCCCAGGCTCGCTCCCGAACCCAGGTCACCGGTGTGGCGCTAGGTGTGGCATCCAGTGCTTCAACCCTCAGTGCCACTGGGAAGGCCGTCTCTCACCAACTTGAGGTCATCAGATATGATTACTGCCATGTCCCTTTTAGTGACCATCAATGTCTCTTCTCACATTTAGTACTCCACCTCTGAGTTTCTGGGCTCTTAGTGCATGATTTTGCATTTCTTGCATTGAAACTCATCTGTCTTGCCCTTCACAAGGTTTCTGCACATTCATTTCACCCCCTTTGGTGTATCTACCTTATAACAGATTTTGATGTCATCCACAAAGAGGCATACCTTCCCTTCCAGCTCATCTGCATTCTCACTTATGAAGACAATGAAAAGTACAGGTCCCAGTACAGAGCCCTGATGCACCCCACTGGTCACCCTGCCTTCCATTGAGTGAACTCCAGTTATCACCAATCTCTGTCATCTGTCTCTTAAACAATTTCTTACCCAGTTTCCCACCTTTGGACCCATTCCTAAGCTGCCCAGTTTCCTTATGAGTCTCCTGTGTGGAACGGTGTTGAAAACCTTACTGAAATATAAGTAGGCCACATCCATCGCCCCGCCCTGATCTATTTCCATCATCACCCAGTCAATGAAATCTATCAGATATGGCTGACATGACCCACCCACCCCGCACCCCGTGAATCTGTGCTGCTTTGGGTCTTGTAACCCGCTGGATTCAAGATAATCCACAGTCCTTCCTTTCCTTTAGTAGTGACTCCATTTATTTCCCCACCACTGATGTCAGGCTGACTGGCCTATAGTTGCTAGCCTCCTCCCTATTAGTACTTTTGTGATGCAGAACTACATCTGCCATCCTCCAGTCCTCCAGAACCACTCCTGTTTCCAGTGAGTTGTTAAATAGAAATATTAGAGGTGCAACCAGTACCTCCCTGAGTTCCCTCAGTATCCTTGGGTGTACCACATCTGGGCCCTGAGCTTTGTTCACTTTCAGGTTTGTGAGTCCCTTTTTTACTCTGTCCTCTGTAAAAGGACATGTGTCTACTTCCTTGCTCCCAGAGGCCATATTATGCCTTAATAGCATCTCAAAATCAAAGACTGATAAAAAAAACATTGATGCAATGTAAAAACCCTTTTAACAGATTAAAGAGCTTACAAAAGCCTGACTTACTGAAGCACGCATGTTAGGCAGTATAGCAGTTACGGCATATAAACTGTTTTGCTGATAGTTGCAGCTTTATTTATTTTTTCTCTGGTATCAAGGGTATTGGCCAGCAATGGTGATTTTGTGGTTTCTCTTACACAATAATAAAACAATATTAGTAATGCAAACTGAAGCACCAATAAAATCACAGCATACTTGACTTTACTGTTGTATAAAACCCTATTATAATAATGCTACATTTTGTTCTCTAAGCCTTGTGTTCATTTAAAGTTCATTGATTTTTCTCAGAACACTTAACCATTTGGAAAAAGCATACATTTCATTAGAACCTAGCCCACTATCACTACTCAGCAGTTCTTAGGCTATACAGCTTCAAGAGAAGTTCTAGCCACGTTTTCTGTTATAGCATTTAAAGAACCATTTTCTCAAAATGTTTTAGTCACAGGCACACCTGGGTAGAAACTCATTTAAGATGTGGGCACTTAGCTGGCAAGGTCACTTCTCCAGTGACTTGAGTTTGGGAACAGACTTGGGTTACAGGAGCTTACCAGAGAAGGATCAATGAGCATCCCAGTGAACAGCTCTTCTTTGAGGAGGGGGAATACTGTTCCCCACAGTTGACTACCACCAAACAGAGGCAGGGTGGTAGTGCATAGAGGTGCATAGAGGTGTGCAACATTTGGAAAACTTCGATCAGTAAAAACTTTGTGAAGTTATTCACACTTTGCAAAGTCAAACTTTGAGGTACTGGCAACTTTGCCATATTACGAATTTACAGCTTCATGGCAAAGTTCATTGGGACTTCATAAAAATGGTTGAGTCATTCAATGCTGTTACTGCACCATCTAACCTACAAATCACAAGGTTATACTGCAGCAGGAAACAGACCAGGAGAGCTGTGATGTGTGCAGTTCTAGGCAGTTTGTTCAGGAGATAGGACCTGCACTATACTTAGAGCTCAGCAGGGGCAGACTGGCTGGGTCACAGGCCAGGGTACTACATGAGGAGGACAGGCCATGTCCACCTGAGCTGCCCGGCAGGTTGGGAGGGGGTCAGTTGCCCTTTCGTTATGGGGACCACTGTGTCACCAGGGAAAAATGCAACTGCTATCAGACAGTTGATTAGAGGACCACTAGACCACCAGAAATACATAGAGCTACAGGGCGGGTGACCAGGAGAAGGGGACCATGAGACCACCACAATCATTACATAAAGCTGCAGGACAGGTGATCAGGTGGCACAAACTTGTAGCCGATAATGGACATGCAAATGGCCCATAGCACTTTGCATGCACAACTGACTCAGTAGTGTAGCCTCCCCATGGGGGCTTACCTTATTTGCCCCGCTTGTTCTCCCATCTGCCTCTTGGTATCTCAGGTGTCCCCTAATTTCTCCCCTGAATGTGCACCACCTCTGGCTCGAGACCTGTAGTGCCTTTGAGTTTTCCCAGCCCCTGCATATTTGCAGGTTTGAGGATGGGCTGGAGGAGTCAGAGCGAGGCTGCCGCATCACTGTCTGCTTCCCAGAGCAGTCAGTGGCCGCTCCTGCACAAAAAGCACCTATTTGTTTTTCCAATCACATTTGCAGTCCAACTCATGTCTTTCTGGCAGTCATGGTCACTGCTGGGCACAAGTTGTGGGCCGGTGACCAGAATGAGGCTGGTTAGAAGCCGCAAAATAATTTAAATAAAGAGTGCTGCTGGCACTGTGTGCATTAGGCTGCTCTACGAATATTGATAAGGCTGACATTAATATTCATGAGCATGCCTGTTACTGCAAGGGGACTGCATATTTCAGCAACTGTGATAAGGCAAGGACCGAAAACAAATGTTGAATAAGAGCAGCGCTTTAGAGGGTACATAAGGGGCTACTGAACTATGAGGCTATGTAAATAAAAATGTATTTTACCTGGCTACACCAAACCTTTATTTGTGGGACAATTTCTGGACAGCAGAGGGACTGTAATACTAGCAGCCATATTTGCAGCCAGCCAGCCAATGAGACAGCCTGGATTCAGTGCAAGGACTTGGGACTTTGCCAGAGACTTATGGGACTTTGCAGAGGACTTGTGGGGAAAAAGCAGGTGCCTTAGGGACCTAATTTAGGCACTTAAACAGGGAGCCTATCAGGCATTGAGGAGGCCTAATGAATATTAATTTTCAAGACGAACATTGGAATTCAGCCAATCAGGAGCCTCAGAAAACTCCCAAAACCCAGAGACTTTTCTGACTGAATTTAATTCAAAGCAAACCCCTCAACAGGGAGGGGGGCTCTGGCCCTCTGCTAAAGAAAATGGGCATAGTGTGTTCAGTGGGAGCCCCTCCACAGGGGAAGAGGGGCTCAGCCTCCTGAGAGAAAGTGGCTGCCAGAGGATGGAATTTCTGGCCTGAAGGTTACCAGATATTGTCCCCTAGGGCTATCATTTGCCTTTCCACATTTTTTGAGAGAGCAGCATGAACATTTTGCCTCAGCAATGAGAGTGCTGATGAACCTGTAACTTCAAAAAAGAAAAATTTTCTGAATTATGCTGAGTAAGTAAACTTCAGCTTACAATTTTAAGTTATTTGGAGATCTGCTTGAGGTCATAGAAGCCCAGAAAGCCCAGAAGTACTGAATATCTGTCTGCACCCTGCATCTTATCAAGCTAGATAGGGTGGACGCCTGTTGACTGAGTGACCGTGGATGGTCCAGAGGCTGAAAATTGCCTGATGTGACTGTTTGAGGGTACCGAAAGGAAAGGAATAGGAGTATGCTGAGCAGAAAACTTTTCCATACATTGCCTGTGAGGACAGTGAAAGTCCATTTGGAGCTGCAAATGCCAACATAGCCAAGAGGGACTTTTCTATTGAGTACTGTGCTTTGAGAAGCGTCCAAGAAAGTGAATTTGCTAACAAGTGAAGGTTAAAGTGGTTGGGAGCCATGCCTCGAACTCCTTCTGTAACACTGAGAGAAAAAGTGAATTTGCTTTTGCATGGACTGTGCAAGTTTTGAGTCCACCCTAACCTTAGGGGAAATCACCCACCTGTGAGAGACTGTGTCTAGCTGTTAAATCTAAAGCTCTACCTTCTGGCTGACCATCCCAGGTCCTGACTACCTTCAGCTGTCTTACTTTCTGTAAACCCCTGCAATTGGGGACTGGTGGATGACCCCTGGCCTGGTGGGTCCTACTACCTGCAAAAAATGTAAGTGACTAAGGACTTTTCACCACTTGCACCAACAACAGGTTATGATAGAGGTTCCTGACATCATCTATCAGTCTCACACCGACTTATCAAACTGTCAAATTCAGTGCCACATGGTACATCAGCTCAGCCAACAATAAATCTGTTTAAGACATTGCAGATCAGATATGTACAGTAGCACCATAGCAATCAGTATTGCAACAACCAGCACATTGTGAAGATAACAGGTATAGATATGAACTACAGACCTTCAGTTATTTAACAGCTATAGTTTCAAACATCATATAATAATTTGCAGGCTTTGAAACTTCATGTCTATCAATGCATGCAATCAGCATTCTGAAACAGTAATACAAAGTTCCTGTTTCCAGAATAAAATCACACAAATATATCAGTTTAGAATACAATGAGAACTTCTGTTAATTTTTGCAGTACTAACGATGGAAAGATAAGCTCTCTTTATTCTTTGTCTTGTGCTGCACTTGTGCTGGAGTGCTGATGCTGCTAAAATCCTGGAGAAACCTTGACCTGCCAGGCCTGAAGCATTGTCAGGCTGCATTGCTCCCCCGATCTCACTGACCCTGAAATTGACATCCAACTGTGACCATTCTCCACTTGTCTCCATCTGTCCACTTGTCTTCCTAGTGGCCGCAAGTCAAAACAGCTTCTTCTGCCAGCACCACCCACCAGGCAAGCACTAGAGGAGTCTAAGATAGATACTTTTTGGCTGCTGCTGGCTAGGCTGGATAGCATAGCCACCCTAATGCTCTTCCTGCCCTCTGCTCACCACTGGGCCTGGCACCTGTTCTCTTGCTATGCTCCTGAACTGGCCACCTCAAGCCACCTCCTACAGACAGCCCAGGCCTTTCATAGCATCACACATAACTGATGACTCTGGACTTTCTCTGTCTCAGGCATGATGACTACACAGTCCCACCCCCATCCAATGTTTAAAAGCCACTGAGGAGCAACCTGTGCCATCTGCCCAGCACCATCTTTCCATGCCTGCCCATTTATTTCACCTACCCACCTGTCAGTATACCCTGTGGTCCAATTAATGTGTAGCGTTGCTGTGTGGAAAGGGGATTGAAATGCAGCTAAGGCATGTAAGCCTTAATCTTTACTCAGGCTTGCTGCCTGTTCAAAGGCAACCTGTCCTTATCCACCCACCAGTCTACTTGTCTTTAAGGCACCTTACTGGTCCAATGATCCAGCCCAACCACTTAGGCATGCTCCTCTCGACCTCCTACCCTAAGCACCTACTACTGGCAATCCAGTGCTGCCACTGCTACAATATGGCGATTTGTGCCAAGACCAGCAACAAAGCTTTCAGTTGGTGAACTGGTCTCTGCTGTCTGGGGTGGTTTGATCATAGTGGTCTGTCCCAACAGGACACCCAACAATCCTTTCCCAAAATATCACACTGTCTGCTGCACTCATCAGGAGGCAGGTTGAAAAAAAAAAGTGTGTAGTCAACACAGGCAAACTCAGACCAAATGCCTCTTTTGTGCACACAAGCTAGGATGCAATTAGCATCTCCCAGTGGTGGAATTTCAGGGGGGCTTGCCAGGGCTCAGCCCCAGTAGCTCTGAAGTGAGTCCCAGTAGATCACATATCACTGCCATTGACTTATAATGGGCGGGGGGACTCCATTTAAAGATAGGACCCTTATGGACCCCCTAGCTCCCAAAGCTCATAAAGTATAATTCCAACACTATCTAGCCCCCAGGGCCAGTCCTTGCATAAAACAAACTTTAAAAAAATACATATTCTTCTTGGCATTCTGCATCAGCAGACTTAATTTGGAATATTATTGCCAACCATTCATTTTTTTTTCTTTCTCTTTCTGTGTGGTTCTGTTGTGCTGGACTAGTGCTCTGTGCATGGAGGGAGGGGCAGGCTTTTATCTGCAGTCATCAGCAGCTTTAGTTTCAGAAAATGTCAGTGCATTTTTGTTTTCATTGCCTCAGACAATTAATTTTTTAAGTCCTGAAAATCTAATTTCCCATTTTTTTTTCTCAAGTGCCATAATTTGTGTACACTCTCAGTGTTTCAGTGCTGCTAAAATACTAACACCTGCCTAGGGCTCCAGCAGATAATTGTTAATATTTTGGATTATTATTTTTTGTAATACTTTAACCCTTTCTTGTTATATTGATTTTTTTTTTTATTTTGATCATAACTCATTTACTACTTGTAGTATTTTTAATATTATTCAAGCCACTAGTACTGCTACACATTACCACATTAGAATGACAAGTAGAGGGAGAGGAAAGTGTAGACAGGGAGGAAAGGTAGGGAAGGCAGTAGTGGTGACCACTGGTCAAGGTGGACGAGGGCGTGTATGGATGCAGGAGGTAGTAGTGCATCTGGTGAGCACGATGGTAGTGGCACTGTTAAAAAAATGCTTACAACACTTGATTTGTCTGCTCTCTAGTTTGAGGCAGGTTGCAGCCAGAGCCAAGATCTGTTACCTGAAATTTCCTTAACACCATCCACACCAGTGAGTAAACACGGTGGTATTGAAAACTATTAAAGAGTCCCCAGTGGTTAGTGGTTCTGGACGTGAGTCTGAGGATGATGCAGTAACAGAGTTTTGTGTGCCACTACCATCTCAGGAAAATGTGGAAAAGGAGGACCTGCAAAAGGAGGAGGAGGAGGAAATGGAGGCTGAAGGTCAGGATGACACTGTCATCACTCCTTCATGGGAGCCTAAAAAGAAAAAAAAAAAACAAAGGGTGATAGCAAAGCGTATTAATTTTTCAAATTGAATGGTAAGTAAGTTGTTTCACAAATGATAATTTATGATGACACATATCGCAAAACAGAAACAAGCATGGATGTGGTGGCCACTGAAATGGGTGCACCACATAAATTTGTTTGTCCTTCAAAATCCAGTGTGTGGGACTTTTTTTATTACTGATCTAAAAAATGACACTGTGGCAACATGCCAACTTTGTTGGATCAAAGTAATTTGTGACAAAGAAAGGGTCTCATGTTGGCATAGGTGGACAGCATACCCATCTAAAAATCAGACTTGTGGCTAGGTGGCAAGCGCATCAGTGGAAAGCGTCTGCAGGTGGTTTGGGAGGTAGAGATGAGGCAGAGGATATTGTGGAGGAAAATATGGTTGAGGATGAGGGGAAGTCAGTAAAACCCATGAAAGTGTAAAACCACTGATGAGCAACAGCAGCAGGAGCATCAGCAGCAGCATCACCCTGACAAAACCCCTCTGCCAAGTCACAAGTTTCTTGACACTGCCTCCATCTGGGACTTCCTGTGAGCAATGTGGTGTCTGCACAGAACTGTTCCCAAGAAGCTCCCACCAAGAAAAGATCCAACTAGCCTTCTAAGTAAAGTAAATTTCCCCCAATCAGTCAGTGGCCAGGGAATTGAATTCTGCCATAACAGAGATGATTGCTATTGATCTTCTCCCTTTTTCTTTTATGGAAACTGCTAGTTTCTTTTGCTTTATGTCCAAAGCATGGCCCAAGTGGAAAGTGCCACCCATGACCTACTTTTCACAGTGGGCAATTCCTGAACTGAAGGATGTTGTAAAAAAGAACTTTCACATGCCCTGCAACATTCATCCAGTTCATACATCAGTCTTACCACAGCTATGCAGAGCAGTGGGTCAACAGTTGCTAGTTCATTTATGAGCATAATAGCACATTGGATAGAACTGAAGGGGCTGGTCATTACCTTGGCAGCAAATGCAAGTGACCTAATTGTAATGGAAGCTACATGTCTGGAATTTGCAAGCATGCAACACTGGCTATGAAGAGCATGCTTGATTCGCACACTGGGGACATTTTGGCATCAGTATCGGAGGAGATTGACACTTGGTTGAACCTACTATCCTTAAAGGCAGGCTTCATAGCCAGCAACTATGGTGCAAACATTGTCAAATCTATTTGTGATGGGGCTCTCCTTAGGGTGCCTTGCTTTGCACACTGTCTAAACCTGGTTGTGCAGGAGTTCTTATCACAAAGTGACATGGAAAGAAGTGGTCAACCTGTGCCATCAGATTGGTGGCCATTTTGCATGGTCCAGAAGAGCCAAGTACCAATGATGTGTACTGCAATTAAAAAATGGCATGCCTCAGCATTGATTACGCAGGAGGTTGTCAGGAAGTGGAATTCAACTCTGTATATGCTGAAACAGGTGTATGAACAGTAAAAGGCCTTATCAGAGTATATGCTGTTCCATACAAGCCGTGACATTTCTGGAGCTTCTATGTTGCTGATAACAGAACAGTGGATGTTCATGAATGGGTTGACTTTTGATTTTGAGGCCTTTGATCATTCTATACAGGCAATGAGGTAGGACACTGTTTCTATTAGCCAGGCAATCCCACTGCTCTGGGTGCTGAGGCAGACCATCTGTAATGTGCAGAAGTAGTTTGAGGCAACAGGTGACACTGTAAGCTGTGCATTGTCTGAACACATGCTTAATGTATTAGATCATAACAGACACTTGAATGTTACCAAGACATCTGTGGATTTCAGCAGTATAACAATACTGAATCCATAGTACAAACAGGTGCTTTCAGTCATACTTGGTGGTAGTCAGAAAGCTGAGCATCTGTGAAGACTGCTGATCAATCATGTACACAGTTTGCAACTGCTAAAAAAAAGCATATTGAGATGAGACACAGTATGTCACCCTCACCAACAGTTAGCAAGGGATGTGTGATATGTGGACATGCTGCTTCAACATCTACCTGTAAGACAACCAGAAAACCACTCCAAAAATCAAATTCACTGTGAGTAGTTCTTGCACAGGTTGACATTGCAGGCTGTGAAGAGGAGAAGGAAGAGGGGTATCACTAGCAGAAGGTGGGAGGTGGTGATGCCATTGTATAAAACATTGGTAAGGCCTCACATGGAGTACTGCATGCAGTTCTGGAGGCCACACCTGTGCAAGGACATAGATAAGGTGGAGACTATCTATAGAAATGCAACAAAGATGGTGCAGGGCTTGCACCACAAAACGTATGAGGAGGGATTAAGGGACCTCAATATGTACTCACTGGAGGACAGGAACAGAGAGAGTGGGGGGACATGGTTGAAACTTTCAAGTACCTCAATGGCATAAACAAGGCACAGGTGGAGGACCTTTTCCAATGCAGAAAAAGTACTAGAACAAGAGGGCACAATAAGAAATTGGAAGGGGGTAGATTAAGAGGTTATGTGAGGAAGTTTTTCCACAGAAAGGGTAGTTGACACTTGGAATAGTCTGCCACAGGAGGTAGTGGGGCAAGCACAGTGGAGGGGTTTAAGCATGCCTGGGAGATGCACAAGGGAAGCTTGAGAGGGGAAGGAGTAATGAAAAGCTATTGATCACATAGGGTCAGTAGCCACATACAATGTATAGGGCCTACAGGCAGACTGGATGGGCCTAGTGGTCCTCATCTGCTGACAATTTCCATGTTTCTGTGAGAAGGAACCATTGGAGGATGCCAGGCTAAAGGCAGATGCCAGATTTCTTGAGGCATATATGGCAAACTCCAAACACCTTGGAGTTGATGATGAACCCCTGCTGTATTGGTACAACAAAGTTAAAAAGTGGCCTGCACTGGCAGGTGCGGCTGTTAAATAATAGTGCTGTCCACCATCTAGTGCTAGTTAAGAACATGTGTTCAGTACTGCAGTCATCACAGACCACTACACAAACTTATCCCCCAAAATGTCACTATGCTGACAATCATTAAAAATGAATAGTACAGATATACAGTACCTCCAAATAGAAGTGCACTGCTGTGGGCACCACTAACATATCAGTATGAAGATGGGGAAGGACAATCACCTACCACAGATATAAATGTGTTCTTAATGGATGCAGAATTCCCTTGCAGTGGAAATTCAGATATTCTGGATGCAGAGGGGTTATTCATTGTGGGGGGTGAGGAACAGTAGATTGATTAATTTAGAGGGCACAGAAAGAAGGAGGAGAATGTAACTCTGCACTATGGCCTCAACTCATCCAGTTCTTTTCACCAAGGAATGACATGAGCCTTTTCCTACCCATCTCATGCATCCCTTCAGAAACCCAGACTCTTACCTCAGGAAAAATTTCAGACACCAACCTAATGTGAACCTACTACCATGCCAGTCCCCACTGATGATGATCCAAACTCTGTCCTTCAGTCCTCCTTACCTGGAAACACCATGGACTTCCTCCTCCTCTGTCTCATGTATGCCTCGAGAAACACCTGGACTCTTAACCCAGCAGAAATGCCAGACACCAGACTAGGGTGAACCTGCAGTCATGCCTGCCTCCACTGATGAGGTTTCAGACTGTTCTCTTCCAGTCATCTTCACCTGGGAACAACATGGGCCTCCTCCTCCATCTCATGCTTGCCTCCATAAACACCTGGACCCTTGACCCAGTGAAAATTACAGACACCAGCCTAATGTGAACCTGCTGCCATGCCTGCCCCCGATGATGATCTGCACTCTGTCCTCCTCCAGTCTTCCTCACCTGGAAACAACATGGGCCTCTTCCTCCTTCATCTCATTCATGCCTCCAGAAACAACTGGATTCCTAACCCAGAGGAAATGCCAGACACATTGAATAATGTGTGAACCTACTTCTGTTGTCCTGCTGCCTCTTCCAGCCACCAAGATGCCATCTCCTCCTCCATCTCTGGGGCACATCATGACCATCACTAATGTTATGTTAAGTATCATTCTATTTTTTAAGGGAGGGGTGCTTTTCTATTTTTATTTTCCTTTTACAGGTACAAAGGACCATGAGTGGGATTGACTCTAAATAATTTCACTGTTGTGTCACAGGTCTCCTCTCCTGCTGCCTCATCCTCAGCAGCCAGCAAGCACCTCCTTCTCCTAGCCCTCTGGGGGCATGGCCATCACCAGTGTAAAGGTACGTATCATTTTCTAAAGTTTTTTTTTCTTATACCTTTTTATTTTAATTTTGCTTTCACATATGCAACACGACACAACAGGGTGGGGACCAGAGTCTAAATAATTTCAATTTTTGTCTTCACAGGTCTCTTTTCATCCTATCACAAATGTATGTCCACAAGGGTGCTTCAAGAGAGGTGCTGTGGTTGAAGACTGACACAGCACAGCAGCCTATAGCATATATAATTTCTAGGACCTGAGAAAATATGGCAAATGAGAATTTAATACAGTGTGCATCATTGCTATGACCTGGGTTTGACAGCATATGCACCCCCACCATGGAGTTCAGCCTTTCTCTCAAGGAGAGGCTGCTGGCTTGAGAGCAGCATCTGGTGTGTGGTCTACCTGGACACACCTCATCATCTGAGGTCACCCATCTCAATGTGTAGATGTGCTACTTTATCTTTTAATTGAATTAATTAGAAATACGAAAGATCATAAAATTAATGATGTGGGACCTAACCTGGTAGAAATTATGAAAACATATAATATATTCCCACTAAATGGTAGACTGCAAGGAAATGCAGCTGGCTAATGGACTTATATAAATACCAGAGGGGCATCAATTGTTGATTTGATTTTATTGACAGGTCCCCCAAATGTTTGGGAAAAGATACAAATTATGAACCACGCTGATAGTGATCATTGTCCTGTTTCCATACGAGGTGGGCAGTATAATCAAAAAGTTGAAAACCCTGTTAAGAAATTCCCAGTTTGCAAAATTAGACCTAATAAAAGAATCATTTGGCAATATAATTCACACGAAAAACTTGGAGATCTGATACAAGATACAATAGGTGACACAATTGTAAATATTCTAAAAATGGAGAATAGTGTGGTAGTAAATGAAAAATTAAGGTTATTATTTAAGGGGATCAAAGAGAAGTTGGGAAACCCAGTTAAACCTAGAAGCCAAAACAATTTTTGGGTGGGTTGGTTTGACAAGGAGTGCAAGGAAGCAAAAAACACTATAAGGAAATTGAATAGAATATATATAGCAAATCCATCTAAATCAAAGCTGAGAGATTTGAATCTCTATAAAAAGGATTATAAAACCCTAATTAAACAGAAAAAGAAATTATATCAAGCAAAATTATGGGACCAAATGATTGACGTTCTGAAAAAGAAAGATTCCCCAAAATTTTAGAAATTAGTAGCTAAGGCAACAGAGAATAGCAAAAGCTATATAGACTCCTACATAACTGAGGATAAATGGAAAGAATACTTTAGCAGTATATTCTGGCATCCCAATATAGATAACAATCAAGATAGTTTAAATGTGTCTAATTTAGTGTTGGTACAGCTTAACTATGAAGAAGTTCTGCTAGCAATGACTATACTCAAACCAAAAAAGGCACCTGGCTCTGACAGTATCCCAGCTGAAATATACTTAAATTATACAAAATTGTGGTGTAGATTCATAACTTATTTCTACAATAGTTGTATCAGGGAGAACAATTTTACCAAGTCATGGAAAGGGGCAAATATTAGTCCCAGTTCATAAAAAGGGTTCCCTTTCTGATCCAGCTATGTATCATCCTATAAGCCTACTTGATGTTAATTTGAAGATTTTTTCTGAGACTCTATTACAGAGACTTAGAGTAGAAGTAGAAAGAACTGGGGGAATTTTTAAATACCAGCTGGGTTTTTGGGAAAATTGCTCTACTTGTGACAATATTTTTATTTTAAGACACCTCACAGAAAAGTATATACTAGTTAGGAAACAAGTATTGTATGCAGTCTTTATAGACTATTCCTTGGCTTTTGATACGATTTCCAGAAGTAAATTATGGAAAATCCTTTTAGATAGAGGAATAGATGAGAATCTAGTATTTTTGATAACCCAACATTATAGTAATACATGGGCTACAGTCAGACTTGGGTTAAATGGGGGAATTCTCATCCACATTTTCAACTAATAAGGGGGTCCACCATGGTTGTGTGTTAGCTCCCATGCTATTCTCATTAAACATTGATAATCTCTTATGCAGTCTTAATATTCTCAATTCAGATTCTCCAAAAATTATTAATGACATTTGTGCAGCTCTGCCTTATGCTGACAACATTGTTGTCTTCTCTTTATCCAAAGCAGGTTTACAAAAAATCTTGATTTTGTTCAGAATGAATCAAATAAATTAGGCCTGATTGTTAATATAAACAAAACAAAGGTTGTTATATTTGGACAGAAATCTAAATCTTCTAAATATTGGTGTTTAGGCCAAAATAACCTAGAAACTGTGGATTTATATGTTTATTTGGGGATTACCGTACATAAAAATGTAAGCTGGAATGCACATTTCTCTGCTGTTATGGAGAAAGGGAAAAAAACAATGATGGGCCTAGAGAGTTTTAACTATAAATATGGTGGGGAAACAATAGAACCTCTACTGCAAGCCAGTAAAGTTAAATTTAGAATGCAGATCTTATACGGTGTGGAAATCTGGGACTCCAAAGATATGCTAAGTATCTCTAAACCAGCATTTAAAATACTAAGGAAAATAATGGGCATAGGGAACTCATGCCCTGTAGCATATATTCAATCAGAATTAGGTCTGACGAACATATTGGCACTTGTAGATTCTAGGAAAATTAACTTTTGGCTGAGACTCCATAAAATACCTAGAGATGCACCAGATCATAATTGTTTGATGGAGAAAAAGAGATGGCAAGATCTTGGTATTAAAAACAACCTTTTGTATGATAATATGCTACAAAAATTGAACATGTACAATTGTTCAGTTTTAAAGAGAAGGCTAGATGGGGGATATTAATTAGTCATAATTATAATAAATATATTATCAAAAAGACTATATTAGAATAAAATTGATGAGACAACCATTGGTAATTCCGTGTACACTAGGTGGTTCGCAAAGAATAATGTGGGGTTTGGTTTTAAGACCTACCTGAGGATTTTGGAGAATCATGAACTATGGAAAAAACTTTATTAGATATAAATTCAAATGATTTCCAAGTAATATTTTATTTGTTAGACATAACAAACCAAATAAGGAACTGGAAGATTGCAGTTGTCCATCTGGGGGCAAACAGAATTTAAATCACGTAATTTGGAATTGCCCATGGTATTAGAAAGAAAGGAGTTATTGGTTTGCACTCTATATGAGTGATTTATATAATATAGATAAAGAATTGTTGAAAGTTATTTTGCTGCATACTGCAGATGAATAGACCATGCTATCAGCAAAACCAGGAAACAAATGCTGGAGGCAAATCAATTGTGATGTATTTAATTGTAGTTTTCAATCTAGGATAACTCTGACATGCTTTATTGATTCATTGTCTGTTGGACATCCTATGTATTGTATTATTTTGTATTATATGTATGTATGTATTGTTTCTTTTAATATTTCATGATCCTTTTTGTATGCATTGTGAAGGCTAATGTGCCATACAATAAAATTGTTCATTCATTCTATCTCTTAATTGAGGAGGAGGATCTGCAGCTGGGGTCTCAGGTTCTTTCCATGGCCACAGTCCCCAAGTCAAATGACAAGTGTCACGTCCATCATCTCTTCCCCTTTCTGGCACCTGTGTACCTCATGGTCACTTGCTGTGTCCCCCCATGGCACAGAAGGACCACTAGCAGTGACATCACCTCCACCTCTCTGAGCTGACTTCTTGTATTCCTTCCCCTCACAGTGGTGCCATTCTCTAAGGTGGGTGTGTTGCCCATGACTGACCAAGGCATTTGTGGATCACTAGAAGAGAGAGAGAGAGAGGACTGACAGGATATGATGACTGTGTTCTTTCCCTGAGTGCTTCGGAGTGGACATACTGTACAGATGTGACAGCCAGGATGCAATGCAGCAATGCTGCAGAATATTACAGAATGCTGCAGTTTACTGCAGGGGCCATTGTAACTCAATGGCAAATAAGCCCTTTTGTCATGCAGAATTTTGTGACATGTCATTACTGCAAGTTACCACTCTCCATTGGGGCTGACTCCACAGTATGTCAGTGCTTCGGTCCAGGTTATCTCATTTAAAGCTGTGGTCAATTTATGTTTGCCTTTTCCTTCATTTTCTGTCAGGCTGTCTGCACTATATCGGGACTCTTATTTCATTGCTCTCTCTCTCTCTCTCTCTCTCTCTCCCCCTCTGTCTCTCCCTCTGTCTCTGTCTCTCTTTATATGAATGACAAAACACATTTTCTCAAAGTGTGGAATTTGCTGTTTGAAAAGTTAAACTGACTCTCAACAATGCAGTGTACCGAAAGATAAATGCTAGAACAAAGAACTTTCCTATAATCAAACCTGCATGAAAATGCAGTGGTGGTTGCAAATGTATCCAAGAAAATTGTTCTTTCTTTTATTTTTTGTTTTTGGTTTTTTCATTGTTGGGTTTTTATATGCTGTGTTCACTTGGGCTCTGTTGGAACAATACCACAAGTTTTCTACTCACACCTGGTGTAAGCAAGACATACAGGAATCACAAGCTGTAGAATTTGTTTTTTTCTTAGAGGAAAGTAAATACTTAAATGTGTTAAAACTGCCTGTGATAAGTTGCTAGTACTGTACCTGTGGTAGTACTGTACTGAGGGGATATGGTGTTCTATCCCACCCCAGCCAATGACAGCCACTTGACTTTCTTGTACTTCCCTTACCCCATCTGTAAAATTGCTTTGAAACAGATCCCACACTGAAAATGAGATGCTTCTCGGTTGGGTTTTATTGACAGGCAGCTCAGCTGGTGCTGCCAGGTGCCTCCTTGGTGACAAACTGTACCTGCATGGCAGCACCTTCCCCATACCATCTCATCCACTCCATGCAGAGGGGGGAAAAGGATATGGGTACCTGTTCATATGATCAAATGCTGCATATCTGCATAAATTACAAATAAACCTACCTGATGACTGAAGTAGCACAGCTGCCTGAACTTAGGCCTGCTTTCAAGAGTCTAGGGACAGCTGAGATCGTACAATTCTTTTTTATTCTTTGCTAACTGGGTAAGACCCACTAGGCACAAGGCCTACTTAGAGAAGTGACTAGGAAGCACAGGGAGGTTAAGTGACTTGCTCAGGGTGACACAGTATGCAAGTGGAGGTTGTGGGTATCAAATCCAGATCTGTTGTAGCAAGTTCATTCATAACTCATTGCTGGAAGCTCCAGGCTATTCTGCAGATACTGCACTTAAAATGAGATGCTTCATGGTTGGTCTGTTTACTGTTAAGACAATCAGATATTTCAGATTAATTCAGCAAAGTGAGGGGCCACATGAGGAAGACCTTGGATACACAACCCATGAGATAAATTTGCTTCCATACTCCTGCAGCTCACAAGCTGGACCTGGCACTAGAAAGGCTGTTTTGAGAGTAAAATGAATACTCTAATGTGATCAAACTTCCTTTGATAAGGTGCTAGTATCGTATGTCGGAGGTACGCTTTTCGAATCTCACCCCAGCCACTGACAGTCACTTGACCTTCCAAGTGCTCCACTCATCCCCAGCTGTAGAATTGGGTTGAAGCAGATCCCACACTAAAAATGAGATACTTCTCAAATGGGCTGTTCTGACAGGCAGCTTAGCCAGTGCTTCAAGATGCCTCCCCCAGTGGCAACAGACCCGAGTGTCAGTATACTGAAAGAGAAACCCTAGCATTTTATCAATAGTTTATTGGATAGAGTTTCTATTTCCTGATAACCAAATGTGCATGGAAATTCAGTGATGGTTCCAAACTGCATTGTTTTTCCATATATATTTCAGTACAATGGGGTTCTGTTGGAACATTAGCACAACTTTTCTACTCAGACCTGGTGAAAACAAAACATTCAGGAATCATAGACTGTAGGAAGGTTGTTTGTTATGGTGAAATACTAAAATGGGCTAAAACTACCTTTCATAATGTGCTAGTATTCAACCTAGGAGATTTGGTGTTGGAATCCCAACATAGCCACTGAAAATCACTTAATTTCCCTGTATTTTACTCACCCTCAACTGTAAAACTGGATCAAAGCAGATCCCACACTGCAGAAATTCTGGTCAGAGCCAACACAGATCCATCAGCACTATAAGGGACCGACATAAAGAGTGTGAATCTAACTGAGTGATGGAAGGGGATAGGAGATCTGCCAGAGACTGTAATGGGCTGGTGCAATTGCCATATCAATGGCAAGATTTGTTGTTTGTGAAGGAGCCCTCTGGGAGGAAAAAAAATGGGAAAACTCCATCACTGAGTTACATTCACACTCTTTGTCTCGGTCCCTTATAGTGCTACTGTAGCTGTATTGGCTCTGACCAGAGTTTGTTTGGTGTGGCTGCCACCCACCCCCACCCTTGCCCTGTACTGATCCAGTGGTGGTAGCATACCATTTTACCAGCTGGTCTCCTGGGTGACATACAAGTACAGGGAACAAGGAACTACAGTTCTATATAGTCCTCCTCTGTGTGACCTGTGTGCGGTCCCAATTCCAGCAGTTGGTGAGAGAAAAAACTGCACATCGATCCCCCATCCTCATCCATGTAGCCTCCCAGTAACCTCCCAGTAAGTGTGTGTGGTTGGTCCCAGTACCAACAGTCAAGAAAACAGAGAGCAAGTGGGAGACAGAGTGCAGCCCTGAGCATTAGTATCACATCTTCCATGGCAACCAACAAGCACCAATATGAATCAGCTGTTAAACTTGATGAATTCTGATTTTAAAAGTCAGTGTGTATTGATTATGGTTTGTGAAACTGAATGATTGTCAATAACATTTTATGTAATTAGCTTTGTAAAATGAGTAGTCCAAGTGTATTTTTTAAATGTTTTAAAAATTGAGGCATTGATCATGAACATGTGCACTAGAGCCAACCTTACATGAAAATTGAACAGCACTACTGCACATGCTCATATTTAAAGTTCCATTTTTGAACATTTAAAAATTACACTTAGGCTTCCATTTTGTAAATCTAAGTACATATATTGACACAGAAGATCACGTAGTTTCAGAAACCATAATCCATACATAATGACTTATAAAGTTGGCGTTTGTCCGGTAATGAGTTTAACAGCTGAATGGCAGTGCCTGATGGCATTCCAAAGGTAAGAGAAAGTTGCTATTCATACCACTCTGCATTCCAGGATCTGGAAAACAGTTGCAGAAGTACTATTTTAGCATAAAACACACATTTTCACATATTATTTCAATACAGATGATAACACAAATATTTTTAAAAATTCCTGATTATAATAATAGCTATATGGTATGACCAGGGGTTAGATTGACAGTCATTTATTCACCCCCTTGGGGCAATATGGCACTTGGCATCTTGTACCATATTACACCCCTTGAGGGTGATTAACAGACTGCTAATCTAACCCCTGGTCATACCTTATTGTTTAATTACACTAGTATCATCCAGTTGCATAAAAGGTGTGACTACATTTGTTTAAATAAAGTATTTCTTTCCAGAGGTCTAGGCAGGACCATTCCACTATATGAGGCCACTCTGAAGTATTGCAGCCTCTGCTGGAGACAGAGGGTTTGGGTATTTACCCCAGTATTTAACAAAGAGCTCCTCCCTCCCTCAAGTGTGTAGGTTGGCCTTTCCAGTGCCAGGGACTGGAGCACTAGTGTCTTTCACTGCATAAGAGTTGGGGTAACAAAAGAAATCCATGTATTTTGTATACACTGGCAAGCCAGTGTGGACAGTATGTCAATCTATGTTAGATATAGTTCCCAGCCTTCATCTCACATGTCCACCAGACCCATCAGGAAGGAAAGAGGTGTGCATGGGAACTGTCAATACAGCAGTGTGGCCAGCTCCTGTACCATGCTCATCCAGAACTGCATTAAGATGCCAAAGTTCCAAAAATAATCTTTCTACATACCCAGAGCAGTCTTGCATCTCCTATTTATTGGGAAAACAGTGGGGTTGAACCTGTGGATCACACTTGGAGGACAATATAGGCAGTGAAGAAATTTATACTGCAATTCTTGGATATGTTAATATCAGCAGGCTTGTATGTAGTTGCAGCACAGTGCCCCAGCATTCATCAGATGAGTGTCCCCAAATCTCTGTCCCACTGGCACTGAACTTTGATGTTCATAGAAAGGTTTGGAAGGAGTGCTCTATCTTGTTTGGTCAGTTTAGCAAATAGCCCCATAGCAGACTCCCTCAATTTGTAGGTGGCTTATTCCAGAGTGTCTATCTGCGAGGTCCACACTGGGTCCCTGTTCAAACTTCTGCTGAATTTGCCCCACCTGCAACTATCTGTAATGGTGGGAGTTCAGAAGGTATATACTTTTCTGCAACTTGTTAAACAGGTGGAAATCATCTCCTGAGCACAAATCCCCCAAGCATCTAACCTCTAGGGCCTTCAACTCCTTGAGTTTGTCCTCCAGCTCTAGAAGAAATTCTGGGTTGTCAGCAATTGAGACCATCAAAGTCTTGTTCTCTCTTGCCCCCCATTGTTTCCTGATGTCCTCCTAGGACTCAAACGCATATCTCACCAGCAGATTTGGGAACTCACTCTGGTTGTGTAAGCTCGTTTGTCCCCTGAGGTCAGATATACTGAGAGCTGCCCTTTACACCCCTTTTCTTCTAACCCCAGCCAGCTTGCTGCCTCCCCTCTGTTCATCCAGTCCTACATTATATACATATCTTTGCTGAATGGAAGTGTGATACACTTTGACATCAGGGAAATGGAGGCCTCCCTGATCTATCCCACTTTTCGGCCTTTGTATGCTCATTCTGGTTCTCTTTCCTTGCCATATGAAGCCAGTGAACCACTTCTCCAATTGCTTTGTGTCCTCTCTAATGGGTCCCATGGGCATCATCTGCAAACGTAAAGCAACCGGGGCAGAACATTCATTTTTATCAAGTTAATGTGGCCTAGCCAAAAAAATGGGCAAATCACTCTACTGTTTCAAATCTGCCAATATAGTGCTCGTCAGTGTTTAACATTTATAGTGCACAAACTATTCAGTTCCTTTCCCACCTTATTCCACAGATATGTCATTGATATCTGCACCACTTTGTCTCTCACCCACAGCTGGCTGAAGGGTCCCTTATAACCATGAGTTCTCACTTATGAACATTTAGCTTATTGTCAGGTAAAGCAATAAAGTCATTTATTACCCTAAGAGAGCTGGCATAGACTCCCAGGGATTACTGACAAAGAGGAGCAGGTCATCAGCATAGAGAGTGGTTTTGTGCTGCCTTCCAGTACTTCTTGGGATCCCTGAAATCTCCCACATTTCCCAGACTTTTATAGCCAGTCGCTCAATAGCCAAAGAAAAAAGCAATGGGGACTGCGGTATCCCTGTCTTGTGCCACAGAACAGCTTGAATTCCTCCAGCAAGCCCACATTTGCCAGCTCTCAGGCCTTTGGATCTTTGTACAAAAGCTTTGCCATATTCTCAAAGTCCTCCCCCGACCAAAACTTCCCCAGTACCCCAAACACGTACACTGATTTAATCCAGTCAAAGGTTTTCTTGGCATCCATCGATAGCACAAGTGCTGTACCCAGATGCCGAGACCCCCCCATGCACCACATTCAATAGCCTTCACATTCTGTGGTATGACAGCCTGCCCTTCACAAAACCTGTTTAGTCCAGGTGCATGATCTTTGGGAGTACCTGCTCTAGGCATCATGCCATAACATTGGCAACCATGTTGAGGTCACAATTAAGGAGAGATATGAGCTGGTAGGAAGACACTCCAGGGGCACAGAAAGTTATGGCAATATCTTCTTCCAGAACCCTGGGAACTCACAGAGATGGAGATTGTTTTTCCAATTATACTTCTCCTGGTGATCTAGCTGCCCCTGGAGGTCTTCCATTTCTTTTTCTAGTGCTGCCATTTTGTCTGGTATAAGCATCTGCACAACTTCCAGCTAGAATACCCACCGCCCCATCTTGGTCAAAGGAGGCTAGCACACTATAGAGAGATTTCTGAAAGCTTGGCTGCCAGGGTAGTAAAGTTAAGGAGTCACACTTCCAGAACCTGCTCTGTGAACATGCGACCCAGTGCACCGATTTCCACCACCGACAGTGAGATTCATCCAGTGCCTACCGGCAGTACTGCCCCATTGTATGCTGATCGAAAATCAACACCTCTACCACAAATGACAGTACAGTGACCCAGCGACAGGTCTCTGTACAGTCACCGCGGGCACCCGGCACTGTTTTCTTGTGGTCTTGCACCCCCTCCCTGAATCAAGTCTGACACCGAGTTGATCATATTAAGTCCATGAGAAGAAAACACAGTGTTCTTGGATGAATTTATGCAGACCGCAATTGCAGCTGACATAAATCCATCACTGCAGCGTCGGTCGACAAGACATTTGTCGAACCGGCGTCATAGAGCCGCTGCCTCTGACATCTTTATGTTTGCTTTTGTGGATGCCCGCAGTCGCTTCACCAGAGCATTCACCAAAAATTCATCCATGGTCTATAGCTGGTGCTGCTACCCACTTTGGGAAGGTTATATTAGGTTTTGCTAATGTTATTTATTTATTATCTAAATTGTCAAGAGGAAGCACAGATTGAGAGAAATGTGTCTAACCCACCAGCTGCTCACTGGCATCCTCCAGGAAATGAGATTTTCATATACTGCATTTCTGGACCCTAAGGTGAATCACAAGTTAGAGGTGCTGTTGCTGCGGTAGGAATCTGACTGACACAGTGCAGCAGCATGTAGCAAGTAATTTCTGGGACATGAGAAAAAAGGGAAATTAGATTTTCCTATTGTGCATTTCTGGGCACTGAAGTGAATCACAGGTTAGAGATGCTGTTAATGTTGTGGGAGACTGACACAGCACTGCACAGTGTCATTTAGCAAGATTTGGGGACATGAGAAAAAATGGGAAATGAGATTATTGTGCATTGCATTTCTAGGCACTAATGTGAATCACAAGTTAGAATTGCTGTTGCTGTTGTGGGAGACTGGCTGATACAGCACAGTGCAGCATCATGTAGCATGATTCTGGGACATGAGGAAAAAATGGGAAAAGCTGAGATTTTCATACAGTGCATTAATGGGCACTAAAATGTATTACAAGAATTACATGAAAAAAATAGGGGAAACTAGACTTTATGACCTAAGGTGTTTCATTACCATGGCACAGCATCAAAGCCCTTGACTTGGGTTGTGCCTCCCTACAGGCGGGGCAGCTTCTCAGCATTGCTGCCGCCCACCCACATCTGCTCCATGGCTGAAACATCAAGAGCCCTTGCTGCAGCATCTAAGCCCTTGACTCAGGCTGTGCTTCCCTACAGGTGGGGTGGCTTCTCAGCATCACTGCCACCCCCCCCTGCCATATCTGATCCATGGCTGAAACATCAAGAGCCCTTGTTGCAGCATTTAAGCCCTTGACTCGAGCTGTGCTTCCCTACAGGTGGGGTGGCTTCTCAGCATCACTGCCATCCACCTGCATCTGCTCCATGGCTGAAACATCAACAGCCCTTACTGCAGGTACTGTCCCGAGCATCTAAGAAATTTAAATTTTGGTGCTCACAAGTTGGCAGCTCCCAATTGGCTGCAGCACACTAGTCCGCTCCACTGATTAGCTGGACAGCTTGCTGCAATTGTCTTTCTCCAGACTGTCTGTGTTCTGGCTTATTTTAATTAGTTTTACAGTACAGTTCCTAGGATTTACAAAGTGCACAGACTTGCCTGAATTTTTGTATTGCCTGATTTTGTAGTGTGCCTTGCCTTTCAGTTAAAGTTGCTATATCCTGTTCTTTCCAGTTAGAACTGTGAGTAGCATTTCTTTTTAATTAATCCAAATCTATCTGTTTAGAACTGTGTTTCTAGCATTGCCAATTAATCCTGTTAAAATCTGAATCCATCTGTTTAAAACTGTGTTACTAGCATTGTGAATGTTAATCTTGTTAAATCCGAATCCATTTGTTTAGAACAATGCTTAGTCACTGATTTATTTCTTCTGAATTCCTAAGCTATCTGTTCTAATTGAAAGTGATAAATTGACCATACAGAGCCCCTGTTCTTCTTCTCTACCACCATTTTTTTTCTTTTTCTTTCTCTCTGTGTGTCTAAGAAACTATCCCCTGCTTTGTCTGCACCAGATATCTTATCTTTACTCCTAATTTCTCTCTGCTAACCTACACTTCCGCCATTTTCCTTTGGCACCCCCCTTCTTCTTCTTCCTCTCTGTTCTTTCTCTCTCTCTCTCTCTCTCTGTCTCTCTACTGATGGTGCCTAACCATCTGTCCCTTCCCAGACTCTCCTCTGTTCAGAATTGAACCCTACCCTCTGATAAGTGCCCCTTTGTGCTTCTGGCCTCCTCCAACCTCCAACAGCTCACTGTAATTCTACCTTTCACCACCCCCCACTCTCCCTTGTTACATTCTCACTAATGTTCTCCTTTTTTTTCACAGCATCTAAGCCCTTGACTCGGGCTGTGCTTCTCTACAGGCGGGGCAGCTTCTCAGCATCACCACCACCTGCCCACATCTGCTCCATGACCAAAACATCAAGAATCCTTGCTGCAGGTATGGTCCTGAGCTTCCAAGAAACTGAAATTTTGGCACTCGCAAGCTGGCAGGTCCTGACTGGCTGCATCACGCTCCTCCACTCCAATGATTAGCTGGACAGCTACAGTAGCTGCGACTGTCTTTCTCCACACTGTCTGTGCTATGGCTTATTTTAGCTAGTTTTACAGTACATTTTGTCCTGTCCACCCACTCCTGGCCCAACCTCTATTAAGTACAGTAAGTCCCATCCACTACCTTCTGACTCACTCTACCAGTGGCACACGATCACGCCCCACCCCTTAAAGGTCCACTTCAAATTACAGGGGACTTACATTCCCCAACAGACTAGTCAACCTAAAATGTTACCTGACAAACTATCTCTGTGCCTGCTCACCTTAGCCTGTCATGGCACGCTAGGGGAAACTCCTCTCTGCCTGACTGCACCTTGGATAAGTACATACCCACTGTCGGTATATGAAACCTACACTTGCAATTTTGACAATTGCTCTAACAGGTCACCCCCTCCTGACCCACATGACCTCTGAAAAACCCTACCACTCACTAGTTATAATGCATCGCTCATTAGCCCTACCTTACTTCAATATGTATACCCTAAAGCAAAGGCAGGAGAGAGGTGATATGATCGAAACATTCAAACACCTTAAGGGCATTAACAAGGTGAAAGAGTCTAGCATGTTTCAATATATGAAAAATGGCAGGACAAGTGGACACAACATGAGATTAGAGGGAGGCCGATTAAGGGGTAATGTGAGGAAGTTCTTCTTCACAGAAAGGGTGGTGGATTCATGGAACAGCCTACCTCAGGAAGTGGTGGATATGAATATAGTGCAGGGCTTCAAACAGGCATGTTATAGGCATATGGGAGCAATACAGATGAGTATGAATAGATAGGCCACTGACAGAGCAAAGGCCGATGGCACATTCTTAAGGTAGAAAAAGAAATGGGCAGACTGGATTGGCCTTGCGGTCCTTTTTTTGCAATGAACTTCTATGTTTCTACATTTCTATGTACTTATTACCTCCTCCCAACACCGCTGGGGGGGGGGGAGTCAAAGGTGAGGTCACACAGACACCAAGTCTTTCACCTTAAAGCCTTCCTCAAACATCTTGTCTTGCTGCTGCTGCTGCTGCTTATCTCAGGTAACATATGACCTAATCCTGGCCCACCCCAACCAACTTTTATGAAACCCGGTAGCTCTGCCACTCTCTCTCTTGCAAACATCATTGTCTACAGTCTACTATCTAAACTAGATTCCCTCACTGCCCGGGTCACCCAACACAATCCAGACATACTATCTGTTGTTGAAACCTGGCTGTCCCCAAAGATCCAAGACACTGTCATATCCTTACCTGGCTACACAGTCTTTAGGCTAGACAGACTTAATAAGAAAGGAGAAGAATGCACTCTACTTAAAAGACTCCATCAAGGGACATGTCATCTCCCTTCATAGCCTCAAGTATGACTTTCAGTTACTAGCCATCAAGATATATTATGGTGCTCTCAACAAGGCTCTGACCATTTTATCAGGGTATATTCCACCCAAACTAGCTAAACAATTTCTCTCCTCCCTCCTCAACTGCATTAACTTCCTTGGTAGTAGGGTGAAGTCATTTTACTTGGGGACTTCAATCTCAACTGGTTGGCCCCCAGTGCAAACTACTATAAAGATGCAATTGCAGCTGCCAACCTAGAAAAACTGGTACAGTCACCCACCAGGTTTAATTAAAAGTTGGGGAACTCAGCTCTCCTGGACTGGGTTCTCACCAACTGGCCTGATCATATTCACAAAACTGAAGTCCTCCATGACTCCATTAGTGATCACTCCCCTGTCCTGTCCCTCTGGTCGAACAAATTTAAGAAACCACCCCTGAAATTCATGGTTAACCGGGTCCTTCTACCTGGTCATCTAGGCCCTCTAAAAGAACACCTGTGAACACTGGACTGGTCACCAATCGACACCATGCAGGACATAGACACCACGCTTGAATACTTTATTACATCCTTCATCGCAGTCTATGACGTTCATGCCCCACTCAAAAAGCGTATGATCAGGGGTACAATTAACCCCTAGTTGACCCAGAACCTCCTCGAACAGAAGAAATCTTGTGACTTGCTCTGGTATTGCCCAAAGGCTACTAACACCCCAGTGGATATCTAGGCCTACAAAACAGTGCAGAATGTCTGCACTAGAGCCATTTGCAAACCAAAAACCACCTACTACCAGAACATCCTTACTTGCACCTGGAAGGATGGGAGGAAGTTCTGGGAAAGCCTCTCTGAGATTATGGGGAATGCTCCAAGAGTACTCCCACATTGCTCAACATTAACGGCACTATCACCCTTGATAAAGTCACCATTGCTGATACAGTACCTTTAACACCACCTTCTCTGATCTAACTCATGTGATCCCACCTAACTTTTTCAATCCAGTACCAGCCTCTACCCACCATGACAGCCCGCATGGAACTATGCAACAACACCCTTTTCACTTTAAGGCAATCTCAGAGGAGCTAGCCAAAAAGCAGCTTCTCAAGGTGCTTATTAAGACCAGGTACAGTGGAGACTCACTGGATTTAAAACTAATTTCACTCACCAGTAATGAAATCCTGACGCCCTAACCAAAATTCTTAACCGCTCCCTTATGCTTTCACAATTCCTATGCAAGTTAAAATCTGCTGTGGTCACTCCTATTCACAAAAGTGGTGATGCCACTCTCCCAAGCAACTACAGACCAATCTCCATATTACCCCCCCTCTCCAAGGCATAAGAAAGGATTGTTACTGACCAGCTTGTAGACTATCTGGAAAAGAACGACCTCCTGAGTCCTCAGCAACGTGGATTTTGCAAAGGTCACAGCACCACAACAGCACTCTTAGATTTCATATCCTACAGCTATCAAACACTAGATCAGAACCTCTCAGTCAGTGCCACCTTTATTGATCTGACAAAGGCGTTTGACACTGTCAGCCACTCCCTACTGACTAGACAGCTATCATCCCTAGGACTTTCTCCCGAAGCCGCTAACTGGTTTCAGAGCTACCTTAGAGACCACTCTCAGCTGGTCAAAATTGGAGATACTATCTCATCATCCTGCCCTGACCGATCGGGTGTCCCCCAAGGATCTATCCTGGGCCCCTTATTATTTAGCATCTTCCTGAATGGACTCCCTGCCTCGTGTGAAGACAGAATACTTCTGTATGCGGATGATGCTGTCATTTTCACAAGTCACTCAGACATTTCTCTCCTTCAACTACAACTACAGCGTAGCTTTGCAGAAGTTCAGTCCTGATTCAGGTCCCACAAGCTCGTTTTAAACTATTCTTAAATTAAATCAATGCTGTTTCATGGCACACACAGCAAACACAAATGCCAACAGCTGATAATCAAAAATAGTGTTGACTCAGCATAGGAACAGGTTGAAAACTTCAAATACCTGGGCATGACCCACGATTGCACATTATCATATGCCGTGCACATTTAAAACATTGCCAAAACTGTTAATTCCCACATAGGACTTTTATATAGACACAGGCACTGTCTAACCCATGAAGCCCTGAAGATTGCAATACAGAGCTCGGTAATATCACTTATTGACTATGGACTCATAATACTGACACTGCCCTGAGGCGCATTGCCCTAGCTCTTAACAAAGCCTGTTGACTCCTCACCTCAGGCCTCAACTCACACACACATGTGATTTATATGAGCAGACAAACTGGCTTCAACTATCTGGGAGAATAAAGTATCAAACCTGCATTCCTGCAAAGAAGGTGTACTTGGGCCTCCTGCCCCCGTGATCAGTCATTACTGTCCCCTTATTGCCCCATGTGCACAACCAGGAGTTCTGTAAACCTGGCCTTCTCTGTCCCCTGCTGTTGGACCTCACTAGGGCAGCACTCTTTCAAAGCAAGGGCTCCAAACTGGTACAACTCACTTTCTCAGGACATCAGTAACACCTCGAATCTAAGTCCCTTTAAGTGCAAACTTCATCAGCACTTGGTGACTTGTGCCATCTGTGACTGCCCCTTCTAAAAACCCCTGCTCTCCAGAGCATCCACCTGAATGTGTCACTTTTCCCTCTCCCTGTCCCTCACAACCCTGATACCCTGCAGTGTTCCATGTTCCTGTCTTCCACACTGTCCTCTTGGCCCCTTTACAAGGCCTAATACTGACAATGCTTCTGGCAGCTCTTGTTTCTGTTAACATTTGCAATATTAATTTTGCTAAACTATTTGACTGTTTAGCTCTTTACTGTAATAACTATTTGCTATTATTTGTTTACTTGTTATAATAATAATAATAATAATAACAATAATAATAATGTTATTTCCATAGCACAATTCAGATACAAAAGTGCTTTACATATAACATTTTAAACAATTCAATAAAACCACAAAACATATACAACAACATCAGTTAAAAACTTACAATTCAGAAAATATTAAAAGCTTGTTTAAATGTGTCTTTAAACTGGTCTTAAAACTCTCCATGGTCTCACACTTTCTGATCTGATGAGGTAGAGATTTCCACAAGGATGGCGCCACGAACATAAATGCCCTTGCACCTCTTTACATGACATGGAACCTTTGTAAAAGAGCCTGTTTGACTCAAAGGTGTATCTCCAAAACATAAATAAATAAAATAAAAATAAATAAATAGGTGGGAGAGAGTTACACCCCCACCATGGAGTTCTGTCATTCTCTCAAACAGTGTTTTCTAGCTTGACAGCAGCATTTGGATGGTGGCCTCCATGGACACAACTCTGTGTCTGAGGTCCCCCATCTCAATGCGGAGTTGTGCCACTTCAGATCTTGAAGGGGGAGAATCTGCACCTGAGATCTCAAATTCTCTCCTTGGCAACAGCCCCCAGGTCCTGCTGCAGGTCACATTTTCCATATCAATTCCTCCCTGCAGGAAAGGTGGACCTCGCCTTTACTTTCTGTGTTGCTCCCCCTTCCCGTAGCACTGAAGGACTATTAGGAGTGATACCACCTGCTGCACCCCTGTCAACCGCCATCTTGTATTCCTCCCACTCACAGCAGTACCTTACTCTAAGGTGGGTGTGTTGCCCACCAGTGCTCAAGTGGCAACCCCATTTACCATGCTGAACTGTCTGGTACAGTTTGCACATCACAATACTGTTGCAGTGGGGTCCAATCAAAAATTCCAAAACTAGGGACTTGTGCTGCTACCTGTGGGATGTGCCAGAGGTGGATGGTCTCAGGGGCTACTCCTCACATGGATCAGCCAGTGGTGGCAGAGGTACCACAGAAAGGGGGACACAGGAGGTTTATCACTTGCAGGTTCTTCCAGCAGTGGAACACCTGATACTTGCTGCTGCTACTACACTCTAGGTGGAAGAGTCCTGCAGACAAAAAAGCCATTGCTATTACAGGCTTCCTGCTGGTCCTTCTTGCGACATCTGGTGCTGCTGGTGCCACCCTAAAGGAGTCCACCTAAAGATGTCGACTGAGTGACTGTCCTTCTCTCTTCCTTTTCCTTACTGTGGCACCCACTCCTCCCTCTCACCTCTCCAGCTCCACTCATTTTTATTTAAAATAAAAAGGTATGAAAAGTAAAAATAACACAAAGAAAGTGAATTTGGAAAAGGCAGAAAAATGGGAAAAAAACAAATTATAAATAATAACCAAATAATAATTCACAGAAGTAGAGCATCTGGACACAGAAATAAAAGGAAAGTATTGACAGATTACTAGAAAAAAGGGTTCCATGTCATAACAGCGATCGCAAAACAGTGATTGCTATTATGGCAAGTGTATATTACCGAAAAGCAAATCAGCGATATACACTTTAAGGTGACCTGACATCCTGATATGAAAAAGTGTTTTTGCTGGGGAGCTGTGCCCTCGGCACCTCCCTCAGGGGCTTTCCCCACACCCCTGATCTATAATTCTCAACTCCAGGGGTGTATGTCAGGAGGGGCCAAAATCCAGATGTCAGGAAATTATTAAGTGCTGCAGCTCGCAGCTGCAGCAAAATGCAACCCGCTCCCTGTCTTGAACCTAGTACCTGCTCTGCCACAGCTAGCCTTCTATAGCACCATGCCACACTGCTAGCTCAGCAGCAGCAGGTACTCCAGTCCCTGACAACACCTTCCCTGTCCCTCCACTTCCCCTTCATTATTCCCCCCTTCCATTCGCCCATCCCCATAGTCACTGTCTCATACCCTCACTATTCTGCAGGGTAGCCCAGAATAATAGCACACAAAATGAGTCACTATTTTTGTAGTCGCTCATTTTGGGTCACTATTATTATGTGATGCCGAAATAAGTACAGAAATGTAAAGAAAATAGGACATAAACCACAGAAAACCCTTCCTAGTAAACTACAAAGCAAAGAGAAGATGTAGAAAATACAAACAGAAAGCTCAAATGGTTAAAATTTTTAAATTGCTTTTCAATGCTCAAAAAGCAGCAGATCTACATGCTTTCACTTACTCAAACAAACTACAAAATGAAAATGAAGGATGCGGTGTAGATAGATCTGTATCATGTGACCTGCAGGAACTGTTGCATATCAGCTACAGCCTTTTACTTAGGAAACTTAGTCTGAATTCACTATAAAACAATGTCTAAGAAGAAGATACATGTGATGTGCTAGCTATGTTTTTGAAGTCGAAGTTGCCACAAAATGGCCAACTTCACGATGTACTTTCAGAAGTCGAAGTCAATGACTTCACTGGAACTTCATGATTAAAGTAAAACTTTGCTGCATCTCTAGAAGTGGAAGCAAAATCTGACATGTGGGGCTGCTGCTAGATACCGATACATGCTCATGCAGCACTGCATGCATGCACATTAAGTCATTGCATGCCAGCAAGCACCAGGGAGAAAATGGTTAAAAAACCCACTGGATAGTGGGATAATGACTCACATGCTGCAGACTCTTCACTGACAACCAGGCACCCACCTCTTGGATAGACATGGGCGAAGTGTCCCCAGTTCGCTCCGTGAAGTGATTTGTGGAGTGAGAGCAAATTCGCGAGTGCCCGCACACGACGGAGTACGGTTATAATGGGTAACGCAAAGTCCATTGAAACAATGACTTCGTGTTACTCCGCCTTCCCAAACCACTACTCCACCAATTCTTAAGGCAAAGTACATTGAAAACAGTGTACTTCGCCTCACTTTGACTTGCTTTTAAGCTCCAAAGGTGACTTTTGCAGTGATACATGGGATTTCTGATCACATGGGCTCTAGATTGTTCGGCATAGCCTCAGTTCGGGGTAGTGTGTGTAGGAAGCTGTAGAAGACAGTCTGCTCTGAGAGCTCTCTGCTATTCAAACCTTCTAAGAGCTGTTAAAAAAGTCTTTTTGAAGCTTTTTTTGCTGAAACTTTAGTTCATTGATTGTTGGAAACCCTCCTGTGCTCATATCATGAAGCATTTATTGTTTGTGCGTGGATTTTGAATGTTAATGTACAACATTCAGTCTGTGTACTGAGAGACAGTGGAAGTGTGCTTTGGGGGTGGAGCGCATCTGTGGTATAGCTAGATTAACTTGGAGAAAAAGACAGTTCTTTCTGTTTTGGTGATATTTTTCTTATAACTGTGTTAATGTACACACAGTAATATTTTCAATCATTCTTGCCATTTTTTTGCTGATTCTTGTGGTGCATCAGTGCATAATTTTAGTTTGTTTAAAATGTGTGGTTATATTACTGAAGTTTTCAATTTGCTACACATTACTTAGTGTGCGTGTGAGTATGTTTGTGACACGTGTCATCAAATCAGACACCTTTTATTGTGCCACATAGTAATTTCAGCAATGTGAACCTGCTATCCACTGCAGTGGTGTGATTTTTGTACTTCTTTATGGTATCTTTACTGGTACTAGTACTAGTGACTGTTACTGCAGAAGTGCAGTACACTGCCCTCCCCGGTCCGCCCCATCTGGCAAAGGTATTCTTTTCCAGATTTGAATATCTGATGGTGAGCACTGGTTAGGCGTTGTGCCTTTGTGACTGCATCTCTTCAGTGCACAGTGCAATCTTAATCTGTCTGTGCATTTGCATCTCTTTAGGGCCCAATCTACATCTGTAACTTAAGTCACAGTTGCTTCTTTGGCTTCCATTCAGAGTACAGGACAGGTTTGGTGCATAATTCTGCATGAACATTGTACTCATTAATATGCATTTTTAAGTCAGGCCCATCATCACGAGTCACTCATGATATAAATCACGTTCTTTATCAGCACTGTCACAAATGCAGTCACAAATCATGATTCACGATCATGTCATGAATCACAACATAATTTTTTTTACTAATTACTTGGATGTATTGTAAGCCTGTTTTGTAGTATCTTTCCAGGTTTCACCACCCCACATTGTACTCCTTGATATGTGTTATTAAGTCTGGGAGTTTTAAGCTACAGCTCATTGGGGAAGTACAGCCGTAGGCATTCGCGTTCCCAATAAAGTTTCATATTGGTTATCTCACACCATTGACATCAAATCACATTCTTCATTATCACAGTTACAAATGCAGTCACAAATCCCGATTCACGATCATGTCACGATTCACAGCGGTAATTTTTTTCTAGTTACTTGGATGTATTGTAAGCCTGTTTTGTAGTATCTCTCCAGGCTTTACCATCCTACCATTGTGCTCATTAATATGTGTTTTTAAGTCTGTGTCCCGCGGAGTTTTGTGCTGCAGCTCATCGGGGAAGTACAGCCATAGGCACTCATGTTCCTTCCTGTACAGCATCTGAGTTATAGTACTGTAAGTAGTGGTGGGCGAAGTGGCCCCAATTAACTCCACGAAGTGATTCATGGAGAAACATGGAACCCAAGGAGTACTCCACAATGTGAAGTGGAGTACTTCGCTTCATAATGAGGAACGCAAAGTCCATTGAAACCAATGACTTTACGTCATTCTGCCTTCCCCAAACCACTTCTCTACCAATTTTAACACAAAGTACATTGAAATCAATGTAATTTGCGTCACTTCGCCTTGTAATTGAGCTCCAAATGAAATTCTGCAGTGATTCATGGGATTGCAGGTCACATGAGCTCTAGATTGTTCTGCACAGCCTCGGTTCTGGCCTGGGTAGAGCATGTGTTGCAGTAGCTGGAGAAAGTTTGGTCTCAGAGCTCTGCAATTCAAAACCTCTAAAAGCTGTTTAAAATGTCTTTTTGAGTCATTTTGTTTTGCTCAAAATTTACTACATCAGTTGTAGGAAACCCTTTTTTATGTTTTTCCCCTATTATTTAACCAGGTGAGACACACTAAGCTGAAAGCTTGTTTACAGGTGCAACCTGGGAGCACAGGGAAGTTAAGTGACTTGCTTAGGGTCACACAATATATGCAAGGGGGGCTGTGGGATTCAAACCCAGGTCTCTAGATCTGCAGCTCAGAGCCTTAAACCACTGCACTACACTGCCTCCAGTACTCCTCTTCTGTGCTCATATCATTGAGTGATTATTGTTGTGTGTGGATTTTGAATGTTAATTTAAAATAGTCAGTCTGTGTACTGTGAAGTGTGCTTTGGGGGAGGGGCGTATTTGTGATATAGGTACATCAACTGGGAGAAAAAGGCAGTCTTTCTGTTTTGGTTATATTTTTCTTGTATAATATGTTAATGTACACACAGTAATATTTTCAGTAATTCTTGACTTTTTTTGCTGATTGTTGTGGTGCAGCAGTGTATAATTTGTCTGTTTACAACATTTGGTTATATTACTAAAGGTTTTCAATTTGCTGCGCATTACTTGTAGTGTGTATGTGTGAACATGTGTGTGATGCATGCCATTAAATCAGACTCCTTTTATTGTGCCATAGAGTTATTGCAGCAATGTGAACCTGCTATCCACAGCACCTGCATGAATTTTTTTATACTGCTTTGTGGTATCTTTACTGGTAGTGGATTGTTACTGCCGTGCACTAATCCCCCAACTGGCAAAATGTGTTCCTTTCCAGATTTGGATTTGTGACTTGTGTGCACTAGTTAGGCATTGTTGTGCCTTTTCATATGCATCCCTGAGTGTGCAGCACAACTTAATCCGTCTGTGCATTTGCAGTGCACCATTAACTCTGGGAGACTGCATTTCTTGTTATGCTCTCATTTCACTTTGTCAGCACTGTGGAATTTTCTGGACATAAGACAGTAGCATTTCACCAACACTGGGGAATTTTCTGGACACGAGACAGTAGCATTTTGGGGATGCACATTAATTCTGGTGACTCTGTGTGTGACCACTGCGCGCATGACTGAGTGTGCCATTAATTCTGGGAGACTTTGTATTTCTTCTTATGCTCTCATTTCACTTCCTCAGCACTGGGGAGTTTTCTGGACACAAGACAGTAGCACTTTGGGATGCACATTAATTTTGGCCACTGCGTGGGTTGGGTGCTGCCAATATTGTTGTCATGCCACCTTACTTCCCGTTTAAAGCGGAATGACAATGCAAAGTAATAATAACAAGGCAAAGTGAGCCTTTCCTATGGGGCACTCCGTGTAGCAAAGTGACAGCACTAAGTGGCCACTTCGCATTCACTTCACAGGCGGATTTTAAATTCACTGCATCGCTACTCTTGGACCAGAATCTGAGCCAGTTAGGGAAGTGGAACTCCTGGGACTCACTCCTTAATTGGAACACCATGGAGGAACAAAGGTGGCTAGGTATTACCTGCAGGAGTTAGGTGACAAGACTGGGAGAGGGGTCAGTTGGCTGGAGGCCAGCCAGTTGTGAGGAAGCCTAATCACAGGATTTAAAAAAAAAAGGATAGAGCCTAAACTAAAAAAAAAACAACTAAGTATAAAATGGGTAAAGATGGCAGTCACAAATGTTGTCCTCTAGCTGGATGAACCAGGTTACCTGTCATGCCTAAATGCACTCACAAATGCAAGGTAATGCTCTTTCCATGCTACAGCCTATAATACTAGGCCATTTTGTACATTAAGTGCAATAACACACTACAAGGTGCTGCTTTCAATAGGAGCTATAGGTAGTCCAGTGTGTGATGAGGCGCACCCAGGCTGAGGCCACATGCCTCAAGCACATACCAGATGATTGCCAATATCGTTCGGTTGATTCACACCCTGCCAAGTGTTAGTACACACCTTTGGTGAATTCTGTTCAATACTTATTTATTTATTTAGTTAGTTAGTTTTTGCTGACCGGGGTAAGCGCACTAGACAAATCCTGCCTATTTTCAGGCATGATCCAGGGGAGGGGGATATAGATGAATGCCAACTGACCTTGAACCAGATTAAGCTGCTGACACCATATAGTGGCAAATCAAGTCCTCCCACTCCAATTAAATTGTCTTATAGAAGAAATGTATTTCTCAAGCTTGTACTGCAACTCTGTGTTTATTACAATTTGGTAAAGTAGCATGATGCAGTGGCTAAACACGGATGCTTGAAACAGGATATCCCAAGTTCAAATCTCATCACAGCCAAGTGTTCTGTTTGTGGCCTTGAGCAAGTCATTTGTCATCCATGGGCTTCAGTTCTCCCATTTGAAATCCCTTACAGAAATAGAAGTATGCTGTGTATATGCAGAATGCATGCCACATGCTTAATAGTGCAATGTTTGCATGTGGTTTGCATACACAAAGTGAACCTAAGTGAACCCAGTCTAAAAAGCAAATCAGGTTTGCATGCTGCAAGCTTGACATGTGCAGCAATTAAGCTGATGTGAACATCTTCTAAAATCACATCAGGTTCACATGTTGCACACTTGACATGAGTGCAGTAGTTAAGCTGGTGTGAACATCATTTAAAAATCACATCAGGTTCACATGCTGCACGCTTGCCATGTGTGAAGCAACTAAGCTGGTGCAAATCGCATCTAAAAGAATCTGTTTCTATTTTTCATACTACTGCTAGCAATTAGAAACATTAAAATACATTTTTGCATTGATTTCCCATTAAAATTAAGTAAACACATTAATTCTGATCCTTTTGGTTTTTGTTTAATGGCTTTTGATGTTTGTTATTAAATTGCCATTAATTTGTAAAGTATTGTTTGCCTACTGCATTAAATGCGTACGATGTAGTCAGCCAATATCCTCCATTCAAGATGTGTGAAAATGAGCCACTGTGTTGTGAAGCCTGACCTTTTTTGTTTTGGGCCATGCAAGTCCCCTTATGCATATTTAGTGCTAGAAATGTGTTTCTCTGTGACTGTTTCAGCTCACTTGCTTTCCCTTTGTCATTTAGTATGGAACATATACACTATGGCTATGCTTAGCACTCTTTGTGCTGAGTAGGGTCTTGGAAGCATGCACCATACTTCACATTTTGTCCCTGAAATGAGGGACATAGACATTCAAAATGATGAACAATGAGGGACACTAACCCTCACGATGATCAGGACAGATCCTGAAACATGGAAGTACAGTACCTCAGAACACATTAGAAACCATTGTATTTACTTGTACCAAAGTTAGCACCTAAGAATGAATTTCTACCATAAAGCAGAGGTGCCATTTAGGTAGGGCAGAGGGGGGCAACTTTGCCCTACCCCCTTTTTGCCTAGGTTGTTCTTATGGTATGGCAATAATGGTATTAAATTTGAATTAAATCTTGTGCACAATAAGTGACTCCAGACATGTGTGCACTCTTGCTACAGGTGCACTCCTGACTCGACTTTGTCTGTATTGCATTGTCCACTCTCTCCACCTATTAGCAGCATCACCATTACACGTGACATGCACAGAGGAGTGCTAGCCAAGCAAGAGCACATGAGTTCCTGTAGTAGTAAACTACCTTTTAGGGTAATGGTCCTCACCATCCTCACTCTTTCTGTGCTCTCACCCATGCTTTCCATCCTTTCCACTCCTTCTATACTTCACCCTTATTACCCCTCTATTTCCCTGTCCAACTTATATTCGTAACCTGTCTGTCCCATGTTCCATCTCTGTGAGACCTATTGCTGAAATGCTTCCACTACCCTTAAGTAGGTGATTTATTTTATAAATATCATGCACTTTGATCTCCACACTTGTACCTGCATTTAATGGGATTGTATTTATTGTACAAATGTTGCAAAGTTTGTTTGTTCTTATTGTATCTTTTGCCCTGTTGCCCCTCAACCACTGTATTATATGCACAATCTATGCCTCTTTTGATTGTTTACAGATCTTATCCATCTTTGCACTGTATTGTTCATTCTGTTTATTGTTGTGCCATTGTAACAATGTATAACTAATGCTGTATGTACCATCAGTGTCCCTCTTGGGACCTCCTTATAAATGAGCTTGCTCAATGGAGTTTTTCCAGCTTAATAAACTTGAACTTGAGCCTTTCCCGCCACAGAGTAGTCTGGCTGCACACTACAGCTTGGAGGAGTCAGTAAGCACTGAACTCTTAAGAGCAGTGTTGTGGCAGCACACAATCTGTTCAGGAAAGATAGGCAGGGAAAATAAAGGGGGTGTAACCATTTACTTTTGGGAGGAAATAATAGCCACAGAAGTTAAAGAGAAATCTGGAGACTTTGAATCACTGTGGCAAACAGAAGACATGGGCAAGGGAAAACCTTTCAGAATTGTTGTCTTGTGCAGGCCCCCAAATCAAGGAGATAAAGGAAACAAAGATCTAATAGAGGAAATCCACAAAATGTGTGATAAAGGTGAAGTAACACTGGTGGGGGACATCAGCCTACCAGATATTAACTGGACACACTAACGGCAGCAACAACATGAAGTAGGGACTTCTTATTGTGACTACAAGGTGCAGAACTGTGCCAACTTGTTAAAAACCTAACAAGGGGAGATGCCATACTCGATCTTGTCCTCACAAACTCGGAAAGGATCAAGGACATCAAAGTGGGATGTCATATGGGCAACAGCAACCATTGCATGGTAAGCTTTAAGGAAAACACAACACAGGACACCAGTCACTCAAAAATAAAGGTGCTAGATTTCAGAAAGGCTGACTTCTAAAAAATGAGGAACAACATAAGTAGCTGGTTAATGGAAATAGAGGTTGAGGAGGTGGAGGTCATATGGCGAGAATCAAGAGAGCAACAAAGACTGCCACACATCAATGTGCCAGATGGGTCAGCAAAGCAAAAAGGAATCTTCTATGGTTTTCCAAGGAAGTGGTTACCACAGTCAAAGAAAAGAAGAAGGCATACAGCATATACCAGGAAACCAAAACTTGAGAAAGACTGGGAGTCGTACAAGGAAAAAATGAGAGTCAAACAAACAAATTAGAAAGGAAAAAGCCCAAACAGAGAAAAAGATAGCAGAAGGGGCAAAGAGAGGAGACAAATCATTTTTAGATACATTAGGGAACATAGGAAGACAAAGGGGGATAGTGAAGATTGCTACTGATGAAGGGAAATGCACCAAACATGACCCAGAGAAAGCCGAAAACCTTAACAAATACTTCTGCTCGGTGTTTACCAAAGAGGACCCAGTGGATGGCCTAGCCCTCAAAAAACACAACACCCCATGTCCAGGGGTAGACATGAGTCCCTTTACAGAAGCCGAAGTACAGGAGGTGCTAAATAAACTAAAAGCAGACAAAGACATGAGACCAGATGAGATGCACCTCAGAATCCTTATGGAACTCAGGACAAAATTAGCAGCCCCTCTGGTACTTCTATTCATGAAATCCTTGAAGAGTGTTGTGGGATCCAAAGACTGGAAAAAATAATAGTGGTTTCACTTCACAAATCAGGCAGTTGTGAAGAGGCTAGTAATTACAGACTGGTAAGCCTCACGTCTATAGTAGGGAAACTAATGGAGATGCTACTCAAACAGAGGATCATAGCATTCCTCAAAACTAGTGGCCAACAAGACCCTAAACATCATGTTTTCACAGCAGGTAGGTCATGCCAGACAAATCTGCTTCAGTTTTTGACTACGCTATAAAACTAGTGGACAACGATGCGGTAGTAGATGTGGTCTACCTAGACTTTAGTAAGGCTTTCAACTTGGTTCCACACAGAAGGCTGTTAAAGAAGTTTGACCACACATGGGTTGATCCAGAAGTAGTCAGATGGGTACAAAACTGGATACAAGGCAGAACCCAGAAGGTACAGGTTCATGAAGCGCAATCAACTGAAGGCAGGGTGACCAGCGGAGTGCCCCAGGGTTCAGTGCTAGGGCCTGTGCTCTTCAATGTTTTTATAGCAGATATCACTGATGGACTGGAAAGGAAGGCATGTCTGTTCACAGATGACACCAAGATATGTAGCAGGGTAGCCACCCCAGAAGGAGTGAGCAAGATGGAAGCTTACCTCAAGAAACTAGAAGAATGGTCTGGAATGTGACAGCTGAGTTGTAATGCCAAAAAGTGCAAGGTAATTCATGTAGGAAAGAAAAATCCAAGAAAGGAGTATTACCTAGGAGGTAAAAGACTGGCAGCCTCAAACCAGGAATGAGATCTGGGAATCATAATCTCAGATGACTTGAAAGTTAGAAAGCAGCATGAGAAGGCTACAATGAAGGCCAACAGAATGCTGGGCTGCATTGGGAGGGGAATCACAAGCAGGAAGAGAGAGGTGGTACTACCACTGTATAGATCAGTGGTCAGACCTCATCTGAAATACAGAGTCCAATTCTGGAGGCCTCACTTCAGGACGGACATTGACCAGGTGGAAACAGTACAGAGAGAGAGGTGGCAAAAATGATTCAGGGTCTGCAGTACATGTCCTATGAGCAAAGAATTAGGGAACTGAATATATACTCCCTGAAGCAGAGAAGAGAGAGAGATGGGGCATGATTGAAACATTCAAGTACATAAAAGGCATTAACAAGGTACTGGCACAGGAGCATTTTCACTTCAGGAAGAGCTCCAGGATCAGGGGACATGACCTCAGGCTGCATGGAGGGAGGTTCTCTACCAACACCAGGAAGTTTTTCTTCACAGAAAGAGTGGTGGATGCTTGGAACAGCTTGCCCCAAGAGGTTGTGGGGGTGAACACTGTGAGGGGATTCAAGAATGCATGGGATAGACACAAGGGGAGCCCTGACTACAAAGGACAACTAGAGTGTCAAAATAGGTCTAAAACAAATGGGCAGACTAGATGGACCTAACAGTCTCCTTCTGCCATCAAATTCTATGTTTCTATCTATATTTATGTTGGTCTACTCTTAGTGAGCCTCCATCTCCCCTGGTGGCTGAAGGGGCAGGGAGTGAGCTAGAAGCTAACTCAAGACTAGACTACCTACTTAATCTACTAGGCTTGTCTCACAAAATAAAAAGCACAGGCCCCCACCTCCCCCTCATGGCACCAAGCTAGGCCTAGCAGTAGCAGTGACAGTGGTGTGAGTGGCCTTCATAGGCATTGATCAGTGCAGTGCAGCAGCAGCCACAGCAGCAGCCAAGCAAGAAGCAAGCAATACAGATTGGGTGGGTTCAGATGGTGAGGTGAATTGGTTGCAGACCACATCAGGAACCTGGGATTGTCAGTTCTAGCATCCAGATTCTGGTAGAAGGATGGAGGAGCAGTGGACTGAAAACTGGGCTGGTGGCAGACTGGGCCAGGCCACAGGTAATTTCTGTGCCTTTGGCTGGCTTCACAATCCATATGGAATGGGTACTGAATGGAATGGAATGGAGTATGGGAGAGAAACTGGGAAAAAGGTTTTTGGGGTCGGTGTTCTGAACTTCGGCCAGGAAAAAAATTGGTTGGTAACTGCTTTGGTTTAAGCCCAAATCTGATGCACTGTTCTGGGGTATAGACAGATGAATCTTATACATTTAAATTTTTCTTGATTTACATATTACTTTTCAGTCACAACAAATAGGTTTTACCTTTTAGAGACATTCCAGACATTCTAGAGCTGCTGCCTAGGGGCTAACTGGCACTTGGCCTCCATTGGTTGTTGGCTCCCCCATGCTAAAATCTTAAATGGCACCCCTACCACAAAGTCTAAATGTACAGGACATCCTTGGTGTGAGCAGCATGTTTTCCATGAGGCATGGATAAGGAACAGAGCAGTTTTTAGGGGTAAAATGAGGGCCATCCTTGCATTCAGGGACAGTTGAGCTTTGTGGTATGCACAGACTATTGGAGCCCCACTATAGTCAGGCTTATGCCCCCCCCATGAAGCTGACCTCCACATCCCAATGCTCAGGCACATTATGACATATGGCAAGGGAGACTGCAGGGTCATGTATGATTTAAATGAATGGGGGTATTTTTTATTACTATTTTATACATTATTGATGGAGAGTTGGAGATTAATGAAGGCAACTGCTCGACTAACAAGGGCCCTGTTAGTAGAACACTAACTTTCATTATTCTCCAACTAACCATCATAATGTATAAAATAATAATAAAAAGTAACTACATTCATTTCAACGGGGTACTTCCCAGCACTGTGACCCATGAACATCATCTGTTAAAGACTCCTGCCTCTGGCTTCCTAGTACCTAGTTAAGAGTATCTTGACTTATATCTACACTTGATGGTTGTCTGTAGCAGCATGGCTGCTCCTGCTACAGTATGTGTGCATGGGCGGAGGCTGGCCATGTGGGTGGGTGTTGATTTATAGCTACTTTTGTCTTTGCTTCTTAAAGTCTGTTTGTGTGGAAGCATTCAAAACTATGGAGAGAGAAAATAATGGGAGTTCGGGCTAGACAGAAGTAATTAAGTAGTTTTGAGGGTAAGTGTGTGTATTCGGGATGGGAAGAACCACATGTGTTTCCATTGGTATATGTGCTACCGTTCAGCTGTGCAGATGAGATGAGGGGGGGAAGAAAACTAAAAAGTATAACAGTGGCTATTAGCATGCTGCATGCATGCAGATGTATGCAGATTTGTATTGAAGTACAAGTGAGTTGTATGTGTGCAGGCAGTATAGCTTAGTTGTTAAAGGCACTGAACTGCAAACTAGGAGACTTGGAGACCTGGGTTTGAATCTCATCAACCCCACTTGTACTGTATATGGTGTGATCCTGAAGAAGTCACACTCAACTTTTATATGTGCAGTTATCAGTGACCACTTGCTTTTTGCATGTATGCCACATGCATGCAGTCTGTTCCAATTTAACATAAAAAGCATGTTTTCCACACTTGTTTACTGCACGCATGCCACATGCATGCAATTGGTTCCAATTTAACATTTAAACTATGTTTGCAGCATGCATATCACATGACTAGTTTTATGAGCGCAGCATGAAAACATTTCATATAATTATTTCTGTAAGGGATATTAGGTAGAAGCAGGACCGCAATGAAAACAATGAATTACATTGCACATCATTTGGATGTTACAGCAAACTCCCTCTGGAGGTTGTTATAAGTAAAACAAAAAATGAATTCAAAAGACATTTAGATAACCCAATCTTGATTGGTTTTAAGCTCAGGATTATTAGTAATGAAATAAGAGCACACATTGGGACTGCATAAGCCTCCTTGCTCTTGACCTGCCATAGTATGAACAGTAGTATGAACCAACATTTGGTCTGCTCAGGGTAAATGTTATAAACTATAAACAAACAAAAAAAACTATTAACTTTATATACTGTATATATATATATATATATATATATATATATTTTCATGGCAAAAAAACTCTGTTTAATGCATCAGTTAGGGTTGTTCCACAGTGACAAAAGCATTGAAATTCAGTGTTAAAGTTGAAAACTCTAACTCCACATTCCCCCCACCCCCCCAGCTACACACACCGCACACACACACACACACACACACATATGCAAGTAGGGGGCAGTACCAAGGCAACTTGACCAATCACAGACAACCAGTAGCAGGTGACAGAAATGTATTTATTTTATTTTATTTATTTATTCTAGGATTACAAGTACCTTTGAGCCAAGGCTCTTTTACAAAGGTTCCATGTCAGAAATAACAAACAACAAGGAAGCAACAGTGAAATAAAAGTAAGCAATTCATGTACAACATTGCTATTGAAAGGGGTCAATTATAGGAAGAGTAAGGTGTAGAGGAGGAAGACAAGTGTAGGTAGTTAACAGAGGCAGCTATAGTAAGATGGTAAACACAGCTAGGACGCATATGCCCACAAGGAATGGGTGGGGTCAGGCACCCGGGGGTGGCAGAGAAACAGGGATGAGAACAGAGGGGGAGGATGAAGATGTAGCCGGAGGCATTTGTCAAAAAATAAATGGGAAGGAGTGTCAGAAGAGAAAAAAGGGGCAGGGTGGGGGGATAAGTGTTGTAATGGGGCAAGGAGAAACTAATGAGGTGGTATGCAGTCCTAAGATTTGAAGTGGTGCTTCAGGAGCTGGGGGGAAGGGAACTGGGGGGCCTGGGGTTAAGCAGTATATAAGTTAGGACTAAAGCTGTGTAGGTCGTCATCTAGGAGAGGCAGTCACAGGAGCTAGAGGCAATGAGATGGGACCGGAGCCTGGTTTTGAACAGACCTAGTGTTGAGGCAGAGGAGATGGTGTGGCTGAGACCATTCATCCATAGAGGAGCCCTATAGGTGAAGGAGCATTGGCCCTGCATAGTTCAACAGTGAGGAACTTTTAGAATCTGGGTTGTCAAGCTTCTGGGGTTCTGTCAGTTGGTGTTTTGATGTAACAAGTCAGTAACACTGGGGGGGTGTGAGGCCAAGGTTGATTTTTCCTGCCATAGCACATGTGAGATACTTTATACAGTTGGAGAGTTGGAGCCATCCGGATTGTTCATAAAGGGCACAGGTGTGGGTGAGAAGATGGGCAGCAGTTGTGAGTCAGCATGCTTTGTTAAGAGCAGTTGTTATATGTCAGAGAGTGGACATCATGGTGGAGCCATAGATAATGAGGCCATAATCAATAATTGACACCACAGGGCTCGCTACAGCAATCTTCAGGGCCTCTAGGGTGAGGTGCTGCCTGTGCTTGTAGAGTAATCAAAGGTGTGTACTGGCAGCTTTAGCTATGCTGTCAATGTGAGCCATATAGGAGAGATTGGGGTCAAGCAGAATCCCTAGGTATTTGAAAGAGTAAATTTGTTTGAGGACAGTCTCCTGCTTGGTGGAGATGGCAAGGGGTGTTGCTTGTAACGGTTATGTGAACTGCAGAATAGCAATGACTTGGTTTTCTTGTGATTGAGGACTAGTTTATGATTGGAGAACCAATAACATACAACAGTCTAAACATACTACAAGACACATCCATCATCATGGACAACAACTATAGAAGTTCTGCCTCCATCTGAGTGACTTCATCCTATGCATGCATACTGCCCATCAGTTGTTGCTGTGGCATGTAATAATTTTTTTTATATGTAATAGATTTCTTATGTCTTCTGAATGACAGTGTGTTGATAATCATCACTCTAGCAGCATGCCAATATCTGGCAGTGGTCTTAGGGACCTTTGTTGACTGTTAATGCCTCCTGATGTTATCCCAGAATAAGACAATTATGTTACAGTACACTATTCTCTGCACAGTACTGCTGCACCATTATCTTATATAGTAGAATTGAAGATTTGTGTGAGACTGTCAGACCTGAAAGCTACATGGTCACAATACACAATAGCTGAGTTGTGGAAAGTTTTTCACTTAAAAGACTAAAGAGCATTCCTTTACCATTTGATATATTGCTGCTAGCATGATGTTCAAAAGACTCATGTTCACATGTTTGTCTTCGTGACTGTGTAGTAACACAGATTGCTGTAAGACAGTTTAAGTGTGTCTAAGTACCCACTGATCTTACCATGGCATAAGGAATAATTGGATCAGGACAGTATTATCTACTAAGTCATCCTCCACTATTTTTTGAACATTTACAGCTGTACATGGCACTGTGTCACCCAAACTATTCCATGGTAGCAGCTCACTCTCTTTGCCTTGCTGTGACTTTGTAAGTGCAAACACATGTTTCTGTTTGTATACACATTCCTAGGTATGTCTTACCAGTGCTGTCCAAACACAATGTTACCACCTCTGTACCTATGAATGGATAATATTATACCCCATTTACACCAGGCTTTAATGTGTGTAGATGGCTCCTAATGTTACTGTAACAGTAGCAAATAATGTATGTGAATACAATTATTAACACTGTGCTGCTGCACTGTTATCTAATCCTAAAGAGCTCAACAGCTATGTGGAACTGTAGCTTACAAACTGTTATATATCATTATGGCCCATGGTTCACATTATTATACAAAGCATTTAACATATTTCCATAAATATGACTATTATCATGGGATGGGAACATCATGTAGGATTTATACCACTGTTAGTTCCGCCTGTGGGAGAAAAATAAAAAAATATTCATTCTGCATACTATTGTGAATAGCAAATAACAGAACTGTCATACAACTATTGAGCGCTTCATGTATTTATAGATTTGCAACTAGAAATAATTATTCATGCAACATGTGTGTCTCAATATGACCAAGTCCATCTTGATTTGAACAAGGGTACATTGTCCCAGATTCCCCATTCCCCACAAAAGACAGACCACCTATGTGTTGTTGTGCTCAGATTGGCAATCGATTTATTACAATAACCACATTTTTTTATTTACTTTATCATTATCATCATCGTTCTATTGTCATATTACACCTCTTCAGTTGTATTGCATTACATAATCAATATCAGTTCAAGCTCTTCCTCTGCTTCTTCATGCCTCCCCAGGTGAAAACCTGGGAGTTTTCTTCTTTTCTTTCTTGTGGGTAATGGTGATAAGTGAGACTGCTTTCTTCTCCTTCTGTTGCTTCTCCTTCTCCTTCTTTCCTACTTCCTTTTCCCCACCCCTTCCCCATCCCCCCCGCCATCCACCTTTGGCAGACCTCATCTGTCTGACCAGACACCTGCTGCCATCCACCTGTGAAGCAGCCCCCACTTCGCCCCCTTTTATCCATAGGACTACTATTCCCTTCCATTCCCTTATTTAAATGGGTGGGTGGGTGGTAACAAAATTATCCACCAGAAAGAGGCAGAATACCTCTGTGCAGCCTGTTATGTATCTTGGCTTTTGTTTCCCCTCCCATTGCCCCCTATGTCCTATGGCTATCCTGTTCCTCCCTGTGCTCCTCCCTTTCCAGTAGCTCCCTATTGTCCCTGGGGCTCCACCCCCTACCTCTCTGAGCCACACCATTTTCTGCCTGGGGGAGAGGTCCACCAGGACAACTTGGTCTGCCCCCTTTAAAGAGGCAAACACCAGTGAATAGTACATGTTACTGAAAGGGTCCTATTATGTCATTTGTTTTAGCCTATATCCACATTAGATAACACATCAAGTAATACATGCTTTCTTCTATGTTGATACCTTATGATATTATCACAGGATAACCAAGCAATGTATATCATAGGAATTCTGTACACAGTAGTATTGTTGTGACATATGAGCCTGTGAAGGTGTGCACAACACTCTGTACATCCATGGCTACTCAAGTGCCACAGCTGTTGCACCATGATGATGGATGTGTCTTGTAGTACATCTAGACAGTTGTATGTTATTTCTGTCACCTGCTGCTGGTTGCCTGTGATTGGCTGTGTTGCTTTGGTTCTGCCCCTTACTTACGTGTGTGTGTGTGTGTGTGTGTGTGTGTGTGTGTGTGTGTGTGTAGCTGGGGGTGGGGGGAAATGTGGAGTTAGGGTTTTGAACCCTAACACCGAATTTCCTTGCATTTGTCACTGTGGAACAGCCCTAATTGATGCATTAAACAGAGTTTTTTTGCCATGAATTTCCTGTCTTTTTGATAAATCATTACAGCATACTATTTTGTATATGTTGTTGAGAAAGAGCATCCCTTTTTGCACCACAGACTCACTAGGATATAGATAACTTTATCAGAATAAGCACTTGTCTTATTCTATTCATGCAGCAATAGTTCATGAGCTTCACCTTTCACATGAAAATGAAATGATAAAGTAATGTAATAGCAGATTAATATGTGCACCACATGTACCAATAGCACATGTACTGTGCTAAGTAGGAAATCTGCACAAACGTCTTGCTCTTTGTTTCTATGCAGTAATATACCAACAAGAATATACATATTAACACTGTAACTTAATATGTAATAAAACACACAACAAAGGTAAATAAGGCTTAAAAAGATTTATTGCCCAATTAAAAGTTGATAAAAAAGGCCGAATTAAAAATCCAATTGGTACACAAAATCAGTTTCACAAAGCAATTGTAAAAAAGTATCACACCAAAGTGTTAAATACATGTAAACAGTATTGCAGGTACTTCATGAGCAAGATGTGACAGTAGCACAGAACACATCAGCACAGCTACCACAGTACTCTATCCACACTGCTTACGTGGATCAAACAGTAATAATGTAATTGTCATTGTGTGACTGATAGTGTGAATGTTCCTGGGGTGGGTGAATAACCAGATGCCAACTGTTTAAATAATAGCAGCACAAATACATAATGCTCTCTTTAAAAAAAGATACAAGTTAAAGCAATATTAAAACATTTAATTGTAATATATATTTATGTGTACACATATGCATATTTATATATATACATAGATGTACATGGAAAGACATATAGATATATGGGTGCATTTGGAAAATTTCCACCCGACCCCTCAATAGAGGCGATCAAGAAATATTATCAGGAACATAAAAATTCAGTTATCAGTGAAAGTGTCTGATGTACAACAGTGTACAATTCTATACATACATTCTATGAACGTATTACACAAACCAAAATCAAATGGCATACTGTAGCAGTAACTATATAGATCAGTGGAAAAGATAACAGCAATAATCAACATTAATAGTGTACACAAGAAGTATGTACGTCACTAAAGACTTGTAGTTACAAAAAAGTAAACGTTTAACAGAATGGTATGAATATGCCATTAAATAATTTCCTATTCAGAAAATGTTGCATTTGGAGAATAAACAAATATCTATCACAACACTCTACTTTACTATCAGTGATGGCTATATTTAATAACTAGAAACTAGAAAAGATCTACTAAATATCTATGTTATATTTATTAATATATTAACAATACCTTGAAATAGTTATTAATGCAATAATGTTAAACAGTGAAATATAGAAAATTGTTAAATCAATTCATTTAAATAGTAAGTAATATAATTACTTAAAACCTAACAGTACTAACTGTAATCAAGCAATCTATTAATTATAATATATACATATGTACAACACAGATGTACAGCAAGAAAACAGGGATAGTACTTCACTATTGCAGCACAATACGGTGGTATTCAGTGAAGATGCAAACGGAGAAAAAAAAGAAACACAAGTCACACCTGATGATACTCAACATGTCACAGAGTGATATCTATTTCAGAATATTGTACTGTTAAGTACAGGTCAGCAGATCATGTCAAAAACAGAGCTGAATACTGCTGACACAGAAGTGCCACAAACTACAGGATATCTTTTACTCATAAAAGATCATAATAATGTCATAATGCTGACAACTCTTACAAAAGACATATATTACACAGCTTTGTGTATGCACATGGCCAAGTATTGTGCCTTAGTAGAGGCTTACGGTTGGCAATGATATCAACTAATACTTGCTATGGCTACATATGACGTATTCATAAGAAAAGACAATGACAGAAGAGTACAACCAGATAGGAATATCTCTTCTGACATTTTAAAGTCTTCCTTAGACATATAAGTGTGGTTTCTCTAGTGACTGCAAAAACAGTTGGTGCCAATTGAAGACCACTGAAACTATTTTCATGTGTCACTGAACAACACAGCAATCTTATAAGTCAGATTGAGTAAACATATGCATGCAAGCCATATGATACGTTACCAGTGTAATTATCAGTGCAGATTTGTATGGAAAAAATGTTAATCTACCAGAACTCACTCTGTAATAAAATGGACAGCAAGATATGTCACATGCTGTGTGACTATTCCTCTGATGCATGAAGATTGTCATAATTCTTCAAGATTACAATGTATGCATTTTGTAAGTGTTGAGGTAGTCTCTGTTTGAAAGTGCTTGATGAGTCATTGCATTCAACCCAGCCAGTTCTGTACCTCAACAAACAAATGTAATGTCCAGAATGTACAGACTGGCCATAGTGGTAGATTACAGCCTGAGTGTCAAACACTGCTTGGTTAAAAACAATTCTACCAACTGTGAAATCTGTGATAGGTGTGTCAACTCTGTGCCCATTACAGTCAAATCTATGCAATACAAGCATAAGATATTGAGATGAAGTCCTGAGATGTATGGACTGAGTACATGTACATCCACACCTTTCATACAAGTGACCACTTTCGGCATTGGTAAACAGCTGACGGAACTTGACACTTTTAGTCTGAGGCACAAACAGAGAAACCCAAAGCTTGTCTTCAGTAGTTTCTCACTCTGAATGACCACATGATGCACATACATATCTGGTAAAATATGACACAGTGAAGTACTGATGCATTGGAATCCCCTCTTCATCCAAGCTGTTTATGATGGCCATCATAAACTCACTGGCATCCTGCTGCATGTTAGCAGCAAATGTACTGCATCCATCATATGTACCTAAGACCTGCCATAGAGGTGTCAGTGACTGCACATTGTTTGACTGATCAGAAGCCACATTGACAACTTTCTTCAATGCCTTTGATAAAGGAGTGTCTTGTGAAGCTGATATTGTCTGCACAAAGTGTGGCATGTGGAGAAAAGCTTGCATAGCTGAATTGGCATAGCAGTTTACTCTAGTACTGTTATTGAACACTGGGACAACAGACATGCCAAGTGTCTTCTGAGCAACAGCTGGTTCTGCATCTGCATTTGCCATTCTGACCTTCTTAGTACTCTGCACAGTTGATTCAGTTGTGGCAGCTCGTTTTCTCTTTTTGCCAGCTGAAGCTATGACTGTAGGATGTAAGACAACCACATACATAGGTAGTGGTATTAGAGACATCTGTGGCTGATACAGAGTATGTAGTCTGTTGTACTCGACAATACATCACTTGTCAGCGTGTATCTTCTTAGGTGTGAGTGTTATGATGTGCAACCCAGAAAGACTATGGACATGTGAAAATGTGACGTAACTCATGCCATCTTTGAAAATATCTTTTCCTATGTCCACCATTGCTGAATCCAAACTCAAGCCCTGAGACTTGTGTATTGAAACAGCATACGCGACACATATTGGGAACTGTTTTCTGTTCACATAGATATCCTTAAATACCTGGAACTTAATACAGGTATGATCAATCTGCACCGGCTGTTCCATGTTGTCACAGTGGACAACAAATGTTTCAATAAACATCTTCTGAACATTGTAAAAAAAGTCTATGATGTGACCCATGGCACCATTCACCATGCCATGCTCAACATCAAGATTACGCTGAAGCATGACACGTGCATTCTTACAAACTGTAAGAACTGCTTCCAAGCCAGCTGTGCATGAAATATCCGACTTCAGTTCAGAGAGTCGTTCAGTCATCTTCGCTACCAGCTTCCGACTTAGAATGACACCATCAATTGTATCAACAGCATGCAGTATGAGAATTTCTTGATTCTCTCTCTCTGCAACATAACACTGTTGAACTCAGCACACTTCTTAAGTCATGGCATGAGACACACAATGCGTGTGCCTCTAGAGTATACATCACTAAAAACCTTGCAAGTTGTTTCTATAGATGTAGTATCCATTCTGATTCTTTGACCATGTAACATTGAAAGATGTTCTGGTGACAAAGAACCAGTATGAGTTTGATCCAACAGTGCCTTGTAAGCCAGATCATCACTCTGCCACATGTTCTGACACAGCTCGACATAGGTAAATAACTCCCACAGGTTATAACCCTCCAATGGAGCCTAGTGTATTCTTAGCCTGCTTGACAGTCAGAGCTGCAAAGACATGTTCTGCATTAACTGGTGCAAGCTGTAAAAGTTCTTCAAATACAACAATGCTTTTACCACCAATTGCTTCTCCATAGTCAGTCCCCAAAATCTCCTGTAGATGTAGATGTATACAGGCAAGCACCAAATTAGAGACCATACTAGTCTCATCAATGATGAGTAACTTCATCTTAGTAAACATAGAACGAAGCTAAGGTGCAACCTCAAATGACAGCTTACAGTACTCTCCTGCTTTGCCATGCTCTACTGGCAACAGGAAGAGATGTTGTAAGGTAACTCCACCAATGTTGTATGCAGCCAGTCCAGTAGGAGCACTAATAGCAACAGACATTGATGAGCCTGTCAGCTTCTGTATTTCAGCCGTTATGGCCTCTATAAGGAAACTCTTTCCTGTACCTGCTGAGCCACGAACAAACATCAGTAGTGGCTTGTGGTCAAGGCAGTCACATTTCTTTAGTTCATGTTGTATCCCATGACGGACAGTATCAGTAACTGCAGAGTGCACCACACATTGCTGCTTATTGAATCTCTCTCTCAGTTCTGCTGGGTCAAAACTGCAGTGTGTGCCATGTTCCATAGCACTCTCCACTTCTGACATGAGTACTTCTGAGGCATTCAGAGGCAGAGGTTTTCCAAGGATACCTTCTTCTTCTGGATCAAGATTGTCCTGTGAACTGACTGGAGTGTCCTCCTCAAGTTGTTTCTGTGCCTTCTCAAGCTGCTTCTTCTCAGTGTCTAGTTTCTGGATATATGTGTCTGAGAATTCACTTTCGAATGTCTCGTAACTCTGATTGAATTCTTCCTCGAATGTATCGCATTCACCTTTTAATTCAGACTCATTCCTCCAGGTTCTAAATAAAAATAGGAGAGCAAAGTAGTAATGCTCTCTGCTCTCAGATGTGCCTAGATGTAATTTACAGTGGTCAATGAGCCAAGGCGCATGTCTCTTAATGAGACAGCTGTCCACTCCTTTGACCTTGTAAATGTCACGTGTACAATCAGGTGAGACATCCGTCTTGTAGTCATACCACTTAGCCACCTCAAATAAACACATTTGAACCATGTCTTCATGTCTATGGGTGTAGTACATGTCAATGATCTTATTCTTCAAGATATATCTTGAAGATGGTCTGTTGAGAGCCAGTTCCTCAATCTTAGCATGAGGAATAAGTACACGTTTTCGCTTCTCTTTGTAGTTTACACTGAGAAAGCGCACAGCATCAGATTTGCCATACAAATGTGTACCGATCAAGTGATCGCCGGCCTCATAAGCACTCTGTGTGATAGGGTCTTCAATCCCAGAGACCACAACTGAGATGTCAGTAACTTGCTTGAACTGGCAATGTCTTCCCAAAGATCTTGCAAGCTAGTCTGTTCATGTTTGGTAATGTATGAAGTAACATACCAAACCAGAGCCAACAAGTTGTCAGCCACAAACTGAACATCTATGTTTGCTTGCCACATTAAAAGAAGAGTGGGGTTGTAGTCATTGATGTACACCTCATTCTCATGTCTGGGTAACTCATATACCCTCTTGTTTGATGTTGCCTTCAAGTGAAGTCACATAGCTGAAAACAGTTAATTCATGCAACCATCCTGACAGACACCCTTGGGAAATCTGAAGCAACATCTTGTGTACCAATCAGATTTGTTCTTCACTACCCAGCGGCAGTATTTCACACAAATATGGCATTGAAACATCTGCACCAACTTCCACAGTGTAGGGCTGTCATACTTGTCCGGAATGTGACAAATGATGTATTACTTAATGAATGCTAACACTTGTGCTGCTTCATGTTCACCTATACGTGGGGCATCCTTGATCCACAGTAACATATGAATATGAGGAGCACCTAAGTTGTCTGCACCTGTAACCACAAAGGTGCACCATTGATATCCATAGACTTTCTTTTCCTATCACTCTCCACTCGGGATTCACTACCTTGTCTTCTGAGGGGGAAGGCATTGCCTGCTGACAACATCCAACTCCTAACTGTTCCAGGGATGTATACCACTAATGACAGTAACTTTTGTTTCCTGTGGATCTCCACTCGGGACACAGCACCTGCTGTATGTGAGTGTACTATGGGGGGAGGGCATTGTCTGGCTGAAGCCATGCAACTCCTAACTGTCCTAACTTGTGTGTCCCTGCAGCCGCAGAGGTGCACCATTAGTGTCTATGGACTTTCTTTTCCTGTGACTGTGAGTGTAGTACGGGGGGGAAGGCATTGTCTGGCTGAAGCCATGCAACTCCTAACAATCCTAACTTGTATGTTCTGGTGCCACAGAGGTGCACCGTTAATGTCTATTGACTTTGTTTTCCTGTGACTATCCACTCAGGGAGCACTACCTGTCCTGAGAAGCAGGGCGGGGGCATTCCCTAGCTTACAATACAAGTACTAACTCTCACAACCAGTGTGCTTCTGCAGTAATGGAGCTGTACCATATATATCCATAACCTTTCTTTCCCTGTGGCTCTCCACTCAGGATGCAGGACCTGATCTTGGGGGAGGGCATTGCCTGGCTGACACTGTGCAACTCCTAACTGTCCTAACTTGTGTGCCCCTGCAACCACAAAGGGACACCGTTGAAATCTATTACTTTTCTTTTACTTTCACTATCCACTCAGGACACACTACCTGCCCTGACAGGGAGGGGGATTCCCCAGCTGACACCGTTCAACTTCCAAGTGTACAAAGTAGTGTGTTACTGCAATCATTGAGCTGTACCATTGTCATCCACAATCTTTCTTTTGCTGTGAGTCTCCACTGCGCATGCAGTACATGCTCTGGGGGGTGGGCGAAGGGCACACAATTCCCTGCTGATGCCATTCAAATCCTAACTGTGCTAACTTTTGTGTTCCTGCAATAAAAGTGGTGTACTATTTATCTTCATGCCCTCACTTTTACCATGACTCTCCACTCAGGATACAATTTCTGATCTACAGGGGGGTTGTGCTATTGCTTGGCTGATGCCATGCAACTTCTAACTGCCCTAATTTGTGTGTTCCTACAACCAGAGAGGTGCATCATCGATGTCCATAGACTTTTTTTCCTATCACTCTCCAGTCAGGATGCACTACCTGGTCTGGTGGGGGCGTTGCCTGGCTGATGCCATGCAACTCCTAACTGTTCCAAGTTCTGTGTTACTGCAATCATGAGCCTGTAATGTTAATATTTATAACCTTTGTTTCCCCGTTAGTGTCACTCAGGATGTAGTACCTCCTGTGTGTGAGGGGGAAGAGGGTGGGACATTGCTTGGCTGATGCCATGCAACTCCTAGCTGTTCTAACATGTGTCTTCCTGCAAACAGGCATGTATGCCATCAATGTCTATAGCCTTAATTTCCTGTGGATCTCCACTCAGGATACAGTACCTGCTGTGTGTCTCTGTGGTATGGGGGAGCATTGCCTGGCTGATGCCATGCAACTCATAGTTGTCCTAACTTGTATGTCCCTGCAGCTACAGAGGTGTACCGTTAATGTCTATAGACTTTTTTTACTGTGACTCTCCACTCAGGGAGCACTACCTGTCCTTGGAGCCAGGATGGGAATATTGCCTACCTAACAATACAAGTACTAACTCTCACAACCACTGTGTTTCTGTAATAATGGAGCTGTACCATATATATCCATAAACTTTCTTTCCCTGTGCCTCTCCACTCAGGATGCAGTACCTGCTCTGGTTGGAGGGGGGACATTGCCTAGCTGACACCATACAACTCCTAACTGTCCCATCTACTATGTTACTGCTACATTAAATGTATTGCATTGCATGAATTTCCCTTCTGTTTGAGAATGAATACTATAAATAGTGAATAGAATGTGGTGGTGGCAGCATGTGCTCTTCAGGACTCACGCTCCCACCACGTGATGTCTTGCGACACAGTAACAGTAACTGCAATGGAAATGTGAGCACTAACAGTTACACACACATGGTGGCACAAATGGAAATAGTAACACAAACGTTAATAGAAATGCAAGTGCAAAGTGACGCCAAAGCGAAAAGTGATGCAAATGGAGACGCAAGCGCGCACGGAAACACAAGTGGAAATGCACACGGTCATGGTACCGCTATTGTAAACATAAATTTTAACTATAACAGCAACAATAACGCCAAACAGAACAGAAACAGAAAGGCAAACACAAGCACGTATGGAAATACAAAGCGTAACGTGCACGGTCATGGTACCGCTGTTGCAAATGCAAATGGTAATGGTAACAGCAAAAATAATGCCAAAGGAAGCAGAAATGGAAACATGAATGCAAGCCTGTACAGAAACACAATCCATTACACGCATGGTCATGGTAACACAATTGTAAATGCAAATGGTAATGGTAACAGCAACAATAACGGCAAAGTAAACAGAAACGGAAACAACTCAAGCGCATACATAAAAGCAAACCATAATGCACATGGTCATGGTGCCACAATTGTAAATGATAACGGTAAAGGTAACAGCAACAATAATGGCAAAGGAAACAGAAACGGAAATGCAAATGAAGCGCGTACAAAAACGCAAACCATAACACGCACAGTCACGGTGCCGCAATTGGAAACGCAAATGGTAATGGTAACAGCAACAATAATGCCAAAGGAAACAGAAACGTAACCACAAACACAAGTGCGTACAGAAATGCAAATCGTAATGCACACGGGCACAGGAACGCAATTGGAAACGCAAATGGTAATGGTAACAAGGATGATGCAAAATGAAAGACAAACGCAAATGGTAGGGTGGCCACAAATGCAAATGGTAATGCACACGGTGATGCAAAGCGAAACACAAACAGAAACAGTACTGTAGACACAAATGGTAACAGTAATGCAAACACAAGTGCAAATGAAAATACAAAGGGTCACGCACACGGTGGCGTACACAGGATTGGTAAAGCAAACGGGTACGGAACTGTGAGTGGAAACGGTAAGGGTAACAGTAACATAAGCACACACTCAGGTTTTCCCCAACAGCTGCATAGAGACACACAGTGAGTACAAAGAATGTATGTATAATAATGGCGCTTGGAGCAGAAAATTATGAGTTGGAATTCTAAATTGCTTATATCTCAGGAACCATACGACGTAGAAAAAAAATTAAAATTTTGTATGAATTATGACTTTCCTAGCTAGTTTTTTACTTATCCACCATGTGAGGGGCTAAGAATTTTTCCAACGAAAAGTCCTTATCTCATACCGTTTCTGAGATATGGGCTCCCGAAAGGCACGACAGACACCGTAATGTTATCTTATGGGAGAAAATGTTTAATTCAGAGTACATTAACTTTGTCACCCTGCAATATATTTTCACCAATCTACAAAAGGCACATCTGTGGGATGTTGCCTTTCTTCCCTCCAAATTTCAGCCCAAAAGACCAAATAGTTATTTTGCAGCAGGATGGCAAACACTTCCTGTCATGCGGAGGGCACCGTAGTGTTAGTCTATGGGAAAAAGCGTCAAATTCAGAGTCCCATAACTGTGCAGCTGTCTAATATTTTTTCACCAAACCACCAAAAGACACATCTCTGGCATGTTGGCTTTCTTCCCTCCAAATTTAAGTCCAAAAGACCAAACCATTCTTTTGCAGTAGCGTGGCAAACAATTCCTGTCATTTTGGCCATAGTGTTGAAAAGCAGTGCCGCGATTTGCGACATCTTTCAAAAAAAAGTTTGACAGTGTCACAGGTGCAACACTACTTTTTGCAAAAATGTGAAAATCATATTTCTGGGGTGTTTAACCCCAAAATAAAGACATGGCTAGCATCCTGAGGGTCCAACTAGGTGAACACAAAAATAATTGTGTTCCTAGAGGGTCCTAATTTTAAATGCCAAGCATTTTTCTGATCAGTAACTGAAAAAAAATGGCGGATTTGCAACACTACTAGGGTAATTTATGACACTAAAAAGTGCATTTGTGAAAGTGTCGAATTTTTTTACTTTTCCCAGTGACATAATGGGAACTTGTTTTTGGAATAACTTTTGAACTGTTCAATGTTTTTTCACAAAATCTTCAAAAGGCACATCAGGGACCCCAGTCGCACATTCCCTGAAGTTTTCAGACCAGTCATGCAAGCCATGAGACCTGTAGGCTCATGCAAAGAATGTGCAAAAAAATTAAATGTGCCCCGGAATGTTGCTTAATAACTCTGCAGCCATATATCCGACTGGAACGAAAGTTGGCAGATCCCAAGATCTATGGTTATGCCCTGTTGAATGGTGGCAAAGCTATTAAGGTGCAAAGTTTCACCATTTAACCTTAAATGGGGTACTCAACCCTATCTATGGTAGCACTACTGTGCTACCATAATATATATATATATATATATATATATATATATATATATATATATATATATATGTATATGTGTATATATATATATATATATATATATAGAGAGAGAGAGAGAGATAGATAGATTCACACAGAGGTCAATGTTCTTGATTTTCATCTGTATGAACTCAATGTAAGCATGTGCAGACTTGCATTCACTATTTATCACTTAACTATGCTTGTAACCTTACAAAAATAATTATATGATATGTTTTCATGCTGCACACATAAAACTAGTCATCTGATATGCATGCTGCAAGCATGATTTAAATGTTAATTTGGAAACAATTGCATGCATGTGACATGCATGCAGTAAGCAAGTGTGGAAAGCATACTTTTTATGTTGAATTGGAACAGACTGCAAGCAAGTGGCATGCATGCAAAAAGCAAGAGGTCACTGATAACTATGCACATAAAAGTTAAGTGACTTGCTCAGGATCACACTGTATACAAGTGGGGGTTGATGAAATTCAAACCAAGGTCTTCAGTTCTCCAGGTCTGCAGTTCGGTGCCTTTAAATACTAAGCTATACTGCTTACACACATATGGCTTGCTTGTACTTCAATACAAATCTGCATATATCTGCACACATATGGCATGCTTATAGCCACCGTTATACTTTTTAGTTTTCTTGTCCCACCTCATCTCAGCTGCACAGCTGAACTGTAGCACACATACCAATGGAAACACATGCAGTTCTTCCCACCCCCAATACCCACACGTTCCCACAAAACTACTTAATTACTTCTGTCTTGCCTGTACTCCTATGTTCTCTCCATAGTTTTGAATGCTTCCAAGTAAACAGACTTTAAGGGGCAAACACAAAAGTAGCAATAACTCGACACCCACCCACATGGCCAGTCCCCCCATGCATGCACACTGTTGCGGATGCAGCCATGCTTCTACAGACAAGCCACCAAGTTCAGATATGAGTCGAGAGTCTCTAACCTGAGTACTAGGACGATCCAAATGTTTCACACTCGTAACAAAAAAAGAAACTGCAGGAATTTTTTGTGAAATCTCGCAAGTCCATTTTACTTAGGATCAACAACACATTCAATTAACTTCTGCTCTAACAGGGCCTGAGCATTATGGAGTCAGAGGCCGGAGTGTTTAAGAGATGATGCCCATGGGTCAGAGTGCTGGGGCGTACCCCCTTGAAATTAATGGAGTTATTTTTTATTACCATTTTACACATTAGGATGGTGAGCTGTAGAATAATGAAGGCCACTGTTCTACTAACAAGGCCCTTGTTCATCGAGCGGTGGTCTTCATTAATCTCCAACTCTCCATCAATAATGTATAAAATAGTAACCAAAAAAATTCCTATTCATTTCAATGGGACATGCCCCTGCACTCGCCATTGTCCTATATCATAATTTGTCTGAGCATGGGGATGTGGAGGTCATCTTCCCTTGGGGGGGGCATAAGCCTGACTAAAGTGGGGGTCAAACAGTCTGTGCATACCATACCACTCAAATGTCCCTGAATGCAAGGGACAGCCCTCATTTTACCCCTGAAAACTGCTCTGCCCCTCATCCATCCCTCATGGAAAACATGCTCCTCACACCAAGGATATCCTGTAAATTTAGACTTTATGGCAGAGGAGCCATTTCAGATTTCTGCTGGGGGGTGAGCCAACAACCAGTGGAAGCCAGGTGCTAGTTGGACCATAGGCAGCAAGCTCTGGAATGTCTGGAACATCTCTAAAAGGTAAAATGTATTTGATGTGACTGAAAAGTGATATGCAAATAAGGAAAAATTCAAAAGTAAGATTCATCTGTCTATACCCAGTAGCAATGCATCAGATTTGGGATTAACCCCACCCAGTTACTAACCAATTTTTTTTCCTGGCTAAAGTTCCATACCCCCCAAAAAAAAACAAAGTCATGATTTCTCTCCCTGACTCCATTCCATTCAATATGCATACTGTATGGGTCATGAAGCTGCCAAAAGGTGCAGAAACATGAAAAACACATAAATTATTTAGTCCTTCCTCCTTCCCCAATCCCCCTGTAAAAAATATTATTTACTTTTACTAACCCAGACATCTGTCCAGAACCTGCAGCCTGGCCCGGTTTGCCACCAGCCTAGTTTAAGTCTGCTCCCCTCTGTCTTTCTGCCAAAAGCTGAATGCTAGAACCAACCATCCCAGGCCCCCAACATGATCCATGATCAAGTCACCTCACCAACCAAACCCACTCAACCTATGTTGCTTGCTTCTTGCTTGGCTGCTGCCATGGATGCTACCACACTGCAGTGATCAAGGCATATGAAGGCTGCCAACACCACTGTCACTGCTGCTGTGAGATATAGCTTGCTGCTGTGGGGGGTCAGTGCTGTCCTTTTTTCCCCCCGAGGTGAGCCTAGTAGAGTAAGTAGCCTAATCTTGAGTTAGCTTCTAGCTCACCCCTAGTCCCTTCAGCCACCATGGGAGATGGAGACTCACTAAGAGTAGACCAACAAAAATATGCCACCACAACACTGCTACTGTGAGTTCAGTGCTCACCAACTCCTCCAACCTGTAGTATGCAGCCTATCTACTCTGTGGTGGGAAAGACAGTGTCACACTCGTATGACTCATTTGCTCTTGCTTCTCCACATCACATGCGATGGTGGCACCGCTAGTAGGTGGAGAGAGAGTGGACAACACAATACAGACACAGTTGAGTCAGGAGTGCACCTGCAGCGGGAGAGTACACAGGCCAGGGGGTACTTGTTCTGCAAAAGATTAAATCCAAATTTAATGCCATTATTGCCACACCATAAAAACAACCTAGGCACAAATGTGGGGGTGGGCAAAGTTGCCCCCCTCTGCCCTACCTAAATGGCACTCCTTTTTTATGGTAGAAATTCATTCTCAGGTGCTAATATCTGTAAAAGTAAATACAATGGTTTCCACTCTGTTCTGCGGTACTGTATCTCCATGTTTCAGGATGTCTCCTGATCATTGTGAGGGATAGTGTCCCTCATCGTCCCTCATTTTGAGTGTCCATGTCCCTCATTTCAGTGACAAAATGTGAAGTATGGTGCATGCTTCCAAGATCCTACTCAGCACAAAGAGTGCTGAGCATGGCCATAGTGTACAGTATATCTCCATACAGAATGACAAAAGAAAGGTACTGTAAGTGAGCCAAAACGGTCATGGAGAAACACATTTGTAGCACTAAATATACATAAGGAGATTTGAATGACCCAAAACAAAAAGGTCAGGCTTCACAACACAGAGGCCCCTCTTCACACATCTGGAAGGGTGATGTCGGCTGACTATATCCTAGGCATTGAATGCAGTAAGCAAGCAATACTTTACATATTAATAGCAATATAATGACAAAAATCAAAAGCCATTAAACAACTTGCAAAAGGATCAGAATTAATGATTTTACCTAATTCTAATGGGAAATCAGTGGAAAGGGTATTTTAATGGCTCTAATTGCTTGCAGTAGTATGAGAAATAGAAACTGATGTGTTTTTTTAGATGAGATTTGCACCAGTTTAGTTGCTGCACACACGGCAAGTGTGCAACATGTGAACCTGATGTGAATTTTAAATGATTTTCATATCAGTTTCACTGCTTCACTTATGTCAAACATGCAACATGCAAACCTGATGTGATTTTTAGAAGATGTTTACATCAGCTTACCTGCTGTACATGTCAAGCTTGCAGCATGCAAACCTGATTGCCTTTTAGACCGTGTTCACCTAGGTTCACATAGTGTATGCGATCCGCATGCAAACATTGCACAATTAAGCATGTAGCATGCATTCTGCATGTACACAGCACACTTATATTTCTGTAAGGTTCTTGTCGCTTTATGAAAAATGTTGCTGATAATTTGACAGCATGTGCTCCGTATATGTAGTTCAACATTTGTATAGCTTTTTAAGCAAGTCTTGGTAAAACAGTCACATTCAAACGCTGCAGGAAAATAACTGCTAACATTACCTTCATAACATTGTTTCTGCAGCTGTGATACAGCTAGGTACCAACAACCCGACAAACAGCAGTATTGAAGAGTTTAGGAACAGATTCAAGGAACTATGTAGCAAGTTGAGGTCAGTTGCAGATATGGTAGGATTCTTAAAGGTGCTTCTGGTGCCAAATGCAGGAAAGTACAGAAAAGATCAAATTGCTAAAGAGCTGATGTGATAAGGAGGTGTTCCACCACTCAAAGGACTGGGGATCCTTCTTCGATGTTAGCTGGCTGTTCACAAAGAATGACTCGTGAGTAAAGGGTAATGACTGTGTTAGGGTAGAAGCTAGTTATAATGATTAGCACATTTTTAAACTACACACTGTAAGGGGGAGGCCAGTGTTGCAGCAAAAAAAAATGGTACATAAATTCAAAGAAAGCAAGGATGGCTCTCACTCAGTATACAGGGGACAAATGGGAGGAAGGGAGGAGAAAATGTAGGAACAATAGGCATGCAGCAGTCACCATGGTGAGGAAGATTAAAGGGGAAAGGAAGGGCAAGTGGAGAGTGATGTATATTGATGCAATGAGCTTAGGGAACAAAATAGATGTGTGCATGTGATAATGACTTCAATCTCTCAGACAGAGATTGGGACACACACTGCAGCAGGAGCTGCTAATTTTCCTGAACTGCCTGCAATCAGTGATTGGACTCAGTGATACTTGGGTGAAGGACAAATGCCAGACTTTGGGGATTCTCTGGATTGGCTCATTTGGAGCCAAGAAAGCCATACAGCCAGCCACCATTGCCTTTCAGCAGTGCAAGGTCATAAGTCCACACCATAAGAGGCTGTCCTGTATCCTGCACCTTTTTCAGCCAACTTCTGTTGCCCAGCATGCCAGTTTAGCAGTAGGAGTTGCTAATTTCCCTCAATGGTCAGCAACCATTCATGACTCTATGATGATGTAAGGGTAGGACAAAAGCCCAACTTTGGGAACTCTCTAGATGAGCTTAATCAGAGCCAAGGAAGCCATGCAGCTTGTCACTGTTTTCTTTCTGCAGCACAGGGTTGAGAGCTTGATAGCTGACATAGAACATTCACCAAACTCAGTGATGCTGTGGAAACAGGACAAAAATCTGACTTGTAGGACTTCTAGCACCTCTGCACCAATGTTCACAACATGAGTGATCCCAGTGTGGTTGCTCAGCAGGACAGGAAGTCCTCAAGGGGAATCACCAGAGGGAGACACCAGGATGCCAGGAGACTCCGCAATGTCCACTCTTTAGACTGTTAAGTGTAAAGTTTCCTCTTGAGTCAACTGTGTTGCATTGCAAATTTGAAGAGGTTAGGTGGGGTAGTAGTTATTGATTTAGCACTTCTCCTTTGAACTTGTTTTACTGGCCAAGGCACCTAGCTTCACCTGAGCTCTTTCCTTCTATGACTGCTTGAAAGGCAGAGTAGAGAAACTTACCAGAGCAAGGGAAAAGGATTAAGACTTAGTTTGGCTAAGCAGATTTACTGTGTGGTGGTGTTTTTAATTTTTACTCACAGGGATTGCTACTGTTTGTCGCTAACATTTCATTGCTTTATTTTTTCTCTGATTCAAATTGTTGTTGCTGGTATACCTTCTTCTGCATTATTACAAGGTGTGCCTACAGGTGTGTGCTAACAGATTACTCCTGTAATCTTCTGATTCAAATTGTCTTTTGCAAGGTATATCTTCTGTTACTGCTTTATTTTTCTCTGGAGCAAAGTGTTTCTTACAGCGTATATCTTCTCTGAAATTATTACAGGTGGTGCTTTACAGGTTTTACAGTTTTATCTAACATTAGGATAAGCTTTCAGGGTTACTGCATTTGTTGTTGACTGATTGTTTCTGCTCTTACCTCCTTGTTCTTTCATCCGTGGTTCTTCTTTTTAGGCAGGGGAAGGGCCCAGCCACCCACCCCCATCCCCAACCACCCCATGCTACACTCCTTTTATAGGGTACCACAGTTGTGACATTTCCTGTGGCAGAGCAGGAAGGGCGGATCAGTGGGGCCTCCACAAGGTGATCTCATTTACAGGGGCACTAGTAATTTAACTTGTTATAACAAGTTGAACAAAGCACAATTAAACTATTACTTGCATTTTTTTTTCCTTTTCCTTCTAATTACTCTGACTAGGTTACAAACCCAGCAACTTATTTGGAATGGATTTCATTAACTGCAGGTACTGTGGAACAATTTTCAGAAGGACAGTCTTACAGGATTTAGGACACTGTCCTACATGCTAGGCCTTTGGAGATCTTAGGGCTCAGCTCCGGGCAGCATGGGCAGAGATTGCACACCTCAAATTTCATATTGAAGAAATACATTATAAGAACCACCCGCCATTTCCCCAGCATCCAACAGAAAAACCCTCGACCGCAGAGGGTAGTTGGTCAGGAGGTTGGCAGGTGGTTAGGAGGAGCAAATCAGGTGGCCCATCACTCTCTGCTCTCCAACACATTACCTCCAAAAACCATATAAACACTACAAACAGGTATCTGCCTCTATCTCTGAAATCAAATAAAGAGGCAGAAGACACTGCAGAGCAGGACACTGTGGCACAGGAGCAAGCACAACAAAACTCACCCAAATCAGGAACCAAAACAAAACAAGCACAAAGGAAATCCAAAAAACTTCTGATCATAGGAGACTCCATGATTCGGGGAGTTGATACCCATCTCCAGCCAGGGGTGATGGTCAGATGTCTCCAGGTACATCAGCATGGAGACACTGACACGCATTACTAAATTGTTCACAAAGCAGGAGAAAACATTGATGTCCTAGTACACATAGGGACTAATGATCTCGCCAGCGGTCAGTTGTGGAGACCAAGGAACACCTGACTAGGCTGGGTGACAAACTATCATCTATTTCATCTGGCATCTCCTTCTCTGAGATCCTGCCAGTCTGGGAGAGGGGAGCAGATGGACGGAAGGTGAGAGAAGGGGAGATAGGGGAGCTAAACACATGGCTCAAGGGCTGGTGCCAGGAAAAAGGACACAGATTTGTAGGGAACTGGCAACAGTTCTGGGAGCGAAAGTTCTTTAAATTTGATGGACTGCATCTGACTAAAGAGGAGTCAGTGCATTGGGGCAGAAGTTTGATGTCTTTGCAGAATATTTAAACTAGCAAATGGGGAGAGGTGCAGCACCCCACGTCAATGGGAAGAACACCTCCCCTCAGCTAGTGGTCAAACAGGAATTCAGCATGTTTGCAGTTCATTTGCATCACCAGGTAAGAAAAAGGTTTGTCTCCCATCGGCCTTTACAGGGGTAATGCCAAACTTCACCCAACAACTAACACACCAAAATCGGCCAATGGAAAATCATGTACACAAATGCTCACTGCCTGGAAATAAGATCCCAGACCTGCAGGCAATAATGTCAGAGGCTAAACTGGACATAGTAGCAATTAGTGAGATGTGGTTTACCAGTAACCACACTTGGGAGACTTCAGTACCTGGCTATGTATTGTTCAGAAGAGACCGAGGTGCAAAAAGGGGGTAGGAGTGGCCCTGTATGTTAATGAAAATATCAAAGCTACAGAAATTCAGAATACACATAAGGAGCCAGAAGAACTGTGGGTCACCCTGGAAACAGGAAATGGGACAGCCATAAGAACTGGGGTTGTCTACAGGCCCCCAGACCAGAGAAGACATAGATACATTACTGTTAGAAGATATACAAAACATGACAGCTAAAGGGGAGGTTCTGATAATGGGAGACTTCAACATGCCGGATACAGATTGGTCAATACCAGCAGAACATCTGCCAGAACTAGACTCATAGTGGATTCCCTGCAGGGGGAGGGCCTCAAACAACTGGTACAGCAACCCACAAGAGACAGGGCTATCCTAGATCTAGTACTGACTAACAAAGAAGGGATCACAGATCTCCAGGTAGAAGGTCACTTGGGAGCCAGTGACCATCACATGGTATGGTTCAATTTGGCTACTACATCTAAATTATCCCATTCCAAGGCAAAAATATGGGACTTCAGAGGAGCTGACTTTGATAAGATGGCTAACAGAGTTAAGCTAGCCTGGCAAAAGAAACACAGGTGAGAGGGTACAGGCAAAGTGGGCAAGCATTAAGGATGCAATACTTGAAGCAACATCCCATTGTGTTAGACAGAAAGGAAGTGCAAAGAAGAAGGAAACCACTTTGGTTCTCAAATACAGTAGCAGAAAAGGTCAGAGCCAAAAGGCTGGCCTTCAGGAAATATAAGGGAACACAGCGGGATGAAGATGGGAGGCATACCAAACTGCCCTAAGGGAAGCAGGTAAGGCAGTAAGGCAGGCAAAGTCCCAAACTGAGGAAACACTAGCACGAACAGTAAAAGAAGGTGACAAGACTTTCTATAGATACATTAGTGAAAGGAGAACGTCCAGAGGAGTATTGCTAAGCTTAATGGAGAAAAGGGAGCATGTGAGGAGGAGGACCCTGTAAAGGCATCTATCCTAAATAGATACTTTTGCTCAGTATTTACTAAGAGAAGGTAGGGCAGGGCCCACAGCTCAGCATCATGGACACAGGGGAGGGAGTGAGCACTACTTCCTTCACAAAAGAAAGGGTCCTACAAGAGCTTGCTAAGCTCAGGGTGGATAAGGCAATGGGACCTGATGGCATACATCCCAGGGTACTTAAGGAGCTAAAGGAGGAACTAGCAGAGCCATTAGCAGAATTGTTGTAGTGAGTCTCGAGCACAGGAGGGTCCCAGAAGACTGGAGAAGGGCTCATGTGATCCGCTCCACAAGAGTGGTAGCAGGAGGAGGCGGGGAACTACAGACCGGTCAGTCTTACCTCAGTAGTGGGCAAGATTATGGAGGCACTCCTTAAGGAAAGGATAGTGCAACACCTGGAATCCATAGGGGCACAGGATCCAAGACAGCATGGGTTTACAAAGGAAGGCCCTGTCAAACTAATCTCATAGATTTCTTTGACTGGGTAACAGAGTGGTGGACCAAGGGAGCAGTTGATGTCGCCTTACCTTGACTTCAGCAAAGCTTTTGACACTGTTCCACATAGAAGATTGATAAATAAGCTGGGTAGGCTCGGGTATGGTGAAGTTGGTCAACTGGGTGGCAAACTGGTTGACGGGCAGAAAACAGAGTGGTGGTAAATGGTATACAGTCAGAAGAGATGCAAGTCACAAGTGGGGTACCTCAGGGATCAGTCCTGGGCCAGTCCTCTTCAACATCTTCATTAGTGACCTTGCAGATGGACTAGAGGTAAGGCTTGTCTGTTTGCAGATGACACCAAGATCTGCAACAGAGTAGATGATCCAGATGGGGTGGGCAGAATGAGAAGAGATCTGGATAAACTAGCAGAATGGTCAGAAGAGTGGCAACTGGGATTTAATGCAAAGAAGTGCAAAATCATGCACATAGGGAAGAGAAACCCTGAAGCCACCCTATAGGCTGGGAGGGAGTTGCTAGCAGTCACAAAGGAAGAAAGAGACTTGGGCATCATCATCACTGATGACCTAAAATCATCCAAGCAGACCTCTAAAGCAGTAGGTAAGGCTAGGGGGTGTTAGGGTGTATTAGTAGGGTATCACAAGTCGTAAGAGGGAGGTATTAATCCTCTGCATGGAAGAACACTGGTTAGGCCCCATCTGGAGTACTGCGTGCAGTATTGGAGGCCACACCTTCACAAGGACATTAACCAAATTGAGGCAGTCCAGAGAAGGGCAACCAAAATGGTGCAGGAACTGCATCAGAAGACATATGAGGACAGATTAACGGAGCTCAATATGTATACCCTCGAGCAAAGGAGGGAGAGAGGTGATATGATCGAGGCATTCAAACACCTTAAGGGCATAAACAAGGTGAAAGAGTCTAACATGTTTAAATATAAGAAAAATAGCAGGACAAGAGGACACAGCATGAGATTAGAGGAGGCGATTATGGGGAATGTATGGAAATTCTTTTCACAGAAAGGGTGGTGGATGCATGGAATGGCTTACCACAAGATGTGGTGGCTATGAATACAGTGCAGGGCTTCAAACAGGCATGGGATAGGCATAAGGGAGCAATACAAATGACTATGAATAGATAGACCACTGACAGAGCAAAGGCCGATGGCACATTTATAAGGTAGAAAAAGAAATTGGCAGACTGGATGGGCCTTGCGGTCCTTATCTGCCATCAACTTCTATGTTTCTATGTTTCTATGTAACTGTTCTCAGTATAAGTGGGGCTCAGGTTACATAATTTGTATTGTCCTTAAACTGTGTAACCTTGTTGATAGTAGCAACATCTTTATTGTGTACAACTTTTAAATTGCATTGATACAAAGAGGGCTTTAATTTATGTATTATACTGCCTCATAGCTACACTTCCTCCAAGTTTAACAGGCCTAATTATTTTGTACTTCAAACGGTACTGTGTTTATTGGACGATGTCTATAGAAGGTCTACTTTATTTAATTTTTACAGCCTCTTTATGGTTCTATGGCCTACTATTGCATCCCAACCCTTCCACTTCTCTCACTTCCTCTTCTCCTCCTCCTACCTCTGCCCTGCCTCTGTGCCTACCCAGTATTTGGTGCTTGGGCTCCTCCCATACCTCATCCTCTATGTTATCCCTTCCTCTCCCTCCCCATCAATCCACTTTTTAAAATCTTGCCTCCCCTTCTTTCCATCTCCTACTCAAATCTTGAAGCTTTGCAGTACTCTTTCCCTCTCCCCTCCTCCAGTTTGATATTACTGAGCTACTTCCCCCCACTGTCACTGCTCTAATTTCTCATACAAGGTCATCATTGCCCTTCTGCTATTCCTTTAAAAAATGTTGAGCACAACCCTGGACCTCTCTGACTCACCTGCCTCCACTTTTCCTAAATGACCTAGTCTTTTCTATCTAAATGTGAGACGTCTTCTACCTAACATTGATAAGCTGAGGCTCATGGCCCTATAAATGAACCCTGACATCCCGGTCATCACAGAATCTTAGCTGTCTGCCAGGATCAGTGATGGTGACATCTCAGTTCCTGGCTATATACCCTTCAGGCAGAATGAGGGTAGGAGAGGGGGTGGCATACTTATTTATATATTTAATAGCTTCTTCTGAGATGTTGTCTCTTGTGCTGCTCTTACCCCTCCCTCTTGGGTAAAATCTCCTTTCCTCATTCTCTTCCTATATTCAACAGTGGGATTTACTTGTTCCCAGAGAAAAATCTGAATCTGTATTTCCTCTTCTCTCCTCCCTTTGTACTTTTGCATCCTCTGATGACTTCATGGTCCTCAGGGGCTTCAATTAGAGCTGGTCCTCTCCTGCAGTCAAATCACTCACTCAGAAAATTTAGTTTCTTGATCTTTCCCAAATTATTTCTACTGCCACCCGGCACAACTCTCATTCTACCGACCATTCTCTCCTCAGTTGTACGTTGTGTCCAGAAAACATGTTTTTGCAGTTAATAATTTTTATTTAGTTTCAATTATAACATAATACCTACATCTTCAGTAATTGTTTATGGTTGCAGGAATATGTTTCAGGCTATTTACAGTCTTACATTAGTTGTTAAACAACATTTCTTATTACCTTAAAATTAAGAAGAAAAATTACATCCATTATGTTTATACATTTGACATATCAGAGCAGCATTTGAGTCTTAAAAACTAAACATGTACAATATATAATAGAACCCTTATCTATCCACAGCCCTTATTTGTCCATATGTAAAAGTCCTGAACTCATCCCAAATCAATAAACAGGATGAACTCCACTCTGACACAACTTGCTTGTAGCAAATATTTATTTTTTTTATTCTTTCCAAAACATTTCATTAAAGGGGAATGTATCATGGAAACTCCACCTCCTCAGCCCCTTATGTTTCATCTAGGTAGATTATATAGATATTTATTACTAACATGAACATTATTGTTTTAACAGTTAGTTATTCAGATTATCTCCGATCTACACCACAATCTGATATACTTTTTTGGGATAAGATGCACAGCATGTAGAACTGCAGGCATATGGTACATGATGGTAAGACTTTCTTCCATATGAGTCTGCTACTAGCGTTTTTTGCTGGAGCATGGGTGGTTTTTACAGCAAGTAGAACATTCTGTTTCATCTAGATTTAGATTGAGGGCTTTCTCACAATATTCCCTGGCTCTAGTAGTTTGGTCTAGTATACCACCTCTAATAGTGGAATAGATGTGGCTTACTACTCCTCTACATTGGATAGTCCATTTAGTAAGTGGATGTGATGATATATTAACTGACTTAGATTTTATCTTTTTAGAAAGGGGTGTAAGAGCACTTCTTGTTTGTAAGCTTCTCCAGAATTATGTCTTTTGTAAACCAAATCTGTTTTAAAGGCCTTTTTTAAAGTCAAGTACATTTGAGATGGGTAGCAAGATATCTAATATAGTAAGAATTTGTTTGTCCTTCCAGGTTGACCAATTCATAGGTCTTCCTACCACTTGAATCAGTTTAGTGCCCCAGATAGGAGTGAAAGCTGGAAGTGACAGTTCTAATTTTAATCATTTTCCTACTTGGTTCCAGGCTGTTCGTGACATGTATATAGAGGGAAGGATCTGACCTGGGATCTGGGTTGCTTTGAACAGGCTGGTATGTGGAAGATGATTCCCTGGCAAATGGGTTTCTATATCTGTCCACAATGGATGGGTTTGTCCAGGATTTGGGAACCATCTCAGGGTTTGGGTCACTTTATATACCCAATAATATCCATCGAGCCATGGAAGGATCAGCCCTCCTTTACACCAGTGCAATCATAGTTTGTTCCTTCTATATCATGGTTGCTTACCTTCCCAAATAAATTGTCCTATAGTCATATATACAGGCAAACTATTCATTGGCTATGACTATCGGGAGGTGTGAGATAAGGTGGAGCAATTTTGGAGTCCTCTTCAATGTCTTTATAAGTGACATTGCAGAGGGACGGGAAGGAAAAGTATGTCTCTTTGCAGATGACACAAAGATCTGTAACAGAGTTGATACACAAGGTGGGTGGAAAGGATGAGAAGGGACTTGGCAAGGCTGGAGGAATGGTCAAATGTATGGCAGATTAGATTCAATGCAAAGAAGTGCAAGGTAATGCACCTGGGAAACAAAAACCCAGGGGAAGAGTACACAATTGTGGGGGGGGGTGAGATACTAACAATAACAAAAATGGAAGGGGACCTTGGGGTAGTCATATCAGATGACTTAAAGGTGGGCAAGCAATGTGAGAGGGCAGTAAGGAGGGCTGGGAGATACTGGGATGCATAGGGAGAGGTATCACCTGTAGAAAACAGGAAGTTGTTCTCCTTCTTTACAGACAGCTGGTGAGACCCATCTGGAGTACTGCATGCAGTTCTGGAGACCCAATCTCCACAAAGACATTAACAGGATCGAGGCAGTCCAGAGGAGGGCAACTAAAATGGTGCAGGGTCTGCACCAGAAGACATATGAAGAGAGACTTAAGGAGCTTAATATGTATAGCCTCAAGGAAAGGAGGGAGAGGGGGGACATGATAGAAACTTTCAAGTACCTCAAGGGAATCAACAAAGTCCAAGAGGGTAGCATCTTTCAGAAAAAGAGGTGTGCAAGAACAAGAGGGCACAATTTGAAGATAGAGGGGGGACGGTTCAGAGGTAATGCAAGGAAGTATTTTTTTCACAGAGAAGGTTGCAGATGCATGGAACGGCCTTCTGGAGGAGGTTGTGGAGTCAAAAACGGTGGTGGATTTCAAGAATGCATGGGACAGTCATAAGTCAGTTCTAGGGGGTGGGGTAGGAAGAAGTAGGCTGTTGGTTAACTAGGATCTGCAGCTTATCCATTAGGTAGGGAAATGGATGGACTGGGTGGGCCAAACGGTCCTTATCTGCTGTCAAATTCTGTGTTTCTATGTTATAGCTTCTATTTTGCCTATCAATGATAATTGTAATGGTTTCCATCTATCAAACTCTATCTTTTTTTTATATAAAAGTGGCTTTATGTTTAACTCACCTAAACATTTGAACTGTGGGGTGATTTTGATACCTAGATAGGTGATTGAGTCAGAGGTCCAGTGAAGGTTCAACACATTAAATTCTATAACCTGGCATAACCAATTAAGAAGGAGAACCTCTGTTTTACTCTGGTTGATTTCTAACCCTGACAGGGATGCAAAGATGTTCAACAGATCAACCAGGGAGTAAATAGAGACATTAGCTTCACTGGTCAGTACTAAGAGATCATCCATGTATAACAGAGTGTTATATTGTTCATTACCAGCTAGTATGCCTTTTATATTTGGATGTTGTCTTTTTGCAGTCACCAGTGGTTCAATTGCTAGAACAAATAATAAGGAGGAGAGAGGGCATCCTTGCCTGGAGCCCATCTTTAGAGAAATGCGAGTGGACAGCTTGCTATTAGTGAGGACTTGAGCCTGAGGGGCTGAGTACATTGCCTTTATTGCTGCTATAAATGTGCCCTAAAACCTAAATGTATTAGCACTGCATAGAGATATCCCCTCTCCACCGAGCTTAAAGCTTGTTTGAAGTCTATAGCAATTGCAGTGGATGGAATGGGATTATCTTTAACTAGATGCATAAGATCTATTAAAGTACGAATATGGTCAGAGCTTAAATGCCCCTTTACAAAGGCCACCTGAGAAAAGTGGAACAGGTAGGTGGAGGAGATTTTCTAGCCACCTCACCATAACTTTAGCATATATTTTACTATCCACTGTAATCAGTGATATTAGGTGATAGTTAGCAGCCTCTCGGGGTCTTTCCCAGGTTTTGGGAGTACTGTGTCCTTGCCGTATCCAAGGTAGGGGGAACACACTTGTATGGTGTATTTCAGATTATACACGTTCCAGTACCAGGGAAACATGAGAAGCTAATATCTGATAGAGTTCTGTTGGGAGTCCATCACCTCCTGGAGCTTTTTTAAGGTATAGGTTTTGGATTGTGGTACAGATCTCCTCCTTAGTAACTGAAAGATCTAAACGGTTGGCCTGTACTTGGTATAGTTTGGGAAGGTTAGGTGTTGACATAAAGGCTGCCAGTTGATTAGAATCAGGAGTATTTATTGCCAAGTACAGTTTCTTGTAGAATTCTGTCATGGCAGCACTGATACTAGTTTGGGAAGTACAGAGTTGTCCTGTGGTATTATGAAGGGAAGCAATTGCTTTTTAGACTGTTGTTTCTTAAGAAAGTAAGAAAGTAATTTGCCACATTTTTCACCCTTTCTCAAAATTTATGTTTCAATCTCAGGATTGCCAGTTCTGCTTTCCTGGCTGTTAGGGCATTTATTTCTTGATGGAAATTTAAAATGTCATGGTACAGTGGGGAATTGACTTTGGCTCTGGGGTTAGTTTTGTAAAGAGATTCTGTTTGATCCAATTGTTTCTCCATGTCAGCTAGGTCTTGCTCTCTTTTTTTTCTGTGGAAGGCAGAATAGGTTATGATATGTCCTCTGATTGAGGCTGTAAAAGCCTGCCATAACACAGACAGTGAAGTGTCTCCAGTATCATTTATTCAAAATAACTCCTTAGTTGTGTCCTTTCACCATGGTTCAAACTGTGGATCCAATTGTAAAAGTGGATCCATCCACCAGCTGAGGTATTTATGGGAGGTGGTGGCCCCGTATAATAGATTCAACTGAAGGGGAGCATGATCTGAAATAACTATGGGAGTTTTATGAACATTGCTTATCGTAGGTGTAAGTTGTTGTGAAGTGAGCCACATATCTAACCTACTGTAAGTACCATGTACCATTGAGTGACAGGTATAATCTCATTCCCTAGGATTATGGATGTGCCACACATCTAATAGGGCTTGCTCCCCCATCCAGCATTAAGAGTCCATAAGGCCCATACATGGGGTTTTGGTCTGTCATTACTTCTATCTACAGCGGGTTCTAGTGTCACATTAAAGTCACCTTCTAGCAAAACAAGAGCATTAGAGACAGTAAATGCAGCCACGTGTGCTGCTACTAAGTGAAAAAAACTTGATTGAGTCACTATTGGGAACATATAAGTTACCCACCACCAGAGGTTCCTGAGAGGTATAAAACATAATCAAGATCCAGCATCCATCTGCATCCTGAGTTGTCTTCTTTAGATGTCAGATCAAGTTTTTACCTACCACTATAGATACGCTTCTTTTTAGGGCTACAGTGGGTGGAGCCCTGCAGTCCTTTTATGATCTCTGAGTAAAAGGACTCTGCATTCTTTCCAGATGAACAACATGATAGATTGTGTCACAGTCACATCTGTGTCCGTGAAGCAGTACACCCATGTTGTCCATATCACTGCATCACTGCATTCTTTTAGAGTGCTGGCGGTCACAGCAGATCCTGGTACACTCCGTCATGTCCAAGATGGCCACTGAAATCTACTGCACATGCGCTAGCAGTTGTGCATGCACGGTTGCATGCAGTAGCCATTTTGGTCATGGCAGAGCAGCCATGTTCTGCTGTGACCACGTCATGTATTTATTTATGTATTTATTTTATATTAAGAAAATTCCCCCTACCTGGCCCTCCCTTTCAGTGCCCAGCACCCCACCCCTCCCCTTGAGACACATAGCTGTGACACTGTGGGTACCCAATCCTCCAGTGGTGCCATGATCAGGGATCGCCGGTCATTTTTCTTTTTGTTTTTAATTTTTAAATGCAATTGAAAAAAAAAGTCCATCGATGTCTTCCCTCACATGACTGTGACACTGAGGGTCCCCAATCCCCCTGTGTCACAATCGGGGATTGTCGTTCTCTCTTTTTTTAACCTGTAAAAAATATAATGGTCCATCAATGTCTTTTGCAGCCATACTTTGTCCCCACCTGACCCTTCCACTGAGCATCACAACCCGGCACCCCAGCCCTTACTTACCCATTGGGGGTCCAATGCCGTAATCCTCTCTGGACCGCAGACATGTTTTCACTTGTCAAAGCTGGACAACAAACTGAAGACACAGGTATGCAGTTTAATGTATTTCAATGTGGTTTTGAACTTAATGCCAAAACTTCTTTTTTTGGCCAACGTTTGCACATTTTACCTCAATGAACCTGTTTTTTGGAACATTCACTCAGTAAGCAGACTTTATTACAAGCAGTTGCAGTGTTTCTTAGTGTGTGTGTGTGTGTGTCTGCATGTTTACTGCTGGTTAAGTCTGACTATCATGAGCTCCACCTTGGCCTAGTTGTTGCAAATCTCCCTTTGTTCCTTTGCTTTCTCTTGGCTGTCCTGACTTTGGTCTAGTTCCCCTCATCATCTACTCTTCCCCTCCCTCTCACCCAAAGTCCATACATCATGACCACACCACTCATATCAGTTCTTATACTGAATCCTCTTTCACTCATCTCTCTTATATCCTCAGTAATTTCTCCTTCACGTCTACTATCCCTCTCACTCCTTCTGGTCTAACTTCTAACTCCAAGCCATTCTACTTTGCCTACAGTATTCTTGCTCTTTCCTACATCACATGAAATGTCAGTAAGCATCTTGGCCATTGACGCTGATGTTATATATGCCTTTTGCTGCTTTTTGCATTGCTTTTATACAGTTATTGCACTATTTTTGAACTACATAGGTTTTGTATGTTTGCACCAGCAGTTTTTTTCTTCTTGCTTTTTATTGACTTAAATGTTTTTCAGTTCTCTTGAACCCTTTCTCCAGGACACATCTTGAAATTTCAGATCAATATGCTTCTCTTCATAATACAAATCTAAATATATACATAAAATAGGGGGTATGCATTGTGCTGCAATTGGGATAATCATGTTTATACTGTACTACACCAGAGAATAACTTTTTCCAGATGAATGCTATCATTTTGTTGATGAGATATCTACTATCAAGATAACAATGTGTATACCATAGGAGGGATGAATAACTTGGATAAATATATGTCGTTCTTCTGCCCTGTTATTTGCCTCTGGGGAACTAAAATGTTATTTTGTCTTGCAACTTATTTATTCTCCATTAGAACCCCTGTGCCTTCCCTTGTGTGCTGTACCCTTTCAAACCATGGCAGTTACACACATCTAGCAAACTCGCTCATGGCCAATAAAAAGTGTTAATCACATGAATGACACATCACCAGTAAAATGTAAGCAGAACAACCTTTAGTAAAACTTTTGATATACTGCACAATTAAAAAAGTAAAACCATACATGGATTTGGACTGATATAACACAATTGCATCTCTCATGTTACCAATAGGTCATCCCATAAGATTTCAAGGAATAAGCTTTTTATTCACTTTGGTACAATGCCAGAAATGCAAGCCTAGCACTCAGGGTTCCAACCCTCATTGCTAGGCAGCATTCTTGGCAACATTCCAAAGTGAAAAAAAAAGCCTATTCCTGGATGTCCTCTGGAATTCTCCAAATTTATCTTGATGCAGTAGTAGGTGTGTCACAGAAACAATAACATGGGTTAACTACAGTATGTCATGCTGTACTTAACCAACTGGAGAGCTGAAGAAACAATGTTTGATGACATCAGAGTGTAGGGTCATAAGAAGGCTATTTTGAAAATTGGGTGTAAAAGTATTAAACAAGCATTTGTCAGTGCTGAATGTTGCTTGCTGGTATTGGCATTGGTAGTGCAGGAGTTAGAGAGATGCATAACAGGAACGGCAGTGAAGTATTAAACTAACACCAACCCCCAACCCCACCCTGCAGAGACTGACAGGCATTTGGAGATGTGCCTTTGGGTCATCAGCCGTAACACCCACTCCATTCCACTTCACTCCACCCTGCAGACACTGACAGGTGTTGCTGTGTGCCTTGGGGACTCTAGCTCTTATGCGCACCCCATTCCATAAGGAAATAAGCTGAGATGGATGCAGTAGAGGAGAATGGGATGAATATTAGGGTCAAAGACCCCAAGACACACCTCAATGCCTGACACTGGCTGCAGGGTGGGGGTGAGGGTGGAATGGTGTCAGCATTATGGCCAATCACCTCAAGTCACCCCCGGCCCGATGACTGTCAGTCTCTATAGGGTGAAGTATTACATTTGGAAACCTTAACACCATGGGGATTTGTTGGTATTTTTACTCCAAATCTTCAACAATGGCTTTTTGGGACCTCACCTCATGAACAGTGGCAATATTGTTTTGTTACTGAATCCTGAAAGATAATTTTGCACAGCAACTGCACCATTTGGTGCTACATGTGCAAAAACACATTTTGGGCAGGATGTGAAAAATTACATCTTTACTGTTCATAAGGAGGTATGAAAAAATGGCAATGTTGAAAATCTGGAGTGAAAATATGAAAATTAGTGAAGGCACGAGCATGCGTAGAAACTGCACAATGCACGCCTGTAATGCAATCATTTTTGGGAATTTTTTCACCAAATTATCAACATGGGCATTTTGGGACCTCCCCTCAAGAACAGTGCCAGTGTGATTTTGTTAATCTGTCCCAAAAGTTGATTTCCCACAGTGACTGTGCCTTTCTGCGCCACAGTGCGAAAACACATTTTGGGAAGGATGTGAAAAATGACAGCTGTACTGTTCATAAGGAGGTGTGAAAAAATTGTAATGTTGAAAATCTGGAGTGAAAATATTAAAAACTGGCAAAGTTTCGAGCATGTGTAGAAACTGTGCAATGCACTCTCGTAACGCAGTAATTTTTTGGAACTATTTCACCAAATTTGCAACATGTTTTTTTTTTGGGACCCCACTTCATGAACAGTGGCACTGTCATTTCCTTAAATTGTCCCAAAAGGTGATTCTGTGCAGCAACTGCAAAATCACCTTTTGGGACTGAGTAGCTAAATGACAGTGACAGTGTGCATGAGGTGGGGTCCCAATAACTCCATGTTGAAAATATTGGGGCAAAATCTCTAAAAATGACTGAGATATCAACCTAAGATGAATCCCCTACCCCTTTGACTCCCATTCTACAGCTTACCGTCATTTCTTCAGTTTGCCGGTCGGCTTTGAAGAGTGCAGACATGTCCCGGTCCATGAAGATCGCTGCTCTTGACCTCCGGAGGTAAGTATGAAGTGAGGGGTGCAGGAGGTGGGTCCACAGAGGGAGGGTGGGGGTAGGGGAGGGGAATGGGGAGACAATGTGGGACTATTTTCTTTTTTGCAGGGGAAAAAAGAATTCGAGGACAATTTGCTTTACTTTACCAGGTTATGAAAAATATTTAGACACACTGGGGTGGGCTCCCAGTGTGCCACAATAGTGTGTGTGTGTGTGGGTGTGTGTGAAGGGGGCATGCTGGCACAGGGATTGGGCACCCGATGTCAGCACTTGAAATATTAGGGTGGGTGGGAGGGTCATCTGACACCTGGGTGGCAACCCGGTGTCAGAAACATAAATAAAAAACTATTTTGGCACACTGGGGTGGGTTCCCAGTGTGTCACATTAATGGGAGGGAGGGGGGACACATGCCAACATGGGGACTGGGCACCCCAATATCGGCTTTCCAGGGAGTGTGTGCCGGGTGGCAGGAGCCACCAATGTGGAAAACCACGCCATGGCTCTTTTATTTATTTATTGAAATGTTTCACCAGGAAAGGCACACCGAACAAACAAGTCGCTCATGGAGCAAGCGGGGACAGAGTGCTCAGCAGCAGAAGCCAACAAGAACTGTAACTCCGGCCATGTGCATTACTGTGCACTGTAATGCACATAGCCGAATTGCTGTCATAGACAGCTTGCTGATTCTTTGGTGCCTGAGAGATGAGCCCCATAAAGCATCAACTGCATTGGGCAGAACACTTACACACCTTTAAATGTCAAACTGTTCCAAGATGTTTCTTGCTCATGCATGGTGAAAGCAAACATAAAAACAACAAAGTCATGAGCAAACACAGGCTCATAACTTTGGTACTTTTTAATATTTTTACCCCAAATTTACAGTACAGCCAAATCATTACAGCACCTCATAACTGTGATAGCTGTCACTTTCCAAATCCTGGCCAATATGTTTATTTTACATCCCGAAAGGTGATTTTGTGGTCCCTGCATGAAATCACCTTTCAGCCAGGAGTTGAAAATTTTCTCTGCCCTTGTTAATCAGGTGGGGTCATAAGAAGGCTATATTGGAAATTTGGTATAAAAACATTACAAAACAAAACAGTTACAAGCCTACATTGATTTTAATGAACACAGGCTCGTAAGTTCAGTAATATTCAACATTTTTACCTCAAATTTTCCACATAGCCATTTCTTTACAGCACCTCAAGAATGTGTCAGCTGTCATTTTTCAACTCCTGCCCAAAATGTGTTTTTGCATCCCAAAAATTGATTTTGCAGTCCTGGTGCAAAACCACCTTTAAGCCAGGAGTTGGAAATTTTGTGCTGCCAGTCTTCATGAGGCAGGGTCATAACAATGCTATGTTGAAAACTGGGTGCAAAAATATTACAAACCAACACATTTATGAGCCAATGTTACATTTTGCACGTTCACGCTTGTAACTTTGATAATTTACAATATTGTTACCCCAAATTCCTCACCTGCAGCCCTATCGGCTCTGGCCAGAGTTTGTTTTAGACTTGACTGAGCTGTGTATTTTCTTGTTCTACCCACCCTTTAGCCAACTTTGGGGATTCAATATCCATAAGTTTGCTCTCTTGAAGGATTGCCAATTGTGTGTGCATCCTGTGGAGGTGGTTTAAAACCTGCTTGCATTTGACAGGGGATTTAAGACCCCTGACATTCTAGCTATGACATCTAATTATGGAAGTTGAAAGGGTTTATGAAAATAGAAGCAGATTATGACCAAACTGTAAGCAGGTAGTGTGATTTCTAAGTAAGCAAGGTGGGTAGGAGAGACTAGTGTGCTTAGAGATCCATGCCCCATACTACCTGCTCTGGAGGTACCTGCATCTTACATTGTCCTGACATAAAAATTGATTTAAAGCATATTTGCACTAGGGTACCTATTAGTAACAAAATCAGTGTACCGTTTTTATGTACATTGGAACTGAGATTATGTCCAGATGTCAAATGGCAGCTCATGGTCTCTCAGTTTCCACTGAAAGTGTCTAAAAGTGAATGCAGAGTGATAAAGCAAAAGTGTATTACTTTCTGTAGAAAAACTGATCCAATGACAAGAGTCTTAAATCTGCCCTTACCTGTTTAAAATAGTAGGAGCATTACTGAAAAAAGACATATCTAATGGTCCCCAGAGCTGGGTTAAATGACCTGTGCACTCCATAGCTAAACTAAGGGAGGGTGGGGGGTAGGTACTGTATTGTCCCCGTTAAGTGCTGAAAACAGGTGTTATGATATGCAGATCCAAGTATGTTTCTGGCTATGAATGATTCATGTTGTTTATTTTTTGAACATCAGATTGAAATAAACAAATTAGACAATTAAGGAGTGCCTGTATACAAAGGCAGTCGAATAGCTGCATGGTAGAGGAAAGATGGTAGGGTAGAAGAGGGAAAGATGAAGTTATATTAAGCACAAGCTCAGGGAAGGCCTTAAACATTAGGTGTTCCACCCTTATTCCTTTTGCTGAAGGAATTACTGGGAGGTAAGCCCAGTTGTGCTTCTTACTGGGTTGTTACTGCAGCTACTGAATTCTCCACTGTATAGGCTATTAAAAGAGCTTTATTTACAGAGGGTGCCATTTTGACTGTGCACCAGTGCAGAATTGTGTTGACCAATAAGGCAGTGTCCACTTCTCAGCTCTCCATTCAGTCAAGGTGGATCCCTGGTGAGGGGACCACTCTAGAAGCCTGCATCTGTGTCTTTGCATTCTACTGATTTAATATTCTCTGTCACTCCATGTTTATTCTCATTTTAATCTTGAGAAACTTGCTTTGCTTACTTTGCAGTCCAGACATTCGGGTGAGGGGAAAAGGCAGTAAAGATATGAAGGGGGTAAAGGGCATTATCATAGCTGGAAGCGGTAGAGTTTATCCAGACAGAGAAATAAGTAAAGAAAGGGAGAAGGTATGTTATGCTGAATGGAAAAGGATGGAAAAAGGGGAGGGGGTACCTGTATTCAGGAAAGAAACAATTAAATAAGCCAGCAATGTGTTAATATTTAGCATACTTGGTACAGTATATCACACATATCTTGGTAGCAGGTATAATCTACCATATCTGAGGCCAGCTGCACTGTAAATTGTGATTTGGCCTTAATATCTTGGCCTCATTTCTTAAGCGGGGTAGTTACAGGGTAAAGTTAAGCAGTATGGCTACTGCTTGAGTTTGATCTCAGAGTTCCTCCCATCAGCATGTAGTTAGTATTAAGGGGGTACACTGTTTTGAATTCCCTTATCCAATGAAGCTATCAACCTTATTTACCCTGACTTCCTAGGAATATGGCTGATTCCCATCATTTTTAACTAAAATCAAGAAGTTATATTGCAGCTAGCAAAATTATTAATTTAAGAGTCTCATAATGCATATTTCCGTAGCACTAGGTATAAGTCTATAAACAGTCAATAATGTGCACTGTCATAATGTAATAACGTTGACTTTGGAAACAAAATTAAGAACAGTACTTGTTTATAGTCTATATAAATACACCTCCTGGCACTACAACAATAACACAGCTGAAGAAGGAGTAATTCAATGATGCAGCTGCAAATGGGCCTAGCGGACCACAGGTAGCATAACTCTCCAGGAAATGGATTAGATTAGTACTTGCATGCTGGCCTCAGTAAACTGGGAAGATCCCAGCTAGGTGTTTCCATCTCTGCATTGGCTTAGCATGTCAGGTCTCTAGCTGTGAAGTTAAGGAGGACGCTATGTGAGTTCCCACAGAGTGATCAGGTATGTCCTTCGAGATGCCACTGGTGGGTGCAGTTGTGGGTGAGTTACTTGAGGGTTCTCCTGTGCTATTGGCTAATTATGGCTTTCTGTGAGCATCCCAGCAACTAGCTGTGCTTCAGGTACTATGGCCTCTGATGGTTCATGGTTTCTGGAAGGTGATGTGCTGACTAGATTATCTCTTAGCAGGGCAAACCTGTTGGTGGATCAGAAAGGGGATAAATCCTCATCTGGAGACTCTGACACCTCACTCCTGCTTGTACTTCTGCATCGTGATGTGATACAGTGTGGACAGTAGTTGGGTGATCTCCACCTGTGACTGCTGCACCTTTTTTGCTTTGGTGGCAGTTGTCTAGAGTGGTCTTCATTCACCATCTCATGGGGCCTAGCTGATCTGGGCGATGCATGGGGAAGCTTTGTGTTCATCCTCCTAGGAGAGGAATCTGGGCTTTCTCTAGGCCACACTCAACCTCTACTGTTAGTGGGGTGGGATTCTAGTAGCCATTGTTGGGATATATAGTTAATTGCTGATTCTGGGGTGTGGAAGGTCCTGACCACTCCATCACTGGTAGTTTTTAATTGAGGCAGGTACCAGAATGTAAACTGAATGCCCACCATGTGCAAAGCTTGTCTGGACTGTGTACAAATCCTCCCCCGCGCTGTTTGGCCTTTTGAATAGTCCAGGAACACCATGATCATATGCCCTTGCCAATCAATGATGCTGTGTTCTCTTGCTCCACGGAGTATATTTTCCTTTACTGAGAAATGGAGAAATTGAGCAATTATGGGTTGAAAATGTTCACTGGCTTTTGGAACAGGGGCTAAGGATTGATGGGCCCACTCTATTTCAAAATGTGGGTCTCCAAGGAGCTGAAGAACCTGAGGTAGTGCATGCTGCGGAAAAGTCACAACATTCCCAAGTTCAGCCTGTTGCAGAAAGCTGACAAAATATTATTTTGGCGGCTTTGATTTTCAAGATCATCAAGTTTGTTCTGAACATTTTGAATAGTGGTGTCTTGATCACACAGTCGGGCCCTCAGATCATCACAGGAGCATTCATTAGTTTCTACATTAATTTCTGTTGCCACAGTTCGAGCATTTCGTTGTGTGATATTTTCAGAATTTAATGTTGTGCTTATTTTTCTTTCTTTTAGTTCAACCAGGGATTGGGTGAACATTGCCTCCACTTTCTCCACCAGAAGAGTGGACTTCATACTTCCTGGCTGCTGGGGCCTTCAATGTTGGTTGGGCCATTGCTAAATCCAGATTTATTCTTGAATGGTAAGTCCTAATGAGACAGTTTAAATGCCTGTTAGTTGATCTTAAGTTTCCTTGTTGAGGAACAGCTTTTTTTCTGGGGATAGCCCGTTAGATAGTGGCGGATGGCTGAAGATTAGGGAAGTCAGTGTAAGTGCTAGCCACACCCCCAGAAAACATGTTATACTAAATCCTCTGAAGTTCATATGGACCAGGTCATTCAGCTCACTGAACATGGACAACCCCCTTGATGATTTGCACACCTCTAACTGGGCTTTCCATGTCCGTTGTTTGATCATCAGTTCTGCTCTCTCCCATTTCACTTCTATGTTAAGGTTTTTCCGGGAAAAGTATGCCCTCCAGAGGAGGTCTTGTGTATGTGGTCTCCATCTGAAATGGGTCACCACTGAACTCACCACCCTTCTCAGGGCCCGTGACTCAGTCTGGCCCCTCAACAAGTCCTCAGGGACTGGTTTGGGTATCAACAGCAACAGAATGAGAGCACATAGTCTGTTAGACAGGCAAAAGCTAATTACTTTGTTTCAAACCTACAGAACAATCTTAATTCTCCAAATATGTTCTGATTATCCACTCCATTTGTAACCCCCCCCTCCCATGTATCCACACCTGCTCTCAAGCTCAGCAGCCCCCATGTGGTCTTATTTGAGCCTGCCGAGGTGGCAGCTGCTTGCAACATGCACATCTCTCAGTCCATTTACTTTCTCTCCAATAACTGCCTCTGGTGTTCTATCTGCCATCCTGTCACTGAATCCTTCCAAAGGACATAGTGCTGATTGTCTTGATCCTAAGCTCCTGCATCTGTCTGCTCCTGTCATCACTACCCCACTTTCTCTACTTACGAATCTCTCCTTTTGACTTTGTTAGTTCCAACCTGCTAGGAACTTGCAAAAGTCATCTCTTACACAAAGGGGAAGATACCTGCACTGCACTGCACCCCTGGTAACAACCACTCTGTATCTCTCCTTTCTTGGCTAAACTGCAGGAAAAGTTGGTTTTCTCCCAGATTTTCAACTTTCTTGACTCCTACTTTCTCTCTTGTAGTCTGACTTCTGCAAAGCCCATTCCATGGTTTCTCCCTTCCATGTGTCACTGATTCCATCCTGAAGGAGATGGATCAAAGACATGTGTCAACCACTATCTTTATTGACCTGACTAATACTTCTGACTTATAGCCCACTCCTTATTCCTTGACAAGATAAAAGCTGCTGGGCTCTCAGTCACTGACCTCAATTGGTTCCGCTTTTACCTCTCTGGCAAAAGCTAGTTGGTCCAGGTTATGAAATCATTCTCAACCCCCCTCCATATTAACTCTGGTGTGCCTCAATGATATTCTCTCAGCCTGTGACTCAGCTAACATGCATACATATGTATGCAGAAGGCACAATTCTATTTGCCACTGGAACCTCCACTCCCCTGCTGGAACAGTCCATACAGTCTGACTTTGACAACATCCAGCACTGATTCTGTGCTAACCAGCTCTCCCTTCGTGCCCAAAAAGTCACTATGCTATTTGGTACCAACCAACATCTCAGCAGACTTAGCATGGCTCCTGCCTCTAAAACCCTCAATGGCACCCCTCTTGGGTCAGTTCCTTGTTTCAAATATCTTGGTATGTGGTTACGCAGACATCTTAACTTCTCAGTTCAGACTTATACCATCATCAAAAAAATTATGCCCCAAACTTGGTTCCCTTCACATGAATAAATCATGCCTTCCATCCCTTGTCCTGCATGTGATTGTTCTCAAAATGATGTTCCCACAGTTTGACCACACAGATGTGTTATATGGAGATGCTGTGGCAAATGCACGTTAGCCAGATTAGAGCCTATCTTCCCCTCCTTCTGTAAGTTTGCTTCAGGTCCTCCCTTTTACTCATCATTGCTCCCTATACATCGCTCTCTCTCCCTCTCCTATCTTTGCAGTACTTATCCCATAGTGCTTCCTTTCTTTCCTAGCTGTGGTTTACTCCCTACCATCCTACCTCTCTGACCTAGTCTCGCCCTCGGCTCCCTCTACATATTCCTTCACTCCTCTTACTCTGGCATCTACATTGTTCCCTGTTGCTCTACACCCACAGGTCAGGCCTCATTTTCAGCTATGCTGCCTTCAGTCTGGAACTCTTTAACAAGCTCCCATTGGTCAGCCCCCTCTTAACTTTCCTTTAAGGCTCTTCTGCAGGCCCACTTATCTTCTGCTTGCTCCTGTCTTTACTTTGCTAGCAGTTATCTAGCCTGCTTTCCTTTTCTAGTGCTATCCATTTTATTGCAGCTTTATTGTATATATGAGTTGTTTTCCTCCACTAGCAATTACGTTTCTACCTTGTTACAGTTATGTGTTGTTACACGTTCACTGTAGTCATCTGGGAGCTTTCCCTTAAAATATTGTATTTGTACACTACATACCTATACCATTTATGTTTTCTAGTCTTAACTGCTTGAAATGTTTGCTCCCTGTTTCTGAATCCCCTACCATGTGTCACACCTGAAAACAAGCTTTGATTCAGTGCACATTTCCCTGTAAATCAGTTTTCAAATAAACACAGGAGACAAGGAGTCAAAAAGGACCAGCAGATTCTAGAGGGCTATTTTGATGATCATCAAAACCTGCTCAGGGAGTTTATGTCACATGCACATGTGACATGAAGAGCTGACTGCTATGTTCAGTATCCTTCCTAGCCACATCAGGGTGATAAAAAGGAGAGGGACCAACCACAATGTATTGTACAAAGAAAACACTGTAAAATAAATAAAGCTTAAAATAATACAAGGCAATTTAGCACAGCAATAAATGGCTGTATATTTGAAAGAGTTTATTAGCTCTTTCAGCTGGTGCAATGCCACAGGACAATTAATTTAAAAAGCATTTATTTTTTGAAAAACAATTAATGTAAGCAGTTTGACCTCAAGAATGCACAATGCAGCAAAGAGCATGATCAAACAAAATCCATACAACTACTATTAGCATCATTCAGTTTATAGAAAGCCTTGCCCTGAGGTCTCATTATAATCCTTCTCTTTTGTCTGCTGATAATGGACATCAGCAAGATGAAAATTACTTAAATACGCTCCTGAAAATGATAATTTGATACAGTATGAACCCTTTTAGAAGAAAGACTGTTCTCACTTCTTGACATATTGAAATTCTTTGTAGTGTAGTAATCCACAGGGAGCTAAATGAAACCAGACCAAAGCAGTGTGAGGACATATGAAGGTATTTGAGTCTTGGAGTCAAAAATATTCAATAAAACACAGTGAAATGTCTTAAATGGAACTTTTCCAAATAAAAAAAGCATGTGGTTTTCATGATTCTTTATTCACTTTCTCAGACGGTTAGAAGTGTTGATACATTTGTGGCACTTAGAAATTCCTTGTTCTGAAATACATAATTGCAGAACTGTAGACGGACCCCAAAGTGACTACTCTGATCATCTTTCACTTGGCATTTATGACATTTGACAGCTGTAATTACAATTTCCTGGAATAATAGTTTCTCCTATTTCTTTTAAGAGAATCAAGATCCATAACAGAAAGTAGATTTGGGAAGAGTATGTAAACAAATATTGCTTTGCATGGCTATATCTAGAGAACACTTTTTTTTCCAAGTGTTATTGATTTTTATATTTTTTTAAGTTCAATTGTTTTTTTTTTTTAAATGTTGGCATTAGAAGTAATAGTGTATGTTACAATGATACCTACATATCTCATCCTTGTTCTTCCATTTTAGATTGCCCTTTCTGTTTGACGAAATGCCAATATTTTCCCTTTTGAGTCTGCTGAAATATTTTTAAACAGTTGGTGAAATTTGTAAAAGTTTACTCATTTTAATATGACTAGCTTCCAGTTCTCATAAGTATTCTGAGCTGTTTTTGACTACCCATTGCTTAATATTATTTTGTTGTTGTGACAAACAGGCATGCAACAGGCATTGATTCCTGACCTTATAGGGCACTGGAGAAATGAGGGTTAGCTCCAGGGCTCACAATGGACTTTCTCCTTTAATAATTTCAAATCTACAAAATTGCTAAAGCAGACTCAAGACTAGGAAAAAAAGGTCAGGGGTAATGTCTAAAATTGAATACAAGTGTATAGGTACCATTTTTTCCCATAACATGGACTTCTGGTTTACTTTAAATTATTACGTGTGATATTTAGCAACACCACTGTATATCATACCACTATCAGCTTGGACATCTGAATGTAGCTTGTCTGATTTATGTAATCATTAGCATGCTGAATGTCCTGTCATTTAAGTATTAAAACTCTATTTGTAAAACAGGATAGCTCTGGACCCATTCCAGTAACTCAGAATTCACCCTTAATGTAAAAGATGTGCCTGTTTCAGGGAGCATATTTTCTTGATAAAAGTACAGTGAAGCCCACCATTATGAAGCGCAGTGTTACAGGTTTACTGCATGACAAAAGGGATTCACTCCCATTGAAACAGCATTGTTTGCTGCAGTAACTCGACTGCAGAATTCTTTAGCACTGCACTTCATCCTGGTGGGCTTCATTGTATCTTTGCATGTACTGTATAAGTCATGGGCAGAATTTTCAAAAGTGATGACTTAGGAGCAATTCCTAGTTTTGAGCTGTGCCTGTGCCAGAAGAAATCCACAGTACACTTGAAAGCTAATTTCAAATGTTTTGGTGTGTTTACAACAGTATTCACAATTTCAGGCAGCTTGCATCAAAAAAGTGATGCTTGCATCATTTTTTTTTTTTGTAAGTTGGACCCAAAGTAACACAATTCCACCCAAACATTAGAACACCTCTTAGGTAGTATGCCTTCTATGGGCAAGTTGCAGAAATGCAGTGGAATCATGGCAAAATCTCAGTGAAGGCTTTAAACATCCTGCCCCTTGTACTGCAATGTATTCCAACTATTGTATGCATGCAGTAGATATAGCCCCAGAAAGGGGCTAACCCAAGTAGTCACATGACTCATGTTTACAGTGTATGTAACAGTATGTTTCATGTGTTTAAAAGCACCGAAACAAAACACTGCATATGCTGATCTCCCCGAAAGGTGCTGTCATAGAACTTATCAAGACAAAAATAAAAAGCAAGTGGCACACCCACTGCTGGCTGTGTTTCAGTTTACTTAAGTTAAATGAACAAAGACACAATGGCCAAACATCCCTATGCAGCACCTTACCCAGAAGGCTTTGTCAGGGGACAGTGCTTGGTCATAAATCATATGCTTAAATGTGCCACTCATTTAATATTCATTACGTGACTTACATGTGCAGAGTGAATAATACGTAAAAATGTAAAAAAAAAACCCACAAATATCACCATGTATATATAAATAGTTCATACTCAGAATTAAGTTTAAAATCATTGCAAATGCAGGACTCAGAAATCATAACCAATACTAAGGGAATGGGAGGGAGGGAGAAGAGAAGAGGGAGGGCATCAAAAGGGGCAGGGACAAAAGATGGTTAATAAAGCAATTCATACAATAAAGATGTAAACCTATATAAATACCAAATCTAATATTTAGCACCTCACAAAGAGGGGATACTATTTAATTGCTTAAGCAACTCACCCTATTCATCCCTCATTTGCTGGGTGCAACTGGATAAACTCATTGCACTCAGTTCAGCTGTCTACACAATAATTTAAGCCCTGAATGGAGTCACTTTGTGCAAGGCATAAAGAAGGGAAGGGTCCTGCAAATCCAGAAAGCAAAATGACTGAAAACCTATAAAAAAAAACTCACATGCTAATCTATCCTTCAGAAACTATAATAGAAACAACATCCTTTACAAACCTTATAAAAAGGGCTTATAACCAATTTCAATATTAAACCTTTTCGACCATAAGCTCTCAATTCTATAATCCATATGCTTTCCAATTAAAGGAGGAGTTTTAACCTATCACCCCATCTTTGTGGATCAGGGACAAGGTCAGCTGCCTGAAATTTAAAGTCAGGGTTGTGCAGTTGGATGGTTGCAGGCAGGAAAGGAGGAAATCTGCCTGGTCTGCTTGGCATAGTCTTCATGATGAAGTTTAAAAAACATTATAAGATTCACCCATGTGAAGTGCCAAGCCCATGAAGAAAACTGTCTCTCCAAATCACATCCTTAAACCCTTCCCCTCCATTGAATGTAGGCATCTCTCTCACTGTGCCAAGTTCATGTCTAAATTCCAGATTGGGACTCTTCCCTCTTACCTCGCCTCCTTACTCTCTGCTCCACCTCCCTTCTCCCGCTCTCTCAGATCTACTGACGCATGCACTCTAGCTAGTCCCCATCACTCTACCGCCACAGGAACGGAAGCTTTCTCTTACCATTTCCCAAAGCTTTGGAACTCACTGCCACCACCTATCAGACTTTCCTCTTCCCCATCTTCAATTTCCTTAGCCATTCATAGTTTCTATTCCCCTAACTGTACTTGTTCTTAGCCCCTCTTTCAACAATCCCCACCCTGGCACATTATGCTTTAGCCCTACTTTACTTCTATTCTCCTAACTGTACTTGTTCTTAACCCCCATTCACAAGCCTCCCAATCCCTTGCACACTATCCCCTACTCCTCTAACCCTGTCTCCTAACTGAACCCTTCCGCTGATTACTTACTTCCTCACATGCTACCCCCTATTATACCCCCTCTTCCCACCCCCTACCACAACCTATTGCACCATTTCAACACTCTATTATCATCCACAAGCTACTGTGCCATTTCTACACTCTACGGCTGTCCTTCTCCCCCACAACCTTCTCTTCCCCACACTGATGCTCTCTCCTTTTTCCATTCCTAGTTTACCCCTATTTTCTCCAGCCTCCATATTCCTTACCCCTCTTCTCCCCTCCAGTCACCTGCCACACTCCACTTCTCCTTCCCGCCTCCCTATTCTCTCCTCTCCTTTTCTGCCTGGTCCTGTCCCACTTGCAGGGTTCTCTGTCATCCTGAAGGGGTATAGATCTTGGTTCCCTCTTTTCTACTCCTCTTCCTTTCCCCCCCGGCAGGATTCTCTGTATCCTGAAGGGGTATAGATTGTATCTCTCTCTCTCTCTTTTCCCTCTCTCCATCTCCCCCCACTTTCAAATCCATTGCCTGCCCACCTCCTTTCTTCCTTATCCCCTTCCTCTCCTTCTCTTTCCCCTACCCCTCTCTTCTCTACCACCCTGGTCCATTTCTCTCCTCTTCCCTTCTGCCAGGTCCTAACCCCCTTGCAGGGTTCTCAGCAACCTGGATGGGTATAGCTCTTGGCTGTAACTCTCCCTCCCTCTTCCATCCCCACCCTTTACCCCTCACCTGTCCACTTCCCCACTTGTCTTATAACTATCCTCCCTTGGGTATACAATAGCACTTTGAATCTTGTGCTCAAGCTACTCCTTCTAGCACTTCAAATGTGTTATCCATCCTCTAACCTTTACCCTACTAGATCACCTGCTCTTGGGTTGTTGCAATGTATGCTGTATCTGAATATGTTTTGTTTACCCTATCCGGATTTTCTGGGTTATTGTGTAATTGCATTACACCATTTTGTTTTAGAAATTGTATAGAAATTGTACTTGTATTGCTATGTGTTTGCTTGTTCTCCCAACTCTTGCCCCCTCCCCCCGGACGCTTCTGGAAATGAGCTGTTTACAGCCCATGTTGTCTTTCCTGGTGAAACATTTTCCAAACAAAATAAAAAAATAAATAAATAAGTCCTCCTTGTACACCGGCCTCCAGGGCACGAGGGGGAATTTCTGCAGAAAGTTGTGGACTTCATTGCTGAGAAGGTGTTGGAGACACCCAGATGGTTGGTTCTAGGTGACTTCAATGCCTGGATCAATGATGAAGATTTGCAGTTTGCTTACAACTTCCTGCAGTTGATGACTTCGTTAGGCCTTGCACAAACTATTTCTTCTGTGACCCATAGTCACGGTCATGCCTTGCACTTAGTGTTCTCACAGGGCTTGAGGTTTCTGACCTTAGGATTGATTCAGTCTCATGTTTGACCATTGCACAGGGAGACTTTCTTTCAGGGCCCACTGGTTAGTCCCTCTCCTGTGGAGATGGTCCGCTATCACCTTTTGAAGGGATTGTCACCAGAGGGACTGATGGCAGTGATGGATTTATCTGGTGTGCGTGTTGCATGTGCACCAGGTGTGGGTGAGGTGGTTACAGCCTATAATAAGGCTGTTTCCAAGACACTCAATTCTGTCACACTAGCCCATGTATGATTCAGGTCTTCTCGCCTGAAACCTCTGTGGTTTGATGGGACTCTCAAGGAGATGAAGACCAAGGGTTGAAGGCTGAAGCATTGTTGGTGGAGGCATCTGTCTAAGGGGGATAAACTGGCTTTGAGACGTCCCTATGGTGAATATCAATGGGCAATCAACAATGAGAAGGCAATGTTTCTATCCAGGGATATTGCTGCAAGAAGAAACAGACCAGCTCGGCTTTTTTTGAACTGTGGACAGGCTTCTCCATCCTGCCAGTCTACAGCCAAAAGAAGCATTTTTAATCACTCAGTGCATGGAGTTTGCTCTGTTCTTCTCTGACTGAGATCTTCCCAGTGGGGCACTTGTGGTCCCACAGTGGTGAATCATGGGTGTCCAGAGGCACTCCTATTGTTTAGAGCAAGTTCAAATGGGTTGGAGTGGCTGAGGTTTGTGGGAAACTGAATACAAGACAATCTTAGCGAACACTGCCCCAATGGACTCAGCACATTCCACTTAGAGACAATTCGGGCCCAGGTCCAGTTCGCAATATGCGACTGAGGTTTGTGGATGAAGCTGCAGCCCACATATTGTGAACTGGACCTGGGCCTGAATTGTCTCATAATGGGATGTGGTAAGTCCATTGGGGCAGTGTTCGCTGAGATTGTCTTGTATTCAGTTTCAAAGGGATGTTTTCTTAACACATTGAAATTGGTGCTGGTGAGGCCCCCCCCCTTATGAAACCATCTCTCGACCCATTACATCTTGGTTAATTATAAATCTATCTCTAACCTCCCATTCTTAGGGAAGGTTATCAGGAAAGTAGTGACTGTGCAGCTCGAGGCAGCCCATGACATCTATAAGCCCTTCCAGTCGGGATTTAAGTCAAGGCATGGCACTGAAATGGCATTAGTCAGAGTGCAAAATGATCTCCTCAGGGCGAGAGATAGGGGGGAGTAGTCAATTTTCCTTCTCCTTAATCTCTTTTCAGCATTTAATACTGTGGACCATGCATTGCCGTTGGATCACCTAAGGGAGCTCTGTTGACTCATTGGTATTGCCATCAACTGGTTTGAGTCCTTCCTTATAGGCAGGATGCAGATGGTGGTGATAGGAAATATCTCATCCTGCCTGCAACCCCTGTTGCGTGGAGTTCCCCAGGGCTCAATCGTCTTGCCTACGTTGTTTGCAGTGTACATGCTTCCACTGGGTGGGATCATTAGATGGTACAGCTTAGGTTTCCACTGTTATGCAGACAACACCCAGCTGTACATGTCATTTGCATCAGAGACTGATGGTGCTGTGGAGGTGCTAAATAAATGTCTGGCCAAGATCCAGGACTGGATGTCTCTAGCTGTCTAAGACTCAGTCATGACAAGATGGATGTGCTAGTGATTCAGCCTGGTCATCGGGAGTATGTGGACACTGCTGAAATGGAACAGGAGTATTCTTTGGCCCCATTCCCTTGGCGGCATCTACCACGGTGAAAAATCTGGGCATCATCCTTGATGATAGATTGACTCTTGAAGCTCAGGTGTGATCAGTCGTCAAGAGTGTGTTTTACCACCTGAGGAATGTTGCCCTAATTAAAGCCTTGATTCCTTTGGATGACTTGCCTTCACTGGTACATACTTTTGTGACACTGCGGCTCAACTACTGCAATGCTCTGTACCTCAGGGTCACTAGAGGGGTTCTCCAGCACCTGCAGCTAGTGCAGAACACAGCACCCAGGTTACTAACGGGCCTCCCAAGGTCCTGTCATGTGACCCTGGTTCTGCATGAACTGCAGTGGCTGTTGGTTAGGTGGAGAATCATCTTCAAGTTGGGCTTGTTCATCTATAAGGCCCTACATGAATCAAGCCCTGGTCAGTTAAATGACCTCCTGACTCCTGTGTGTTTTTTTTTCATGCACTCACTTCACTCCTCCACCAAGGATCTCCTAGCGGTTCCCAGTGCCTGCCTTAAATCCTATGGCAATCTTGTGTTTGAGGTGGCAGGCCCACTATTGGGGAACTCACTAGCAAGGTACTTGAGGGAGGCCTCATTGGTGGAGGTTTTTAAGTAGGGCCTTAAGGTGCATCTTTTTAGAAAAGTGCTTCCAGATGGAGTCATACAATCCCGGTGTTGTGGTAGACTGCGTAGTCAGTGAGCTCCACTCAAATTGGACTAAAAAGCTAACTTACTTCTTACAAAATCCACTAATTCCCAATCAACATCTGTGATAGGAGTATAGACAACAAAGCTGAACATTACAGCAGAAAAAAAATGGAAATCTCTTACTTGCCAGACCAGAATTTACAGGAGACGCCAGGGCCCGAGGAAGACTAGCCAATCATGATGGAGGCCAAGTGACCACGCAGGAGTGCATCTTTAGAGGAATTATCACACCCAGCCTCAGTAGACTCATCACCAAGCCAAATTCAGTTGAACCTGGCTGCAATCAAGGAAGCAGTATTTAAGTTGGTGGACAACATGAAAGAAATTAAACCAACTCTGGGAGACCTTTCTATCAGGATCTCTGATGTGGAGTCATGCATCTCTTCTTTAGAGGATCATAAAGGGAGAATTGAACCAGAGATTGTGCACCTTAAGCGTACTGTGGCAAACCAAGAAAATAAGTTAGACGACCTAGAAGGTCATAACAGAAGAAATAACCTGGTGGTCCTAGGACTCCCTGAAGGTGAGGAGGAGACCAATACCTTGGAATTTATTCAACGTTTATGCACAAAAGTCATGGGTCCCTCACCCAGCGGACTGAGTTATGTAACTGAAAGGGCTCACTGAGCTGTCCGGGCCAGGCTTCCACCAGGGGATCCTCCCAGCCCAATTATCTTTAAACTATTGAATTTTTTGGATTGTAAGTTTATCCTGGGGGAAACAAGAAAGCTGAAAGCTATCCAATGGTCCAGGGGCAAGTTGTGAATAGTCCCAGACATGACCACTAAGACCAGGCAAGCTAGAGCAGAATACCGACCGCTATTGAAAAAACTGTGAGCAGCTCACATCAAGCATCGATTACTTCACCCAGTCAGGACTTGAAGTCACTACTGATGTATGTCACCGAAGATTTGATACAGCAGACTAGGCTGGTAAGGAGCTCATTAAAATGTTCCCTAACCTCTTCAAACCCTCCTGCGGGTGAACGTTATTATAGAGAGTAACACACCCTCAGCTCTGCTAAAGATGCTGGCATAGATGGAATAGCTAAGGAGAATTTTTTTTGTTTGGCATGTTGTGTTTGGCCTGTACCTGGCCCATATAGAATCTTTATTTTAATTCTCACTTTGGTCACCGATTGTACTCTCAGATTCGATTTCCATTACATCAAAGGAACGTGCCTGGTTAAAAGTAGCTGGATGCTTGATGCTCAAATATTGGGGACTTAAAACAGGTTAATAAATCTACGTGGGCAGTAGTGACACTGTCTTATTTGGAACCCACTCTGATTCCAGCAAGAGGCGCCTCTAATCGAACTTTTTAGCTGGGGATAAGACTCCTACGGATCTACTGCTTAACTCTAGTGGATGCTCGGTATTTGACACACCCCAGTGTTAAGTCTGGAACATTTTGGATACAATCCTAGCTCCTTCTCGATTTACTCAGACTTTCCCCCATCTCCGTGGGTAGAGCTTTGGAGATGCAATGCTGAGACTTTCAACACATATGAACTGTAGAGTTAAATGCTTTATTTTCACAAGAGTTTCATAAAGGACTCAGAATCCACAAATTGATAATTCTTGTTCTTTTTTAAGCTTTTATTTAAAACACACCATTGAAGTACTGCCTTTGGTTTTGCATAAAATTACCCTTTTGTCAGTGGCAAAATACTTCTGGGCCACATTACAACACAATTGAAGTGCCCCAGTAGGCTGCCCTAGTATTAATTTTGTTCCTTTTTTTTCTATTTTTACCATCCCTGTGCAGCTCACACAACTTTGTTGTAGGGCTGTGAATTTAACAGCTCTCAGGATCCTTTTAGATATCGGGCTTTAATCTCGATGTTGTGGGGCATATGAAAATGAGTAGCCTTTCTCTTTTTCTTTTCTTCTTTACTAGTTAGCACTGTAACACTTTCTTACTGAGCATGCTCCTGGCAAAGGGTATTATATGCTTATTTCTCCTGTAACCACCAGTTATATACCCCTCTGGGAAAAAAAGTGTTTTTCTACTGTTAAGATTGAAGTTACTAAGGGGGAACTATGAGGGTGAGTTAGCGATGTTGCTGCATTTCATATTTGTATTTGAGTGGACTTCTCACAACTCTGCTTGCTGACCGTATTTTTGGGGGGTTAGGTTTTAGGCCTAGGGAACAAGAATTTCTGTGTTTTTCTCTGTAAATAGTAGCAGTTTCATTGAAATGATTGTTCAATATTTACTTGTTTACCTATGGGAAGCTTTGATGGGGACAGGGGAAGGGGAGGGAGGGTGGTGGGTTCATGTGCCTTACTTCTACTACTGGGCTGCTGAAATAACTTAACTATTCATTGGCTACTATGAATAATGAGTCTACTTTTATTACATGGAACATAAAAGGGGGGTAGGTGCAACAGAAAGAAATAAGCCATTCTACGTCACTTACATAAGTTTCAGCCCCACATTGTATTTCTGTAGGAGACCCATTTGGATCAGAGCCAGGCGGGCTTGTTGCAGAAATCTTGGGTTTCTCATGCATTTAGGGCAGGAAACATTTTGTGCCAACAAGGGGCAGTAGTCTTGATATCTAAAGGTATGCCCTTTACCTTAATAGACACAGTTAAGGATGCAGAGGGTAGGTACATTTTAGTACATGGAAAGCTGAGGAACTTAGAAATATTACTAGGCTGTATATATGGCCCTAATCTAGATACCCCATCTTTCTTTTCCTCACTGCTTAGTGCGTTAGCTCCATTCCGTCAAATACCAATCTTGCTGGGTGGCGATTGGAACCTGGTACAAGTCAATACATTAGACAGGACATAACATACGAGGATGGGTCCTTCCCCAGCTCAAAGGGTTCTCACTGAGCTTGTAGATCATCTGGGTTTGGTGGACCCATGGAAAACCCTCTAACCTACTTCCAAGGATTTTACCTTTTACTCTTCCCTCCACAAGGTACTGTCTAGAATTGACTACTTTTTAATGAGCAAACAAATGCTTCCCAGGCTAAAAACATGCCAAATTCACAGACAGGTTCTATCGGACCATTCCCCAGTACAGGATTCCATAGCTAATCCCCACTTATCCATTCATTCACATACATGGTCCCTTAATAACCAACTACTGAATGATTAGGAATTGGTCAATACATTTCAGGAGTATATGGCTTACTCAGTACTGCACAACCAAGATTCCCCTGTGCCGTTCGATTTCATATGGGGGCACTTAAAGCTACCTGGCGGGGTGAACTTATTCATTTAGCCACTATATGTAAGTGAAAATAGCAAGCCCAAGCAGAGGATTGGCTCTCCCCTATTGGAACTCTAGAGAAGACCCTTTCTATCTCCTCTTCTGAGAGTTCTCACTTGTAGTTGAGTCAATTGAGGGTCAAATACTCTGAGTACTTACTCAACCTGGTGGATAGAACATCCTCCAGGCTGAAAGCAATTTACATAGGGCAGGGTAATAAGGCTGGTAAGTTGCTGGTCCTCAAGATTAAACAACAGAATGCTGAAAAATGGATTCTGTCCCTTCTGAGTTTGTGCATCAGTACACCAACCACAGACCCTAAAACCATGGCATTAATATTTTTGGAATATTATAGTACCTTTTACACCACTCCAGAACTGACTAAGGAAGTACTGACAGATCAAACTGAGTTTCTTCAGATGTTAAACCTTCCACGGCTCACAGATGACCAACAATGCTCTCTTTTAGACCCCATTACTGAAGTGGAAGTTGGTAGAACTCTTGCATCGCTACCCCCTAAATAGGGCCTTAGGGCCTGACGGTTTCTCTTCTGCATTTTACAAAACCTTTGCTAGAACCCTGACCCCTCTACTTACCAATCTTTTTAACTCTTGATTCTCTCATCCACCCAAGGATACTTCTTTATTCGAAGCGTAGATTATTTCGCTACCTAAACTGGGGAAGGACCCATTGAAGCCTGAAAGCTACCGCCTGATATCTCTTATCAACAGCGATATTAAATTACATGCAGAAATCTTAGCTACCAGATTGGCGTCTGTTTGGGTCCCTCTTTTGGGCCCAGAACAGACCAGATTTGTGGTAGGCAGATGCTCTGGGACCCGCTTTAGAAAAGGTTTTCATATTTTCTCTGCATCTGGGGAGATCAAACATGATTTGGTGTTGGTCTCCCTAAATGCAGACAAAGCTTTTGACCGTGTTGCATGGCCCTACCTCTTTACAGTTTTGGAGGCTTTTGGTTTCCCACAGGAGTTTGTCAATAGAATTAAAGTCCTCTATACTTGTTCCACAGCCTGAGTTTTATGTAACAATGTGGTGTCAGAAGCTTTTCCGCTATCTAGAGGAACCAGGCAGGGTTGTCCCCTGTCTTTGTATTTGTTTAATTTGTACTTAGAACCCTTAATGAGGAAGATAAAATCAACTGCCTTAATCAAGGGCATCACAGTGGGCACTTCCTCCTACAAACTATCATCATTTGCTGATGATATTTTACTCCATTTAGTGGACTGGACCACGTCACTACCAGAAGTGCTGACAATTATTAATACATTTATTAAGTTTTCAGGCTATAAATTGAACACTAACAAGTCCATTCTCTACCCTGTGTCCCCTACCTGTTCCAAGGATCTATGCACCAGGTTGGGCCTGCAATGGGAGACAAAAGCCTTGCCCTATTTGGGTATTAAATTAAACAAAGACTTTGCAAAGTTTAAAGACTTGAACCTTGACCCCATATTGAAACAAGTAAAAGATTTGGCAAGATGGCAACATCTCCCACTTTCCCTGTGGGGTAGAGCCAACTTGGTCAAAATGTCCCTTTTACCAAATTTTCTTTACCCCTTCATGGCATTAAATATTTTTCTCCCCAAAAGCTGGTTTGCAAGACTGCACTCCATCTGTTCCTCCTTTTTGTGGTTTGACAAACCTCTGCATAGAGCTTACATGAAGTTATGTAGGTCATGCAAACTGGGAGGTCTACAAACTCTGGATTTTTTTAATTTTTACCTGGCTCTCCATGGTGCCCTGTACTTTAAATAGGGGACCCTGGGTGACCCAGATGGCTCATTGCCAGCTTGGTTAACCAAAGAAAACAACTTGGCCAAGAAGGTTAATTGTTCCCTATCTTCTCTATTATACCTACCCTTTTCAGCCCTGCCATTAGAGCTACGTACCACTCCAATAGGCTGGAGCATTACAGCCCATGCTCAGTTGTGCAGACAATTTAGACTACCTTACTGCAGAGATTTGGGGCAAACTCTACTCCATAATTTGAACCTCTATATTGCTGGCAAACCACTTCCAGTATCTCAGTGGACTGCACTAGCAGACACCCACCTGGAGGATTTTATCATTGGAAATAAAATACTCCCCTACACAGAGTTTAAAGATAAGTTCCCCACTCCAGCTCTATCATACTTTAAGTACCTACAAATTACACACTGCATTGAAAACACTTTAGTTCCCCCACCCTGGTCTTGTCTGGCAGCCCCTCTTTTTCAAACCTTGACTGAAAAAGCTTCCAAGAGGAGAGCTATTTCGCTCATCTACAAGGAATTGGTCAAGCAAGCCTGTAACAAGGCTCTGCCAACAACATTTTACTGGCAGAGTACCCTGGATAAGGACTGATCTAGTTTCAACTGGACCTCTCAGTGAATAACATTTATAAATTTATCAAGCAAGATCGCTTAAGGCTACTGCAATTTAACATTTTGCATGACCTATACTTAATGCATTATAAGCTATATAAAATAAAAAAAAAACAGTCCCTACCCAACTGTGACTGTTTCCCAGGGGAAGGGGGTACATTATACCACAAACTGTGGCAATGCTCTTTAGCCAAGGCCCTTTGGTCAATAGTACAGAACAAGGTTTCCTCGCTCTTCAACAATGCCAACTATTTCTCACCAGAAATGTGTTTATTAGGAGGTGTTTCAAAGATTACTACTCTCAAACATCAATACTATATTGCTCTTATATCCTCGGTGACCAAATTAATTATTACCCACCATTGGTTGAGAGATTGGACACCCTCTTATCCAGAATGGGTACAGGAATGCCTAGGTGACTTCCATGCAGAGAAAACTATTGCCAACTTCCATGGCAACCTAGCCAAGTTCCAGACTTGCTGGGCTGACTTTATAACTCTAATTGGAAAGTGAGATTCCCCACCCCTTCATTCATGTCTTGCTTGAATGGTGCCCTGTAAAAAGTCACAAATATTCTATAGTCGGCTCCTGCTTACAGGATACCCAATGGCAATAAGATACAGCACTAGGATCCAAGGAAGGCACAGGTGGGCATGGGAGAATGAGTTGAGGGGGTTATGGGGGTTATGGGGTATGTTGTTAGTCATTGTTGTTTGTTACTCTTTTTCTTTTGTTTTTATATTTATTACATTGATGTTCTTATGCTTTTTTTTTCAGATTAAAATCTATAAAGGATACTGATTTGCCAAAAAGAAAAAAGAAAAGTGTTTCCAGATTGTTTATAGTAAATTGGTTAACTGCTACAATATTTTATTTTTATTTAATTTTGATCTTTTAAATTGTTGTAATTTATTATTAGTTTTCTTGTTTAATGATTATTTTTCTATATATGTCTGCCATTCTATCCTTCTATAGGGCAAGCTGACAAGGCTTCTGGTTCTTTTTTTTCTCTTGTAACTAAGTATACTTTATTAGAAGCTTAGTAAGGCTTCTGGTTCTAATGTTTGTTGAGGTGGACATTATAGAGCCTATGGCATTCATCAAAAAGAGCAGTCAGTACTTCCTGTATCCTTCCCCAGTGAAGGTTGAAAACAGGAAAATTTCTCCTAGCCCTTCTTTCATCCTCAATGAAAACAACAACATACTAAACATGTTACATTCTATATAGGGTTTTACATTCTTGGGGTCAAGTCTGAAAATAACAAACTACAGTATAGACATATGCTTCATCCACTCCTCAGATAACACTGTATATTTCCTTTTTTAATGATTGGAAATAACACAAAAAGCACAGCAGAATCTTTATCCATAATGGTGATACTGGGGTCTTAACAGCTCAATTTGTGTGGCACATGTAACTCACCCAATCATGATATAGACTACAAACAAAAGTAAGAAGAGTTGCAGTATCAGGTTCTATTTAAAACTGCAGTAATTTCTTTTTCAGTTTCCTGTCCGGCTAGTGCTACTTACTTACTGCAAAACTACATGCATTTTACAAATAAAACATGTAACAAAACACACTGGCTATGAATTTCATAATTTCCCTTACTAATGTGCATTGATCCTCTCATAAATAAAATCAGACACAATAGTTTGGCAGCCATCACCACATCTCCATGACATCCAAGGAATTTCTGAACATGGAAGGTTTTCTAGTGTACAAATTAATAATGTATTATATTGCAGTCATCTTTTATTAAAATTTGCAAATCTCACCCCAGGCAACAGAGACAGAGCAGTGCCTCACATTTCTGCTGGAACACTATTATAGTATGTCACAGAAAGGAGCACCTTCTAGATATTTCAATGAATCAACTGCAGTCCTTCTTGTTTATTATTCTTTCCAGTGTCTTCAGACTGACAGCTCCAGTTGATTCCAGCTCTATGGATTTAGCTGAAAACCTGATAAACTTCTTCAAGACATTCCAGACCATCTTAATTTATTTCGGTTTAGGTGATATAAGGAAACATTGAGAACACATTATATACTGGTTTCGCTGGCCTAGGCTTGATATATAGTACCATACATTAAATTACATTTATGGTTTCACACTTTCTCAAGAGGTATTCTAACACCATTCACTCCACTCTCCACTTTGAATGTCACAAAGATGGTGTACAATTGGTCACTGCATGCTGATTTCTAAATGTACAGTTTTTCTTACCAGTAAAACAATGTAAAAAGAAACATTAATTGCTTAGAAGAAAATATGTAGGATAGAGCAATGTAGTTCCAGAATGACAAGAAATGCAACTTGTCTGTGTTACTTCTGATTTACCAGAAGAGGTGACAATGATGTGACGATCCATAGACTGTAGTAATGAGGCCAGAGTAAACAGGTATGATATGAAATAGCTGCCTTGTGATATAATGTTCATAGTAAAATTAAGGGTGTCAAGTAATGAGAGTAATTCTCTCTTGGTGTATTAAGACACAGCAGGGCAACAGAGAGATGACAGAGGAAAGCAGTAATTTTATCTTTGGCCAGCCAAGCTTCCATGTTAATAAAGTGTAATTCTATGCCAATTAATTCAAATGTTATAGAAGGCCTTATGCTTTTGGTAGTAGCACAAGGAATTTGTAATGATTCAAGGAGTTCTGTCAGGCATGTGATGCCAGCAGCTGGTGGAGTATTTGGTGTATCAGCTAGAAGGAATATACCCAGTAGTTGAAGGATAAAGGGCTGCTTGTAGTTATTTATAAAGTGAGGATTGGAAGGGGTGGGGCTACTTGTAACATATTACTTTGGAGTGTGCCTTGTCACAAAGGCTGCAAATATGTAGGAAACTGCAAGGTGGTATATTGCAATATGATTCAGTAGAATTCCTGCAAATGGCTATGTGCCAGTCAAAAACACAGGATATGCAGAAAATGTATATCCCGAAAAATACTAAAGGCAGCAATACATTCAGGGAAATAATAATATTCTCAATGATCATGGGACAAAATGAGGAGGGTGATGAAGTTGACATCTTTCCCTTCAATTTTGTCATTCCTTAGGAGATTAAGGACCAGATGAGTAGGACATATGGGGATGGAATAAAATTAGAAGATGGGCCAGTAAGAGGTCTATAAACTGAAGGCATTAAAGACCAAGGTCCTGGTGTGGCAGATTGTGTTCACATTGGGACAACAGTGGAACCATGGGAGGTTGAGTTCCTTCAGTAAAGTCAGCATGGGAGTAGTAATGACCAGAAGAGCAGGAGGAGGTCGGGGTCTTGGAGCGAGAGGTGGAGATGGTTGAGGTCCAAGAGCCAGAGTTGGTTGAGGGGGTCCAGAAGTTAGTACAAGATTATGGGGCTGTGACTGCCCTGGCACAAATAAAGGAGTCCAGTAAAGAAGCATCTGATGGTAGTTGGGATTCTATAGCCCCCATCTAAAGCTCCAAAACAGCAACATAGGAATGCACCTGGACTATGAAGTTACGATATTTTTGAAGCTGGAAAGCTGCAGGAGTAGTAGAATTTGAATCCTTGCCAAAATGATTGGCACAGGATATGGCTACAGAGGGATCATACAGTTCCTGTTTCTTGCTGAAGCAGAAAGGGGGATGTTTATGTCTTGGAGGGCTGTCTCTAATTTGGACACAGTTCATTCTTTCATGGAATAGTAGGATTTGGACTTGGCCTCTCATGATAAAAAGTGGGAAGCTTCTGAGTGCCAGATTCCATTTCTTCATTGCTTGTTGAATTTCCAGTGAAGAGATCTGGAGATGTTGAGGTGGTTTGGTGGCATTCTGGATCTGGATGGTGGTATTCTAAATCTTGAGGGAGGCACGGTGATAGTTATGGGTTAGGACCTTTTGTAATCATATTGCACTGTATAGTGTGGTAAGAAACCACCTCCTAGAGGATCTTGCCATGTGCAGAAACCCCCTCCCCCCCAGCATCTTGAGCATGAATTCTGGGGAATGAACCCACTACCAGAAACAAGTGAGGCTGGTGCCAGCTACAACACAGAGGTCTGTTCTCAAGTAACAGCATCATCACTCTGAGATAGCCATGGGTAATTTCAGCAAGTGAGATCGGAAGATGCTACCTAAAGAATTATGAGAAAGAAGATAATACTGATGATGGTGATGATGACGATGATGATGATGATGATGATATGGTATAAAATGGAAGGCTATTATGTGTTGGGGTTCATTCCACCTTAGGCACCCACTGTGCAGTGGGGATAGTCTGATAAGCAGGCAGAACAGGGTAGTAGTAGAAGCTGGAGAAATGATGGAGATGAGTAGACTGCAGTTAAACAATGCAGCCAGAGGAAGTAGGTAAGAAGACCTGCACTGCTAGATTGCAGGTGAAGCTTAGTAGCTCAGCAGTACTAGCCAGAGGGTTAGCTTAATGAGACACTATGTGGTTCATCTTAGGGCTTCTGTGGTCTGTTCCAGATGAGTAAGAGAGTGAAAAAGGCAGAAAGAGGATAGCTGTGGTTTGCCCTGGGAGTAAGAGTAAAGGAGAATGTAAAGCAGAGAGAAAGGATGGGAAGCCATAACACCAGAAGTTTATACTTTGAGGCTGGGTGAGCATCAAATGATGCTGAGGAACACAAGCAAGAGACACACATTTACTTATAAAAGTACATAGAGAGAGACTGCCTAGAGCATGCAGGAGAATGTGCAATGACTCACAGAGGTGGTAAGCAAGAACAAAGAGATAGCAGGAGGTGGGACACAGTGCAGGCAGTGAGATGATCAGAGAAACAGGGAAACAGTAAATGTGGTTACACAGTGGCACCATGGCTCCCCAAGCTCAGCAAAAATGAAAGAGAAGTGAAGCTACAGGAAGTGCAAAAACAAAACACAGTAGAACAAAGCCAATGAGAGAAACACACCTGTGAAGCAAATAAGGGCAGGACAGAAAGAAACCCCAAAAAGAAAGGTCAGAAGAAACCACAGTGTAGAGAAGGACAGAAATAAACACTACACACACACACATACACACACACACACACACACACACACACTCACACACACCATGACATCGGCAGAAAACATAAAGGAGTACAATATAAAGAGCTCAAAATACTCCAGAACTGGGCAGAAAACACACATGCAACACTACACATGAAGCAAACTAAAGCAGGGTGGTCTGGGAATGATTGCCTTTTATAGAGCTTAAGAAGGTTTTAGCCAGCTGCCTTACTGAACTGAAGGCAAGCCTTTTCATAGTATTTTTTTATGGCATACTAATGGTCATATGGTTTGCACCTTCGCTATGAACTAGAGATTACAGATTTGATTCATACACCAATCACAATCACTGTCTCTGTGTGTCTTTGAACAAGTTATTTGATGTTTCCGTGGCTCAGCTCATCCAAGCTCAGACAAGTATACAAGTACTGTAGGATGTCATAGAAAAAGCATTGCTGCCTCCAAGTTAATATCCTAGGTCAATGAATCAGAAAAAATAAAATATTACCTACTATCAACAGCAACACAGTTTTGATCCTTATCACGCCTTGATATGGCACCTTAAACAGGCAGCAAAATATTATTTATTTATTTATTTATTGAAATAGATTCACCAGGAAAGGCACACCGAGCAACAAGATGCTCGTCTCCCGGTGCATCCCAGTGTGACCTGGGGGGAGGGGGTACAAGGGGGTTGGATAACACGCAGGTTATCAACTGAGCATATTACACAATTTCCATTTAATATTTACTTACATCATGTTCTGCTTAGCATGACTTTTGTTTTCATTTGCCATGGGATTTAAAAACAGTGTAGTATGTAGTCCTGTATAGCACCAGTACAGATGTACTAGGAAGTGACAGCATTGGTTGTAATCTGTTAGTGGCTCCTGACGCTGGTTTTGCTAGCTACATAGTTTTTCTCTTCAGTGAAAATTGAGCACCTTATGAGCTGTTACATTTTTATAAATGCAGCAGACAATACAAGTAGCAGTGTAAGTGTTATAAATCACTGAGTGACCTCCCACACTTTGGTAATTTCTATATGTCAGCTCAAGTTAAGTAAGTAAACTTTTAATTTTATGTCACCCAATCACAGGGGCTCCAGGTGCCTTACAAAAGGAATAAGACATGGCATGAATTAAACAAGAAAATACATACAAAATCATTAAACAAAAAATAATTAAAATCCTTATTAAATAAAAGACAATAAATAAATAACACTAAATTTAGCTGCATTTAACCAGAAACAGCTTCTCTAAAAAGATGGGCTTTCAGACTCCTCTTAAAAACTTCCACTGAAGGGGCCTCCCTCAGTGATTTGAGGAGTAAGTTCCAGAGGACTGGGCTGGCCACTTCAAACACATGTTCCCCAGAGGTTTTCAGCCTGGCCATCAGAACTGCTAGAGGGCTATCAGTGGAGGAGTGAAGGGAGTGCACCGGATGGGCAGGGGTCAGGAGGTTACTCAGGTAGCCAGGGCCTAAGCCGTATAGGGCCTTATAGGTGAACAAGCCCACCTTGAAGATGATCCTCCATCTGACAGGCTGTCAGTGCAGATCCAGCAACACCAGGGTCATATGACAGGACCTAGGCATGCCCTTCAGCAACCAGGCCACTGCGTTCTGCACCAGATGCAGACAATGGAGGTTCCCTCCACTGACCCCAAAGTACAGAGTGTTGCAATAGTCCAAACTTGACATGGCAAAGACATGTACCAGTGCAGGCAGGTTATTAGGCAGAATTAGGTCTTTAGTCAGGTGACATTCCTTAAGTGGTAAAAACCACTTTGGATGACAGATGACACCTGTGCATCAAGCATCAGGCCATCATCAAGGATGATGCCCAGATTTCTCACCTTAGTGGATGTCATCAATGAAGCAGACCCAAGGAACAACCCTGTTACCACCCCAGTGGTATCCATATCATGCCTGCGACCAGGCTCAATCGCCAGTACATCCATCTTGCCAGGGTTCAGTCTCTGCCAGTTAGCGGACATCCAGTTTTAAATCTCAGGCAGACAGTTGTTTCGCACTTCCACAGCATTATTTGTCCCAGGGACAAAGGACTTATACAGCTCGGTATCATCTCCATAACAGTGAAAACCCAGACTGCAATATCTGAAGAGCTCATCCAGGGGTATCATGTATATCGCAAACAACATCGGCGACAAGGTCGAGCCTTGAGGATCTCCACATGGCAGGGGCTTCAGGCAAGAGGAGAAATTATCCAACACTACCCATTGTGTTCTGCCTGAGAGATAGAACTCAAACCAGTTGATGACAGTACTGGCAAGTCCAAAATACTCTCTAATATGATCCAGGAGCACAGTGTGGTCTACAGTGTCAAATGCTGAGGAAAAATCCAGGAGAATGAGAATTGACTGGTCGCCTCTATCCCTCACCCTGAGGAGGTAATTTTGCACTCTGACCAGGGCCGTCTCAGTGCCATGCCTAGCCCGAAATCCAGACTGGATTGACTCGCAGATATCAAAGACTGCGAGGTGTGTCTCAAGCTGTAGAGCTAACACTTTCTCAACAACCTTCCCCAGAAATGGGAGGTTGGAGATAGGTCTATTATTCACCAAGACTTCAAGGTCAAAATGACGGTTTCTTCAAAAGGGGCTTCACCAGCACCTCCTTCAAGGCATAGGAAAAGAACCCTTCTGGAAGCACACACTGGACTATCTCAGCAAACACTGGACCAACGGCCTTAGCGCATCCCATTAGGAGACAAGTCGGGCCCAGGTCCAATTCACAAAAGGTGGGCTGCAGCTTCGAGATTACCTCAATGACCTCAGCCACCTCCACTAGCCAAAACAGTCCCCAAACAGTAGGAGTGTCTCTGTTTACACAATGTCCACCACTGCAGGGCTGATCTTGTCCTGCTGGGGAGATCCCAGACCAGATGGAAGACACTCTGTCTGAGAAGAACTGAGCAAACTCTTCACATGATGCAACAGAAATGCTCTTTTTGGCTCTAGACAGGTAGGGTGAAGTGGCTTGTCTACAGTCTGAAAGAGCAGAGCTGGTTTGTTCTTCCCAGAGGCAATCTCCCTGGACAGGAACTCTGCCATCTTATGGTCGATTGCCCTTTGATAGTCACTGTAGTAAACTTTCAAAGCCAGTTTGTCCTCCTCGGAATAGGTCCTTTACCTGCAGTGCTCCAACTTCTGACCCTTGGTCTTTCTCTCCTTGAAAGTCCCATCAAACCACGGGGGTCTAAAGCGAGAAGACCTGGATCATATATGGATTGGTGTGATGACATCCAGCGCCTTGGTGACAGCCTGTTATAGGCCATCACCACTTCATTCATGTCAGCTGTGCATGCAGTATGCACACCAGAAAAGTGTGCCACCGCCAAGAGTCCCTCTGGGGACAGTCCCCTTAATGGGCAATGGTGGACCATCTCAACAGGGGAGGGACTATCGGGGGGGGCAAACCAAGAACTCCACCTTGCAGTGATAGGACCAAACAACCCAATCAATCCTGAGGTCAGTGACTTCAAGCCCCAGTGAGAATACCAATTCCAAGGTGTGGTTGTGGTGGTGGTGGGTCACTGAAGCAACCACTGGTGCTATGCCCAGTGATGTCATTAATTGGAGGAAGTCATGTCCAACCTGTGAGGATTTGTTATTGACCCAGGCATTGAAGTCAGCCAGAATCAACTATCTGGGCAACTCCAACACCCTGTTGGCGATGAAGTCCGTGACCTCCTGCAGGAAATCTTCCCCATGCCCAGTAGGATGGTAAACAAGGAGAATCCTGCAACCTGCACCTGGACCTCCATACACAGCCACACATTCAATGATGAAGTAGAACCCACTGAGTGCATGGAGAAGTTCAAACTGGATGTAAAACAGATGGCCACACATGCACTCCTTCATCTCCTCCCCAGGCAGTGCACTACAGAGTACCCAGCCAGAACCTATTCCTGCTAAATTGGACCTGCATCATCCCCCAGCCAAATCTCCGTAATGCAAACCAGATCAACTGAGGAAATTAAGTCTGCCATAATTGCGGTCTTATTCATCATCGATCTAACATTGCATCAAACTGCCTGAAGGGGACCAGTGGAGACTGCAGGCCCACCAGTTACCTGCCTACTCAGTCCAGTGGGAACCCTGGGGATTGGCACTGAACACGTTTGGCCTCTCTTCTGGCCCTTTTTTACCCTAGGGTGCCTCCTGCTCCTGAACACCCTAATGTTGCTCACCCCCTCTCTAGCCACAGCACTCCACCGCCAGCCCATTCAGCCTTTACTGATACCCACCTCCTGACAGCGTCTTACCACCACAGCCAGATGAGGGAGGTCAGCAAAGGGGTGAAGGTCACATAGCAGAGACACCGTGTAGATAACACAATAGGGTCTGGAGCCCAAAAACATCCTGCAGCTATTCACTAAAATATCTCCCACCTTAACCTGTAGGTCAGTACTCAAATTCATAGTTCTCAAACAGTCTAAATAAATCTACATCCTTATACATGCATTCATCATTCATACATTATATAACAAAATTAACATTCACATGGACACTGTAGTAGTATCTATAATTTCTCCAACAATCCCCAAACAAAATCCCCACCAAACCCAAATAAAATGTACATACGCTTTAAAACCACAAAATGGGGAACCCTAAAATTTGAAATTCGGAGGACAAGTCCAATGTAATCACTAGTAAAGGTGCACAATTTAAATCAGTGTCCAGTGTTCTTGGAGACTGCAGTTTGCAGACAGTGTTCTCACCACTGCCCAGGATGGAATCAAACCAAAAGATGAGTGGCCTGGTAAAGGAAAGCACTTTCACCACCTTTCTTAGCCAGTCTAGTAAATCAGACAATCAGTTGTAGTACAAACTCCAGTTAAACCCAGAGAGTGAAGCTCCCACCACCACTCAGTGGGAACAATGGAAAAGGCAAAAAAGTACTTACAGAAAAACAGTTTCAGGAGGAGGGTCCACAAACCGATACACAGTCACCCATCCAGAAGCCACTGATGTCCGATGTCCAATTCTTCCAGGGCTCTGCACCACCTCACAGCAAGCCTCCAGGGAGACATTTCACTGGTGATACATCACCAGCCGATGATAGTTTGGGCAACAGCCCCTCAGCTCCACTTCCCTAGTCCCATCATAGGCAGTCAGCAACAGCCGGAGCTCAAAACTACTCCAGCCACCCAATGCCTTGTCAGGGCAATCCAGCCAACAGTCCAATCCAGATCCCAAACCGAAATGTCTGCAGCTGCAAACTGAAGCCACACCACTCCCCAACTCCAGTACTTCATGAAACAGCTCAGCTAGTAGATGACATGCAGCATGCTCTTCTGACCCACTCGCCTTCCTCCAGAAATGGCTCCCAATTCAGTGAGTTCCCAGCCAATGCTTCCACTATGCCAAATTCAAATTCAGATTTGCACCAAGTCTTCAACTACAAATGCTGCTGACTGAAGTAGCACTAAATTTAAGTGTAAAATATTGCAGTCCTCCAATTCAGAAAGCTAGGATTCTAAAAATAAAATGCTGACTCTAAATAGAATACACTAAAAAACCTTGCCTAGCACTGCTGCCCTACACCTCACCACTAAACACTAAATACTAAAACGTTTACTTAACTGGGTTACCAGCTATTAATTAAAGCTATTGGTTAAAATAGCAACCTTCACAGAAAAATATCCTGGAAGGCAAACAAACTCAAACTAAATAGGATTCTCCTAAAAAGCATTATAAAAAAAGGCAGAGGGGAAGTTTTTCCCAGTGCTAGCTAATGTATGCTAGACAGATGCCTAACCTGGCAGCCATCTTCCTCCATGATTCTGTTCTCAGATGCCAACAGTATATTGTGCTTATCTCCTGTTTATTGCTCACACCAGATAGACATAAAAATGTATCATGGAGGCAGATTCACTTAATAGTATAATATTGTTTTAATAAAACAGAATAACTATAAAGGTTAATACAAATACATAATTCAAATCATATGAAGCAATGGACATTTCTCAGATGTAAATGTGGTTTGTAGCAAGGTTTCACTGGGTTTGTTTCATGCCAATAATGAGCTGTCTATCACAGCAAAGTGGGATCACAGGTTTATGTCCTGGACTAAATAAGGGATTGCATACCCATACCAGTTTTATAGAGAAATGCATTTAGGACCTTTCAGGAATTGCAGGATCCATGCCATATTTTCCTACTTGTGGAAGGAGATTGGTTACATGAATGGAACTTTATGTGTTAGAAAGCAGTCTAAGAAAAATACAACCTCAAAATATATTACTCTAATTGAGCAAATCTATCACTGCCTCATTGTAAACTGCTATTGCAACTCTGGGGAAATGCAACTCTAAGTTACCTAAAATATAAATTGACACAATGGGAAAGAATACAGCAACAAATGCATGCAATCTCCTTCTCTGCCATGTTGAAAGAATATACCATATATGGAAGATGTATCTTCACTTCTTTATAACCCTAGAAGTACAAGATGAGTACTCCACTCAAAACATAAAACATTGGTGGAGTGGTTGAGGGGAGGCTGTGGCCATACACTCAGACATTATTTTGACTATGCCCCATCTTGCAGCCTTACATTGTAGGTAAGAAATCTTGAGGCAGAAACTGGAAAATGCTGGGGATATTAATCAGCCTACCCCAGGATGCCTTACTGTTCCACAGTTACCTGTGTAGTATTTCTTTATAAGTACATACATATGTTGATTGTTTTAGAAACAACCATAACTGGCAAAATGTGACTATAAAACAAAATGGTAATATTAAATGCACACTGAAACTGGAAAATATAGTTAGAATCAATGTTTTGACCATAACTTCTCTTCAACAATTATCTAAAAGAGAAAAAAAGTAAAGTCAGTCCAATAGTGAATATGCTGCAAACGTTGGGCCCTATGCACTAAGCCTATGCACCTCATATCTGGGCATGTAGGCTACCCTATGCATGAAAGCCACACAGTGGGGGGGCCTGTGGATCCACAGTGGCAGTCACTGAACTGTGTGCCAGCCAGACGTGAATTGGATCCCCACTTGTGCGGAAAGGAAAGCACCATGGGTGGTCCAGAGGCAGTGGCAGAGGCAAGCTAGCATGCCGTGCAATTCACAATGGTACAGAATTGCACAGGGTGCAACACACAGGGGTGCGAGAGCTCCAGCAGGAGAGACTGTGCCATGACTGTGGTACACAGCTGCTCACATGCACACAAGGCACCCACTACTCCCTATGCATGAAGCTTACATGCCACGCATGTGTGGTGCATAGACAACCCTCAGTGACTGGTCCTGGGATGTGGTAGGAGGGTAGGCAGAAGAGTGTGGATGGTAATGCAGGGAGCCATGTGGTGAGACATGGGCTCTGCTGACACACCTGCCTACCTGTGCAGAACACTGCCCCCCAGGCATCACAGCAGGGCTGGCCTGACAGTTGGGTGACCTGGGTGGTCACCTAGGATGACCAGCAATAGGGGGCACAAAACACATGTGTTGAATGTGTTGTAGGGTCCTACCCTGTCCCATGCCTGCCCTGGCCCCTGCTTGTGAATGACAGTGCTGTATATGTATAATTGACAACATGTCCATAGTGGCTCTGCTGTCTGAATGGATCACTGCATTCAGCAGTGGCCAATAGTGGCAGCACATAGCGCAGATATGTGTGTCAGTAGGCAGCATCCCAACCCCCCCCATGGGTGTCAGCATGGTGTATCTAGCAGCAGTGTCAGTGGCAGTAAGGGTACAGGTTTCACATGGCTGAGGGCAGATCAGGGTGAGGTAGTGCTGTGATGCTGATGGATGCTATGTGGCTGTGGATGGGATCATTCCAGACCTTGCACTGAACATATCCATACAGAAGATGCACTGTATTGTCCCAGAGAACAGGTCCACTGTTGGCTGTCCTGTTGGGTGGGGCAGAGGCAGATGGACACAGGGATCTGAGGGATGGCCTAAGAGTGATCAAGTGCTGCCAGCCCAGTGCTACCCGCATGGGAAAAAGAGGGGTGTGGGTGGTCAATGGGAGGTACGTGCCATCTATGGCTCCTAACTCAGCAGCAGCAGCCACATGAGCTCTGTGGGGGGGGGGAGTGGACAGTTGGGCTAGAAACAAAGGGGTCAGACTCGGAGAGTTGGGCCAGTGCAGATTGGCAAAGTGGTTCAGTCTTCCCATCAAGATATGCAGCAGCTGTTAGCTCTGGTGGGTCTGTGAGCACTGTTGTGTGCTTCAATGCCTGAAGTGTTCTCCAGTCCCCCAACATGTAACCAGCAGCAGGTACCTCATGTCGGGGGGGGGTTAGTTCAGCCTCAGTCTATGCCCCCTAGGCTACCACTGGCTCCAGTGTGTGTGGGTGTGCCCAGTCCCAGGTGATGGTCATGCATGGGTGGATATTGTTGGTGCACACCATCCCGGGGGGTGCCATATGCATGGTCACATAGGGACCACTAACCTACCACTGTGCCTCAAGTGCCCATCACACCTTCTGTCTGTGCAACTATCAGGTGCTGCTGGTGTCCCTTTAAGTCCACTGGGGATCCACACCCATGCAGGTTCTGCAACATGCATGCATATGTAATCCACTTTTGGGACACAGGGCAGATATCCAATTGGATGCCTGCCTGGGTCCCCCACTCTGTCCCCTGCTCTGCCCTGCTCCAGCACTGTATGGCAGTGCAGTGAGGGTATGGAGCCATGGACAGGTGGCTGGCATTCGTGAATACTATGCAGTACACATCCACCCATGGGTGCTGAGCTGCGTCAACTGAGAATGTGCCTTTGGCATGTACTTTATGCTCTTTTGTGCATAGGGCCCATTAATATTATGACAAACTGTGAATTCCACTTATCTGATGAAAATGCCCTTGAAGACCCTACAGATGTTTTTAGTGACAAGAGGGACACATAGGTGCATTGTATAATGCTGGGTTATGCTGATTTTGTACCTTATGTAAGGCTGTACTGATGGACAGGTGAAGGGAAATGAGGGAGCACCACCTCTGCTGTCCGCCTAGCTTCACTACAATGTGACATTTTGTCAGATTCCTGCTCACTGCTTTTGTTCTTCCCTGCTTAACCAGGTAAGATTGGTTATTTTATATAACTCAAGCATTTAGCTATGCATTAATAAGTTGCTGCATTGCCTGTCATGTGTTAAAACATTTTAAACAATAGAGTTTTTTCAAAAAGTTGCAGATGATGTCACAGACAGTAGCACCAGTAATAGTGCAAAAGGGGGCAACAGTACTTGTAGATCTGCTTTTAAATGACCACAGATACGTGAAACATAAAAGGTAGATGTTCATAAAGAGAAAAGGGAATTGGCTCACCGGCACAGCGATAGCACTACCGCTTGGAACACCAGTGACCCAGGTACAGGAACAAGCCTGGTTCATCAGAGGGCTGGATGGGGAGAGTACGGTGAAGCATCCCAGGGGATACTCACATCCTCAGAGGAAGGAGGGACACCATTCTCCACTGTGTCACAGTCACCTGGTTTCTACAGGTGGCTAGTGATAGCAGAGATGCAGAATCAGGAAGGGTGATGTCAACACACTCTGGTGCTCACTGCACATTGTGCATGTGCTAGCCAAGCACTGCCTCTGTCATTATCAATGGGTGGGAAGAAAGAAAGAAAAATGTTGGTTACCACATGTTCTTCTGCCTCTACTCTCAGGTTCTGCACCACCAAATGGGTGCCAGCACTGACACCGAACATGAACACTGCTGCAGGAATTGGAGTCCCCTCATGTGGCCCTACCCTCTGGGGGGGGGCAATCCAAGGAGGAACATGACATTGGGCAAGTCCTGGGAAAGGCAGGTGATTGGGCTGGGGGAGAGGCAAGGGCTGATAAAGAGACAGCCAGAGGAGGAGAGTTTAAAAAAGAGTGAAAAGGGATAAGAAAATATGAATTGACAGTGCTGCAATCCTTCCTTTCCATTTCAAGCATGAACCTTAAGTGGGTGCTCTGGGTGAGGTACTGTAAGCAACATATACATTTTTCTTTCAAAATAACGTTGTGCAGAATATTTCCATCACCATGGTACATCTTACTGATAAATATTATGCAATCAAATGTTTCTAAATTACCTGCCACTTCCTTGCCTGCATCACCCTGTTGTCTTTCATAGCGTTCTGCATCATCTAACACACCCTACAACTTTAAATGTGGGAGATCAGTAGCTACAAAAAACACTTAATGCATATGTTATTTAGTCACAATATTGTGCCACATTTCAGTACTATAGAGTACATTAACATCAGTAAAAAAAAGCTTGCTTCATCAGCCCATCATTTATTCATCTGCATCTTATTCACTGAGGATTCAGAAATGTTCAGCCCTTGAATCATCTGTAGAAATTTCATGATTAGGAACATATGAATTTAAGATGGAAGTAGCTTTCACAGTCCATCCTGATTGTCCCCTATTACACAGTAGTATATAACTGCAAAAACTGCTACCTCCTGTACCTATCTAATCTTAATTTGAAAGGGCTGAGTGTTCCTGCCTGAACAATAGTGGTAGCCAACGCAACGTGTAACAGTTTTGAGACATGGCATGAAGCATCTGACCTGGGTTGGCAACTGTTTCATTTATGCTCCAGAATCAGACTTTACTGTGCTCTGTATTTCCTACAGCAGTCAGCAGATGTTGCTGTATGGCATTCATACAGTGCACGCGTCGACCTTGAGCATGGCTGGGGCAGCAAATTGCAGGCATACCAGGTTATAGGTGACCTTACCTAATAGGCACAGTAATGCACATTCTGTGTAACCATACATTAATAGCAGTAACAATCACACAGGAGTGTGTTGTGTATATTTATGGAACACACACAAACAGAAGAGAAAGAATTAAGTGCCTCAGCTGGGACATGAACCCAGGCTGCCCGGAATACCATTCCGATTGCGCTAACCAGCTGCGCCACTGAGACAACTGGAATCTGGGCCATCCCCAAGCACACATTACTCTTTTTCAAATGTATAACCCAATGACAACACAAATATTTACTTGTAACAATCACACAGGAGTGCAGTGAGCATATTTATGGAACACATACAGAGGTGAGAAAGAAATAAATGCCTCAGCTGGAACTTGAACCAAGACTGCCCAGAATACCATTCTGACTGCACTAACCAGCTGCACCACTGAGACAACTGGAACCTAGGATGTTCCCAAGCACATTACTCTTTCTCAAATGCACAACCCACATACAAACAGAGGTGAGAAAGAAGCAAGTGCCTCAGCTGGGACTTGAACTCAGGCTGCCCGGAATACCGTTGCAATTGAGCTATACTAATAGCAGTACAGTACTGCTATTGTTCGTTTGTCTGCTCTTTGTCTAGCTGCCTAGAGTCCCCTCTTATGTTTCCTGTCTTAATGTTTTGGGCCTTAAGCTCTGTCACAACTGTCCTACTATCTTACGATACATGGAAATTTATATCCTGGAATCCTGCTTGTTTTTATGGGAGGGCTAATGCCCGAGGCTCAATTTGGGGGAATAGCTACTCCCACATCCCAAATAAATGCCAGCCTCTCATGGCAGTTCCCTGCTTAGCACACTGTGCAACTTACCCCCTTCACAATGCTGGGATCCTGTGTGGCTCAGCCTCCTTTGCTTTCCTGGTGTTTCCTCCACCTTTTGTTTCTTTCCTCTGCTTCTCTTGCCATGTTTCCCTGTCCTTTCCCTCCTCCTCATCTCCCCCTTCCCCTTTTTGTCTCTTTATCTCCCCCCACACTCCATCTTCCTCTTTGTTTGGTTTTGCCAGTTTTCTTCATCCTCCCATTTTCTCTTTTCTTGCAGCCCCCTCCTTCCCCTGTCGCTTCCCAATTGTGTGGGTTCATGCCTCTGCTCCTCCCTGGTCTGGCCTTGCCCACTGTTCTGTTCCCCTCCTTGACTCACTCCCCAGCTGTATGACCCATTCCTCAGAGCTCCTTGGTCCCCTCCCTTTTTGGCACTGCCAGCTTAGACCCTTGGATCCGGTAGGACGCTTGACATCTCTTTTTGCTTTTCTTGTACCTCCACGCTTGTCTGGTCCTGTTGTGCCATTGGCTCTGTTTTCTGCTGCACCTCCCAGACTGCGGTTTCATCCCAGCTGGCCTCTGCCTTGCCTGTTCTCAGCTGGACCACTAGAGCCCTTCCTGAGTTGATTTCCATGCTGTGTATTCCCCCTTCTGCCTACCTCTGTGCAGCTGCGGCTTCTCTGTCTGGCATGTTACCCATTGTTGTTGCTTTCATATGTGCTTCTGTTCCTCTGCACGTTGCTGTCTGCCCCTTGCACTTGCCATACTCCCATCTGTGGTTTCTCGTACCGTGCTCTTCCCCTATTGTACCTTCACTGACTCAAGCTGCGTTTTTTCTGTACATTACTGCTGCAGCATCTTCACTGCTCTGCTGCTTGTTGCTGTTTTCCTATTCATTATTGTGCTCCCATTTGTGACTGCTATACTGCTGTCTTCAGTTTCTCTGTATGTTCCTATGTTACACCCCATCTCCCTTTCTCCTTTCCCCCTTTCCTGCCTTCAGCCCTTTCCTGTGTGACCCCAAATCCACTTTTCTTCCCCACCTGCTTGCGTCCCTGGCATCCTGCGTCTACCCTTCCCCCTTCATACCAGTTCTCCAGGCCTGCCCTGCCTAACAGTAAAAACAATAAAAATCTCTGTCATTCCCTCCCTCCCTCTTTCCAGTGGCTTTCCTTATCTTCCCCTTCTCTCTCCTTCACAGTGCTGCTCATTCCTGCTTTTCTGCTTGTATCCCCCACCCCATCCCTTGTTTTGACATTGTCCTGTGCTCCCCGCTGTTTTCTTTTGGGCTTCTTGCTTGACCTTCCCTACCATTTTCTGCCTGACACCCGCACTGCTTCTACCTTACCATTTCTTTGCCCCAGCATTTATATCCCCTGCTCAGCCTATTCTATGTTACCTTACCTACCCCTTGTACTTCCTAACCTTTTGGCATGACCCTCACCAGCATCACTCATGCATGCTCCCTCGTCTCCACCCTTTGTAGTGTTCACTTAGTCCTCGTTTGCTTCCCATTCACCTTTATGCCTATGGCTTGTTCTTCCCTAGACCCTGCCAATCCTGGAGCCTCTTTCAAGTTCCTACCCTACCATCATTCCAGTTGCTATTTGGTCTCAGGATGCTTAGCTTGTGGCTCCCCTGTTATTCCCACAGAGGAGGACTGTGGTGTCATGGTGGGGCATAGTAGTTACAATTAGCAGGAACATGCTTTATGTAAGCTACAGTATATGATCTGCCCTGCCTTCCTGCCCACCTGGCTTCTGCTGCCCTGAAATAAATAGTTACCCTAGCAGCCTACTCATCCTTCAGTTATTCATTGCATACCATTACTGCCCCGCATGCTTCTCCCTGGATTACCCTATCTCCACCTTCATGGCATTCATGGTAACTTCCTCCTCTTGTTCTCTAACTCTGACTTGCTGCTTTCCCCTTCATCCTGCCTATTTTGTTTACCTATCTATTTCTATGCAGCTTAGCTGCCCTTTCCTTGCTTAGCTCATACCAACAGTTTTCCGGTCTCCATCCCTAACTCTGCCTTCTGAGGCATCGAGCGTAGGTAGACTTGCTCTGTCTGCCTGGGACAGGAGTCTGTTTGAATCTCTGTACCATCTTACAGTGCTGGTTTCTTCAACAACTATTAGTCATACCAGTACCCTGACATCCTCCTTCTCTAACTCTGCCAGTGTGGCATCGAGTGAAGGTTAACTCTCCCTGACTACCAGGAATGGGAGCCTGCTTCTTCAATCTACTGTTCCAACCAACTTTATTCTCTATCTGATACTCAGTTGCCACATTTCCTTTGGGAATGGGACCACAATACCCCAGTTGTCTTCAATAGCCTACCTCACCGGACTACATTCTGCACTTCCATGGACTCCCATACTTGTCCCCACCTTGGCCTCCTCACGTTCTTGATCTGGACCCCGCCAACTTGTTAAGTTTCCACCTCCACATCAGGCTCCTGGAGTTCCTTACTGCTTGTCACCCACTTTCTTCATGTTCCTGGGCATCGTTGTTGTGGCTTGCCTTCCAGCTCAACTTCTCCATTATCTGCACCTCCAGCTCCATGATGCCATGTCCTCCCTCATTGCTGCTCTGGATGACTGTCTTTCTCTATTACCTTCCTTTTGTACATGTCTGCCCACATTTCCCTTGCTTCCTGCTGGATATGTGCCATTTGTTCATCTTCATGGACGTGTGCCTGAAGCCTTCTACAATTTTCCACGGATGCCCCTTTTTCCCATCCAGTGGTCTTCCAGCAACGATTCCCATGCTTTCCCTACCAGCACATCTAGTTTGCCATCTCCTTAAGAGGTAGGAATCCATTTCCATCACTGCAGCACCTTGCTACCAACCATTCCAATTCACCATCTCTGGAGGTGGGGACCTCCTAAACAGCACCGCTGCCCCTTTTATTGCCAGCTCTGCAAGTTCACCATCTTCTTTGGAGGTAGGAACCCATACCCCTTCACCACTGCACCTTTGCTGTCGGCAATTTACATTTCCCATCTTCTTCTGAGGTGGGATCCCCGTGTCTCAACCTTACAGCACCTTGTACCTGGATTTGCTTTTTGGTTGTATATGGATCCACCACCTGTGGCCAATGTGACTTTCCTACCTTCTCTTCCATCCTGCTGTGGTGCTTGCTCCCAGTCCTGTGTCTCACCTGCTGACGTCAGTACTGCTCAGCCTCTGCTCTCTTCTTAGCAAGCTCCTTCCTCCAGTCATCTGACTTCTGCTTTGGACTTTTCCCTCCATACTTGTACTGCTACCTTTCTCCTCACTACCCTGGTGGCATGGGGCTCCTGCATATTTACCATGTTTCCTTTTTGGGCATTCCTACAACTACCGATGTACAGCATCCCTGACTGATCACCGACTCCTACCTGTTCAACTGTCTCATACTCCTACCTCCTATGTCAGCCATCATAACTGCTCTCAATCAATGCTCTATGGAGTACCCATTCTTCCCACATGAGGAAACCCTCCTCCGGCGACATCCCTTGATCAGCAAGCTCTACAGATTCTTATTTTACCATACAATCATCAGTACTTCCCAATAACCTCCCCAGGACCCATTTCTGGAATCCCATTCAACTGGACTATAGAAGATCTCATCTCTAAACCAACTCTACAGGATGCTTCCTTATACCTTCCATTACTTCAAGCAGTATGGGTATCCCTACCTCCCATGTTTTCATACGATCCAAGAATTAGTGAAGCCTCCTTCACTCCTATCTACTTACCAGGAAATGTGACCCTAATTCCCTCTGAGATGTATCAACTCCATAATAACCATCACTGTTAAGGATAATGGGAACTGCAGGATACTTCATAGCATTACTAGCAACATCCATTATACCTTCTCTTCATAGACTCCTTCTAAAAGCGCTGACTTGGTTTGATCACGTTATTCAACTTGTACTCCTTTAATAGCCATTAGGTGTTCCTAAGACCTTCTACAGCAACTATCCCAGAACATGTATTGTTGGACATCTGGTGCCTAGCTGTGTTGCTACAGTTACTCTATCTGAGCCACTGTTTTCTGGCCCCTGGACATCACTATCACTCATAAAGTTATCTACATCTCTTTATCATGTTACCCTAAATCATGCCAGCTACCCATCCAGCAGTCATTCTAACTTATCCATCAGGATTTACCTCCCATACACCCTCCAATGAATACCATCATTGATAGCAGGCTTCCATTAATTCCTTAATCTTCATATCTGCAACTGGCCTGGTGGTCTCACTATCTGTCATGCCCCACAACAGTCCTATATCTGACTAAGCATGCTAGGCACCCATTTCATTCTACGCTGCTCAACTTCACTTTGCCACATCGGTCTATAGACTTATTCAAAGACCCATTCTTGGGCTCCCCTCAGCATTCAGACATTGGATTCTCCAGCACTGCAAAGTTGCCATGAACACTTAAGCTCCTGCCATGGGCAATTAAGCCACAAGCAATAACCAAATCAACCATTTCCCACTAGCAGTCCTTTCTGAATATGAGCCTATGCAAATCTCATTATAGCAATAGTAACTCTATTCAACCTTCAAACTCACTGTACTGAACTTTCTAATTATTCTCATTGATATCCAGTTACCATCTCTACAGCATATACTATCCTCCCTTTATTGGTCTGAAATCTTTCACATTAGCCCCTCCTACTAGGTACCTAAAGCTTCTATCTGAATTCTTGACCATCTCCATAGATGCCTCATAACGAAATATTGCACACTGCTGAACTCCAAGTCTTGAGACCCTAATCTGGATGTCAAACCCTCTGATAGATTACTTTAAGGATTTCATAACCCACCATGCTTCCCACAGTTTGGAGTCTGGCAGCTCATTTAGTCAATTCAAGTTCTTCATACTCACATTGACTCTGTAACCCCATTGAATATCAACCAATATCAGATTGGAATCCAGGACCGTGTTCACCCCTTTTCCAGCTGGACTTAATCTATAGAAACATAGAATTTGACGGCAGATAAGGACCGCTTGGCCCACCCAGTCTGCCCATTTCCCTACCTAATGGATAAGCTGCAGATCCTAGTTAACCAACAGCCTACTTCTTCCTACCCCCACCCCCTAGAATTGCCTTATGACTGTCCCATGCATGCTTGAATTCCATCACTGTTTTTGACTCCACAACCTCCTCTGGAAGGCCATTCCATGCATCCACAACCCTCTCTGTGAAAATACTTCCTTAATTACCTTTGAGACGCCCCCTCTATCTTCAAATTGTGCCCCTTGTTCTTGCACACCTCTTTTTTGAAAGATGCTACCCTGTTGGACTTTGTTGATTCCTTGAGGTACTTGAAAGTTTCTATCATGTCCCCTCTCCTCCCTTTCCCGAGGCTATACATATTAAGCCCCTTAAGTCTCTCTTCATATGTCTTCTGGTGCAGACGGGCACCATTTTAGTTGCCCTCCTCCGGACAGCTTCCATCCTGTCTAAGTCTTTGCAGAGATTGGGTCTCCAGAACTGCACACAGTACTCCAGATGGGGTCTCACTAGCTGTCTGTACAGAGGGATAATAACTTCCTGTTTTCTACTGGTGATGCCTCTCCCTATGCATCCCAGTATCCTCCCAGTCCTCCTTGCTGCCCTCTCACATTGCTTGCCCACCTTTAGGTCATCTGATATGACTACCCCCAGGTCCCTTTCCATTTTTGTTGTTGTTAGTATCTCACCCCCCCATTGTGAACTCTTCCTCTGGGTTTTTGTTTCCCAGGTGCATTACCTTGCACTTCTTAGCATTGAATCTAAGCTGCCATACATTTGACCATTCCTCTAACCTTGCCAAGTCCCTTCTCATCCTTTCCACCCCACCTTGTGCATCAACTCTGTTTCAGATCTCTGTGTCATCTGCAAAGAGACATACTTTTACTTCCAGTCCCTCTGCGATGTCTCTTATAAAGACATTGAGGAGGACCAGTCCGGATACTGAACCCTGTGGTATCCCACTAGTAACCCCCCTTTCTTCAGAGTGGACTCCATTTACTATTACTCTCTGTGTCCTATTCTCCAGCCAATTCTTTATCCAGGCTGTCATCTTGGGACCCACTTCCAGGCTGGCTAACCTGTACATTAATCTTTTGTGTGGGACTGTGTCAAATGCCTTGCTAAAGTCTAGGTAGGCCATGTCCACAACCCCTCCCTGATCTACTACTTTGGTCACCCAGTCAAAGAAATCTATCAGATTCGTCTGGCATGACCTTCCCGCTGTGAATCCATGTTGCCTTGGGTCCTGTGCCCCTCTGGCCTCTAGATACTCGACAATTCTTTCCTTCAGAAGTGATTCCATCATTTTCCCTATCACTGAGGTTAAACTAACAGGTCTGTAGTTTCTTGCTTGTGCCTTGCTCTCACTTTTGTGAAGGGGAATCACATCTGTCCTCCTCCAGTCCTCAGGTACCACCCCATCCTCCCATGATTTGTTAAAGAGGGTAGTCAGCGGTGTCACTAGCTCTACCCTTAGTTCTTTTAGAATTCTGGGATGAATCCCATCAGGCCCCATTGCTTTGTCCAACTTCAGTTTTAAGAGTTCTTTCAGAACCCTTTCTTCTGTAAATGGGCTGGTATCAACTTCTGTATCCAGAGTGTTTCTATTGTTTGTTTTAGGTACCTCCCCCTCTTCCTTTGTAAATACAGAACAAAAATATTTGTTTAGTATCTCTGCCTTTTCACAGTCATCCTCTGCCCACCCCCCATCCCCTTTATTAAGCCTCACTATCCCTCCCTTGGTCTTCCTTCTCTCCCTAATGTGCCTATAAAAGGTTTTATCCCCCTTCTTAACTGAGTTGGCTATCTTTTCCTTGGTTTGGGCCTTTGCTGTTCTGACTGCCTTCCCAGCTTCCTTTTGCTTTAACTGATACAGTTCTCTGTCCTGCTCCTTCTGTGATTCCTTGTACTTCCTGAATGCTTTCTTTTTCTCTTGAACCTTCACTGCCACTTCCTTTGAGAACCATAGTGGTTTCTTACATTGTTTTGTTTTGTTTATTTGCTTCACACAAAGGCTTGTTACCTCTGTGGTGGCAGTTTTTATTATTCCCCATTGTTCTTCCACCCCTCCTTCCTGCCCATTTGCTAGTGCATTCCTTAGGCACTCACCCATTTTGGCAAAGTCAGCCCTCCTAAAGTCCAGTACTTTTGATTTTGTATGGCTTGACTCTATTGCTGTGTTTATTGTGAACCATACTGTTCGATGGTCGCTAGTTCCCAGTTGGCTACCCACTTCTACATCTGTGATCCTCTCTCCATCTCCATTTGAGAGAACCAGGTCTAAGATTGCTCCCTCTCGAGTGGGTTCCAATACTAGTTGTCTAAGGCATGCCCCCTGTAGGGCATCTAGAATAACCTCACTCTTTGAAGTGGCTGCTGCAGCTGCACTCCAGTTAACATCTGGCATATTCAGATCACCCATCAGCAATATCTCCCCTTTTTCTGCCATTCTAAGTATACTTTCTATCATTTCCTTGTCCATTTCCTCCCCCTGAGAGGGGGGTCTGTATACAACCCCTGTGTGGATTGTGGTGCCATTGCCTGTCTCCAAATTGACCCACAGTGCTTCTTCTCCTTCCTATTTACCCTTTTGTTCTGTTGCTTTGATTCCTTCCCTTATGTAAAGAGCTACTCCTCCTCCTCTTTTACCCTCCCTATCCCTCCATGTTCTGGATCTGGACATTCCTTCAGAATGGACCTGCCTCTTCAGCCTCACAATCGACCTTCCAGAATGTATCATTCAACAGACTCTGAAGATGGAACATCATCTCTACAAACAGTTCACCTTACTCAGAAATCAGAATATAGTTTTATGAACCTAAGATCATTGCCTCTTAGTTTGTCCTGAGGACGGGCTGGTCAGTAGCCATGAGTCCTCAGAGGTTTTCTCTACCTTGGGGATTTTTCCTCTCCTGTGTGCTAGTGGTCATACTCTCCATGAGTTGGAGGAGGTAATCTTTTTTGGCTTTCCATACCCTACTTACTACCCAGCATCCCTACCAAGGGTGGGAATAGAGAAAAGCCAAAAAGTATACTACAGTTACATAAGCACTACTAACCCCATACTCTATTCATCAAAACGCTGAATGGGAGGGCTAAAGCCCGAGGTTCAATCTGGGGGAATAGCTCCTCCCACATTGCTAATAAGGGCCAGCCTCCCACGGCGGTTCCCCGCTTAGCTTGTTGTGAAACATCCACCATCCACCCCGCCTCCTCCTTCTCTGGCACTCTGCTCACCTTTGGTGCTGGGCTTTCTATTCATTACTCACTACCCGGCTTCGCTAACAAGGGTGGGAATAGAGAAAATCCAAAACTTAAACTACAGTTACATAAGCACTACTAACCCCATACTCTATTCACCAAAACATTGAATTTATTTCTATTTGAATTTTGAAGTGATTGCTCATAATTATAGGATATACTATACTTTCCTTGCTTATAATTTATTAGTTAATAAAGTTGTCCCCCTTTTAATGCTTGTCTCTAACTCACTTTACTGTATCTGTATTGTCCATACTTACTGGACCTACTACACTTTCATTGCTTATCATGTATTAGTAATAAGTAGTCCCCTATTGATGCTTGTCTCTAACTCACTTTACTTAAATGTAGATTCCTTTCTCACCTTTGCAATGATTGATTTCAACTGTGGGCACTACCATACTTATATTGTCTTACACACTTATATTGCTTAGATTATAATGACAATACCATAGTGGTCTGAGTTTAGGAGATAATAACTGGACCTGGGTAATAACAACCAAGGCCAAATGCTGAGGTGTATATTAACCCCAAGTCCAGTTATTTCCAAGGAAACATGGACCACTATTGGTATTATCACTATTATACTGGAAAGCTAACAACTAAAAATTTAAACTGCCAAATCTGAGCACTACAGAGCATCTGTAAGAAATGAGAAAGAAGGAAGTTTCTCACAGAAGCACCTTAGGGATTCTAGACATCTCTGATTGACTGCTGCATGTTGAAATGGGAGGGCAAATTGGGTGCACTCTCTGATTGGCTAAGTACACATGCAGCAGCAAATCAGAATGCGGAGCCACTGTCCTATTATTCTGCCTACTGTCCAGTTATCATAGAATAACTGGACAGCAATCCTGCATTGTGATTGGCTAAGAGGGATCTTTATCAGTATAATATTTGTTAAAAATCTTGAGTTGTCCCTGATAAATGTTTTTTTTTTTTTTGTCTTTCACTTTGCTGTTGCTGTGCTCTGGCTTAAAAGTTAATGGGTGTGTTGCTGTAGTGAGAATTGGAACAATATCTTGCCTTTTCATGTAAATGCACATCCCCCATTCACATCTTGCTTTCCTAATCTGTTTTTAACACCTACATGATCAACACGTTTACATTATTGACATTGTTCCATTCAACTATCCTAGTTGGTGTTTCTGAATTACATTTTGCTGAACTGTGTCGTGTAGGTTATGTCCCTTTTCTTTCTTGTATAAGGTCCATAAATTACATCCTACAGGTTTAATTAGGCACCTAATACTGTACTGTACAGTATGTCACTGTAAATCAGAACACTTACCATGGGCTGATCAATGCCCTGTGCATAGTGTAGAGAACAATAATAGACATTTAAGCCTTTATTCCACTGAATTTAGTTTAAGGTCAGAGGAGGTGGAACAATAACAGTACACTTGAACCCTCCCTCTCTGGTCTCAAAGTATTATTATACAATGGACATAATACACCATTATAACACTTTTGGCCTTTTATGAATGTTATAAGTATAATAATCTGCTCTGGGGGTGTGTGAATGCTGTAATAAACTTACTTCCATGTAGTTTGGGTATTGCAATATTGCCACACACCTGACTGTGGATTAATCCTTACATAATCCATTCCCCATCATGGTTTATTAATTATGTTTCACTTTAATTATCTAATAAGTTGACATACACCATTAATTTTTATTTATATTTTGTAGTCTTTATTTAATATATTCAAGTACAATAGCACATAAATGAGATTTTTAGAGAAGTGCAAAATATCACTGGTAAGCACAATGTCACCACAGGCCAGCACCCTCACATTGACAGTGCCTGAACCCCCTCAAAATATGGCATATGGCAGACATTAATTTATCTTTATTCAATAATGTGAAGTACAATGTTACATACAATAGATGGAATATTTAGAGAATTATGAAATATCATTGGTAAGCACCATGTCACCACAGGCCCCTCACCCCCCCCACACACACACTGAATACATATATATGTTGTCTTTACATTGCAAGTATGATAGATCATATAGAGGATTTGCAGATAAGTGCAAAATATAAGTGGTGAGCACAATGTCCCATACCCACACTGCATTCCCTCAGAATAACACCACTCCACCGGACAGTACCTGAAACAAAAGGATCTAGCCAGAGTCAATAGGACTGTGAAGAGCTACCAAATAACCAAAGTTACACATGTGCATAGAAATTATTCAATGCTGGGTGTAACTTGGCCAGTTTTTGGAGGTGTTGCACCAAATTTTCTACATGGCCTTTTTGGGACCCCTCCTCATGAAGAGTGCAAGTGTCATTTTGTTCACTTGTCCCAAAAGATAATTTCACAGAGCGACCATGCCATTCTGTGCTACAAGTATGAAAACATGTTTTAGGCAGGTTGTGCACAATGACAGCTGTACTGTTAAAAAGGAGGTGTGCAAAAATGGCAATGTTGAAAATCTGGAGTGAAAATATTAAAAATTGGTGAAGTTAAGAGTATGTGTAGAAACTGTGCAATGCACGCTCATAACGCAGTTATTTTTTGGATTTTTTTCACCAGATTTGCAACATGGGCTTTTTGGGACCCCACCTCATGAACAGTGGTGTTGTTAAATTAATAGGTCCTGAAAGGTGATTCCATACAGTAACCATGAAATCACCTTTCGCGACCCAGTAATGAAATGACAGTGACACTGGTCATGAGGTGTGGTCCCAAGAACTCCATGTTGAAATTTTCGGGGCCAAAATTAAAAAAAATGGTTGATTTATCAACTTAAGTTGAAAACTCCATTGAATGCCATTATAGCATGCTTACCTTTGATTCTTCAGTTTGCGGTTCGGCTTTGAAGAGTGCAGACATGTCTCAGTCCAGAAAAGATGACAGCACCAACCTCCGGAGGTAAGTATGGGATGGGGGTTTGTGGGGAGGTGGGTGCTCAGTGAGAGGGAGGGGATGGGGGAGGGGGGACTGGGTCAACAAAAAGGGACAGTTTTATTTTCACAGGTTAAAAAAAATATGTTGAGGGAAGGTATTCTTTATTTACAGGAGAAAAATATATATGCATTTGGGCACACTGGGGTGGACTCCCAGAGTGCCACATGAGTTAGGGGGTGGTACTTGATGCCAACATGGGTATTTGGCACTCTGATGTCAGCAGGGGGTTGGGGTAGAAAAACAAACAATTGGGCGAAGAAGAGGGACTGTTTTCTTTTTTACAGGTTAAAAACAAAAAACACAACGGGGGATGGTTTTCTTTATTTACAGGAAATCTATCTATCTAGCTATCTATCTATCTATCTATCTATCTATCTATCTATCTATCTATCTATCTATCTATATAATTTGGGCACACTGGGGTGGGCTCCCAAAGTGCCACATGAGTTGGGGAGTGGGTAATTGATGCTGACACAGGGATTGGCACCCCGATGTCAGCAGGGGGTAAGAAAAACAAACATTTGAGCACACTGGAGTGGGCTCCTGGTGTGCCACATCAGTGCGGGGGCACATAGTGCCAACACAGGGATTGGGCTACCTGATGTTGGCGTAGTGCAAATCATTAAGTACATTTGAGCACACTGAGGTGGGCTCCCAGTGTACCACATGAGTTGGGGGTACATAATGCCAACATGGGGATTGGGGACCCCGATGTCGGTGCAGGAGGACAGCAGCAGTGGAAGGGTGTGAATGGCATTTTGCCATTCACAGCATGATGGTGCTAGTGGAACTGTGCATGCTCGCAACTTGCGCATGTGCAGTTCATGCAATGGAATGAGGAAGTAACAGCCAAAATAGTGCGGCTGTTATTCTGTTGTGGCTGATCGTCATGGAGGGTTTCAAGCTCTGTTGGACATTCACAAAGATACTTCCAAATATCCCATGGAAGGTTCCATGATCGGCCATTTTTAGAGCTATGATCCGATCCCAATAGGGCTGTAGGCTCCACCCACAGTCCTAAAAATGGCATATATATTTATTTTGTAGAAATGTAGGTGGTCACCAGATAGAACGCCGAGCTCCAGACATATTGCTGCACAAATTCTTCAAAGGAGACCTTGCTAAGACATCCGCAGACTTGAAAAACCACAATATTGGTTGTCTGATGCAAAAAGGCCAAAAGCTTTATTAAAATACATGTAAAATCATGTTAAAAGGCACTGTAGCACTACCAAGCCACGTTAAATGTTTTTGAGCCCCACATGCTCCTTGTCAATGCAATTGTTATTTATATTTATTTTGTTTTTATTCAATAATTGCAAGTTCAATAGCACATACGGTAGACTGGATTTGTTCAGACAGGCAAAATATCAGTAGTGACTGCCATGTCTCCCAAGACCCATCACCCCTTCCCTTCAGGTCACTACTTCCCACCCTTGCATTCCCTTGCACACCTCCCAGTACTTATCTATTTAGTGGAGGGAGCACTGGCATGAGGTAATGCTGGTGTGGATGGGGGTTGGGGGGGCTGGTGGGCAAGGTGACCCCCTGCCCTCATGCACAGGACTTTGGGGTGTGGTACACACCAAAAGTCCCCAGCCATGTGGTATAAAAAATTCCCCCAAGTCCCCTGCCCTCCCCAGGCAGGGCATTGGTGGGGACATGGTGCAATCCATTGGTCCCCATCCACCAGTGGTATGCACCATATCCCCGAGTCCTCTGCTCCTCAACAGGGCACTTGTGGATGCATGGTGCAAACCACTGGTCCCCATCCATCAATGGTATCCACCATGTCACCCCAGGCCTCCTCTACCCTAGCATTACCTCAGGCTAATGTGCTGCTCCACACATTTCCCAGACTATATTACATAAAAACATAGTGACATGCCATAGTTTGTCATCTTTGCTTTCATGCAGCAGAGAATCTACTTAGCTGAGGGCTGATGGCAGCAGCTCAAAGTTAAAATCTGGTGCTGTGGCCTTATTGGCCACACAGGCCTATTTGGCTGTTCATGCCTTAACAGGCCATATCTCCCCCTTGCAATCTGTATGTTCCTTCTCCCACACAATTCCCACTCCCTACATACAGTACATGATGTAATGTCAGAGGTATTGGGAACTGAGGGGCCCTATGACCCCCACCCCCTTACTCTGTGCAGGGGACTGGTGGGGAATATTGGGCAAACCACCTGACTCCAGCTAGGTGGTATGCTCCATGTCCACCGCAGTCCTCTGCCTCCCAGGTAGGGGACTGGTGGGGCATAGTGCACACCATTCCCATCCACTAGTGGTGAGCTCCATAACCTCACAGGCTTCTGCCCCCCAACCCTCAGCATTAGCCTAGGATTGTGGACCCTTAATCTGCCAGTACTCTGGTGTTCCCATCATGAGCCAACACTCCCAATGTAGAATGTAGTTAACATCTACAAGCCTCCAGGGATGTGCACTGTCCTTGCAATCCACATCTCCTTCTGTGACTGCTGTTATCTGTCACTCAATTCTAAGGTCACCCACTCAAATTACACCTTGTGATTCACTGCATGAGGTAATGTTGAGGGGTTATGGACAGGGGAATGGTGGGCCACCTCAATCCCCCCAGCCCTTGGCATTATCAGAGGCTTGTGTATCATTCTTCTTTCTACACCCAGCTAAGGTAATGTATCACTGAGGCAATGTATCACCTATGTAATAAAATCCAAATGTAACAACTTAAATTCCACCATCCAACCCTGAACACCACTTGTTTGGTCACATTAGGGAATGCTGGGTATTATTTGGGGCTATGAGATGGGGTTATGGGAAATTATGTCCCCAGCACATGGCCCTTGGCAGAGTACCAGTGGGGAACATGGTGCAAATCACCTGTAGCCCGCTCGGTGGTATACCCTATACCCAGTTCTCTACCCTTCTAGGCAGAGGATTGTGGGGGCATAGTGAAAACCAGCAGTATTCACTTGCCCCTCAGTATCTCACCTTCAACCTCCATTATTACCCTATACTAGCCTGTGGTCAGTTTCCACATTCCCTCACCCCATTTCCCTCAAATCATTTCAACATTTTGAGTGGGGGTGTGGTGGAGAGGTAGCCTGAGCACTGTTGTTAAGGGACAGGGGATTGATGTGGGAACATGGAGCAAACCACCTCTCCCCAGTAGAGATGTTGCAAAGTTTTAATTCACCAGCAAAGTTAAGGCAACTTCACTAGCTCTGCCTCTACAAATCAATTCCCTTTTATTTTTTCTATTTTATAGGAAATTCATCTTGGACAACGTTGCCTGGCAACTTCAACTGCAACTTGCCTTAGGAGTACAACTGGGTGAAGTTTTGTCTGGTGTCTCAAGGACACATGGAATTACTTCAGAGGGTTACATGGTACCTCTCTGTTTACTGAATCTTCTTCACTTTGGATTTTGCAATGTTAGTGGAAGAGAAAGAAAACTCACAGCCTTTCATAGCAACTTTGGTAACATAAATCCATAATTTGCATTATTTTGACAACTTTTTAAAATTTTTGTTTCATTCTGATTTAATTATTTGTGTTCTTATGAGTACTTTAGTTTCTGTTTCTGCTATATTTTTTCTATATTTCAGAAGTTATAACATTTAATTAGAGATCTCTAGTTTCCCTTTGTTTCTCTCTGACTTTTACTTTCTCTCACTCTTCTCTTACTCTCTCTCTGACTCTTTTGTCTCTTTAGAGATGGAGGATATGGTGAGTCATGGTCATGGATGAGCCATATGATGGTGCCAGATACCTCCCAGTCCAGGCACAGGAGCTAGGAGCAGTGGGAGTAGTGATCCAGCAGTTCTACTCAACAGCCCTGCGACCCCTATTAAGCAGCATTAGCAACCCCCAGTTTCTCTTGCTCAATCACCTCAATCTGAACCCCTGTGCCCTCACATGGTACCACCACTGCCACAGACTGATCCCCCTGAGGAGGCACAAACTGGTTCTTCAGCTTCTGTCTCCTCATGGCCCCATTAAGTAAGCAGCCCAAGTCTTCCCTTGTGTAGAAATTATTCACCCAGGACACTAATGATAACAGTGTGGTGAAGTGTAAGTTCTGCAACACCCTTGTTCCTTATGGGAAGAAGAGCAGTCATTTAGGTACTGGTGGGCAGCATACCCACCTGAAAATCTACCACCTGAGCAAGAGGGAGGCAAGAAAAAATGAGGTGGTGAGTGATGGTGATGGTGGTGGTGATGTCAATGGTCCTTTTACACCACTGAGGGGATGCCACAGAGTTAGACCATGACATTCACATCAGCAATTGCTTGAGGGGGGCACACATGCATACAGGAACAGCAACCAGTGTGAGGGGCAGGGTCATGGGACAGCTCCAGTATCGCAGACAACCACCAGAGGGGAACTGGCACAGCTCCAAGTGAAGATGAGATACCTCAACTATAGAGTTTATTCAGTGAAGGAAACTCTACAGAAGCTGCTAGAAAATCGTCAAGTTCTTGGGGGGGGGGATGCATGAGCTCCCTCATGATGGTGTGGGTATTCTTACTCTAGTTCCTAAAAATATCCTAAAGTACTGCTTTTTTCAATCCTTTCTTCTCCAGTCCTCTTCACTGATCTGCCTTCTGTTGAACCCTGTCCTTAGCTCTAACAGTCAGTTACTCCCTCCTGTCTCCTCTTCGTCTTTCTTCACCCCCTTTGTTTATGAGAAAAAACAAAATATAAAAGTTTAAAAAAATACCAAAACATGTTAAACTCTTTTTCTGTCTTTCTCTTATTGTTTGACTCCATTCTTTCTCATCTTGGTTTCTGTCTGAATGCTCTCTTTCTGCAAAATATACATTTTCTATCTATATTTTTTAATGGTGCTATTTATGCACCATATCATTCTCTTCTCTTTCACTAACATTGTTATAAAGCACTGTTGTTTACATAAATCATGCATTTGAAAAGTACCACATGAAAACTTGTCTGGTCCCCTTTTATTTCCACTCCAACAGTTGGTGCTGGGCTATATCAGTCACCCACTCGCCCTCTCAAACTGACTTCCTTCCTCCACTGCCACTTTTTTCACTCTTCTCACTTCCTGAAATGTTCTCACAAACAAGAAATTGTTGAACATTTGTATCTACTGCTGTGCTATTCAAGTCACTCCGTTGGACAGTCAGTATTGGGAAGCCCTTAAGTTGACACAAGTGCACAAGCACAATATATAAATTTCTCACTGCTTAAAGTTTTCTCCTGAACAAAAAATTATCAAATGTTGGTAATGTACTACTGCCACATGGGACTGCACTGTGTGTCAATCCCTCCACCATGGGTCATGTAATGTTTTTTAGTGGAAATTATTTGAAAAGCAGAACATATGTAAATTCTTTGCTCCAAGAATTCTTCTCAACTAACGGAAAAATATGTCAGGCTACTGCATGATACTACATGGTGTTTCAATGTTTGTCAGCCCAAGCATCACAGTTCTTGTAATCTACTTTAAGGGAAATGGTGTGAACAGCACAATGTACATAAATTCTGTGCTTGCAGAATTTTTATCAAGTACCAGAAAAAATGTGTCAGGCTGCTACATGCTGCTTTGTAGCACTATGCTGTGTGTCAGTCCCCCCCCCCCCGTCACAGTTGTTGTAACACACTTTAGGGGAATTTGAGCACAAAACTCAATATATATAAACTATGTACTCCCAGAATATTTCTCGGCTACCAGAAAAAAAACATGCCAGGCTGCTGCATGATGCTACATGGTGCTATGCTGTATGTCAGAATTAGTGTCACAGTTCTTGTAATGTACTTTAACAGAAATGGTACAAATAGTACAACATACACAAATTCTGTGTTCCAAGAATGTGTCTCAAATACAGACAAAAATATGTCAGGCTGCTGCATGCTGCTACATGGTGCAGTGCTGTGTGTCAGTCCCACCACCACAGTTCTTGTATTGCACTTAAGGGGAAGTGGTGTGAAAAGTGAAACATACTGTACACAATCACAAATGCTCCCAGAATTTTTCTCAAGCACCAGAAAAAAATATGTCAGGCTGCTGTATGCTACTACATGGTGCTACACTACATGTCAAGCTCACCACCACAGTTCTTGTCCTGATGGACTTTAGTATCCAGTTATTGTCAATTTAATAAATGCTCATGTCTGGAAATTTTCACACGTGGAAACAAAATGAGGTGAACTTCCAGAATTAATATGCTGCTTCTGCGCTGTGTGAGTCTCCCACCACAGTGCATGTCCTGATGAAATGTAGTGCCCAGATATTCTGGAAACTTTCTCATGAAATGATAGGGCCTGTTTGTGGCACAGATCTGGATGATGGTCTTTGAATATCGCAGTATGTCCTACCAGTAAAGTTAAGTTGCTGTGGACATTAGTTTTTTACTGAAGTGAAGGTAAGCCAATTATCAAGATTCTTTTTAAAAATTTTGAGCTTACTTGAGTCCACAAGGTCTTGTGGGAGTAAATTCCATTGTTTAGATGCTCTAGTATTAAAGCAATTATCATGTTTATTTGTTTTTGCCCAATCAACAACCAACTGTTTATTATGTAGTCTACCAACTGTTCATTTATTAGCATATTTGAGTCCATGTTGCCACCAGTACAATCAACCTGTTTCACTCCACTTGCATGTGGTAATGCCAAGGGAGTTGGGGGCATAGGGTTAGTGGGCATAATGCCCACCAGCCCAATGGCACCCAACCTTGGGCAGGGGACTGATGGGGGACATGGGGCAAACTACTTGTCCCCAGGCAGGTGGTATGTACCATGTCCTCTAGTCCTCTGGCCTCTCTGGCCCTGGTAGCATGGGATTGGTGGGGCATAGTGCTAGTCACTGGTCCTCATTCACCAGCAGTATGCACCATGTTTCCCTGTCCTGTCCTTTGTGCCCCCAGCAGTATGCTAGACAACACCCCCAAATCTTACCCAAGTATGTTATTTGTAAACAAATTTAGATAACACAAAAAATAAATACAAGCTGATTAAATAAATCTATTGAGTACTGTAACATTATTACTGTCTGAGTTTAAATATTTAGTCCAAATGTTCACATATAGTATTTACTGTAATCTGATGGTTCCTCTTCAGCTGCAGCCAATGCTGCAGGAAAACTGGGATCAGTTTCTATGTAGCACCCATAGGACACAGGTAATGCTGCATGCTCCCACTCGTCCACTGGTGCTCTTGCTGGTGGTTCACCAACATATATCTCCTCAATGCTTCTCTTTTGTAGACATATTCTGGACACTTGAACTTTCTTTTTCTGTAGCAGAATAGAAAAAAGTACTTTATTATACAAATGTCAAATATTTATTAAGCATTTGCTTTCAAAACCTTTAAACTAAACTTGCATAGTGCCATTTTGGTCATCTGTGCATTACTTTCAGACCAATGGTATGCAGGACTGGTGACAAACAAGATTTTCCAAAATCAGAAGCATCGGGGGAAGTTACAAAACCAACCTTAAATAGTCGAAACCTGTAAACTAAACCTGCAAAGGGTGTTTTCAATCATCTGCATACAACTTTCAGTCCAGTGGCATACAGAACTGGCGTGAAGTAAGATTTTTCCAAAAACGAACGCATCAGGTGAAAAGTTACAAAAACAGCATTAAATATTTACAAAACATTTTCTTTCTAAAACTCTAAACTACAGTAAACCTGCAAAATGACTTTGGCAGGGACAATGAGCCATCATGCAATAATGAGCAGGAAGAATAACTATAGAAGGAAATGGCAGAGGCACCTGTAGAGCAGACAACAACTGAGGAGGACAGAGCACATCTAGGGCAGTGCACATTTCCTGAAGCACATCCAGAGGGGTTGGTAGCACACGAAGAGTGTCAAGATCCAGATGAGTGGCACGGTGATGCTGAGGGTTGAGGCGCTGGATGCCACACCTCATGTCACGCCAATGACTCAAGTTCGGGAGCGATCTCGGGATTCAGGGGTCGGCAGAGGAGATGGATTGAGCACCCTTGGGGCAGCTCTCCTGTCCTGGTAGTAGGGTTAGGGATGCCCTGTGCTCTGGTGACCCCCAGTGGAGACTGGAGGCACCACCCAGCCACCGATCTGCACATCAGAGCATGGCTGATGTAGGCAGGGTGCCATGCACCGGCGTCAGACATGCCCACAATGGGGGGAGAGGGGATCTCAGGCTAACTACCAAAATACCCCTGCCAGCCCTGGATAGGCGACAGCCCCTGCCACAGCCACTGCCATACTCCCAATGCTGGTTCCCCACCACTGCCCCCACGGTCTCTCTGGGTTGACCCTCCTGACCCAGGGAACCGCAACAACCTTGAAGATGATCGGGGAACACAGCGGGAGGTAGAGCAAGCTGGCGTGAGCAGGAGGCCTGAGAGAGTTCCAGGCTGAGGGGCAAGAAACATAGTTAAAAAAAAATCCATATGAGTGGGCATATCCCAAGTAAAGGGCAGCAGAAGAAGAGCAGCCACATCCAGAGGAGAGGTCACAGTCAAAGGAAAGGGCAGCATATGAGGAGTGGCCACATCCAGAGGCAAGGGGACAGTCAGAGGAAAGGGCATAACACATGGAGTGGCCACAGCAACAAACACAAACAAAGGCAGCAAAAAGGAGTTAAGAAGAGCTCATTTGAGAATTTTGTGAGGAACAGCTTTAAACAAGTGCAGCAGGAACACCAACAGATGAGGGACACACTAGTGTAAATAAGGGTTGGCAAACTCTAGCTGTGGTCTATGATGCAAGAACCGAGAAGGGAACTGAGGGATATACAACCACCATTGCAAACACCATTGATATTGATGCCTATGGAGAGGCACACATCTGCTACTCTTTATGAGGACAACATGGCAGAGTGCTAGGCAATGGCAACACAAGTGGAAGAACCTTGCACTGAACAAGTGCAAATTGGGGGACATAAAGAAAGAACAGCAGCAGGTACACCACCTGTTCCACTTTGACCAGCAGTGCATGGACTATCACAAGGAGGCCATGGGCACAATTCACCATATCACAGGCACAACACAAGTACTGTAGCAGAGCCATTCCACCCGACATCTACACTGTGTCTCTCACAAGTGCAAGGAAGAGGGACCTGAGTTATTGGTTCAATGACAAGCCAGAAAGATTTGCAACTCTGGTATTTTGTACACGTGTGTCATTCAACCTACAGGATATGTACTGCAGAATGGGTAAATAAAGTACATTATTATAGTGCAAGGGGCAAAAATGGGTTGCCCAGGAACTTGGGCAATGAAATTCTTATGCATGTAAGGTGGCAGGGACAGGATAAATGAACAGCTTAAAATAGGTGTGCAAAAGTTGATGGGACCTCAATGATACAAAATGCATACTGTATATATATTTGTATTTGTTGTCTGATATTTCTGTATTCACAGTTTTGTTTGAATTTTGTGTTCAGCAAAATGTTTTATTTAAATGTTCTGATTTGTAGCGTATTGTTTGTTGACAGAATTAGTTTTAATTTTACTCTTCCCTATATAAATGTTATAACATTCTGTTTTTGTTGTTGGAGAATAAAGGCTATGAAAAGAATTTGACTACTATCTCTGTTATTTTTTAATTTAAAAATTCAAGATAGAACATTTATACATGAGAGGTAGTATGCACCATGTGAATGCTATTTTAGGGATGGGTGAAAGTTGCAAATTCTGCCTTGGCAGAACTTTTGTGGAATTTCAGAAATTCCACAGAAGTTTTTGCGCTTTCATCTATGGCGAAATCAGAAACTTTCGGCCATTTACTGTGGATTTTTGCTGTTTTCTGCAGAATTTGGGGGCTGAACTGCGTAATAATACATTAAACTGCGGGTTTTATTCCATTTGCAGTTTAAAGTATTATTTAGTGGTAGAATCACTGGCCCCTGGCTTCTTGTACCCCCCCCCCACTGATTGCTGGCCCATTTTTGAAAAAAAATATTGGTGTCCACTCCCTCACCCACCTGTGATTGCCCTTCTTATAAAAAATAATAATATCCTCATTCCCTGGTGTCTAGTGCCCCCCCCCCACTGATCGCCGCCCTATATAAAAAATTGTTGGTGTCCAGTCCCCACCCCACCCTCCCAACCATCGATCCCCCATCCATATAAAAGAATAAAATATCATCATTCCCTGGTGTCTAGTGCCCCCACCTGCCAATCGCCCCTCCATATAAAAATAAACTATATCCTTTCCTCATTCCCTGGTGTCTAGTGCCCCCACCTGCCAATCGCCCTCCATATAAAAAATAAACTATATCCTTTCCTCATTCCCTGGTGTCTAGTGCCCCCCACCTGCCAATCGCCCTCCATATAAAAATAAACTATATCCTTTCTCATTCCCTGGTGTCTAGTGCTCCCCACCTGCCAATCGCCCCTCCATATAAAAATAAACTATATCCTTTCCTCATTCCCTGGTGTCTAGTGCCCCCACCTGCCAATCGCCCCTCCATATAAAAATAAACTATATCCTTTCCTCATTCCCTGGTGTCTAGTGCCCCCACCTGCCAATCGCCCTCCATATAAAATAAACTATATCCTTTCCTCATTCCCTGGTGTCTAGTGGATCCCACCTGCCAATCGCCCCTCCATATAAAAAATAAACTATCCTTTCCTCATTCCCTGGTGTCTAGTGGTCCCCACACCTGCCAATCGCCCCTCCATATAAAATAAACTATATCCTTTCCTCATTCCCTGGTGTCTAGTGGATCCCCACCTGCCAATCGCCCCTCCATATAAAAATAAACTATATCCCTTCCTCATTCCCTGGTGTATAGTGGATCCCCCACCCTGGCAGGTAGTCCATCACCACCCCACTCTCCCCCATCCCAACCTCAAGCAGATAACCAGCACAGCCCTCCTCTCTCCTCTGCTGCTGGCCACCTAATGAGCTGAACGAATGAGCACACACACTTATTCATTGCAGCTCCCAGTCATCTCACAGCAGTGAGCACAGTTTTCAGGGGGTAGAGAAGGAGAGGCTGTTTCAGTTGCCCAGGAGGTGGGCAGGATGGGGGGAATGGTCTACAATGCCATTCCCCCATCCCACAACCCTTGCAGGTGACTAGAACAGCCCCCCTCCCATTCTCTACCCAATGAAAACTGTGATGTAAGTTGACTGGGAGCTGCAACTCAGCTCTGTGGGTGGCCAGCACTGGAGCAGAAAGGATGGGATGGGGGGAGCGGGGTGGTGATGGACTACCTTTCAGGGTAGGGGTGGGGGTCCACTAGACACCAGGGAATGAGGAATGGTTATATTTTATTTTTTATATGGCAGGGAGATTGGCGGGTGAGTGAGGGGCCACTAGACACTAGGGAATGAGGGTATTTTAATTTTTATATAGATGGGCAATCGGCGGGGAGTGGGGGGACTGGACACCAACATTTTTTATGTGGCACCTATGATCAGTGGTTGGGGGGCCACTATACACCAGGGAAAGAGGATATTATTTTTTATATTTAGGGGGCGATCGGCAGCTGGATGGGGGGGACTGAGGGACAACAATCTTTTTATAAGGGCAACAATTATTGGGAGGACACAAGAAAACCAGAGGCCAGGGACCAGAAATTGGCGAGGGGGGAGGGGTTAATGATTTAAACTGTGGGGGCAAAAGCTGCAGAGCTGAACACTGACAGTGATTAGTTCTGTGAAATTTTTTTCCCACAGTTTAATACATTGACCCGCAGAGTTCTTACATTTATACCACAGGTTTTAGGCAAAATTTCCGTAAAAGTTGGCAAAATTATTTCTGAACTTTCATGGAAGTGAAAGTCCAACTTTCACCAAAATTCCACTGGCGGAATATTTTTTTTGCACATGCCTACTATTAATACCATGCAACAGTAAAAAAAATAGAAAACAAATGCAACATATTAGCATGGAAAAACTTAGTACAGAGTTAATGTACGGAACTAAAATAAATGTACATTATGAGAGGGAGGATGGGATGGGTTGTGTTAGCAAGGGAAATATAACACGTGATGTGTTCTCTGCTTGGTGTACTTGCTAGATGTGTGTGGGAGGGTTGCAAGAATGATCTTCACTGAAATATAAAGACTGATGCTATCAGATACAGATGTGTATTAGGTGTTGCTAGTAATGAGTATTCCAGTTTGCCAGTGGGTTAGCAAGCATGTTAAACAGATCAATGGATCAAAAGCCACCTAGAGGTAGTTGGAAGTACTACAATGGTCAGTATTTATTTCTCTGACACCAGATGTCCTGCCCGTGGCCTTGTACCATGTTTTAGAGCATGTTACATTGGCCGATATCATTCATCATGCCATGGCTAGCATTGTGCCACCTTTAGCATACAGTTCCAGGCATTCAACATGCTCTGTGTATAAAAGGTTATCCTTTGATCTCTTTTGATGTTTTTCCTTTGATTTGCTTCTTATGACTGCTAGTTTTTATCTCTTTATTTTAGAGTGCTTGTATTTAACCCACCCCATGAGTTTCATATCTTTCAGTATTTAATGCATGAGTATTAGGTTCCCTCTAGTCTTACCTTTTCAAGGCTGAACAGATAGAACTCCAATAGCCCCTCCTCGTTAATATTTTCTTAAAGAGCAACTTTCCTGATGGTCCAAAAATTTCAGCTTGTAGTCGTTATATGCAGTACTAGACCTGAGAGAGTGTGTGCATTTGTTATTTTTGGCAAAGATTTACTCTGGCTTCCATTATTTGGATTTACTTTGGAGCCCTGCAGCACTTGCTTTTGCTGTTCAGCCACTTGGCTACTATCTCCTGATCACATCACTATAGGGCAGAGGGCCTGCAGCACTTGCTTTTGCTGTTCAGCCGCTTGGCTACTATCTCCTGATCACATCACTATAAGGCAGAGGAGTGACTCACACTGTGCAGTACCATGCAGTTGCAACAGTGTTGCAAGGGAAAACTACCAGTACTCATTGTATATACTGTGTTCCTCCTTAACCAAGCAATGCATTATGTCAAAATCTAAATGCCTTGTTAGTTTGTTTCTTTTTTGTTAAATTGACTCTGCCCTACAGTGATGTCAGCAGTACAACCCTGGATCCAGAGCAACACCAGGCTTGCTATAGAAGCTCAGGTACACCCTGCAGTTTTTAGCACCTCAGAATGCAAAAACTAACTGCAGCAGACAGTAATGAAATACAATTCCAGAATCAATGTAACAAGGGGTAATTTATGCATGAAAGTCAAAAGGACCATGAAATTTGCTCTTTAAGCCCTCAGCTATACTTTGTTTCCCTTCTCTGTACAGCACCCTTTCTAGTACCATCAGAATCAAGCACTCTGTGCATGATTTCTGTTTACTGTGTGACATATTGAAGTAATTGCTATTGGATTACATTGATATCCAACAGTATCCTCAAGATATCACAGCAAAATTGTAATATGAGTGCTGGATCCTGGTGGGCAGCAATGTAAATTGACAGCCTTTTTATTGTATGGAGCTCAGAACAGACAGTAATTCTCAAGGTGAGGCTGAATCAGTTATCTGCAAAGCAGCATGATTACATCCTGTGACTTGCACATGACATGTGCCTGACCCATTTTGGGCCCACGTGGACATCTTAGGGATATCTGTAGTTGTCTCCTCGGGGGGGGGGGGGGCAGCACGGTGCTTGAGGCATGTAATGTAGCCACCTTTGATGTGGCTGACTCCCTTGCACAGTCAACCTCTGCCCACACCATGGATGCCTCAGATCTCCCTGGTTTAATGATGAGCTGAGGGGACTCAAAAGATGTGGGTGACGGCTTTAGTAGCATTAGAGGTGATTAGGATTGCTCTCCAACAAACGTGTCCTGAAATCTCATTACCAACAGTATCAAGAGGCAATTATTGGTGTGGGAAAACACCTTTATTCCTCCCTCATTGCAGCTGGAAGAAACAGACCTGCTGCTCTCCTCAGACTGGTTGATAAGATTCTAAATCCAGACTGTCTTGGCTCCCAGTTGGGGCAAAGTTCAATGAAGTGGTGCAAACTGTGTTTGTGCTCAACCCCTAATTTGCTGTCATCTACAAATTTTAATACCTACTGTAGAACTCTAGTTTTTCATCCATGTCACAGACAAGCAGATTAATTACTGTTGGCCCCAACACTGACCATTGAGGCACCCTACTTATGTTTTACCAATCAAAAGTGTACCTGAACTTGCCATCTTCCTGTTAATCAGCTTATTATCTAGCATAGTATATAACCTTCCATTCCCTTCTTCCGTAATTTTTCAATTAGTTCCTAATGCATGACTGCATTTCATGCCATAGTCAAGTGCAGGTTAATTTCATACACTGGTTAGCATTTATCCAGTATCTGACTTACTTGTCCATCATGTTGGTTAAGCATGATTAACCATCCCACCTCCCACACCTTAAAACAATGTTGAATTTACCCTATAAAGTCTTCATTTGCTCTATAAATGTTTACTGTATGCCCTCCCTAGAAACTGTCTCCATATTCCTACATCCTTCCCATCATACTGAATACTATCATGTACTAGGTTTTCATTATATATGCCTGTGATTATCTTTCACAGTCCTCATTCTTCTACTTCTTCACTTGTTCTTATGTGACTGTGAAAAAAGTAAGGAGGATTATAGTTATTTATTCATTTTAAATTTGGTAACCAGAACCTTATCAGTACATGGAATCATGAACAATAGTAGAGATGGATTAAGTTTCAGGTTTTAAGGATAACTAGAAGAAGGGTAACAGGAGGAAGTGGGGGGGGGAGCTGAAATTTCAGTAGATGTTTGATGGAGCCACGGGATGGGGAGAAACAGAGGGAGGAGGGAAGTTTGTTCAAGAGTGAGAGAAGTGTATAGGTGAAAGCAGATTGCCCAGCAGAGGTGTGGCAAAAGTGTGATGGTCCCTATAGCAGAGGGAGCAGGAGGCAGAGTGGAGCTGGGATAGGAGCTAGGAGAGGTAGGAGAGAAGGGTGTTGAACCAATATTTGGAGATGAAGGTGCACAGTGGATCTAGTGGTGAGAGGAAGGAGGGAGGATGGATAGGGAGGAATATAATGATTTTTATACAATGGTAAGAAAGAATCTTGGACTGTGATTGGTCAGTTTGGGGCTGGACCCATGGCGTTATCCCAGCACATCGCCACAGGTCTAGTCTCAGCCTTACTGTGAACCAATGCAGATGATTTTTTGGATGATGATTTTTTGGAGCTGGATGAGCTCTTTTTTTGCATCTCCTCCTAAGAAACAAAAATATTTTTCCACACTAATACAAACATTCTTTTTTTATTTTATATATAACAATGAGCCATTGTATAATAGGAATAATGCACTCCAGGGTGTGTGTCATTTGGGATAACTCCACACCTGGGACATTGGACGCACTCAGCCTGCGGCCTCGTGCCCAACCCCCCCAGGCGTGGCGTTATCCCTGCACAACACACACCCTGTCATTCATCATTCCTTTAATGGTGCATACATGATGGAGAGTTTGATGCAAAATGGCAGAAGTAACTGAGGAGGGTATCCAGTCTGGTGAGGGAAGAGGAGGGGGCAGAACCATGGACCACATCTGCATAGTTGAAGATAGGATGCACCATTTTGGTAACCAGCTCCTGTGGACATGTGGAAATAAGCAGTCTTTGTTACAATAGAGGGTACTAAGTTAGTGACAGAGCTTGGCATGGATGGCATTAATGTGGCTCAGTAGCTGAGCTTACTGTCTAGCCACAGTCCGAGGTACTTATAGGACTGAACCGCTTCAAGTGGGGTGCCATCCAGGGTGGTGAAGACAGTGGAGACAGTGAGTCTGGCTAGTTTCTGACTGGTACCAAAGGTCATGGAGACTGTCTTTTGAGTGTTACCACTTAGTTGGTTGGATAGAAACCAGTGAAGGACATTAATGAAGTCCCACTGGAGCAGGTATTCTACAGTTGCAGTGGAAGGACCAGAGATGAAGATGACTGTGTCATCTGCATATATATGAGGATATGTGAGTTGGTGCAGGTGGTGGGGAGGTTTACTGAGGAAGATTGAGAAAAGGATGGGACCTAGAATGGAGCTCTGTGGAACCCCAGACAGGATAGGAATGGGAGGTGACAGGGAATCACTGACCTGAACCGATTGTTCTCATCCGGTTAGGTAAGAATGGAACCAATCAACAGAGGGGGCAGAGAGGGGGCAGAGAGGCCAGCAGATCTCAGCTTGACCAGGAGGACTGGGTGGGACACTGGGTCAAAGGTTTTGGCCATGTTGATGAAAATTGCTGCGTTAATCAGCCCATGATCCATCCAGGAGAAGATGGCATCAGTGACAAGCAGCAGGTATGAGATTATGGAGTTGTACTTCTGGAAACTAGACTGGAAAGGTGAGAGGAAGTTAATAGATGACAGGAAGTCAAGGAGTCTTGAGTGAGCCAGTTTCTGTTGCAGTTTAGAGGTGGAGAGGAGGAGGGAAATGGGACAGAAGTTGCCAGGAGAGGAAGGGTCACCCACTTTGTGGAGTGGAGTACACTTTTACCAACTTCCAGGACTGACAAATGGTACTGAGGGTGAAGGAAAGGTTACGTAACTGGATAAGAGGAGCTGCAACGGCAGGAACTGAAAGATGGAGGAATTTTGGGTCAAGACTGTTAGGGCTGGACTTACATGGGTTGCGGGAGGAAAGGGGAAGTAGGGTTTCCTGGATGGTGATGGGGGAAGTGGTAATCTGGAGAAGTATGAGGAGGGGAGAAGTAAAGGGAGGTGGGCAGCCAGGAGCAGAAGAGGGCAGAAGGGCACAGGCTGTGAAGAACTCATTGAATAGAACTGCAACAGAGGCATGGTCAGAAACAGGTGAACCATTTTCCATGAGAACTGAGGGATGGACTGGGCAGGGCGTTCAAAAAAAGGAGTGGATAACCTTCCAAAATTTAGCTGAGGAATTTAAGTTTGACTGGAGGTTGGCATTGAAATAATGTAATTTTGCAGCTCATAACAGCCTTAGTAGAATTGTTCCTCAGAGCCCTGTAGGAGATTTGGTCAGAGGAGGAGTGGGATCATTTGTAACAGGCACATGCTTGGTCTCGGGACTTGCACAAATCAATGATGTTGGTGGTAATCCAGGGATGGTGGAAGGTTTTTACTCTGAGTTTCCTGAGCGGGGAGGGTGTCTGTCCAAGACAGAGGAAAATTTAGATTGAAAAAGAGCAAGGGCCACATCGATATCTGAGGCAGTGAGGATGGCAGACCAGTCTGTAGCAATAAGGTTGCTTAGTAGAGTATTGATATTTAGACACCAGAGAGATCTAGACCAGATGTAGTTTAGTGATGAGGGAGTGATGTCAGATTTTTTTGACACAGAGGATCATACAGTGATCACTAAAGGAATCTGGCAAGATATCAGCTGCAATGAAGCAGTGGGGGTGGGAGGTTAGAACCTAGTCCAAAAGGGAATGGTTAGCAGAGTGAGAGTTGAGCTGGGTGGGTTCTGAAATAACCTGTGTCAAATTAAGTGGGTCGATTCTATGAATAGTAGATCCAGAGGATGGGCAAATCCAATTTACATTGAAGTCCCTGAGGAGGAAGAGTTCACCTGCAGAGGAAAAAGAGGCAATGGTGGAAAGAGAGTCTACCAGAGAAGAGTGCTAAATCTTAGAAGAAGAAGAATAGAAAACTCCAATGAAAGTAGGTACTGAGGAGGAGAATGGGAGTTTGACAATTACATGCTAGTGGGAGGAGGAAATATCCTCCCTGCTGGCCATAGTGCATGACAGACTCTGGCGAACCTAAATGGCAGCCCCTCCACCATTTGTACCCCATCCTGTCTGAAAAGATGGTAATCAGGAAGGGGCATGTTATGATCAGGAATCCTGGAGGAGAGCCAAGACTCTGTGATGCATAAGATATCAGAGGAGTGAAACTGCAGCCAAATGGAAAGGAGGTCTAGTTTCAGTAGAAGGCTCCTAGTGTTTAGGTGCAAGACTCTAAGGCCCTTGGAAGTGGTGGAGAGAGGAAGGGAGGGAGGAGAAGGTCCAGGATTGGACTCCACATTGCCAGACAAGAGGAGGAGTAGGAGAATGAGGAGAAGGTTGGAACATGGCTTCCTATCCTTGGAATGGGAAGGACAGCAATGTGAGGAGGGGTGGTGAGGGAAAAGGAGGACTCGGTAGAGGAACTCCAGGTTAAGGAAGGGAGAAGGCATGGTACCAGAGTGGATAGGGAGGGAGGTAGGGAGGAAGTTAAAATGGTACAGTAGGTAGAGTGGTGGGGCAGGTGGGGAGGAGGATGAATGAAAGGGAAGGAAAGTTGGGTGGGTGAGGGGGAGGAGGGGAAAGGAGCGGGAGGCAAGAGAGGAGGAGAGGGAAAGGAGCAAGCTGAATAAGACAAGGAACACTATGGCAGAAGGAGAGAGGAAGGCAAACTGGCTAAATAGTATCCACAGTGACTGAGCATGGCACAATGATAACAAGAACACACCAATTAAACAGTACACCAGTACAGGTTATTAACAGTAATGCAGATCTATTAAATGCAGTAGTACAGGAGAGGTGGCAAGATGCAGGTGCTAATTTCAGGTACCAGAACAACCCTGCAAGTAGAAAAATAAGTAGCAACACAGGTGAAGCTGTATGCTAAAACAGAAGACAGCACACTACATGCAGTGGTTGAGCAGCAGACACAGTTTGAGCAAGGCTGCAGACTGATCATTCACTCATTTAGCAATAATAACATGGTTGTACGGTGCAACTAAAAAGCAACAGAGAAGCAAACTGGCAAACTAGGATATGCAGAGTCTCAGAAGTTGTGAGCTGGAAGGGGTAATCAGAGGGTGCCTAAAAAGTAGCAAACCACAAAAGAGTAATAGTCACCTTGTAGCAGGGTAGCTAGGTAGCATTCAGGATCGGTGTGAGGAAGGGAAGAAGGTTAAAAGTTAGGGGGGTAGTGGGTGGCTGACGGCCAATCCCAGGCTGACTCCAGGCATACCCCTTGATGTCCATAGCTAATTGTCCTTTGGGTGGATGGGCTCCAGTGCAGATGGACTGCTTAGTAACTCACAGATACATAGTGAGAGAGAGAGGAGAAGGTCCTATCCATGACTCCACCAGACTGACGGATGGCACTCCTGTTCAGCCCGGCAGTCTGAGGCTCCAAGAAGTCTGCTGGAGGCTGTTGGCAGGGGGAAGGAGAACAAAGATGGAACAAGCTCCCTCTGTGAGCCCTGCTGATGTATTTGATTGCAAACATATAGTAAAAAAGTGAAAGTATTGTAAACATTTGCATTTATACTTTACTATATTTGGTGCAAACACAGGGGGAACTCCAGGAAACAAAAACTTGCATGTATACCCAGATGTTTCTGAATGCAATCCATAATCATAGGTTGTCTATTCCTAGAAGTATTTTTAAATTAAGAGGTTGTGAATGCCTTCTTCTATGAAGCAATGGTGGCATCACTGCTTTGCTTATTTCATTTCTTTAACTTTCATTGGGTGCAACACTTAAAATACTGTAAGCTTAAAAAGATGCAATAGGCCATGGTGGGTCTATTTGTTATTGGGAGGGCTTTAAGCCCGTGGTTCGATGGGCAGAGCAACTACGTCACTCCCCCCATCGAGTTTAAAAGGTCACAAACATCCTGGGCCTCGCCAGAATTCTTTCTTGTTGCAGTCGGAGGCGCTGCTCTTCTTTCTGTTATCTGTCACCTCCGTTTTGCTTTACCATTGCTTTGGTAGCTGCCTCCGGTTGCAGGTTTGTTTCTCCCTTCCTTGATCTGGGTGTGGCGAGTGTGGCTTGGGGCATTAGATAGGGATGGGATCCGCAAGCAATTTCACCACAGCCAGAGAACTGTTGTTTCACTCTTAGTTGGGCTGCACACTTCTTATTCTGCAAGCTCATTACCAGTGTGACCCATGGCTCAGCAACCTGGCTTTTTTGGCCGTACTTAATTGGTGCTGCTCACATGTTTCTGGGGTTTTCTTCTGGCCCCACACCATCGCTTACTATGGTGTTCTCTTCCCTGCGACTGTGAGCAGCTCTCCTTCACAGTGCTCACTGCCGCCAATCCTGGCTTCTCATCATTTGCAGCTTTCTGACCTCAGAGTCCTTTCAGCTGGGTTGGCTCGCTTCTCCTTTCATTGCCTCACTGTGCTCCATCTGTTTTCCTGGGGACGTCCTGTTGCCTTCTTCCAGTGAGCCATGTGGCTGCGTCAGCTTTGTATTTATAGGGTCTTTCTCCATTGTGCTGCAGGATTTCATATTGCTTGGCGAAATGATGCAAACTGGACCCATGCACCCGTGCACTGTTCCATTTCTGATGGCTTTTGCTTCTCAGTACGCGTGGCCGACTACTCATGCACCGCAGTGACAGATCCATGGCCGCTTCGTTACCACTTTTGCTTTTGCTCCATGACGTGAGAAGGTGGGTGATCTGACTATGCTATGTTTTGGTATGCTTTATGGTTTGCTGGCGACCCTAACTACTGCAATATCCGACTGTTATTTGGGAAAAATGTACAACAACAGCGTCATCTGTGTTTTAAGTATTTTCTATGCTGCTAATGCATGCAAATGACTTCTGCTATTATTTCATTTGTGTTTTCAATCTTCCATCGGTTGCAAACGGAATGATATGTGCTTTATATATTACTCTGACTCAACTTGTCAGTAGGTTTGGAACTGGTGGGATACGATTCCATTTCAGCATTCTGCCAGTCCATTTCCTGCTTTGTTTCATTGTTTTCCATAGTTTCTTTTGGGGGTCCCTGCCCTACCACTTCTTCGGCTCCTCGACCATTATCCCTTCTTGACCTACTGCCAAGTCCCTTTTCTGCTGTGTGCTGTCAGTTATATGTCCATATTTTCATATGTTTCTGTTTTCAGTTTTCTGTTTCTCTTTTCCTCAAACTTAGACAATGTCCCTATGCCACCTCATCGAACTGCGGCCCTTCTGCTGTACCATCCTCCAGGGCTTCCCTCTTTCCTAGTACCTAGCACTCTCCGTTCCACTCTACCTCGCCTTGACCTGCTCATCCAATTCAATCCCTACCGTACTATGTCCTTCTTACCTCACTTTCCAGTACCAACCTACATGGCATCACTCCATCATTGTACCTCATTCGTTCCTATGTTACCTTCCTTAGCCTAGCGCCTGTTCTCGTCCTGGCCATCATGGATTCTTCCACTCATGGCTTCCCTCCTCATCATAAATCATTTGAGTTTGGCTCCTCTTGATCTCCCATCCTGAGTTCATACCCTCTGGTTCACATATCCTCTGTTCCAGACTTGCCTTCTTGGCTTCAGAACATACCTCCTTTCGAGGAGCCTCATTGCTTGCATCACTATTGCATCCTGTGCTACTTCACTGACCTCGACATCAGGGTCTATTTCCCATCGTGGCCTCCATTCGATATTTCTTTTTTGATATGCCTATCATGGCTCCTATGCCGCCTCATCTCCATGCCACCTCAGATCGATTCGACATCCAGTCAAGGACATGCTAGTCCTTGATACCTTACCTTGATCTGCTCATATGTTTCAACTGCTCGATCCATATGCCTCGGCTGTCTCCATCTGGCCTATAATCGATATTTCTTTGGGCCACCTCCCATTCGGTCCCATGTTTTCTAATCTGCCTACTGTGTTCCTGCAGTGCTCCTCTTCATCCGTATTCATCTTCCTTAGTCACCTCAATTCAGCTCTATCTCCACTCCTAGTGGCATTCCATTCATAACTCTAATCTTTCACTCATCCTTACTTCATGGTTTCTCTGTTTAATGCCACTAGATGCATCCTTCCGTGTCATACTCAGTGCTAGTCTCCCTTGGAAATCTGTCTAAATTCTGCACTGAAAGTCTAACCCTTACTAGTTTTCACTATCTCACCTAGTAGACTGCTCCACATGCTGATTGTTGCCCTCTGCATATCATAGTGCTTCTGATGTTTAGCCTTATCTCTCCCCCCCCCACTTTGAGGATCTTCCCTGTAGTTCTGCTTGCATTTCCCAGCTTCAACAGGTATGTATGCTTCACCTGTCTACTCCTTGTAGTTTTCAGACCTTTTTTATCATGTTTCTCCTCGCCCTTCTCTTTCCTACGCTTAATAATTTGTCTTTATCCAGTATTTTCGTATGGCTCTTGTTCCCTTAGCAGCCAATTGGCTTGGTCATCCCGTGCTCATCTACTTCAATTGACTCTGAGCTTTGTTCTTTCCTACCTCAATTTCCCCATCGACCGCTCCTGCTTCAGCGTGCTCTCGTGCTGCTCCCTCTCCTCGGCACTCTCGGCATACTCAGCCGTCCAGGATTCAATCCAGTCATGGCTTCTATCTCCTCGTGCTGCGATTTATCTGTTTGTTTGCTCTGCCTTTCATATCCTTGGGCCCTCCATGGCTGACTCCATCCGCACTTCATTTGCATCGGGCCGACGTGCCACCTCATCCAGCTCGCCCTCCTGCCCCCTTGCTGAGCCTTCCTCCTGCACGGTGTCTCCCTGCTCCATGTCGTCCATCACTGATCCCTTGCTCGGAGATCCTGAGACTCATTTTGCACCCTCAGCTCTGTGATACCTTGCCTAGGCCTGCTCATCTAATTCAATCTCTCTCTCAGTATGCCTTGGCATGGTTCACTGCCATGTCTGTGCTATTCCCTTGCTCCGTCTGGCCATACCACTCATGGAACATATACCGCTTACTCCGACTCACCCCCATGCAGTTCTCATCCCGTACTGGCTGGGTCCTATGCTACCCTATTGACCACCCTGCTGTCCTTCCTCCTTTCATACCTCACTTTCTGGTACCTGCATTCCTGGCATCAATCCCTCATAGTACCTCATTTGTTCTTGTTACCTTCCTCAGCCTATCGTTTATTCTAGTTTTGTCCATCATGGATTCTCTCAGCTCATGGATTCCCTCCTCATCATTTAGCATCTGATTTGTCTCCCCTTGATCACCATCCTGTGTTTACGTTCTGATTCTCATACTCTCTGGTTCCTGTCATGCCTTCTTGGCCTCAGAGTATTCTTCCTTTCGAGGTGCATCATGGTTTGTGTCGCTCCGTGGAGCACGTTACATTCGTTCAAGTTATTTTCATGTTAATTTCCATCTCTTCTTCTTCTGATCCTGTACAGGCTCTACAAGATTCACTCCTTTCATGGCCTTCTGTCGATATTTCTTTGGGCATCCCTACCATAACTCCTATGCCACCTATCAACTGCGGCCATCCTTCCGTATGTGTAGAGTTCATAACTCCAGTCATATCAAGTTCATAAATCCAGTCTTCTTTCATTCAGCAATGCCTCACAGCTTGTCTATTTATATCACTTACTCTACCATTCCTATCGTTGAATTCCATACTACCTCATTGACTACAACTTCAGGGTCTTATCATTCAGGGTTTAATCATTTCCATCACATAATCAAGCATGCCTCTTCAACCTCATTGTCTGCTCACTCACATCACTCAATCAAGCGCATCGCTCCACCAAGCCAGTTGGCTGTATTCCTTGCCTCCTCCTCATCAGTGACTCTGGAATATCCTCATATGCGCATCTGAATACCCCTTGTTCCTCTGACTCCCACTTGGATTTCCTCCCTCCCATCCTTGCTCCTCTTATCTTCTATCTCTCATCCACTCCTCGAGCATGCCCTCCTTGGATCCCTGCTACCTCTCGATCCTTCTTTACGCTGTCCTTCTTTGGAATTCTTTCCATCTCCCATCATCCTACCTCCATATGGGTCTTCTCCTTCACATCGAATCCTCGATCCGTGTCCTTCCCTTTGCCTCCTCAGCTCCACCTGTACTTTTCTTTTGGGGTTCCCCTATCCTACCATGCTTTGGTTGACTCAGCCTGGTCTGCTTACCACCCTCCATAGCATTATGCTCTGGCGACTCCATCTGACCTCCTCTGACTCACCCTATTGCAGTTTTCTTTCTATAGGTGGGGTCCTTTGCTAACCCATTGCATCCTTACTGTCCTTAGGCCTTTCATACTTCACTTTTCCGCTCCAGCCTCCATGGCTTCAATCCATCTTCATACCTCATCCATTCCTATTTTACTTTCCTTAGCATAGACTGGATGGGCCTTGTGGTCCTTATCTGCTGTCAACCTCTATGTTTCTATGTTTCTATAGCGAGTTCCAGGCATGCTTTTCTAGTGCCAGTCATCAGGGATTCACTACACTCATGACCTCATTCCTCCTGCATCACTGTTACCTTCATTCGACTCCACCTCTACCCAAGAGCCATGCCTTTCTGTCCGTCGCCCCTTGTTAAGGGCAGGCTCAAGGCTCTCCACCATCATTCAAGTTCATTTCTCATACCTTTCCAAATCTACCTCCTTTCGAAAAGCCTCCTTATTCATATCTCTCCATTCTGAATCTACCTTCTTCAAGGAGTCTACTTAGTTACATTGCTCTATCAAACATATCACCCATATAGTTTGCATACTCTGGTTCCAGATATGCCTTATTGGCCTCGGAGTATGTCTCTTTTCGAGGAGCCTCATTACTGCATCACTGTATTGAATCCTATGATATTCACTGCCCACAGCATTAGAGTCTAATCATTAGCATTGCATGTTCATACCTCATCAGCCTCTGTGTCTACATCCTCATCTTGCTCAATCAGGTGTACCGCTCAATCAGGTGCACCTCTCATTTGATCTCATGCTACTGCATCATCCTGCCACCCTCTTTTGGCAATCATCATCATCTGTATTCATCTTTGCCTCCATTCCTTTGAGACATGCGCAGACTCATGTTCCATATTTAATTGTGCTTTCTTTCAGGGAGTTTCCCTATTTTTCATCTTCTTCCCTACTCATGTCTATTTCATTACTTTTCACTACTTAGATCCCTCATCTATGAATCATTCTCTTTACCAACTTACGTCCTCAAATCAAATGTCATCAGCCTAGAGGGAAGGTGACCTAGGCCTTGGATCCCCAGAGGTTTCCTCCTCAAAGGGGTTTTTTCCTCTCCTCCTTGCCAATGGTCATAATATTAGTTAGATTTAGTGCTTTCTTCACGTTAATTAGTTAGGTTCTGCTGTTGGATGGAGGTGGACGGTGGCCCCGACTTTCCCCTCTCTCCTTAGGAAGTTAGCCCTTCTCTTCACAGAATTCATTCATCATCTTCAAAGCATGACATCCTAGGTATTCTTTTTGGACTTCTTCCTAACCTACCTTTAGCTGACGCATTCATTCCAGGCACCTGTAGGTGGGGAACCCTCTTCTAGGGTTCTTTGCATCATACCCCTACAGGGTGGTATATCCCACAGATAGAGAGGCAGAAAGCCACAAAAGCAAATCAAGTTACACAAGCATTATCTCATATTATCTCATCCAGTTGCATAAGCACATCGAATGGGAGGGCTTTAAGCCCGTGGTTCAATGGATGGAGCAACTACTTCACTTCCCCATCTAGTTTAAAAGGTCACAAACATCCTGGGCCTCACCAGGATTCTTTCTCGTTGCCCACCATCCACCCCTCCTCCTCCTCTAGTGGCTCATCTCTCTTCCCCATGGGCTTCTTCCTAACCTATCTTTAGCTGATGCATTCATTCCAGGCACCTGTAGGGGGAACCCTCTTCTAGGGTTCCTTGCGTTGTACCCCTACAGGGTGGTATATCCTATGACTAGAGAGGCGGAAAGCCACAAAGCAAATCAAGTTACACTAGCATTATCTCATATTATCTCATCCAGTTGCATAAGCACATCAAACAAACAAAAAGTGGACATCTTGCCAGTCTATCACAGGTACTGGCAAAAGTGGCAATATGGAAGTGGTGGCTATGGACCAATGCAAAAATTACTCAGCAGTCTATAATTGCCTATATAATTAGTACCTTAAAGAGCAGCTGACGCCTTCAGGAGAACTTTAGCAAAACATAATATTTAGACATAGCTCAGCTTGTATTTTACATTAGTTCTGTATTTCTCCTCCCCATTAATTATCACTGAGGTCATCTGCATGAAAACAGGATCTTTGCGCCTGAACAGTTCAACTATTCCTGTTGCTTTCTCCCTACCTGAGGTACTGCTTGTGACATCACAGTTACTTCCATGGTAACAGAGTGTGATGTCACAGCAGAGGATTATGACTTGAAGTAGGAGTAAGCTATAGAGGCAAATTAACTCTAAGCAATAAATATTATGTATTTATGTAAATTTTCTCAGTAACAATGGGGAGGAGTAATCTACAGAATATATAGGGAATGCAAGCTGAATTGTACCTAAGTATTATGTTTTTCAAAGTTTTCCTTGTGGCGTCAGCAGCTCTTTAAAAGGACAAACAGCTCAATAACCTAGTTCACTAATAATCATCAGATAACACAATGCATAACATCAAACTGAAGACAGATACAAGAATGTTCCATGGTGACCTTGGTAGAAATGGAGTTTGCCCTTTAAGGGGCAGACCAAATTGTCCTGGTGTACCCCTTCCCTTTACCTGAAGATAGTGTGCTCAGAGGGGGAGGGGGGAAGGGAAGGAGAGGGACAGGGAGACAGAACAATAGGCAGGCAACAGGAAGGGGAGGGGCTAAAGGAGGTACATAATGGGCAGCACAGGAGTGGTTCAGCCACTTTTGCTGAAGTTTTGATTTACTGAAACTACAGCACATCAGATTGGCATATTGATTGAAACAGAGGTTTGTACACTAGGAAAGAGAAGGTAAGGAAATGAACAGATATTTGAGTCAGAGATGATGTTTTTTTTCTTTAAAAAAGGGACTTTTGCTTGTGGATCATGGTTAATAATAAACTGTGAATGGTTCTGTGTGTGAGAAATGCTGCTGTAGACAAAGCCTTGTGAAAGAAAATGCTAGCAGCAATAGCGAAGCAGGATAGTGAAATGCACATAAGCACAAAAGGGTATATGTTTGGTTTGTTTCAAGTTTAAGTTTATTGACCATTTAAAAATAAATTTTTTTATAACAAACGAAACGTAAGACATAAAGAATTAAGTATTAAGCAGTGAGGCATGCCTAGGTTTGATAAGAGAAAGGACTGCGAAGCAGCATGTGCTATTGTTGGCCAGAGAGGCATAGCAGGCAGAGTGAGGGGAGAGTTGTGGCCTGGTATTGCAGGCTGGCTGCACTAGTTTATGAGCTGTAGAGTTGGTGTGGCAAGAAGCATGTTTTCCCTGGCATTAGTGATTTGGAGCTTTTGTATGGAAGGTCACTGAGAAAGAACAAGCGACCCAAGAGTAGCCTAGCAAGCAGAGCATGGGAATATTGGGGAAGCAGAAGGACAGGAGTCTGGTAGAAGAGTGAGGACCATGGGAAGGAGCAAGGAAGTGTGACAAGAGGAAACGCTGGTTACCTGGGGCAAAGGCTACCCTCTGTGGTGGTTTTTCTGTGTTTTTGGGCATTGGGGTGGATAGCATGAAATGATTTGAGCATGGGAATGAGGAAACAGAGGGGCAGGCCTGGAGAGTACTTGTGCATGTCGACCACGTGGCTTGATGTCAGACGCTGGGGGTGAAATACGGCAAGAGGTTGTAGCTGTCTTAAGCTGGGGAAAGTACTGCTGTTTGTCAGCTTTGGGTAACTGGAGACAAGGAAGAGATTAGAAAATGATGGTATGGGTTGCAGAGGGGCTGGTTTTTGGGAGGCCTAGTGGAGCAAGGGAGCGTAAGGCTCATGTAAAACCACCACGTGGTGTGACATCAGACACCGCAGTACACCATGCAGCTGGAAGGGGGTTGGATGCGATTGCAAAAAGGGGATGTGGGGGGTGTGCTGTTGAAAGGGCAGTGGGGGGGAAGCAAGACACTGGGCTGTGGAGCGGCCTCGGAGGGAAAATATGCCAGAAGAGTGGCAGATACTGGGGCCCTCAAAGGGAGGTGGTGGGGGGGGCTGAGGCCGAGAGGCCATGTGGTGCAGCCGGGGACTTATCGGAGCAGGGGGGAGACTGAACAGGTCTTGAGGGCCAGCAGCCAGAGGCATGCAGGGGAAGGAATGAATAGGCCTAAAAGGCCACAAGATGGCAATGGAAGGAGTGAAGGGGGCCACGGGGAAGAGGGCCTTAGGTGGGACCCAGGCCATGCGGCATGGTTTCGGATGCTGGTTTTATTGCGGTGAAGCAGGCCATTGGATAGGCCTCTTCCAAGGGAGGGCGGCATGCAGGGGCACAAGGCTATTTAAAAAAAAGGGGGAGAAAGGGGCCGGGCATTGCAAGGCATTAATGAAATGTTTTGTCAGTTTTATAGAATTTATACAGGCACGAGAGTGAGGATGTGTAGCTTTTGAGGGGTATGTTTGGGCCTAATCATGAATGGCTTTACATACAATAATCTGTATTATGGGCCATTATGTGCATTTGGGGGTAACGGGGTGGGCTTAAAGAAGGAGGAATATAGGAGTTGGCAAAGAGGGAAGAGCTAAAGTCTCTCATCAGTAGTACAAAAAAAAAAAAATCTGCTTAGCTTTTAAAGGATACATTTGGGCCTAGGCCAAGCTTGTTGGACAATTACTAACATACTAATTGCCAGCAGATTAGGCCTTACAGTCTATCAAGTCTGCTCGAACCTCAGATCCCTAGTTGAGTGCCGAGGCCCTCCCCCACTTGTGTTCCAGAAACCCCTATCATCCATCCCCACCCCCCCTGGGCCAGGCCATCATCTGATACATCCACTTTCTGTGTCTGTCCCACCCTCTCTTGAAGCCCTCCACTGTGGATCTCTGAACCAGCTTACCAGGCAGCTCATTCCAAGGGTCCACCACCCTCTCAGTGAAAAACCTCCTCCTCTTTTCCCCCTCACCCTTCCACCTTCCAACTTCAAACCATGCCTTCTGGTGATACCTCCTGCTTTAGTCTAAAGATCCCTCCATGTTTACCCTATTTATTCCTTGAGGAACTTGAAGACCTCAATCATGTCCCCTGTCTCTCCTCTCTCCAATGAAAACAGGCAGAGCTCCTCAAGTCTGTCCTCATACGTCAAATCCCCTAGTCCTCATATCATCTTAGTTGCCCTCCTCTGTACCATCTCCAGGAGCTGTATGTCCCTCTTCAAGTGTGGTCTCCAGTACTGTACACAGTACTCAAGGTGTGGTCTAACCAGTCCATTGTACAGTGGCTGAATCATTTCCCTGCTCCTAGAGGTGATCCCCCTTACGATGCATCCCAACATCCTGTTTGCCTTTCTTAGCTGCTCTCCTGCACTGCTCAGAGTTATTCATACATGAATCCACCATGTTTTCTTTTCTTGTGTGGTCAGTGTCTCCACAGCTTTCTTATGCGAACAAAAGGAAATGGCACCAAAAAAGAGCAAGCCATCTAAAGAAGACACCTTCAGGGCTATTGTGGTGCTGGCGGAGTAAGACAACAGAATCTGACAGATGGTGGAGGAGGAGGAACCGAGGAGATCGGGGAGAAGTGGAAAGTGGGAAAAGGGAAAGGGGGCGTAGGGAAATGGATGGAGGGGAGGCCACGCAGCCCAACCATGGGACAGCCACTACTGGTGGTACCTCCCAGAGCAGCTAGTCCAGTACCTCCGCAGCCCAATGACCCGGTACCATCAGTACCTTCCCAAGACCAGGTGGGGGTTCCCCTGGTGGAACCCAGACTGGATCCTCCGAGCACAATAGTTCCTCTGCAGCCATTATCTTTACAACCAGCCATGCAGGAGGACAGCAGGCCACAAGGAGCAGACAAGGCCACAGGTAATGTACCCGGTTCAGTAGGGGAAAGCATCAAAGACTATATAAGCCAAATTATTTAGGCACTCAGGGCAGGGGGGTTGGGCCAGATTGAATCAGCACTGGCAGAGATTATGTCAGATAAAGAGACAATGATGGAAGGAGATAAAGGGATAGAAAGTGTGGGAAAAGGAACAAGAGAGATAGGAATGCCAGGAATGAGGATAGGGGAACACATACCACTGGCCACAAAAGAAAAAATATGGAGGGAGGAGTATGTGGATAATTTTTCTTTAGAAAGCCAAGAATCACCAGCAAAATATGATGAAACAGAGAATATAGGAAAGAGCGAAATGGCAGCAGCTGTAGTTTTATTGGGTAAGTAAGAGGAGGACAAATTTACTAAAGGGAAGACTTGGAATGGATGGTTTGTAGGGTTTGCCACGTATTCAGTGATAGTACTGGTGAAGAAGCCAGAGCTGGGCATTCCACTCATCACATACTCCCTGATAATAAGGCAGGTGAAGGCTAATGGTGGGGTGGGGTGGATATGCTATGATGAATTCTTCCGAAAAAGGATGGCGATGTATGGGGATGTAAGATGGGGCATGAAACAATTAGATTTGTGGATTGACTATGTAACCGATCAGTCCACACTGGAAGGAGAGACAGGGAGGAGGGGCGTGATGCTCCAGAGGTGTTGTTGGGGTTACAATAGGGCTGTTTGTCCCTGGCCCGAAATGCTGCTTTCAGCATGCATGGTCCAAATGTGGGGGAACTCACCCTGCGAGCAGATGCAGAATGACATGGGCACAGGGGGCCCATGGGTCAAGGGGGTAAGGTAGATATCAGTAGTTTTTTCAAGAAGGGCAAGGGTATAAAGGGCAGGCATGGAATAGAGGGGGGAGGCAGAGGGCATACAGGTGGGGGGGGTCAGACTTACTGACCAGCTGGGCCAAGAAAATGGCAGGGTGGGGGAGTATGGTGGAAGGGAAAGACAGAGGGCAGGGGATCGATTCCAAGAAGCAAGAATGCCCATCAGGATTGACGTGTGGGAGGACTGATTAGAAAGATACCCAGATAAAAAGGGGCAGAGACGATCAAGACAGGATTTCAGACAGGTTTTCATTACAGTATGAAGGCCAGAGGCAAGTGAGGGAAGCGAGCAACCTGGGCTCAGTAAAAGGGAAGGAAGAAATCTTAAGGCAGAACATAGGGAAGGAAAAGGCAGCTGGTAGAGTGGAAGGGTCATACGATACTCCCCCATTACATAAAATGAGAATTTCTCCATTGGGTCTGGTTCCCAAAAAACAGCAGGGAGAATACAGGGTGATTTGCCACCTGTCATTTCTGAAAGGGGACTTGGTGAATGATTTCATAAGCAAGGAACACAGTAAAGTGACTTAGGCCGCATTAGAAGGAGCGGTCCAGATCATCTGAGCAATGTCTGATGCTTGGATGGCAAAAAACGGACATAGAGTCTGCCTTCAGATTGCTTCCAGTTAGGAGGGAAGACTGGTACCTGTTGGGATTTAAAATTGGGGGACAGTACTACTTTGACAAAGCAATGCCCATGGGATGTTCCATAGCATGTGCTACATTTGAGGCATTCAGCACCTGCTTACAGTGGATATTTCAAGAAAAACTGGTTACAAGATGGTCGGTCACTATCTGGATGATTTCCTTTTAATAGGAAGAGGAAAAAGTGAGACAGAAAGAATGTTGGCCAGTTTCCAAGATTTATGCAGAGAATTAGGAGTCCATGGGCACTGAAAAAACAGAAGGTCCCAGTAAGGTTTTAGAATTCCTGGGTATTGAAATAGACACCCTGAGGGAGGTTTTTTAGGTTGCCAGACAAAAAAGTAATGAAGCTGAAGGAGCTGATTCAAGTACACGCAAGTAGAAGAAGAGTGCAATTAAATCAGGTGCAACAGGTCCTGGGACACCTAAACTTTGCGTGCAGGGCAATTGGGCCAGGGAGGGCTTTCACCAAAAGGCTAGAAAGGGCCACAGTGGGAGTCACCAGACCACATCACTGGGTAGACATGGTGAAAGGAGTTAAGGAAGATTTCAGGGTGTGGGAGGAGATCCTCAGCGCCTATAATGGCTGTTCCTTTTGGCAGGAGGACTGGGTTTATAACACGGACCTCCATCTCTACACAGATGCCGCAAGGGGCTTAGATATGGGGGGACTATTTGAGGGGCGGGTGGTTCACGGAACCATGGCCTGAAGACTGGGAGAGGGACGGGAAAGTAAAAGACATCACACTGTTGGAGATCATGCCCATTTGGGCCTTCACCTTGGTGTGGGGGGAAGAGCTGTGGAAGCAGAAGGTGACATTTTGGTGTGACAACAACGCAGTGGTAGATGTTTTAAACAACAGAGGAGCCAGGTCAGAAACGGTCATGGGGGTCTTGAGACAGCTGCTGTTAAGGGCTTTGAAACTGAACATGTCATTCAGGGCAAAACACATAGAGCTGGTACACAATATCCTGGCTGACAGCCTTGCCTGTCTGCAGCTGGATCATTTCCAAAGGCTGGCACCTACAGCAGAGGAGCAAAACACACCCATACCAATGAACATCTGGGACATTGGCAAGAGGGAGTAGAACTGAGGTTTCATGGCTCATGGGCACCACAGACACTGAGGGCCTACGAGGGGGCCTGGCGGGTGTTTCAAACATTCAGGGCAACACACCGCATGGAGGTAAGTAAGCCACTTAAGGAGGAACAGTTAGGAAAATTCACAGTAGTGCAATGGCAGAAAGGAATGGCACACACCATGATGGAGGTCTATTTAGCAGGGATCATTTAGTTCACAGCCTGAAGGGTTGGAAGGACCCGACGAAGTCAATGTTGATTAGAAGGATGATGCAGGGATGGGGTAGGTTAAAACAGAGAGCTAAGGATAGTAGAAGACCAATAGGGGGAGCAGTGGCTTGCGAAACTAAAAGGGGTTTTACCGGCAATCTGCAGACCGAAAGCCGAGACCCAGCTATTCCACATGATCTATTTAGTAATGTTTGCAGGGGTCATGAGAGTGAGCAAAGCTGTGGGACATGGCAGTAAGGATGAAGAAGAGGGGTTGGAATGGTAAGATCTAAGTTGGGGGATGAAAGAGATGCGGATCATGATTAAGAGGTCAAAGACGGACCAAGGGGGTCAGGGTTGTACGGTAACCCTGAAGGCTCACATAGATGACACAGTGTGACAGTAAAGGCTTTGTGGGCTTATGCCGCAGAGTGTGGGAATAGGACAGGGAGATTAATTGTACATGGAGATGGAAAGAAGGTCACAAGTTATCAAGTCACGGCCATGCTTAAAAAAGGCAGGCAATTCCTGGGGGAGGATCCATGCAATTGCTCATCCCACTCCCTACGGATAGGAGCTGCTTCACGGTGGGCAGCAGCAGGTGAGACGGTGACTAATATGTTCGAGGAGGGGCATTGGCGGTCTGCCAGTTACAAGAGATACATTTGAGCACTGCAGTATGGAGACTAATGTATCACCTTTGTTTTATTTTACAGATACAGAGCCAAGTGTGGGGGGGGCATAGAAGTGAGATACAAAAAAAAGGAGCTAAGAACATATATCAGATATTTATTTTGCTTAAATCCTATAGGAAGAGGGAGGATCATGGAAGTATGGATCTGCGGTCACTCCTACATTTATTGGGCGAAAAAGAGAGCTGAGAAAGAGGCTGGGGGAAAACAGCTGTAGTAGGATGTGAGAAAATGTAGGTTGGTTTGGCGCGGCATCTGTGGGATGAGATGGGCACAACTGCTTCCTACCCTGAAATACTGTGGGGTGTGGAAGAGTGGGTAGAGGATTTTACAGGTCAGATGGTGTGCACCTGTCTGAGTTAGACATAGATATGTTAAATACAGAAATTATGGGATTTATAGAAGCATGGAGGAGACATGCAGAAAATAGAATTAAAAAAAAATGGAGAAAGAAAAGGGAGGAGGTCTCCTAAGTGGTGGTGGAACAATACCCTAAATGGAGGGGAAAGCCAGCCATCCAACACAAGCTGGAGACTGGCTAATGGGGAAAAGGGGGGAAGGGGAAAGAAAAATGAATAGGATGAAAAGAAGAAGAAGCTGAAGGAGGAAAAGTGGTCTCAGTTCTCAACGTTACCTAACAGGAAAAGAGAAGAAGAAGGCACCCAGATTTCACCTGGGGGAGCGACAAGAGGAAGAAAGAGGGATGATCAGAGATTGATATATGGATGCAATTAAATACAATGGCGAAAGATACAATAATAAAAGATCATGAGATGGAAAATGGAATTATGATATATAATAAATTAATTGCCAGTCTGAGCACAACAACATTCAATGGTCTCTGTCTTTTTGTGAAGGAAAAGGGGGGAATCTGGGACAATGGAGTTTGCCCTTTCAGGGGCAGACCAAGTTGTCCTGGTGCATCCCTTCCCTTTACCTGAAGATGGTGTGCTCAGAGGGGGAGGGGGGAAGGGAAGGAGAGGGACAGGCAGACAGAACAACAGGCAGGCAACAGGAAAGGGGAGGGGCTAAAGGAGGTACATAATGGGCAGCACAGGAGTGGTTCAGCCACTTTTGCTGAAGTTTGATCCTCCACCCACCTTAAGCTATAGAGCATGAGGGAAGACAGTCAAAGGGACTGTATGGAAGGTCTGTCAGAGGTGGATGACAGAATTGTCCAGTGAGGACGGTTAATGGACTGCCAAGGTGGATGGCAGAGATGAGGGAAAGGGGGAAGAAGGCAGGGGGGAAGAAAAGGAATAGGATGAAAAGAAGAAGAAGCTGAAGGAGGAAAAGCGGTCTCAGTTCTCACCGTTACCTAACAGGAAAAGAGAAGAAGAAGGCACCCAGGTTTTCACCTGGGGGGAGCGACAAGAGGAAGAAAGAGGGATGATCAGAGATTGATATATGGATGCAATTAAATACAATGGTGAAAGATACAATAATAAAAGATGATGAGATGGAAAATGGAATTATGATATGTAATAAATGAATTGCCAATCTGAGCACAACATTCAATGGTCTCTGTCATTTTTGTGAGGGAAAAGGGGGGAATCCGGGACTATAAACAAAATCATAAAATAACAAAGACATATAGGGCCAGATATTCAAAACTTTGCCACAGGGCTAAAGTAACACTGCCCAGTGGGCAACCTTAGCCTGAAGCACAAAGCAAGCAATATTCAAAAGGAATAGCCCGGGGCAAACAGCTTCTGAATATAGCATGGGAATGAGGCTGGGCAAACTGGGCTGGGAGTGTAGGGCAAGCTTAGCCCTGGAATAAGATAGCTCTGAATATAGCAACCAGGAAGTGCAAACCACAACAGCAACACAGTGCACAGCGATGTAAAGGTAGGTAGAGGTGAACTATGTGGCCAATGTGTGTTCCAGCAAATGTATGGACCCAGTACAGCTGCAGGCAGCAGTGCATGTGAAAGTACAGTGTTCAAAACTGTATAATATTCCCCGAACTGTTTGCACAGTGCTAACACGTTTGCATGGGTTTAGTGCAGGGCTAAACCATTAGCCCGGTGCAAACACATTTGCCCGGAGCTAAACTTTGCCATATTCAAAAGTGACATGCAAATGAGCCTACTTAGGTAGTCGCTGGGCAAACATCCAGATTAGCATCTCATTATGCACTGATTTGCATGCAGTTTGCCCAGCGTTACTGCAGGGTCCCACAGCTTCATGTGTAGGTCAGTGTGGAAGTACAGGGGCTGGCCAGGTGCAACCGCAGCTCCACCTGTAGGTCAGTCTGGTAGTGCATGATGATAGCTGTAGGCTACACTTAAACAGTACAGCATAGCATAGAATATTGTACCCCAGGGGACAACACAGCATAGGCACAGATGGTGGTGGTGCTGCATGCAACTGCCACACTGTAGATCATGCTACAGTACACAGCAGACACTACAGTAAAAAGGAGGCCAGTAGTGTGTGGACACAGCACTGCCTATGGTGTGTAGAGCAGTGCTGATGACTGCACTATACACAGTGACAGGCCCAACATACAGGTGTTTACTGACAGTGGACATTACGGTTATGCTGTTGTGTGACCCACAGATGCTGCATCTTTAGCATGGGATGCTCACAGTGACATATACATGTCCGGCTTTGTGTGCTGTGGCAGTTGCACAGCTGTGTGTAGTATGTGACCGGGGGGGAGGTATATATTATCAGAAAGGCTTACTGGTGTTGGGGTATTCCCAATACTGGCCCATGTGCACTGCGTAATGTGTCCCAGCCTTGTGGCTACACCTGGTCTGTGGCATAGCCTGGCCACCTGTACACTCTCCTCTCAACATCCTCCATGCCCACAGTGCTGCATGTGTGTTCTGGCATCTCGGGTGTCCACAGAAGAGTTATCCGCAGGTGTGTGCTGTATGGCCACACACTGCCATGCTGTCCACTGCCAGTAGGGTCACCACTTACTGCCTGGCATGGCTCAGACTGGTGGCAGATGATGGCATCATTGTGATGCCATCAGTGAGCAGCATGTTTCCTCTATGTTTGACTTTGTCTATGTGACATATTTATTTGTTAGGGTTGCACAAAGCCACGCAAAAGCTGCTCAAACACCACACAAAGCCAAAATGCTGTGCAAAGCTGATTGCCCAGGGTTAAGACTACCTTTTCCTGGGCGGTAATGTGCACCACACTAAGTCATGCAAAGCCACTTTGCGCGGCGCTAGTCGCTGAATATAGCATTGAGCCTGTATTCATGTACACACACCCTCAGTTTGCCCCATGCATACATTATGACTTTGCCCGGCACTAATGCAGTTTGCACATGCTATTTGGCTTTTTGAATACAGCAAACCCGCGCTAATCCCACGCTAAACCTGCACAAACATTTTTTGCGCTGCACAAAGTTTTGAATATCTGGCCCATAGAGTCATAGAAGAATATGGACAGAAAAAGCTAGAAAAGTTCATCAAGTTTTCCCTGTAGCCCTATGACGTATCACTTCATGATAAAATTAACAAAGACAATGTTATTTGCTATTTGCTGTTATGGCAACAAATTACTGTAATGTGGTGCCTTAGCAACCTGAACATGCCAGCTATAAAATCTAACAATAAGAAAAAGACTGACACTGTAATACAAGTACACACAGCTTCCATGTTCTTGTCTGAAATGACTGAAATGTAGTTTTACATATGATTTTCACATTATATTTAGAAATGTGATTCCTTTCTATATATATTTTAGTTTGTGATCATAAATGTTATATATTTTATAGTAAAGAAGTATGTGGCTGAAATTCAGAAAAATCAGGTGTGATACAGGCAAAGTACACAGATGAAGTACTGTATTGTGTTTCTGCTTCAAATCCTTGCACTGTAGTTGTCCATCAGTAATTGTAGGTTTGGGTCACAGGTCAGTATTAAACCATTCATCTTACTAGAAGATTTTGGATCTCATTTCAAAATAAATGGACAAAATGTTTTGTGGATTTCCCTCTACTCCCTGAATGAGGTATCTAATATCCAGATAAACTCTACTAATGTAACAACTGGTCAAAAGAGTGGTAAATTGAAAAGGGTTTTGGCTTCCTGGGAGTCTGGGGTTGTTTTTTGGAATGGTAAAAGGCTTACTTAAACTGGGCAGCTTTCAGCACACTTGGTGAGGACAAGGACAGAGGGAAGAAGTTTGATGCATACATTTTGGGGTGTTTAAAAAAGCATGGGGGGGGATTCTCTGGAGCAAAGGGAATCCTTAGGGGGTACTCAGGTGAGGGAGACACAACTGGCAGTCCTCCAACGTACATGGGCATTCAGGGGTAGAGGGATAGCCAGTCAGCTAATGTGGCACTGCTGTGTACCAGAGAGCAAAAATTATAACAGGCAAACCAGACGAAAGGAGGGATGAATATGGACTGATTGCAGTAAAAGGAGTGGAAGGCAGTCAGAGAGGAAACTGCATGGGGGATCAAGGTAAATAGGAGAACTGAGGCAGGACTGGGGGGTCAGGGACAAATGGGATGGCAAGAAAGCTGTGTGCCAAAGGTAAGTGGGGGTCATGGAAAACTGTTTGCCTGGACATTAGAAGCTTGGTAAACAAAACAATAAATGTATGTTTGGGTCACAGGGCAATCAGCCAGTCATCTTCCTTGAAGATTACAGACCTCACTTCAAAATAAATGTACAAAATGTTTCCTGGGTTTCTTCTACTCCCTGAATGAGGATCCTAATGTCCAGGCAGTTTTCCATGACCCTCAATTTGGTATTACCCAGTGTGGACAGTAACTACTAGAGAGGAGTCCTGGTATTGTGAGATGCAACTGATTCACAATACTGTGTGAAGTGGTGCTTGTAACTTGCCTCCCAGGGTAGAGCACCGTGTAGCAACTAGGTCCCCTCAAGGCCACTGTATCAGTGACACCTATAAAGGATAACAGCAGGCAGTGCAGGAGTGCTACAGTAGTAAGAGGGTACTCATCCTAGAGGATTCCATAGTGAGGGGTTCACAGAATATGGTCTATGCCTTAGGTCAGGAGTGGAAGGTGTGCAATGTTTCCAGAAGGTGAAAGCTGATAGGGTACTCCCCAGGGTGGAAGAGATAGTTTTGGAAATGGATGGGAAGCCAGATGTTATTGTCTATCTAGGAAAGAACAAGCTGGTAGGGAGTTTGTTAGGAGAAGTGAAGGCTAATTCTAAGGAGGTACAGTAGGTTCCAGGCTAAAAGAGGATATTTGGTAATGTGAACTTTTGGGAATTCTTCCACTGAACACATGATGGGTGGCAAGAAAGCTGAAACTTACTTGTCAGAAGGGTGGTGAACTGAAGAGGGTTTTGGCTTCCTTGAAGACTGGGGTTGTTTTTTGGAAGGACACAAGGCTTACTTAAATGGGGCAACTTACCTCCGCACTGGGGAAGGAAAAGGAAACAGGGCAGTTGATTGGTGAATACACTTTTGGATGTTTAAACAAGTGGGTTGGGGGTGTCTGCAGCAAGAGGCATCCTTAGGAGGTTCTCAGGTGAGGGAGACCTAGCAAGCAGGTGCATTCAGGGCATAGAGAGATACCCAATTAGCTTATGTGGCACTGTAGTGCACCAGGGAACAGAAATTATAGCTGGCAGACCAGGTGGAAGGAGGGATGAATAAGGGGTGGTGGCATTAAAAGGAGGGGAAGGCAGTCAGAGAAGAAACTGCATGGGGGATCAAGATAGATAGGAGAACTGAGGCAGGACTGGGGGATCAGGAACAAATGGGATGGCAGGGAAGGTGTGGGCAAAAGGCAAATGGGGGACATGGAAAACTGTTTGCCTGGACATTAGAAGCCTGGTAAACAAAATGGAAGTGCTTTAGGCAGTAATGTCAGAGTCCCAACTAGATGCAATCACCATAACTGACTCCTGGGGTTACAACAATAAAGACTGGGACATTATTGTTCGATGCTTCAAGCTCTATAGGAAGGACAGGCAGAGGGGTAAGGGAAGTGGAGTGGCCCTGTATGTTAAAAAGGGCATACAGGACACTGTGGCATGGCAATAGGAAACAAGTGAGACATAGAGTAATTCTAGATGCAGATGGCATCAGGGGGAGATAAGGTTAGGCATAAGGTATAGTCTGACAAGTCAAAGAGAGGGCAAGGACAGGAACATGGGGGCAAAATTAGGATATTGTCACCAAAGGGGAAGTAATAGTAATAGGAAACCTGAATATACCAGATGTAGACTGTGCACTCCGAGTGGCCACGTGTGCCAGAAACCAAACACTGGTAGAAGTGCTGCAGGATTGCTTTCTTTTACAGTGAGTGAAAGAACTTACCAAGGTGGGGGCTGCCCTGGATCTGGTACTCTCTAATAAGGATTTAATTGTGGGATGGAGCAGCAGCAGAACAGTGACATAAATTCAGTGCAGTTTTAGATTAAAGGGAAACGTCCATGTCCCATCGAGCCCCACCTCCGTGTGAAGTGGGGCCCGATTAGCAGATGTGAAAAAAGTATTAAATGTGGCACTTACTGATTATTATATTATTTTGATTCATATCTGGTTGATCCTGCACCCTCCCAGCTGGCATTTTAGGTTTCAACACCCTCCCCATCGTGCCTAAGCCTTACAGTTGTCCCGTGATGGCGTGGCGAGGAGGCAGCACGGGTGTCTCCATGAACTTGCCATACTGCAGAATTTTTAAACAGCTCTGGTTTGGAGCCCGTGTGCTGCCAAGACATACGGAGACCAGGTACAGACAGCTTGTGTGCCTGTTAGTCTGTACCTGGTCTCGGTAGTGCAAGGACACCAACAGATTCCAAACCGGAGCTATTTGAAGCTACCAGACTAACAGGCACACAAGCTGTCTGTACCTGGTCTCCGTATGTCTCAGCAGCACAAGGGCTCCAAACCGGAGCTTTTTAAAAATCCTGCAGTATGGCAAGTCTATGGAGACACCCCGGCTGCTCCCCGCCTGCCACGTCACCACGGGGACAACCGCGGGTGCTTGTGGGCATGACGGGGAAGGCGTTGAAACCTAAAATGCCAGTGGGGAGGGTGCAGGATCAACCAGATATGAATCAAAATAATATAATAGTCAGTAAGTGCCACATTTAAAACTTTTTTTACATCTGCTAATCAGGCCCCGCTTCACATGGAGGTGGGGCTCGATGGGACATGGACATTTCCTTTTAACTTGGAGGCCATCACTCCAGCTCAAAAACTAAAGTTCTAGACTTTAGAAGCTAAGATTTTGGGAAACTGGGGGAGCTGCACAGGGAAAGATTTGCAGTAGCAGGAAGGGCAGGGGGTGGCCAAATGAGATATGGTCAAAAGGGGATTGCTGAGATGACCAATACCTACATTAGACTGATGGGTAAGTAAAAAAGTACAGAACACCAATGTTGTTTATCAAATGGTAAGGGAGACAGTTAGAACTAAAAGGGCAACATTCTATATGTACCAGGGTGAGCAGAATGAGAGCAATAAGGGAGAATGTTTAGAAAATGTGACACGTGAGAGTCACGTGATGACAAGCCAGGTGTAAGCAGCATCTCACTGAGCTCTGTTGTGATCCTGCTTTCATTTGTTAAAACTCCTAATAATGCCTCAGAGCTAGGCTCTCTTTGGGTTTCTTCTGTGACTGCTATAACTCATCAGTGCAATGGAGGAGAAAACATGGAATTATCTCATTTGGGAGTTTCTCCTCTGCGCGAAGATTCAGAGGGCGAGCAGGGGCAGGTTGCAACCATGGAGGCCAAGCGACCCCACTACAGCAACTCTCCACCCATGCCACCAATAGAGCATGCTGCAGCAGTCACAACAGAACAAGTATATGAAAAGCACCAGACTATTAAATAGAGAATAATGGATGACTATCGGTAACAAGCCGGTTAGTTCATCGAGAGGTTCCTATGGTGACTGTTTGAACCTCAATAGCACAGCTTGAGAGGTTAGGTCACCATGGAAACCTTGAGATGTGCTAACGTGGCTTGTTACCAATCATTAATCATCCATTGTTTTTTATATTGTATTGTAACTGGCCCCACCTGGAAATTGAAAGCCAATCAGCCAAGGAGTAGGGCGAGGGCCTCGTTGGGTTGTTCAGCCCAATGGCCAGGTGACTGACCCAAATAAAAACACAGGCCAATCAGCACCGGCAACTGGAAAGTTTAGAAAGAGGTGGAAAAAAGGGGAAGCTCTGTTCCCCTATGTGGGCACCACTGGGTGATCAACAGAAAAAGACAGACATAAGAAAGTCAGTTTCAACAATAGTTTACTGAATTTCAGACAGAACACTAATAAACATGGGAAGGTGGGGAGGGCACCTATACTAAAATGGGAAGAGAAGGGAAGACAAAATATGGGGTATAAGAAAAATGGGAGTTTCAACAAGAAAAGAAAGAGTCTCAAGGTTGATGGCTGGACGAAGAAGCATGCCAACAGCATAGGGTCTGCCAAATTCCTGATCCGGAAGCCAAGGATGTATTCAATGGGGCAACTGCTACAGTGCCTGCCCTCTTCCGGCCACCCTAGATGGTCTCAATTTGTCCCCAACGTGACTCCCTGTCTGCGTTGGGGCTAACTGCTATGGCGCTGGCCTACTTCTGGCCACCATTGATGGCCTCAACTTGTCCCCAACATGACTTCCTGTCTGCGTTGGGGCAAACTGCTACGGTGCCGGCCCTCTTCTGGCCACCTGGCGTGACTCCCTGTCTGCATTAGGGGCAAACTGCTATGGCGCTGGCCCTCTTCTGGCCACCCTCGATGGCCTCAACTTGTCCCCAACGTGACCCATTGCCTGCGTTGGAGTGCACTTCTAAATGGTGAAGCGACTCCAGAACTAGATGAAGACTGATTCAATTTCTTGTACACACAAAGTTGACCTCAAAGCGATACTTTTAGCACAGTAAGTGTTTGTAGTGCAATTGGCAATGGCTGTAAAGTCTTAGTTCTTATTTCAGTGGTCGAAAGATCAGTCTCAATGTTCTGACCACAGTAAATGTACAGGCAAAACACTTTTCTTGATGAACCCTAGCACTGGTGGACCTAACTAACAGGGGTTCCCCTGGCTACATCAAGTTCTTTCTGTTACTGCAGTTTGATAAAGCTAGCTAGACTCCATAACCACTATAGGGTGACTAATGCTGCTGGGCCTTAATAGCTAGCTATGGGTCCTGGGCCTTGTGCTGCCCTTTTAAATGTCAGTGACCTTCTCTTGGAACAGGTGGGCCTGAATTGAATTAGAAGACCTGGGCCTAAACTGCCCTATTTAGGTCTGTGGAAACAGTGGGCCTAAGCATACCCTTACTTTATTACTGCTGGGCCTGGTGCCCTAATTACCACAGGGGCTGGTGCCCTAATTACCACAGGGCCTGGTGCCCTGATTACCACAGGGCCTGGTGTCCTAACTACTACATTGTCTGGTGCCCTTTGTACCACTGGCTTGATGTCCTACTTAATACTGGGCCTTGTTCCCCCTCTGAAATGGACCTGGTGCCCTCTCTGAAATGGACCTGGTGCCCTCCTTAAACTGGGCCTGCTGCCCTCTGTGAAATGGGCCTGCTGCCCCTCTGAATTGGGCCTGCTGCCCTCTTTTAATTGGGCAGAGCAATGCCCTTTTAATCCTATGACAGAGCCCCTTTAATTCTGGGCCTGTCTGCTGGGCCCCCTTAATTACCTTGGGCCTGGTAGTCCCTTTAAACTTTGGGCCTGACTTGCCCCTTTAAACACTTGAGTGGCCTCACTTGGCTAGGCCTTTTTAACTGTCAAAGGCTCGACTGAGCCTGCTGCCACTTTAATCCTGTGGTCCCCGCCTTGTCCCGCCCTCTTAATGAAGATTTAAAAGGCCTTCTATCTGGCCTGGCCTTCTGACTCCTCCCTTGGGTGTTGCTCTAACCCGCCCACCTGAATATGAAATAAGGGGTGCTTATGCCCCACTCTTCCTGCAGTGCTTGGCCACTGCTCTGTGTGCCTGGCACAAACAATTTATTTATATATAAAAAAAAGTCTTTCTTCTTCTTGTGCAGACAGCACAATGCAGTGTGCTGCCACCGACTCACCACACCACAGAGGATCAAGGAGGCAGACGGGAGGTGGGAGGTGTGCTGGTAGTGGGAGGGACTAAATGGGCAATGCAGTGGACAACAGGGGGCTTCTGGAAGGCTGACAAGTAGGATGGTGATGCGTCACTGGCAAGCCGCCAACGAAGGATAGGGAAAACTTTTAAAATTAAATAAACGGGGCACAAAATAAATAAATGTTTGGGCTCTCAGCCCAAAACAGCTGAAACGGGACTTCACTTCTTCATGGTGCTCCAATGGCACCACCGACAGCGACACATGCTTCGTGACAGGTGTCAGCAGCTTCTGGATGGCTTCACTGGTTGGACCCAGAGCAGACACACAGAGCAGCCCTCAGGGAACTGCTTCAACCCTCCAGTTAAGCTTCCTGTTCCCCTTAACTTTCTGTGCCCTCTCCTCTCCACACCTAGCCGGAAATCCCTGAAAAACAGTTCAAAAATTCAAACCAGAGCTTCTGATTCTAGAATTGTTGGGTTGGAATCCAGTGCCCGAGCAGCTCAGCACAGCATTCCATCCAAGCCATTGTTGCTGCTTTGCTGAGCAGCTGGGGGATTTCCTAATACAGTATGTTGACACCATCGCCAAAATAAGTAATAAGAGTTGTGGCAAAATACCTTTCGCTTATTTTTTTTTTTTCTCTCCAAGGGGCTAGCTCTCACTGCCATAACCACTGCCGAGTAGGGGGAAGATTGAGCACCGTGCATGCGCAACATCGTTCTAAGTTGTTAAGCTGCACTAGCTACATAGCTAATACAGTATAACAAACTAGCTGATGTAGCTAGTACAGCATAACAATGTTTCGAAAGTGATAATTTTTGACAGTAACAGCGTTCCAACATACACTATGAAAGCCTTATTCTTGTTGATTGAGGAGTTTAAAGAGTGGAAGCCTGCCTTAAAGGAGTTAACAATCAGGGTCTTAGATGCTGCGACTAGAATCTCCTTGATGAAGAGAAACCTGGCAAATGGGAGTTGGAGGTAATTGTACTCAAAAGACAAGTTAAGAAGCTGGGGGGATAAGGTGGAGGACCTAGAGGGCTGTTCCTGGAGAAACAGCTTGTTCCTGCTAGGCCTCTCAGAAGGAGATGAGGGGCCATCTCTGATTGAATTTACACAGAGATTATGTACAAAAATAGCAGGTCCCTCACCAAATGGGACCCAATACCTAACAGAGCATCTCCATAGATCAGTGAAGCTGAAGCCGGCAGTGAGAAAATCTCCCACACCTCTCATTTTTTAAGGTCTTGAATTATTTAGACCGCAATCACATATTGAGGGCAGTTAGCAAACTAGAACAGCTGGAGTGGGATGGCAAAATGGTGAGGCTGGTGCCCAACCTAACATTCAAAGTGCATCAAGATCGGGCCACCTGTTGTCTCTTGCAATCTAAACTATGGTCAGCCAAAATTCAACATCAGATGCTTTTTTCTGCTAGATTAGAGATCAGAACTAATCAAGGCATCCATTATTTTGAATCTGCTGCACAAGCATCCCAGGAGCTTCTGAAAATTTTGTCAGATCCCTTCGGAAAGGTAGGATGAAAGCTATGTCTCTCCTCAGGAAAGTTAACTACCAGACTTTCATTTGTAGGCAAGTAGAACTATATCCATTCATGACAGCTTCGATCTATTTCTGTGCTTTATGGTGGATGTCTGTAGGATCTAAATTATAGAGCTATGATTTAAATATGTGGAGCTCTTTCAAACTAGGATGATGATTCGATCAATCATCCTACACTGATTTTTCAGAACTAGAGAGCAGAGAGCTAGTACAAGTCTTGGAGTTCTATTTTGGTGGTTGCACAAGGATATGGAACATTTATTTGGCTCCTTCAGGTTTGAGAATGTACTGACGAATGCCTGGTTTTATTTTAGAGGAGTAACTGTTTGTGAACTGTTGATTTAACATGCATGGAATTCTGGCTGGATTTACTTTAGTGCGGACTATTCCGGAGGGGCTGTCTTTTCAGTCATTACTTTTTCAATGATATAACTGTTAACTCGAGAGTGACTGATGATTCATGTGCCATGTTTAGATGATGAAACCTCTGTTGAAGAACTCTTTGTAACTCACTGGATGTTGCGATCAGATGTAGAATTGGGATTTCTGTCTCTGGTGGTCACCCATGCAACTGATACATTTTTGGACCAATCTGTTATTTTTGTTTACATTTACTGAGGCAGCTCATGAAGAGAGGATCACAGATGTAGAAGTGGGTAGCCATCTGGGAACTAGCAACCATCGAACAGTATGGTTCACAATAAACACAGCAATAGAGTCAAGCCATACAAAGGCAAAGGTACTGGACTTTAGGAGGGCTGACTTTGCCAAAATGGGTGAGTGCCTAAGGAATGCACTAGCAAATGGGCAGGAAGGAGGGTGGAAGAACAATGGGGAATAATAAAAACTGCCATCACAGAGGAAACAAGCCTTTGTGTGAAGCAAATAAACAAAACTAAGATGTAAAAACCACTATGGTTCTCAAAGGAAGTGGCAGTGAAGATTCAAGAAAAAAGAAAGCTTTCAGGAAGTACAAGGAATCACAGAAGGAGCAGGACAGAGAACTGTATCAGTTAAAGTAAAAGGAAGCTGGGAAGGCAGTCAGAACAGCAAAGGCCCAAACCGAGGAAAAGATAGCCAACTCAGTTAAGAAGGGGATAAAACCTTTATAGGTACATCAGGGAGTGAAGGAAGACCAAGGGAGGGATAGTGAGGAGCAATAAAGGGTGAGGGTGGGCAGAGGTGACTGTGAAAAGGCAGAGATACTAAACAAATATTTTGCTCAGTATTTACAAAGGAAGGGGAGGTACCTAAAACAAACAGTAGAAACACTCTGGATACAGAAGTTGATACCAGCCCATTTACAGAAGAAAGGGTTCTGAAAGAACTCTTAAAACTGAAGGTGGACAAAGCAATGGGGCCTGATGGGATTCATCCCAGAATTCTAAAAGAACAAAGGGTAGAATTAGTGACACCACTGACTACCCTGTTTAACAAATCATGGGAGGATGGGGTGGTACCCGAGGACTGGAGGAGGGCAGATGTGATTCCCCTTCACAAAAGTGGGAGCAAGGCAGAAGCAGGAAACTACAGACCTGTTAGTTTAACCTCAGTGCTAGGGAAAATGATGGAATCACTTCTGAAGGAAAGAATTGTCGAGTATCTAGAGGCCAGAGGCACAGGACCCAAGGCAGCATGGATTCACAGCAGGAAGGTCATGCCAGACAAATCTGATGGATTCTTTGACTGGGTGACCAAAGTAGTAGATCAGGGAGGGCTGTGGATATGGCCTGCCTAGACTTTAGCAAGGCATTTGACACAGTCCCACACAAAGATTAATATACAAGTTAGCTAGCCTGGGAGTGGGTCCCAAGATGACAGCCTGGGTAAAAATTGGCTGGAGAATAGGACACAGAGGTAATAGTAAATGGAGTCCACTCTGAAGAAAGGGGGTTACTAGTGAGGGTACCACAGGGTTCAGTATTAGGACCGGTCCTCTTCAATGTCTTTATAAGCGACATTGCAGAGGGACTGGAAGAAAAAGTATGTCTCTTTGCAGATGACACAAAGATCTGCAACAGAGTTGATGCACAAGGTGGGGGAGAATGAAAGGGACTTGGCAAGGTTAGAGGAATGGTCAAATGTATGGCAGCTTAGATTCAATGCTAAGAAGTGCAAGGTAATGCACCTAGGAAACAAAAACCCAGGGGAAGAGTACACAATGGGGGGTGAGATACTAACAACAACAAAAATGGAAAGGGACCTGGGGGTAGTCATATCAGATGACCTAAAGATGGGCAAGCAATGTGAGAGGGCAGCAAGGAGGGCTGGGGGGATACTGGGATGCATAAAGAATGGCATCACCAGTAGAAAACAGGAAGTTATTATCCCTCTGTACAGACAGCTGGTCAGACCCCATCTGGAGTACTGTGTGCAGTTCTGGAGACCCAGTCTTCGCAAAGACATAGACAGGATGGAAGCTGTCCAGAGGAGGGCAACTAAAATGGTGCAGGATCTGCACCAGAAGACATATGAAGAGAGACTTAAGGAGCTTAATATGTATAGCCTCGAGGAAAGGAGGAGAGGGGGCATGATAGAAACTTTCAAGTACCTCAAGGGAATCAACAAAGTCCAAGGGTAGCATCTTTCAAAAAGGGTGTGCAAGAACAAGGGGCACAATTTGAAGATAGAGGGGGGCAGCTCAGAGGTAATTTAAGGAGTATTTTTTCACAGAGGGTTGTGGATGCATGGAATGGCCTTCGGAGGAGGTCGGAGTCAAAAACAGTGGTGGAATTCAAGCATGCATGGGACAGTCATCAGGCAATTCTAGGGGGTGGGGGTAGGAAGAAGTAGGCTGCTGGTTAACTAGGATCTGCAGCTTATCCAGTAGGCAGGGAAATGGGCAGACTGGGTGGGTCAAGCGGTCCTTATCTGCCGTCAAATTCTATGTTTCTATGTTCTTTATGCCTCGTAACCGATCTTTTGTTGCTACTGACTAGAGTTTGACTGTCCTAAAATTGTAATTATTTATGTGCATTTATTGAGTTATTACACCTCTCTATGATAATTAGAGAGGTCATGGATAAACAATTGGTATATATGGAGGACTGATGTCTATTTTGATTTCCCCGGTGAGTGCACCTCCCCGGGGTTCAATTAATCAGGTATTTTTTTGATTAAGGACATGTGTATGTATAAATGCAGGTCCAGGTTTCTATATTTATGTATCACATAAGAACATAATATACTGTTCGGGTTTATGGGCCATGCTTTGATTTTTAGGCTACATAGGAAATTTATGCATTGAAGTGTTTTTTTTTTTTTGTTTTAAGGTTATGTGGGACAATAATTGCTCATAACTATTTGATTGGTTGTTTGGGAAAAATATATTTATTCAGGGGATGTAGGAGTGCGTCAGGCTTTACCTTTTTAGTTTCTAGATTTTTAAATTTCTTTTGGAATTGAATCCGGGAGGGGGAGGATGGCTGGACCTGTTATACACTGGGCAGAATGGGGGGGCTGCACTTTGCTTGACTCATGGACCACACGTTCAGGAGTGGGCTCAATGCCCCGGGATTTAGAATGGTGTTTATTTTTTTTTTTTGTTGGCATTTTAGGGACATGGTAGGGAGGGAGGTTATGTTTATGAGATACAGGGGGAAGGGATGGGGGGAGGAGGTTTTGCAGACTGTGTTCCATCAAAGGAGTGGACATGAAGAGACGTGCTGTTTTGTCATGCCTGTGCAGAAGTGGCTGGTGATCTCATGGAATATTAAGGGGTAGGGGGTTAATAATAAAAAAATATTGTATCTTAAGACATCAGTAGAGATATCAACCACAAATTGTCATGCTACAGGAAACGTATCTGACTAGAGATCAAATTCTTCATTTGAAAAAATTGTGAGTAGTGCAAGTACAGTAGTAGATACAGACATTGCCAGCTATTTCCCGAAATTTCTGTGATATTTCTAGAGAAATCTCCCGCTTTCTGTATTACCACAGTAGGGGCAGCAGAGAGAAACTCTTTGGAAATGTTGAGAAATATCTGGAAATAGCTGCAATGTCTGTGGCTACTACTGTATATGGAACGGGACCAAGTGCCAGACAAAGAGGGATGGCTATACTTCTCCATAAATCAGTTCCTTTTCATCTTCTGCATGAAAGGAAAGACACAGAAGACCATTTTATTTATTGGGCAAACTGGCTCAGGTAGAGATGATGCTGGGTGCGATCTATGGCCCTAATCTGGACACCCCATCTTTATTTCCTTCCCTGGCAGTGATTCTGGCTCAGTCCCCTGGGACTCCTTGTCTTTTGGGGGGAGATTGGAATCTGGTCCATTCCAATGACCTGGATAGGTCTTATAAAAAGAACGTGGGTTTGTCCCCTGCATAGAGAGCACTGAGGGAGTTTATGCAGGATATGGATCTTATACCCCTGGAGGCTTTTACATCCGGAGGAGCGAGTCTTTACATTTTATTCTCCTCTACACGGGGTTCATTCACGAATAGATTAGTTTTCAGTCAGCAATTACTTATTGACTCATAGCATAGATGTTAAGATTTGCCTGACAGTCCTTTTTGATCATTCCCCTATTCATCTGGAGTTTGTCATTGTTCAATATCCTCAGAGTTCAGGCACTTGATCCCTAAATTCAAGGCTATTAATGGACCCCTACATTGTGTCTCATATGAAAAAGTTCATACTAGACTCTCTGGGGAAAAACTTCTCTTCTGTAGAGGCAAAAGACGTGATGGGGTCAATGAAAGCCCTCTGGAGGGGAGAATTTATTAGAATAGCTACAGTTAGGAAGAAGAAGTTAAATGCCCAAGTGGACAAATGGTTGTCTTGAATACAATGACTAGAAGCAGAATTGTCCCAGTCTTCAGAGGACACTGTTTGGCAGGAATTAGCGATGTTAAGGGCTAAATATTCTAGTCACCTGCTTGATAAGGTTGCTAAATTAGCAGCCTCCCTAAAGGCCACATACATCGGCCAGGGGACAAGGCAGGGAAACTGCTGGCAATGCACCTGAAACAAAAAAGGGAGTTGAGATGGGTGAATGTTTTGGTAGACCCTACCGCTGGTCTTCTAGTTTGTGAGCCCAAAATTTTGACACAGATCTTTAAATCTTTGTACCAAACCCTGTATGTGGCCCTGGATGTTGTTCCCAATTTCCATACAAAATTCTCACAATTTATGGAGGGAATAGAGTTACCTACTTTGGATGATGACCAGCAAGCTGAGTTGAAAGGTCCTATTACTGAGGCCAAGATTCTGGGAGCGATAGACTCTCTTCCTATGGACAAAGCACTGGGCCCAGATGGGGATGTACCTTTTTTTTATAAAAACAGAACTAGCCCATACCTTACAGAGTGTCTTCAACTATTTATCCAAATTAAATATCTGGGAATTGGCCATCCTAGAAGCTAGAATAGTAGTCCTACCCAAGCTGGGGAGGGACCCAACTGTCACAAGAGAATTATATGTCCATTTCACTTTTAAATATTGATACAAAAATGTTTGCCAGTATTCTGACTTCACGTCTCAAAAAAGTGTGGTCTGGGTTAATAGGAGGGGAACAGGTGGGATTCATCATGGGATAGAATTTCCGTGACCATTTCTACAAAATGTTTCATTTGCTCTCCATGTCTAGGGAGACAGGCACTGACAAGGTGCTCATCTCCCTAGACGTGGAGAAAGTAGTTGATCAGGTGGCCTGGAATTTTCGGTTTTAGCTGTTGCCCCAATACAGACTCCCGTCATACTTTTTTCAGTGGATACAGCTCCTATATTCCTGCCCATCTTCAAGGATTTTCTGTAATGGTGAGTTGTCTGCCCCCTTTTCTTTCATGAGGGGAACTCGGCAGAGGTGTCCCTTATCCCCCATGTTATTTAGTTTATATATAGAGCCAATAGCTAGGAAAATTATTGCCTCCCCTCGAATTCATTGGGACCAGGGATTACAAGTTATTTATGTTCTTGGATGACGTTCTTTTACATATTTCCCAATGGAAAACATTCCTCCCAGCTGTATTAGAGTTGATTGAGGAGTTTGGCCTATTATCCAGAATACAAATTAAATCTTCATAAGACTATTGTGTATCCTTTTTCCCCTTTGTTCATCATGCTGGCATCCAGGCCCTAGGGCTGCAGTGGGAACTCACTCTGTAACCTATTTAGGGATCAAACTTACCAGGGACTTCCAGCAGCTTAAAAAGTTGACTCTTGATCTTGTAGTTAGGCAACAGGAGTCGGAGCTACAGTGCTGGCAACACCTGCCAATGTCTCTATGGGGGAGGGTTAAAGTGCTTAAAATGGAAGCTCTTCCGAAACTGATGTATCTGCTCTCGATGCTAAACATGATCATACCCAAAGCGTGGTTTACTAAAATAAATTCTATTTGGCCGAAATATCTGTGGGTAGGTAAAACCCCCAGGCAGGCCTTTGGGAAGCTTTGTAGGCCTAGAGACATGGGAGGTCTGCAGCTGCCCCATCTGCTTAATTATTAGTTTGCCTTTCATGGTGCTAAATATTTTCAATGGACTTATCAGGGTGAGTGGCAGTCCTAGGCTCCTATGTGGCTCCAAATCAAAAAAGATAGAGCATTGCAACATCAGATTGCCCTACCATCCTTGTTATAGCTCCTGCTGGCTAGACTACCAAAACCCCTGAAGAACTCCCCTATTGGATGGTCAGTAAGAACCCACCAGCAGTTGTGCCATTCCTTTAATTTGAGGCGTCAAGTTGATTTGGGACAACCATTCTATCTCAATTACAATCTTACTAAAGAGAGAAAAACAGTTCATCCTATCATATGGAAAAATATTAATATATTTACATTGGCAGATTTTGTAAAACAGGATGGATTTCTCACTTTCGAAGAATTCAGACATAGATTTCACCTCCCAGCACACAGTTTTTTGAAATTAGCCCAGATCAAGCATTGTATTCAGTCCCTCCTAGGGAAGCCACCATGGCATTTTGAAGCTAGCTCATCTTTTAAAGTTCTAGCCAACCAGGCTGTTTTAAGCAGACCAATATCGAGGATTATAGAGATCTTAATTCTGAGGTTTGGAAGGTGTGTGCCCCCATGACGTTCTATTGGCGGCACACATTACAGCTAAATTATGATTCTGCTGTGTGGGTTTCAGTTTGGAGAATTATATATATAAATACATTAAGGAAGACAGATTATGTTTGTTGCAATTCAGCATATTCCATAATTTGTATTTTATGCCTTTTGGCTGTCAAGAATGGGTAAATCCTCTGACCCCTGATGCCATAGGTGCTCCCAGGCAGAAGAGACATTGTTTCATATGATCTGGGCTTATCCCTGTGTGGCCAATTTTTGGCAAGCAGTTAAATGATTTGTTTTCTCTTTTTTGGCCAAGTGGACTATTTCACACCAGAGATTTGTTTAATAGGTAGTTTTGAGGATATAAGGTCTAAAGAAGAGAGAGCCTACATGGTAGCCGTTGAGGGAGTTACAAAGCTCCTTATAATGAGACATTGGAAACAGGAAGGAATACCGTCAATCAAGGAATGGGTGCAGGAATTACATACTGCTTTAAATTCTGAAAAAGCTGTGGCTACCATTAATCATAATTTACAGAGATTCCAGGCCTTATGGGAGTTATTCTTCCAATTTCTTGCTGTGAGGTGAGGTCTGGGTTCTTGTCATATATTCCCTCTCTCCCGGAATGTGTACTTTGGGAAAATGACTCTCTGACTAGATGGGAGTATTGGTTTATTTTGATATGCGTCTGCTCCTATGGCTGTTCCTTGCTCATAAACAGCCTGCTTGGTGGGTGGGTGGGGTTGTGGGGGACAGGGTTATTTCCGGGATTGTTCAGGGATGGAGAGGAAATGTTTTTCTTACATAGATGCACACTGGGCATTGTGAGTTGTTACATTCTGTTTAGTTGTGTATGTATTGGCAAAAGGATTGTGGTCCCCTCTGCTTGATTTGTTAGCGTATAACAAGTGTATTTTATGTATTTTTTTCTCAGTAAAGCGTATTAAATTGCGAAAAAAAAAAAAGAAAATGTGATACTTAACATATGCTTGCAGCCAATGAATAGTGTGGCTGCAGTCCCCTGGTTTATAAGTGTTTGCCTTGGCCTCTATACCACAGTTTCGCACAGCCACCAAGCTGAAATAGAAACCATGGGAGGTACAGGGATTGTTTGTTAGAGGCTATAATTTAAAAAGCAAAAAAAAAAGGGGGGGATTGCTAGATTACTTGAAATGCTGTGGTGAGTCGGTGAGTGTAATTTCTGAGTGGGCTATGGAAGGGAGGGGGGAAGTGGGAGGTAGCACAGTGAGGGATGGTCCTTACGGTCAAGACAGGATGCCTACCAACTGTAACACTTGACTGTAGCAGACAAATAGCATGGTTGCAGTCTGCTATAAATTACCTAGAATCCCAAGCAAACCCTTGTGTGAGTGACCCTGAAGCATGAGTGCCACGCAGCATGAGGGTGGCATCTTACTTAGGAGACCTGTAGGACAATCATAGGGTACCACAGGCCAACAAGGGATTCTGCCCAACAGAGTCCTGGTAAGTGTATAGGGGCTACAAGAGGAAGGTGGATCTGCAGTTACAGGTAGGCAAACTGCCTAAACCAGGTAGGACTGAGAAGGCAGGCTAAGATAGTGTTAGGAACTACTTCCTATCTGGGGTAGGCCTAGGAAAACAGGTGGGTTAACCAATTGGAGCTACTTCTATATTGGGTAGGCTGGGGAAGGCAGGTGGGTACACTCATCGGAGCTACTCCCTATCTGCAGTAGGCCTACATAGGCAGGTGGGTGTAGTGATCGGAGCTACCCCTATCTATGGTAGGTCTGCAGAGGCAGGTGGCATAGTGTTTGTAATAGAATGTTGAGGCAGGAGGTAGGAAAAAGGATGATGATGGTGTGCTGTAGGGAGCATGGGGCTGCAGTGTTCCTAGGAACAATGTGGGAGGGTGAGGGTTGCCCAGTATGTAGGAGGGTAGGTTCTCTGATGACTGAGGTGCCACTGCTTAGGAAGGAGTTGGGAATACTGGCAGGGAGGCAGGACAGCTGGACCGAGCCAGGGGTAGGATTAAGGAATAGAGGGAGTGCAGAAGAGGTTGGAGTTCCTGTTGCACTGGAACCCATTGCACCAGGGAGAGATAGGAAGTCAAGGGAGGTGGGATGGAAGCTTGTGGAGAGGAGAAGATGGGTTCTTGGAGAAGGAAGGGTGGGTGCATCCACAGTGGTACCAGTAATGAATCGCTTCCAACCACTTAGTACTTCAGAGGAGTGGGGAGATCTAGGCAGGACACAGATGAGAGGATGGGTTCTGGGGGAGGGAAGGGTGAGTGCATCCACAGTGGTATCAGTAATGAGTCGCTTCTAACCACTGAGTACTGCAGAGGAGTGGGGCGATACAGGCAGGACACAGATGACAGAGGGGCATCTGGTCTGTAGTAAGGGTATGGGAGAGGCTGAAGTGGGACAAAAGGGGAACAGGGGGTGAGATAAGCACAACAGGAGGAGAAGATGGCACCCTTGGGGAGTAGAGATGAGGTGGAGGTGGAGAGACAGGGAGGACAGGGTTCAAATGGAGATGGAGAGGATGATGAGAAGGGGAAGGGATGACGGGCAATCAATGGTTGAGGGAAGGAGGGAAGGGAAATGTAGTAGTAGTAGTAGTAGGAGGAGGAGGAGGCAGTAAGACAGGTGGAACAGATAAAGGTAAATTCAGAAGCAGGAGGAGTGAAGGAAGGGGAAAGTAGAGGTAGGGTCATAGTTATAGGGAAATTAATGATGAAATGGATCAGACTGGTTGAGGGGAGGACAGCAAGGTAGGATAGTGGTGTGCTTCCAGGGTATGAGAGCAAAGCGCACAGGACTGATGCTAAGGTAATTCACAGAGGGATGGGGAAAGCCGTATGTGGTTGTTCACATAGGTGCCAATAACCTAGCTAGATGCGAGCTGGGGACAGTTTAGGAGATGTCTAGAGTGGTGGGGCAGGTCTATATGGGGAGACTAGGTTGGTAGCCTTCTCTGAAGGGCTGCCAGTGCTTAGAGCTGGCACTGCTAGGAAACAAAGGATAAGGAAGTCTAATGGTTGGCTGAGGGAATGGTATGGGGGAGGGATTTAGATATGTAGGGGACTGGGGGGGGGATCTGGGATGATAAAACCCTGTATTTATCTGATATGTTACACTTATGCAAGAGAAGAACCAGGCTGTTAGAGAAATGGTTTTAGGAATTTATAAACGAGTTTAAATTAAAATTAAATTGGGGGTTCACAGCACCAAGGGTCCCCCCCAGGTAAAGAACACAGAGCGATCAGAAAGGGGATGGCATAGGAAAAATAGAAGGGGGCTTGGGGGGATTCTAGAGGAGGGGGTGAATGACCCCACCACTCAGGTGAAGAAGAGTGATGGGAATAGGAGGATACTACTGCTGACAGAAACCAAAGGGGAGGACCAAGTGAAGAAGACAGCAGAGGCAGGCAGCCAAGCAGAGGCAGAGGGAGGTAACTAGTGAACTAGGTGGGGATACAATTAGGAGTGGTGGAAGGTAGTGTCTCTTAATGCTAGAAATCTAGGGAACAGAATGGATGACCTGCAGGCTATGATGGCAGAGGGAAAGGTGGATCTGAAGGTGATCACCGAGACCTGGGCTACCCCTAATCATGATTGGGACCTCTCCATTCCAGGATATGTTCTCTATAGAAGGGTCAGGGAGAAAGGGAAGGGGGAGGGATGGTGCTATACATCAGGGAGGGCATTACTGCCACTTGGGAGGAAATAGAGCATGGAAAAATAAAGCACTGCAGGTACAGATCTGAATGGCAGCAGGAACTAGTATACAATGGTTTGTTTTGTAAAAATAAAGAAAAAGTTAAAAAAAAACTTTTGCTTGCCTTATTTACTTTATATTTGCATGTGGAGATATACGTATGAAAAAAGACCAAAATATGTGTTTTTGCCACTAGGTAGTGCTGCTGGTTGATTCTGACTGCGTATTCTGAATCCTTTTGCTACTGGTAAGAGCCATGTATCTTGTTGCTGAGAACACACCACACTCTCAATAGTATTACTGCCAGTTTCTTTAAAACATAGAAACATAGACAATTACGGCAGAAAAAGACCAAAGGTCCATCCTGGGATAATGACAAACTCTCGTAGTTTGGACAAGACTTTCTCCAGATGATGAAGTCACTGGGCCTCACAAGCATTTGCTTCCATGACTCACTGCTGTGGTCACACCTTGGATCTAGTATTCTCACTGGGGCTTGAGATCGATGATCTTTGGATTGATCCGGTCATTTGGTCGGATCATTGCATGGTGAGGTTCTCGTTCGGGGCTCCCCCTAGTGATCCCTCCCCTGAGAAGATGGTTCATTGTCACCCTTTGAGGGAACTGAGCCAAAAGGCATTATCAGCAATTATGGATCTCTGAGGTGAGTGCTGCCTGTGCGTCAGGAGTGGGTGAAGTAGCCACAGCCTGTAATAGGGCTGTGAGCTCAGCACTGGTCCGTATACAACCCATGTCCTCTTGCTTGAGACCTCCATGGTTTGATGGGACTCTCAGAGAGATGAAGCCTAGAGGTCAGAGGTTGTAGCATCATTGGCTAAAGTCTGGATCAGAGGAGGGAAGACTGGCTTTGAAAGCTCACTACAGTGAGTAAAAAAGGGCCATCTCCAATAAGAAGGCAAAGTTTCTGTCCAGGGAGATACTGTAGCTGCAGAGAAGAGAAGACCAGCTCTTTAGGACTGTTGACAGGCTGCTTCATCCAGCCTGTTTGCAGCCTAAGGTTGCTGCTTCCATGGCTAAGTGCAAAGAGTTTGCTCTCTTCTTCTCTGACAGAGTGTCCTCCATCAAGTCCAGTATTCATCAAACAGGGTCTGTGCTTTCCCGTAGTGGTCCATCAGATGTTCCAAGTTGCATCCCGGCTGTCAGGAGTGAGTTCAGGCCAGTGAAGGTGGAGGAAGTTTGAGAGGTGATCTCATCTCTGCGGCCCACATTCTATGAATTTGACCTGGGCCCGATGCCTCTTCTAGTGAGATGTGTGGAGTCTATTGGCCCAGTGTTCGTGAGATTATCTGGTGTTCTCTTTCGGAGGGTTGTTTTCCCAGTGCTTTGAAAGAGGGACTGGTGAGGCCCCTATTGAAAACAACATCTCCTTACCCTGACATCTTGGAGAACTACAGATCTATAGCTAACCTGCCCTTCTTGGGCAAGGTTATCAAGAAAACTGTAGTGCTGCAGTTAGAGGCTCACCTTACTGTTTTAAACATTTTTGATTCACTTCAGACTGGTTTTAGGTCAAGATATAGTACAGAAATGGTGCTAGTGCATGTGCTCAATGACCTCCTCAGGGCAAGAGATAGACGAGAGTGGACTATTCTCATTCTCCTTGATCTCTCTTTGACATTTGACACTGTGGACCATGGTGTGTTGCTCAATCATCTCAGGGAGCTCTGGGCTCACCCATACTGTCATCAACTGGTTTGAGTCCTTTCTTACTGGCAGGATACATAGGATTGTGTTGGGAAGAGTTTCTTCTTGCCAGAGGCCACAGCCATGTGGAGTCCCCAAGAGTCTGGTCCTCTCACCCATGTTGTTTCCAGTGTACATGCTGCCCCTGGGTGAGATCATTCTACATTTCAGTGTGGTTTTCGACTGCTTTGCCAATGATACCCAGCTGTTTGTGTCTTCTGCACCTGATACTGACAGTGCTGTAGAGGTATTAAATGCATGCTTGTCCAAAATCCAAGACTGGTTGTCCTCCAGTTGACTAAGGCTCGACCCAGACAAAACAGAGGTACTGATGATTGAGCTTGGTCACCAGCACAAGGTGGAGGCCTTTGGGGTTAGTCCCACTTTGGTGCTGGAGTTGATCCCTCTGATGGTCACCACAAGGGTAAGAAACCAGGGTGTTATTTTCGATGAAGGATTGATGTTCGAGGCTCAAGTGTCATCCGTTATTTGGAGTGGTTTCTGTCACCTAAGGAACATCGCCTGGATAAAAAACCTTAACCAGCTGGACAAGCTGCCCTCACTAATGCATGCATTTGTGACACCTAGACTTGACTACTGCAATGCTCTCTATCTTGGGGTTAGTGGAGGAGTCCTGTATTATTTTACCATGAATGGCACCATTGAGTAAGCTCATTTTCAAGGTGGTCCTGGATGGACACAAACATTACAATACATACAATGCTTACAATGTAAAAAAATACAAAATACATCCAGATTAGGTCCTAGGTAGAACAACAATTGGTACAGAGCAATGGAAGAATATAGATGGAAATACAATGTAGCATGTCTACTTAGGTCAGATAATAATACAGGAAGGACTGTGCCCAAATGGAGGCAAATTGCAAGTGCTATGCAGGCATCGATACACAATAACAGGCATCACAAGGAGAGCCATGGAGGTCTGTAAGACAGAGGAAGGAAGGTATCAGGTTATGGATAGAAAATACATTTCTCCTGAATAAGGAGGTCTAATAGTGATTCGAAGGCATGTAGACAGATTGTGCTAGTAAGTTTCATGGAGCATTGGAGATTATTCCACAAGGCAGGGAAAGCATGGCTAATTGCAGATTCGCCATAGTGGGACACTACCCTAGGTACATCTAATAATGCGTAAGAATGTATCCTTAACGAATAGTTGCAGGGTATGCACTTAAAGAAGTCTATGATGTAAGGAAGGAGTTTATTCAGAATGGCTCAATAGGATCATAAAATGGTATTTTTCAGCCTTCTATTGGAAAGCAAGGGCCAGCCAAGTTGAGCGTATAGAGCACAATGGTGGGTTCTGAAGGGGGCATTAGTAATGAACCTTAAGTCTCTAGGGTAGAGTATGTCCAATTTAATAACGGCTGATTTAGAGCAATGGCTGTAAATGAAGTCTGCGCAGTCGATCATGGGAAGGAAAGTGGTCTGGACCAGCCTCCTTTTTGCTTCATAGGTAAGAAGGTGCTTGATTCTAAAGAAGAGGCCTAGTGTCTCTTTTTTAGCTTCTTGGAGAGTGCCTCGATATGTACTATGAATGATAACTGGCAATCTAGACAGAAACCCAGATATTTAAATTTGTCCCCAGATCAAGATATTTACCTAGAGGGTCACTATCTGGAAGGGGGGCAGGGAGTGGAAATGCTTATGGCTTAGGCATAGGGGGAAAAAGCATAAGCTTTGTTCATTTTGCATTTAACAACAACTTGATTTGGAAAAGTCTGTGTTGGAGCTGGTTGAAGTCGTGTTGCAGGTCTGCACAGGCAAGATCGAGGGAGAGCCTGGAGAAGTATAAAACTGTCATCAGCAAAGAGATGCACATTAGCCTTACTAACTTTAGTGCTGATGTTATTTATATAAATTACAAATAGTAAGGGTCCAAGTACGGAGAATGTAGTGGCCAGGTTACTGACTGGCCTTCCAAGGTCATGTCATGTGACTCCTGTACTGTATGACTTGCACTGGCTGCCAGTGAAGAGGAGAATTTCCTTCAAGGTGGGTCTTCTCACCTATAAAGCCCTATGTGGCTGGCTTCATAAATGGTAGAGTAATCCACAACAATGTAAAGCACCTTCTCAATCTAATTATGTACAAGCAAAGTGCAAAAGCTTCATCTTTCACTATATTTATGGAAGCAGAGAAGGCCTTTGACCGGGTGGACTGGTGATATCTGCACAGAAGTCTGGAAGAAATGGGGTTCAGAATGGAGTTTAGATCTAGTGTCAATGAGCTATACACTTCCCCCCAAGCCACAGTGTGAGTTAATGGCATTACCTCAGATAGATTCCACCTGAACAGAGGGTACCCAGCAGGGATACCCCCTGTCCCAACTACTGTTCGCACTGTGTCCCAACTACCGTTAGCACTGTGCATTGAACTGCTGGCTATAGCAATTTGGAACAAAACAAGATAGATGGTATAGCAATTGGGAACCAAACCCAAAAATTTCTCATTATGTGGATGACTCCCTCTTGTTTCTGACATCTCCGCAAACCTCACTGCCAGAGCTCTTTCTCGAACTTGAATGTTATGGCCAAATTTCGGGTTGCAAAATCAATGTAGACAAATCAGAGGCCATAAGATTCGGTGGCCCTTTCCAAGGGGGAGAACTGCAGGGCTTCCCTTTCAGATGAGCACCATACAATACCATGTGATACCATGGAGATAAAATATTCTTGAATATTAAATCCCTCATTAAATTGAACTATGAGAAGTTATGGGCAGAGATTATGGCCGACATCCTGAGATGGGGATTACTCCCCTTCTCATTGGGAGGGAAAATTGATGCTATCAAAATGAACATACTACCTATATTTCTGTTTCTTTTTCAGGTCCTCCCCATCAACATACCAGAATGATCTTGGATGATTATAAACAAGGCCCTCCTTGTCTTTGTGTGGGGCAGAGGCAGGAGAATAATGCTCCAATCAACATTTGACCAGCCTCAGGGGTCTGGAGGGCTGGTCTTATTGGCTCTCAAAGTATTTTACCTGGCCACCCAAATAGCTCCTATTGCAACCTGGGTTAAGCAGAGGGATGACACTGGATGGCAGGATGTATACCATTGCCACAGCAATGGAAATACCGCAAAGACCATTACAGCAACAAAATCGGCAGTTCGTTGTAACGGTCCGCAGAATTGTCGACACTGCTTTCTCCTGGGATTTCACCCCTTCCCCAAAACAACTCTGACTAGCAGTTGATAATCTATAATGCGGGGGGTGAGGGGAACAGAGGCGCCGGTGGGGGGCAAAGCCCCCCACAAAAAAACACTTGCTTCCCCTGATGGCACAATGCTGACTGTTGACATTGTGCGATCGCTGTAATGCCGATTCACAAAATTCCTGTTGGTGCAGCTCGGTGGAACCATGGCAGGAAATAGAGGCACAACAGGTGAAGTATATTCCCCTCTTCACTCCCCCACATGCACCAATGACTGTAAAGGTGTGGAAAGACTTGGTCAACCCATGGTCCAGACATACTCTGAGAATGTGGGTTAAGGTCCATAGGATTACCCTGATGCCAGAAGGGATACGCCCCCTAACATCCATAATAGGTGACCCGAACTTTCCACTTGCTAGAGCCGACCCTGATTTCACTAGATGGAACTAACTCTCCCTGGCACTTTATAGATCCCTCATCACTAACATTATGTTCCACGCTTTTGCAGACCTCCAAACAAAGTATTCTCTATATAGGTCAGATTTCCATAGATATCTCCAAATTAGGCACTATCTGACAACTAACAAGTTAATGACTAAAATTGGTAGACAGCTGACCCCATTAAAGAATTTCTTATATTGGGTGGTCAAACTGGTGATGAGAGGTAGGCTGGTGGTGGGCCATACAAGATCATACAAAGAAACAGGGATCAAATGCTGGGGATTCTCAGGGCTAAATGGGAGAATTTCTCGGGGATACTGTAGCAGAAGGAAAATGGAAATGGACATGTGAGGGGGTAGGAGAACTACGGCTTTGCCCGGGTGTAGAGAATTTAAATGGAAGTGCATATCCTGTTTTTTTCATACCCCCTCCATAACCAAACATTTCAAAGTGAGGAATTCAGACCTATGTTGGAGATGCTGTGGACAGGTTGGAACACATTTCCATATCTTCTGGGCTTGACCCAAAATTCTTGAGTTTTGGACAAGGATACACAAGCATACACTTTGATTTGTTGGGGGATCAGATTCAGTTTGACTTCAATACCATGTTTTGGGGAATGGGCACACCCACCCTACGGGACCATAAAAAACACGCCCTCATCTGCATTCTGTGCCTGGCAGCACAAAAAGAGACAACAGTCAACTGGCTGCAAGGGAACACTCACTTATTTGAAGAATGGACAGTAAGAGTTGCAAACATCAAAAGAATGGAGGAACTTACAGCCACCCTCAGGCTCACAGTAAACAAGCACCAGGAGATATGAAGTAAATGGGATCTCTCCACAAACGCAGACCCAGGGGGGCCAAGTGAAGAGCACACATAACTCATAGAGTAGGTATCCTGAGGAACCGGAGACTTGACTAAGAGACTGGGAGCTGGGGTCGATGGGAGTGCCTGCAGCCCCTCCCTTGTCTACTAACACTTGGGCCCTACATAATAGGGGCCCAAGAGTAACACAAGCACTGATGCTCCTAAGAGTTAAGAAATTAAGTATGGCAGAACCCTTAAGTGGCACAATTTAAGTTGTTTTGGGATTCCCAGTTATAGAGGAAATTATAATTATTTTTTATTCTTTAATAGCCCTCTAGTAGTTCAAAGCAATAGAAAGACGACACCGTTTTACAATCACTGTATGCTATATACAAGGCCCCTACTTTTCTGTGGCACATTGGAACCAAGTTTTGTGGCAGGATTACCATTTGCCGCAGAACTTTGGCTGCAGTGGTTTGTAATTTCTGTGGAAGTTCTGCAGCATTAACAAACTACCACATCACAGTGTCAGCTTGTCATCCTGACTTCACGTCCATGGCAATGATTATAGCAAACAGGATGGGGGAAAGCACAGTAACACTAGTTCAAAAAATAACAGACTTATAGAAATAATTTTATGCTTAAAAAAGCAAAAACAATATCTATCCCTTAAGGTCCTAGCCTACTGCATAAATGAAATATGTAGCAGGGATCCTATGTGATAAGATATTTCTATACTCATGCCGTTTGTACCACTCATGACGTCCCCACTGTGTATCACTTATATATTTATATGCAATCTGCAACATACATACAAAAATGTGTGTGTGTGTGAGTATATATATATATATATATATATATATATAAAGTATATATATAGTGAGAGAGATACTGTATATGTATGTGTGTGTATATATATATATATATATATTTATATATATATTTTTTTTAATTTCCATGAAATTGTATCCTCATTCATACAGGTCCCTTTGGAAATGGAATAACAGAATAGAGGAGGTATTGCAAAACTAATTTTTTGTGCCAACCTGCTTCCTCTGACACACTACATAACACCATCAGGCCATGACATGCATGTGAACCCATTGTAAGATAAAGCTCTCCAGCCCATCACAATGTGTCCCCCGCATGACAGAACACTGTGCCATATCTTTCCAGGCTCATAGCAGTGATGTGTTCTCTCAATCCTTGTGCTGCACAGCCAGCTCCCTGACCTCATCTCTGAACCTGAGTTGCCAGCATGGGAACACAACATGCTACCCTCTGGCCCAGTAGCTGGACCTGTGCACAATGTTTCTCCATAACTTTTAGGTGATTCTATCAACCAATGACTATATGTAATCAATAACCCTGGCAAAAATGTATACTGCGTAATTATTTATTTAACAGGTCTATTCTTTCAGCAGCTCTGCACATTATTATATTCCACTTTTCTGGGCATAATTACTTTATTTTTCTTAAAAATGACAGGTTAATTAATTTTACCAGTTATTCATTTCAGATGGCAACTCTATACCTTAAAGGCAAAAATACATTTGTACAAAGTAAGGTATGGACTTAACAGGTCTATGCAATTGTCAAGGTTTTGTTTAAGTTGGCCCTAGTGTAATAACGTAAGACTGAAAATTGTATTAAGCTGTAGTGCAAGTTGAGCAAATGTCACCATGCCTGATGTGCTGTGCCACTGCCTCTGGCAGTGAGAGCTGTGGTAGATAAGTGACTATTCATTTCTGTGGCAGAATGCAGCCATTTCATTAGCTAATGTATGATGTGATAGCACTGATAACTTCACATACTGAGCATAGAGGGGTTTTGGATATAAAAAGAGGGGAAAGGAACCAGGTTCTATGGATAAATGGAAATATTAATAAAGAAGTACCAAGAACAGTGAATTCTGTGACACTGCAGATGTTCTGCAGTAGGTTGCAAGGTCAGTGCAGCCTCAGAATTCTAGGGGCCTTGGCTATATAGGCCAGATAAAGTGGGATGTTTTTTTCATTAGTGACTGCAATATTTATTTTTTTAATCATTTGTTTACCTCCTCTGCTTCCTCCAGTGGACCCCTTTGGACCACCCTCCCAGCCCTGTCACCTGGCTCCTCCAGGACATATCTTCACTGCTATCCTCTGCCACAGGACCCACGGTTGTGCCTAACCACCAGTGCTGCACCTGCAAGGGGTCAGTCACTCATCCTACCACATGGAGGGTTTTTTCCTCTAATTTTCTCCCCGGGTCCCACAGGGCATGCAATGGGCATGATGTCCAAGCTCCACCTCTGCAGAGATGACCCCAGTGCCCTGAATGAGGGATCCCTCCCTGCATTGTGGCATGCATGTGCTGCCACCCAGCCACCACTGGGCAGCAGGCAAGCAGCACACCACAGCATCCCCCCCAAGAGGAAGGAGAGCTATCCTGGGACACTCCATCCTTCCTCTCCCAGCTGGCCCCTGAGTGACCCGAGTCCATTCCTGACCCTGGGTCTCCGGTGTAGCATGATGTGATGCCCAGCACCTCAACCCTCAACACCACCAGCCCAGAAAGTGACTGCAATATTTAACCACCCTCTTGCACAGGAGTGAGATAAGATGAAGGCATAATGTGTATAGTCACTCTTATGTGTTCTTGCTATATAGTGTATGCTGTTATCCACAATAAAAGTGAGTTAAAAAGCAAAAATCCATATGCAGTCTGGGTCCAAGTTACCTGCCTGATCTCCAGACTCCATGACACCCTCAGCGCTCTCTCCCCTCTGCCAAGGATGGCCTTCTGTCAATTCCCAGGGCTCAGCTAAAAACATCCAGCAACCACACCTTTGTGTTGCCCATGCCAACCCTGTGGAATTCACTTCTAGGTCTTTGAGGGAGGCCCCCTTGCTGGAGGCTTTTAAGTGGAGCCTGACAGCACACCTCTTTAAGTAGGCTTTTGGGATCTCTCCTATATAATTGACCTTTTACTCTATTGTTATTGGTAATGTTTAGTTTTGATTTGCAATCTCTTTTATTTTATTGGTATTTTTGTATATTGTAAAGTATCCTGAGCATCAGGGATAGGGCACTTATAAATAAAATGTTACTTACTTACTTAACTTACTTACTGTTCAGTCTGCCAGAGTACCCTACTTAGCCCCGGAACCTACTATTCCTTAGGGGACCTTGCCCTCCCCATTTTCCCCCCATTCTCCTCCCCTTTTCTGATGCCCTGAGCAACAACTATACTCTTCTTTCTGTCCCAGCCTTGCTTAAAACCACTAATAGATTTTGCACCCACCACCTCTGCTGACAGCCTATTCCATGAATCCACCTCACTTTCTGTAAAATAGTTCTTCCTCATGTCTCTCCCAAACTCCCTCCTGTTTGTGACCACTCATGACCATGTAACTGTGAGCTAAACATAGAAACATAGAATTTGACGGCAGATAAGGACCGCTTGGCCCACCTAGTCTGACCATTTTCCTACCTAACAGATAAGCTGCAGGTCCTAGTTAACCAGCAGCTTACTTCCTCCTACCCCCCCCACTAGGACTGCCTTATGCTTGTCCCATGCATTCTTGAAGTCCCCCACTGTTCTTGACTCCACAACCTCCTCAGGGAGGCTATTCCATGCATCCACAACCCTCTCAGTGAAAAAATACCTCCTCACATTACCTCTGAGCTATTATTCAAATTAAATAGCTCCCCACAGTTCACCTTGTTAATTCCTTTTAGGAATTTGGGAGGTCTCTATCATATCCCTCCTCTCCGTTCTAGTCTCCAGCAAGTACATGTTCAGTGCCTTGAGATGCTCCTCATAGGACTGCTCTGCTGGCCCTGAATCATTTCTGATACCCTGTGCTGCACCATCTCCAGCCTATCCCTAACCTTCCTGAGGTGAGGACTCCAGAACTGGGTGCAGTACTCCCAGTGTGGCCTCAGCAAGAATCTATACAGCAGAAGTATCACCTGTCTTTCTCTGCCATCAGTACTCCACCCAATACATCCAAACATTCTACATGCCTTGCTGTAAGCCTTGTTGCACTGACTCAGTTGCTTAAACAAGTCTTTGACAGTAGTTTTTTTTCATTAAAAATTTGTTAGCACAGCCGTGAGCATGCAATCATTTCTTTCAGGAGCCAAGCAGTTAATGGAGCGATTGTGGTGCTATTGAAGTGCACATGCACTACCAAGATTGCCCAAATCCTCTTGTTACTGGTAGGAACTATGTGTCTTGTTGTTGACAAACCCCTCCTCATCCTGACAGTATCACTGCCAGTTCTTTGAAGTTATTTTTTTTTTAACTTTAAAATGTGTTAACATGGCTGTAAGCATGAGATCATTCTTTTCAGGTCCCAAGCAGTTTGTGGAGCGAGTGAAGCACTACTGAAATGCACATATGCTAGCGCAATCATGCTGATGAGTGGGGGGGGGGGGAGCCGAGGAGAGAAACAGCTTCATTTTATGTTTTTTTTTGTGTTTTAATTGTGAATTATTTTGGGGGCAGACAAGACGTGTCATGGTTGGTATGTCTGGCCAGAAGATTAAGGGTAAAAAAAAGAGAAAATGTTGGGAATTGACAGGCATGTGAGTAGTGATTCTAACATGCTGTCTTCATGTTAAAAGGCCATGTGTTTGCCTGGACTTACTACAGTTATGTTATGCTCAGATAACATCACTGGTCCAGGCACACACTGACCAATCAGAATAATGGAAACGTTCTTGCCATTATATAATGGAAGGTATCTAACATGGTACCACTCCACAAGACTGGAGACAGAGAGGACCAAGGAAACTACAGGTCAGTAAGCCTGACCGTGATAGTTGAAAAGCTGCTGGAAACCATTACAGAGGAGTACCTTGTGGAATTCCTGGAGATTAACAGACTACAGGACAAAAGACAGCATATGTTTTGAGTAGGCAGGTCATACCAGGCTAACTTTATTGACTTTTTTGACTGGGTTACAAAGACAGTGGATGGGGCAGGCAGTTAGTGTGCTATACTCGAACACCAGCAAGGCCTTTGACTCTGTGCCACATAGAAAGCTAGTCAATAAACTGAAGAACCTAGGGGTGAGTAACAAACTCACCAGATCAACAGAGAACTGGTTGGGGGGGAAGGAGCAGGACTCAGCAGGTGGTAGTTAACATGGAACTCTGAATCAGGAAGTTACCAGTGGTGGGGGCGGGGAACAAGGAACGTTCCTTAATCGGGTCTTGTTTAACATATTTATATATGACACAGCAGAGAAAGGTTTGTGTCTTTGCTAATGACGCCAACATCTGTGGGAGGGTGAACACAGAGAAAGGAATAAGGGATATGAAAAGGGATCTAGAAAGGCAGGAAAAGTGGTCTTTGGTGAGGTGGCTTAAATTCAATAACAAGAAATGTAAGGGTACATATATCGGTAGGAAAAACCATAGAACTGACTATTGGATAGGGGAGTGAGGATGGCTGACACTACTGAAGAAAGGAAATTAAGTCCACTGATAAAAGCAAGATGTGGGAAAGCCAGCAGAATGCTTGGTAGAGATGTACAAAGCTGACAATGTTCTCTTCATGAATTCATTTGTGAAGTTTGCCAAATTTACAAAGTGCTAACTTTGTAATGTTTTTGGCAGGCATAGTGGCACATTTTCAGGCAAAGTCATGCAAATTCATTGGTGAAGTTGCAACTTTGACATGTCTTCACATGACTTCACTTGAAAAAAGTGTAATTTCCCAATGAAAACTCAATGCAAAGTGATGAAGTGGGCAATTTGTGAAGTTATTCTCAAAGACAAATTTCGCAAGTTTGCTGGTGAAGTAAAACTTTGCAACATCTCTAATGCTTGGATGTATATAATGTCACCTGTCAGGATGACATGCAATATCACTGTTTCAGCTAGTGATGTCTTGCGGCATACTGCACAGTCAGTGACATTTCGACAGTACGGTCCCCTACAGCGACAAGAGTGCCATGTCACTGTAGGGAACCCTCTGGAACCCAGCACTGTCTATGGGGGGTTCTGCACTCCCCCTATGCCCCCCAAAGAAAACATTTGTTTTAATATGAAACCGGCAGCTGACTACAAAATGCGGTCGACCTGCTGGTTTTGCTGTCTGGTCATTCGACACAAATTTTGTCGACGACCAGTGGTAGATACATGTCTTGCATAATACTGCAGTTACCAATTTAATGCAATGTAATTACTTCAATTTATAATGCAGAGCACTTTATCCTGGCTGATGACATTGTACGCCAGGCGTTCACCTGAGAAGGATGGAGATCATACTTCTCTACGGGTACATGGTGATTTTGCATGTGGGGTATTGTACCCAGGTCTAAAGTCCCCACCTCAGGAGGGAGAATAGAGACACTGTGAAATAAAACTTTGCCGGCAAATTTCACATGAAGAGCTGAAAATTCACACATCACAAAATTTGTGAAGTTCAGGCTGGTCACCCAGAATCCACTTTGTGGACTTTGCACATCTCTAGTTTGATATGAGAGGATGCAAGAAGTAAGTGCATCACATTGTTTCATATGTGACCTGGGTAAAATAATAGCTGAAAGGGTATATCAGTAGGTTAGGAATTATACATTCACAACTCAGCATTAGATAGCATCTACAGAAATAATGCACTTACAAGTGTAAAGTACCAAAGGAGGAGGGTTACTAGTGTGAATGGTATTATGAATAGAAATGAGTATTAATGCAACTTTCACCTTTAATGTGCGGCAGGGAGCAGTACTATTCTGAATAAACTGTTGTACTGGCATAAGATGGAACAAAATGGAGGTAGTAGCCACAATGTAGCACAGAATATCAACACATGCTAAACTCAACAGAGAGAGAATGATGTTGAATATCAGACAACCAAAAGTGTAAATAAATAACTATTAAATACAACAGACTTTACTTGATTGGATAATGAGTTAAAACGGGGGGTCATCAGCATGACCTCGAGCACCTTAGTACTTTTAATCAAAATAGAGGCAGACTAGCAGGGATGTCACCGGTCCACAGGTGAGGACACACTAACCAGGAAGTATAAATACAGCACAAGTAACCATATCCTCTTGCTGCATGCCTGAGGAGAAAAAAAAGCTACATGAATGAGTAGTGAATCTTTTTCTTGTTTAGTATAAATTCTGCTCAGTAGGAACTGAGAAAAATGAAGGGTTAACATGTAAATGTAGCAAATGAAATGCTCTTTTTGTATTAGTACGCAGCAGCTGAAAGAACTGAAAAGAGAAAGGTAGAATCCCTAATCAGCAGAAGTACAGTAACTGCGTTTACAAGCAAAGTGAAAAGAGATGTTAATGACCAGACAATGAGAGCATGCAGACAAGTAGCATATGCTATAAAATGGGTTACTATTAATGGTATAAAAGTGCACATACTGTGATACAGAAGGATTTCTCCATGTAAGGTGTGGAAGGAGTTGTTTGAAGTTTGTAAAATGTATATTGAGAGACTTACTACAATGATGCTCTGAAATAATGAATAAAGCAAAGTAGCAGATAACATTTACATAAATGAATGCCAGCTAATCCTAACAGACCCCAGACTGGTGTGACCTGCATGGCCATTTACCAATGTCCTTAGCCTTGCAATTATGGGCATGGGTGCAGGCACACATGGAGGTTTTGCCTTCTAAGTATCATTGAGAAACGTGCTTTAGTTGTATCATACAAAACTTGCAGGCAAAATTCCATGCTGCACCCGCAAATTCGCACAATCCGTGGGTCGGGAATTATGCAAAAGTCGCTCCGCAGATTACGTGAAATTCATAAATTAATTTGCAGAGCAAATTTTCTGGACTTCGCACATCTCTAAAGGAAAGGGATCACTGTAAGCTGGTGTAGAAAATGGCTATGAAAATGAAACAGGGGCAGCAGAGTAGGGTGTATGAGTGAAGGTTAGAGAACCTGAATATGTGCTCTCTCAGGGACAGAAGGGAAAGGAGAGACGTGATTGAGACCTACAAATTCTTGAGGACTATCAATGGAGTAAGGTTGCAGGAACTACTCATGAAAAATAAAAACACAGTAACCAGGGGACATGAGTCGAGAATGGTGGGGGGATTCATAAAGGGTGTTAGGAAGTACTTTTTCATGGAGAGGTTGCTGAACACCCGTAATAGTCCACCAAAGCTGCTGGTGGAAGCCAAATCAGTAAATGATTTCAAACACTGATGAATTAGGCACATGGGGATAGTAAGACCTAAGATATGGTTGGGTCACTGGGGCACGGGAAGGCAAGAGGCCCAGTAACTGTGGTCCACCATCAGGTCAGACAGGGAGTTAGGCTGGAAATGGGCAGACTGGAAAGACTAATGAGTCTTTATCTGCCATTAGACTCTGTGTATCTATGTATAGTATGAAGTAGTTTGCCTCTTAACCTGTGCTTCAGGGACAGTCACACAATGTTATATAGCACATTGTTAACTTACCTCAATGGAAAGGCAAAATGTTCATGCCTATAACCATTGTCACATTGTTTCTCACAATGCTGTGTTGTAATTCATAAGTTGTACTGTAATTTATTGCATATATTACTATACTTTATATTGTATACTTTTTGTGTGGTCTATGCACTAAGACTATGTGCTGCAAATACATGGTACATAGGCTTCCTTAAGTCTAATGTATTTATTTATTTATCATCTTAGAGTAACACCTTTGAGATAGAAGTTCATTTACAAAGGTTCCACATCATGACATGTACAGTTACAGGTTAGGATAGACCATTTTTGAATTAACAGTAGAAAACAACATATAATGAACATTATATGTATATGTAGGTATATATATATATATATACTGTACACTGAAGGGAGCAGTCAGAGGTTGACTTTCTCAAGAGGCAGTCAAAGGGGGAGCGAGGTGAATAGATAGGTAGGGAGCATGCGGGGGTGGTTGGGAGCATTGAGGCAAGGATAGGGTGGAGAGAGACAGACAGGCAGATATGACAGTAGGGGGAACAGGGAGTGGAGAGTAGATTGGGTGGGTAGGGAAATTAGGGTTGGCAGTTACTATTATTTAGCACAGTGAGGTGTTAGAGGAGTTTTCTCTTAAATAGTTCAAGCTTTTGGCTCAGAAACTATATCAGTAGGGAGATCACTGATCCAACAGGGTGCTTTGCAGGCAAAGGAGCATTGAGCGAGTGTTCTGTGGTGGAAGGGGACATGTAGAGCATTTCTAACCATTCCTCTTGTTCGGTGACAGTTGATTGTGGGTTTAAGGGGATTTTGGATGGCTGTAGGGGTTAGTCCAAGGACAGTTTTTTTTTTCCATAGGAGGCATGCCTGGTACTTCAACCTGCCCAGGAGGTTTAGCCACTTGGTCTGGGCATATAGATCATGTGTGGGTTAGCCTATGCACACCTAGGACTAGTCTATAGGATTTATTTAATGCCATTCTGACCCTTTAAAGGGCAGAGTCTGTGGCTGTGCCATACACCACTAGCCCATAATCAATGACAGAAAGGACAGAGCGTTTGACAACAAGCAACAGTGCCTCAGTGGTTATACTGTGTCAGTGTCTATAGATCAGACTGATTCTGCTATTGAGAACCATTACATTTTCAATGTGATAGGCAAAGGATAGGGGTCTATGAAGTATAATGCCTAGATACTTAAAAGTATTCACCTGGTCAAGTGGAACTTCCTTGTTGTTAAGTATTGTCAGCTGATAGGATTTGTATTTACTGTGGGGGTTCGCGAACAGCATAGCTTTGTATTTTTTATAGTTCAGAAGGAGTTTGTTTTTGGAAAATCATTCCTCAATAATGGCAAAGCTATTTTGGAGTTGAGTTTCAAGTAGGTTTGGGCGTGGATTATTGGAAAAGATGACCGCTTCATCCACATAAAGTAGGATTTTTTTGGTGCAAACTAGAGGAAGATGGTTGAGGAACAGACTGAACAAGAGGGGACCCAAAATGGAACCTTGTGGCACACCCATCTTAACATGCCTATTTTTGGAGAGGGTATCATTAATTTTTACTTGTGTTCTGTTGGAAAGGTAGCTTTTGAGCTACCCAGCAGTTTCCCGTGAGATCCCAGTGGCACGGAGTTTACTGAGCAGAATGTTGTGATTGACGGTGTCAAAAGCCTTTGTCACACATCTGGAGCCCCGTGAATCCTCATTGCATTCATGGAATGGATGTGGAACTCTTCTGCATCTGATTCCCTTTTTGTCCATGGTTGAGGGGTCACTGTGCTGCACAACTGCAAGAATCTCTAGAAATCCACTTTATACAGACCATAGCTGGTTTGAAGCCCTCATAAGGAGTTCAGGATAGTGCTGCTGTGGAGGAGGAGGAGGAGGAGATCCAACAACATGTGAATGCCTTCAGTTTTTCAAAGACCCCAGTCTAGGCAAGTCCTCCCACTCTGATACTTTGGTTGACCCAAACGGGGTTATGCAAAGGGTGCTCCATGTCCAAGCCCAGCCATTTGAATCAGATTTCAGTTCTGCATCTAAAAAGGGTTTTTCAGAATTCAGATGTTTGGCCCTGAATATTGAAATTTCATATTCAAAGTAAATGCTTAGAATTAGATTACCCTGATTCCATTCACTGAAATCTGAGCAACCCTGATATATTTAGTGCTGGTGAAAGGTGAGGCACTGACAATGCTGGAGACCAAAGCCCTCTGTTTGCATACTGAAGCAAGGACAGTGCAGCCTTCCACATACTTTAATGGATTTAGAACTGGTGAACGTTGGAGTGTGAAATGAAAAATTCCACCTGCAGAATTCAGACAAATTTGCCATTCCACTTCTGAAATGTTCCACGGAATAATTTTGAAAAATTCTGTGAAATTCCACCTGGAAGTGAACTGGGGATTTTTTTTTCTGTAAGAAGCAGATGGTTTCACTAGCTTTAGTGTAATCTCCAAATTGTTTTCGATAGATGTTTCTCACCTATTGAATAGGTATCAAAATAAACTGCAGGATTTTGTCATTTTTCCACAGAAAATGGGGTATAATTTCACAGATTCTACATGACCAGAGTTTTGAGGCATTCCTGGAAAAATTACAAAATTCTGCAACATTCTGACAGAAGCAGAATATTGCATAGCCAGTTTTAGGCACCAGTGAACCCTGCAGTTGCTGGTGGACCCCTGTTTTATGGGGCCCCCCGACCAGAGCAGTTTACCTTATTAATTTGTCTTTTTTATTTTATTATTTTCTTAAAACAGCAATAAAGGGCTGTGCAGTTCATTCTGATTTGGCATCATGATGTCATGAAATGCCTTATCAAGCTATGGCCCAGTAACTGAGATGTGGATGGGTAGCAATGGATGGGATGGAAGGACAAGGACTAACACTGCTGCCTCCCCTAAACAATTTAAATATACCACTGATTTTACTGAAAATAAAATAATAAAATAGTGCACATGTGGGTTACAATCAAACAAACTGGGTGACTGAGAGCCAATTGGGGGGGGCCTCATGACTTTACTAATCCTGCTGGGGGCCTCCAACACCCTAATGCCCTCCCTGGAATTTTGCAGTTCTATCCAGCACTGACAGTACTGGAGCACTGAAGTCCTGTTTCATCCATAGGCCAGGTATAGTGAAGCACACTGAAGGCTTCACCAACCCTGTGATGAATTCAGTGCTGGTAAAAAGTAAAAGATTGACAGGTACTGTTGAGCTGTTAATTCACAGGCCAGGTTTCTGTGAGTGGCAGATACAGTGCAGGCTTTTAGCCTAAAAAGGTAAAAAGCTAAAGATCTAGAAGACCTTGGGGTAGCAGAACAGATAGTAAAGTGGGTACGGAGTTGGCTGAGGGACAAAAAACAAAGGGTGGTATTGTAGTAAATGGGGTGAAATCTAATGGGAGGCAGGTCACTAGTGGGGTGCCTCAGGGGTCGGTCCTGGGGCCAGTTCTCCTCAACGTATTCATTAGTGACATCAGCTAGAGCATAAATGGCAACATCACCCTGTTTGTGGATGACATGAAACTCAGTGGAAGAGTGGATAGTAAAGATGGAGTCAGACAACTGCAGGAGGACCTTAAGAAGTTGGAAAGGTGGTCACAAATATGACAATTAAACTTCAATGCTAAGAAGTGTAAGGTGATGCACCTGGGTAGGGCCAACCCCAAGGAAGAATACTGGCTAAACAGAGTCTAGCTGAGCTCCTTTGCTGAGGAACGTGATCTGGGAGTCATCATTAGGGATGGCCTCAAGCAGCAAAGTCAGTGCAATAAAGGCTGATAGCAGGGCTAGCAGGGTGTTAGGATGCATTGACAGGGGTATAGGCAGCAGGGACAGGGAAGTGATACTACCTCTTTATCAGTCATTAGTGAGGCCTCATCTGGAGTACTGTGTACAATTCTGGAGGCCTCACCTTAGAAAGGATATTGATAGATTGGAAGTGGACCAGAGAAGGGCAACACAAATTATACATGGCCTTCAGGAAATTACCTAAGAAGAGAGGATTGGGGCTCTGAAATTGTACTTGCTAGATACTAGGAGGGAGAGGGGGATATGACTGAGACCTTCAAGTTCCTTAAAGGCATCAATAAGGTGCCTGAAACACAGCTTTTTACCAGGAACATCAATTCTACCACAAGAGGATACGAGTGGAAATTGAAGGGTGGAGTGTTCAAGAGGGACATCAGAAAGTCTTACTTCTCAGAGAGGGTGGTGGAACCTTGGAATAGATTACCTCCAGATATGGTGGCTGCAAAGTCAGTATCAAGCTTTAAGCATGGGTGGGACAAGTATCGGGAACAAACACATGGCACTTGCAAGGGCTAGGCTGGGTGTCTAAGAGGACAGAACACCGGTGCACAATAGGTCCCAGGATACCTCACTTGGGCAGACTCGATGGACCACAGGTCCCCTTCTGCCATCATCTTCTATGTTTCCCCATACTGTGAATGATATAGTGCTAGTGTGAAGTAAGGGGCTGACTGGTGACTAAAGAACTCTGTTTGTTAGATACAGTACATGAGGTTTGGTGGGGCAGCAGGTAACAAGTCCAGCCTCCTCCAAGCACTACCTAAGAAGCATGCTCTAACTTACTCCTAACTCACACGTCTTGCTGGCTTCTGTGCTGGCTGGGTCTGTGCTTGGTCCTGCTGCAAGGGTCCCCTGACCCTCTCCTACTGACATCTGCTTTTGCAGTGGTTACCTGTCTTTTTTTTTTCCTTGCTACATTTTTTTTTCCTTTGTGGGGTTTATTCCCTCTGTCCCTCTGCTGCCCTGATGTCAGCTTTGGTTTGCACTTTATTTTTTGTTTCAGTTTACCCTTCACTACTGCACTCTGCCTCCATCCTGTGGTCTCATACGGTCTTCCTTTTTTGTCACATTGTATTTATTGCTTACCAGCTTGCTGCTTGTTCTCCTTCCGGTTGTGCTCCTTTTGCTTCAAACTTTCCTGATTTGCTTCCTTATTCCTCTTTCCTTTGATTCATTGTTTACTGCAAGTACTTCATTACTGCTTACTATACAATGGCCTTCTAAAATATTATGACCTGGTTGGTCAACTGGCATCTTTACCCCAGGTAAATCCTAGCATAACCCATAGATAAAGTGCCAGCCACTAATTTATAAGGTATTAAATAGGGATAGGAGGGGACTAAAATGTCCGACCCACAAGACTACCCAAGAGTACCTCTAAACCACCCTAAAAATACCCTGATGAAAATTGAGTAGCTGGATAAGATTGAATAGTAACTACTCAACCCATTCTACTACTGGATTATCCGACCCAGATCATAACTGAGAAAAAATCTTTCCCTGGTGGTCTAACAGACCCCACTCCCTACCACCAATCTGCCCATAATTTATTTTATTAACACTTTCCCTGGTGGTCTAGTAGGCCCCCCTCCCTATCCCCAATCTGCTGTAAATATTTCCTTTCTCTGGTGGTCTAGCAGTCCCCCCCCCCACTGTCCTCCACCTGCCACATTAAAAAAAATATCACTTTCCCTGGAGGTCTAGCAAACTCCCCTCCCTATCCCTGATACGCCCCTATTAAAAGAAATATCACTTTCCCTGGTAGTCTAGGGGACCCCCCTACATACCCCCAATCTCCTGTAATTATTTACTTTCCCTGGTGATCTAGTGGACCCCCCATCCCAGATCTGCCATAATTATTTACTTTCCTTGGTGGTCTAGAGGACCCCCACCCCAGCAGGCAGTGCCCCACCACCCCGATCCCCCTATCCCATTTCTGAGCCAGGACTGGCACAGCCCTCTGCTCTGCACCATGGCCAACCCCAGCTGTTCTTGTTAATGAATGAGTGCATCTTGACTTGAGCAAGTACATGCTCATTCATTGATCTGAGGTGACAGCTCAGTCAGCAGCCAGCCATGGAGCCATGGTGGAGAGCGAGGGAGCTGTCTTGGTCGCTGGGGTGGGGTCACAATAGGTGGGGATGGGCCCAGGATGCCATTACTCCCCATCCCGGCCCTGAACCAGCAACTGGGACAGCCCCCAGCTCTCCAGCAGGGCTCCATGGCTAGCTGCCAACTGAGCTGTCAAGTCAATGAATGAGCACATACACAAGTAAAGTACACACTCATTCATTGACAAGAACAATCAGGGCCGGCCATGGTGGAGAGCAGAGTGCTGAGCCGGTCCTGGCTCTGGGATGGGACGGATTGGGGAGCGAGATGATGTGGCACTGCCTGCCTGGGTGGGAATCCACCAGACCACCAGGGAAAGTAAATAATTATGGCAGATCCGGGATAGGGAGGAGGGTCTGCTAGTTCACCAGGGAAAGAAACATTTATGGCAGATCGGGAATGGGGGGGGTCTGCTAGACCTCCAGAGAAAGTGATAATAAAATAAATTAATTAATGACAGATCTGAGACTGGGGGGTCTGCTAGACTACTAGGGAAAGTGATTTTTTTTTAATTATATGAAATGGGGCAGATCAGGGATAGGGAGGGGGTCCACAAGTGATTGTACAATCGGGTTGGGTAACCTGTCATCCATCTCAAATTTCCCTACCCGTGAATGTACTGCTAATTCGGGCAGGGTAGTACATTACCCGAAATACCCTGCCTGGCCAAATATTGCTGATACCTGATACAGCTACCCGATGGGTAGCCCATCCCTAGCGTTAAATCAATACACTTTTTTGCATTTTAAAAGCTCCAATGCCTTCTCAATCCCATGTGACAAAGCTCAGAAAAATGACTTAGTTCAACCTGCTATTTTTATTGACTTGACACAGTAACTGCATGTTTCAGAGAGGTTTAAAAGAGTATTCCTCAAATTTCCCATGGTTACTTTTACCCACAAAGCACTCAATCAAACCACTTGAGCTCATTCCTCCTGGCTGGCTTCCAATATCTGCATTGCCTGCCCTCACGCTCTGGTTGTACCCTAGGGTACATTCCATCAACCCCATGCGGTTCCACTTGTTGCCTGCTCTTCTGCCATTTATAACAGTCTCCTATCTCAGCTACTAGTGTATATTCACATGCAGCTCCCTACAACTGGTCTGATGTCCAACATACTTTATTGCTTTAAACTACTCCCATAACACTTGTGCATTGTGTCAGTACCCAATGTCCTTTATATTCTTATAAATTGTATACTGTGACAAATCTTTTGTTTATACTTCTTGTAACTTTTGTATAGAGCAAAACTGTATATTGTGTCATAACTTTTGTACATAGCAATATTGTGCACTGTGACATACCTTGTTATACTACTCACGTAACATTGTATTCTTTCCCTTGCCTTGCCCCGGGTCGCACCTGGAATCGAGCCTCGTCTCAATGTGCCTTTCCCGGTTATCCACTTTAAATAAATAAATCAATAAATATCCAGGATTCTGCCCACTAGTAAAACCAAGTTTAAAAACCCCAAACACTGCACTGTACCTCCCAACCACACAGCACAATACCTAACTGAGTTCACAGCTGGCACTGCTCTCCTGCTGTCCCAGTCCCCCAGGCGGGTGAGCAGGATCAGCAAGTAAACATGCATGGTCGCCCAATTTACCCATAGCTTGGTGGCATCATTTACACACAGCACAGTGGCCCCATTTTCCCACAGCTTCACATCCCAGGAGTTTATGTGGCTCCCTCCTCCCAGATCATGCAGCACTTCAAGTCGGCCAGCTGCTCACTCAGCCTTTGCTCCATGATCTTCCTCTGTAGTCTCAACTCATACTCCTTAATATCCTGCACCTCTGGCCACTGTGAAAAAGAATTCAGGGTGCCATATAGAATTGTGCAAACATCTTACATAGGGTTCCTGTCTCTATATTAAAAAAATGGCTTAAAGTACGTATCCTGCCACGTCTGTGTGTCTGTGTGTGTGGGGGGGTGCAGCAGAGTGCAACACTCCTTCAACAATATTGTACCTAGCAAAAGGGGATTGATGAGGTGCAGGGGAAGGATGTTAAAGTAACAATCAAGAAAAAAATTATAAATGTAACCATTTAAATAATGTTTTCAAGCCTTTTCACAGATACCATTGTATAATGGCAATAATCCACTCCAGGGTATAGGTTATACTAGGATTTGCCCCTTTAGTTGTGTTTTTTATCACTCAGCCTGCAGGCCCATGACCTACCACGTCAGCGGTGGGTAAATTACAGCATAACCCACATCCTGTCATAGTTTGCTGCTGCGGACACAGCTACGGCATTCCAGGATCCTGAAGTTTCACAGGTCAGCTGCTTCTCATTATAATCAAAACTTGGTTTGTAGTACCAGGCTTGGGAATGGACTGTTTTCTTGACCTAGACTATGTTGTTCATTAGCTCCAGAGAAATCCTGGCCCAGATTCCTGTCTTACTGTTTTTTTTTATTTTACTTTATTTTAACTACTGTTCCCATTCCTCTTGTGCTTCCCATGGCCTTATTCACCCCTAGCAGTGTAGTCTCACTCTTGAACCTAGACTGATTGCTAGTTGAGTGACTCCTGTAGTCTGCTCTCCTGCAGCTGCTCCACAGTTGCCCTGCTAACCCAAGAGGTATGGCTAGGCTCCTGTACTGCTTGATCTTGTATTATTCCAGCTGGCTGCCTATGGCTCTGTCTGATATCTACACAGTACACTTCCTTTAAAGATCACATGCAGTGGTTATCAAAACTAAAACAGGCAATACCACTCAATAAACATTGCTGTAAAAGCTATCTGTGTTCCTGTTTTTTGGTAACAAAAATTGACAATTTCATACCTTTTAGTACATTTTTGGTGTTGTCCCTTTCTCCAAGGTTGCTAGATGTTGAGTCAGTATGCGTTCAGACTACTAATTTCACTTGTGGTGTTATGCTACTGTATTTTAAGAACTTGTATTGCTACTACTAGTGTAACATTGGTAACTTGATTGCTGTTGGTCAGTGACTGCTTTAGAATAAGTTTTAGTAGGGGCCTTAGCTGTGCTAATTCCTTCTAGGGATGGATGTGTTAGTGCTGGTAAGGTAATAGTTTTAATGTGGAGTAATGAATAGCTGAGCCCAATGCAGGTCAAGGAAAAACCTGTCCATGAGAAAATAATGGACTGCCCAGTGTACAGAAACTCGCATAGTAAGGTTTCAAAACAGGGTTAGCTCTCCCACCCCCATTTACAGGCAGATGGGTTAATTGATTTAGTGGCATCCTGAGCAGTCACCTCTACTGAACATCAGGTGTGAATGAACACAACAATCTCTAGTTATGTTTAAATGTCAAACTATGCACTGCTGTAAGTGGTGCAGATCTGTTACAACAGCACACTTACCTGTGTCTAAACGCACTGTGCATAATCACAAATTGCTCCATATCCTGGGTTTGTGCTCCCTGTCTTGCAGGGAATGTGTAGTGGTGTGGCCATTTTTCTTCCTCATCTGAACACTATGCACTAGTAACATAATTGCAGGCAGCCTTCCCACGATACTTGCGATTTCCCTTCCTGTTTTCCCATGCTGCACTTCATGAAGTGAACAGAAAGTGTGCCAGAAATCAGTAAAGGGATAGCATGGTTAGTGGCATGTATAGGCATTCCTTCTTCTTTTTCTTTCAAATCTGAACCATGCGGTTACAGCAGGTACAGGATTTTAATCCCCTGCTTATTGTTTATTCTGCAAAGGGGATGATGCACAGGAAATGACATTCACAGCTGTGACTCACCATCACCACACAACCCACAACCCCCCAACCCTCCATGCCAACCTGAAAAGCAACTGCAACAACAGAAGAGGATAACATGGCTCTACAATGGTGCAGAGCTTCAGCATTTGAACGCAGGTCAGTGGGCATGCAGAGTGAATGGCTGCAGTGATGAGGAAGGTGACAGTGAAGGTAACCTGTGTTTAAATGCACCTTTCAACATCACAGTAGGACTCATACCCTTCACCACAACAGACATATTTAAGAGTCTACTGACCTTACAGCAATGTGCCATTCTGTCTGACTTCTGCACAGACTAAAGTAATTCATTAAAATCATTTTTGTGCATTACAGTCCTCAAACATGATGCAACTACAATCAAGTCAACTAACTGGCTTTCAGTTTCTTGCAATAGGCACACAATCAGAAAAAAATGAGTCTTTACGGATCTCACCAGTATGACATCTCTATGACTTTTTATTGGCTGAAAGGGAATAGCACCACAAATGACTTTACCAGGGTAGACACTTCTGATTACCACAGGGAACAGCAAGTTTAGCATCTACAGTAGCAGTGGAGTGAAACAGAGCACGCAAGTGTCTAGAAATAGTATGAAATTCTGATGTTCATATAAAACACCAGGTAGACACTGTTTTTATAATATTATTAAATGAATAATGCTGCCAGTGTAATTTCTGAAAAATTCAGCACACATGGGGCCTGATTCAAAAACCTCCAGAGAATGTCACAAGCCCCAGTTATGCAGAACACGTGGCACACGGGGTTTGTAGCATTCTCCAGCCGGTGATCGGGAATCGTAATCCCATGCACCAATTGTCACAAGTTAGACCAGGGGCTCAATTCACAAAGGGTGACTCAGGGCTTGTCCCAAGCCCTGCGAAAAACCCAGTGGTCAGCACAACTATGCCAATCACTTTGCCACAACTTGTACTCGATTCAAGAAAATTGGGTACTTTTACAACACTTTTCCTGATTTATGGCAGCTTGCGCCAAATCTGTGGTGCAAGACCCATAAAAAGGGTACCCAAGATTGCCACAAGTTAGACTAGAAAAAGCTGGTCTAACTTGTAGCAATTGGAGCATGGGACTGAGCATCTTGTTCACTGGCTGGGGAATGCCACAAGCCCCACGCAGCATATGTTTGGTGCACTTGGGACTTGTGGCAGTCTTGGGACATTTATGAATCAACCCCCAAATTTTTCTGGTCTACCTTGTGGCAATCTCATGTACCCTTTTCACAGACCTTGTGGCAAATATTTGGCACAAGCTGCCATAATATTGACATTATATTATACCATTTCTTTAGTGAGGCTATGCTGATTGTTCATTTGGGATGAGTCTGTAGCTGAGTTGGGGGTTCCTTTGGCCACACTGACCAAGCTCTGTGGCACCCATTGTAGTCACCTAGCCCTCATTCTTTGCTGAAATATTTAAAATATAGATAGCCTTCTAAAGGGAAAGCAAAATAGGCAAAGGGGAGTGAAGACTCACTAGGCAGGAACCATCTGGGCAGATTGGGTGGGCCAAGCAGTCCTTTTCTGTCAACAAATTCTATGTTTCTATGTTTCTAACCTAGGCGTTGGATCTCCAGAGGCTTCCTCCACATGGGGTTTTACCTCCCCTCCATGCCAAAGGTTACAAAAGACATTCTGCCATGCATTGGGGTTTGGATAGAATCTCCTTTGCACATCTTGCTGTCTTACGTTCCTTCCCTCTCCCCTTCTGAACTTCATGCATGTGATCCACTGCTGTGTTTTCTTTTAAGGGTTTTTTGCATTTCTTAAAGTATCTGTAACCCCTAGATGGCGCTATCCCAGGGGCTACTACCCCTGCCTGATTTGCCACTAACAGGCTGAGGGCCTGGATCCAATGGCGGGTGCCTCCACCCAGAGTCAGGGTTTGCAATAGTTAAACTAACTTGTCACAGCCCTCTGGGACACTGCAACCCCCTTTCTTCCCACTGATGGCCCCACAATATATAGAATTACCTTCACAGTATACACTTACCCCCAGGTCTGGTTCCGCACTGGGACCTCCTGTGAAATGAGATACAGTGCAACAATCACAGTACAGTACTTTAACATAGACAAATACCTCAGGCAGTATAACTTTGCTGAAACAAGCAGCTCTGATTTATTTAGGGGATATAACAAGGACAGGGAAATCAGGTTAATTAGCTTATCACTCTAATAATCTACCTATGGCTCTGTGCACAGGCCTATCCCTATCAGTTACTATCCCTGGGTACCCAAGCCCTAGTGGCTAGTCAAACCGTGGCAGCTGGTGGGGCCCTTTCACACAGAGAAAGGAGAATTAAACAGTCAGCAGTACAGTAATTCCATTTGGATTTAATGTGGCAATTCAACAGGAGTGACCTGAATTAGTACTCACGACCTCCAAATAAGATAGGGTCCTTCAATGTCAGCAGGGCTCACTTGAGGTATACAAACCTCTTCACACATCCATATAAAGAAAGCACTATACCAGGCAGGCTGCATCTGTATCCCGATGTAATTACTGCACAATGACCCAGGAGAACACACAGCAGATTCAGTTCCTGACAGACCGAGTGTAATTTCAGCAATTCCTCCAGTCTTCTACAGGGTGAGCCTGGTTTCTACTCTTCAGAGAGTCCTTTGATTCTTTTCACAGGACGGATTCAGTCCTAACAAGCTGCAGACGGACTCTGGGCCTTACACGTTTTTGACTAAAACTGCACACTGAAAAGTACAGAGCTCCTTCCTTCTTCCTGCCAAGCTCAACTGAAACTCAACCGACAAAAAACGGGCCTTCCTTTGAGTTCCTCCCAGTTCTTGACTGGATTGGCTGTCACTCACAATAGACTGCTGCTGTTGGTCCAAAAAGGCACTGAAGTCTAAACTACATCTCCCAGAGTCACTGCCCATACAATCCTCTTGTGGCTGGCTCAGATATGAAGTCAAGTTCTGATTCGTCCAAGGCACCATTTTAGAGCTAGCTTACACACTGATTGGTCCAGTTCAGCAGTTCAAAACTAGAATGGGAACTAGCAGACACAGTTCTGACTGCAAAGAAAGCAGGTTAGACAAACTGTAATTTCATTATTACTCTAAATAATTTCTGGTAAACAGTTACATCTTTCAGATAGGTTCCCTTTGCACTCCTAGTGACTGCAAAAATTAAGTGAATTGGCAGCAGCTCGAGTGGTACTCAATCAAAGAAACACACAGTCCCCCCCATATAAACTAATTATGTCTGCAAGCAGACAGCTCTTAAAGAGACAGTACCAGAGGTTCTAAAAACACTCACTGATAAATGGCTTAAACGCCAAACACCATTCAGGCTTGGAGCATTCAAGCAAGCTCCTGGAAGTCTTTTGGGAACCCCCATTTGCAGGGGGGTTACATATCTTTAGTTAAAGAGGACGTTGTTCCTGTGGCACCTCTAGGGCTGGAACTCTCCTCAAGGCTGGTCCCTTTGCAGCATGACTGGGCTCAGCAGTACCTCAAAAGGGTGATAGTCCCTTTCTGGGACAGAGAAATGAACAGCCAAAGTCCATGTCACACAATCACTTCACTTTCTTCATTCCTAGGGTGCAAAGTTGCAATTAAACCAGTAAATAGAGGTTACAGTGTGACAGTGGGTAACAAGTCTTGCCTCATCTAAGACTATTTTAGGAGTTCTCCAACTGACTCCAGATTTGTGTTTCTTACTCTGCCACCCATGACTCCTCCTTCAGTGGTGGCTCCCTCTTATTGAGGATTTTTCGTATTCACGGGGTCACTAGCCAAAAGGAACCTTGTCCCTGTGGCACCTCTGGGGATGGAACCCTCCTTACAATGAGATTCTTTGCCACACAATTAAGCTCAGTGGTACCTCAAAAGGATGGTAGCCCCTCCTGGGACAGAGAGAGAAATGGCCAAAGTCCACATTGCACAAGGAGTTCACTTTCACCTTTCCTAACATATAATGTTGCCCACTGAACTAAAGAACCATAGGTCAGGCACAGTGCAAGGCAGGCACACTTAAGGCCTCCCACAATGAGGAAACTAGTGCATGTGAAAGGTGAGGAACTAACAGGACTGGGGACTGAAACTCGGTGTATCCACATGCCAGGTGCAGTGGGGGCAGGTACAGTACAGGCTTCACCACATTGAGATACATTTAGTACTGGTGAAAGGTGAGACACTGGAAGCACTGGAAACTGAAGGTCTATGTGTATCTGTAGGACAGATATATTAGGGGCAGGTACAGGGCTGACTGCCCCACACTAGGAAGAATCTAGTGTTGGAGAATCATGAGGGACTGACAGCACTGGTGACTGAAGCCCACTGCTTTTCTTCAGTCCAAGTATAGTGTATACTGGTATACTGCAGGCTTCCTCCCACACTGAGATGAATTCCATGATGCCATGACAGTACTGAAAAGAAAATCATCATAGAGGCTGCCATTGCTGCTGCTGTTGCTGGGGTTGCTGTCAAGAGTTAGCACTTAGGTGGGATCACTGGGGCTTGCATTGCTGTTTTTGCTTGTTGTCCATTGCATCCTAGCCACTAGCATATTCTCCAAGGGACAAAGATTACAAAAAAATATATGGTGACTCAGTTTAGCAGACAAACACCTACCCAAACTGCAGTAGCCTGAAGTTGGTATCACTAGCCAGTTTTTGATACTAAGGTATTTTGCATAAATCAGGATCTTAGTATTCCAGACTCCTTCTTATCTGTCTGCTTTTCCATCCACTGAAGATATAAGCATCATTCTGAGATTACAGTCATTTCTGTTGCAACAGAATGTGATGTCACAAATAGAGGACACGGCTTCAGGGGAAGGAAAACATAAGGATGAGATTAGGTGGTGACATAATGATCTAATTTTTGCAATTGTCCAGGGGGGATTTCAATTCAAACCAGTGTTGTACAACCGATGTATACAGTCTGAAAAACCATATGTCTTGCTATATGATTTCTTACTTCACAGTGTGTTTCTACCTTTAGGAAATCAGTTTGCATGCATGCAGTTCAGACAGGCAGTGTTTAAGTTACTTCTGTCCTTCAAATGACAGGTTCTGAAATAGTGAAAAACTGACATTTCAGACAACCTAGCCCCCTCCCATGAACCAGAATTATATTAGGTGGGGGGAAGGGATGATTAGAAATGAGGCTTTCATGAGAATATTTGTTTCTTAATTAGATGTAAGTTACACCCTTGCAGTTCAGAGCTACAATATATTTTTGTATAATTCATGGCAGAATGTACACATGATTTATTTCATTGAGATTATTCCAAATGGGATAACCCCTGAGATGCAGCATCTCATTTTCATGAGTGTCCCAGGGAGGACAGCAGCAGTCAAGGATAGCAGCTGTCAACAAATTGAAATAGTCCAGCATGAATAGTTACATAAAGGCTAAAACATATACAGGAAGAAGCAAGCTGTAATGGTAAGTGCATCTAAACCATAATTAAAGCAAGCTACCAAAATTAATAAATACAAATAAATACAGTGCTCCCTCGCTATAACAAACCTTGGTATAGCGAATACACGGCTATAGTGAATGGCTCAATTGGACCCCATGCTAGAAAATGCTCTGTAAATGCACACTCATTGCCGATCATTAAGTACACTAATTGGTTGAGTAACTAACTGATCTGCTATAAAACACACAAGTCACAGCATACACACCATCCCCATTGCCAAAATGAAACGTTCAGGGTATTTAGTAAAAGCAAAGCTTGACGTCCTTGACAGGCTGAACGGTGGAGAAAGATTTTGAAAAAATTATCATCTGAGATAGGCTTCTCCAAGTCCAAAGTCTGCACTTGGAGAAAGCAGGAAGATTCCCTGCATGAGTTTATGTTGGACTGCTCAGAAACTGAAGGTCTGAACTGGAAAAAACTCAGAAAAGCTGATGAAGCTGATATCGACAAGGCAACACAGATCTGGTTTGCACAACAGCACCTTAATGGTGTACCTATGTCTGGGACCTAAAAACACAACAGCCAGAATTCAACCCCTCAATGGGGGCATAATAGCGACCTTCAAGAAGCATTACAGGAAACGGCTGCTCCGAGATCTTGCTTTGCAGGGGGATTCAGTGATTGCTTTCCTTAAAACACTTAACCTGAAGGATGTGATCCATTTGTCTGGGGAAGCCTGGGATGCAGTTTCAACAGCTACTGTTCCCCACTGCTGGGATGTGACCATTGGCCCAGCATTGAAACCAAGTGACACTGCACCTGATTTAGACTAGCCGGATGACACTGATGAAATTGTCATGCTGGCCACAGAGCTGCACATAGTGGAGCATCCGGACGAAGCGACCGAGTTGATAGAGGAGTGGCTATTCAATGATGAGATGATCTCCACAACAGAACAGTTGACAGAGGAGGATAGTGTGGCAGCTGTTGCTAAATGCTCACCAGAGGATGGAGGTGAGGAGGAAAGTGGCAGCGATTCCAAGGGGGTGGGTGAAGAGATGCCAACAGCGAGTGAAGCGATTACAGGGCTGGAAAAGTCTCTCACCTGGATGGAGTGCCAAAAGAATGCTGACTCTCTGAAGATGCTGCAGTTGCACCAGCTGCTGTCCTATGCCTGTGATCTCAGGAGAGGTGCACTAGAACAGAAGAAGATAAATGACTTCTTAAAGTGAACAGACTATCATAGCAGCAGGACCTACAAGCCTATAAAGCTGCTAGAAACAACTGCATGAGGAAAACTCGCCAGGCAAAAGACAAGTACCATAGGGAGATGCTTACCAATGCCTGAGGTGGTAGCAGAAGGTTCTGGTCTAATATAAATGACTTCACTGGCAAAAAACCTCAAGTATCGCCTACAATGCTAAACATAAATGAGACCCCTACCACTGACCCTCTGGATATTGCTAATGCCTTTAACAATGCTTTTACAAATTTTAGCTGTGTTCTCCAACCTGACTTTTTCAATGATGATGCTGCCTGCTTCACAAGCCATGGCGTTGAAAATAGTCCTGAGCACCCCCTTTTTATTTTAAAAGGGTATCATGCAACCTGGTTAGAAAACTATTAGCTAAGGTCCTAAGAAACGCAAGACACAGTAGTGATGGACTAGACCTTAAGCTTATCACCCTAACCCTAGATGAAGTTCTCCTACCTATAACTAAGATTCTAAACCTTTCTTTTACACCTGGACAATTTCCTGATGCCTGGAAAATGGCCGTCATAACTCTGGTGCATAAAACTGTTGATCGTTCCTTACAGGGTAACTATAGGCCTATATCCATTCTCCTTCCATTATCCAAGGTGCTCGAGCGAATTGTTACCAACCAGCTTGGTGCTTATCTGGACACATACTCCATCCAGTGCCCACAACAACATGGCTTTAGAAAGGGGCACAGCACTACCACAGCATTATTAGAATTCACAAGCTTCATACAACAGGCATTCGATCAAGGCAAGATTGTAGGTGCAGCCTTTGTTGACCTAACAAAAGCCTTTGACACAGTGAATCACACACTGTTGCTTGGCCACCTCTCTAAAACTGGTGTTGCTCCAAACACCCTGAAATGGTTCAGAAGTTACCTCAGTGATAGACTGCAGAGGGTGAGGATATCAAATGTAGTTTTGGAGCAGAGGGCTGTCTGATCAGGGGGTACCTCAAGGCTCAATCCTGGTCCCATATTGTTCAGTATTTTCCTGAATGACTTTCCAGCTGTCTGCAACCAGAGTACTCTCCTCTACACAGATGACACAGTCATCTTTACTAGCCACCTGGATTCCAATACTCTTGAAAACAGTCTTCAACAAGGCTTCACAGAAGCAGAGAGATGGTTTAATAATCACAAACTAGTGCTGAACTACAAAAAAAAACTAAAGTCCAGCTGTTTTCGTCCTCTCGGAATACGTTTAAGGCCTATCAACTCAATATCACCAACAACCACAGAGACTCTCTTGAACAAACTCAGCTTTTCAAATACCTAGGTCTAACCCTGGATAATCACCTTACCTTTGTGCCTCACATTGAAAATGTTGCCAGAGATTTTAATGCTAGAATTGGGCTCCTCTTCAGACACAGACGAAGTCTTACCCAAGAAGCCCTAAAGGTTGCAGTTCACAGCTCGGTCCTCTCAATCACTGATTATGGTCTAATCATATACTGCGCTGCAACCTCCACATCTCTTAAATGGCTCACAGTGGCCCTGAATAAAGCCTGTAGGTTAGTTACGGATGCTGCGCGCCTCAATCATACCTGTGAGTTACATGCTCAATCTGGCTGGCTCCAACTAAATAACAGGATCAAATATCAAACCTGCCTCCTGTCCAAAAAAGCTCTACTTGGATTATGACCCCCGAGCATTGGTTGCCTACTAAACAAATCCCCTAAGACCCAACTCACACATACCTCAGTTTCTGACCTCCTTCTAGTACCCCACTGTCGGACTGCTCAATACCAGTGATCCTTTCAATACAGAGCCCCCCCCACCGTGGTTTATTAAGCTAAGCAACCAACTGAACAGTCTTTCTAGTTGGTCCCAATTTAATCTTATGCTTCATCAGCATCTCCTAAACAAAAGCACTTGTGATTGTTACACCTAGTTTCCCACTTCTGCAAACACCCTTATACCACTTTTTTCACTCTCTGAGGCTCTTACTTGGCTTCCTGTTTTGTTTCACCTCTCCTGACAGAACAATTTCCCCTTTCCCCCTGCTACCTCCTCCCTTACCTCACCCCCTCCTTGCTCTTATCCCACTGACCCCATCTCTTCCTGGATCTGTCCAGGCCCTCTGGTCACCACTGTCCCTTATCTTCTTCCCCTTCATCTGCCCTACTTTTCCCCTCTTTTCCCCCTTCTCCCACCTTAGCCTCCCCTCACTCTCACTCTCACCTTATGACAAGGCCTCTGGCTGCCATATTTTCTTTTCCTTCTCTATTTGGACTCTGCCCTCTCATCTCCCTTACCTCTTCTTTACTCCCCCCCCACCTCTGATTAGCAATGTTGCTTTAAATGTACCTTATGGTTTTCTACGCTTGCTTGTAATCTTGAGTGTGCAGCACTGTTCCCACTTAGTTACCAGTTGACTTGCTGTGCTCCGATGATACCATGAATGTTGTCTGTACCACCGTTGATACCATGAATGTCGTCTATACCTCCCAACCTTATTGTAACCCTTTCCTTTGATGTGGGACCTTTGTAAATGAGCTGCCCCTAGCTCAAAGGTATTTGTAATCTGAGATTTAAATAAATAAATCTACTGCACTTATTTTTTATTTGTAAATAAAACCCTATGAATAACTGCAAATCACAGTCTCTGTGTACATCACTTAGAACTGCACAACAACGCACAGCACACATTTTTCAGCAATAAAATACTCGTGTTTTACACTGCCTCATTGTAACGAATGCAGTAGAATAACAAACACCCTTGATGGCTCCAACAGTGCCCGTTATAGCGAGGGAGCACTGTATCTTGAAACCTGTTAATTTATCCATCAGAAAGGGTTAAAATGGATATATGACATCTATTGTAATGCAAGGCATGACCTTTGCTCAACGATTGCTATTAAGGATGGTAAAGCTTTCAGACTACATTTTTAAATTTTGTATGTTTGTCTTTATAAATGCATCATATTATACTGAATGTGGTGATTTATGTTTTAGCAGATGTTTAGTGCTCTATGTTTCTTTCAAACAAGTCTATTTTTGTTGCTCTTTTCGAACATATTTTTGCTTTTTGTAGCTTTAGGTCAGCTACGCCTATATAATAACAAGCTTGTTAACTTACTTTCTGTCAGTAATGTGGTTTCTTTTGCAAGTTTGCTTAAGCATCAATGAAAATTAGTATGGGAATTAAAACAAAGAAGTGGTGTATAATCAGTAAAAATATTTCCAACTGAAAATTCTTATTAGAAACTATTTATTTGCATGGGTACCTTATCCTTCCAACTTGAGGGTACGATGTGTTTAACAGAGTTGGTGTCATCATGTTCATTGGGAGTGGGGTGACACCTTGGTATTCCCCAATTGTGTATTTTGACTGAATGAGTTCAGGAAAGTGTCCAGCTAAAAATTAATACATTTATTTATCCCGCAAAACAATCTAATCTGCATTGTACAAAGACTTTTTTTTTGTTCAAAGATTTTATTGATTTTTTTTCAGATTATTACAAAGTGTACCATCAAAACAGAGTACAGTAACGTTTGAACATGGCAAAAATTTAACATAGTTTATATATATATTGGTGCAGTAGTGCCCCTATAGTTAGGGTTCAATCAGCAGTTCAATGTTAAACACCATTTTTTGCACCTTAATAATTTATAAGGGATATACATGAGTTGACAGATAATGATTATTCACATAGTGTTGCTTGACTGCAACCTCACGAAAGTGGCGATGCAATGAGTGAGGTGTCTGAGGTCAAACAGCACAAGTGTAGATAAATCATTTATCTGACAGCTCACCATTGTATATTTCATTTATGCAATAGGGATGATTTCTGTCAGTGCAGGGACATTTGCTTTTGATTGTTTATCTTTTTTTGCATATGTTTGTCAAGTAAGTGAACAAAAAATTGCATTTTCTGCTCTTTTCTTCCTAATCATAAAAAAATCTATACGGCATCTATAAATGAAACACCACTCATTTTGTAGATAATTGTGTGCTGAACAACTTTCATGTTCTCAGTACGATGCTATATTTTTCTGTTTTAAAGTTATTTGCATTTGGATATAGGCAGTACTGCTACTGAGGCCAAACATTCTAAATAAGTTCCAGAGTGATTGTGACATAGCTACTATATGGATAAATTGTATTTATTCAACAGCTGTGAAGATAAATGGATTTATTCAATGGATTCTGAGTCCATGCCAATTGCATACATTTATTTATTTATTTAAATCTCAGATTACAAACACCTTTAAGCTCAAGGCAGCTCATTTACAAAGGTTCCACATCAAAGGAAAGGGTTACAATAAAGCAGGGGGGTACAGACAACATTCAGGGTTTCATTAGAGCATAGCAAGTCAACTGGCAAATATGTGGGAACAATGCTACACACTCAAGGTTACAAGCAAGCATAGTAAACCATAAGGTACATTTGAAGAAACATTGCTAATCAGGGGTGGGAGGGAAAGGGGGAGAGTAAGGGAGAGGTAGGGGAGATGAGAAGAGCAGAATCCAGGTAGAGAAGGAAAATATGGCATCCAGAGGCCTTGTCATAGAGTGAGAGGGAGAGGAGGCTAAGGTGGGAGAAGGGGTACTGGAGGGGAAAGGAGGGCAGAGGAAGGGAAGGGAAAAAAAGATAAGGGAGAGTGGGGACCAGAGGGCCTGGCAAGTCCAGAAGGAGGGAGATCAGTGGATAAGAGCAAGGAGAGGGGGTTTGGCGTACTAGGACAAAATAACACAAAATTTGGTATGTGCCATCAGGCTGTCAGAATCTGAAAACATGAAAAGTTTTGTGATGACATCATGTATGGTTTTTGAGATATGGGGCCAGATTCACAAAACTTTGTCCAAGCTTAAACCCTGTTTGCCCAGGGAAAACTGGGTTTTGCTTGGAGCTGGTATCCACAAAACCCAGTTTGGCCAAGCAAACTGTGTTTATGCCCAGGCAAAGTTTGGAGGGGGGCCACAATGCAAATAAAGGGGAAGGGAACTGCATGTCCCTGCAGTACACTACACTATGGAATAATGGTTTAGCAATACTGGGTGGGAGATCAGGGACCGTGGGAAACACTACACTGTGGAAAAATGATTTCTCAACATCGGGTGGGATGTCAGTGATTAGGGCGGGGGGGACCTTGGACTACGGAGGTACATTACTGTCACTGGGGATGGCGATCGGAGGCTGGGGGCAGTATACTAGGGGACTGCAACTGTATGGGTAATGTGCTGGTGGGGGGAACACTATGCCAGACATGGACCATGAAAATGAGTCAATAATGGGCATGCTAATGGCCTACTGCACCTTGCATGCTCAATGGGCTTATTTGCATGGCTCCCTAAGTGAATAGGGGCTTAGCGCCTGTGTGCTATTGTTGCTGGCCCATTCTCCTGGCTGACTATGGGGGTAGTAGTACTACTGGGGTATTTGGTGGTTTTCCAGGGTTAGCAGTGCCCCCGCCTGCCCCCATTCACAGTTGAATAATGCACCGCGCTATCTCACTGTGAATAGCAAGATGGCCCACAAGCGCAACCACGGACTGCAGCACAAATGTTTGCATGACACTTTGCATTTTTTAGTGAATCTTGCCCATGGAGTGCTAAAAAACAGAAAAAGTGATATTTTTTTCCTTATACAGAACATGTTTTTTATTTTACTGTCATCCACAGTCCAGTCAATATGACATTTTTTCATGAAATTTTCAGGGATGATTGGGTCTGTGCCTAGGGTGTGCTTTTGCATGATTTGGTGGAAAACATTTCATACCATTTCTGAATTATAATGATTTTTGGAATAACGTCAAGACCGGCAGGTAAAAATAAAAGCACAATCAATAGAAAAAGTTTATAGGTCGTAATTTACACATCTATGTAATAAAGGCGAATGCCTAAAGGCGATCACTGTTATCGCACAGTCAGAGTACTGAAACCTTCTCGGCACTCTGACAACCCCGGTGCACAGGACAATGGTGCCAGGGGATTTTTTTACACCCCTCTACTTAAGGATTCTCAACTTGGGGGGGGTGCATGTTGTGGGGGTGAAAGCAGTAAAAAGATAAAGGTTCGGGCCAGGCGCAATAAAATCATACCAGTGCCCAGACCCGAACCTGGTACCTCACCCACCCCCCCACTAGCCAACCCCGATGCCTCAATGCAGCTTGGCCATCTACTGCAGCACCACCCTCTACAGCCCCTTCGCCCCTCCTGCCCACGCCGCCATGCTTGCCCCCCGTGCCGCATTACACATAGCCACATCCTGTCTTCCAGTTTGCCCACCCCTCATCCGGTCGCCTTCTCCCATTGCCATGAGGGATTGGGCTGGGGAAGGAGTCGCCGTTATGGACAGCGCTTCTTCCTATGCGCCTGCCTCACGGGTTACTGTAATTTACTGTTCATGTGTAGAGAAAAAACAACCACAAAAGGTAAAAAAACACATCATGGGTGGTTATTTGCATGGTTTAATTGCTATGGGGAAAAAAAAACACTTGAGATGGCTGAAATTTTATTTTAAGTCTTTTCAATTTAGAAACACCAAAAGTATAATTAAATTATGTATTAAACAAAAAAACATAACACCTGATGCTAGCTAAACAGAACCCGTTCTTCTAGCTTCTTGTGTTTGTTTGATTAAAAAGTTGCCATCACAGGTGGTCCCACTGGTGCTGAGGGTTGAGGTGCTGGATGCCACACCTCGCTTCACACTGGTGATCCGGGTTTGGGAACAAGCCTGGGTCATCGGGGGTTGGCCAGGGACAGAAATGATTGAGCATCTAAGGACTGCTCTCCTTTCCCTGGGGAGGGATGGGGGCATCCATCGTGCTGCAGTGACTCCCAATGGAAATTGAGGGCACTACAGGAGCGGGGATACAAGTGGGGAGAAGCGCAGCAGACGTCGGCATGTTGTGTCTCAACATCACTGCAAGTCTGCACTTCTCGGGAGAAATACAAGGAGGAATAATGGCAGACGACTGAGGCAGCTTGATGGCCACACTTCAGCAACCAGGGGCCTGTCATGGAATCATACTGCGGTAGTGGTTCCTGGCCCAGCATGGGAGACATAGGGTGTCCCCCCTGTGGGTACAGCACTGCGCAAGCTAGTACATGAGTAAGCCTTCGGGCTGATGGGGGATGAAGGCAGCAGCTGGAGGTAGGCAGGTTAGACTGCAGGAGCATAAATAATGATACGATAAAAAAAAAAGTTGCCATAACTAAGTTTTCTGGGCACCCCAAAATCCAGGCGGCCCAGCTTAGTGAGAGGAGCCATTGACCTGTATTCTCTGTATGAGAACAGTGGAAATTTCTTGACCACTACAGCCACAGGTGGAACTCCTGCTGCAGGCTGCAGTAACAGAAGAGAGATGCCATTTCCCTGGTACTAGTGGTGTTCCCCCATTGTCATCCTTGTATGAGTGTAATGTTTTCCTGGTGTCTACTGGCCCACCCCACCCTCCAGTTGCCTTCCACACAATGAATTAATGTTTCCCTAGTGCCTAGTGGCACCCCCCCCACCTTCTGATCTCATTCCAGTAGTACATTTATCTTTCCCTGGTGTCCAGTAGCACCCCCCACCCTCCGATGCCATTCCCTTAGTAAATTTATTTTTCCCTGGTGTCTAGTGGCAAACCCACCCTCTAATTGCAATCCCCACAATTAATACATGTTTCCATGGTGTCTAGTGGCACCCCCTCACCCTCCAATCTTGTACCCATAATATATTTGTCTTTTCCTGGTGTCTAGAAGGGTTTTACTATAGCGCATTGACAGCGCTCATGACGACATCCCTGATAGTGACAGACACAATGCTGAGTGTGAGCATTGTACCATCAGGGATGCTGCTGCTTTTCCATCTGGGGCTATGCCCCATAACCCCCCACATTGGGGGCTTTGCCACCCACATCCCCAGGTATCTAGAGATCTAACTCCAAGTCAGAGTTGGACCCGGGGGGGTGCAACACTGGGATCCAGTACCAGCACAGCGACTCGCCGCATCCAGGTGAAATCTGTCACTGTGCTGTACTTCACCACTGTGGTGTCGACCTTGTGTCGGTACACCGTCTAGTAGCACCTCCACTCTCAGATTGCTACTGCAATCTGAAATAAAGAAAACAATCCCTCAATGTTTTTTTTTCTTGTAAACCTGAAAAAAAGAAAATGTTCCTTCACCAATCTGATTCCCCACCCCATCTCCAACTCAGCACCCACCATCCCACACACCCCAGTATGCCCCTACATACTCTCACTCTCCTGAACAGATCACTGGGTGAAGATCCACTCTCCAATTGAACTGAGGAATACAGGTAAGTGCTGTATAATGCATTTCAAAGGTGTTTTGAACTTAGGTTCATAACTTAGTCATTTTGGGGACTTTTTTCACCAAATTTTCAACATTGCCTTTTTGGGATCCCATCCCCTCCTCATGGACACTATTTATGAAATGTTGTTATTTAGTTTCAGAAGGTGATTTCATGGTCACTGCATGAAATTACTGTTCAGGCCTGATAAATAAAATGTTACCACCAGTGTTCATGATGTGAGGTCCCAAAAAGTTCATGTTGAAAATTTGGTGAAAAAATTACTAAAATGACTAAGTTATAAGCATACATTTAATGTTTTCTATGCACATGCATACCTTTGGTAATTTTCAATATTGTAACCCCAAATTTTCAACATAGGCATTTTTCCATACCATCTTATGAACAATACAGCTGTCATTTTTCACATTTTGGCCAAAACATGTTTTCACACCTGTGGCACCATGGTGCTGAATGATGTTTTGGTGGAGAATTGGAAATTTTCACCTGCCAGGTTCATGAGGTGGAGTATTAAGAAGACTATGTTAAAAGTTTAGGGTCAAAATATTAAATAATAAAAAACAAAGAATTTTTATGAACGTTGTTTGAAGGGATGTCCGTTGCACCACTGGGGACCATGTTGCCTTACTGTGCCAGTGAGATGAGTTCAGGTATGAACTCAGTGAGCCAGTTTAATGGGACAAGGTTAATGGGGAAGGTGCTGCAGCATGCAGCAGAAACCCAGGTCTGAGTAGGGATGGAGCAGTGTTTTGGCACAGATGCCACACTCTGTGGTGGATCAGGAAGCCTTACCACAAGGTAATGACATGCGTGCCGGGTCCTGCTGGGCCCATGCACTGGGTCAAGACTGTCTCCGATATTGTATTTATCAAAGGGACCTGTGCAAATCAGAATACAATTCCACTATCAGAAAAAGAATGGAAATTCACTGCAAAAAAACTACGTTAATGCAGACATTAGGGTTGAAGAATACAAAGCGCACAAAGAAGGAAAATGAAAAAAACATTTGGGATGTGGGTCTCTGGAGTACTGGGAAATCAGTGATGGGGTCTTACTTACAGCGCTTTGGTTTTTGGAATTGCGGTGTTGAAATAAAGTTTATTATTACTATTATTTTTTTTTTTATTATTATTATTATTATTACTTGGGGTTGTTAGCCTTAATGCCAACCCCCCTCCACTAGGTAAATAATCTCAGATGTGATCTCTTTTCTTCACACAGGACCCTGCAAGTAAGCTACAGCACATTCTGTTGGCAACATGTGGCAACCATACTTTTCTACCTTTGAAGAATATATCACGTTGAGACACTGGCTTGCAGGTGTACCCTTTGGTTTGAGCAGGAATCTATGGGCTCAAGAGAGGGAGTGTGCATTAAGACCCCACCACTGATTCTCCAGTACTCTGGAGCCCCAAATCCCTAACGTTTTTTTCATTTCCCTTCTTTGTGAGCTTTGTTTTCTTCAAGCCTAATGTCTGCATTAATGCAGTTTTTGCAATGAATATACATATATATGTATATATATATATATATATATATATATATATATATATATATATATATATGTATGTATATATATATATAGGAAATACCTCTGTCCTGATTGGCTGAGACTTAATTCTAGCCATTGCTTTCAGAGAGCACCACCAATGGCTAAAAACAATCCCTGCCAACCAGGGCAACTCACAAGTCACATACAGAATTCATAAGCCACTTACTTCCTGATTTCCATCACAAACATGACTGCAACCTTTACTGATATAAAAAAAAACTTCAACTAGGCCCTAAAATATGAGTCCATTAATTTAAGTAAAGCAAGTAAATAATGTAATGTTATTTTCACTCAAGAGCACCTCCTTACACACATACACAAACTTAAACAATCAAGTACTATTCAGAGTTTCCATTGCTGGTGTTTCTTTGAAGACCATGAAAAATCCCACTCCTTTCCCTACGAGTTTGCCAGAGAATTCCCTGCTCCTTACCTGGCAACAGATAAAATTGAGCTTCTGGCTCCACCTGAGGCCTGTGTGCGTGTCTGTGTGTGTATATTTTGAATTCATGTATTCCATGCTACCATTCAGTGTTTGTATGTGAGTGGTGGGGGGCATGCTACTACTGGAATAATGCAAAGCTTTGAATTCTTCTATTCCATGGTAAACAATCACACAAATGTACTGAATGTGAAAAAAGACAGATGACTGACAGGTGAAAAACATCTATTGAGGGACTATTTTACATAATTTAGCAACATTTTATTGTACTTTTGTGGCTTTGAAAATGTTTAGGGAGTTAGTTTTTTTAAAAGTGGCCTATGGGCCCATTTTATACAAGCAATAAGGCATTCCGGGGACATTAGTCGTACTAGGTTTCCCCCATAGTCAGGAGTTGAAGGCACTCAGCTTTGTCTCATGCTTCACTACGCCCCTGACCATGAGGGAAACCTAGTACCACCAATGCCCTGTCATGCCTTATTGTTTAAATATTATACAGGTGCTGTAGTGCCTGTGTGTTACAGCTGAGTAAGCACTTTAATGTTAAAAGCCAAATTTTGCACCTTAATAACATTGCCCTGTTCGACTGATTTACATGAAATTTGGAAAACATAGAGATGGTGCATGGATCTCTGAATCCTGAAACTTTTGCAGCAATCAGTTCACTGGGGGAAAAGTTAAAGAGGGATAAAGCCCTCAAAAATCACCTAAATTAAGACTTTTTTTTTTTTGCTGACCTATGACTAAAAAACTAGGACGGTTTGAAACCTGAAACTTGCAGGTTTCACATAGTTTGGCCAAATGTGTGTGCTTTTGTATTTGTTTGCCAACGTTACATATTTTTTAAGCTATTTAAGAAAAACAGTTCTTTTTCTGAGCATGTGCAGTTTAAAAATGTAATGTTCCAAAGATAACGGAATTTTTATGACATGAAATTATGTTGTCTTATTATGAGACAGCTGTTATTTGTCAGATGGCAGGACCAGCTCCTTGTTACCAAATCCCATCCCCACTGTTTTTGTTCAGCAGGGGCAGGGCTTGTGTGTGTGTTTGTGTGTGTGTCTGCTGCCATTAGCCACATGAGCGTCTCCATTAATTTCAAGTGGACAGCAGGGAGCCAATCCCGGGTGGCAGTTTAAATATGTAATTTAGTAGAATCTGACAGTGGGGTACCCACCTCTGGTGTCAGTTTGTTCATGCCTCCTCTCAGTATGGTCCCCCCAACAAATCCATAATATGAAGCTGCTGACACCAGGGTGTCCAGTCCTCAGTGTCATTGTGCACAACCTCCTTCCCCCTCACCTAGCATTCTGGGACACTGGGATGTCCCCTGTTGCCCTGATATCATGATGACATGAGGTGCCCAATCCCCGGTGTCTGCATACACAACCTCCCTCCCCCTCACCCAGCATCTGGGACACCAGGGTGACTATCCCCAGTGCCTCCAAGTATCATGCGAACATTGGGGTGTCCAATCCCTAGTGTTGGAAGCAGTGTTAGCCTGTTAGTGTTCCTGTAATAAAGGAAACCTTCCCGCAATGTATTTGTCTTTTTTTAGTCCTGAAATAAAGAAAACAGTTCCTTGTTATCTGCTGCCATCGCCAACTTCCTATCCCAATCCTCCCACTCTGCACCCACCACCCAGCCCTCACCCTATACTTACTGAGCTGTGGTTCAGCACCATAGTCCACTCTAGACCAGTGACACAACATCACTCTTCAATGCCAAACTGTGAAACGAGGAAAAAGGTAAGTGCCATATAATTTATTTCAGTGACATTTTGAACTTATCTTCATAACTTGGTCATTTTTATGTATTTTTTTATCAAATTTTCAATATGGACTTTTTGGGACCCCATCTCATCAACATTGTTGGTGAAATAATGCTATTTTGGTCCCAAAAGGTAATTTAGTGGTCACCACGCAAAATCACCTTTCTGGCCTGATTAACATAATTTCATTGCCAGTATTCATGAGGTTGGGTCCCAGAAAGGCCATACTGACAATTTAAATATGTAAAAATTACCATGTTATCAGTGTTTATTGAAATTTTTCTATGCATGCTCATAACTTCAGTAATTTTCAATATTTTGACCCCAAATTTTCAACATAGCCATTTTTTTCTATATAGATTTTTTTGTTAGTTATTACCCTCATTTTCTCCCCACTGTGTGCCCCAGGTGTCAACATGAGTGTGGAGGCATGCACATGCCACACCTCATTGTATCCTCCTGATACACTGCCGCCCTCTCCCGCCTACACTACCCATTGGGCCTCCACCCAGTGGGAGTGGAATTACAGGGGGGAAACAACCACCCTGAAGAGGAGTGCTACCTTTTGGTTGCTCAATCCTGCTCCCTCCTTCTCCCCCCCATGTCGGCTCTCCAATGACCAGAGGTTGTTCCCGTACCTGGGTCACCAGCACAACGTGATGTAAGGCATCCAACTGCTCAGCCCTCAGCCCATTGGGCCAGCCAACATAGCCATTTTTAACACCACTACAGCTGTCATTTTTCACATTCTGGCTGAAATGTGTTTTCACACCTGTGGTGTGAAATGTTTCATTGGAGATTTGAAAATTTCACCTACCAGGTTCATGTGGTGGGCTCATTAAAAGACTAAGTTGAAAGTTTGGGGTAAAAATATTAAAAACAAGGTAGGATGGCATTCTCAACAGTGTGACGGCCCTGTCAGCTGACAAACAACAGCTGTTGTGTATAGTACAACCTGACTTTGTCGCAGAAATTTAGCTATTTTTATAACGTTCAGTTTTCAAACTGTGCATGCTCACACATGGATTTTTTTTTTCTTAAATAATTTAAAAACTACTTAACATTGGGACATAAAAGCACAAAAGCACACACACTGGGCCAAATTCCATGAAACCTGCTAGGTACAGGTTTCAAATCCTCCTAGTTGTTTAGTTACAGTTGAGCAAAAAGAAAGAGGGGTTGAATTTCAGTGATTTTTTGAGTTTTTGCACCTCTGTAATTTGCCACAAGTGAACTGATCTCCACAAAATTTTCAGAATCCAGAGATCCAGGCATCAAAGCTGTGTTTTCCAAATTTCACATAAATCAGTTGAACAGAGGCAAAGTTATTAAAGTACTAAAACTGGGGTTTAACATTAAAATGCTTACTTAACCCAAATATACAGGTGCCACTGTGCCTGTATAAGGGCGTGGTCGCACCCCTATAGTTGGGGCTGAGGAGGCACTTCAATGTTAAATTCACAATTTTGCACTTTAATAACTTTGCAATTGTTCAATGGCTTTGCAATAAAATTTGGTATGCTCTGTCCTGTGGGGAAGATCTCCTGATGTGGCAAGTTATGTTCCAGTTGATGCGTGGTCTCCGAGTTACAAAGAGGTGAAAAAAACATGTTTTTGCTGATTGACTTTGCTGGGATTTTTCTTTGAACTTGCCTACAACCCAGATGGTTTGGTTTTTTGGTCTGAAATTTTCAGGGACTGTGGGACTACCCCAGAAATGTGCCTTTTGCTAGTCTGGTGAAAAAATAATAAGCAGTTTTTCAGTTGTTGCAATTTAAAAATTTGAAAACAATCATTTCTGAGCATGCTCAGTAAACACTACAAGGTAGCTGTATGAAACAAAGAATGAATCCTGCTTGGTATGGGAAAATTCTAACTTTGTATGTCATCCATCTTGTTTTCAGATTTGTCTGAAAAATTAAAATTTGGAAACTTCCCAAAATGATATTCTGGGGAGAAACCAACATATCTAGCTTGCTTATTGGAACACCTTAGATGCATTCTACATGTTACTGGTTGAAAAATGTCCTTACAATGTGTTTTATTTAACAATTAAATCCTTGGTTCATTTCAGTGTCATATGAAGTAAGATCCTGAGTCACATTAAGAGATACGAAGTAGGAACCTACTTTGTGAGCCGAAAATCCAAGAATATTTTTTCTTTTTAAGGAAAAAAATGTTTCTGCCCACATCAGGGTGCCCAATCCCTGTGTTGAAACTAGATGCAACTGTCCCCAACTGAATGCAACAGTCTCCCACATTGCCAACACTGAGGTGCCCAATCCCCATATCAACACTAGATGCCAGTGTCCCCAACTACACTGCAGACAGTAGTGTGCCCAATCACCGTATCAGCAGTAGCCCCACCCAAGGTGGGATGCTGGGGAGCCCACACCCAGTGTCCCCTGTTATGTCATACCCCCCAACACCACCAGTATTGCCAGACACTGGACAGCCCACCCGCAATATCCCAAAATGTTTACTTCTATACCTGAAAAAAAGAAAACAGTTCCCAGACATCTTTTTTTTATCCTGTAAAAAAGAAAATGGTCCCTCATCTTCTCCCCATCCCCCTCTCCCATCCTGACCCTCCTACTGAGCAACCCACCACCCCACACCCCCACCTTGCCATGTAAATACCACTGGAGATCCTCTTCTGTCATCTTCTGTGGACTGGGACACATCTGCACTCTTCAAAGCCAAACCACGAACTGAAGAATCAAGGTAAGTGCCACATAATGGCTGTCAATGGAGTTTTGAACTCATGTTGCTATCTTGGCCATTTTACAGCATTATTTCACCAAATTTTCAACATGTGCTTTTGGGGACCCCACCTCATGAAAACTGGCACTGACATTTCGTTACTGAGTCCTGAAAGGTGATTTCATGATCACTGCACAGAATCACATTTCAGGACCAATTAACAAAATAACAGTGCCAGTGTTCATGAGGTGGGGTTCCAAAAAGCCAATGTTGAAAATTTGGTGAAACAATAATGAAAAACACCTGAGTTACGCACAGTCATTGAAACTTTGCTATGCATGCACATAACTTTGACGATTTTAAATATTTTCACTTCAAATTTTCAACATTGCCATTTTTTCACATCACCTATGAAATGAACAGCTGCCATTTTTCATATCCTACCTGAAACATGTCTTCGCTTCTGTGGTGCAGAATGGTGCATACGCTGTGTGAAATCACCTTTCAGGACCGATTAATAACATGACAGTCCCAGTGTTCATGAGGTGGGGTCTCCAAATGGCCATGATGAAAATTTGGTGAAAAAATTCCTAAAAATGCGAAAGTTATGTGCATCCATTGAATTCATTCAACGTGCGTGCATAACTTTGGTACTTTTCAATATTTTGACTCCAAATTTTCAACATAGTCATTTTTACACACCACCTTATGAACAGTACAGCTGTCATTTTTCACATCCTGCCCAAAATGTGTTTTCACACCTGTGATGCAGAATGGCTTTGCAGTTGTGCATTATTACAGTAAGTTTTGCCTTGCATTTCACAATTTCTCTGTACCCACCCCCAAAAAAAATACAATAGATGAGGTAATAAGATGGCTATGCTGACAATTTGGTCACTGTTGTTCGACACATGGAGGCACAGGGTCCATAGGGTCCTGAAATTCCACACCTACAGTATGTGCATCTATGGAGGGATTGGGACCCTGCACTCCCACAGTAAAATAAGAGCACTATTATACTATCTGAAAAAGTAAGGAAATTGATTGCAAAAAACTCCATTATTGCATCATTTAGGGTTCCTTTTACAGCAACAAAAGTATGGAAATTTGGTGTTAGAGTTCCCAACCCTACCACACCACTCCACCCCCCACACACACCAATAGGCATCAGGGTGTCCTTTGGGGTTGATAGCCCTAACTCTCACCCCATTCCATGCTTAAGGAAGCTGAGATGGTACAGTATAAGAGAATGGTGTGAGAGTTAGACCCAGTGACCCAAAGGCACATCCTTGACACCTGTTGGTGTGTGGAGGGTGGGGAGTGGGGTGGAAGGGTTGGGAACTCTAACACTGAATTTCCATACTTTTGTTGCTGTAATGGGAACCATAACTGTTGCAATGAAGATGTGTGTGTGTGTGTGTGTGTGTATATATATATATATATATATATATATATATCTATATATACCGTGCCACTATAGTTAGGGTTGAGTTTCCCATTTAAGGTTAAATGCTGAAATTTTGCACCTTAATAACTTTGCCACTGTAAGACAGATTTGCCTGAAATTTGGCAGCCACGGAGCGGTAGCATGGATCTTGGGATCTGCCAACCTTCATACTGGTCAGACATATGGTTGTGGAGTTATTAAGTGACATTCCGTAGCGCATTTATGCTTTTTTGCACATTCTTTGCTCACTCCTACAGGTTGCATGGGAACATGCAGCCGGGGTCCCCGATATGCCTTTTGAAGAGTTCGTGAAAAAATATTAAATGGTTCAAAAGTTATTCAAAAAACAAATTTCCCATTATAGTTAATGGGAAAAGTTAACAACAAGTTTGACAGTGTCGCAAATGCAGTCTTTAGTGTCACAAATAACCCCTGTAGTGTCGTGAGTCAGACATTTTTTGTTCAGTTACTTGTCACAGAAATGCTTGGCATTTAAATTTGGGACCCTCTAGGGACACAATTCTTTTTGTGTTCACCTAGTCGAGCCCTGAGGATGCTAGCCATGTCTTTTTTGGGAGGTTAAACACCACAGAAATATGTTTTTCAAATTTTTGTAATCTGTAGTGTCACAAAGTAGTGTCGAACTTGCAACACTTTCATGATTTTTTTTTGCGAAAGTGTCACAAATCATGACACTACTTTGCAACACTATGGCCAAAATAACAGGAATTGTTTGCCACCCTGCTGCAAAAGAGCAGTTTGGGCTGGGCTGAAATTTGGAGAGAAGAAAACCAACAACCCACAGATGTGCCTTTTGGTGGTTTGAAGAAAAAATATTGCAGGGATGCAAAGTTACAATACTCCAAAATTGATGCTTTTCCCCATAGACTAACATTGCAGCATCCGTCGCGCTTTTTGGGGCCCGTATCTCAGAAACGGTGCAAGATACTGACTTTTTGTCAGAAAAAAGCTTAGCTCACCACTAGGGGATAAGTGCAAAACTAGCCAGGAAAGTCATGAATCACATGAAATTTTAATTTTTTTTCTACATCATACGGTTCCTGAGATATAAGCGATTTAGTATTCCAAGTGCTTATTTTCTGGTCCGAGGCCCATTATTATGCATACATTCTTTGTAGTCACTATGTTTCTCTATGCAGCTGTTGGGGAAAACCAGGGTGTGCACTCCACTTACTGTTACATTTAACGTTTTCGCTTGCATTTCCATACCCATTTGCGTTGGTGTTCTTATGCACTCCACCATGTGTGTTACCCTTTGCATTTCCATTTGCATTTGCATTTGCATTACTGTTACCATTTGCGTTTCCACTACTGTTTCTGTTTGCATTTCGATTTGCGTCACCGTGCACATTACCATATGCGTTTGCGGCCGCCTTTCTGTTTGCATTTGTGTTTGTCTTTCGTTTTGCATCATCGTTGCTGTTACTGTTACCATTTGCGTTTCCAATTGCATTACCATGACCGTGCACATTACAGTTTGCTTTTCCATATGCACTTGCATTTGCATTTCCGTTTCTGTTTCCTTTGGCATTGTTGCTGTTACCATTACCATTTGCATTTCCAATTGTGGTACCGGGACCGTGCACATTACGGTTTGCGTTTCCGTACGCGCTTGCATTTGTGTTTCTGCTTCCTTTGGCATTATTGTTGCTGTTACCATTTCCATTTGCATTTCCAATTGCGGTACCGTGACCGTGCACTTTAAGGTTTGCATTTCCGTATGTGCTTGCATTTGCATTTGTGTTTCTGTTTCCTTTGGCATTATTGTTGCTGTTACCATTACCATTTGCATTTACAATTGCTGTACCGTGACTGTACACGTTATGGTTTGTGTTTCCGTACTTGCTTGCATTTGCGTTTCCATCTCTGTTCCCTTTGGCATTATTGTTGCTGTTGCTGTTACCGTTACCATTTGCATTTACAATTGCGGTACCATGGCCGTGCGCGTTACTGTTTGTGTTTCCATATGTGCTTGTGTTTATGTTTCTGTTTTCTTTGGCATTATTGTTGCTGTTACCATTACCATTTGCATTTCCAATTGTGGTACTGTGACTGTGCGCGTTACCAGTTGCGTTTCCGTACACGCTTGCGTTTGCTTCTCCGTTTACATCACTGTTCACTTTGGCATCAATTTGCACTTGTGTTTCTATTACCATTTGCATTATCATTTACATGTGTGTCACCATGTGCGTAACCGTTTGTGCTTGCGCTTGCGTTGCACTTACCTTTACTACGTGACAAAAAATCATGTGGTGGGAGCATGGGACCCAAAGGGCCAGCACTCCCAACACCACATTCCAATTACTATTTATAATCCTCATTCTCAGGGAAGCAAAGTTACGGTACTCCAAAGTTGATGCTTTTTCCCATAGACTAACATTGCAGCATCTGCCATGCCTTTAGGGGCCCGTATCTCAGAAACGGTGTGAGATACAGACTTTTCATCAGAAAAATGCTTAGCTCCCCACTAGGGGGATAAGTGCAAAACTAGCCAGGAAAGTCATGAATCATATGAAATTTATTTTTTTTTTCTACGTCGTACGGTTCCTGAGATATAAGCGATTTAGTATTCCAAGTGCTCATTTTCTGGTCCGAGGCCCATTATTTTGCATACATTCTATGTAGTCACTATGTTTCTCTGATGATAAAAATAATTTCAGAGCACCTGTTTGCATTAGTGGTCGTAATACACACAGTCAGTGGCTGGCCATGGAGGTGAGAGGTGGGCTGTGCCAGTCGCCGGCTGAGGAAGGGTGGGAGGCACTGGGGGAGCTGACATGACTGGGTGGGGGGTGGGGGCCTCCTAGGCTACCAGGAAATTGGGAATCCTTATCTATTTTAATGATGGAGGGTGGGCCGCTAGACTTCCAGGGATATGAACAATAATTATAATTTAATACAGATCGGGGGGGCACTGGAATACCAGGGATCTAAAAAAGCAATATTTATCAAATACACACTGGGGGGGCCACTAGACACCAAGAAATTGCAGATGGTTATATATTTTATTATGATGGGGGGCCACTAGACTACCAGGGATATGAATTACAATTATTATTTTATACAGATCTGGGGGGTCACTAGACTACCAGGGATATAAAAAAAAATATTTATGACATAGACATTGGGGGGGGCCACCAGAGATCATTATCTATTTTATTATTATGGTGGGGCAATAGACTACCAAGGATATTTAAAACATGATTTTTTTTTTCATTCAGGTGGGGCAGAATGAATCCCCCTGAGCAAAACCCAGCCTCATTTAACTTTGTAGGGCACTCCTGAGCTGAGAAAATAAATTTTTAATTCTGGCCATCTCATCCCTCACTCTTTGCGAGCGAGCAATTTCTTTGATCGCAACCCTGCAAATTCTTTGATCACGAGATTCTTTGATTGCGATCATGCATTGCGAGTAAGGGACAAGATGGCCAGATTAAAAGATAAATTTTCTCAGCCCAGGGGTGTCCAAGGAAGACAAATGAGAGTGGGTTGTACTCAGGGGGCTTCGTTCTGATGAACCATGACAGTGGTTTACCACAATTGTTTGATTTTTTTTTTTAAATTAGAAAAGTTTTTATTCTTTGGTCATGACCCTGCAAATTCTTTGATTGTGAGCCTGCACATTCATTGATCATGAGATTCTTTGATCATGGTCATGCATAACCAGTGAGGGATGAGATAGCCAGATAAAAAAATCAATTTTTTCAGCTCAGGGGTGTCCTAGGAAGACAAATGAGGGTGGGTTTTACTCAGGGGGTTTTGTTCTGACAAACCATGGTGGTGGTTTACCATAATTCTTTGATTTTTTTTTATAAGAACACTTTTTATTCTTTGGTTGTGACCCTGCAAATTGTTTGATCATGAGCCTGCAAATCCTTTGATCGTGAGATTCTTTGATCACGAGGGAGGGACAAGATGGCCAGATTTTTTTATAATGGAATAGATAGGGACATTTTACCAATCTTTAAGATTGAATATCTCGGCAATGGTTTTGTCTTTTTACTTGAAATTTATAGGGTGTTTATGGCGTGTCCTGTGATGTGAATTGTGGTGTTTATGTGTCAGAATTTTTTTTTTTGCAGAGATATTGCGTGACACACTTTACTTGATGCACATAGTGTTTTGGATTGTGCTGGTGGCTTGAAATAGATAGGGTGCTTAGACTTAGTGTCATGGATGTAGTTTTCAGTTTTTGTGTTTGTTAAATGTCAACAGGTGTGGAGCTGTGCCACTCTGATGAATGAAAATTTCAAATTTTGACATGTTATATCTCGGACACAGCTTAGTCTTTTTACTTGAAATTTGGAGGGTGTTGATGACATGTCCTGTAGATGTCAATAGCAGTGTTTATGTGTCAGACAATATTTTTTTGTGGAGATATTGTGTGGCACAGTTTACACTTTCTGGGCAGCATTTTCTATTGCTCTACTAGATTAACATTTGTTTGATGGCTGGCCTTGCTGTTGTCAATGTACTTTTTAGTCATTGGGTGTGTAATGTGGCCCGACATTTACAAGTTGGTGGCAACTTGAGCATCTTTCTACTTTTCTATTCTTTCTTAAAAAGTAAGGAAATTCTATGCAAAAAACTTTGTTAATGCATCAGTTAGGGTTCTTCTACAGAGAAAAAAGTGAGGAAATTTGATTGTGGGTGTGCGTGGGGTCATCATCGGCCCTAACTCTCTCCCCATTCTCCTACACTGCACCACCTCAGCTTGTTTACACATGGAATTGGGTGAGAGTTAGGGCCATGCCCCAACACACACCCGATGCCTGTTGGTGGGGGTGGGCTGGGGTGGTGTGCAAGGTGGGAACCTAAAATCTAATTTCCTCACTTTTTCACTGTAGAAGAACCCTAACTGATGCATTAACGAAGTTGTTTGTATAGAATATATATATATATATATATATATATATATATATATATATATATATATATATATATATATATATATATATATATATATATACACACACATATATATTTTAGAGGCAGTTGCACCTCTATAGTTAGGGTTACGTAAGCAGTTTAATGTTAAATCCCATATTCTGCACATTAATAACTTTGCAACCGTTTAATGGATTTGCACAAAATTTGGAATGTGCTGTCCCAAGGAGTAGTTCTCTTGATATGCCAAGTTGTATTTTGATCAGATTTGCTGTTTTCATGTAGTGAAGCATCAAAAAATGCTTCTTTCACTTTTTTTGCCCATTTTTGCTGATTTTTGCTCATCACATTGTGGCCACACCATTTTGAAAATGGAAAGAGTTTGCCCCAAAGAACAATCCAGCAGTGATTTGGTGAAAAAATAAGAATCCGTTCCAAAGTTATTTAATTTAGAAGTTTAGGGTTCTGAGCATGCTCAGTTCAGTCTTTGGAATATGTGGATGTTTTGCGAAAGGGGATTTGGCTCATAATCAAAGATTTTGTCACATCCTGAATTTATAAAATCCCTATCTGTGAAGAAAAATTCTCCTTTCACCAGCCGCCATCTTGTTTTCATGTTTCCCGTCAAATAATATGTTATAACTTGTCCCATGGATGTGTTGTGTTGTAATTGAAGTATGTTTTTTTTAGGGCAATGTCCTGTACAAACCCATGGATTTGGTTTACTTAGGTTTTGTGAAAAAAGGCCATTTTGAATTTTAAAAATCCTTGTTTGTCACTCACTTCCAATCCTTGTTCGTGGGGTGACAAAATCTTTGTTCGCAAGCTGATCCTTGTTTGAGAGCTGTCAAAATCCTTGATCACAATTTCAGGACCAGATGGCCCTATCTTGCAAACAAGGATTGACTCACAAACAGGGATTTTGTCAACTCACGAAAGGGGATCAGCTCACAAAAGGGGATTTTGACAGCTCATGAAAGGGGAATGTTTTTTTGAATCCTTTTTGCGAGCTGTTAAAATCTCCTTTCATGAGCCAATCCTTGTTTGTGAACTGTCAAAATCCTTGGTTGCGATCTCTGGACCAGATGGCCCTGTCTCACAAACAAGGATTGGTTTGTAAACAGGGATTTTGTCACCTCACAAAAGGGGATCGACTGGTGAAAGGGGATTTTGATAGATCGCGAAAGGGGATTGATTTTTTAAATCCTCTTTCACCAGCTGTCAAAATCACCTTTCATGAGCTGTCAAAATCCCTTTTTGAAAGCCAGTCCCTTTTCATGAGCTGTCAAAATCCTTGTTTGTGAGATCAGGACCAGATGGTCAAAACCTCACAAACAAGGAATTCTCATAAACAGGGATTTTGACAGGTCGCGAATGGGGATTCACCTCACAAATGGGGATTTAACACGTCATGAACAAGGAATTTAAAAACTTTCCCAGTGTACTGCTAATAAAAAGTTTGTTTTTTTTACTTTAAATTTGCATGGTACAAAGAGGTGCCCCACAGATGCGAATTATGCTATATAGGTGCAAAAATGTTAATTGGTTCCATAGTTATGCCATTACGAAGTTGATATATTTCCAGTAGAATAACATTGTACCATCAGCAGTGCCTTTCGGTGCCCGTATCTCAGAAACAATTCAAGATACAGATTTTTCACTTTGGGCAGCTTAATTCACCTCCAGATGAACTAAGCATGCGTGGAGATTTTGAAGTCATGATTACAACTGCAGTGGAATTATTTTTATAGCTTCTATGGTTACTGAGACATTGGCAGATTGGTGTTGCAAGAGTTCCTTTTCAGCCCTGTAGGCCTGCTGTATGGCTCCTTAGTTATGTGTAAGTGGGGGCGCAGGGCCCCAATGGCCCATGCTCCCACATACGCATATCATTAAGCAAAAATGGGCAGCTTGAAGCAAGTGCAGGGCCCAGAGGGCCTTCACTCCTACCAACACATACTAGTTACAAGTTACATTACACTTTCTGAAAAAGTTAGGAAATTTGTTGCAAAAAACTTTGTTAATGCATCAGTTAGGACTGAAGTAACAAAAGTATGAAAATGAGATGTTAGGGTTGAGCCTCTAACCATCCAGCTGGGCTCACAGTCAGGACACTAAAATTTGAAAATGTTGGATTAAGTTTAAAACATTTATTCCAATGTTAAAAAATCACAGCAAATGTAGCCCTAGCCACCACCAATGATCATTTCACAATGGTGCTTTTTCAAATTGTTATGTGCTAACTGAACATTAGTGTCAGTTTAACATAGTATTTAAAGATATAAAGCTTCTATTCATTGAACAATGCCATTGATCATGTCATATCACATGTGACTAAATATATATACATGAAAGAAGTAAGGTAAGGGGAAATATAAGGAAGGAAAGGCGAAGGGAGGGAATGGAAAAGAAATGGAGAAGGGGAGGCAGAATCCATGGAACAAGTAAATAAAACCACAACATATGAATTAAACATGGATTAAATAACTCTATACAAAAACCAACCAAGCAAGTGCTTAATAATAAATACATAATGCTCTATCTTATATGTAAAAGCAATTCATTAACATTTAGTATTTTTTTACAGAAAAAGCTACTATTTTATTATTAGCTACAGTTCCTACTCAAAATATCTTTAAATATTTGTTTTTAAGAATTGTTTAAAAAAAAATTCTTAAAAAATATTTAAAGACCTAGCAGTAAATAAAAACAAATACAAAAATGTAAAAATCCAGAATGACTAATGATTCCAAATTCCATTGGATAAAACAAGATTACAAATTCCCAGTTTTACCTAAAGTCACAAAGTTAAAATATGTATAAGTTCTACCAGAAGAGGTCAGTGGTCTCAGCATGTGGCAGTTTCACCCCAAACCATCTGCTTATCCATGGCTGAATGACTCAAAGCATGTAACCTGTGCTGACTCCCTGAAAAAAATATTTTTAATTTATTAAATAATCTGACATAATACTTACAGAGTCGTGCTGAAAAAAGGTTATGGAAGTCAATCTGGAGAACCCAGGGATGTTCTGATTGTGAGGTCAGATCAGCATGTGCAAATGCAACAAACTAACTACTTCTCTCTTCGCTTTAATCTTTCTTCAGTGAGTAGAAGATAGAGTAAGGCAGCAGATTTTTTTTTTCCTTTTTTATATCGGCTATCAACAAAGTGAATTGCAAAAAAGTAAATCTATCCCCATGAGTAGAACATGGATTCTATGAGAGGAGGTACGATTTTTTTAACAGGTAACATCCCCCCCTCAAAAAAAGGAAAGCTTTAAGGGTCTTTTCTGAAATTCAAATTAGGTTGAAATAGTTGCAATTTGCTTAGCCTAAGGGAGTGGCGTGTGTCACTTCTCTACACACAGTAGTTGGATCTGCAGATCTATTTCCCCAGTCTCATTATATAATTCTTTTCAAAGCTGGAATGTTGAAAGGTCTGACTACTTTATTTTTAATCTTAAAGGTGACATGGTCCCTGTCTGCAAGATATCAACGAGCTTGGGCCAGAGATTATAGGGCTTCAGCTGAGTAATTTGGGGTAAAAATATTGAAAATTACCAAAGTTATGAGTCTGCATTAGCAAAACATAATGTAGGCTCTGAAATTTGTTGTTTTGTAATATTTTTACACCAAATTTTCAACATAGCCTTGTTATGACCCTGCCTCATGAAAGAGGACAGAACAAATGTTCAACTCCTGTCTGAAAGGTGATTTCACACAGGGACTGCAAAATCAACTTTTGAGACACAAAAACACATTTTGGGCTGGAGTTGAAAAATGACAGCTGTCACATTCATGAGGCACTGTAAAGAAATGGCTATGTTTAAAATGTGGGGTAAAAATATTGAATATTACCAAACTCAGGAGCCTGCATTTGCAAAATCCAACCTAGCCTCATAACTTTCAAAAAATATATATTTTTACAGTAAATTTAGAATATAGCCTTCTTATGACCCCACCTCATGAACAAGGGAAGTGAACAATTTCAACTCCTGCCCGAAAGGTGATTTTGTATAGGGATCACAAAATTATTTTCGGGATGTAAAAAAAAAAATATTTTGGCAAGGATTTGAAAAATGACAGCTGTCACATTCATGAGTTGCTATAATGATATAGCTATATTGTAAACTTGGGGTAAAAATATTGAAAATTACCAAAGTTACAAGCCTGCATTAGCAAAATTCAACATAGGCTCATAACTTTTTTTTTATTTATATATTTTTATACCAAATCTTCAGTGTAGCCTTCTTATGACCCCATCTCATGAACATAGAAACATAGACTTTGATGGCAGATAAGGACCACTTGGCCCACCTAGTCTGCCCATTTCCCTACCTAACAGATAAGCTGCATATCCTAGTTAGCCAACAGCCTACTTCTTCCAACCCCCACCAGAATTGCCTTATGCCTGCCCCATGCATTCTTGAATTCCCCCACTGTTTTTGACCCCATGACCTCTTCAGGAAGGCCATTCCATGTGTTCACCACCTTCTCTGTGAAAAATACTTCCTCACATTGCCCCTGAGCCATCCTCCCTCTATCTTCAAATTGTGTCCCCTTGTCCTTGCACATCTCTTTTTCTGAAAGATGCTAGCCTCTTGGACTTTGTTGATTCCCTTGAGGCACTTGAAAGTTTCTATCATGTCCCTCGTCTCCCTCCTTTCGTTGAGGGTATACATATTAAGCTTCTTTAGTCTCTCTTCGTATGGCTTCTGTTGCAGACCCTGCCCAATTTTAGTTGCTCTCTTCTGAACTGCCTCCATCCTGTCTATGTCCTTGCAGAGATGGGGTCTCCAGAACTGCGCACAGTACTCCAGATGGGGTCTAACCAACTGTCTGTACAGAGGGGATAATAACTTCCTATGTTCTACTGGTGATGCCTCTCCCTATACATCACAGTATCTCCCCAGCCATCCTTACTGCCTTCTCACATTGCTTGCTTACCTATAGGTCATCTGATATGACTACCCTGAGGTCTCTTTCCATTTTTGTTGTTGTTAATATCTCCCCCTCCTCATTGTGTACTCTTCCCCTGGGTTTTTGTTTCCCAGATGCATTACTTTGCACTTCTTTGCATTGAATCTAAGTTGTCATACTTTTGACCATTCCTCCAACCTTGCCAAGTCCCTTCTCATCCTTTCCACCCCCCTTGTTTCTCAGCCCTGTTGCAGATTTTTGTGTCATCTACAAAGAGGCATACTTTTCCTTCCAGTCACTCTGCAATGCCACTTATAATGACATTAAAAAGGACTGGACACGGTACAGTACAAGGGCAGAGAACATTTTCAACTCCTGCCCAAAAGGTGATTTTGCACAGGGACCACAAAATCACCTTTTGGGACAGATTTGCCTAATGTCAGTGCAACTGCTCATGAGGTGGGGTCCCAAATAAAGGCATGTTGAAAATGTGGGCAAAAATACATGCAAAAATGGCCAAGTTTTGCCACTAAGTTCAAAACACCATTGAAATACAATGAACCACATACCTGTTTCATCAGTTTGTGGTCCAGCATTGAAGAGTGAAGACATGTCTGCTGTCCAGAGAGGATTATGGCATTGGACCCCTGATAGGTAAGTAAGGGCTTGGGGGGGTGGGTGCAGAGTAGAAAGGTCAGAGAGAGGACAAGAACAGCTGCAAAATACATCGACGGATGTTTTTCTTTTTACAGGGTAAAAAAAACAGAGGATTCTGCGTCATGACAACGGGTGATTGGGCACAACCAGTGTCACTCTTATGTATCTGAGGGGGAGATGGTGGCTGCTGAGTTGGAGGGTCAGGTGGGGCAATATTAAACAAAATATGGAAGAGTCCTGATTGTGACACTGGGGGATTGGGCATCCCCAGTGTAATTCTTATGTTTTGGGGGGGTGCCAAGAGGGAGGGGATGGTGGGGAGCATATCTATAATTAAAAAAAAAATTGGTAGTCATGGCAGAACATGGCACACTCCACCATTTCCAAGATGGCCACTACATTCTACTGTGCATGTGTGACTACTAGTACATGCGCAATATGGTGCAGCAGTCATCCTGGACACAACAGAGTGTGTCATGTTCTGCCATGCCTGCCAACAGAGTAAAAAAGGGTTCTATGTGATAACGCCAATTGAGGAAAGGCGAATGTACATCAGCAAAAATAATTTTGGCTGAGGTACACTCATAGTGTAAACCAAAAGGGCACCAAAAACTTTTTTTTTGCTTTTGCAAAGCCCCTTGCATCCCCCTACTAAAGATTCTCAACTCTAAAGAGGCGCATGTCAGGGGGGTGAAAACCAAAAAAAAAATTCATAGACTGACACTAAAACACTGACGTGCCCAGCATCGAACCCGGCACCCTCCCAACCCTAGCCTGCCATGAACCCACCACACCACACGGCCAGCTCAGTAACCCACTGCCACACTACACCTCACAAACCCTCCTCCCATTGCACAGTGTGCTCGCCCCCCCCGTGCACGTGTATACATATAACAGGCACCACTACTGATTCGCCCTTTTTCTAAGTGCTCAATATTGGATGCCGTTATCACAGGATACCATAAAAAATAGTGCAGTGAGACTGCGAATGGAGACAATGAGCGGAGTGCTTCATGGATGCAAGGCAACTGTGTTGAAACTCCAACATGTTATTCAGTCATAAGGAAGGTACTGAGTCCTTATTTGATAGCAAGGGGTCTTCAGGGCTATGCTCACTGCAGCCCTAAAAAAAAACAGGGCAACATTCAGTTTGATTCTTTTTCAGGTCCTTGGTTATCAATCCTCTTACTACAGAGTCCAATGCTGGCATTTAGATTTTATTTGTTGTTAAGTTTTTCTGTATTAATTGGCAGTGCAGCTTATTACATTTTTATTTCAAACTACTTTTTGAATAAAACAGTATTATCTTTTTTTGGCAGTCAGCACTGTGGCGTTCAGGTTCAGATAAGGAGGAACAAGTGCTATGCCACAGATGCACACTAAGAAGCTTCTCTGGCCCCACACGCAGACACACACACACACACACTCATTAGGGAGAAATGGCCACAGCTGATTTGGGCCAGTAATCCAAATTTTCATTATAATAACTTGGATTACTTGTACTTGCTTATTTCAAAATCTGATCAAAATTATATTTAGGGAGATGAAATGTACAGTCTTCGCTGTCTGTAAAAGAACTATTTTGGGTTGTGGTAAGTTCTGAAGAGTCAGTTGTCAATAGTGGAAATACTGCATATAAAAGATTGGGGGCCCCATACACAGTTGCCCTATGGGGTTGTACCAAAATCAGTACCCAACCAGCTCCCCATTGTGCCTTGACATAGTTGTTTCATAATAAAAGCTGGCACATAGTTGCCAGAGGGTGGAGTCCCCCTGTGACAGTGGCACCTTGCATTGAACTGCAAATGAGATGGTACAGATGTGAGTAAGCTCAAACAGGGTGTGTGCACACCCTAACTTGCTGGAGTGGGTCAGCCACAAAGGATTATACATGGCATAGCATGCTGCCTGTATTATGCCATGCACTTAGCATTGGGCAATTGGCACTACTACCATAACTATCTGTCCAAAGCCTTGTCTCATAACTTGTGGCTTCTACTAGTCAGGCCACATATTAATTATCCAACTCTTACCTCATCGTCCCTTGTAATCCAGTATCCCCAAGCACAACTATTATGATCCTCAATCTCTTGCATCTAGTGAATCCTTCCTGCCTAGTCCAGTCACTCTATGTCCTTGATAAGCAGTGTCTAACTCTTTCCCTTGCCACAGCATTGGTTGTTGTTGAGAAGCCTATGCCTTGCCCCCCCCCAAATTACTTTATGAAGTGTGACTGGGCTTGGTAGACTGTGGTTTGTGACCATCGGTGTGGGTGCTAATTCTGGTGAGCCAGTATACACATCTCAGCAACCCATTATCATGCCAGCCCCCACATTTTGATGGCTGACCTATTCCCTTTTCCAAGCCATTGTGTTGCCCATTGTGACAGTGAAGCAAAAGGTATGCAACCCTGTTATGTATAGCAAGTGGAGGGGGAGATTTTAACTGTGGTATGCCACAAATTCAACACTGTGTGTGGGGCCTCAATTTTTTTAATAAATATTTTAATGTGGTTTATAATCATACAGCTAGTTGTATTTTATTACTTTAATTTGTTCTTTATATTATTATACTGCATGTTCACATTATGAAATTCATAATAGGTAATCAATTGTCAATGATGTTGATTTTAATCCTGCAAATGTACAAGGTAAAGCAGCTTAAAGTTTGTGTGCAGTGCCATTCATTGCTACCCATAACCAGTCATTTTGTAATAAGAAACAGATGTTACCCCATAAAGAATAAGCAGTAAACATGACAAGGACAGTACTCATCTACCTTCTTATTTCTTTCAACTGAAACCCTTTCAATGCAAAATTGATGATACATACCATTTTCTCTGACTTCTTTAGGAAAAGTATCATTAGGTCTCATATTTAAAACATAATATTGAAATTCGCCGTTGCTGTAATACCTTTTGATTTTTTATTGATTTTTTTTTATTTAACCACATAGGCTGGGATATTCAGACTGCACCAGGCAGTGGCGGAAGCCTGGATGCAGTGCAACTGTGATGTGCCGGGGCCAGGTTCAGGTGATATTCAACCTTGCTGCACCATGGCACAGCACTGTTGAATATGGCATGGGAAGTGCACAAACTGTGCATGGTGCAGTGGCTCTGCGCTGGTGCAAGCCACAGAGAGGGAGCACAGGGATACACCAGTGCAAGTGCAGTTGTGCTAGGTGCATCACCCGCGATTTTCAGCAGGGGCATGCAAATGAGTCCATAATATATGCAAGGTGCAAATGGGGCCATTTGCATGTCATTATGGCCCCATTTGCATGCCTTGCACAGGGCAGGCCAGTTACTTGCACCCGGCACCCTGCACAGCATGACATGTGCTGTGGGGATCCCGGGGAAGCCCCCTCCCTGTAGCTGCAATCGTGTGGAATATGTATAGAATGAAAGCCCTGGTAGTCTAGTGGCTACTCCCCTCCACCAGTCCCCGAATCCCTGATGTGTAGGACACATGTCCAACCCTGGTGGTCCAGTGGTCCCCCCCTTCCACTTGGGTCCCTAAAGCCCCGACACATGACATTATGATGTCCCTGGTGGTCCAGTAGAAACCCACCCCACCCGTTGCCATGATCACAGTAAAATCCTGACTTGAAATGCCCTGGTGATCCAGTAGCACCCCCCCACCCACCACAGAGAACCCCTTGTCCACCCGCTCCTCCCCTTCATCGGTGGGTGGCTGCATCCCACCTGCATACCACCCGGCTGCCGCCAAATGGCGGGTACACTATGGGCTGTAAGCCCATTGGTCCCAGTGTGGACCAATGGGCTTACAGGCATACTGTGTAGAACAGTACCAAATATGTGAATGACTTCATTCACATATTTGGGACTGTCTAGTAAGGTATACCCTGCAAGCCCATTGGTCCACACTGGGACCAATGGGCTTACAGCCCATACTGTACCTGTCATTTGCAGGTGTAGTCTGGGTGGTGTGCAGGTGGATGGCAGCCTGCCAATGATGGGGGAGCAGGGTGAGCAAGGGGTCTGTGTCGGTGGGTGGGGGTGCCATGTGATCATCAGGATGTTTCTGTTGGGATTTTACTGTGATCACGGCAATGGAAAGGGGTTTCACTGGACCACCAGGACATCATAATGTCATGTATCAGGCACCGGGGACCAGGGTGGGAGGGGGACCACTGACCACCAGGGTTGGACATGTGTCCACACATCGGGATCTAGGAACAGAAGGTACCAGACTACCAGGGATCTCATCATTACATATACCACGTGATTGTGGCTACAGGCGGGGGGGGTCCACTGGACCACCAGAGGTGTGTGTGCTTGCGAACAGTGTTCTGGGTGGGCGGGTGGCCACCCATGGCTGGGCTGCTGTGGTGCACACCGCAATACAGTAGCCCACCTGTGGGTGGCTGAGCTTTGCTCCTACTCAGCACAGGCTCAGATTTGAGCCCCCCTATACGCACAGTGCGAGGGTGCACCAGTATATGCGCTGCACATCCCAGGCTGAATATCGGGATGTGCCGCTGGGCATGCCCCCTGCATCTGTGCCTCATACATTATCATTGCATCCCAGCACATCGGGATTTGTGCTGCACCAGGCAGCCATCTCAATATCCCAACAGGGTGCAATGTGGGGTTGAGCCGGTGCAACCCCTTTGAATACCCGGGCCAAAGTATTTTGCACTATTATACTGCTGCTAAATGTTTATTTCATTCATTGTCTTTAAAAAAAATGTGTTATGAAACTGATGTGGTAATTTTAGTGCCTAGTTTCCTTTCAGTTTCTATGCCTGTTTGCTTCTGTAAAGCCCTGCAATTTTTGCAAAATATACAGAATACTAAATGAGTGGCATTTGAAAGAAACTGAGCCTTGTGAAGTAAGCAGAGTTCTAATAGAATCTACAAATCTGATTGCCTATAGTGGATTGTGAGTTTATGACCTTCTGAAAGCAAATGACAACTTGCAGTTCTCGGAAATAGATTGTGCAGTTATTCACTCACAGACATATCTTTTATTATTTTGCATAAAGCTTTTTACCTATCTGGACTTATGGTGCATGTGGCTCTCAGCCCTGTCCCTAAAGTCCCTGACTGGCAATCAGTCTCTGCCAGACCCTGCCACAACCTCTTACAGGTTCCCCTTCTCTGTAGTGGGGCCAGGATGTGGAGGGCCATCCTCCCCCCCAGGGACTCACATCTAGATGAGTGGGGGCAAGTGATAGTACCGGCTAAAGACAAGCAGACAGGGCTTCATTCAGCCTGCAGCTATTGTCCATTTTCCATTTTCTCCCTTCCACCGGCCCAACATCGGGTGCAGCCCCTGCAGGCCTTGACACATCACTGGTGCCCCCTGTAGAAGAGCAAGATCCCTGGTCCATTGCAGTGGTCACCAATGTGGCTGGACCTGAAACCATCCCTTCCTGGGCTGGAAGCGCTGCTGAATGGCAGCACTTCCATAGCCCCTGGGCCACCCAGCTGGCTCCCGAGCTCTTTCCCAAACTTGGTTTGCCAGCACAGGAGTGTGATGTGCTACCCATTGGGTCACTGGATGGCCCCCGCTGGCATATCTTTATACAATTTCTGCAGCACCACTAGACCTTACAAAGATCTGTATCACTTATACTGCTCATCCCACTATGCACTGTAATGCTCCATCAATAGAACCAGGATATGCTTATCATTATCTACATTCCTACAACTAAATACCTATACATCAACCATTCTGTTGGGTAGGTGAGAGAGTGAACTGGATCACTGCTCCTTATAATGACCAGTATGTATAGTCTGTCCCTAGAAAAGGTAAAAATGATTCTATCATCTCTAGAGCAAAAGTATATTTTCTAGTACATAGCCTAAATGAACTGTTACTTTATTGTATGAAACAGGTACAGTTCTGTGGACAGCACAATGCTGACTCTCGGCATTATGCCATCAGTAGAATGATATGTGTCTGCCCCCCCCCACCGCATTTTAATATTATCAAGTCCAGGTCGGAGTTGTTTCCGGGAGGGGGCAGAACACCAGGAGAAGCGGTGTCAATGTACTGCAAGACCTTTACAGTGACCTGCTGATTTTGTCACTGTAATGATCTTTCATGGCTTTAGTGTTACTATTCTGTGGGTCACCGGTCATAGGCATCTTTAATTAAAAAGCAGGTATTTAGATTCTAGTAATTAAAATTTAAAAGATTATTCCAGGAGGATGACATTTTGTCAAGTTCCATTCTTCAACTTAAGGACAGTAAATGATTACTTTGGGGCAGACCATATATAGTAAGTGCAGGAAAACAATTTTCAAGAAGCAATCCATTGGTTCCTATGGAGCTGTCATAAACCAGTCAATTTAATTTTTTAATTTTTACACTACATGTGAACAGTCCATTTAAAAAGTTAATTTACCAGACCATAATATCATTCTCTTCATACTTAACCTTTATTGTATCTGTCCAAGCCAGTACATACCAAACTTTACCTCACAACACCTCACCTCATTTACTTCCATTGCTTTGTTTAATTTGAAAACCTGGCCTGGGTAAGTATAGGGGATGATGTAAATATTTTTAAAAGCACAAAGAAAATTGCCAGCAATGTCTTTGTTTCATTTGCAAGTTTTCATTTGCCCCATTTGATGTTTAAAAACCTAATAACATATTTGTTTGGTAGCATCATTAAAGAACTTTGTTTACACTGTGGGATCTGTGCATTCCCTTCCAAAAGCTTTTAAATGAAGTTCATGGGTCAGCCATAGCTTAATATCAAGGCCATCATTTATCTGTAGTATCTTGCTGACTGGAATATTTGCAGATGCACTCTGCTGTGCCTAGCAACAGGCGACATGCTGTCCGCTATGTGTAGTAAATGAGGTGCTCCCACCCCTTTGTCACAACAATAACAACTCTTTCTCAAACAATAGTTGTTGTTAATAAATAACTAGGTTCAACCATGTTGTCCCTATTTATAATAGCTCCCCTTTTCTTTCTCAAAGGCTCTAGCCTAGAGTTGTTTGACCTGTGGTTAGCCTTGTCAGAATTGCAGTAGCATTTGGCTGATATCCCACAGTTAAGGTAGACTGAAAATAAAGGCATCGTGGGAAAGCTGTGAGATTGCTTCTGTGGGCAGTCAAGCACTGAATTTGTGTACCTGCAATCCTAAGGAACACAGTGCCCTTGCCATTCTACAGAGTAGAGATCAGGAAGAATAATAAAAAGATTACATATTTCTGTCTTACATTAGAACAGCAGGGCATATTTATTTGAGATTTGTTGCCAACTTTTAATCCTGCATCATGAAATTCAGTCAGTTTGCTTGATTCATTCACTGCTAAAATGTTACCTGTTTCTTATCCAAAATAATACAGTGCTCCATGTGGGGAATCATAATGTTCTCCAGTTTGAAGACTGCTTGTCAACTACAGAACTTCATGTGTTCGAGGCAGGTGTCTAATAAATAATAAATGGGACACTCATGGGTATGCAAATTGACTCTTTTTTTTGCTTGACACACCTCCCAGCTCTTCAGTTATTATTCATTAAAGCATGACTCACAGACCCTTCAGGGGAGAGATGGAAATGTGGATTGCCTTTCTAAAGATGGGAGAAGGCAGATGCAGTATCTTGCCGGCAAAAAAAAAAAGTATTTCCAGTCAGAAATCCCTTTAGGGGCTAATAAACCTGACAAAAATGAAAGAAATACTTCATTTTTGTATACATTTTAATATCTACTCTGTCTCCAGATTTCACACTTGGAAATCAGAGGTTTAGATTCATAATAACACCCATGGAAATGAAAAAAAATCAGAAGTGCAGTAATGGTAGGCCTTAGTTGTAGAAAATAGTTCTAACACTACAAAACCTACCTGAATTTGAATGTACTCCAACTAGTAATTTTAGAATTTCCCTTGGACTCTGACACATTATTAGTTACTGTAAGTAAAAAGTAACATTTTAAACATATTCTTGTATCTCTTGAGCAATACTGCAGTTTTTTTCCCAAAATAAGGAACGCATGCAAAACTAGAGGCACAAATGTAAAATTGGCACTGGGGTTGCTGATGACATTTTTTCTCAGATGAATTGTGGCTCTCATTTTTTTTTTTTTGCCTGTGTAAAAATGTTGAATGGAATACTGTACATTGTTTCTTTCTGCATCTCAGAGAGCTTTTGCAGCTGCTAAATGCCAGTTCCAGTCATTTTTCTGCAGCAGTACTGGTCACATATTTATTGAGTGTTTAGAATTACAAATGCTAGGAATTTGCAGATATATGGTATGCTGCTATTACTTTTTTTCTAAATAAATAGCCATCATTTTATAATTTAATTATTCAGTTATTAAACATTTGAAACAGAGTAAAGCAAATAAGTCAAAAGGCTTTTTTTCAACTGGGTCTTGTTTTATCAAGGACAAAAAGAACAAGTTTATTGTACAGTGAGTCAATACATTTGTGCATTTTGCAGTTTGGTGTTAGAGGTCTGAATCTCCTCATGTTTTACTGACTGGAATTTGAAGTCATGTGCAGATATTGTAAGTTTTCTGATTTGATCCCCACCAGCTTGTTTGGTTTTCTTTTCAGATACTCAGGAAGGAGTTGTCCCCCAGGTAATACCTACAGTACAGTGGTAAGCACAAAATGTTGGTCTTGCACTACAGCCAGCTTTATGCACCTAAGAATTTTACAACCACAAAGGCTCAATGGTTAACAAAATTATGAAAGTATTTACTGCTGGATGTTGTCCCTGGCAGTGGCAGTGCTATGCAACTGACAATGACCGTTACTGTACATGTACTGTAGGTGATTCTGTGCTATATTTCACCATGCACACTATGGAGTTTACTATCCTAATACTATTGTCTTGGTGTCCTCAGACCAAATAGTTGTTATACTTGGTGCTACATTTTTTTAAATGCTATAATAAAGGATTAATGCATGACAGGGTGTGTGTTGTGTTGAGATAATATCATGCCTTGGGTGGTTGGGCACGAGGCCGCACACCGAGTGTGTCCAAAACCAGAGAAGTGATGTTATCCCAGCATGACACACACCTTGGAATGCATTATTCCTATTATACAATGGCTTCTGTGTATAAAAAAAGATACAAAAAATACATTTAAAAGTATGTTTTTTTCTTGTTTTTGTCAAAGTGTAAGTATACTTTTTAAAAAATAGTACTGATTGACTGACTTTGCTAGTAGATGGAGCTGCTGTTTCTGTGGCTCTGCAGGCTGCCACACTAAGGCCTTTCTGTCTTATCTCTGCATTGGCCATAGTACCGTCTTGTGGAAATGGCACATCACCCCTCCCCGCTCTCACAGTGGCCGGCATTTAATTAGAAAAAGAGGATTTTGACTCCCCCAACCCGGCACAAATTTTGAAGTGACAAATTGGAGAAGAGTTAAGAAAATGAAGTGCGATCTTACTCATGTGCTTAGTTTTTATGGCAGCCACAGTGCGAGGAGACTGGGGGGGACTGCTGTTACATTTGGCAGCATGGAGTGTCTGGAGAGCTGGAGGCTGTGGGGCTGTTTGCTTGTGAAGCTAATGTGATGGCTTTGGTTGTGTTTTTTTTTTCTGTTTAAAAAAGGACACTTGTGTTACGGGGCTCACAGAGCAGAGACTGGTAGTAGAGCGAGGGACTGTGCTGAAGCCAATTGCAAAGATGGCTTTCAGTTGGCTTTTTTTTTTTTTTGGAAACTTCATGGGGGAGTGTGTCAGGATTATGTGTGTCATTTGTGTTAATTGTAGGCAGGAATAATTGTAAACATGACATGAAGCCAATCACGCTGAGGGCTAGTGGATGTTTTGAAGAGAGAGGCATGGTGGCTGTTGAAGACATGCTTGCTCGCTTACTCACTGGGTGCTCTCAGTCTGTGAAACTGAGATATGAAGAAGAAAGTTTGTGAATTTGAGGGGAATATGTAAGGGTTGTTGGGTTCTTTTTGGCTGGTTTCTTTATTTTAATTAGCAACAAATGAGTTGGGGACACTGAACACTGCTGCCGAGTGGGAAGCAGGAAGTGGGCTGTTAAGCAGGGATCAAGAAGTGAGCTGTGTGAAGCAATTCCACTAACAGTTAATGTGATCAACTGTGTGCTGGGACTAGATCCATGATGTTATGCTGGGATAACATCACAGGTCCAGCCCCAGACTGACCAATGAGAGGCCAGCATTCTTTATTGCCATTGTGTAATACACTGAATATCACAGACCTGTAAAAGAGTCAGTGATTGAAGTTGTACAGAGACAGTACTGCACATGTGTGTGACTCCTAAAACCCTTTAAACATTTGGGTTCTAGTGGTCAGCTGGCAAATTGCGAAAAGACAGGCAAGTGCAAAATGGTAATCTTGACTATTTTCAACAGTTCTTCACTCAAGATACTGATTGACACAACTAGACATGAGGAAACCTGATACTGGGCTCCATTTTACATATAGTAGTCTCCAATAATAACACATAGTAATCTCCAACAGCACAAATTGAGTTCATGGAAAAGATTTCAAGCTAGGTTCACTTCTGTTTTTATGTTCACAATAATACAGCTTTTCAAGTGGAATCAGATTATTTTGGTATGTTTTCTTCAGTTGTTTGACAGCTTTTCTTTTTCATTGAATGTCAACATATGACATTTTTTGTCTGCCATTTACATGTTATTGACATTTAATCACAACTGGATTAATATTTCTGTTAAGAACAATACCCTATATTGTACTGAAGGGGTGTGAGGAAGTTTTATTTTACACAGATAGTGATTGAGCTGTGGAACAGCCTACCAGCCGAGGTGGTGGATGCCAAAACCATCAACAGCTTCAAACATGTTTGAGAGAGATTTAAGGGGTTAATGGGGCCCAGGAGGGTAGCAGTAAGACAGAAATCATGGGGGTGGGCAGTGTGAGCATAAAACATGCATAGACACAAGGGGACCAATTTTAGAAGGTTCAGCAGGGCTTGCAACAAGCCCTGTGTCAACCGTAGTGTATGGCACAGCTGTGCCAAACTGCTTGATGCAACTCAGCCCGATTTTGCAAGAGTTGGCGCAGTTGTGGCATTTTCCTTACTTTACAGCAGCTTGCACCAAAGCTTTGATGCAAGCCCCATAAAATGGGTTTCCCAATGACACAATGTTAGACCAAGGGGACCTGGTCAAACTTGCTGCATCTGGCACAAGAGACTTGTGTCAGGGGGTTTGTGGCAAGCTTCTTTGCACAATCGCACTTGCCCAAAGTTTGACACAAGTTGTCCCTTGCATCAAACTCCATGATGCAAGTCCCTTGTGTCAATCCAAGGGCCTTTGAAAATCAGGCTCTATATCTCTGGGTAGGTTAGGGTTCACAGGCAAACTAGATGGACCAAGGGTCTTTTTTTGTCCATCATTTTCTATGTTTCTTTGCCCTGTACATTTTATGGACTCCTTATTGCACTACTGTCTCTAAGACTCTTCCATGCAGTACAGTGGTAAAGGCCTTGCTGCAATTGAGTTAAACTACATTTTCTATCACCAATACACTGTATGGTCAAATCATTTGTGTGTATATACAGTATATATATATATATATATATATATATATATATATATATATACATACACATACAGATGTGACAGCCAGGATGCAATGCAGAAATGCTGCAGAATATCACAGAATGCTGCAGTTTACTACAGGGTCCATTGTAAGTCAATGGCAATTAAGTTGTTTTGTCATGCAGGATTTTGTGACATGTCATTACTGCAAATTACTGCACTTCTTCATTTCCGACTCCACATATGTGTGTGTGTGTGTGTATATATACACACACACATATATATAGATAGATAGATATATATATATAGATATATATATAGATATATATATATATATATATATATATATATATATATATATATATATATATTATGGTAGCACAGTAGTGCTACCATAGTTAGGTTGAGGAGCCATTTCTATGTTAAACCCCAAAACTTTGCACCTTAATAACTTTGCAACAGTTTGATGGATTTACCTGAAATTTGGAACTTATGATCAAGAACCATAGGCCTTGGGATCTGCCAAGTTTTGTACTGGTTGGATATACGGCTGAGGAGTTATTAAGTGTGATCTGTGCGCATGTTTACGCTTTTCTGGAATTCTATGGTCGCGCCTACAGGTCGTACAGTTTGTGCGACCGGCTCAAAATCTTCAGAGAACGTGCGGCCGGGGTCCCCGATGTGCCTTTTGAAGATTTGGTGAAAAAATATTAAACGGTTCAAAAGTTATTGAAAAAACAGTTTCCCATTATAAGTCAATGGGAAAAGTTAACAGAAAGTTCAACACTTTCGCAAATGCATTTTTACTTTCGCAAATGGGCCTGTTACTTTCGCAAATCGGCCATTTTGTTTTCAGTTGGTGATCATAAAAATGGTTGGAATTTAAATTTGAGACCCTCTAGCAACCTAATTCTTTTTGTATTCACCTAGTCGGGCCCTTAGGATGCTTGCCATGTCTTTATTTTGTGGTAAAACACCCCAGAAATATGTTTTTCAAATTTCTGTAAAAAGTACTTTTGCAAATTACTTTCGTGCTCACGAAAGTGTCGAACTTTTTTGCGAAAGCTTTCGTAAATTGCCACAGTAGTTTTCCATCTGTGGGACAGTGACAGTGATTCTTTGGCACTGGGCTGCAAAAGAACCGTTGGGAGTTTGGGGCTGAAATTTGGAAGGAACGGAGCCGACATCTCACAGATGTGCCTTTCAGTGTTGTATTGAAAAAATATTACATGGTGGCAAAGTTACAGCACTCCAAAGTTGACGGTTTTTCCCATAGGATAATATTACAGTGCCCGACGCATTACAGAAATCCTTTGGCACCCTGCTGCAAAATAACGGTTTGGTCTTTTTTCTTGAAATTTGGAGGGAAGACAGCCAACAGCCCACAGATGGATGTACCTTTCAGTAGTTTGGTGAAAAAACATTACAGGGAGGCAAAGTTATGGTGCTCCGAACTTTTCTTTTTTTCCCATAGGATAACATTACGGCGTTCACCACGCCTTTCAGGGCCTGTATCTCGGAAACGGTGCGAGATACGGACTTTTTGTTGGAAAATTTCTTAGCCCACTAATAGGGCTAAGAACCAAATTAGCCAGGACAGTTGTAAATAATATGACTTTTAAATATTTTTTCTACGTCGTACTGTTCCTGAGATATAATGTATTTAGTATTCCAAGATCTCATTTTCTGCGCCGATACTCATTATTTTGCATACATTATCTGTACTCACTGTCTTTCTCAATGCAGATTTTGGGGAAAACCAGCCTGTGCACTTACATTATTGTTACTGTTGCCCTTTCCACTTGCGGTTCCGTACCCATTTCACTTACCGTTGACGTCTGCGCCACCATGTGCGTTACCCTTTGCGTTTTCATTTGCGCTTGCGTTTCTGTTATTTTTTGCCATTTCTGTCTACAGTACTGTTTATCTTTCTGTTTCACTTTTCATCACCATGCCCATTGACATTTCTGTTTGCAGGCACCATGTTACTATGTGACAACACATCACGTGGCAGACCATTCCCGTCTACGCCACCATGTGCGTTACCCTTTCTGTTCTCATTCATGCTTGTGTTACCATGTGCGCCACTGTTAGCATTTCTGTTTGCGTTGCTGTCCCTGTTAGTATGACACAAGACATCATGTGGCGGGAGCGCGGGGCCCCCGCCACCGCATTATGTGGTGGGAGCGCGGGGCCCAGAGGGTACCGCGCTCCCGCCGCTGCATTACATTCACTATTTCTTGTTATCCTTCTCAAAAAGAAGGGAAATTAGAGGCAAAAAACTCAGTTTAATGCATTAGTTAGGGCTGTTCCACAGCGACAAAAGTGAGGAAATTCGCTGTTAGGGTTGAAAACCCCCCTTGCACCCCCCCAACCGGCATTGGGGTGTGCATTGGGATCATGGGTCCTAACTCTCACCCCATTCTCCTATACTTCTGCTGCTTTACATATGTCATGGGGTGAGTTAGGGCTTATGATCCCAATGCACCTAATGCCACCACGTCACGTCATCCTTTGTGTTTCATTTTGCACTTGCTTGTTACTTTTTTTTGCCATTTGTGTGTACTGTACTGTTTCTCTTCTGTTTCACTTTGCGTCACCATGCCCATTGACATTTCCATTTACAGGCACCATGTTACTATGTGACAAGACATCATGTGGCACACCATTCCCATCTATGCCACCGTGTGCGTTACCCTTTCTGTTCTCATTCACGCTTGTGTTACCATGTGTGCCACTGTTAGCATTTCTGTTTGCATTGCTGCTCCTGTTACTATGCCACAAGACATCATGTGGCGGGAGCGCGGGGCCCACCACTGCATTATATTCACTATTTCTCAATATCATTCTCAAAAAGAAGGGAAATTAGAGGCAAAAAACTCAGTTTAATGCATTAGTTAGGGTTGTTCCACAGCGACAAAAGTGAGGAAATTCGCTGTTAGGGTTGAAAACCTTAACTCTGAATTCACCCCCCCAGCACCACACACACACAGACACACACACACATTCAAGTATGGGGGAGGACCAAGTCAACACAACCAATGACAGACATCCAGCAGCAGGTGACAGAAATAACAAACAATTGTCTAAATGTACTACGAGACATCCCCACCCACCTGACCAGGTACTGCATGCTCAGTGGAGACAACAGCAAAACTGAGGCCATGTACACCAAATGTACACATCCTTGATTGCAGCTGCACACAACGTACCACACTTAGTAGTTGCATGGCCTTACCTACCGATGCCCCACACCACACCACAACTGGTACTGTGCCGTTATTCAATATAAATGCTGAAGGTGCATGATGACAGTTGTAGAAAGGTTTTAACACTACTGAGTATACATTAATTAAGAGAAGCACATAAATTAACTACAAGACACTAGCATGCTCAAGATAAAAGCAGTGATACATTTAGTAGGTGATTTACATAGTAGTACATTTACTGCAATGGTTTACTCAACATAGAGAGTCTATGTAAACGTATGGAAAAGCATTGCCTGTTAAACGCTGTGAAATTGGTACTGCCATATCACATGCATTCTTACTGATGAAGGTGTACTGCGGATGTACATACATAGACCTTCAGTGTGTTTCAATATTAAAGATGCAGTAAGTATTCTTTGTAAGAAAGATTGTAATTGCATGGATCAGGCCAAGCAACTTCTAAATATCATAGCACTACTGAGCCAATAATGATGTACCTGTATCGGACATGTATATAGGATAGATTTTCCTGTAGGCACTTACTGAGTATGTTGTACCTGATAAAGACAATCTCATTGCATCTGTGATGACTAACTTATTCAAATAGTAATACATTTGCTATTGTTGCAATGAGTGATATATGCCACTTATGGACACAGTGTGATTTTTTTAACAGTTGTTTCATACTCAGGCTGTATGCCTACTGTTTGGTTGCACACTTCTGTCACTGATGCTATCAAAGTGATAACTATGTTAATTCTGCTACAACAGGAATCAAGTAGGTATTGTGTAGATATAAACAGAATGACTTTTAGTATTGATTTAACTCATAATGGGGTAAGTGTACTAGGACAGCAGGGTTATCCTCTATCACTGAGTCTGTCAGTTATAATCACACTAGGGTTTTGATGACTGTAATGATCAAGTTACACTGTTCATCTTCATGAGTTCATATTCACAGCCATTCTCCAGTAACTAGACAGTGTATGGTGTAACTGGGTGGGACACTGTGTTGCAAAGCTGCTGCAGTGCCTAGCAGAGGAGAGTATCTACTCATAAAGACAATTAAACAATAAGGCATGACCAACAGTTATGTTAAATGGTCTGTTAATCACCCTGTAGGGGTTTAATGTTGAATGAGGCATATCCGAGTGCCACATGTCGCTGGACAGTGATAAACTGACCATTGACATAATACCTGGGAGTGGCTTATTGCTATTATAATAAAACTGTTTTTTAAACAACATTAAACCATGTTCATCATATGGTTAGGCTCTACATGTATGTTAATAAAAACTAAACATAAGGCTGTTACAATGTTTGCAGTCAATTAGAAAGCTGCATTTCTCAAACCCTTGTTATAATCAGAGATATTATACCTGTACAACTCCTTGGTTTTGCTTAACTCTATTGCTCAGGTGGCCCACCACAAGTGGTGTGGTCTGGTGTTGGGCATCGGTAGTAAGGCCATGCAACTACTAAGTGTGGTACGCTGTGTGCAGCTGCAATCAGGGATGTGTACATTTGGTGTACATGGCCTCAGTTTTGCTGTTGATCTCCACTGAGCATGCAGTACCTGGTCAGGTGGGTGGGGATGTCTCGTAGTACATTTAGACAATTGTTTGTTATTTCTGTCACCTGTTGCTGGATGTCTGTCATTGGTTGTGTTGACTTGGTCCTCCCCATACTTGAATGTGTGTGTGTGTCTGTGTGTGTGGTGCTGGGGTGATTGAGTTAGGGTTTTCAACCCAACAGCTACTTCCTCACTTTTGTCGCTGTGGAACAACCCTAACTAATGCATTAAATGGAGTTTTTGCCTCTAATATATATAGATATATAGATATAGATATATATATATATATATATATATATATATATATATATATATACACAGCATCTATATATATCTACATATATATATATGTATGTATATATATATATATATATATATGTGTATATATATATATATATATATATATATATATATATATAGAGCAGTGCCAGTCAGGATGCAATGCAGTACCTTGCAGAAGTACTACACAATGCTGTAGTATGCTGCAGGGACCAGTGCAGTTCAATAGCAATTAAGCCCTTCTGTCATGTAGTATTTTGTGACATGTCATTTACTGAAAGGTACTGTACTATATTGCATCAGCATCCTGGCTGGCTCTGCTGTAAGTGATCTGCACAGCTCTCATCCACCTCACTTGCTATGTCATCATACAAAGTAATCAGTTGAGTTGGAAGGATTGTGCTTTTATTAAGCCATGTTGTGTGCTAGAAGACAAACAATTTTCTTCCACCATGTTTTCTATGACTGATTCGGTTTGTCAAGCAATGAGGTAAGGCTCACAGGTCTGTATTTATCTGGGTACAATCTCACCCCTTCTTGAATATAGAAACAGTTCTGGCTGTTTTGCAGTCCACTTCTCTGGCACTATACCTGTCTCTAAAGAATCTTGAAAGCTATCAGCAGGTGGGCCCAGTTAGAACCCCTTTCAAATCCACTGTTACCCTTAGGTGGAAATCATGTGAACCATGGGATTTTCCCAGATTCATACTGCTATGCATTTAGCTACTAATTCTAGCATGATTAAGTTTGTCTTTTTATTTATCCACCAGCTCTCTCATAACATCTAATCACTGCTTTCCATGCTCCCTAATTTCCTTGTGGAATACTATCATAGTGTAGTTATTCAGTGTTTCTGCTATTCCTCTTGAATTGCTCAGTGGTGTGCCTCCTTCCAGTGATCAAGGATCCATCCTTATTCATGACTCTCCTCTTGTTCCCTATGTACTAAAAAAGTGATTTATTATTTGCCTTGATCCCCACAGACAAGCTTGTCTTTCAAACATTGTCCTGAATAGTTGTGGCCCTGCACTCCTTCTGTAATGCCCTATAAGCAATTAACATTGAATTGCCCCCCAATTACCTTCCACTTATCATACAGTATACAGTACCTGCCTTTTCTCCTTTACCTTTCCCTGAATTTTCTTGGACAAGTACAGATACCTTTGTCTAGCTACTTGGTACTCATTGCCCATGGAACTGGATCCCATCACTGCTGGCATTATATGCCACTTTAGGACCACCAGCTTGGCATCAACACTCCTAACCAGTAGTGTATGCAACAGTTTAGCCACAACCATCTCCCTCAGTATATGAAAATCTTCTGTTCTGAAGAGTAGCAGCTTGATCTTATTTTTAATTATATAGCTTGTACATAACATTTTGAATTCAGTCCTTTTATGGTCACTGATAACCAAATGGATCCCCAACACTTACTGCTCTAACCATCTTATCTTCAGTACTCAGCAACACATAGCCTATCCCTGACATGTTGAAGCAGGAAACAGCACTTTACAACTGCCAGACAAAAAAAATCACTATCTGCATTCCTTAGGCACTTTCCACCTTCCAGCAGTATTACAACATTTCAGTTGAAGGGGAGACTAGCAAAATTAGGTAGAAACAAATACTTGTCAATGCCAAATGTTTGCTTGCTGGTATTGGCATTGGTACTGCAGGAGTTAGAGAGATGCATACTAGGAATGGCAGTGAAGTATTGAACTAACGCCAACCCTCACCCCCACCCTGCAGAGACTGACAGGTGTTGGGGTGTACATTTGGGTTGTTGGCCATAATGCTCATGCCATTCCACCTCACCCCACCCTGCAGACACTGACAGGTGTCACGGTGTGCCTTGGGGACTTCGGCCCTTACACTCATCCCATTCCATTAGGAAATAAGCTGAGATGGGTGCAGTATAGGAGAATGGGGTGAATGTTAGGGCTGAAGACCCCAAGGCACACCTTGATGCCTGTCAGTGGCTGCAGGATGGAGGTGGGGATGAAATGGCATGGGCATTTGGCTGATGACCCCAAGCCACGCCCCTAATGCCTGTCAGTCTGTACAGGGTGGGCATTATGGTTGGAAACTGTAATGCCCCAGGTATTGTTGATATTTTTGCTCCAGATTTTCAACATGAACCCCACCTCATGAACAGTGACAGTATAATTTTGTTACTTAATCCCAAAAGGTGATTTAGCACAGCAAGTGTGCAATTCGGCAACACAGATGCCAAAACACATTGAGGGCAGAATGTGAAAAATGACAGCTGCACTGTTCATGAGGAGGTGTGAAGAAATGGCAATGTTGAAAATCTGGAGTGAAAATATGAAAAAGTGGTGAAGTTACAAGTGTGTGTAGAAACTGTGCAAAGCAGGCTCATAACAGTCATTTTCTAGAATGTTTTCACCAAATTTCCAACATGTTTATTTTGGGACCTCCTCTCATGAACATTGGCACTGAGATTTCATTAATCTGTCCCAAAAGTGGATTTTGCACAGTGACCGCACCATTCTTCCCACAGGTGCAAAACATATTTCAGGAAGGATGCAATAAATTACAGCTGTACTGTTCATTAAGGGGTGTGAAAAATGGCAATATTGGAAATTTGGAGCAAAAACATTAAAAATTGATGGTTACGAGTGTGTGTGTAGAAACTGCTCAATGGACACATGTAATGCAGCCATTTTTTTGAGTTTTTCATGAAATTTGCAACAAGGGCTTTTTGGGACTCCACCTCATGAACAGTGGCAGCGTCATTTTGTAAACTGGTCCCAAAAGGTGATTCCATGCAGTGACCAAAAAAATCACCTTTTGGGATGGAGAAACAAAATGACAGTGACAGTGTTCATGAGGTACGGTCCCAAGCCCCCATGTTGAAAATTTGGGACCAAAACTCCCAAAAATGGTTGAGATAGCAACCAAAGTTGAACCCCCCCCCATTGATTGCATTATAGGGCTTACCATGATTTTCTTCAGTTTGGGGTCAGCTTTTGAAGAGTGCAGACATGTTCCCAGTCCACAGACAATCACAGCGCTGGACCTGCAGAGGTAACTATGGGTGAGGGGGATGCAGGGAGGTTGAGTGCACAGAGGGAGGGTTGGAATGGGGGAAGGGTGGCGAGGATGATGAAGGACCATTTTCTTTTCTTTAGATTTAAAAAAAAAAAGACCTCATGGGACAGTTTTCTTTTTTACAGGTTAAATAGTATGACAAATAAATTTCAGCACACCGGGGTGAGCTCCCAGCTTGCCAGACTAGTGGAGGGGGGATTAATGCTGACCGGGGAATTGGGCATCCCAAGTTTAGTTGGACAAAAGGGGGTGTGGGGGGTACATCTGATACCAGGAGTGGGCATCCTGGTGTCAGAATATATAAAGAATACTTTGGCACACTGGGGTGGGCTCGTAGTGTGCCACAATAGTGGGGGTGGGGGCATGCCAACACAGGGATTGTGCACCGTGTTGTTGGGAAAAGATATGTTCACTGGGAAAAGCACACTTAGCAAATGAGTGGCTCGTAAGTGCAGCCATGCACATTACTGTGCACTGTAATGCACATGGCTGGAATGTGCCTGGTTGCTGGGAAGGGGGGGGAGATCTGGCACTGCAATGACTAAACTGTCCAAAACTGGAGCGGCAGATTTCTTTCAAGTCCAGAGCTCACTCTAAATCTGCCATCATCGGCAGCTTCCCTGTTGATTGGTGGCCGAAGAACATGCCCATTAAGTGTCCCCAGCATTGGCCACAACACTGCCATGCCTCTGCGAAGCTCTACTAACCTCAATATGTTTATTTTGCGCTGCGCACACAAGCAAATATAACAATGGGCAGATTGCATAAAAAAAGTCTTTATCTGTCTCTAACCATCTACAGTGTATATCTGTTTTTATGTATCAGTCTGTATCAAGTAGGTTAAATCCCCCATGAGAACTGAAAGCTGCACAATGGTTGCCTTCTTCATTTCATTTGCCAGTTTCAAGTTATGCTGTTCTGTACTACTTGGGTGGACTGTAATATACTCCAACAATGGTCTCTGTGCCTCCCATGGATTGTTATTCCAGGCACATGCTTTCTATAGGGCTCCCTCCTCATTCCCTCTTTCTTGCTTTCTTCAATCCCTTCCTTGATATTTAGCAACCACATCATCCCACTAAACCTTCCTGTCCCTCCTGAAGAAACAGTACCCATCTACCCTTGTGTCCCAGCTTTTTCCTTATTCCAACAGGTCTCCATAAGTCTTGCATATTGTCGCTCACCTGTGGAAGCTCACTGTCTAGTTCATTGTAGCTACCATCCTCATATTCACCTCTCTGCTAAGCCTTTTACCCCTCCTGAGGGGAGCATGAATGTTCCATTATACCAGTCTCTGTGCTCTCCTGTCCTAGTTTATGTATGTCTCTACCACTATACCTCCATCCTGTGTGTCAGCTCCCCAATCCCCTTCTGAGCTCCATGGAAGCTATATCCATCCTGTGCACCAGCTCCTCAACTGCTTTTGAGCTCATGTGAAGCTGGCCTACAGCATACAGATTTCCTTTGCTCCAGAATGGCTCCAAGTATGCAACAAAATTAAACACTTGTTCTCATTTCCAAGCTGTTAGCCCAGAATTCCACTATCTAATTTCCTGCTGCCTCACTGGTCCTATACATGGCACTAGTAGTATCTCATAGAATACTATCATGGAGTTCCTGTTCCTAGTGCTCCTGCATAGTTTCCTAAGTCTGTATGGCAGTACCTCTGGTTTAACTCTTCCTTTATCTTTCTCTGGTTTACCCCTTCCTTGTCTTTGGTGCTAGCATGCACCATGATGGTCTGTTCCTCTACCCATTATACGTCTGCAACCAGCCCAACAACTAAAGAAGAACAAAAAGAATAGATTTAGATGTGAGTAAGCATGACTACAGCTGCTAAAAATAGTGGCAATGTGACTGAGAGAATCTCTAAAATCAGAAACAGTTGGCCATGGTATTATCAATCAATTAACAAAGTAACACTGTAATGGCTCTGCGAGCAGCAAAATACAAATATTATACATTGGCTTGGAGCAAAAGACTTATAGTCAGGGGAAAAGAGGTAGGTTTTGAAATGGGATTTGAAGACAACATTGTAATCAATAAGATAGAGAAAGGGAGAAAGTTACCTCAGACAGTAGCACAGATATGTTAAGATCATCTGACCATCAGTTGAAATGAGTGACAGAAAGAAGCCTAGAGCAGGACCAACAATGCATACAAGATGGTGAGTAGGTGATGAGCTCAGAGCGATAAGAAGGGTCAAATCCATTAGGAATTTGAAGAGGAAGCAGTATACAGTAATTTTAAAATGATATGGTACTGAATAGCGAACCATGTTTAGCATCAGTAAGTGTCTGGAAGTGAAAATAGTAGTTTGACATTTTTAATGGGTAACAAACCAAAGTGGATTTTGACTGACGTGACAGTGCAGATATGAATATTTGAGCACTGAAGTACTTCTTTAGATTTATGGTATATAGTGGTACAATTAAGTTGTAAGGCACAATGGGTGGTGGGTTGTCATGTGTATCACCCCCCCCCCCCACATGTGCAAATTCTTGTGTGGTTTGCCATTAGATTGGGATTACTGATACTAACACATGTGCAGAGTCACCTTACTTCTATTATGAGATGTGATAATGCCTTTTGAAACTTGATTTTTTTTATTTAAAAATGGTCACTTACATCCTCCTGTGAATGCACACTGATTACCATAATGGATGGGGGCAGAGACCCATGTGAATACCATGTTGTAGTCACAAAGATCCCTACCAACCAAGCAGTGGCATTTTTGATATCTGTTCTATAATAGTAAGCAAGAAACTAAATCTGGCTACAAAAAAGGGATATTTTCATCCTGTGTGGGTGATTGCTACAGCAGATGTTAACAATGTAAGTAACCAGGGGAGGAATTAAAAAGGTTTAATGCATTACTGAGTGAGTCAACAAGAACCAGGGTATTACATGCTGTACTGGCTTGGTTTTCAAAAAACTGTAGCACTTTTTTAGTGCAGTTTCACTGAACTGTGACAGATGTAATGCCACAGCTGGACCACATAAATGTCAGAGTAAGGTTTGGTGTACTGTAATTACAGAAAAATAATGCCACTTACAAAAAATGGATAAATAATGCCTGTGTCTATTGTTTGACGCAAGTGGCCATAAAGTCGGTGAACCTTTGCAAATGCTCCAAAATTACTAGAAATAGGAAAATGGTGGGATGCAGCATTGAGTTGGCAGCTCTGCTCCCCAAGGACCAAAAGCTCCTAAAATACCAGATTTTCACCAGAAAAACTAACTAAATAAAGCAGGAGGACCATTTAAAACTATATGGATGGTCGGAAGAAAAAGCCCAAAAATGAACAGAAAGTGAATGCTGAAAGATTGATAGAGTCAGATATTATCCTCCCAGAGACACCATCCAGCATGGCAGCCTCTCACCCAGTTCCTGCATAACCAAGCAATGTAGAAATTCTTAACAAATTGCAGAACTTTAGAAAATAAGTACATACTTTTAGAGAACAGCTTTCAGAAGAACTAACAAGTGTGTGACAAAGAGTAACTGAGCTGGAATCATACCAAACAGAGCTCGATACCAGAATAGATTGACTGGAGCGCTTAGTACTGCACCTAATGGAGGGGAATCTGGAACTTGCTGCCAAGTGCGATGACCTGGAAAATAGATCATATAGATGCAACATCCAAATTTCCGGAGTACCGGAGCATGAAGAGGGTAGATATATGCCGACTTTCCTGGATTCCTTCCTGTGGGACTTATTACAATTGGACCTAGCTTTCCCACTAGACATACAGCAGGCCCACCTCATGCTTCAACCAAAACCACAACAAAAAGATCAAAGGCCCTGATCAATAGTGTTCAGGCTGTTAAGTTATACAGTTACACAAAAAATCCTTACCAGAACTTGGAGAATGAGAGAATTAAAATATAAGGGCATCAGAATCTACACCCTCCTCTGGTCTTGGTGAAATGAAGGGCCTATGCACCCATCCTGCATGTCTTAAAGCAACAGCAGCTTCAATTTACCACACCCTACCCAGCCCGCTTCATGATCATATTCCCGGAGGGCCCTAAAAACTTTGACACCCCAGAGGAAGCAATTAAAGCACTCAACAGTAAGGGGATTACAGTACCAAAACCAAACAGACTGACAGGGGATAAAGAACAGCATGATTTCTGGGGGACAGTCTGGAAATGACTGCAATTGCAGCAGACCCATAAGCAGCAGAGACTTTCAGTCCTTCAAGATGCCAAGAAACCGTTGAGAAAATTCAACTGGGAAGCCCCTTCCTAAACCAGAGTGAACTGTTTCTCTGTTACAGGTATTGTGCTAAACTGATCCTGTCTGGAGAAAGGGATGGATGGCAAACAATTTATGCTAAGGCGGAGGGAAAAGACCAGGAGGAGAGGGGCATTTGACTTAATTGTACATACTGAACAATTGCAGGACTGTCATTGTTGTGGGGAAGGGGTGAGGTGATTCAAAATTGAGACTGTGGACATGGTGTAAAAATAGAAAAATGAGGAGGGTAAGGCACAACCAGTGTGACCCCCCCCCCGCCCACACTGGGGGAAATCAACTCAAGCTAACTGCCCAACTCAAACAGTCTTATCCACTAGATAATCTTTATTAAAGAGGAGCAAATTAATTGTGTGGATTGACAATGTGGGTATGGGAGGTTTAAGTTTAACTGGTGGACTGCTGGCACTAGGGGAGGTGTCTTTCAGGAGGAAGGGGCCCCAGCTCTGTCATGGGAGCTTTATGTGAAAATGTCATGGAGGGAAACCCAAGGCTGATGAGTGGGGGTGTCCTCTCCTCCTTCTCCCCCCACCCCATTGATAATAACAAGCTGGGGGAACTCACTTAGAGACACCCAGCAGATGTGGAAGCCCCTTTTTATGCTGGGGTCCTCCCGAAACATAGCCCCTTAGTAGTTCCTTCATACCACCCACATATGTACATTCCCATAACCAGAGGTGGTCCTGGTGGAGACACCAAAGACCTACCCCCAGACAGGAGGAGAACAAATTTCTTTTTTAATTTGGAAGTCTCAAGTAATAGACCCAAGTACCCATCAAAGGTACAGCTCAACATATTATCAGATTGATGGAGATGTTAAATGGTTAATGATGCAGTTTTTCAATATTTTGCCATGTTGGCAGACAGTCCATTTGTTAGGCTTATTTGAGCAATGCTGTTATGGCTGTTAGAACTAGCTAGTAAAATTTGTATTGTTATATTAAGTACAGGCCCTGAATGTACCTCACGGTTTTGACAAAATTCTAAGGTTCATGCTAGCGCAGCATGGATAAACAAACATAGATGGAAGGCAGAGGTCAAGGATAGGCAAAATACATTCATATGTATCCCTAATGGCTAAGCAAACCTTAGTGATATCCCTAAACACAAATGGGATACATAGCCCAATAAAATGTTCTCGTCTCTTTCAGTACATCAAGAGGGAGAAACCAGAGCTTCTGCTTCTGCAGGAGATGCATTTGCCCTCTTTGGAACACCTTAAACTGCAGAACTCAGGTTACAGTCTAGCAGCAGAGTCTGCCCATTCATCTGATAAACAAAGAGGGGTGGCAGTACTGATCTCCAGGGAAACCCCATTTGAGGTCATAGACCAGGCTGTAGATGAAGAAGGCCACAATGCCATAGCAGTGGGCACATTACATGCCCATAAGATCATCATGGCCTCAATCTACCTCCTCCCTGGGGCACCAAGGTGGGTAGCACAGCATTTCTTCTCATGGTTGGTCATGACAATGCAGGGGCAATTAGTACTGGGGGGGGACTTGAATGTCACCCTGCATCCAAATTTGGACACATCAAGACCCCTGCCACATTGTGCCAACCCTCTACAAAAATGTGTAAGGCAGAACATGGCATCTCTGGGTCTAATAGATGCATGCAGGCAGTGTCTTTCAACTGCCATGGAATACATACACATATCAGCCCACACAAATACTGCTTCCTGACTGAACTACATAATCACAACAGCAGAACATTTGGAGTCCCTCTCAGATGTATGCCACAGCACTACTCTTTTATTGGACCATGCCCCAGTAGATGCCCGATTTAATTTAGGTAATGAAAGGAGAATAATCCAATGGCAGTTTAATGTAATGCACTTACGAGATCCAGAATTTAAACAACTAGTAAAAAATGTAATTCCCCGAGTTACTGCAGAAAACACGCAGCAGGAAGTAACCACCACCATAATCTGGGACATGGTCAAAACCATACTTAGAGAGGAAATTATAACATTTTCATTTAAAAAAAGACAGAGAGAGGAGCTGGAAAGAACTACATGAAGAGTTGAAACAGCAACAAAATCTGACCAATCAGGGGGATTGTGCTGTTCAGAACCAAATAAGAATACTTAAACAACCATTCCAGCAAATAATGGACCAGAGAATAGAACAACAGTTACAGTACTCTATTTAAAATACATACATCATGAAGGGGGACCAAGGGAAGCAAGAAACTCAGCAAGAAAACTGAGGGAAGACAGGACGAAGGCCTGTATAACCAGCAAGATAGACCCAAATACGAAGAAACTCCACACAAAGCCCAGGGAACTTAGGGAAATAATGGCCTCTTACTATAAACACTATACACAGAAGATAAAACACCCCAATCAGGAATATATAGATGCCTATATACAGAAGCTCTCGCTCCCTAAGTTATTAGAGGTACAAGCAGAGTCACTGTTAACCCCTATTACAAAAGAAGAAATCCTTAACACCCTTAAAAAAGCTAAAACCTAAAAAGCCCTGGGACCAGATGGATAGTCACCTTAACTTTATAGGCAATTTAAAGATCTTCTGGGTTCCTCATTCCTTTCAGCATATCATGCAAATCAGGATGGAGACCCACCTCCCCCGTCCTGGCTATATGCTGCCATAGCTACAATATCTAAGCCCCAGAAAGATACCCGATACCTGGCATCTTATAGACCCATCTTGTTGTTAAATTATGATTATAGGCTATATATGACAATTCTGGCCCATAAGCTACAAAACTTGCTTCCAGCATTGATCAACCCAGATCCAAGTCGGCTTCATTAAGAGCTGACAGGCCCAGGAAGTGGTGCGTCACACCTTCCTGCTGGTGGATCATGCCTTCACACACAATATTCCACTGGTCCTCCTAGGACTAGATGCAGAGAAGGCATTTGACATGGTCACCTGGTCTTTTCTCTGGGCAACCTTGTCAAAATTAGGTGTTCCGGAGGCACTTATCACACAAATGAGGAACACCTACTGGAAGCCAGTGGCATACCTGAGACTAAATGGATCTCTATCTTACCCTATCACACTCTCTCAGGGAATCTGTCAGGGCTATCCCCTATCCCCTTTGTTGTTTGCCCTATATCTGGAACCCCTAGCAGAAGCTATACGGGCACAGCCAAATATAACTGGGCTATAAGTCGTGGAACGAGAGCATACCATCTCACTATTTGCAGATGATATTTTATTGACACTGTCCTGGCCGGAACAAACTACTCAAGCAGTATGGGACCAAATTAAAATCTTTGGACAGCTGGTGTGATACAAAATAAATGACCAAATGATGGAGGTCTTGATCTATAACTATGTCCCCTCAGCGGGTCTAAAAACTGCATACCCCTTTAAAAGGAACAAATTTGCAATTAGATACAGAGGGATAAAAATTGCTAAGAAATTGACAGTAACTGATGTATTGAATTATGAACCCCTAATCCAGCAGTTAACATAAGACCTCTCTAAATGGTCAAGACTACCTCTGAGCTTTTTAAACAGGATAGAAGCAGTACAGCAGAATGGTACTAATGACCAGCCTGTTTGTGGAGTATCAGGTACAGATCTTGCCAAAGTCTGACTGCAGGTTGCCATTCAGGGACTTCAATTCACAGTGGTAGGTAAGGATGACTATGTCATCTGTGCACAATAATACCCTGGAGTGGACACAGACTTCAAGGACCTTGTTGCCAAAAAGACTGAAAAGTAGGAGCTGAAGAGCTGAGCCTTGTGGGACTCCAGTGGAAAGGGGTTTCAGGTCTGTGGTTACTTCACCATATCTGTTTTTCTTTTGGTTCTGCCAGTTAAGTAGTCTGAGAATCAGATGGTTGCCTCAGTCAACAGACCCATTTCTGGGAGCTTTACAAGTAGGAGGTCATGACTGATCAAGTCAATGACTTTCCAGAGATCAAGAAAGGCTGCACTGACATATTTTCCCTTGTCTATGGCCGCATGGAGTTCCTCAGCCAGCTCGATTAGAGCAGTAGTAGCTCTGTGCTGTTTTTTGAAGCCATGTCATTCTGCAGCTAGAAGATCATGAACAGTGATGTAGGTCACCATTTGGTCACTGGCACCTTTCCCTAGAGCATTAGAGAGCAGGAAGAGGCTAAAGATGTGCCTGTAGTTAGAGACTACTGTGGCTTCCCCAGATTTAAAGACTTGGACTACATTTATTTGTTTCCAGGTGTCAGGGATGGAGTCAAATGGAGGGAGAAGTTGAATAGTTTTTAGATTGGTGGAGTCAGTTCCTTAATAGCCATTTAAGTATATTCATGCCCAAAGGGTCAGTGTTTGTTGTTTATTTGTATACATATTTATGATATGTGGTTAAGTTCCACTGAGCACTGATTTTCTTTCTAGCTGAAAAACTGTTGTACCACAGATTAATGGTCATAGACAACTGTTGCACCCTACTGTTGTACAACCAGTCTTTAATTGCATCATATTTTCTATAACTGTACTTAAATAACTGACAGTAATTCTTTTGGAAAGTGCACTGGAATTCTTAATGTATTTGCTGTTGTTGAAAGTTTTAACTGTGGTAGAAACCTTTTTATTGTATATTTAGCTGCAAGATTGCCTTGAAAACAAGGACTCTGTGGTAATGACAAATTTTCTAGGTAAAAATAAAAGATTCCTTTACTGCATTTAGAACATAAAGTTTCAATAGGTGCCAGAATATACCCAGGAAAAAGTTACCTGCAGATCAGCATGTTTCTCCTGGGGAGAAAAAATCCAAATCAATGAAATTAAGATATTTGTTTACTAGTATTGCTGCTTTATAATGATTTCTCAGTATCCCACAAAACTTATAAAATATTTTAAAATACAACAGTGATACAAGGTAGTTTATATTTCAGCAATTGTATGTTTTTAAAGTATCCCCGCTTGTTCTTTCTTACTTAGGACATTTGTAGGAAAAAAGGTTCTTTGTGTCTAAACTTCATTTTATCCTGCTGTTCCCTCTGCTAAAGTCATTGGACAGGGTTATTCAAAAGGGCAGATGCTGACACAAATGAATGTTGCACCTGCCTCTGAATCCACTCAAATGCATCTGTTGGAAAGGCCCACTTGTATTAAAGGTGTTTTCAGTTTTCAGGACATGACAGGAAGTCCAGCTCAGCTCAAATGGAAGAGAGGAGGAATGAAGTAGGGGTCGAGGTCAACAATTGACCAGTTGGAGCTTAGCAGGAAACCACTCAAGGAGGCTAAAAGACCATCCACCCAGCATGTTACATCACGCCCAAGTCCAAGATCATGATGACTCAGATAAAGAGTGAAACAGGGGAAGTGTTTGGCATCTTAGGCATTGCCAAGTGTCTGCAGTTGACAGCAGACATACAAGGGTCTCTGCTGATATGGTAAGGTAAGGTATAGTAACTGTTAGCTTGCAGTTGCCTGCATAGAAAGTTACTGGAGGAGAGGTAAGGAGGTACCTGCATGGAGGAAACAGTCCTTACAAGCAGTAAGTATCTATTGTTGGGAGTGGGGAAACACCATACCTGGGGTAGGGCTAAATAACCTGTAAATGAAGGGCAGAAAGTGAAAGGTTAAGTAGTAGGCAGGTGGAGGAAAACAAGGAGTGAGATAAAAAAGTGAGTAAGGGGTAAAGCAAAGTGGAAAAAAGAGAAACAAGAAGCACCCTATCAAGAGTAGGGTGACAAAGTAAACACCAGTAGGGGGTGTAGGTAGGAAAAAAATAAAGCAAAAGGAAGGGGGCAATAGGGGAAAGACACAGTTGGTAGTAGTAACCAATAAAACATGCAAGACAATTATGGGAGTGGTGCAGTACAATGGAAGTAGGGCTGCAGTTTTCTGGGAGACTTCCTGGAGACTGAGGTGCTCCCCATCTGCACACACCTCTCTGGGTTGAGTGATGAAGCCATTGTTCTCTGGGCCAAGCTGGCTAGGATCCAGAGAACCTCTTGCATCACCCAAGGGCCACCAACTCTACAACTGTTGTCCCAGACGTTGTCTAAAAGAAGAAGAGTGGGCTGGCTTCAGTAGGATGGCTATGGTAGGTCAGGGGCACATTCCCCAGTCTGTGTCACTACAAAATCCTTTGCTGCTCAGTCAGGATGGGACTGCCAGGAGGAGGAACCTATAGTAGTGGCAAGAGAGGATGTGGGGGGTTTTCATAGGAGATACCCCAAAGCGGGAGGTAGAGAACACTAGCAGAGTAGGAAGCAGCTTCTGATGTTGGACTCATTTGTTATGAGGGTGGATTTGGGAACACAAGGATGGGAAGAGGAAGGTAAGAGGCCAACCTGGTGCCACAGCTCAGAAGGATGAACAGTGGAACCTAAGGATCACTACAGCAGTAGGGAGGAGGGGAAACTGGAGATCATTGTCCACTTCGGGACTAATGACTTAGCTAGGGATGGGGCTGGTTTGTGTAAGGAGAGTTTAGGGAACTGAGGAGGGATTTAAGGTAAGAATCATGCATGGTGGCTTTTGCTGGGGCACTGCCTGTCTATGATCAGGGTAGGGTAAGGTACTCTGCATCAGGTGCTTCAACTTGTGGTTGAAGGAATGATGTAGAGAAGAAAGGTTTGGCTACAATGGAAACTGGGAACCAACCTAGAAGGATATGGGCCTATATAGTGGTGATGGCCTGCATTAATCTGTGGGGGGAACCACAGTCCTCAGTGTAACATAGAAACATAGAATTTGATGGCAGATAAGGACCACTTGGCCCACCCAGTCTGTCCATTTCCCTACCTAATGGATAAGCTGCAGATCCTAGTTAACCTGCAGCCTACTTTTTCCTACCCCCAACCCCTAGAATTGCCTTATGACTGTCCCATGCATGCTTGAATTCCTGCACTGTTTTTGACTCCACAACCTCCTCCGGAAGGCCGTTCCATGCATCCACAACCCTCTCTGTGAAAAAATACTTCCTTACATTACCTCTGAGCCACCCCCACTATCTTCAAATTGTGCCCCCTTGTTCTTGCACACCTCTTTTTCTGAAAGATGCTACCCTCTTGGACTTTGTTGATTCCCTTGAGGTATTTGAAAGTTTCTATCATGTCCCCCCCTCTCCCTCCTTTCCTTGAGGCTATACATATTAAGCTCCTTAAGTCTCTTCATATGTCTTCCAGCGCAGACCCTGCACCTTTTTAGTTGCCCTCCTCTGGACAGCTTCCAACCTATCTATGTCTTTGTGGAGATTGGGTCTCCAGAACTGCACACAGTACTCCAGATGGGGTCTCACCAGCTGTCTGTACAGAGGGATAACAACTTCCTGTTTTCTACTGGTGATGCCTCTCCCTATGCATTCCAGTATCAACCCCAGCCCTCCTTACTGCCCTCTCACATTGCTTGCCCACCTTTAGGTCATCTGATATGACTACCCCCAGGTCCCTTTCCATTTTTGTTGTTGTTAGTATCTCACCACCCATTGTGTACTCTTTCCCTGGGTTTTTGTTTCCCAGGTGCATTACCTTGCACTTCTTAGCATTGAATCCAAGCTGCCATACATTTGACCATTCCTCTAACCTTGTCAAGTCCCTTCTCATCCTTTCCAGCCCACCTTGTGCATCAACTCTGTTGCAGATCTTTGTGTCATCTGCAAAGAGACATACTTTTCCTTCCAGTCCCTCTGCAATGTCGCTTATAAAGACATTGAAGAGGACCGGTCTTAACACTGAACCCTGCGGTACCCCACTAGTAACACCCCTTTCTTCAGAATGGGCTCCATTTACTATTACCCTCTGTGTCCTATTCTCCAGCCAATTCTTTACCCAGGCTATCATCTTGGGACCCACTCCCAGGCTGGCTAACTTGTATATTAATCTTTTGTGTGGGACTGTGTCAAATGCCTTGCTAAAGTCTAGGCAGGCCATGTCCACAGCCCCTCCCTGATCTACTACTTTGGTCACCCAGTCAAAGAAATCTATTAGATTCCTCTGGCATGATCTTCCCGCTCTGAATCCATGCTGCCTTGGGTCTTGTGCGCCTCTGGCCTCTAGGTACTTGACAATTCTTTCCTTCAGAAGTGATTCCATCATTTTCCCTATCACTGAGGTTAAACTAACAGGTCTGTAGTTTCCTGCTTCTGCCCTGCTCCCACTTTTGTGAAGTGGAATCACATCTGCCCTCCTCCAGTCCTTAAGTACCACCCCATCCTCCCATGATTTGTTAAAGAGGGTAGTCAGTGGTGTCACTAGTACTACGCTTAGTTCTTTAAGAATTCTGGGATGAATCCCATCAGGCTCCAGTGCTTTGTCAACCTTCAGTTTTAAGAGTTCTTTCAGAACCCTTTCTTCTGTAAATGGGCTGGCATCAGCTTCTCTATCCAGAGTGTTTCTATTGTTTGTTTTAGGTACCTCCCCTCTTCATTTGTAAATACTGAGCAAAAGTATTTGTTTAGTATCTCTGCCTTTTCACTGTCACCCTCTGTCCACCCCCTTCCCTTTATTAAGCCTCAATATCCCTCCCTTGGTCTTCCTACGCTCCCTGATGTACCTATAAAAGGTTTTATCCCCCTTCTTAACTGAGTTGGCTATCTTTTCCTCAGTTTGGTCCTTTGCTGTTCTGACTGCCTTCCCAGCTTCCTTTTGCTTTAACTGATACAATTCTCTGTCCTGCTCCTTCTGTGATTCCTTGTACTTCCTGAATGCTTTCTTTTTCTCTTGAACTTTCACTGCCACCTCCTTTGAGAACCATAGTGGTGTCTTACATCGTTTGTTTTGTTTATTTACTTCACACAAGGCTTGTTACCTCTGTGATGGCAGTTTTTATTATTCCCCATTGTTCTTCCACCACTCCTTCCTGCCCATTTGCTAGTGCAATCCTTAGGCACTCACCCATTTTGGCAAAGTCAGCCCTCCTAAAGTCCAGTACGTTTGCCTTTGTATGGCTTGACTCTACAGCTGTGTTTATTATGAACCATACTGTTCGATGGTCGCTAGTTCCCAGATGGCTACCCACTTCTACATCTGTGATCCTCTGTCCATCTCCATTTGAGAGAACCAGGTCTAAGATTGCTCTTTCTTGAGTGGGTTCCAATACTAGTTGTCAAAGGCACGCCCCCTGTAGGGCATCTAGAATAACCCCACTCTTAGAAATGGCTGCTGCAACTGCACTCCAGTTAACGTCTGGCATATTCAGATCACCCATCAGCAATATCTCCCCTTTTTCTGCCATTCTAAGTATACTTTCTAGCATTTCCTTGTCCATTTCCTCCCCCTGAGAGGGGAGGGGTCTGTATAAAACCCCAGTGCGGATTGTGGTGCCATTGTCTGTCTCCAAGTTGACCCACAATACTTCTTCTCCTCCCTGTTTACCCTTTTGTTCTGTCACTTTGATTCCTTCCGTTATGTAGAGAGCTACTCCTCCTTTTCTTTTACCCTCCCTGTCCCTTCTGTAGATAGTGTATCCTGGTATGTTTATGTCCCAGTCATGGCTCTGTGTGTACCATGTTTCTGTGACTGCCACAATATCCAAATGTTCCTCCTCCATCAAGGCCACTAATTCAGGAAGCTTGTTACGCAGACTACAGGCATTGGTACTCATTGCTCTCCATTTTTTGATGGCTTTACCTTTTGTAGCAGCACCCCCACTGTCCTTTCTACCTTGGTCTTTTCTCATTTAGTACCCTCTTTTGTGGGGAGGCTGGAAATTTCCTGCTGCTTATCAGTGCCTTCCCCCTTGACTAGTTTAAAAGCTTGCCAATGAAGCATTTAAACCGATTGCCCAAAAGACTTGTTCCCTTCCTGGACAGATGCAGATTGTCCTGCCAGTATAGGCTGGTGTCCCTCCAGGTGGAACCCCAGTCCCCAATGAAGCCAAATTCCTGTGCTCCACACCATTTCTTCAACCATTCATTAAATCGCATGGTGCAAAGTACAGGTTAAATGTTACTTTGATGAACATTTAAACTAGCTGAGGGGGGTGGCAGAAGGAAAAAAGTTGGTATAGTCAGCACCCCCAACAGACTGAAACAGTTGGAAGGGAGGACTATAGGGGAGGAGAATCTCATAGGAAGCAGGATAAAGAGAATAACAGTTAAGTACAGGACAAGGGGGAAGGGAAAAAGTTGTTAAACGAGAGGGGAAGAGGAAGTGGGGCAAAAGGGGAGGTGAGGGAAGTTGCAGGCAGAGTAGGAGAAAGGTGTGGAGGGCCATGTGTGCAAAGCAAGCAGTCTTGGAAATAAAATTCCAGACTTTGAGGCCATCATCGTGAAGGCAGACTGGAACATTGTTGCCATTACTGATTCATGGTGAACAGGTAGCCACGACTGGTACATGGCCATATCAGGCTGTACTCAGTTCATGAAGGATAGGGTGGGAAGGAAGGGAGAATGGGTGGTGCTCTATAGAAACATAGAAACATAGAAGTTGCTGGCAGATAAGGACCACAAGACCCATCCAGTCTGCCCATTTCTTTTTCTACCTTATAAATGTGCCATCGGCCTTTGCTCTGTGAATGGCCTATCTAGTCATACTCATCTGTATTGCACCCTTATGCCTATTCCATGCCTGTTTGAAGCCTTGCACTGTATTCATATCCACCACTTCCTGAGGTAGGCCATTCCATGCATCCACCACCCTTTCTGTGAAAAAGAAATTCCTCACATTACCCCTTAATTTGCTTCCCTCTAATCTCATGCTGCATCCTCTTGTCCTGCTATTTTTCTTATATTGAAACATGTTAGACTCTTTCACCTTGTTAATGCCTTTAAGGTGTTTGAATGTTTCAATCTAATCACCGCTCTCCCTCCTTTGATCTAGTGTACACATATTGAGCTCTGTTAATCTGTCCTCATATGTTTTCTGATGCAGTCCCTGCACCATTTTGCTTGTACTTCTCTGGACTGCCACTGCCTCAATTTGGTTAATGTCCTTGTGAAGGTGTGGCATCCAGTACTGCACTCAGTACTCCAGATGGGGCCTACCCAGTGTCATGTAAAGAGGGATTATTACCTCCCTTTTCTGACTTGTGATACCCCTACTAATACACGCCAACATCCCCCTAGCCTTACCTACTGCTTTAGTGAACTGCTCGGATGATTTCATGTCATCGGTGATGATGATGCCCAAGTCTCTTTCTTCCCTTGTGACTGCCAGCAACTCCTCTCCCAGCCTATAGGTGGCTTCAGGGTTTCCCTTCCCTATGTGCATGATCTTGGACTTATTTGCATTAAACCCCAGTTGCCACTCTATGTAAGGGTGGGTATCACAGCAATGGAAATGCAGGGAGATCAGGTAGAAAGGAGGGATAGTGGTACTGTGGGTCACCCTAGAGACAGTAGCTGGAGCCACTATTTGTACTGGGGTGATCTACAGACCTCCAACAGAGGAGGAGGAAATGGTTGGGGCAGTGGGTTATCTCATCGGCACAATGGCAGAACAGTGGAGGTGGTACTGGTCAGGGATTCAATCTGCCTGATATAGATTGGAGGCTCCCAGCTGCAGCCTCATAAAGAAGAAGGGACATCCTAGAGTCCCTGCAAGGGGCATTTCTCAGGCAACTAGTCAAGGAAGCCCATTTGTGATGTGGCAATATGGACCTGGTGCTCACAAACAGGGAAAGTATTGCAGACATCATGGTGGGAGGCAACCTGGGGCCCAGAGATCACTGTACAGTGTGGTTTAACAGAAAGACAGCAGTGGAAGTAAACCACACAAGAATGCGGTCCTGGACTTCAGGGGGGCAGACTAAAGAAAAAATGTGTAAATGTCTCAGAGATTACCTAGCAGAGGGGGATTGCCTGGGTGGGGTAGAGGAACAGTGGGCCAAATTAAAGAATGACAGTGAGGCAACAAACTCTGTATAATAGAACTGAGCAAAAACAGAAGAAAAAAAAGAGACTGCTATGGTCCACTGGGGAAGTAGCTGAAAAGGTAAGGGCTAAAAGGGTAACAAAGATACACAATGGGAAGAGGAAAAGGCGGTGTAACAGGAAAAGCAGAGGCTACAGGGAAAGTGGTGAGAGGCAGAAAAGTGCAAACTAAGAAATGGATAGCCAAAGGGGTAACTAAAGGGGACAAGATCTTTTGTAGGTCCATAAGTGAAAAGAGGAAGACAAGAGGAGGGATTGTGAGGTTAAAAAGGGCAGGGGGGACTCCTTTTTGCACTCACATCTGAGCTCAGTCCACCCTCCTCACCCTTGCAATCTTCCACCCCTTAGACTCTTTGAACAAGTACCTGGTATTACTCCCCCCTCCCCCCCAATATCTGGCATCTTGGCAAACTCACCTGATTCTTTCAATCATGCACATGTCTGTATATGCAGAGTATCAGCACTGAGCTTAAAGTCTTGATCCAGTCTCCCACACTTTTGGTTTTCCTCCGTATACTGGATACATAACTTTGTTGTTTGTTATACAGTATATTATTATTACTGTTTTTGAATATTAACGGGCTATCCTTGGCATCCTCAGTGCCCAAGTTATATTTGACTGTTTGTAACATAGTAACATTGGTTTGCTTGTTTGTGAATTTGTATTTTGAAAAACTTCAATAAAAAGGTTCATATTTAAAAAAAAGGTAGGGGGACTATGCAAAGGAGGATCAGGAAAAAGTAGTATCATGAACAGACACTTTTGTTAAGTCTTCACAGTGGAAGGGGAAGGGGATCAACCAATGGAGGAAGGTAGATACTAGTCCTTTTACAGTAGAGAGAGAGTCCTGAAGGGACTCACATATCTGAAAGTGAACAAAGATATGGGGCCAGATGGGTACATCCAAGTGTATTGAAGGAGCTTTGGGAGATAGTGACTGCACCTTTGACAGTCCTGTTTAACGACTCACTAAAAGCAGAAGTGATTCAGGAGGACTGGAGGTGGGCAGATGAAAGCCAACTTCACAAAAGTCATAGCAGGGATGAGCTAGCAAATGTAGGCCAGTCAGTCTGACATTCGTGATAGGGAAGTTAATGGAAACACTGCTAAAGGAAAGGATTGTGGAGCATCTTGAATCCAGTTGATTACAAAACCTAAGAAAGCATGGATTTGGGGTGGGGGGAGGGCAGGGGAGTTATGTCAGACAAGTCTGATAGATTTCTTTAACTAGCAACCAGGAAAATAAATCAGAGTGGGGTGGTTGATGTGGCCTACCTAGTTTTCAGTATGGTTTTCAACACAATTCCACATAGAAGACTCATAAGGAGACTGGGCATCATAGGGTTGGATAAAAAGGTGGTAAACTGGGTAAAAAATTGGTTAAGGGATTGGTGACAGAGTTGGTAAACCAGGTTCACTCTGGAGAAGGGAGGGTGACCAGTGGGATGCTTCATGGATCAGTACTGGGACCGGTCCTCTTTAATGTCTTTATATGTGATTTTACAGATGAACTGGAAGAAAAGGTCTGCCTCTTTGTGGATGACACCTAAATCTACAATATGGTGGACACTACAGGAGGGTTTGAAAAGAATGTACAGAGACCTGAGAACACTTGAGGAGTGATGAAGAGCATGGCAGCTGGGTTTTAATATGAAAAAGTGAAAAATCATGCACTTAGGGTAAAGAAAACCAGAGACAGAGTAGAAACTGGGTAAATAAGTATTTATTATCACCAAAATGGAAAAGAACCTAGGAGTAATTATGTATGATGGGCTCATGGTGGCCAGGCAGTTTGGCAAAGCAGCTGGTAGGGCCAGTGGAATGTTGGGTGGATAGGGAGGGGTATCACAAGCAAATGCAGGGAGGTGGTGTTGCCATTGTATCGCTCACTGTTGAGACCTCACATGAAGTACTGTTTAGAGTTTTAGAGACAACATCTCAGGAAGGACACAAACAGAGTGGAGGCTGTCAAGAGAAGGGTAACAAAATGGTGCAGGGTGTGCATCAGAAGCACAATGAGGAAAGATGAAAGGACCTCAATATGTACACCCTGGAAGAAAGGAGGGAGAGGGGGTATATGATAGAGACCTATAAATACCACATGGGGATAAATAAGGTACAGAGAGGAGTATTTTTCAGGGAATAAGACACATGAGAACAAGGGGACATGCAATGAGACTGGAAGGGGGTAAATTCAAGAGAGATGCGAGGAAGTACTTCTTCACGGAAAGAGTGGTGGGTCCCTGTAACAGTCTTCCAGCAGAGGTGGTGGGGAAAAAACAGTGATGGGATTCACGAATGCAAGGGATAGACATAAGGGAATCTTACTGGAAGGCAAGGGGAGGGGAGAGGGATGGAGATCAAGTAGGATCTGTGGTGACACTATAGGCAAGGAAGAAAGTAAGCAGACTGGGTGGGCAAAGTGATCCTTATCTGTCACCCAATGCTATGTTTCTATGACCACAAAAAAGAAGCAGGAACACAGTGGGGATGGTGGTAGACACAAGTCCATTCACAGTGGGGAGAGTCCTGAAAGGATTTGCGAAATGAAAGTGGGCGAAGCTATGTGACCAGACAAGGTACACCCAAGAGTGTTGAGGGGGCTCAAGGAGGTACTGGTTGCATCTCTGACAGCCCTATTCAACAACTCATTGGAAAAAGGAGTGGTTCCAGTAGATTGCAGGAGGGCAGATGTAGCCCTGCTTCATTAAAGTGGCAGCAGGGAGGAGGCTGGCAGCTGTAGTCCAGACAGTCTGACATCAGTGGTGGGGAAGTTCATGGAGTTGCTTTTAAAAAAAAAGGATTGTGGAGTATCTTGAATCCAGTGTGTTACAAGACCTGAGCCAGCACAGATTCACGGGAATGGGAAGGTCATGTCAGGTGAACCTGATGTTTTTTTTTTCTACTGAGTGACCAGAGAAATAGATCAGGGTGAGGCAGTGGACATGGCCTACTTAGACTTCAGCAAGGCCTTCAACACAGTATCAAATAGGAGGCTCATAAGGATATTGAGCAGTTTTTGAGGGTGTCCTATGGTGGTAAACTGGGTATGAAATTGGTTGATGGATGGGCAACAGAGGGTGGTGATAAATGGAACTCACTCGGAGAACAGTGACCTCTGGGGTACCTCAGGGCTCAGTACTGGGACCAGTCCTCTTTAATGTCTTCATAACTGACATTGCAGAAGAGCTGGAAGGGAAGGTATGCCTTTTTGCAGTTGACACCAGAATCTGCAATAGCGTGGACACTCTAAAGGTGATGGAGAGAATGTGCAGAGATTTGAGAAAACTTGAGGAGTGGACAAGGATATGGCCACTGGATTTCAATGTGAAAAAGTGTAAAATCATGCAACTTGGGCACAGAAATCCAGAGGAAGGGTATACAATTGTGAAAGAGGTTTTAGCAGTTATCAAACAGGACAGGGACATTTGGAGTAATCATATCTGATGATCTGAGGGTCACAAGGCAGCGTGAGAAAGTAGTAGGTATGGCCAGTGGGATGCTGGGCTGCATAGGGAGGGGTATTACCAGTAGAAGTAGGCAGGAGGTGTTACCACTGCATAGATCATTGGTGAGACTCCACTTGGAGTACTGTGTCCAGTTTTTGAGACCACATCTCAGGAAGGACATAGTCAGGATGAAGGCAGTCTAGATGAGGGAAACTAAAATGGCCCATGAGCTGAATAAGAAGCCCTATGAGGAAAGAATGAGGCATCTCAATACATACACCCCAGAAGAGAGGAAGGAGGGGGGCACATGATAGAGACCAGAAAATACCACATGGGGTTGAACAAGGTACAGGAGGGGATTATTTTTCAGAGGAAAATGTGCATGAGAACAAGGAAGCATGTAATGCAGCTGGAAGGGAGAAAATTTAGGAGGGATGTGAGGAAGTACTTCTTCACTGAATGAGTGGTGGATGCTTGGAACAGTCTTACAGCAGAGGCAGTGGGGCAAAAACAGTGATGGGCTTCAAGCATGCATGGGATAGGCAAAAGACAGTATAGGAGGGAACAAATGGTCAGACTAGGTAAACCGAGCAGTTCTTACCTGCCAACACTTTCTATGTTTCTATGTTTCTGAATAACCCTGCTGCTATTTTCAAAAGATACATTCTTTTATGACAAAAAGTCACAATTTGTGTTAACAAAAACAACTAAATACATTTTGCATCATTTTGTGCCACAATTGTGTCTTTTGTTTGGTGCTAAATTGGTACAAGACAGGTCTATTAGTATGATGCTGTTTTCTATTTTTGCTTTATTATGTGTACTCGTCTATCCCACCCCCCTTCTTTTCTGTCTTATTGCCAATTGTAAAATTTCTCTCAGTAGTTAATTGCCCAGTGCTTTGTTTTGTCTCTTGATGTTCAGTATTCATTGTATCCAGTGCCATTTTTATGGTCCGGGTTATGCCTGCAAAAACAGTGCACCTACTCGGTCAACAAATGAATAAATGAAATAAAAAAATAAATTCAGACACTATTAGATAATCTAATAGAAGGTCAAAAGGTTTGCATGCATTTCAGCTTTCAAAACTGGGCAGGATGCATTTCAAACAGAACCTTTTGGAAAATCCTGCCCATAGTCTTCTGTTTCTGAGATTACAGCAATATTCCACAGCAAAGAGATCATTTACTTGGAGAGACATCTGAATGTGTTAAGCATAACAGATTCTGGTTTGCTGAACTGTATTTGTATTTTCTGAAATCTAACATTTGAAAGATGCTGAACAGATTAGGGGTTTTTAAAAAGGCATAATGCAGGCACAGTTCTCAGTTTTAGGCACAATATGCATCATGCAAAATGCACCAAAATGTTTGGATACATTTATGACACTTTTGTTTCAGGCCAAGAACATCGAGGGATAAAACATCACAGATTAAATGAAAGCAACCTTTACACCGCCACCGGCAATGCTGCTGGTACAAAACAATGCAGGACGTTTCAGTGCCAGACAGCAAGCCACAGGAGCAAACATCACCCACCACACACACATCTTGACTGGCACAGTAGGGCAGTGGGCTCCAGTGCCCATGCACAGCACAGGAAAGCACAATGAGGGAGGACAACAGGGGCCAGGCACCAGCAGGGTGTGCATAGCACTGGACTCCCGCCATGGGTGCCACCAGGCACAGATGCTTATATGGAGAATGACCCCTACATGGACCAGTATGATGTGGCCACAGGGCAATGGGGTATGGTGGTGGTGGATAGGCAGACCATGGCCAGCAGTGAGACCATTCCACATGGTAGTAGTCACATGGTGCAGGACCCTGACAGAGGTGTACACCCTGCACTGCCTGTGACAGTGCAGTGTGCCAGTGCATGGACATGACTGGCAGGGCCACTGGCATGGAGGAAGGGGGAACGACGCAGGTGGCCATGGTCCCTACACTGCCTCATGTTTGGGAGGTAGGTGGTGTTCCTCTCCGTGGCTCCAGGATGGTGCCTTGCGGTACACCATGCACTGGGTGGGTGTACCTGTTAGTGCCTGACACTCTGCTGGTGGTATCATGGTGCAGGCAGTGTCAGCTACTCCTCGCCACATGGTTCCTTGTGCATACATTCACTTTGGCTGCTGTATAGCCATGCATGTAGTTTCACTTTGCAGCATTGTTGCTGGGCTTTATTGTGGTTTGTTGATGTTTTGTTTGCGATGTTACTTCCGCATTCTTTTTCCCACATTATTTTGTCAGTGATGTTCTTGGTTACCTGCTTTATGGTTAAAAAAATGGACACATGTGTCAGATATTGATGAATGTGTATGGTTTAGAGCTACACGTTGTGCAAATTGCACCATATTTAAGTGGTCCAACTTAGTGGCACAAGCATAGGGAATGCACCACAAATGTGCAAGTCCCTGATGTGCCTTTGAAAATCCTAGCAGTGTGTTTTTCTTTTTTAACCTGACACTTATTGCACTACCATCAATGACCAAATCATAACAGTAAGCTGCTTCAAATGTCAAAATGCTATTTTCTCCTAAGTTTTCAAATAATTGTTACTTATTTACAATTAGCTTATTTACCAACAAACATACAGTTAAAGCAATAGTTACAGATGCATCCCATTGAATTATTTAGAATTTACTACATAACCTTGGATTTGTAACAGAACAGAAACACATAAGACCTCTCACAGTTCTCAGAGTAATGGATTACTACAGCTTCAGACCATGACTGAAAAGAGTTATTCAACTACTACATTGTATCATTTAGCTTCACAGTTGTGGAGATATCTAATCCAATATACAGCAGGCCATCTATAATCAAAGGGGCTTCTACTGCATCACTTATGTTGAGACTGTTGCTTAAGAGTTCAGCACCATAATAATCTTGTGTTCAATTGTAGAAAAAAAAGTGGAACCTAAGGGACTGGCCAGGTAGCAAAACCTTTAGGAGATTGATTGAAACAGCATCTAACTAGATGACTTGAAGAATGAGCAATTAGGTGGCCTACAGGAAGCAGATAACTGATATAGGTATAAACGCTTTTATTTTGTCATGAACATTGCAATCTTTTCTTCTGCTCTGGATAATAGCCTACTTTGTTCTCTCAAATGGTAGAATGATTTCCAGCAGTGCTCCTGCTTCACACCTAATTGTAATTCAAGTAAGTCAAGTTGCTTATTATTGCTGCTGTTCTTGCATCCCAACAAGACTGCCCTACCATGTACAATTCAGCTGGCACATTGCATCAGAAAATTATTTAGCTTAAAATTTAATATTCAAAGAATTTTCCTCTTAAACCATTTGAGGAGGGGATAAATCAAAGATTTCTAGAACAAAAGGTCATGTTTTAGGGCTGTTTTCAAAAACTGTATTCATTTGTAATTTTCTTTTTTATTCATTTTCATTTATTTATTTTTTTTTATAATTTATCTACCTATTGAACTGAAGGATAACAATAAATCCCATGGTTATCTTGGTTGAAATTATTTAAATATCAAGATGCGTGTTTAATCTGTATCATAGTCTCTAGGGTACACCTAGTAACTCAGCTAAGCATAACAAATATTCCAAGCTATTAAAAGACCTGTACTGGATTCAGAGTACTACAGCATTTCCACTAGATTCAGTCAGGATGAAATAAAAAAAAAAAACAGAAAAAAAAAATAGCAATCAAGCTGCATTGAGCTTAAAGCAGCATTGCATGTTACAGTGAAACTGTTGACCAATACTTTTTTATTCCATTTTAGATTGTGCCTCACCTTCTGTCCTCTATGATACCCTTCTTTCCGAATTTTGAGTCTCCTTTAGAACATTTATTCATTTAAAATATTAAGAGGAACAGTCATTTTAATATAGCTGGCACCAGGTTCTGCTGTATGCTAGTTCAATTTAGTCACAAGAAAACTGATGGTAAACAATCAGTGCCCACAAACAATAGAGGATACTGATGAAAACTTGGTCTGAGCCATATTAAAAGAAGCACTCCTTTTATTATTTCAAATTTATAAAAGAAAATTGCCAATGCAAGCCCAAAATTGGTAAAAAAGTAGCATGCAAGACAGAAGATAAAGGACACTCTAAAATATAATAAAATGCATAAGTCAAAATTTTCACTGCTACCATGCACTGCTGCTTTAAGACATGAAAGGGGTGCAGAAGGTTGAGGTACAGTAAAGTGCTTTACAGCACTTCATGTCATGCTGGTGAACAGAGTTTGCAAAGGAGCTCAGGTCACTGTGAATTGGTGTGAGGGGAGGGCTAGGAGAGGAATAAGAAGCCACCAGCTTGCCTCTCCTGGATTGGGGCCATGAGTAATTCACTTCTAGGTTGCCACCAGATGGAGGCCTAGTGTCAGAGCACACAGCAGGAGTCAGATGTGATATTGGGAGGGTGAAAGGATCTGTGGTTCTGGGAGCACATGGGAACATCACTGCTCCAGGACCAGGGGCCAAAACTTGGAAAAACCCATGTCTCCCCACCGCTTAGCATAACAACCAGACACTCTCGGGTCCTGCACCATGTGGATCCCCACTGCCTGGACAGTAGGGGGAGTGGCAGATAGGACTTGAGGTGATCAGCCACAGGGCTTGAAGAAAGGCACAAGGTGACACAAACAGCTGTATGAAAAACAAAAAGTAATGTAAAAGGGCAAGGTAATGTGCAAGAATGTCCATATGAATATTTTCCTGAACAGATGATTATGTAAGGGATATCCAGCTGCATTTTAATTCTAATTTTTCACTAAAATTTGTAAAGTGGTGTTTCAGCATATAATTATAACACATTATAAAACATATGGTTATGCAATATACAACACATAGATCTGAATGTTTAAGTTTCCCATATATTCAAAAAATGTACTTCCCTGTACATAAGTCAACATACTGTAGGTGATCTGGATAGCTAAAATGATGCCTTTCATGACTGATACAAACTTTATAGCAGATTATTATCCAAAGCTTGTTGTGGTAGTCCCCAGATTAAATAATAGAGCTACTTTAAGGTCATATAATAGATTTTTCTCCCTTGCATAAATCAATGATTACACTTCTCCGTAATACATACACATGGACTTAATCTTTCCAAAGTCTGGCTATAGCCCTTCTTGCGTTAATTAAGGCACAATCTAAAAACTCTTTTTAGGATCGTTAGAAAACAACTGAAATGATATGGTCCCCAGGAGACACAACTCAGGTTCTGGTCACAAATCAGTTCTAAGAACAGTATTAACAGCCAGTTATGATGTGATCGAACTCTATGAAAAGAATGTTTCTGTATTTCCATTGGTGTAGCTTGAAAAACATAGATGAGTCTGGATAAAACATTAATCTTAATAACCTGCACATGTCTAGAAAGTGTCAACAGTAAGTCTGACCAGTTTATTAAGATCCGGTTTTATCTTGTCAAACAGAGGTTCCAAATTTAAAGCATTAAAGGTCTTCGTATTATGGGTTAGATTTGCACCAAGATATTTTATACCTGTTTTAGAGATTTTGAAAGGAAATGTCATGGGGCATGTTCATCTCCCTTTGGTGAACAGTTAATGCCTCTGTTTTATTCTAATTGAGTTTTAAACTGGACCATAAACCATATTCTTGAATCTTGTTGAGTAAAAATGGACTTTTGCTAGATCGGATGTGTATTATTCAAAAGTATATTGTTTGCATAGAGTGAGAGCTTTGGAACTGTGTTATCCTTGTGGAAGCCAATAATATCTTTACTTTGCCTCCTGACTTTTAAAGCCCTACATGCACTGGGCCCAGACTACCTGAAAGAGCTCCTGGTCCCCTACTGCCCTGGACGATCACTCTGCTCAGCTGACGAGGGGTTGCTAGAGATTCCAAGGGTGTGTTTGAAATCTTCTGGGGCCAGAGCTTCTATGTATGTGGCCCCAACCCTTTGGAATTCTCTACCCCGTCGGTTACGGGAGTGCACGACCATTGAGGGATTTAAGCAAACTTTGAAATTATTTTTATGGCACCAAGCATTCAGTGATTAGCTGTTTGATGACATTAATGATTTTCTATATAATATATGTTGTTGAGATATTTGTTTTGTGATTTAAAATTTGTTAGGCACCTTGGAATTAGAAAGGAGCCATAAAAATAAAGGTTATTATTATTATTTATGAGAGGTTGTAGAGATGACACAAAAAAGAGAGAAGATAGAAGACACCCTTGTCTGGTTCCTCTATTAAATCAGAATACTTCTGAGATAGCAGTGTGTTTATTTTCACTTTTGGAGATGTGTAAAACAATGTTATTAACTTAGTATATGTAGGGCTGAAGTCTTCTTTTCTTCAGTACTTGTACAGTATAAGAATGGACCATTCAAGACAGTCAGATGACTTTTCTGCATCCAGGACCATCACCATTGCATTTGGGAAGTGACAATTGTGAATCATACTTAGGGCATTCATGATGTTATTTTGATCCCTGTTCCCCTTGATAAAGCCTGTTTGGTCCTCCCTATAATGTATACTAAACATTTTTTCAAGCTGGAAAGCTGGAATTGTGGCACATATTTTATCATTAGCATTGGAAAATGTACTAAAAAGAAGAGCATTTTGTGGGGTCTTTGTATTTCTTTGTAATCAATAAGATGGAGACTTCATCAGAGAAAGGAGTGACCCTGTCCATGGCCCTCAGATCCTTAAAGAGAGAATGTAGTATAAGGGCTATAGTATCAACAAACATTTTGTAAAAATCCAGTTATGTCATCTGGCCCAGGGCCTTACTACAACTCATGGATTTAACATCATTCTTAATCTCTTCTGAAGATATCTCTTTTTCTTGCTCATTTGAGTGTTCTGGTATAATAGTCATATTGTTAATGTTATTATTAACATTACTCTGCTTGTTTTACCACTTCAGTATACTGGGACTAATACAAAGCTTTATAGTATTTAAGAAAGGTAGCATTATTTAGGTTTGATATGAAAAAACTGTAAGAGATATTTTTGTAAAACACCATTCCATCTTTTCTTTTTGAAGAAGATGCTGTATTCTAACATCTTACCACTCCGGTCCGATTCTGATATCATTATTAATACCGTTCTATCTTTCCATTTATTTTATAAGGCATTGCATTTTTTGTTTTACATTCTCCAAAAGCTTTAACTCTTTACCTCTTGGATGGCCATTTTGTGTCAGTTAAACAATGAATAGTTCGAACTTCATATGGAGCTATTGGAGATAATGAGGTTTGTCCTGGAATGGTCATTCTGTGCACCTTTAAATTTGCTTTCTAGCTCTAGTAAATACTTTAACTTTCATCTTTTCCTGTGTTTGTTAAATAAATCAATACTTTCTCTATTGAAACTTTGTATGTGTCCCACATTTATCCAGAAAAGCTTTAATTTCTTTTTTTACCAGTTACTGATAATCCTGATTCTTTAATAAACTTGGGACTTATTTCCATCCCTTCTGTTTAATGCGGGTGTCATTGGATGCAATTGTAGATAGTAAGGGGGAATGAATTGTAAATGAGATAGAAAGATCATTCGTAACTTTATTTCATGAAGTTAGATACTTAGAAATCAGAAAAAAAATGATACATGAATAGTTGACACATTTATTGGAAAAGAATGAAAAATCCTTATTGTTAGGACTCATATATTGTATCTCAATGGGTCAGTTGGACTAAGTGTATTCATGTAAGCATTAACACATGACAGGGTGTGCTGATAATGTGGATTAATGCACACCTCGGTGGTGCTGTGAGGCATGAGGCTGCAGGTTGAGTGCCCTCACAGCCCCCAAGATGTGCATTAATCCACATTATCAGCACACCCTGGAGTGCATTAATGTACATATAACATGGGTTATGTTTAAACAGCATAAAAAATCAAAAAAGGTATATTTTGGTGCTTAAACAACAAGAAAGGGACTGCATCCTGCTGCACAGAAAAATAGTCCACAAGTAATAATGCACTTCTCTGTGCTTTTATGCACAAACAAATGTCAGAAATACAGTACTGGCATGATTTTTGACATTTGATGTGCATAATACAGTTCCAGAGAATGCTATCACTGTCATCTTGCTTACTGTCTCCCTCTTTCTGTCTCTCTGTCGCTGCTGTCTTTCCTCTGCTCCCTGCATGCTTACTGTGCATTCTGTTGCTGACCTGCTCATCGAATGTTCTTATCATGTGGCTGAATGGGGAGAGAGAGAAAGAAAGAGAGACACAGACACACATGACAGGCTGGACAAGCAATGATGCAGTCTGTCCTTCAGTGTTGTTTCCCCAGTACACCAAGCTCTCTATCTCAAGCCCCCCTCCCCCCAACAACAGGTGACAACAGAAGGTGTGATCTGCCCCACTTGCTCACCATGTCACAGGACTTACACAGTGCCAGTACTGGAATTCTTATGTCTCTCTCTGCAGGTGCTGAGCGGGGGCACAGGACAGAGAGAGACGCTGAAGGGCAGATGCATGACAGTGGTGCACTGTTTGTCTCCCCCTTCCCCCCGAACAGTGCAACAAAGTCAGCAAGAGACAGAACGACAGTGCCAGGAGCATACAGCATAGTACAATTGTCTCCGTGGGTTGCTGTGGGTGCGTGTGGGCATGCGTCTGACTCTGGACAGCCTTGGGGCAGGTGCGGTGCTGTGCATGTCCTTCTCTGAACCCATTCTCCATTTCTTGGCATGTCTTCCACCCATGCTGCCTTTCACTCACTTGTCTCACTGTCTCTCTCACTCTCCTGCTGACCCTGTCACTCTCTGTCTCCTGCTGTGTCTTACTTGCTCTCTTGTGGTCCGGGGGACAGTGCTTCTCAATAATCCCTCTTGCTATGTCTCACTGTCTCTGTCAATGGGACCCATGAGACACTGCTTTTAGATGGGATCAGAATGTCTGCTGGGGGAGGGCTCCTTCCTGTCACTGACAGCATTCCATTCAGGGAGTGGACATTGTCGGGGAGCAGACTGAAGCAACAGTCATGTACCACCAGGATAGGAGATCATGGGCAGGGGGAGGAGGGACACACGTACTGGACAACAGCTTGCTATGACCGCAAGACAGCCCACTAAAAGTAAGATGGCAAGCAGACAGTTAGTTGCCTAGTTGCCTTCCCCTGAAACTTCCGCCTTTAGTACTTTCTCCCCACTCCCAGGGCTGTGGCTGTCACTCACCGCTCACTGCTCCATACCTGACTCTCAAATCTGCTAGTTTGCTGCTCACTCCTCTCAGCTGTCAGTAGTACACTGAGCCTCAGGGACTCAGACTTCATGCTGTGTCAGACACACTCTGGAGAGACCCACAGCAGAAATGGTGCAGGATACAGACAGACGGAGGTGAATAGCACACCAGAGTTCTGCAACTCAGCAATGCAATCCTGAACCATTTTTTTTTAAACAGGAGAGACACACTAAGCAGAAAGCTTGTTTGTTTTATTTATTTATTTTAGTTTTTGTTGACCGGGTAAGTGCACTAGACAAATCCTGCCTATTTTTAGGCATGACCCGGGGGAGGGGGATATAGATGAATGCCAACTGACCTTGAACCAGATTAAGCTGTTGGTGGTATTTTTAGCGAATGAGGGAAATTTGGCCAGGACACCGGGGAAATTCCTGTACTGGCTGCTGGTCGGCGGCTAGTCTGGGAGTCGTCCTGACATCACGGAGGTGGGATGGCAGACTGCATTCAGCCTCGAGAAGAGATGGAGGTCGGAGATGGCCTGGTGGCTACCTTACCTAAAGATATTGCTGTTGGAGCTATGTACGATTCCTTACCTGCAGCTCCCATTCTTGAGTCGTGTATGGAAACGATTGCTGTCCCTGCAAATCCACATGTTGTCTCTTTGGAAGGCCTCTCGGCGGTTTCTGATTTATCGGTCCCGATACAGGTACAGATTTCTAAACCGGACACCAAATCGGATAGGAAGTGTGTATTGGAGCTCCAAGGGGAACCGAGTTTGGCAGGTAGCACTTCCGGGGAGACAAATTTTGGGGACGGACCGAGTACTTCCTGTATCCTGAGGCAGCGCTTTGGCTTACTGAGGGATTCGGATTCCGATGGCTTAAAGAACTGGTCGGAAGAAGTGGCATTAACTGAAGCTGGCTGGCGGAAAACGGACTCAGGAACTTGGATACCCACATCTTCTTGGTCATTACCGGTAACTATGCATGCCGACGATAGCCAGGCTACGGATTTGACTACAACTATACAGGGTGGTACTGACTTACTTAAACGCAGCATGAAAGAGGGTGGGGAGAGTGCTTTGGCTTTTTCTAAGCCAAACACCTCTGTTACTGAACCTGCTATCACTGAGAATGCTGCTCCTTCTGTTTCTGCTACATTTCACAAACTTCCAATGTCTGAATTATTTAAAAATAAGTTGGAGCAGGCTCCTAGACGGAATGCTATCAGAATTAGATACAAAGGAGGTTTGGATGTACATCCAGATAGGTATTTTGTTTTCAAAACTTTGTTAAAAAATTCAATGGGTTTTTTGGCCAAGGATATATATGCTCTTATACATATTGCGGGTGAAGACTCGTTTGATATTAGTTTTCAAACCAATTCTCATATGGAGCATTTTTGGGAAAAATATGCAGTACAAAAAAATACACCCTTATGGGGGCCTTTTTTTGCACTACTTCTCTCTAAACCTCTGGTCCGTTTTGTTACTATCATGTTTCAAAATGAAGGGGTTAATGTCAGTGACATTTATCACTGGCTTCAAACTAGGTGTGATGTTTTAAGTCCCCCTGAGGCCTTGTTGGATGTTGAAGGAATTTGGACAGGAGGGTGGAAATTTAAAGTAAAACTCTTTCAGAATAACTCGAAAATTGTACACCTACCTAATAGTTTGTTTCTTGGTAAAGATAGGGGGGGGTGTTTTTACGGAGGACAGCCAAGAGCTTGCTACAAATGTGGGGATAGGACGCATGTTAGTAGTGTGTGTGACATGTTCAAATGTCCTTTATGTGGTGGGTTTGGGCATTCAGCAGATAGGTGTACAAACATATTTAAATGCAATCTGTGTGATGAGCAAGGCCACGCTTATCACCAATGTCCATGGGCAAGACGTAATTGTACAGGAGGCTTGGACCATGATGGTTTGCTACGTAAGGCCCAGGCAACTAATAAGGGATTTAAGGAATCTACTCCTCCCACTCCTTCTATATCCCCCGCTACCTTAACTTCTACATTGCCCATGGATTCTACTACTGAAGGATCGGACCTCCCTGAGGGTTCTCAAATTCCAATAGAAAAACCAAGCCTAGGACCTGCGGGAGGGGGTAAGCCTTCCTCTGCTTTAATTATGCCTCCTCCTTTTGAAATTGTTAAGAATAGACGCTTCACAAGGGCTTCTGTTAAACAAACTTCTTCTGTACCTATTTCCACTGAGAATTCCTTTTCCCCATTGCAAGATGACATTAGAGATACGGATCTTGAATCAGATACGTCCCATATTTCTGAACTTATTACGGATGATGAGGATAGCAAAACCACGGAATTGGCTAAAGAAAAAAAAGGAAAAAAAAAAAAACGAAAAGTCAGTCAAAAGAATAGCACTTAAAATCGCTAGATGTCCACCTTAAAAATAGCTACTTATAATGTTTGTAGTTTGAAAGCCTTCAAAAAACAGTTACCCATATTTCTTTATTTAACTTCTTTGAAAGTAGATGTTATCTTTTTACAGGAGACTAGGCTCTCTTCTTTGTGGGATATTAATCAACTAAAACAGAAATGGACAATGGGCCCTTCCTATTGGACATTTGGACCAGATGTAGCTGATGGTCTTGGTATTCTATTTTGTAGCACTGCCTTTAAGATCTCTAAGGTAATTGATGTGCACCCTGGTAGGATTTTGATTTTAGATTGTTCCCTGAATACTTATTATTTTCGTCTGATTAATATTTATGGTTTTCAAACAAAAACTGGTCGTATTACCCTGTTTGAGGAGCTTACACCCTTTTTGTTTACCACAAGACATATTGTTTGTGGGGGGGATTTTAATTGCTCTATAGATGCTAATTATATTAGGTCAAAAGGAAAAAAAAATTATCGTGATTCGACTGCTCTTGCTAAATTGGTTAAAGATGCCAATCTCAAAGATGCCTACAGGTGTATGCATGCACAAGCTGGTGAAACGTATCATAGGCACACATATGCAACGCGGATTGATATGGTGTTTATTTCTCATTATTTGTATCCTAGTTTTATTTTAGTTGTCCCTACGGAATTCTCTGACCATTTTATTTTACTTTGTACCTTTTCTTTGGAGAATTTACCTCCCAAATTATTCTCCAATATTTCCCGATGGAGACTTAATACTTCCTTCTTATATATGTCGGTTTACTTTTCTAAATTGGAATTCTTTTTTGCATCCAAATATTCCACACTGGATTTTTTTTCTTCCCCTTTGCATGGTGGATGCAGCTGAAACAAGAAATAAAAATTCTTTTTCAGAAGTGGGGCAAAGGAAAAGTTGATTCAGATTATTGGAATTACTTACTTCTTAGAAATCGATTATATAAACTTATGTCCTTAGCTCCCCAGCAACGTGCTGCCCATACTTTACAAATTTTAGACATAAAAAATCAAATGAAACTTTTTCAGTATGATAGGGCTAGATCCCTAGATTTAGAATTTAGATTTGGTACAAAACACTGTCCGAATTCTGATCCTTATCAAGCGTGTAAGTCACGAGTGGCTGATACCTTTATGGCAGGTTTATGTGACTCAGACAGTACTCTTCTTACTAAAGATTTAGATATGTTAGCATTAGTTCAACATCATGTATCAGGTTTTTTTTCTCATCCCATCACATCACCTTTGGATCAGTTTCCTTTGGAACAATTTGGTTTTCTGCCCCTGATATCGGATCATATGTTACATTCCCTAATTGCTCCTATTACATCACAAGAAGTAATTGATGTCATTAAGCAACTGAACACTGGATCTTCTCCAGGGATTGATGGCATTCCTAATGAATTCTATAAATCCTGTCTACTTTATATGAGCTATTTTTTACCCTTAGTTTACAATTCCTTTTGTTTTCAGAGCATTCTTGTAAGGAATTTTCTTTCCCTGTTGAAATTTATTTATAAATAAGGAGATAGGACATTATTAATAAATTGGCGTCCCTATTAGTTTACTGAACAGTGATTACAAGATTCTAGCTAAAATTTTGAATATTAGGTTAGAAAGTAGCCAGACTTCTAATTCATCCTCACATAAACTTATTCGAATTTCTCACAGAAAGATTCAACATAACCTTTTTTTGATTAGGGATTTGTTTGCAAAAAGAAGTAACTTTACAAATTCTGAAATGGTAGTGGCTTTAGATCAAACAAAAGTGTTTGACAATGTTAGTCATTCTTATCTTTATTTCATTTTATTACACTATGGGATTCCTTGTACATTTGTTACCTGGATATCTAAATTATATGACCAGGCTGTTACTACTCCCCTTGTGAATAATTTCGTTGGATCTGAGATATTGATAAATAAAGGAGTCAGGCAGGGTTGTCCTCTCAGTCCCCTTTTATACACTTTTGTATTGGATCCAGTTATTAGAGGTATAATCTCTGAACCAGGCGTTATAGGTATTGCTCCTTTCCCCCATTTAGACCCAATTAAAATCACTGCTTACGAGATGATGTTACCTTATTATTAGCGGATGACAAATCACTACATAAGGCATTAGATATTTTCTCCTTTATGGGACTTTTCAGGGCTTCTATCAATTTCAACAAAAGTTTTATATTACCATTAGGCCCTAAACTCCTGATTTATCACTTTGTTGTAATATCCCTTGTCAACCTCACCTCAGAAAATACTTGGGATTTGGTTTGGAATGGAGGATATGGCCTTTTAATTGGGAGAAACAATTATTGAATGGGGAATTAAAGGTTAACCAGTGGAAACAATTGCATTTTGGGAAACAAAAAAGGGTTTTGATTATAAAGAAATTTCTGTTACCTTTTTTCGTTTATATTAGTCATCTTTTTCCACCACCAACCTCCTGTGAAACAAAATTATATAGTATTTTTTTTCAAATGCTTTGGGGAAATAGATTAAACCCAGTTAGAAGGGAATTTACTTATCTTAAGCGGAATAAGGGAGGGTTGAATATGATTAATCCTGTGGTTTTCTTTCACTCGATTTTATTGTTTTCTTCCTTTTCTTTTATTTGGAAGTCTGAGACTTTACCATGCCATTTTTGGACACAGTCCATATGGCATAAATATTTCTTTAAGTGGTCTATATTTCCTAAAATCATAGCCTCTGATGATCTACCATCATATGGGGTTTCTACCTTTAGAAAACTTTTCAGTGGAAGATCCTTGCAAAGCTTACAATCTTTGACTAGGAAATCTTTCTATAATCTTATTGTATATGATCTCTTGAAAGTTATTCTTATTTTTCCGGATAGTTCACCTTCTCGAATGCAGTTTGCTTTGCATAAATTAACAGACTTTAGAATACCAGTTAAGATATGGAACATAATATGGTTATCAATGCATGGGAGGGTGGGAGTTAGAGGGAATTTAAAATACAAACCTCTGAGTGAAAGATATTGTTTAAGGGAGGATTGCATTAATATTGAAGAAAGTCAAAAACACTTTTTCTTGGAATGTCAGCATAGTCAGGATTTCTAGCGTTTTGCAGCAGCTCATTGGAATATGCCTCATTTAAATTATCTGTCTTATTGTACAGGGTTTTAAATAATTGATTAGCAGTTTTTTTCTTGGGACTATACTAACTGTATAGAAAGTATTTATATAGATTTTCTAGAAGTGCTGTGATTGTTAAACACAGTGAGGCAAGAGCTATGCATTTTCACAAAGATTTTGCACTTTTATGAGCAAAACGCTATTCAATTTTTAGAGTTAAATAAATCCCTGTTGTACCTTTATTCTTGGGGATTATTCAGGTGTTTGGGGTACCTATCATAGAAGTACGTTAAATGTTTTTTTTGGTCTTCTTCAATTTTATTTATGGCAAGCTCCTATTAAGTTTATTATGCAACAACTTTCTACTTCTCATCTTACAGTTGTATCGTCTGTTGACTGAAATTTGAAAGATCTTAAAACAAAGGATAAACTAACTTTTTCAGCACAAAAAATTGTTAATTTGTGGAGAAATTTTAGTTTTGTTAATTGAGCTATCTCTTTTTTTTATGTGATAATAAGTGACTTTTGTTACTCCTTTCTTTTTATGTTGGACTGTGTTATTTTGTGATGGTTTTGTTTCTTTGTCAATAAAATTTCCCCTACTCTTTTTGATAAGTGCCATGGGATCTTTAACATCCACCTGAACTACCACCAATCCAGGCAGATGGGACCTTGGTTTAATGTCTCATCCGAAAGATGGCACCTCAGAAGTGCAGCACCCCTCTCATGCTGCACTACAGTGTCAGTACTGGGATATTAACGCAAGTGCCAGATGTGGGAACTGAACCCACAGCCCTCTAATCTCCCGGCCTCAGAGGCGAGTGTGCTACCTACTGAGCCACTGACACTGGTAAACCAGTGTGCAACCTGGGAACACAAGGAAGTTAAGTGACTTGCTCAGGATCACACAGTATGCAAGTGGGGGCTGTGGGATTCAAACCCAGGTCTCCAGGTTTGCAGCTCTGAGGCTTAAACCACTGAGCTATTCTGCCTCCTCAAATCTCCTGTGTCTCTCTCCACTAGGCTACATCACTGTTCCTGTACTTTGTGCAGTGGAGAAAACTTTAAATTAACTTGCCTGCAGTGCCCTACTCCCTATGCCCTGGCACATAATAACTAGCTACTGGCACCACACAAGCAGCAGGGCAAAATGCAGCGATTGGTGCAAGGAGGAGCAGTGGCTGCCACACACTTTTACACCCATACCTGATCCTGCCTTTCCCTGTGTGTGTGTGTGTGTGTGTCTGCAGAATGCATCATCTCTCTTCCAGTCTTGGTGAGTGGACCACAGTGATGGGGGGAGGGCTCTCTGTCTCTGCACTTGGGCACACACATGATGGGATGGGAAGGGAAGGGAAGCAGCAATTGGCAGTGCTATGTGCAGTCCCTGACCCCAAGCACTCCCTCTCCCCACTGACTGTATGGTACCCGGTGATCCACAGGGTAGATGGGATGGTGGGTGGAAAGACAACAGATACACTGGCCGACTGACAGTTCAGGATGAGAAACATCCCCCACTCTGATTGCAACAACTTAGGGACAGTTGGGCCCATACAGTGCATCATCTAATGTCTTCATGTCATGACCACATGGAAAGGATGCTCGCAAAGGCCACCAACTGCAGATTTTCCCAGACTTGTTCTAGTAGACTACTGCATGGACAGTGACTGTAACAGTGCAGGTACAATTATTGCACTCCCTCTCCCTACTTACTGTGCAATACCTGGTGGTCCGTGGGGTGGGTGGATGGAGAGGACAGCAGACATAGGGGCTGAGTGACAGGAAGGGGATCATAGAACCCTCTATGATTACAACACACATGCAGTCCTTGTGTAGGGGACAATAATTTTGCAAAGGCACTTCTGTCTGCTACACTACTAGTGGGAGTCGCTTAGCAAGGATTGCAAATGGCTGCCTTTGCAATATTATTTTCCTCTACACAAGTGCAGGTCTGCCCAGGGATCTCAGATCTGGGGAACCTCTTCACCCTAACTGTGCTGATAATGTGCATTATCGCACAGCCAGTTGACAGTCCTGCACCAATAAGCAAACTCCCTGAGACTACCCATGTTATAGCTCCTTTTAATTAATTTGGCTCAATTAGATTCATGTTTATTTTTCCAAGTTGTATTATATTAGGCTGCAACACTTGATTAACATCCCCCTCCAATAATAAATGGTTGTGGAAACTGTGAATTTTCCATAAGGAAATCCATGAAAACTTCTGGAGAGCCTTTGTTTGAAATGTAGAATGAGTCAAGAGTTGCAGTATGTCTAGTAAGTTCACCTGTTATGATAATGAATCTTCCCTCCTAGATTATTTTAACCTTATTTGTATGAGAAGATACTGACTTATTAATAAACTTGTAGACTACCCACAACCTATTATTTTAAAGTGAATGAAAACTTCCCCGTCCATTGTTTTGTTAGTTTATCAGTTTATTTAGTATTTGATTGTGTCTCTTGTAGAACAATACCTTGCACATCCTTGCTGCTTGTGTACTTATTTCTTTTCTCTTAACCATGTTGTGCAAATCAATATTTCAGCTTATAATATTTAACTTACAGTTCCCCACTATCATATATTGAAACCCTTATTGCTATAGGAATAATGAAGAAAGAGTATACAATATATTTCAGTAATCTTCATGTTTCATTATACAGACTAGTACAGGGTTAATTATTCTCTATATAAACTCTTTAATAGACATCAACTGAATATTACACAATATACTGACAAATACCACTTTTTCTATTGTATTTACCCCTTGCCTTCTGACATTACACATCTAATAGAGAATAACAAAAAATGAACACATAATATTTGCATCCAATTACCTAGATATGGTGTGGGGGAGTGGTACCCTTCATCCTCCTTCTCTTAAGTCAGTTAGATACCCTTGAATTGATCTAACACTCTGAAATTTCAATTACAAGATGAAGCCTATATACCACTCCCCCTAACCTGAATGAGGACATTGCCCAATCCTACCCCACGTACTACTTCTGAAATCCCTATTAAAGGGGAACTGTTGACAGTAAGAGATCTTAATGTGCACTTTGTGTTTACTGCAGTATAACAGAATGTATTAGGCTAATTTTGTTGACTTCTAAGATGCCATTTCCAGTAACCAGAAATCCCAGAATCCCTTGCACCTGACATCAGAGGAGAACTGCAGAGCTGGGAGATTCAATAGCCTTCAGTAGTCCACTGTATACATGTTAACGATTTTGTAAGCTAAAATCAGATGTTTGCTGGGACTGCTGTGCTCTTGTGGCTTAGTACAGTCCTCTGTGACTGTACCTGGCCCCAGAAGAACAGCAGACCAGCAAACAGAACATTACAGCTTATAAAAAAAACTCTGACATTCACTGCAGGCTAGTGAATCTCCCACTTCTGCAGCCCTCCTCTGATGTCAGCTGCAGGGGAGTCTGGCATTTCTGGTGATAGGAATTGTCAACTCACAAGTCAATGAAATTAGTGTTATACAATTTACTACACTGTTGTAATCAGTAAGTAAAAAAAGTGTTTTTGCACACAAAGGGCTACTTGGGATCAGCCTCACATTTGGATGTGAGGCTCTTGTTGCTGACAGTCCCCCTTTAAGTAAGACATACAAGAATCCGGATCACTAAAGTCATATGTACAGCAACGTGTCTCCCTCAAAAAAAAAAAAACAGACTAAATCTTAACTTTCACCCATCTTTTACCAGAGATACAACTAATCAATCCTTATATATGCAACCAGCTACTAGTTAAGTTACTTTAAATAAGGGCCTTTTTTGTCCCATTGTTTTCAATTTATTATTTAATATTCCTTCCCCATACAGTACGTTTTAAAGGCGTTTATAAAATGGATCGAGAGATTTCTGTGTCTTAATTGGCATAGAGGTGCCTGTTGTTGTGTCCTTTTCAGGGCATTGTGTGCCAACCAGCACCTCTTCAGCAACTCAGGATGTACTACAGAATAAATGACTATACCTCAGTCTACCAGCTGCACCTTCCTGCCCTCGCTGCAGAATAGTCACTACCCAGCCTCGCCTGCTGAACCTTCATAGCCAAGCTGCAGAACACTCACTACCCAGCCTCGGCAGCCCCCCTCCAAACACACACACACACACACGTACAGTGCATTAGATTTTAAAAAGTAACAAAACACTTCAAAAAAACTCTGACCTGTAGTTCTCTGATAAAAAAGAAAGGCAACTTGAAACTAAATGACACTGAGTGCTGCTATGAGCCATCTTCCAAGTAAAGTCTGAAGCCACTTTTCCACTTGCTGTCTTATATGCTGTTTTTTTTAACTAAACCATTTATTTTAAAACTTCCAGATTTTCATTATTATAGAAAAGTGAGCACCCAATGTTACAATCCGCTATTTTAGAAGCAGTAAGTATGGTGCCTGGCAAGGGACATGCTCTGTCTGAATAAAAAGGGACTCTGGCTCTGAAAGAAATGCCCATTCTCCTCATTAGCAGAGACAGAGTTAATTAAAATGGATATGTGTCAGTTGGGAATACAGTGTGAGGGCAAAAGAAACAACGACCTGCCCAGTATCTGTGTGTGTGTGTGGTGGGTGGCAGCACTCTGTACTGGCCATCAACAATTACCAATAGGGGAACTATTTTTTATTGTTTCTGTATCAAACCTCATTTTTTCACATTTTGTTGCTATTTTTTTTTTGTTCTGTTTTTAATTCATAGTTACTTGGAGGATCCATTTTATAAGTGCAATAACACACTCCAAGCTGTGGATTATCTCCTGATAAGAGCATGCACAGGTGCATAAGGCACTTGGTGTAAGCACCTCATGACTTATAACAGCCCTGGGTGTGCTCTTATCAGGAGATAACCCACACCTCATCATGTGTTATTGCTTGCTTATACAATTTTCCAATTACTTGAATTGTTAGCATTTGATATATACCTGCCCCTCCTTGAACCTAGGAAGCAGAAAGATCTAGATAATTCACTTATTGACACTATTGAGATTATTTTATAAATCTCAGAACAAACTAGTCTTCCTGTGGCTGCTCATGACCCTTCAAATTTTGAAGGGCCTTTGAATGTTCATCCTGATAGCTGGAGCTAGAGCTATTTGGGGATGAGTCAGATGAAAGGTTACTTTTTTGTTCATTCCTAGAAGGGTGATCATCAAATGTTTCTGGAATTTTCAAACACATTACATTAGTGACAAAGGTCTTCGCATCAAGAACAGATGTGAAAAGTTAGTTCTGCCTCCTTTATAATCTTCACTGTATTTAAAAGTATTTGGCAGAATGAAATATAATTTCCCCAAAGAAGGAATTTTAGAGAATTAAAAATCTAGACCCAGGTCTGGGAATACTAGTAACTGGCTGTTTTGAATGGGTTTTAATCCGTTCTTTAAGAATATAGTCCTGTTCCTGATACTGTAATAACATCACAAAGATAGTTCTGGGATGAGAATATTGTAGGTTCTTTAGGGCCAGTGACATATGTGCACAGTCTATTTCAATGCAATTTTCCAGATATTTAATGCCTATTCTTTTTATGAAGATTTTTTGAAAAAGGACACAAAAGTAGTTAGTTCAGCCCCCTCAGGCACTCCTGGAAATAATTCTTCCTCCCTCTCAATACCATTTCTTCTGTTGTTTTCATTTAAATCTTTGATATCACAAGAATGCTTTTCTGCTTGTTTTTGCACATTTTTGATATGTGATCTTCTATTTCTGATAACTTCTGGTCAAAATCTGTCATTCTGAAGAATATATTTTTAATATAATGTCTGGTTTCAGAGAGCTCACTCCTTATTTTGGAAATATCATTTTGCAGTTTAGATATTTTGCCCTCTGTTTGTGAAAACCCAGAGCAAATGTTTGCCAAAATAGTTGTTACTGTTTCATGCAGTTAATGGCAACACTGCCTGTATAGGTAGATGTTTTAGCACGATCATTTTTTAGCATTATCATAAATGCTGCTTATTGTTTTTTTTTCAGAGCTATGAGAACCACTAAGCTTGAATAGTTTTCCTGAGCCATGATTGGAAAACAATATTTATTTATTTAGTTCAGATTTGGATTAATACCATTGAGCCGTGAAGCTCTTTTACAAAGTGTCCATGTCAGTTATAATGCAGTACATAGGGTATAGTGCATAGGGTACAGGCAAGTTCACAAGAAGTTACAGAAAATACTCATGGTTACAATACATTGACAGTTACATAAGTGTGAAAGGGTAGGAATAGCAAAATATGTGTAGTAGAGTAGTTAAGAGGAGTAAATACAGTTATAATGCTATGAGAACACTTGAGATTCTTAAGTACAGGATAATGAGGCAGTGGCAGCCCGAGAAGGCCTTGTCAGTAGGAAAGGGAGTATAGGGTTGGGGGTGGGGTGTTAAGGGTAGGATGACTGGGCAGTAGTGAGTCACTCAACGATTGTGCATGGGCCAGCTTGTGTCTAAGTGGGGCAGTCACAGTGATTTGCTTGAGTTAGGAGAAGGCGGAGCTCTTTTTTGAAGTGACAATCTTACCACAATATATGAGGGAGGCCGGGAGGTCATTTAACCATTGTGGCCCTCAGTAGGATAGGGCATGCTGGGCAAAAGTGGTGTGCTTAAAAGGGACATGGAGTGCCTCCTTTGCTGTTTGATGTAACAGAAACATTTTGTATATGCTTAGTATCTGACTCAGTCCCAGCAGCTATTTTGGAAGTAGCGTCCATATCTTGATTTAGCCCCCCTTCAAGCTTGTTAGTGAAGTCAGTTACATGTACACCATGAAGGAGTGGATTTTCAGAGCTCAGTTCAGACCTCACTGCAGAAAGTTATGTGCTGCATCCTAAACTTGGTTCCAACAGTTGTACAGACAGTTCAGCTTTATTATGACTAATTTGAGTAGTTGCATAAGCCAGTACTTTAAATATCTACACTAGTGATGAAGGGCATGTCAGGGGCCAAGCTTATGGCTTCAGAGAGCAAACTGGCCTTATCAATTTCACTTTGAGTGGATAATGGGTTAACTGAATTTGAGCCTGGCACTAATGTATAATTTTCATTGGACAAAGATTCTGGCATAGTTAGTAATTGAGCTGAGTTATAGTCAGTGGTCACTGTGAATTATTACTGTCATTTTCCAAGTTTAATATCACAGCTTCGACGGCCATGCCAGTTTTCTTGTCTCATTGCTGGGTTCATAGTTAATGCAGAAGCTTTATTAACATCTGTAAAAAGTGTAGTTTTTCTACCCTTTGTGTTGATACTTACTGCAACCTCAGAGTTCAGAAGACCTCTCTGTTTAGCTGTAAAAAAGCCCCACTCTCCATTCCTACTGGGCTTTAGCTGCTCATTTTTTCCTCAGTCATGCAGCATAGCTTTCAAGCCAGCAGTTTTGCCCTCTTTGTTTTGTATCTCCTTTCTCCTGAACATTGTACTAGTTAAATTATCTCTGATCTCCTGCACTGACTTGATCCTTGATGACATACTGCAGACTGTTTGGATGCAATGTAACTCAGTTCTGGTTAGTGTTAAAGTGTACACCAGTAGCAGCTTGAGCTCATCTTCTTCACATCTTCTGACAGATATCTAGCTGTGTTATTTAACTCATAAAATACTTGTGTCATAATCTCTAAACATAAAGCCATATAGAGAAGTATACCAGGGAACAGGAATCACACACACACACACACACACACACACACACACAGAGCCTCATACAGCAGTTGCCATCTTGGTTTCCCCTGCTTTAATTCTTTTGAGTAATAATGGTAGCATCATGCAGTCAGAGAGAAGAACTATTGTCCTGAGATGGAATTACAGCCACGATATTTGTTCTATATACAATTGTGTGTTCACTTGTGGAATTGTGCAAAATCACATGTTTCACATTGATGAGATTCTATGGACATCTACAGAGTATTGTTTATATAACTGCGTTGCAATATTTATATATATCATTACCAATGTCTTTTAATGAAATCTCTCTCTCTTTTGTTTCTGTAGCTGTTTGATGATCAGGATTCAGGATAGAGTGGTGGCACTGAAGGAGGAGCCGGTGCTGTACCAGAAAGCATTTCTGGTGGAGCAGAGTTCCAGTCTGATGGTGGAGAAGGTGATGATGCTGCAGCTCCGGAAGGAGTTGAAATGGAACCATACAAGCTCATCGCCAACTTCCAGGCACTAGTATGAAAGATTTGTAATACAGCAATGATAATTGAATTGACCTAGGCAACCAGAGTAGTGTTATGCTTGTGCAACTGTGATAACTATTTGGCCATTCACAGTCTTTTCCATGGGGAGTTACCACCCTGTAGGGGTACTGAAGGCAAGGAACGGTCGAAGAGAATTCCACCCCTAGAGGCACAGTGGAAAGACTCCGATGGCTAAAGGTACCTTAGAAAGAAGTCCCCCACAGGAAAGAGGTGAGCCATGGGAGGAGGAGGGGAGGATGGTGGGGCAAAGGAAAAGTGCTTCAGAAGGAGGCTGGGAGGAACTGCAAATACAGCTCAGGAAGGGGTGTGGCTGGTTGCTCACTCTATTGAACTACCTGCATAGCCTTTCAGTTCAATGGGCCTACACAGGCAAAGTAGTGTTATGCTTGTGCAACTGTGATGGCTGTTTGTCCATTTGTACTCTATGTTCCATGGGGAATTTCCACCATGCAGGGGTACCAAAGGCAAGGAACTCCGGGGGGGGGGTCCACCCCTAGTGGTGCCACCAAAAAGATTCCTTTGGCTAAAGAAACCTTAGGATGGAGCCCCAAGGCGGTCAGGTGATGCAGAGCACCTAGAAGCAGCACTACTCTGGAGCTCCCGGCCATCGCCCTCTATTAAACCACTTTTTCACCCTACTATCATCAAAGAATGCATACCAGATTCCAGCTTTATGCTATTTTAACATCCTTCACCTCAGAGATAATCATTTTGCCTGAATTTAGCAGTGCAATTGGCTTGGCTGCCATGATGGAAGCTGAGATGAAGCAGGCTGGAATTAGACATACTCTACCACCTACCCCAGAGAAAAATACCAAGAAATCAAAACATCAGAGCTCTGGGAATACTCCTAAGTCAGGCTCCTCCAGCTCCTCAGCGATTCCCCGAACTGAAGATCATTTTCTCCAAGAATTGCTGCCATTCAAAGAAACATCAGAGGGCATCTCTGCAGAGTTAAAATCTATACAAGGAGACCTCAGCTCTCTGTCAATAAGAATGGGGGATTCGGAGGCAAGAACCTCTTCTCTGGAGAAGTGGAAAGAGAAGATGGACCAAGAAATTGTCCACCTTCAGCAACAAATCAGCAAGCTCCAGCTGAAAACAGAAGATTTGGAGGGGAGAAGCAGGAGGAACAATGTGCTGATCTTAGGCCTACCCGAAGCTGAGGAAGGAGCTGGCACTATCGCCTTCCTCCAGAAATTCTTCATTAAGATAGTCAGCCCGTTCCCCCCTTAATCCACAGTACCACATAGAGCGGGCCCACCGTTCTCTCAGGCCGAAATCTTCACCTGGAGCACCACCATGGCCTATAATAGTGAAATTTTTAAGCTTCTTGGAAAAGCAGCATGTGATAACCAAATCAAAAGAGCTCCAGGCCATTTTGTGGGGTAACTCCAAATTAAGGATAGCCCAAGATCTTCCCTTTGAAACATGTCAGAAGCAATCTGCACTTCACCCTACGGTCAGCAAGCTGATAGATGCAGGCATACGCTTCAAGATGATTTACCCCACCAAGTTACAGGTGGCAATCGACGGTGCATGGCATTCCTATGAATCCTCTGAGCAGGCAGTCACGGATCTCGCCATCAAGTTACCCAACCTGTTCAAGACAGGATGAACTTTTACTGCAATTACCCGAGGGTTATTGATCCTTAATATTTGTGTAGGTTAACCATTTACCTGTTCGGAGAGTTATTAATTCCTTCCCCCTTTTGTTTTCCACAGGTGAATCGCGAAGGGTAGGTAGGCTGTTGCGAGGCCTAGTAGGCCTAATCTCGTCTCAGTGGAGTGTCTGTGTGCTCCAGCAGGGGGAGGGTAGGAACCTATGTTCAGTGGGCATTTCCACATGCCGCTATTAGGGACGGACGATCTGGTCCCATCAGTTTTCAGGTCCCCTGTCACTTCCTTGCTGTCTCGGGGTCGGAACTGTCCCGGGATAGAGGATACACTGCAAGTTAAGGGGGAGACTTGTGGGCTTCTAACCTCTCGACAACTGACTTAATATTGCAAGCTGGCCCTAAATGACGTTACTCAGAGCAACAGCCTCATCTTAAAGTAGGTTAGACTGCTTAGGCTTACGACATGGTTAATTTTTTCCTTTTAATGTCTGGGGAATTATGATCCCTCCAAATCTGCAATGTCCCCATCATTCTCCTTTGGTTATTCCGATTTTTATTATGCCAAGTCAGGGCTTACACTTGTTGTTTCTCAAGGGGGTTGGTGGGAGGGGGGCTTCGGGATGGAGCAAGCTCAGGGAGAGCTGCATAATGCACCAGAGAAGGGAGTGAAAGGCACATTTATTGGCAGGCATGGTGATTATTGAGATCTCCGAATTTCTTTGACACACCTTCCAGAATTAGATTATAGTATACCATCTCAGATCTGGTATTTTGGCTTAGATTTAGCCTCTCATGCGAATGCTGCCTACTGGGTTTGGTCCTCAGAACCAGCTATAAAGGAGTCTAGAACTGCTCTCACAACCATCTGGGGACCCTCTGTATATAGTTGGAGGGGTTTGTGGGGGGAAGGGGGTTTATTGCTCAGATGTCTTTCCCGCTGATTACACTGTCTGATGCTAAAGTAAGATGGTTAAAGCCATTTGTATTTTCAACAATCCACATATTTAATGAAGCTTATTGGGAACTACGTTCTTTCTTTATTAGTATTCCTTTTTAAGGGTTGATTGGGGTAGGGGGCGGGACTGGAGTGTGCCTTTTGGGGTTTTGTTTTCAGTTAGTAGTACATGTATGTTTTCCATTTAATAAGATAGATAATGACTTTGGTACCAATTAAAATTGCCACATGGAATGTCAGAGGCATCAGAGACATGACAAAAAGATATCAGGTTCTCAAAAACTGTGCTCTTTTAAATATTGACATTCTTTGGATGCAGGAAACCCACCTCCTGGGCACTGAAACAAATGGGTTATGCCGACAGGGATTTTCCAAAATTTTTACTGCCTGTGAGTCATCATCGAGTAGGGGGTGGCAATTTTGATCAAAAGGCACATATCGTTTGTGGCAGAAGAGAGTCTATCAGACCCGGAAGGTAGATTTATAATAGTCAAAGGCTCACTCAATAATACTACTGTTGTGTTGTGTGCAATCTACGGTCCAGTCGGGGAAGATGCAGATTTCCTTATGGGCTTGGTTGATAAGCTGAGCGGATTTTTGCCCTTCATGCTAATTCTAGGTGGCGACCAGAATATTCCGCCATCACAAGACCTTGACAGAACCTATCAGCCATTAAAACCCCTATCCCCTCCACAATAAGCCCTAAGGGATTTTATGGAGTTTTTGGGGCTATGTGATCCATGGCGCCTTCTTAATCCCGCTGGTCAGCTTTTTTCCTTCTACTCCCAGGTTCACCAGTTGTGGTCCAGATTAGATTACATTTTAATCAGTACCTCTCTTTTATCTGGCCTTCACCAGACAGGAATCGAACCAATTGTTATATCTGACCATTCAGTTGCATGGCTTTTGATTTCCCCTGATCCGAAGCTTCAAAGGGACACTACCTGGAAACTAAACACACAACTTCTAAAGGAGGAGTGAATAATTTCCCACATTAAGACGTTAATCTCCTCCTTTATAGATATCAATAAGGGCTCCACAATAAGGGAGGACTTAATATGGTGCTCTCTTAAGTGCTATATTGGGGGGAATTCATTAAGCTAGCTTCCAAAAGGAAAAAGCAAAGAGATGCAAGAGTAATTTCCTTGTCGAATCAAATAAGAGTTGTTGAAAGTACTCTATCTACATCCTCCTCTCCAAACTCCTTGGAAACCTTACTAAAGCTTAGGAATGAATATGCAGATCTGCTAAAAGAAAAAGCAGAATATGCCATCCTAAAAACTAAGGCTCGATACTTTGACCAAGGTGAGAAACCGGGTAGAATGATAGCCCTCTGCCTACGGGAATTGGAAAATTCGAGGCTAATCCCCTCATTGCAAGCTCCAGATGGCTCCATTAAAACTTCCCCTCAAGACATTTCCCAGGTCTTTGAAACCTTTTATAGGGCATTATACAGTAAATGTTCCTCTCAAGCTCCCCTTTCAAGTATAGAACAATATCTGGAAGGCCTTAATCTCCCATCCTTGCAGGCCCATCATTGTTCTGTTCTGTCTTCTCCAATTACCTTGGGGGAGGTAGAGGATGCAATTAATGGGTTTGCATTGGACAAGTCGCCAGGTCCTGATGGTTTTCCCTCCAATTTTTACAAAATCTTTTGTAAAGAATTAGCCCCCCTTCTCTTAAATTTAGATGAATATATGTTCACCTCTGACACTCTAGACCCCACCGTGCTGGAAGCTACAATAGTCCTAATCTTGAAACCAGATAAACTGCATAGGGAGCCCGCTATCTACCGACCAATTTCATTATTAAATTATGATATTAAAATCTTAACAAAAATCTTATCTCTTAGGATCAAAAGGATTTGGTCTTATCTGCTGAGCCCTGAGCAGGTAGGGTTTGTGCAAGGCCGATCTTCAGCCGACCATCTGCGAACTGTTTCACATATCTTCCATGCTGCTCAAACCTCTCAAATCCCCATGGCCTTAATCTCATTAGATGCAGAAAAGGCCTTTGACAGAGTAAACTGGGATTTTCTTTGGGCAACACTTAAGAAAATGGGTTTCCCGGCAGCTTTCATTCAATGGATACAGACGGTATATAAAGCTCCTACTGCAAAAATTTATTGTAACACGGTTTTCTCTTCTTGGTTTTCTCTGTTTACTGGCACCAGGCAAGGTTGTCCCTTGTCTCCCTTTTTATTTCATTTATACCTGGAACCCCTTTTACTCAGCATTAAGCGTTCATCCCAGGTTATAGGTTGCTCAGTGTATCAACAGTCTTTGACCCTTTCAGTGTATGCGGATGACATTCTCCTCCATTTGGCCTATCCGGATGTTTCGCTAAAACACGCCCTACAAATTATTAAGCAGTTTGGACTTGTATATAATTATAAATTAAACTTATCAAAAACAGTAATATTTCCTTTAAATGCACTCACTCACCAAGCTAACTTCACTCATTTTGGTATGAAGTGGTCCCCTCACTCAATTAAATATTTAGGTATACATCTCACTAAAGACCCGGAGGCTTTCAAGAAACTCAATCTGGACGATTTAGTGATGAATATCCAGCAGGATCTCCAAAGATGGGTAAAGCTTCCTCTTTCGTCATGGGTCTGTATTAGCATTATTAAAATGAATGTTCTATCCCGCCTCTTTTGTCCTCTAAATTTACTGAATCTTTGGCTCCCAATGTCCTATTTCCGGCAGCTCCACTCCGCCCTCTCCAAATTTATCTGGCAGGGCAGACATCCTAGACGTTCTTTTCTGAAACTTAGTCTTCCCAAAGAACTGGGTGGACTCCGTCTCCCCAACTTTACTTTTTACTACTGGGCGAGTCACTTGTCTAAACTGGGGAGATGGTTCTCGGCTACAGCTAATGAGCATCTTTCTATTTGGCTACAGCTGGAAAGACAGCTTCTGGACTTGCATAACCTCAATCTGTCCAGGATATTTTTTTCTACAATTTCTGCATTACCAACCCTAATATAATATTCGGTTGTTGGTGTCTCAATAAAGGTTTTAACCCAATGTTGGAATTTTTTCAACATTTTACCTAAAAGAGTTACTGCACAATGTCTTATTTTTAACCCTAATATCAAAATTGGAGGATCACTGCTTTTCCCAGACTGGCTTCCCCAGTTACAAGGTGTCCTAGTGGAAAATCTGTTCTCTCAGGTTGCTCTCCTCTCATCCCCCGAAATAATAGCTAAATTTAATATTCCTCAGAAACACATTTTTAAGGTTTTCCAGCTGAGTCATCTCATGGTTTCCATCTTTGGAACTACATTTAAGCAGTCTCAGGTTAGGCCCTTCCTAGACCAGATACAGGATTACGCAAACAAGCCCTATGGAATTTCAATGACCTGTTCCTTTCTCCTGGGAATTAAATTCCCTAATGCCCTTCCAGGATCCAAAATATGGGCTTCTCTTCTGCAGGATGCTACTCTGGTATGGAGTCGCATCTGGAAAGACATGTACAGATACCTTACTCAAGATAGGCACAGACTTATTCAGTACCATATAGAAAACAACCTGTACTATACACCAGTCAAGCTAGCCAAATTGGGTAGGCTTCCTGTGGCCATATGTACTAGGTGTGGTAAATCTGAAGGGAACCTGATACATATATTCTGACATTGTGATAAGGTGGCACCGCTGTGGGACACAATTCAATCCAATCTTGATCCTTTACTAGGATTGGATGAATTGTTTACCATAGAGATATGTATCCTAGGGATGTTCTCCAATATTAGGGTCCAGGAACATAGATTCCACATGGCTTTATTCTCTATTGTTGTCAAAAGATTGGTTCTCAAGCACTGGATGGACCAATTGGTTATATCATATGCTGAATGGTTGAAGGAAGTATCACTCTGTTTCAATACCAAGAGGCTGAGAGCCAGCTCCCGGAATCGTATGGACTCATTTAATTATAAATGGGGTAATCTATATGCTTTATATTTGAATTAAGATCCATGTAATGCATGCCTCTGTTTGTTTCTGTTTGTCTTACCTTTTTTTTTTGGTACTCTGTAACTGTTTAGGTCATAATTTCTCATTATTTCCCTGTCATGTTGAGTCTATAAGGCACACTCTAGGGGAAGGGGGAAGGTCGGGTAGTGAGACAGAGTGGGGTGGATGGAGGGGAGGGGTGTCATAGCAGTATTGGTATTGTTATTTTGGTTATATTTGATCCAGAGGCAGTCTGGTGTCATGTTACTACTTTCCTACATTGGTTATTATTTGTGTTTTGTTAATTTTCCTTATTGTTTTGTAGTTTTGTGTTTTGCTATAAAATCAGTAACGATGCTGAATTTTGAAAAAAAAAAAAGGATGGAGCCCCAAAAAGAACACTGAGCAGTAAACATTGACTACGCAGTACAGAAGCAGATTGACAGCAACGAGACAGCTTGATGAAACACAAATGAGATGCACAGGTTGTAAGGATTGCACTGATAAAATGGATTGTGCTGATGACATCGGGGGCATCCTAAGGAGAGAGAGAATGCTGAGTAGAGCCACCATCCATCTCCACACAACAGCGGAAACCTACTGTACCTAAGAAAACCAGGGAATATACTATAAACAACTAACTACATGTTATGACCTTTGACATGGAGGAGAGGAAAAAAAACCTTTTAAAAGGAGGAAGCATCTGGGGATCCAAGACCTAGGTCACCTTCCCTCCAGACTTGTAGTAGTTTATTAAGTGATGGCTCGGCTGCTGCAATTTAGAAACCCAATCAAAGGGGAGGAAATATTCCAATCTGGTGAAAAGCTCCCATGATCCCTCTAATGGGAAAGCCCTGAAGGGTTGGAAGAGGCCTCTGCAACAATGAGTATTCTGAAGTGAATGCGGACCCCCAAGGCAGGAGGAGGAGAGTGATGACTGCTGAGATATTTAGCTGGCCTACCAACTAAAACAAACCAGGTGAAACAGAGGCCATTGTAAGGAGAATAGATTTTGAAGGTACCACAGTGATGCCATAGCCAAAGGAGCCCTCTTGGGCTATAAGAGCTCCATACATCTACAGTTGAAATCTTAAATTTTGTATCAAGAGGTGTGCTGTATGACTGCATGCTAAAGCTCTGCCCAGATTGAGGACATTCCCACTATGGGCCAGATGAGAAGGACCTGCCTCAAGGCTGACATGCTCAAGACACAGACTTCATGAGTGCAGAGTGAGACTGTCAGCTTACAGGGCAAGCTCTGAGCCAGAAAAGGTAATGGACATGGTTGGCATGCCTCCGATTTATGAATGAGAGTGGGAATCAACTTTGAGTACTAGATAGAAGGCTGGGCTAAACCAGCGGATGTAGATTAGGTAGCTGATTACTGATGAGGAGGGCAGTGAAGCTGGTGGCTGTGTATATTGGTGAGGAGGCCAGCCTTGAAAGGTTGTGAGCAAACTCTGCAACCACGAGATTTAAAGGTTGTGTGTGAACTCTGCAACCATGAGAGCTACCAGCTGGTGTCTGGGTGATGTAGGAGGCTGCAGTGTGAGCCAGCATTTGGTGGTTTGATTGAAGTAGCAACCAGCGAAAAACAAGTCACCCAGTTCCATTATGGAAGCTGTATTGATGGTGACATAGAATGTAGGTGTTTAGGCAGTGAGAGGCTATGATGCCAGTGATTGCATCAATGAGGTTTAGTGGAAATGAATCAGTTAGGTTTATCAGATAGGAGATATGTAGCAGGATTTGCAATAGCATTTGCAACAGCAATAAAATGGGCAGCAGCATAGGTAAGCATAATGCATTGCATATGAGGTAAGTTGAATTACATATACTGTATGCTTGGCTAACCAGTTCTATAATGGAGCAAATCATGGTTTACACAAAAGCATTTGATGCTATGGATTTAGCATGAATAGTGAATTGATATGATTGCACAAATACCTTAAATGCCATTAAAGCAGAGATAGGTTATTTATTTTGAAATCTTGGATAGCACTAGTGAGCGGATGCTTGTTAAATGGTTCCATGTCACTTAACAAGTACAGAGTGAAACATAAACATTCAAATACAGAGTGGTTCAGTAGCAAATATACAAACACATGTTACAGTTCAACAATAAAGATAAAATTCATGGTTACACTATACTGAGGCATTGTACAATGTATGCCTGCATCAAGGAGAGACATAAGTCGGTAGAGTATACAGATGGAGGAGCAGAGGGCAGAAGATGGAGAGGTGATGGTAAGAGGAAAAGGTGGGTGGGGGTAGGAGGTGGAGGGGTATGGGTAGGGAAGAGAGGTGGGGGTGTGGCAGTGCCATGGGAGAGGACGGTGGGTCAGTGAAGTGCAAAGTTGGAGCTACCCAGTGGAACAGTGACAGGGTTAAGAAGTGCTAGAGGGTAAGTGCAGACTACAGCAATGGGATTACTGACTTGAGGTGGGAGTTAGTGGGAGCAGGCACAGGTACCCATGGTGAGAAAGAGTTGGCACAGTTTGTGTTTAAAAGAGCCAATCGTTGCTGCATCACAGATATCCTGAGGTAGTACGTTTGTTCAGAGGGGGGCCTGGTATGAGAAACCCCACTGAACCAAGGTAGTGCAGCACCTTTGGCACATGGAATACCTGAGAGGCAGCTCTTCTGGTTTGCTTTGTGCTATGGGAAGGGGTCAGTAGGTTCTGTACTCTTGGTGGTAGAAGGTTTAGGGAGGCTTTTTTGGCAAGGAGGCAGGTTTGGTACCTGATTCTTCCACTGAACTGTAGACAGCCAGCCATGGTGTAGAGATCACAGGTGTGCATGAGTCTAGCAGCACCTGTGAAGTGACAGCAGGCTTTATTCATTGTGGTTGAGATGCAGTGGAGGGCTGTGTCTGTTGCAGATCCGTAGCTCACCAGCCCATAATTGATGAGTGAGACAACTGAGCTATTGATGGCAGTGCTCAGGGCTTCATGTGTGAGACAGTGCCTGTGCCGATACAGGTTCCCGATTCTGATATTGATGGCCCTTGAGGCAATGTCGATGTGCTCGGTATATGATAGGGTAGAATCGATAGTCATGCCTAGGTATTTGAAGTGCTGAACAAGTTCAAGAACAGCACCCCCGATGTTCATAATTGCAAGTGGGAAGGCATTGTGTTTGTTTTGTGGGGTGGAGAACATCATGGTCTTGGTCTTTTTATAATTGAAGACCAGTCTTAAACCACTGCTCCGCAGATGCAAAGCCACTTTGTAGATCTGCCTCCAGGTGTTCAGGGTGTTGACTTTACTTTGATTTCTCTTTAAGCTATGAAACTCCCTTCCCTAATGCACCCCTCTTACTTCCCCTCCTCATCCCCTGGCTGCTCCCTGCCCTCTGCCATTGCCTCCTGGCTCTTTATATTCCTCCTTCTGACTTGATCCTGCTGCCATAAGTCAGCTGTTGCAGCTGCTGTACATAGGTTTGTTGCTTTTTATTATGTATTTTATTATTCCTAAATATATGTGCACTCCCTCATTGATTATTCTTGGATTTACTGTGTTACTATATGTTCTCCTATTTGTTGTTGCATTGTACACATTTCTGCCTTGTACTCATACAGTATATGTGACTGTCCAGGCCCATCTTGTAAATGAGTTCTTCTCAATGATATTCCACCTGGTTAAATAAAGATTGACTGATTGATTAATTGATTGATTGATTGATTGAATGACTGCTGGTAAATAAAACTGCATCATCTGCATAAAGGAGCATTTTACATTAGTTAAAGGTCAGGAGGTTATTTAAGAATAACCATTTCAGGTTATCCCAGTAAGGAGTATTCCTTAACCAATAAGGTTATTCCAGTAAGGAGTATACAGCACAGTAATGGAATGCAATGAACATCTGAAGACTATGAAGGCCGTGAGGTTAAGTATTTATGCGAGGATAGCTGAAGCCATGTAGGCAAAGGAGCAAGCAAAATCATATAGCTTACATAAAAGCATGCTGCTGCTAATTGGAGCTACGACACCCTACCATGACACTGCAGTCCCCCACCATGGGTATAACAGGGAAGCCATAAGCTGAGCATCATGAGACCAAACAGCAACTGTAATGCTGGTAGGGTGGGAACCCCGAAAAGAGGAACCTTTACTGGCTAGGTCATAGTGAAGGACAAAGCTATAGGACAGCAAGCTGCCAGAGAAATGTGAACAGGGGAAGCAATTAAATAACTGAATGGTTCAAAATAGTTAAATTTGGAAACAAACTGCTAAAATGCCTGCAGCCAGAAGCCAAGATCAGGCAGCTAATGTAACAGTTGGGCCTGGTTGAGCAAGCACTGAAGAAATTGAGCAGAGCACACTGAACTCCAGTACTGAATGAATTGAGCTAGCACTGAGTGAAATAGGAGCAGAGCTGCTTAACACAAATAGCACAACAAGGAGTGGCAAAGAGAAGCCTGGACCAGGTGCAAATAATTACAGTGGAAACCACAGGAGACAGCAGGCAGGAAAATAGCAGTGGAAACTAAAACACACAAATAAAAATGCAGTTAAATGAGGGTTTGCAAAATCTGGTGAGCAAATGGAGCCTAAGAGCACAGGCACAGGGTGACTTAAGGTAAGGAAACAATATGTAACCTGAAGCACAAATAAACACTGGGTGGGATATTCAGAAATGCACCAGAGGCAGGTGCAACAGCTGCTCAGCACAAGTACACTGCGCCAGTGTGCACCCAACGTGATATTCAAAGGCTGAGTACAACAGCAAGTGACAGCGCAAGATGACTGAATATCGCAAGGATGCACCATCACGCAACAAGGGCTGCACCAGGGAGCAAGTCAGAAGGTGCCATCTTGCAACCTGCGCTGCGCAACTGAGCAAGTCAGGAAGTGCAAGAGCACAACATGGGCCATGCAAGGGACAGAGGCACATGGGCCATGGCACAGGGCAACTGGCACAGTGTGGAGCATGCCACAAGAGCAGGAGACACTGCTACCAGTGTGCAGGGGATGACAGGGGGGAGGCAAGGCAGGCGCATGCACGCAGGCCCCAACCATGTACACCACAGTAGTGCATGGAGGTGGCGTGGCACCAATGAACACTGGCAAGCAGCCATGGGCAACACCCGCAGGATGGCACAGGACATGCCACAGGGACCATAGCTGACAACACACATGCCGACCGCACACAACACACAGGCCACACAGCCCTAGCAAGGTGCACACGTATGCCCCAGGGCACACACACCGGCCACTGGGCACAGACCACCAGACACAAACCCCAGTTGACCACAGACATACCACATTGCCACCATGCACACCACTGCAGCATGACTCCATATGCCAGCTGCAAAGCAGACACAGACATGGATGGCTAACAAAATAGATGTGTATTAAAATGAACAAACAACAGCTACTATATACAGAGAGATAGGGAGCAGGGAATGGGGAGGTCACAATCAAGATGGTAGGCCAGGGAAGGGAGGCAGGGGTACATGGGACATGGCTAGGTAGGGTACAAGGGAGGAAGGGGAAGGGGGTCAGGGAAAGGGAGGGTGATGCAGGCCAATGGGCCCCACGTGTTGTTCATGCCCTACTGGTGCATGGTCCTCCATCTCCTCTGTGGCCTGCACAAGGCCTGCCTGATGAAGGGTGGCCATGGTGACCCTCAGGATCCGCTCCAGGACCCTGGTGTTGTCATCCACCCGATGGACGCCTAGGACAAAGGATGGGACATGGATGAGTGTATGCCCATTTGACTGTAGCCCATCCACCGTGCTCAGCAGACAGTGGTGACATGTGCCCTGTAGTAGGCACACAGCCATCCGCAGCGTGGGTACCCACACGAGCCACCATCCCAACAATCCACAGCCATGCACAGCACTACACACCAACACCAACCATGCGCAGCACACCACAACCATGGCTGCCAGGCAACAGGGCTATGTGGGGGGATGGCAGTGACATGGCTGGAACCCGGGTGCACCCACAGCCCACCTGCAGCAGCCACATACACTTGCGAAAGGCGCGGCATGATGCAATGGACCACACTGGCAATGTACGGCTGTAATGGCCATGTGCACGGGGTTTGTGGCCCAACCAAACCCTACACAACAACAAACACTGACAGAGTGCCTACCTGCATGCTGCAGCAAGACCGGTGCCTGACCGCCAGCACCTCCCACATGGTCAGCATCCCTCGCCCTTGCACCTCCGTTAGCCTGCTGACATCCGGCAGTGACTCCCGCCATCCTGTCTCTGCGCCTATCCTCAGGGCCTAGTAGGGAGACAGAGAGAGGCAGACATCAGCACTGGGCAGCAACCCATGCACCCCACCCCCCTCCAGCACAGCATACCCCATGTCCCTGTGCAGTGGAATTGCCATGGCACAGCACACCCATGGTGCTCTGCCACAGCTGGCAGCATGCCCAGCCACAGTCCTCCCGGCAGCATGGCATGACAACCCGCTGGCACCACACAGAACACTGACAAGGCACAGACGTGGAAATGTGCACTCACCTGGCCGTTGCACAGCACCCCTCCGGACGTGTGCCTGCAGTGACCTTAGGTGGTCTGGATCCCTCTGCTGCAGGTCCCCATACCTGTGGCAGCACTGCTCCCCACTACGCTGGGCCCCTGTAGCCTCCTCTAACCCCTCAGCCACCTCCTGCCACTCCTCAGTGTGAGGACAGTCCAGGGGCACCTGCCCATAAAGGGTGCCAACATGAGGCTCTATCAGTGCCACCAGGTTAACTAGCTCAACCTGGCTCCAATTGGGTGCCCTTGCTGAGCTCCTGCATGGCATACTGCAATCTACACTGCTTATCCAAAATGGCGGCTGATAGCACATGAGTTGCACGTGCGATGGGTGCGCGACACTCCTGGCGATGCACTGCCATCCCCGATCGTGCATGCCTCGTTGCTGTGTGATACAGCTGGGGTAGCATGGCACGTGCCACAGGCACCTGGGGGTCAAAGGACACTTATAGGGTCAAAGGTCGTCATGCCCACCGTGTGCGACAGCGCGATAGGGCACGGAAGGCATGGTACACTTTAGGGTCTAGTGTGCCTCATGGTCCATGTACCAATGGTGCACGAGCACCATAGGGCATACAAAGCACGAGCACCACATGCCCAATAGTGGCAGAGTGCTGTACCGTGTATGGCGCACTGTACGTAGGAAGTACCACCAACATACGTGACATCAGAGCACGCAGGAGCAGTGCCAGGCTGTACTGCACATATCATACAGTTGCGCCATGGCTTGAGCATGCGCAACTCCAATGCGCCATGCACATTTCTATGATATTCAGCAGACATATGTAGATGAGCTGATCAGCATATCCGCGATGCATCGGAGGCATTTGCATCTCATTACAGTTGCGCATTCCCTCATTTGCATGTGATGTGCTATAAAGTTGCCATGGGACTGCACAGGCACCAGACTGGTATAGCATCCTTCAGAGGTAAGACGCCAGGCAGTGGGCATGTCGGGACAGTGGATTGGGGGGCCTTGTGTGTGGCAGCCAGCACTAACCACATGTCAACACCCACAGGAATGAGCATGTCAGAGCACGAGGAGGTTGAGGAGCAGGGGCCTGCACAGAGGCACAGGTCCAACTTCACGAGGGCAGAGTGTGATGCCCTATATGATGCAAACCTGGACCATTAGTCCCTTCTGAGTGGCTCCACAGGCACCCCGCAGGCCAGGGCAGAAGCATGGGAGGGAGTGGCCAGGGCTGTGAACCAGCAGGGCAGCCATCAGAGGTCAGCACAGGAGTGCAAGAAAAAGGTGGGAATGGACCGGAGGCAGATAAAGGAGAAGGTGGCTGCCATCCGGGCCGCACATGCTGCCATGGGCTGTGGACAACCTGAAGTGCCACAGCCGACACCGCAGGAGGAGCTGTTGGCGGCGACTATGTGGCACAGTGCCATTGAGGATGTTCCTGACAGTGGATTCCAGATGGGAGGCAGCCCATCACTGCATGGCAGGTACAACGGTGCATGGGGATGCGGGGGTGCCATGGGGCAGTGGTGTGTGGCGGCGGCACTAACGTGTATGTGTTCCCTTACAGATCCTGAGCACCTGTGTGCAGCTGCAGGGGTGGTGGTGCCCACCTTGGGGGCTGTTCTGGACCTGGAGGAGTGCCCATCCACCTCCACTGGTGTCCGGGATCCGGAATGCTGCCAGCCCATCCCGACTGTCCAACCGGATGCCTGTGGTGTGGGCGCGGACAAGGCCCAGGCAGTGTTTTAGCAGTACACCAGCCATGGTGTCCAGTATACTGAGACACTGATCGGGGTGGGGTCCTGGACTGATGATGACATGACTGTTATCCTGGACAGTGGCGATGCCAAACAGGGGGAGGCACCCATACCATGCACATGACACGGCAGGGCAGATGGTGCACAGGTGGCGGTTGTCAACCCTCCAGCCGCACCGCCCAGTGCGGCCGTGGACAACACAGTTGATGCACAGTCCATACTGTGTGGCGGTGATGGCACAGCCGCCCCGGTGTTGTCACGCACACAGCGGCTGGAGGGGCAGCAGCAGGACGGTGCCGAGGGTGGTCTGGGTGCATTGCCCGTGGCCAGTGCACCGCAGACAGTACAGGCACAAGGGGGCCTTGCTGTGCAGCCTCCACCTGCACAGGGGGCCATGCCATGGGGCTGAGCAATTGCCGCAGGTCAGCACAATACCCAAGCCCACCAGGGCACAGACCCTCTGACCGAGCACACCCGGCTGCTCCGGGCATCTGTGGAGCAACAGATGCAGGTCGTGGCAGGGGTGCATGCACTCTGCACAGAGCTGTGCCAGTCCACAGGGAGGTGTGACTGGGACTATGAGCAGCTCCTGGCCGAGGCCACACACATGTGGGAGGACATGACCACAGGCCTGGATCAGCTCACCGCTGCAGTCATGACTGGCCTAGCACCACTGGCCACCCTGGTGCGGGGCAGTCTGCGGCAGTCACTGCAGAGTGCATTCTCCACTCCTCGGTCCCGGCGTTGTGCGACCCCAGCATTGTTGTTACCGGGATCCACTGTGGGTATTCTGGCCACGCCTGGAGCAGGCCTGTTCGAGGGCCTGCAGATGCCTGCGAGGGACCGGTCATGTTCCCACAGTGACACACCTGGGGGACCATCTGTGACATCCCCTGTGGCCACCGCACAGCCTGCATCTGCTGGGCAGTCTTGGTGGGGCTGTCCATGTCTCCATGGTGGCCGTGCAACTGCGCGGCAGTCATGAGCTGCCACCCTCCCTGTCCGCTGCCTGCCGTAGCCCTGTATGCACAGTGGTGTGGTGTGTGCATGTGGGCACCAAGGCCATGGCGACCATGAACCACACAACACGCCCGCCTTGTACACACCTACCTGGCCGCTGGCCACTGTGGCATGTGCATGATGATGCCTTCACAGCACTGGCCACCACTGTGCACTGGTGTTCAGCATCTGACATATGCTCATTGGTGGCTTCGTGGTGTGCATGTGTGGGTGCCTGTGTGACCGTGCATGTGTGTGTGGAGGTGTGTGGGGGTATGTGGGTGGGGTCCACAGTGCCATGCAGGGTGCTTCCACAGAGTCCTGTCCCATGTCCGTCAATGCTGTCCTTTAGCCATGTCTGTTGTGGGGCCCAGCCAGGCATGCCTGTATACTGTGCCCTGGTCCCTCGTACGTATGTGTGGTCATGTTCACCTACCTGCTTGCACCGTAGTGCTCCCCTGCAATGGTGTCCCGGTGCTGCTGGGCCATTCTGTGCAACCGGGATTCCCATCGCCCAGGGGGGCTGCCCACCACCGCATGGCCTGCCGTCCGCATCGTCCCCACTGCTGTTCCCCTCTTCGACCTCGACAGCTATCCCACAGTCAGTGACCATGTTGTGTAGCACACAATAGGCCAGGAATAGGCCACAGGTCTTCGTGGGGCTGTACTGTAGGGCACCGCCTGACCTGTGCAGGCAACAGAGGCATGCCTTCAGCAATCCAAACACACGCTCGATGATGTTCCACGTGCTGGCGTGTGCCTTGTAGAATCTCTCCTGCACTGGGGTCAACGGGCACCGATATGGGGTGAGCAGCCGGGGCCTGAGTGGGTATCCGCTGTCACCTGTGTGGGGACAAGATGGTTTAGCAATATGGTCTGTGTGGCTGCGCCCCCACCTACACAGACAGACCCTCCTACGCCCCCAGCATTGCATCTCCCCCCACATCCTGCCCATTCCTGCTGCATACTCACCTACTAGGTGGCCAGTGGGGATGTCCCCACTCTTGAACCTGTGCCACAGTGCAGACTGGTGCCAGATGAAGGCATTGTGTGCTCCACCAGGGTGTGTGGCACAGACATTCATTATGTGCCCCTTGGCATCGCACACCACCTGGCAGTTGACACTGGGGTAGCCCTTCCTGTTGATGTAGGCCACCCGCTCCAGTCCCAGTGGTGTGCAGATGCCTACGTGGGTGCAGTCAATGGCCCCTAGCATGCCAGGCATACGTGCAACCCTGTGGAACTCCTGCATGCTTGCTGTACGCTCTGCATGTGTGCTGGGTAAGTGGATGTATTCTGTAGCATGTGGCAGCAGTGCATTGAGGAATTATGTGAGGAGCTGTAATGTGGCTGACTGGATTATGCCTGTGGTGTCCCCTGTTGGTCTCTAGAAGGTGCCTGTGGTGAGCAGGCACATCACAGCCGTGACCTTGGTCTCCACCGACAGGGCATGGCTCCGACTCATGGGTGCCTGCATCTCATCACTGCACAGTTCACAGAACTGCCTCAGAATCGCCCAGTTCAGGTGGTACTCGCCCACAATCTCAGTGTCACTGTACTGTTCAAAGGTGGTGCAGGCACGGTAACACCTGTTCTTGGCATACCACTGCTGACCCTTCCACGGCCATGCCGCTCTGCTTCCTGCCTCCTCACACCCCTCATTACCACCTCCATCTGGAATATTGCACTGGCCATGGTCTAGCCCATCCTGCTTCCCCCCTGCAGTTGACTCCCTGAGCTACCCTGGCTGTGTGCTGCTGCCTGACCCCCTGCACTGGGCGCACTCCTGTGTTAGAGACCCACACACACACTCTGGGCAGCTCATGCTCACAGGCACAGTAGGGTCACACTCCCTGTCCCACAGCCCATTGCATCTCCTGCCTCTGTGCCTGTTCTGCACCCCTGCTGCTGTCCTGCCTATCCAATGGCCCTCTCTCTCTCTCTGTCTCTCTGTCTCTCTCTCTCTCTCTCTCTCTCTCTCTCTCTCTCTCTGTCTCTCACCCCTGCTCCCCTGGGTGCAAGCCTCCATCCCTGCTTGCTGCATCCTTTATAGGCTCAACTTTGCTCCGTGCATGTCCCTGTTGCTCTGTGCTTGCGCCATCGGCTTGCTGTTGAATATCACATTGGACAGCTTATTCATGGCTACACCCCCTGCACTTGTGCATGCATTCATTAGGGTTGTGCATTGGCGCACTGCGATATATGCTGCACATTGTCACCCACTGAATATCACTCTTTGGAGCATGTCCACTCTTGCGCTAACGCATCTCACTTGTGCCATCTGCAACCGCTTTGAATATCCCACCCAATGTATACACAGGACACTAGAAAACTTGAAAGTCCAAAAGAAACAAACAAAGGAAACAAAAGTACAGGAGCAAGAAGGAATCAAGCACACAAGGAAGCATGTAGCAGCCGGAGGCAAAGCAATACAAACCAAAAGCAGGAGAACACAAAAAACAGAAGTCCAGCATGTACCAAGCTGAGCCCAAAGCACAGCAACACTTGGGGGGGGGGTGCAAAGTCCCAGCAGGCCCCAAAGCAGAGGACAGACCAACAGAGCCTCCGGCCAGCAAAGAAAAAGTGCTTCAGAAGGCGACTTGGAGAAACTGCTTATATAGCTCAGGAAGGGGGCATGGCACTGAGCTCATTATCCTCCGGCACTGGAAGGACTCAGTCACTCCATCTTATAAAGAGTGGCATCAGGAAATTCTATTTGCATTAATGACTGAGAAACACATAGCTTCTTTATAGAGGAGCGTGACTTCCTACCACAATACATGGGAGCCCTTAAACACCTTATTATCTATTTCTCCCCTTTGCTCAGTTTCCAACCTCCCATAAACTTGAGCAATTTACTTTTGCATATTGCTGTCTTTCCTTACAACTTCTGCTCACCTCTCCCTGGGCTTCTGAATAGCATTCTCTGGCTCCAGGGAAGGCGTGAAGTAGTGTAAGGGACGGGAGGGTGGGGTGTGGGAATAATGTTTAGGAGGAGTGCAGTTTTGTATTTTTATTTTTCATGTTGTTACTGTCACTTTTACTGTTTATCCTATCTCACTGTATTGTACTGTTGTTGACGTTGAGAAACCTAATAAAGTTTACTTGATTCAAAAAACAAGGAAGGGGGCATGGCTGGTTGCTCACCCTGTTGAACTACAGGCATAGCCTTTCAATTAAATTTTAGCAGTGAATAAAGGGGACTCTTGTGCCATCCTTTCATTCTACATCACATTTTATAACCTTGGACAAAATACACTATATGGCTTGTACAAACACATTCTCCATTATTTTGTCTTTATGATGGTATTGAGACCAGAACCTGTCCCAATAATATAAGGCTGGCTGTTCTGAATTTAGAAAGTGTGAAAACAGGCCACTCTGAGGACCACAATGCATACAGTAGAAACTAAAGCTAAGGAAAATCAAACAATGGGAAAAAACACCATCACTGAAAAAAGAGACCACAAGGTTGGTCCAAAGTTAAAAGTAGCACTTTAAAGTGATTACTAATACATTTGCTCCGCCATACAGACCCCATAATAACCATTGGTTGCACAAAAACAAGTGCTTTCTCAAGGTACCTTGTTTTCCTAGTCTCTTTTACCTACAGTAGGTTTTCCGTAGTCTGTATTTTCCAGTTGCACCACCAATTGTTCATTTAGGTCCATTAACTATTATGGATGTGTGTGTAGCCCACAGTTAAACACAGCATAAAATTGTACAAGCAGAAAAAGACCAGTGATACATATCCAGTCTGCTCAGGATGCCTACCTAGATTTACTACACATGGCATAGGTACTGTCTTAGGCTGGGTGCCATCTAATGAAGCCTATGTGTGAGCAAAGTGCAAGGTAATCGGTCAGTATTGTGACTGCCTGCATTCTCTGTTACTGATGTTTCACATTTTCAAAACAATTGTTTTCTTAAGTCCAGCAATACACCAGAATTCTTGTATGCCTCCATGCACCACCAGTCTGTATCATTTGCATCTCAGAGTATCCTTTTCAGGCTAGCTGCATCCCTCCTTGCCCAGCACATCCTGAACTAACTGTTTTAAACTTAGGCTGGATGAACTACTGGTAGATTTGCCCCATGCCTGCTTTGCCTTTCTCCAGTGCTGCTGCCCTCCACTAATTCTCAAACTTGTTCCAACTCATCATGAATCCATTCAGTGACCCAATTACCACTTTTATTGTCAAACTGCTTTACTTGTCCATCACCCTTTTACTAAAGGAGGGCTTTCTTGCATCCTTTTTGAAATACCCCTCATTAACTTAACATAGTGCCCTCTTGTTGTTGAGTTATTACACAGCTTGAACAACTCCTGACAATTCTTTCTATTGATCTGCATTGCATCATCAATGTTTCTATCATAGCCCCCTCTCCTTCCTTGACTCTAGCAGGTTCATGTTTGGGCTCCACAGTCTTTCCTGATGTGTTTTTCTCTGTCACCCCTGTATCATTTTAATTTCCCTCCTCTGGACTATCTCCAGATGATCCCTATTGTTTTCAGGTAAGGGCTACAGAACTGGGTTCAGCACTCCAAGTGCAGCCTCACCAGGGACCTATAGATGGGCAAAATAACATTCTTCCTTCTGCTGGTAAAAGCCCTGCTTATGCACCCCAGCAATCTGCTGGCCTTTACATATGATTTTTGCACTGGGCTGAAGAAGACACGAGGTTGTCATCACTTATGATAACTCCCTAGCTGCCTTTCTTCTGAAGTTTTGCCCACCTTTGGCACCATTTTCAGAATACATGGTCTATCCACCCACCCAGTTAATGCATTGATGTAGTGATATTGTCATTGGCAAAGAGATGTCAATTTCTTATCTGGCATCATTACCAACAGGAGGTATGGTACAAAGTAAATTTGCCTCCTAGGTGACTTTCACCTACATTTGCTGCCCACAACAATGTTCCATGAGTTGTCATGTGATAACCTCATACCCATGTGCACTGCACTAATTCTGCATACACAACACCATTGATGTTACTTGTGGATGTAGAGCAGAATGCTGCAACCCAAAACAAACCATGCCATTAGCAGAGAGATATACAGTAGTACAGTACAATTCATTCCAACCTAAGAAAATACAGGTACATGGCACAGACATTTTCTTTCTTTACTCATGGTGACTCTCTTAATAATCATATGTGAAGATATGAAGTTGAGCATCAGGCTAGTATTTGTATTAGACCAGGGATCAGATCAGGACAGGAGCACGTTACATGAATCATCAAATAACAAATGGCATGAGCAGAATGATTGTGACATGTAAGTGGGATATTTTTTGGCAAACATAGGCTCACAATTGTAAGAAAAGAAAAGAAATGCCCATTAGCATGTATTCTTTGCAGGTGAACTCAAACTGATGTTATACTGTATATTAGAGAGTAGCAACATTAGACAGTTGAGAGAGTACACTACTTCAATTTTCACAACACGCGGGTCCTTCCACACACACACACGTTTAGTGCGCTGATGTTCTCATTGAAATATTGGGCTAAACTTTTAAAGATCCCTTAGATTGCCACAATTTTCAGTGATCTACTGTATGGCTGCAGTAAACTTTGTGTGCATTAGGGACCCTGTACCTAATTTTGTAAAACCAGGGGTCCCTGCACCAAAAACCCAGGAGTCACTGCAGATGTAGGCTGGTGCCAAACATACAGTTCACATGTGGGAATTGCCACAGGGATCCAGCCACCCCCCCCCCCCATTCAGTGCAAACTTAGAGAGGCTGGGGTGGTTGGTGGGGTGGTGAATCTGTTGGAAATGAGGTGGCCTGGGGCAGAAGAGGCATGGGAGGTGCCATAGGGGGATTAGGGGAGACAGCTGGGCATGGAAGGGAATGATTTTGTACCCCAGTGGTGTGTGATTGCATTTTAATGAATTTGTCTTATCAATCAATTCACAGTAGAGTAATACAAAGTACTGTACCAAGGCATTATACACTAAATACATGGAAAGATCAAGTCTAAAATATCTGAAGAGGGGCAGGTGATATGTCTGAATAACACCGTCATCATATGTAAACGTAAGTCAGCAGACCTCAAAACTTGGAAGTTATACAGACTGTAACAGCCATCTACTATATACCTATTATTGGGGGCACTGGTTGGATATCCTCACAGCCGATGGGATGAGACCTCCGGGGGTTTCAGAGACAGCAAGTGACATGGCATCAGATGGCCACCTATGGGGAAGCTGCAAGGGATTTGCCCACCTGGTGCCATGTCACTTTCTGTCCCAGGAACCCTCTCTTTGGTAGTCCTATCCCATTGGCTGTGAGGATATGCAACTTGCACCCCCAATAATAAGTATATAGTAGATGAGTGTAACGATCTATATAACTTCAAAGTTTTGAGGTCTGCAGATTTACATTTACATATGATCACAGTGTTATTCGGACATATCATTTTCCCCTCCTTGAATGTGTAGGACTTGATCTTTTTATGTTTTTACTGTATGTCTTGGTACAGTACTCTAGTACACTACTACAAATTGATAGATAATGCATATTAATTATAAAGCAAATGCACCGCGCTAAGTGCAAAATCACTCCCTCCCATACTCAGATGTCTCCCTGACTCCCTCTATGCCACCTCCCATGCCCCTTCTGCCCTTGGCAGCCCAGTTACAGACCCCATTCTCCTTCACCATAGTGTGTAGCACTGGCACATTTCCCTTAGACCTCCTCCTGACTGGTGTAAGTGGAGACTTTTGCTGCATCCATGGTGGGGCTTTCAAAATCACAAAAAAGGGGATATTGCAGCCCAGCAGTACCGCAAGCCCCCTTGCAACCTGGCGCACCCCGCTTTATGGTGCAAGGCTGGTGCAGTGCCACTTTGGAGCAACAGCTCCCCTTTTTGACATAGACCACTTTCGAAAATTGGGATTGCAGCATCTTTTGACGTGAGGTGCCACTTGCATTATTTATGTTTGATGCAGGCACCTTGCATCATTCCCCAGGCTTTGAAGATTGAGCCCATAGTCTTCAGACTTGGTTTCCCCATCCAAATTGGAAATATGGATCCCTTGCAGGGACTGTACTTCTATTTTGAAGGCAACTCACAATAGGGAGAGAACAGATAATACAAGATTTGAGTTGACGACTTTCTTCTGTGGACCCACTTTGGGGGAGGTAGGAGGTGTTTCTGAGGAAGGAAGAGAGCCTCATGGAAGAATTTGCTGACATTGCCAAAGGCACCTTTTTGGGGGCCTATTGTCCTGGGCAATGTCCACTTTGCTTTTATTACTGCTGATTTGCCATGATACATTTGTGCACTAGCCCTGTCAACTCCAAGCTGACGTATCCAGCCCTGCCTTGCTTATATTGAGAAGGGACACCATTCCATGCTTTACAATGGATAAGGCATGGCTGCATTGCAATCAGTATTGAAATGAAAACAATTCTCTGGGGATCTACCATCTTTGATGTAGAACTGAATATATCTGACAATGGTCTGGGACATCTTTCCCATTATTCATTGCATTGTTCCACTACATTTAGTCAGTTTTATGCCTTAGGTGTTATATTTTATACAAGAGCAGTCCTTCCTCAATTTCTTTTGCAGAACTTGCCTATCTTGCCACGCAATACTGGAACTCCCTCCCACTAACCATTCACCAGGCTCCGTCCCACGTTGCTTTCAAGAAGGCATTTAGAAACCATCTAATCCTGTCCTGCAAATGCTCCTGTTTCAAACCAGCCTAGACCTATCAACCCCAATCTACTCAATATCCTCCTCCTATATTAGATTTGTTCCCCCCACAATCTGTGCACTTCCTTCTATCAGTCTTTCTTGTTATGCCTGAACATTTCCTCACTTCTCTCTCTCTCTGTCTCTCTAACCCTACTCTCTTATTAACCCTTTCATTCCACAGGTCGATTCAGTGGCTTCTGCACTTAATGTAAACCTTGCTGCCATTATGTGTACAATGCTTGCCATTATTTTTGTTGTTCCTACTTATTGTATCCTTGTATCTCTGATGTACTGTTTCCTTTATTTTTTTATTACTGTACCCATGTTTGCTATTGTTCCACTGTTCTTTTGTTATACTCTCCCGGGTCGTGCCTGAAAATAGTAATTTCTTGGCTAGTGCACCTACCCGATTAACAAAAACTAAATAAAATAAATAAAAACTAAGCCACAATTTTAATTTCACTTCCAGAACAGGCTTTTCCCCCATTTCCCCCATATCCATTACTGGTTGCATTTGCATAGGGCTTGAACTCCAACATGCTGCATAAACACGTCTGTTGTTACATGATCCATAATCTGCTCTATCAGATCTCAACCATTCATATTGGTATTCAGTTTGAACTGCTCTTAGATATTCATAAGAGCCTGTTGCAACAACTGAAGCAGTGGTAGTGCCTGGCTTATGCTTGTACTGTCAGCATTTACAGCTTGGGCGTAATGTTTGAAGGGCCACAGGATCTGAATGAGACTGACTGTAATCCTCCATTGAGCCAGGCTGAAGGAAAGGGATGCAATGTCATGACCAAGGTGTAGTTCATGAGGGCTTTGTATTGCTCAAACAGATTTACTGATTATACAAGGTCTGTATCAGAAGCCCTAAGAGAAGAAATTAAAGAACCTAAATATATACACCCTGGAAGAGAGGAGAGAGGGGGAACATGATAGAGACTTTTAAATACCTCACAGGAGTAAACAAGATAAAAGAGGGAAGTATTTTCAGAAAAAAAAGGTACTCAAGGACAACGTATATGATAAGTAGCTGGATGGGGGTAGATTCAGGAGAAATGTGAGGAAGTACTTCTTCACAGAAAGAGTGGTGGATTCCTGGAACAGTCTTCCAGTGGAGGTGGTGGGAGCAAAAACGGTGGGGTTCAATAATGTCTGGGATAGGCATAAGGGAATCCTAGAGAAACAAAAGATGTGTGGAAAAGGGCCAGAGATCAAGTAGGATCTGCAGTGATACTATAAGGGAAGGGAAAATGGACAGATTAGGTGGGCCAAGCGGTCCTTATCTGTAGGCCAATTCTATGTCTATGTACAGGGTGGAATTCCACCTTATGGAAACCTCTTGTTTCAAGTAGGGTTGGTAATCTCACTTTTGACCTGGATGTGACGAGATGGCACCAAAGGGCTAGGTATTACTGCTGGGGGATTTCAATATCCCAGATGTGGATTGTACAATCCCAATAGATACATCATCCAGGAGCCGTGACATCATGGATTCATTACAGGGGTCAGGCCTCAGGCAGCTAGTGAGTGTTCTCACCAGAGGCACAATGTTTCTGGATCTCATACTAACCAATGGGGACAGAGCCACAGATGTCCAGGTGGAAGGTCAGCTGGATCCAATGACCACTACATAGTGTGGTTTAGCGTGGGAATGAAGACACAAGCTAGTTACACAAAAGTGAAGATATTAGATTTCAGGATGGCCAATTTTGCTGAAATGGGTAGGTGTATCAGAGTAGCCCTACAGAAGGAGAAGGTAAGAGGGGGTGTTGAGGAGCAGTGGGGGGAAACAAAAGGGCACCATAGTGGAAGTGACAACCCAATGCTTCAGGTCGGTGTCCAAAGGGAAGAAAAGGAGGAAACTGCTATGGTTCTCGAAAGAAGTAGCAGACAAAGTAAAAGCTAAAAGGGTAAGATCTGGCTTGCATTACCGAAACCTGGTTGGATGGGAATGTGGCCCCAGTTTTAGAGGCCGCTGTTCCCTCTGGGTTTCGGTTATACATCACCAGATTGGACCACGGGGGTAGCGGTCTGTTTCAAGACCGAATTGGGTCTAACTGAAGTTTCAGTTGAGAAGCCAGATCATTTGAGTGTACGGCGGTAGCTGGGGTGGGGTGCAGGATTGCTCTCATCTACCGTCCACCCGGGGATGAGAAGCTTTTCCTGTAGGAAATAGCAGATTTTGCCGACGACATGGCTTTGGAACCACCCAGATTGATTGTGCTGGGCGATTTCAATGCTTGGGTCGACGACGAATCTTCGCTTTTTAGTCAACATTTCCTCCAGGTGATGTCATCTCTTGGCTTCACCCAGGTTGTTTCCACAGCTACTCACAAGGGAGGTCACTCTCTTGACCTGGTCTTCCTCCTGGGGATTGAGGCATCCGACTTGGTGGTGGAACCGCGGTTTGGTCTGACCATTACTCAGTTGGATTCACTTTGTGTCCCCTGGTAGGTCGGCTCTGTGGAGTTGGTCAAGTAATGCCCATTGCGGGATGTTGTCCCTGAAGACCTGATGGCAGTTATTGACCTCTCATTGTGTGATGAATTATGCTCTGATCCTGAGCGGCTGGTGGTGGCCTATAATGGGGCCATCTCAGCTGCTCTCGACCAGATTGCTCCATTCCGTGTTTGCCCCCTTCTGCGCCATCCTGCCGCCCCTTGGTTTGATGGGGTGTTGAGAGGGTTACGGAGGTTGGGGCGTAGGTTGGAGCATCGCTGGAGGAAGACAGCCTCGGATGCCGACCATCTGATTTTGCTAGAGCATTACAAGCTCCATCAATCAGAAATTTCCCGTAAGAAGGCAGAATTCCTGTCCAGGGAAATCTCTGTCGCTCTGAATCGACTGGCTCAGCTCTTCAGAATTGTTGACAGACTGTGCAATCCAGCCTGCTGGCAGGTCCATTGAGCTTTTACACAGATTGACTGCGAGGAGATAGCTCGTTTCTTTGCGAATAAGGTGGAAGACATTCGGAGGCAGTGTCCCCAACCTCACTCCATGGTTGTTGCAGTTGATCAGTGTGCTGTCCCTGAGCCCGGAGTTTCCTGGAGTTCCTTTGATCTTCCTGACCTCGTGGAGACTATGAGGATTGTCTCTGAGATACATCCAACCCGTTGTAGTTTGGATCCGGGTCCCACTTCCTTGATTATAGGATGTAGTGAACTTATTGGCCCGATCCTTGCTCAGATTATTCAGTGTTCTTTGGAGATGGGAGTTTTCCGTAGCTCTCTGAAAGAAGGGGTGGTGACTCCACTTTTGAAGAAAGCTTCCTTAGACCTGAATGACCTTGCTAACTACCGTCCGATCTCTAACCTCCCTTTTGTGGGGAAGGTTATTGAAAAGGTTGTGGCGGCTCAACTTGATAACCATTTGACCATCCATAGTCTATACTAAGCCTTTTCAGTTAGGTTTTCATAAGAGTCATAGCACTGAGACTGCTCTGGTTCGGGTGCTCAATGATCTCCTGATGGTGAGAGATCGGAGACACCGCTGTATTCTGGTTCTCCTTGATCTATCATCAGCTTTTGATACTGTGGATCATGGGGTTTTGCTCGAATGTCTGAGGTCCATCTGTGGGCTTTCTGGTGTTGTCCTCAGATGGTTTTCATCTTACCTCCTGGGGAGAACACAGAGAGTGGTCTCCGGTTTACATTCATCTGGGGTTTTCTCTCTCCCCTGTGGGGTACCTCAGGGTTCGGTGCTTTCCCCCATGTTATTCACAGTATATAGGCTACCCCTCAGAGACATTGTAAGATGGTATGAGCTGAGGTTTCATTGCTATGCCGATGATACCCAGCTCTACCTGTCTTTCGCACCTGACCAGGTTAGTGCTATCTCGGTGCTGAATAACTGCCTCGCTGATATCCAAGACTGGATGAATATCAGTGGTTTAAAGTTGAACCTGGGAAAGACTGAGGTTATGCTGGTGGACCCTGGCCACAGGGTTGAGGGTTTAGGGATAGGGTCCCCCTCTGGATTAGTTCTTGGGGTAGATCAGATCCCTACCTCTGATCAGGTGCGTAATCTTAGTGTGGAGCTTAACACTGGTTTGACCCTTCGCCACTAGGTGTCTGCAGTAGTCAAGACTTCATTTTTTCATCTTAGAAACATCTCCAGGATTAAGCACCTGGTTCCACCAGGCAATTTGCCGGTTTTGGTCCACGCCTTTGTGACATCTTGTTTTGATTATTGTAACTCCCTTTACCTAGGGCTTGCTGGGGTTGATATCCGCTGCTTGCAGCTCGTGCAGAATGCTGCAGCACGTTTGTTGACTGGGGTGTCTAGGAGATCCCATATTACCCCTGTGCTGCACACTCTGCACTGGCTGCCTGTACAGTGGCGGATCACCTTCAAAGTGGGTCTTTTGACCTACAAAGCCCTACATGGGTTGGGTCTCGACTACTTGAAAGAGCTTCTGGTACCTTACATCCCTCTGAGACAGCTTCGATCAGCTGACGAGGGGTTTGAGATTCCATGGTGAATCTGAAGTCTTCTGACCCGTTTTTAGGCTTTGTGGCGCCCACCTTTGGAATTCTCTGCCCGTCAGCTCTGAGAAAGTACAATGGTGGATAGTTTTAAGAAGGCCTTAAAGTCATTTTATGGAATCAGGCATTCCCCGCAGTATTTTAAAATGTTCTAATATTTTACTGGTTTTGTTGTTGTGTATGTACTGTTATATGGAATGTCATGATGATGTGTACAGCGCCTTGAAATATTTGAAAGGCGCTTAATCAAATAAATTTTATTATTATTATTATTATTAAGTTTCAGGAAGTACAGTATAAGGGGATCCAAAGGGAGGAAGACAGGGAGGTGTACCTTGAGTGTCTAAGAGAAGCTGGTAAGACCATTAGGAGCACTAAGGCACGGACTGAGAAGGGATTAGCACAGACAGTGAATAAAGGGGACAAGACATTTTATAGGTACATCAGTGAAAGAAGAAAAACCAGGGGAGGGATAGTAAGGCTCAAAGGGGATAAAGTAAAGCGTAAGAAGGGAGACCAGGAGAAGGCAGAAATACTGAACAAATACGTTTGTTCAGTATTCACTGAAGAGGGGGAGGGTCAGGGACCACAGGGGGCAACAGAAGCAAAGGGGACAGAGAGGCGGACACCAGTCCATTCACAGTAGAGAAAGTCCTGGAGGAGGTCTCGAAGCTGAAGGTGGATAAAGCTATGGGGCCAGATGGCATACACCGAAGGATATTGAGAGAGCTGTGTAGTGAACTAGCAGCACCTCTGGAAGCTTTGTTCACAGAGTCACTTAACACATGAGTTGCTTCAGTGGACTGGAAGGTGCATTTCTAATAAAAAGTGGGTGCATTTCTAATAAAATTCACTCACGTACTTCTACTAAATTAATATATTATTCACAGAACATTTTCCATGGAAAAAACACAGAACTGCAGAATGGCATAATGTCATTTCATGTAGAATTTTGCCATTCTGCTTCTGATGGAATTCTACAGAGTTAGTAGGACAGTTCCAATAATTCCATTCATTTGGAATTTGAAATGCCACAAAGCACCAATTGTAAAAGTTTATTTTATTCATCTGGTAACACAGACTACAAAACCGTCATTATGTGGTGCTACAGCACCCATAAGAGGGACATTAGCTGACTGGTAAACAATTCCATTTGGATCTTATACACTTTCCGTAGCACCTAAACACCTAGGGAGGGGGAATTTTCAAAGTCAAGATCCAGTTTTGTATTCTACAACTCTGGACAAAAGTATAATAGTCCCTATGTCCAATTTTCAAAGCAAGAGCATAGTTAAAGGAAAACTACACCCTCACATTTTGAAAATGTTATTTCTTTTCATGCCAACAAAACTCTTTTCCTGTAGCTGTTGAGGATACATAGGTTTGCTTTACTTTGTTTTCACTGTTCATGCTAGTCTCTGTGACAGGATTGGGTAAGACCCTGTCCCGTTTGTTATCCAGAGAAAGTTAAAACTACAGTTAACTACAATTGGCCTTTCCTACGAAACACTGCACTGGTTCAGAAGCTATCTCGAAGATTGATCTCAGCGGATGAAAATATCTAATGTCATCTCAGAGCAGTGGGTCGTCTGACCTGGAGTACCACAAGGATCAATCCTGGGTCCCCTCCTCTGCCCTGGCTAAGTTGGACACCCTATACCATAGAGCAATCAGGTTCCTAACAGGCCTTCCACTTCCACACAACATTGCTCCTTGTACACTGTGGTGGGCTGGACTTCCCTTCATTATAGAAGAAATAGAAATGCCACTCTATGGGCTTTCAGAGCGTTTACCAACAATCTCCCCCTATACTTCTCTGATTGTATTCCCCTGAGTGTGATAGGTGCCTATGCTCTAAGAAGCTATTCCCTAATTGCCTTGCAATTATCTAAGGTCAAATCTCTTTTCGGCAGAGCTGCCATAAGTTTCTCGTTGCCTTCCTTGTGGGACAATATGCAAAAAAACTTGAAGCTGAGTTGTCCTGTTAGCCTGAATATTTTCAAGTCGCTCTATGACCACTCCATGACAGAATCCTGCAAATGTTTCCCACATCTCTAACTCATCTATTTTCTAGTTTCCCTCCTACCCATCCTGCCTCCCGCCCTGTCTCTGCCCCTGCCTCTCTCTCCCTACCAAAATATAGGCTTCTCTGCCTCTCTTTAGCTATGGCCAAGTTCCACCCCGTTCTATGAAGTATGCCAGTTAACTATTCCAACCCCGTCATTTCTTCCTAAGCTGGTATCCCTCTTCTTGCCTTTCTCTCTCTCCTTTTAAGTGAACATTCCAGCTGTACCCAGTTATGAGCCTATCTGTTGCAAAGGCCCTCTCACTCAAATGTTGATGCACATATGTATATTTTTCTTCTTTGTATAATATTGCATTATGTTTTACCATGTTAGTGTACTATGATTTTTGTATGACCAGGTCCATTTTGCAAATGAGCCCTGCTCAATGGTGCCCGCCTGGATAAATAAAGATTTTGATTGATTGATTGATTGACAGTGTCTTTTTGAACAACCTGCCGCACTTCTGTCACCAACGGATTCTCCTACATGTGGATAATGCTGTCATTTATACAAGCCACCCTGATCCTGACCTACTTGAAAGCAATCTACAACTCGGCTTCAAGGAAGTCGAGGAATGGTTTAGTGCACACAAATTGGTCCTAAACTGTAGGAAAACAAAAGTTATAATGTTCACCTCCTCTCGCGATAAGTACAAGAATCATGCTCTTACCATAAGAAATAACCTGGGGGTTCCACTTGAACAAATCCTGCACTTTAAGTATTTAGGAGTAACCTTGGATAGCCATCTTCCCTATGTGCTTCACATTGAGAATGTTGCAAAGGTCGTTAATATCAGAATCGGGCTCCTTTATAGACACAGGTGAAGTCTGACACTGGAAGCTCTCAAATTCACAATCTACAGTTCTGTATTGTCAATCATCGATTATGGCTTGGTCATAAATGGATCTGCTATCATTACCTCACTCAGAAGACTAACTGTTACTCAAAATAAGGTATGTAGATTTCTCATGGGTGCTGCACGACTCACTCAAACATGTGAGTTATATGCTTAAACTGGTTGGCTTCAACTAATTGGTACTAGTACTAATAATAATAACTTTACTTATAAAGCTCCTTTCAAAGCCAAGGTGCTATACATAAATTATCACAATAAAAACAGACAATCTTCATAAAATCAGGTTAAAACAACATCACATTATGAGTCAACAATAATAAGGCATTTCATTTTCAAATTCTGGGAATGCCTGTTGGAATAGATAGTTCTTCAAGGCTTTTTAAAGCCTTCAATGGTCTGGCACTCTCTCACCTGATGAGGTAACATAAAAACATAGAAGCATAGAAGTTGACGGCAGATAAGGACCGCAAGGCCCATCCAGTCTGCCCATTTCTTTTTCTGTCTTATAAATGTGCCATCGTCCTTCGCTGTCAGTGGCTTATCTATTCATACTCATTTGTATTGCTCCCTTATGCCTATCCCATGCCTGTTTGAAGCCCTGCACTATATTTGTAGCCACCACTTCCTGAGGTAGGCCGTTCCATGTATCCACCACTCTTTCTGTGAAAAAGAACTTCCTCACATTACCCCTAAATCGGCCACCCTCTAATTTCATGATGTGTCCTCGTGTCCTGCTATTTTTCTTATATTGAAACATGTTAGACTCTTTCACTTTGTTAATGCCCTTAGTGTGTTTGAATGTTTTGGTCATATCACCTCTTTCTCTCCTTTGCTCTAGGGTATGTATATTGAGCTCCTTTAATCTGTTCTCATAGGTCTTCTGATGCAGTCCCTGCACCATTTTGGTTGCCCTTCTCTGGACTGCCTCAATTTGGTTAATGTCCTTGTGAAGATGTGGCCTCCAGTACTGCATGCAGAACTCCAGATGGGGCCTAACCAGTGTCTTATAAAGAGGGATTATTACCTCCCTCTTATGACTTGTGATACCCCTACTAATTCACCCTAACATCCCCCTTGCCTTACCTACTGCTTTAGAGGTCTGCTTGGATGATTTCAGGTCATCGGTGATGATGATGCCCAAGTCTCTTTCTTCCTTTGTGACTGCCAGCAACTCCCCTCCCAGCCTGTATGTGGCTTCAGGGTTTCTCTTCCCTATGTGCATGATCTTGCACTTCTTTGCATTAAATCCCAATTGCCACTCTTCTGACCATTTTGCTAGTTTATCCACATCTCTTCTCATTCTGCCCACCCCATCTGGATCATCTACTCTGTTGCAAATCTTGGTGTCATCTGCAAACAGACAAGCCTTACCCTCTAGTTCATCTGCAATGTCACTGATGAAGATATTGTAGAGGACTGGCCCCAGGACTGATCCTGAGGTACCTCACTTGTGACTTGCATGTCTTCTGACTGCATACCATTTACCACCACTCTCTGTTTTCTGCCCGTCAACCAGTTTACCACCCAGTTGACCAACTTCTGTCCCACCCCAAGCCTACCCAGCTTGTTTGTCAATCTTCTATGTGGAACAGTGTCGAAAGCTTTGCTGAAGTCAAGGTAGGCAACATCAACTGCTCCCCCTTGGTCTACCATTCTGGTTACCCAGTCAAAGAAATCTATGAGATTAGTTTGACAGGATCTTCCTTTTGTAAACCCATGCTGTCTTGGATCCTGTGCCCCTATGGATTCCAGGTGTTGCACTATCCTTTCCTTAAGGAGTGCCTCCATAATCTTGCCCACTACTGAGGTAAGACTGACTGGTCTGTAGTTCCTTGCCTCCTCCTTGCTACCACTCTTGTGGAGCAGGATCACATGAGCCCTTATCCAGTCTTCTGGGACCTCTCCTGTGCTCAGAGACTCACTAAACAGTTCTGCTAATGGCTCTGCTAGTTCCACGCTTAGCTCCTTTAGTACCTTGGGATATATGCCACAGGTCCCATTGCCTTGTCCACCCTGAGCTTAGCGAGCTCTTGTAGGACCCTTTCTTTTGTGAAGGGAGTAGTGCTCGCCTCCCTCCCCCCCCCGTGTCCATGGTGCTGACCTGTGGGCCCTGCCCTACATTCTCTTCAGTAAATACTGAGCAAAAGTATCTATTTAGGATAGATGCTTTTACAGGGTCCTCCTCCTCACATGCCCCCTTTTCTCTTTTGTGCTTAGCAATACCCCCTCTGGACTTTCTCCTTTCACTAATGTATCTATAGAAAATCTTGTCACCTTCTTTTACTGTTTGAGCTATTGTTTCCTCAGTTTGGGACTTTGCCTGCCTTACTGCCTTCCCTGCTTCCCTTAGGGCAGTTTGGTATGCCTCCCTATCTTCATCCCGCTGTGTTCCCTTATATTTCCTGAAAGTCAGCCTTTTGGCTCTGACATTTTCTGCTACTGTATTTGAGAACCAAAGTGGTTTCCTTCTTCTTTTGCACTTCCTGTTCTGTCTAACACAAAGGGAAGTTGCTTCAAGTATTGCATCCTTAATGCTTGCCCACTTTGCCTGTACCCCCTCACCTGTGTTTCTTTTTGCCAGGGCTAGCTTAACTCTGTTGGCCATCTTATCAAAGCCAGCTCCTCTGAAGTCCCATATTTTTGTCTTGGAATGGGATGAATTAGTTCTAGTGGCCAAATTGAACCATACCATATGATGGTCACTGGTCCCTAGGTGACCTTCTACCTGGAGATCTGTGATCCCTTCCCTGTTAGTCATTACTAGATCTAGGATAGCCCTGTCTCTTGTGGGTTGTTGTACCAGTTGTTTGAGACCCTCCCCCTGCAGGGAATCCACCATGTGTCTAGTTCTGGCAGATGTTCCTGCTTGTATTGACCAATCTGTATCTGGCATGTTGAAGTCTCCCATTATCAGAACCTCCCCTTTAGCTGTCATATTTTGTATATCTTCTAACAGTAATGTGCCTATGTCCTCCCCCTGGTCTGGGGGCCTGTAGACAACCCCAGTTCTTATGGCTGTCCCATTTCCTGTTTCCAGGGTGACCCACAGTTCTTCTGGCTCCTTACATGTATTCTGAATTTCTGTAGCTTTGATATTTTCATTGACATACATGGCCACTCCACCCCCCCTTTTGCACCTTGGACTCTTCTGAACAGTACATAGACAGGTACTGAAGTCTCACAAGCATAGTTACTGGTAGACCACATCTCACTAATTGCTACTATGTCCAGTTTAGCCTCTGACATTATTGCCTTCAGGTCTGGGATCTTATTTCCCAGGCTGTGAGCATTTGTGTACATGATTTTCCATTGGCCAGATTTTGGTGTGTTAGTTGTTGGGTGAGGTCTGGCATTTCCCCTGTGCATCGTATGGGGAGACTGACCTTTTTTCTTTCTTGGTGATGCAAATGAACTGCAAACATGCTGAATCCCTGTTTGACCACTAGCTGAGGGGGAGGGTGTTCTTCCCATTTGATGTATAGGGTGCTGCACCCCTCTCCCCATTTGCTAATTTAAATATTCTGCAAAGATGTCAAACTTCTGCCCCTATGCACTGACTCCCTCCTTAGTCAGATGCAGTCCATCAAATTTAAAGAACTTTCACTCCCAAAACTGTTGCCAGTTCCCTAAAAATCTGTGTCCTTTTTCCTGGCACCAGCCCTCGAGCCACATGTTTAACTCCCCTATCTCCCCTTCTCTGACCTTCTGTCCATCTGCCCCCCTCTCCCAGACTGGCAGGATCTCAGAGAAAGAGATGCCGGACGAAATGTATGATAGTATGTCACCCAGTCTGGTCAGGTGTTCCTTGGTCTCCACAACTGACCAGCTGGCGAGATCATTAGTCCCTATGTGTACCAGGATGTCAATGTTTTCTCCTGCTTCATGAGCAATTTTAGCAGTGCAGTCAGTGTCTCTCCACGCTGATGTACCTGGGAGACATCTAACCATTACCCCTGGCTGGAGATAGGTATCAACTCCCCGAATCATGGAGTCTCCTATGAGCAGAAGTTTTTTGGATTTCCTTTTTGCTTTTTATGTTTTGGTTCCTGATTTGGGAGAGTTTTGTTGTGCTAGCTCCTGTGCTGCAGTGTCCTGCTCTGCAGTGTCCTCTGCCCCTTTGTTTGATTTCAGAGATAGAGGCAAATACCTGTTTGTAGTGTTTATATGTTTTTTGGAGGTAATATGTTGGAGAGCACTGAGTGATGGGGCATCCAATTTTCCCCTTCTAACCACCTGCCAACCTCCCAGACCAACTAGCCTCTGCGGTCTAGGTTCTTCTGTTGGATGTTGGGTAAATGGTGGGTGGTTCTTATAATGTATTTCCTCTTGAATATGAAATTTGAGGTGCGCAATCTCTGCCCATGCTGCCTGGAGCTGAGCTCTAAGATCTCCAATGGCCCAGCATGTAGGACAGTATCCTAAATCCTGTAAGGCTGTCCTTCTGAAAAGTGTTCCAGAGTACCTGCAGTTAATGATATCCATTCCAAATAAGTTGCTGGGTTTATAAACTAGTCTGAGTAATTAGAAGGAAGAAAATACAACTAATGGTTTGATTTTGTGTTTTGTTTTCGTATAACTTGTTATAACAAGTTAAATTACTAGTGCCCCTGTAAATGAGCTCACCTTGTGGATGCTCCACTGATCCACCCCTTCCTGCTTTGCCACAGAAAATGTCACGACTGTGGTACCCTATAAAATGAGTGTAGTGTGGGGTGGTTGGGGATGGGGTGGGTGGCTGGGCCCTTCCTCTGCTGAAAAAGAACCATGGATGAAAGAACAAGGAGGTAAGAGCAGAAACAATCAGTCAACAACAAATGCAGTAACCCTGAAAGCTTATCCTAATGTTAGATAAAACTGTAAAACCTGTAAAGCGCCACCTGTAATAATTTCAGAGAAAATATACCCTGTAAGAAACACTTTGCTAAAGAGAAAAATAAAGCAGTAACAGAAGATATACCTTGCAAAAGACAATTTGAATCAGAAGATTACAGCAGTAATCTGTTAGCACACACCTGTAGGCACGCCTTGTAATAATGCAGATGAAGGTATACCAGCAACAACAATTTGAATCAGAGAAAAATAAAGCAATGAAATGTTAGCAGCAAACAGTAGCAATCCCTGTGAGTACAAACTAAAAATAACAAAACACAGTAAATCTGTTTAGCCAAAGAAGTCTTAATCCTTTCCCTTGCTCTGGTAAGGTTATATGCTTTAACCTTTCAAGCAATCTAGAAGGAAAGAGCTGAGGTGAAGGTAGGTGCTTTGGCCAGCAAACCAAGTCTTCTACCTCCAAGTTATCAACTAACCTGACCTTTTAACCCTTCTTTCTGTTGGAAATTACTGACAGTTTGCCAGCTCCACCCCCCAGATACACACCTAATCCTCTGGAAGAGCTGTGGAAGGAAAGCAATTAGCTCCTTCAATGTGAGAAGGAGACTGAAACACCTCTGAGACAACAAACCTTTTCAACAAAAAAAAAGAATAAAATAAAACAGGTAGAGAATTCCACAGGGTGGGGGCTAAGTAAAAAAAAAAGACCAAGCCCCAGATGTTTTCAAATGTACCCTGGGAATCTCTAGCAATCCATTGTCGGTGGTTAAAAATGGGCGGGAGGGGTGGTAGGGGCAAAGGAGCTCTTTCAGGTAGTGGGGTCCCTGGTCATGTAGGGCTTTATAAGTCAATAAACTGACCTTGAAGGTGATTTGCCACTGTACAGACAGCCAGTGCAGTCATAAGGCATAATGTGGCTGGTCCTAGATGTACCAGTCACCAGCCTAGCTGCCACATTCTGCACTAGCTGCAAGCTACAGATATCAACCCCTGGAAGCCCTAGGTACAGGGCATTGCAATAGTCAAGGTGGGTAGTCACAAAGACGTGGACCAGGATCGAAAGATCGTCACGAGGAACCAGGTGCTTCACACAGGCGATATTCCTCAGATGAAAAAATTAGGTCTTGACAATGGCCAACACCTGAAATTTTAGGGTCAGTTCATTGTCAAAAATAACACCCAAGTTACACACCTGATGTGAGGCCACCAATGGAGCATCCCTGAGCTGAAGCCTGGGACCTTGTCCATTCAGTGTGCCCACTGCCCAGTGATCTGGGTCCACCACCATCACCTCAGTCTTGTCAGGATTTAATCTCAGCCAGCTAGCACTCATCCAGTCCAGGATCTCAGTGAGTCAGTTGTTGAATACTGAGATCGCATCATCCTGTCCTGGCACAAAGAATAGGTATAGCGGAGTATCATCTGCACAGCAGTGAAAACTCAAACCATATCTCCTAATAATGTCTCCTAATGGCAGTATATACACTGCAAACAACATGGGTGCTAAAATGGAGCCCTGCAGAACCCCACAGAGAGAGGGGAGGGAGCCAGCGGAATAAATTGCCATGACCACCTTCTGAGTCCTACCCTGGAGGAAAGATCTAAACCACCTGAGAACTGTACTGGAAAGTCCACAGATGGTCCGAAGGTGCTTCAATAGCACTCCGTGGTCCATGGAGTCAAATGCCGCAGAGAGATCAAGGAGGACCAAGATGGAAGGAGATCTCCAATCTCTCGCTATTAGGAGATCATTAAGTACCCAGACAAGGGCAGACTCGGTACTATGTCTCTTCCAAAATCCAGACTGGAGAGAGTCATAGACATTGTGGATGGTAAGATGAGCATCCAGTTGCAGCACAACCACCTTCTCAATAACCTTACCCACAAAGGGCAGGTTTGAGACAGGTCTGTAGTTAGCAGGATGGTTCAGGTAAAGGAAGGCTTTTTTCAGGAGTGGATGCACGACCGCCTCCTTAAGGGGATCAGAAAAGATCCCACTCTCCAGTGAACTCCAAACAATCTCTGCAAGGATCGGGTCAATCTCAACTATACAGCCCACCAAGAGGCGCGTAGGGCCCGGATCCAAACTGCAGCAGGTTGGCTGCAGAGACTTGATGACCCTCACAATGTCAATGAGTTCTGGCCAGCTGAAAACAGTCCAAACTGACCAGGTGCTTGTAACATTCTACTGACAATCACAATGTCCATTGGAAAAGGACTGGCCGATCTCTGACCTGATGGTGGCAACCTTATCTGCAAAACATTTAGCAAACTCATCACACTTCTCTTGTGAAAAGGCTCCCACAGACTGAAGACAGATTGGATTGCAAAATCTGTCCACAGTCTGGCAGAGCCGAGGTGGTCAATTTCATGCAGTGGCAATCTCCCTGGACAGGAACTTTGCCATTTTACAGAAAACTGATGATTGATAGAAAGTATAATGTTTCATCAACCTAAGCCTGTCATTATCAAGGCCTGATTTCCGCCGGGCCCTCTCCAGCCTTCACCCCACTCTTCTCAAATCCTTCAAGGTCCCATCAAACCATGGAGACCTTGAACGGAGGGTGAGGGGGTGAAATATCAAACGTGCCTACTAACTAAAAAGTGTTCTCTGGGCTCCTGTCTGTGTGGGAAACATTCTGAACCAACCTCACAGGATCCAGCACATTTGCACCTCAGCCACCCAACTCCTCCTTGTTCCTAGGTGCTGGACAACTCAATGCCAGTGATCCATTTCCTTTAGAGCTCCACTTTGGTGCAATGGGCTGCACAGTGAATTATCTAATCTACCCAGTCTTGACCAGTTTAAGCATATGCTCCATCAGCATCTCATATTTGAAAGATCCTGTGATTGTACCACCTAATTAAAATAACAATTTTGGCCTTGGCCTGGTAAGATGAATAATCCATTTCTTTTACTTCTATCCCAGTTTTCTCTGTTCCCCAATGCCCATTCTCTGTGTACTCCTGTCCACATCTCTGCCACTCCTCCTTGAGTGCATTCCCTGCTCACCTCCCTTCTTCATGTTTACACCAACAGATATACTGACAAGGCCCCTGGCTGCTACCCCTTTCCCTGGGTCTTAAAATCCTATTTCCCCTCTTCTTCTCTTGATTTACTTCCCTACATCCTGCTTACTCCAACAGATACATTGACAAGGCCCCTGGCTGCTACCCCTTTCCCTGGGTCTTAAAATCCTATTTCCCCTCTTCTTCTCTTGATTTGCTTCCCTACATCCTGCTTACTCCAACAGATACATTGACAAGGCCCCTGGCTGCTACCCCTTTCCCTGGGTCATAAAATTCTATTCCCCTTTCTTTCTTCCTCGATTTACTTCTCTCCATTCTCTTATATTTGAATAGTGCTGATTATCTGTGATATATTTGACTTTGTTACTGTATGCTAGAAACTCAATTGTTAGTCTTCCTATATATGTTTGTAACCCTCCCCACTGATGTGGAACCTTTGTAAATGAGCTGCTTTGTGCTCAAAGGTATTTTTTTAATTTAAGATTGAATAAATAAATAAATAAAATAAAAGCAAGGATCTATTTTGTCTTCTCCTATTCTGCCACTTGCCTATCTCTTACCTGTCTGATTATGCAATCAGATGTTTCTTGTGGCACCTAGGTATTGGCCACTCTGATGGTCCCACAATTTCCCACTGTTATCTCCCTTTGCTTGCTGTTTTTATTCTTTCTTTCTTTCTTTCTTTTTCTTTCTTTCTTTCTTTCTTTCTTTCTTTCTTTCTTTCTTTCTTCCCTTGCTTCTCTGTTGTTAAAACATATATGTGGACCTTTATGTGAAACTGGAATCCCTTGGTTTGCAAATGTATATAATTATATTGTTGAATTGATTGCAGAATGCTATTTGGGTTTATTAGAAAAGATAATAATCTGGAACACAGGCGGTTGACCTTGACATGCAGTCTGATCTCCACAAGCTTGTTTACAGAAATGTCAACTGGAAACCAGCTTTGGGACATGCATGTGTTAAGACTAGATGTGTTCTTCAGGCTTGCCTCAGTAAGGAAACTGATGAAGTGTTGATAAATTCCGTGATTAACAGGAGATGTAAGTTAACAACAGAATGCAGAATTTGAACTGCCATGCAGAAACATCTTATATAGTCTGAGCAATGCTTTTCCAAGGGTAAACTCAGATTGAGGACTTTGCTGTTTGTACTGCATGTATGAAGAGTTATGTTCTACAATTTAATGTTTTTTTTCTATTTTATTACTATTGGTAATAAAACACTACTTGCACATTTTATAACTTCTCCTGGTCTGCCTATGCTTCCTGACTTTTGCCTTTATGACAGCCCCCCTGTCACTATCATGGTGTCTCAGTTTATGGCTGTTGAAATTTCATTGTCCATGAGAGCTGTATTACCATGTGAGAACATGATGTCACAGCAACCATTTATACCATGTATCTCTATGCTGAAAGTACAAATATCCTGACAAAACTCTCTGGAGACATACAGTTTAAAGGGAAAACCCTGCATTACAACTCAAAGAGTTTTCAGTGCTACCTGAAGATAAGTGTGGTATTTCACATCTTGCTGTGACTTGTTTTGTTGAACTCTAATTAAGCAGACAGGCATACTGTGAAGTCTAAAGGATGGTGACACGTCATATTCTCATATGCTAATGTAGCTCTCAGAGATAATAAGATTCAACAACCAGAAAATGGAGACACACAGGACAGTTTCAGGGACTAGTATGAAGAGAGAAAACAAACTAAAGCAATCACATATGCCCCTGACAGCTACATAAAGAGACTTAGGTTGACACAGAACATATAATTTACAAGATGTAAGGGAGTAGTTTTCCTTTAAGTACCATTTTCAAAACTCTGACTTAGTCATGTCTAGTTTGTACAGTTCCAGTATAAATGTGCCTGGACACTATTTTCAGACCAAGTATAATGTGGTCTATCATTTACATCCATGTCTAGCATTTACTGTATTTTTCCAAAATCTGAAGATAAAGTACAATAAAATAGCTATGAATTATGCACACAAGTCCAACTTTTGAAATAGTGTCATGTTATGGCTTTCTGACATATCTAGGAGTTGTATCTATTTTATGACTTTTGAAAATTCCATCTGATGTAGCAAGGAATTTTGCCCTTTCATGACTTTTGAAAATCCCACTTGAGTTACTAGCCTTAACTTCATCAATAGCCCACAAGGAGATATTGCCCTGGCACAGACCACTGACCTCCACTCAGGAGTTACCCTTTTCTTGGGGAACTGACCAACCCTCAAATAAGGGGTCTCTGGAGTGCTCCTTCCCTCCTTCAAACTTGCTGTAGTTACATTAATGAACACTGCTTTTTAGTGGCATTCTCAGACCTTTAACTGGCCAGGCTGGTATCTGCAAGCTTTATACTGTACATAGCACACTGATTAGTACAGTTGTGTCGAGGCATAAAACTAATGGTTTCCACTCATGATAGTCCCAGCTTGTGGTTGATCAGATATTAATGTGTTTTAATGGGTCATACCACCATAAACCTACAGCAGCTTACTGAATTTCTTCAGTATACCTTTTTTTGGGACCCCATGGGGAACCCACAACTTCTCTCTTTAAAATAATCTCTTAGTAGTCCTTTCTAATTGGCTTCTCAATGAACTGGATACTATCTTTCTCAGTTTGTATCATCATAGGCATTGCACAAGGGTGTACCCACTGGGTGACCCACTCTATAATGCCTTGGTGGGTCTACCTGCTCCTGTCCTCCACCTTTTCAGTGCCACAGCTGCTTGGGCTCAGCTTCTGACTAAGATAGGATCTGGAATTTCAGACCTCTCCAGTGTGGACATAGCTACCTCTACATACTGGGCAAGATTTTCAAAAGGGTGGGTGCAAATGCATTGTGCCAGCATCTGCATCCACCCCAATGCATATGAATGCATTTGAGTAGTCCTGCTGCTGTCTGTCAAATAATGCATCCATTTGCAACAAAAAGTTCTAATTTGTAGTACAAAAATGATGCAAATGCAGTTTGTCATGTTTTACAACAATGGCTTTTTTTTGGACACAAGAGTCCAATGCTGTTCAACCATCTAATTGTATCTGATTCTGCACAAATGCAAGTGCTCAGAAAGACACAATGGGTTATACGCAAAATTTATAAATATATATGCTCTGACATGGTAAATAGCTCCCAAAATTTTGTGCACTAATGGCATAATCCATATAGCCCTCCAAATAACCCTCTACACCTGTGGAGAGCCACCACAGTTCCAAGGTGCCCTTCTACAAAAGGGATAACCCTGCAGCATCCATGACTATAGACGATATAGCTTTTGGAAGACAGAAATCTTACTTTTAGAGCAGAAAGCAGCTGACTAAAAAAGCTACTATTTTTCTTACTAATTTAACACTTCTATCTCAGCAGGAGTCAGTGCCTGTTGGGATTAAGCAAACAGATGCTTTATTAGAAGTAGAGGGGGTCTCATTTAGGGTATAAAAAAAGGAAAAAGAAAGTCAGTATGTGTTTCTGTGTTGAGGAAGGGTACTGTATCGACTTAGTTGCTAAATCAGTAGGAGGGGAGAGAGGTTAATTGGGGCGTGGCTTAGGCAGTAGAAAAGCAGGTGACTCCAATTACAACTTCCTGCTGCTAGCTTTTGGAAGACAGAAATCTTGCTTTTAGAGCAGAAAGCAGCTGATTAAAAAAGCTACAAGTTCTCTTACTAATTGCCCTCCATCTCACCCCTCCACCCTCCCACCCTAAGCCAGTTCTACTTTTATAGCCACTGGATTTGACTGACAACAGGAACTTCCTGTTTGGCACCAGAAAGGAAAGGATCATAGAGAAACATTAGTTTTGTCAACCCTGAAGGAAAAGGTAGCTCTTTCTCCTCCCCAGCTGCTGGAGGTCTGGCTCTGAGCAAGGAAGAAGGAGACTACTGAAGAATACAGGAAGTTGTTGTCCCAGAACAGGAAGGGTGAGCATTGTAAGGAGAGGAGAGAGTAAGCATACAGAGCAACAGGAGAGGGGACACAAAATAAGACACGATGGGAGTGGTGCAGTACAATGGCTGTGGGGTGGCAGTGTTCGGGGAGATATACAGGAGGCTGCGATGCTGCCCTATTTGCAGGCACCTCTCTGGTCTGAGGGAGGAGGTTGCCTGTCTTCAGACTGACCTGGCTAGGATTCGTGAAGCCTCCTCCCCACCCAGGGACCACCAGGGCCACTGCAGCTACCTCAGAGGTTGCCAAGAAAGAGGAGCGGCTGGACCAAGGTGAGCTCAGGGAGGGAGATGGTGGTGGAATAGAGGTGCATCCCTCCAGCTGTACCTCTCCACAGTTCATACGCTGTTCTGGTGGATAGTGGTTCCTCTATGGAGGCACCTACAGTGGAGACAAAAGAGGAGGCTGGGAACCTCCACAAAGGAAACCCACAGGAGGGTGGCATGGGACCCCACAGGGGAAGGAAACAACTCCTGGTGGGGGACTCAATCATTAGGGGTAGAAGTGGGGGAGGAAGGGGAGAGGGAGGTAAGGTGCCTGACTGGCACCATGGCTTGGAGGGACAGGAAGCGATTCCTCAGGATCGTGGAAGCAACTGCACAAGGGAGGGAGCTGGATGTCATTGTCCACCTAGGGACAAATGACCTGGTTAGGAATGGGATCACAGAAGTGCAAGAGGAGTTTGTAGAGTTGGGGAGGGGCCTTAGACAAGTAGCACATACAGTAACCTTCTGGAGGTGCTGCCTGTCTCGGCGGGCAAGGGTGATGTTGGAGGTACTCCACACATGGAATTCAATGAATGGTTGAAAACTGGTGAGCCCAGGGTTTTGGCTTCATTGGGGACTGGGGAGCCACCTGGAGGGATGCAGGCCTATACTGGTGCAATGGTCTGCATCTGTCTGGAGGGGGCAGGATCCTAGGTGATAGGTTTAAATGCTTCATTGGCAAGCATTTAAACTAACCAAGGGGGGAGGCACTTAAAAGAAGCAGGGAAATCCAAGCCTCCCTCCACAAAATATGGTAATTAGCGAGGTAAACATCAAGGTAGAGAAGTCATTAAGGAGCAGGACAGAGGTAAATGCAAAAAAAAGGCAAAGGCAGTAAGGACAGAGATGGGGCTAAAAGGGGTAAGGCCATCAAAAATGGAGGGTGATGAGTACCAATGCCCATAGTCTGTGTAACAATCTCCCTGAATGAGTGGCCTTGATGGAAGAGAGATGCCTGGATATTGTGGCAGTCATAGAAACATGGTAGACAGAGAACCATGACTAGGATGTCAACATACCAGGATACACAATCTACAGGAGGGACAGGGAGGGTAAAAGAGGAGGAGGAGTAGCTATCTATGTAAAGGAAGGGATCAAAAGCAACAGAACTAAAGAGTAAACAGGGAGCAGATGAGGCACTCTCGGGTCACCCTGGAGACAGGAAATGCCACATCAATCTGCATGGGGTTTTATACAGACCCCCATATCAGGGGGAGGGAATGGAAAAGGAAATGATAGAAGGCATCCTTACAATGGCAGAAAAAGGGGAGATATTGTTGATGGGGGACCTGAATATACCAGATGTTAACTGGAGCACCTTTGCTGCAGGCACATACCAAGAGCAGGGTCATTCTTGATGCTTTACAAGGGGCATGCCTCAGACAGCTAGTATTGGAACCCACTTGGACGGGAGCAATCTTAGACCTGGTACTCTCAAATGGGGATGAAGAAAGAATCTCAGATTTAGAAGTGGGTAGCTATCTGGGAACAAGCGACCACCAAACAGTGTGGTTCATGATAAACACAGCCATATAAAGCAAGAGTATTGGACTTTAGGATGGCTAACTTTGGGAAAATGAGAGAGTGCCTCAGAAAAGCACTAGCAAACAGGCAAGAAGGAGGGGTGGAGGAACAATGGGGAGTAATCAAAACAGCCATCACAGAGGCAACAAGCCTTTGTGTGAAGCAAATCAACAAAACACAATGAAGGAAAAAAACACTATGGTTCTCAAAAGAGGTGGCAGGGAAGGTTAAGGAGAAAAGGATAGCATTCAGTAAATATAAGGAAACACAGAAGGAGTATGAGAGAGAACTTTATCAGTTAAAGCAGAAAGAGGTAGGGAAGGCAGTCAGAATAGCAAAGGCCCAAACGTAAGACAGGATAACAAACTCTGTTAAGAAGGGGGATAAGACCTTTTATAGGTACATTAGGGAGCAAAGAAAGACCAAGGGAGGGATACTGAGGCTTAATAAAGGGGACGGAATGTGGGCAGAGTGTGACAGTGAAAAAGCAGGGATACTGAGCGAATATTTCTGCTCAGTATTCACAAAGGAAGAGGAAGGGGAGGTACGTAAACCAAACAAGAGAAACACTCTGGATACGGGGGTCGATACCAGTCTATTCACAGAAGAAAGGGTTATGAAAGAACTAGTAAAATTGAAGGTGAACAAAGCAATGGGGCCTGATGGGATTCACCCAAGAATTCTAAAAGAACTAAGGGTAGAACTAGTGACACCACTGACTACTCTCTTTAACAAATCATGGGAGGATGGGATGGTACCTGAGGACTGGAGGAGGGCAGATGTGATTCCTCTTCACAAAAGTGGGAGCAGGTCAGAGGCAGGAAACTATAGACCAGTTAGTTTGACCTCAGTAGTATGGAAAATTATGGAATCACTTCTGAAGGAAAGAATTGTTGAGTACCTAGAGGCCAGTGGGGCACAGGACCCAAGGCAGCATGGATTCACAGTGGGAAGGTCATGTCAGACGAATCTAATAGATTTCTTTGACTGGGTGACTAAAGTAGTAGACCAGGGAGGGGCTGTGGATATGGCCTACCTAGATCATAGCAAGGCATTTGGATACAGTCCAACACAAAAGATTAATATACAAGTTAGCCAGCCTTGGAGTAGGTCCCAAGGTGGTAGCCTGGATAAAAAATTGGCTAGACAACAGGACGCAAAGAGTAATAGTAAACGGAGTCCACAGTGAAGAAAGGATGGTTACTAGTGGGGTACCACAGGGTTCAGTACTGGGACTGGTCCTTTTTAATGTCTTTATAAGTGACATTGCAGAGGAATTGGAAGGAAGAGTGTGTCTCTTTGCAGACGACACAAAGATCTGCAACAGGGTTGATACACAAGATGGAGTGGAAATGGATGAGAAGGGACTTGGCAAGGTTGGAGGAATGGTCAAATGTATGGCAGCTTAGATTCAATGCAAAGAAGTGCAAGGTAATGCACTTGGGAAACAAAAACCGAGGGGAAGTGTACACAATGGATGAAGAGATACTGACAACAACAGAAATGGAAAGGGACCTGAAGGTAATTGTATCTGATGACCTAAAGGTGGGCAAGCAATGTGAGAAGGCAAAAAGGAAGGCTGGGGGATACTGGGATGCATAGGAAGTGGCATCAACAGTAGAAAACAGGAAGTTGTTATCCCTCTGTACAGATAGTTGGTGAGACCCCATCTGGAGTACTGTGTGCAGTTCTGGAGACCCCATCTCCGCAAAGACATAGACAGAGTGGAGGCTGTCCAGAGGAGGGCAACCAAAATGGTGCAGGGCCTGCACCACAGGACATATGAAGAGTGACTAAAAGAGCTGAATATGTATACCCTTCAGGAAAGAAGGGAGAGGGGGGGCATGATGGAAACTTTCAAGTACCTCAAGGGAATCAACAATGTCCAAGAGGGTAGTATCTTTCAGAAAAAGAGATGTGCAAGAACAAGGGGGCACACATTGAAGATCGAGGGGGGACAGCTCAGAGGTAATGTGAGGAAGTATTTTTCACAGAGAGGGTTGTGGATACATGGAATAGCCTTCCTGAGGAGGTCGTGGAGTCAAGAACAGTAGGGAATTCAAGAATGCATGGGACAGACATAAGGCAGGCCTAGTGGAGGGGTAGGAGGAAGTAGGTTGTTGGTTAACTAGGATCTGCAGCTTATCTATCAGGTAGGAAAATGGGCAGACTAGTTGGGCCAAGCTGTCCTTACCTGCCATCAAATTCTATGTTTCTATATTTCTCGGTGTGCCTCCATGCATATGGTCCTGTGTTGCCTGTGCTTCCTATCTAGGTAGCCAGGTCGGGGTTGGGATGTATTTCATGCAATTCATGAATGGATCTCACAGTGTGGTAGGCCAGCAGGGAAGGGTACTATGTACAGTGAGACCCTGCTGTATCATTTATGTTCCTCTTTCACACAGCTGTTCTGTATCCTCAGGGAGCATAATTGGCCCATAGCAAGCCCCCAAACCTCCCAGCTGGCATGAAAGACTACGGGTCTTAATTTAAGCATACATTTTGTTTTGTTTTTACACTCAGGACAGGTTGCAGCTGACCTTAAGAGGACTGCTGTATCCTAAAATCCCTAACTCTAAAAAACAGGGGATCCCATGAACAGCCTGCATGGTCATCCAGTTTGAAGCTTGGCATCTGGCACAGCTCCACAGTCAAGAATGCATCCGTGAGAACATCTGTATTCAGAGAAAGCAGCTTGTAGGGACTCTGGATGCTGTCTGGTGCAGATTAGTATGTGGGTGCATGGATTCAGTGCAAGCCATATGTATCCCTAATGTTTTGCGGATCGTACCCTAAGTTAATTCAGCAGTCTAGTTGTAAGCATAAATCTAAGCATTTTAAGAGAGCACAGGTTTCATAAATGTAATAAATTGTTTCAGTTGGGCCAAAATCCAATTTCAGTTTAATTTTTGAATAAAAATTACTTCAGGGATGTCCCTAAAGTAATAAGGAGAACCTCCAAAAAGAATGAGTTTTATTTGAAAATTGAAGCGAAGTATAACACTGAATTGTAAAATCTCCCTACACACTCACATGCACACACACATGCACACACACACTGATTATTTTTTTTAATTACTGTATTAGTTTTGATTACTGTGTTCTGGTGGATGCACAAGTGTAGCTTATACATGCAAGCCTGCGTCACTGAGGCTGGCTGTGGGCCACCTGACATCACAGATGAGAAGTACTCTGCTCCTGGGGAGGAATGAGTCAGACCACCCTAGTCTTTCACATGTCCAAAACAGCCTTGCCAGGGGCAGCCTTTGAGTTCTAATATTAGAAACAGTATAGATATGATACAATTGATGGAAGAAATGCAGCTAGAAGAAATGCATTTATTTGTTATTGTAGATATTAAATCACTCTATTCAAATATCCCCCATTATAGAGATTTTGAGTCCATGGAGTACTATTATGAACAAAGGGTGGACTGTTTGAATGCCCCCACTTCTGTGGTACTACATCTGTCTGACTAGTAATTTTTATGTTGATTACGCACAAGCGCAAGAAACATATTGTGGCAGGACTAGTAATTTTTATGTCGATTGCGCGCAAGCGCAAGAAACATATTGAGGCAACTTTTTCCAGAAGCAGGTTGTGGAGGCACGGCATTGTTGTGGCCAATGCCCCCTGCAGCCGTTAAAGGCTTGGCCAGCTTTCCCCAATGCTATGGCAAGCTGCTGCTGACACTAGTTCAGCCATCATGGCATAACCTTGTAAAGTTTTAGCCGCTGCAATCAGTTGCTGCCTCGTCATCGCTGCAATGAGGGAGCCACCTCATTGCAGGGCTGTTGCTGACGGCAGCCCAGTCCCATTTTCTTGTGTGTGCCGAGGGGGGTGCTCTAATCCCCTCGGCTTATGTCACCCTCCTCTGTGTTTGCCGGCCAGGTGCCAAATCCTAGTCAACATGCCCCCCCATTTCTTGTGTGCTGAGGGGGGTACCCGATCCCCCTTGACTCATGAGGCCCCCCCAAGTATGTGCTGATGGGGGTGCCCAATCCCCATCGGCTCCAGTGCCCCCCACCCCAAAACACGCAGGTAGCACACTGGGAGCCCACCCCAGCGTGACAAAAGCACCTGGGGAAAAAAAAAGTTCCCTGATGTCTTTTTTTTTGTTTTGTTTTAGTCCTGAAAAGAAGAAAACAGTCCCTCGCCATCTGCGCCCCCCTCCCACCACCTGCGCCCTCCCACTGCATACCCCACCTCCCCCTCACCCCATACTTACCTCTGGAGCCCAATGAGATGATCTTCGGTTGACCAGGAACACATCTACACTCTTCAAACTGACCGTGAACTGAGGAAATGCCGGTAAGCTGTATAATGGAATAAACAGGGTTTTTCCAACTTTGATGCATATATCAGTAATTTTTTGGAATTTTGGCACCACATTTTCAACATGGGGTTTCTGGGACCCCTCCTCATGAATTCTGCCACTGTCATGGTGTTAATCGGCCCCAAAAGGTGATTTTGCTGTCACTGTGTGGAATCACCTTTCAGAATTGATTAACGAAACGACAGTGCCAGTGTCATGAGGGGGGCTATCAAAAAGCCTATGTTGCAAATTTGGTGGAAAATCCAAAAAATGACTGTTTTACAAGCTTGCATTGCCTAGTTGCTACGCATGCTTGTAACTGCCTGAATTTGCAATATTTTCACACCAGATTTTCAACATTGGCATTTTTCCACACCTTCTTGTGAACAGTGCAGCTGTCATTTTTCACATCTTGGCCGAAATGTGTTTTTGCACTTCCGGCACAGAATAGCGCGGTTGCTGTTGGAAATCAGTGTTCGGGACAGATTACAAAAATGACAGTGGCACTGTTGATGAGCAGAGGTCCTAAAATGCCGATGTTGAAAATTTGGTGCCGATACTCCATAAAATGACTGTGTTACGAGTGTGCATTGTGCAATTTGCATGCACGCTTGTAGGTTCGCGAATTTATAATATTTTCACTCTAGATTTTCAAAATTTCCATTGTTCTGCACCTCCTTATGAACAGTACAGCTGTCATTTTTCACATCCTGACCGAAATGTGTTTTTGCACTTCCGGCGCAGAATAGCGTGGTAGCTGTGGGAAATCCATGTTCGGGACACATTATGAAAATGACAGTGACACTGTTCATTAGAAAAGGCACTAAAATGCCTATGTTGAAAATTTGGTGACGAAAGTCCATAAAATTAGTGTGTTACGAGAGTGTGTGTTGTGCAGTTTCCATGCACGCTCGTACCTTCGCAACTTTGCAATGTTTTCACTCCAGATTTTCAACATTGCCATTTTTCCACACCTCCTTATGAACAGTGCAGCTGTCATTTTTCACATCCTGGCAGAAACATGTTTTCACTCTTCCAGTGCACAATAGTGCAGTAGCTGTGGGAAATCAATGTTCGGGACACAATAAGAAAATCACACTGACACTGTTCATGAGCAGAGATCCTAAAATGCCTATGTTGAAAATTTTGTGATGAAACTCCATAAAATGACTGTGTTACGAGCGTGCGTTGTGCAGTTTCCATGCACCCTTGTAACTTCGCAAATTAGTAATGTTTTCATGCCACATTTTCAGCACTGGCATTTTTCCACACCTCCTTATGAACAGTACAGCTGTCATTTTTCACATCCTAGCTGAAATGTGTTTTCACGCTTCCGGCGCAGAATACCGCAGTCACTGTCGGAAATCATTGTTTGGGGCAATTTAGAATTGAGCGAGTGGGGGGGAGTGACCAAGCTCAACTGAGCTCTGTCGGGACTGCTGCAGATTTCTTTGTGGACCGGAAAAGGTGCCAACGCAGGCAGGAGCCCAGTACAAAAGGGCAACCTGCAGTGCTGGGAGACACAGAATGAGCGAGGGATGGAGGGGGAGTGCGTGAGGTCAACTAGGCTATGTTGGGACTGCTGCAGATTTCTTTGTGGGCAGAAAAAGGCAGCAATGCATGCAGGGGCCCAGTACAAAAGGGCAGCCTGCAGCGGCAGGAGAAACAGAATGAGCAACTGAGAGAGAGGGGGAGCGAGCAAGCTCAACAGAGCTCTATCATGACTGCTGCAGATTTCTTTGTGGGCAGAAAAGGGCAGCAATGCAGGCAGGAGCCACATACAAAAGGGCAGGCTGCAGCACCGGCAGAAATGGAATGAGCGCGTGAGAGAGGGGGAGTGAGTGAGGTCAACAGAGCTCTGTCGGAACTGCTGCAGATTTCTTTGTGGCCAGAAAAACATGCCAACAGAGGCAGAAGCCCAGTACAAAAGGGCAGCCTGCATGCCAGGACAAACAGAATGAGAGCATAAGACAGGGGGAGTGAGCAATCTCAAAGGAGCTCTGTCAGAACAGCTGTGGATTTCTTTGTGGGCAGAAAAAAGTGCCAATGCAGGAAGGAGCCCAGTACAAAAGGGCAGCCTGCAGCACTGGGAGAAACAAGACCAGCGAGTGAGAGAGGGGAAGTGAGCAAGCTCAATGGAGCTGTGTCAGGACTGCTGCAGATTTCTTTGTGGGCAGAAAAAGGCAGCAATGCAAGCAGGAACCCAGTACAAAAAGCCAGCCTGCAGCAGCGGGAGAAACAGAACGAGCGAGTGAGAGAGGGGGAGTGGGTGGGTGAGTGAGTGAGTGAGTGAGTGAGCTCAAAGGAGCTCTGTCAGGACTGCTGCAGATTTCTTTGTGGGCAGAAAAAGGTGCCAACAGATGCAGGAGCCCAGTACAAAAGGGCAGCCTGCAGCGTCAGGAGAAATAGAATGAGCGACTGAGACAATGGGAGTGAGCGGCCTCAATGGAGCTCTATCGTGACTACTGCAGATTTCTTTGTGGCTAGGAAAAGGCAGCAATGCAGGTAGGAGCCCAATACAAAAGGCCAGCCTGCAGCGCTGGCAGAAACAGACGAGCAAGTGACAGAGGGGGAGTGAGCGACCTCAACGGAGTTGCGTGAGTACTGCTACAGATCTCTTTGTGGGCAGAAAAAGCCACCAATGCAAGCAGGAACCCAGTACAAAAGGGCAGCCTGCAGCAGCGGGAGACACAGAATGAGTGAGTAAGGGAGGGGGAATGAGTGAGCTCACTGGAGCTCTGTTGGGACTGCTGCGGATTTCATCGTGGGCAGAAAAAGGCAGCAATGCATGAAGGGGCCCAGTACAAAAGGGCAGCCTGCAGTGGTGGGAGAAACAGAACGAATGAGTGAGAGGGGGGAATGAGTGAGCGAGCTCAACGGAGCTCTGTCGGGACTGCTGCAGACTTCTTTGTGGGCAAAAAAAGGTGCCAACAGAGGCAGGAGCCCAGTACAAAATAGCAGCCTGCAGTGCCAAGAGAAACAGAATGAGTGCGTGAGACAGGGGGAGTGAGCGACCTCAACAGAGCTCTGTCGGGACAGCTGTGGATTATTTTGTGGGCAGAAAAAGGTGCCAATGCAGGCAGGAACCCAGTACTAAAGGCCTGCCTGCAGTGCCGGAAGAAACACAACGAACGAGTGAGAGGGGGAGTGATCAAGCTCAACGGAGCTGTGTCGGGACTGCTGCAGATTTCTTTGTGGGCAGAAAAAGCCCCCAACGCAGGCAGAAGCTCAGTACAAAAGAGTAGTCTGCAGCAGCAGGAGACACAGAATGAGAGAGTGAGGGAACGGGAGTGAGTGAGCTCAATGGAGCTTTGTTGGGACTGCAGCTGATTTCTTTGTGGGCAGAAAAAGGCAGCAATGCACCCAGGGGCCCAGTACAAAAGGGCAGCTTGCAGCGACAGGAGAAATAGAATGAGTGAGTGACAGAGGGGGAGAGAGCGACCTCAATGGAGCTGTGTCAGGACTGATGCAGATCTCTTTGTGGGCACAAAAAGCCACCAATGCAGGCAGGAACCCAGTACAAAACGGCAGCCTGCAGCGGCAGGAGAAACTGAATGAGCGAGTGAGAGAAGGACAGTGAGCGAGCTCAACGGAGCTCTATCATGACTGCTGCAGATTTCTTTGTGGGCAGAAGAAGGCGGCAATGCAAGCAGTAGCTCAGTACCAAAGGCCAGCCTGCAGCACCAGCAGAAACGGAATGAGCATGTGAGAGAGGGGAAGTGAGCGAGCTCAACTCAGCTATGTCTGGACTGCTGCAGATTTCTTTGTGGGCAGAAAAGGAAGCAATGCACGCAGGTGCCCATTACAAAAGGGCAACCTGCAGCAGCAGGAGAAACAGAATGACCGAGTGAGAGAAGGGGAGTGAGCAAGCTCAACAGAGCTCTATCGTGACTGCTGCAGATTTCTTTGTGGGCAGAAGAAGACGGCAATGCAGGCTAGAGCCCAGTACAAAATGGCAACCTGCAGCGCCGGCAGAAACGGAACAAGCAAGTGAGAGAGGGGGAGTGAGTGAGCTCAATGGAGCTCTGTCCAGGCTGCTGCAGATTTCTTTGTGGCCAGAAAAAGGTGCCAACAGAGGCAGAAGCCAAGTACAAAAGCATAGCCTGCAGCGCCAGGACAAACAGAATGAGTGAGTGACACAGGGGGAGTGAGCGACCTCAACGGAGCTCTGTTGGGACAGTTGTGGATTTCTTTCTGGGCAGAAAAAGGTGCAAATGCAGGCAGGAGCCAAGTACAAAAGGGCAGCCTGCAGTGCTGGCAGAAATGGAACGAGCGAGTGAGAGAGGGGGGAGTGAGCGAGCTCAATGGAGCTCTGTCGGGACTGCTGCAGATTTCTTTGTGGGAAGAAAAAGGCGCCAACACATGCAGGAGCCCCATACAAAAGGGCAGCCTGCAGTGCCAGGAAAAACAGAATGAGCAACTGAGACAAGGGGAGTGAGCGACCTCAATGGAGCTCTGTCATGACTGCTGCGGATTTCTTTGTCAGCAGAAAAAGGCGGCAATGCAGGCAGGAGCCCACTACAAAAGGCCAGCCAGCAGCGCCAGCAGAAATGGAACAAGCGAGTGAAAAAGGGGGAGTAAGCGAGCTCAACGGAGCTGTGTCATGACTGTTGCAGATTTCTTTGTGGGCAGAAAAAGCCACCAATGCAGGCAGAAGCCCTGTACAAAAGGGCAGCCTGCAGCAGCGGGACACACAGAACCAGCCAGTGAGGGAGGGTGAGTGAGTGAGTGAAATCAACGAAGCTCTGTTGGGACTGCAGCAGATTTCTTTGTGGGCAGAAAAATGCAGCAGTGCACCCAGGGGCCCAGTACAAAAGGGCAGCCTGCAGCAGCGGGAGAAATAGAATGAGCGAGTGACAGAGGGGGAGCGAGCCAGCTCAACGGATCGTGCTATCGTGACTGCTGTGGATATTTTTGTGGGCAGCAAAAAGGTGGCAATGCAGGCAGGAGCCCAGTACAAAAGGCCAGCCTGCAATGCCAGCAGAAACGGAACAAGTGAGTGACAGAGGGGGAGTGAGCAACCTCAATGGACCTGTGTCGGGAGTACTGCAGATATTTTTGTGGGCAGAAAAAGCCACCAACACAGGCAGGAGCCCACTACAAAAGGGCAACCTGCAGCGCTAGGGGAAACAGAATGAGCGAGTGACAGAGGGGGAGCGAGCCACCTCAATGGACCTCTGTCAGGACAGCTGCGGATTTTTTTGTGGACAGAAAAGGGTGCCAATGCAGGCAGGAGCCCAGCACAAAACACCAGCCTGCAGCACCGGGAGAAACCGAATGAGCGAGTGACAGAGGGCAAGTGCGCGAACTCAACAGACCAATGCAATCAACATTCAGCATTGACAAATGCTTGTTTTGTTTGTTTCTTAATGAGTCTTACTGTATTTTCAGGTACAAAGCACTGCAATGTGTGTGTCATTCACCCTAAACTATGGAAACCGTTATTTAGGTTTATGGAAGACAAAAAGACAAAATATGTTAATGACACTAGAATGAACCCTTTTTATGACAAACTGGGATGATGAAAGAGTAGTTAATGGATTTTTTCAGTTATTTGGAGACCACAAATAAGCACCTGAAATTATGTGTTTCAAATAGTGAAGAACAGATCAACTTTTTAAACTTGCTAATAAAGAAAAAAATACACGATGGAACTTTAGAAGTTGACTTTGCCCCCCCCCCAAAATGACAAAAGTATTATTTTACATTCTAGAGCATGCCATCTCATATCTACTATACAGAATGGTGTAAAAAAAAACATTTTTAAGCTCAAGCAAATATGTACTGCTGAATGGGATTATGTGAGACAGGTAAATGAAATGTGGCACAATTTGTAGACGAAGGTCACAGTGGGCATCTGTTTGATACAGTGAAGGAGAATGTAAATACATGCATAGGACAGAGTTACTACTGGGTAGTAGGATAAACTCTAATGTGTCAGCACAGAAACCTATACATTTTGTTACAACTTATAGTATGCAGGCACATCAAGTCAGAGAGATCATAAAAAAGCACATGAATATTCTACAGTTGGACTCCATGTTGAAATCTATTCATTGTCAATCCCCCTGGTATGAGGTATAGAAAAGTCAATAGTTTAGGATATGAGTTAGTTAGTTCATTCAGTCACCATTACCACAACCACAGTTATAACCAAGATATTGCATTCCATCCCTTGTTGAGGGATGTTTTTACTGTGGTATGGTAGGTTTTGCAAAACATTGTGTACAAGTGAGGAATTTCTGAACCCAAAGACAGGCAAAAATGAAAACAATCCGACGTTCCATAGCTGTTACATATATGCCAATGGGCTCATGTATTGCTTTTTATATTGGGGAAAACCATCAGGAAGTTTAAAATAAGGAAAAGTGTTATGGACAGTGCACTTGTTAACCACCTTAATAGTGTGAGAAGGGGCGCAATTTTTGCTTCTTGCCCATTGAGAAGGTATTTGCCATCACTTTAGATGTTTGAGTAATCTAGATAATATGTTGCTCGAGAGAGGCTCTATAGAGCTACAAAACTGGGGTCAGAAACTTGTCAGACTTAAATTACCAATTTGATGGCCAATTTGAAATGAAATGGGCAACAGCAAGGTGTGTGACAGGGAATTGCATCTCACACATGGCTGGTCACACTGCATTTTGGCCCCATTGCAGGGGGGGCTTCACCCCCCCGCACTCCCCCCTCAAATAAATATAAACACCCCTAATCCTGCACACATAGGGGGAGGACCAGAGTTAGGGCCCCATGTTCCCATCAGCCCATGATCACCGGTGGGCCAAAGTCCCCACTGCCCAGCTTGTGTCCACCCTAATTGCTTCACCCACATTCCCCCACTGTCTTGCCCGTGCCCAATTGATGTTATACAATGTTTGTTAAAGTGAATATCTGAAATTTGCTGCTGTTATTTTTTACCTTCAGTGTCATATCAACTTTATCCCGAATTTTTCATGTAATATTATATGTACATTCAGTACCAAATATAAATTGAAATGAAAAAAAATTAATGAACCTCGGTTTAACCCCCCAGTACATAAATGACCAATCTTGATAAAACATGTAACTGACAATTAAAAAAATATATATATATAAAAGCTGCCATGTAGGAAGGGGCAGGGCCCTTTGAGAAAGCATAAAGATGGTCATGCAAAATGTCAGGTGGACTTGTGGAGACTACCTTCATGTTTTGTATGCACTGACCATACTGTGAGAATTGACAGCTTGGTGGAAACTGTGGGCATGGAGGGTCCTGTTCCTTTCTATCACTTTCTTGTATAAGCTGGTTTCCAGTTTGCCTTGTATTTTCTTCATGTGGATATCCAGATAGGATGTCTGCATCTGTTGAAAGCGGCTGTGAAGGTGAAGTAGGCTGATATTGTTTTAAAGTATTGTTGAGATTTTGTGCACCATTTGAGTAAATGGTATCTGCCTTTTTTCTGGCAGTGTTATCTCAATCAGTGACTGGTAGTCATGTTTGTTCCATTTTTTGCTGGTCGAGGAGCAGCCCTAGAGTTTGATGTGAAGGCAGATGCTCACTCCACTTTTGGCTGGATGGAGGGTACAGCCATAGCAATCCCAACCAGGGGTTAGGGCCAGAAAAATGAGGAAAACTGGGAGAAATGAAATAAAGAAATTGACATGCAGTGCTTACACAAGCCATTGATGTAGGCATCCCCTGCTAGGCAGTGTAAGGCCTGTGTACTCAAATTCATGAAAATGTTCATGTTAGTCTGACATAATATGGCGCAATTACATACATGGCAATGTGTAGCCAAATCTACACTCAGTTGTAATCAATACTTTTGAGCACTGGTGGAGAGAAGAACTTCTATTAAAACAGTACAGCACTAGTAGGCTCTGCACTGTTGAGGTGCCATCTTTTAGATCAGATGCTAAACCAAAGTCTCATCTACCCGTCTCTGGTGGTTGTCCAGATGAGAGTTAAAGACCACATGGCTCTTAATGTAAAAGGTAAAGGGGGCAGTATCCCCCTTCCCCACTCCTGGTCACACCAGGAAATAAACTGTCACATCTCAATGTGCCTTTCTGGGTCAAAATGTTACAATTAAAAATAATCCCCATTTGCTAAAAGTGACAAGTTAGAAAAAAGGTCAGCCATGCAAAGATATTGGGCAGATTTTTCTGTCATGCTGGTCTAAGATCTGGCACCTTTCTCCCCCTCATGACACACTGCACAAATAAGTTAGACCCCCCCCCCAAAAAAACAAAAATGTTCTACCTTTCTAGTGCATGTGCTGTGAGTTGTGACACTTTGGGGTCTAATTTAATCAACAAAGTAATGCTTGTGCCATTTTTTTTTATACAAATGCCATGAAGCAGTGAAAATACTTTTGATAGTTGTCTGAAGTTGGTTTTGCACATCTGGGACCATGCAGGCACAGCTCAAAATAAAGAGTTGTGCTTATGGCACCCCTTTGACCCCCCCCCCCTCCGTGCTGTCTAAAAAAGGGAAAAAACTGTGTTAGATCAAATGAACTTTCATATAAATGTGTGATACTGCAGAGGAAACTCCCCCAGACCACTATGTGAGCATGGCTCAAACTGTTGAGTATCATCTCTCAGACAAAACCCACCAGTATATTTATGGTACAAAAAGAGTATAAACATGTTCTCCTTCCTGAACAAGTCCAAGGATTAAGAGGGAAGTTGGGATGGAAGGGGTGGAATACAACCATAAGAAGTCTAAGGTAGATAGGACTGTTGAAAATTGATTGGTGGGATGTGTGGTTTTCTCTTGCACAATCTGTCAGCTCACCCAGGAGAAGAGTGTGCATATTCATAGTTACCAAAACAGTATTCTGTGTATTCATAAGCACAAGGGTGGGGGGGGGGTGCTTGACTGGAACATGAAGAGGAGTTCTGTTGGTGTATGCAGTATGATCCTTCCAAGGATTGAGGTATTTTGTGCATGCCACCGATAGTAGATGTTAAGCATGGGAGAGGAGCCCTGCATGTGGATTGTGGGTTGGTGATGAAAGTCTCCAAGTCTCCAGGAGTGTTTGGCATAGGGGCAGAAGCACCCTTTTACCCAGTGCAAGACAGCTATGCAGAGTCAGGAAACTGCTTGGTCCTACTAGAGGAAATGTCTGAGCCCTAACAATGCCGATTAAAGGGGGGTCAGCTTGGACCTTGGCTTGAGCAATACCAGACAATGAAGCAACAGCACTGTTGGCTGGTGGTTTCACTTACAGCTTTAGGATACTGTACAATGGGCCCTACCAGGGTTATGAGGCAGAGGACTGAAGCCAGCCAGGGACTTAAGTGGTCAGGGCAAATGCTTTAAGGTGAAAGGTGTAGGTAGGATAAGCAAGCACTTTTCATCCCCAAATTCAGGTTCTGACAGTGTTTCCCATTGGGTTGGTTCTCAAGGAAGCACAGGTCAAATACTGCATTATCAACCACCTTTCATATCTAGAGGGGGACTCTGTGAATGACCATATTAAACCGACCTTTAAATCAAGGAAATATGCATCATTTGAAAGGGTCATTGAAGTAGTTCATGCAGCTATTGTGAGGACACTCATGGCCAAAGTAGACATTGAATCAGCTTTCAGGTTATTATGGGGAACCAGAAGATGGCCACCACGCTGGGTGTGCTATCTATGGAAGCTCTATTTGGAACACTTTGGTTTTCAAATTTTGAATTTCAATTGTAATGCTATTGATAGTTTCAGTGCCATTATAGTGCAGCCTATTATTTTAATGTCTTAGTTATGACTGCATCTACATGTTTGTTACAGTAGTGGTAGTGGAGCACAGAGTTAGATAGGGCAATTAAGAGAGACAGCATGCGGAGCTAGCTTTTTTTATTTTTAGGATTCTCCATAAGCTGATTTTCCCCCTGTCATGCTTAATGTCTTGAGCAATGATACTATCTGAACACTGAGTTGTGAGTGATTTTGCTACCTTTGTCCGGGACTGCCTGCTACATTGGAAAAATCTGTGTTGGACAATATAAAGGACCCAGATCTCTAGAATTCCCACAAGCTAACAGTGGAAGAGCCCAGAAGGAGGAGGGCATCCACTGGTTTGTCCGACACTCATTTTTCTCTTGGGCAGTCATTCAGTTCCCTTTCTATGACGCAACCAATCACAGCCTCAGTGGTAGTTGATTCCAAATTTCCTTCCTCTACAACTGGGGAGGGTGTCATCAGAGTGTGTCATCGGCAGTTGTTAACAGAGAGAGGTTGGAAGGTTTACTGCTTCTGCCTTCTGAAGGACTGTTGTAGTTCAGGTTGAGTGCTGAAGTTACCGATGGAGAGGGAAGCTTGGAGTCTACTGGCAGTGAAAGACTCAATGGGCTCAAAAAACTATTTTTCTGAATGTTGTTTTGAGAGATTAATTGAATATTGTAGGTGGTGATTTCAATTAAAGAACTGACTCTTTGTCACTTGGCTTGGGCAGTTCTGGTGAGAGCAGAACCTGTCCTCAAATTTGAGAAACAGTTTTGTGATTGGAGGCTTTGATAAGAAAAGAGGAGAGACTGTCTTGCTTTTAAACTTCCACGGCTTACTAAATTTAATTTGAGACTGTTGTTGGATTTTGGCACTAGTTAGTAATTTATTCTATTGTATTTCATTTTATTTATTTAGTGTTTTATGGCTGGTGTTTGAAGGTGTATGTGTATGGGGTGGGGTTTATCAGTTGGGAAAATCCAAGATAGTAGTGGCTGGGATGGTGGGATTTTTGAAAGTGTGCTGCTGGAGTAGTTTTATAATAGATTTTTTATTACTAGTTGAGGATGTGCTGCCTGTGCTCATCTCCAAGCTTCAGTTACACCTCATCCTGGCTTATAGACCTCCACCTCTTTGATCCTCCCCAACGTCTGCTACATATCGGTGATTCAGGAAGGTGGGAATTGTGAGGAGGTGCAGGAAGAGAGCAAGGGAATTGAGGAGAACTGATGGAGTGGTGTCGATTGGGGTGTTTTGGACCAATAGATGCCCTGGGGTTAGACGGGGACCTGAGAAATGCCAGATGTATTTAGTCTCCATCCTTGTGGATCCTACCAGATTGAGTGGGCAGGCAACTGAGGGGCCAGCTGACTCTTTCTGTTTACTTTGGGTAGTGCTATCTAATGCTAGGTCAATGAGGAGTAAGACTATAATTATGGCAGACCTTATTTCCTCTATTGACCTGGACTGCATTACTAAGATCTGGTTAGGAGATGATTTTGGCCCAGTACTAGAGCTGTCGGTCCTAGCTGGGTTCTCAGTTGTGCACTGCCTGAGGAGGGATCACAGGGGGAAGGGGGTAGCCATTGGGTTTAGATCTGATTTGCACTGGTGATGCACCCTGTGGGGGATACTGAGTTATTTGAACGCATGGCCATGTATGGGAGTCTGGATGCAGGCTGCAGAATCCTCCTTGTGTACTGGCCTCCAGGTTGTGAGGGGGTGTTTCTGAAGGAAATCATGTCCTTTGTCACTGACCTGGTGTTGGAATTGCCAAGATGGCTTGTTCTGGATGATTTCAATGCTTGGGTGGAGAACAAATGCGCACAGTTTGGTCAAGATTTCCTCCAGAGCAAGGACACTCTGATCCTTGCACAAGTTATTACTTCTGCAACCCATCAACAAGGCCATGCCTTGGACCTGGTATTCTCCCTGGGACTTGAGGTTGAAAATCTCAAGATTGATCAGGTCAAGTTGGTTGGATCACCATGCATGCTGTCAGGTTCTATTTCAAGACACCCCTTTGTAGACCATCAACTGTGGAGGTGGTTCAATACCACCCTTTGAGAGGGTTCAGATCAGAAGGACTTTTGGCAGCTCTGGAAACCTCAAAATGCTGTCAGCATGTGCTGGGGTGCAGAGGCAGCAGTGGTGGCCTATAAAAGAGTTGTCTCTGGGGTCTTTGGTCTCATAGTGTCATTTGTGTATATCCCCTGGTGTTGCATCTCAGCTCATGATGGTTTAACAGTGAGGTGAGGGCATTGAAGACCAGGGGATGAAGGTTAGAGTATTGTTGGAGGAGGTCCAGGGCCCTGGAGGATCAACTAGTTTTGATGTCCCATTACAAGGAATATCAGAAAGCAATCACTCAGAAAAATTGAGAATTTCTGTTGAGAGGGCTTGCTGCTGGGAGGAACCAATTGGCTCAGCTCTTTTGGATGGTAGACAGGCTTCTTCATCTGGCCTGCCTGGAGCCTGTGAGAGCATTTACACACAGGAAATGCAAGGAGTTTGCTCAGTTCATTTCAGATATGGTGTCCTCCATTAGAGCCAGAATTACTCCAGTTGAGTCGGGACAGCCCAAGTGGAGCACTGCCTCCGAGTCAGGTTTGCAGTCAGTGGTTCTGAATGGAGTTCTGGCCAGTGTCAATGGAAAAGGTGTGTAAGGTGATCTGAGATCTGAGGACAAAATTTTGCAGCCTGGATCCTGGCCCAGCGCACCTACTAGTGAGTTGTGTTGGGCGTCTGGGACAAATGTTTTCTGAGATTGTCTGGTGTTCCTTATTGGAGGTTTTATTTTCCAGTGATGCTTAACTGCACACTGGTGAAACCTCTTCTGAAAAAAACATCTTTGGACCCAAATGTCTTAGTGAATTACTATCTAGTCTCTAACCATCCCTTTCTGGGAAAGGTTATTGAGAAGGTTGTTGTCCTCCAGCTTGAAGCAAACCTCTTGCTGCCTTTGACATCTTTGAGCTGCTCCAGTCTGGATTTATGTCTAGACATAGCACTGAAACTGCACTAGTGAGGGTGCATAATGACCTGCTCAGGGTGAGGGATAGAAGGGTATCCTGTTTTAATCCAGAGTCAACAATAGTGAGTCAAATATGGCAAAATTCAAAACAGCGACTATAACATAATAGCAGAAGCACAAAACGGGGAATTTTCCTGGCCAAAAATAGCGAATGTCAGAATCACTAATGTGTGCACTGAACAGCTCCTCCAGTCAGTGATACTCAACCACCCCCCCCCATCAGTCACCGCATTCATGTTGGAGGCTACTGCAGAAATCCAGCTAGACCACTTTAAACTGCAATAAAACTCATTCCGTTTTTCTGTTACATAAATAACATTTCAAAGTCCCATGGCTCACAATGAAATGTACAAATTATTCCAGCTCCACAGCAGAGCTACAAGCTTATTGCAAGGCTTACATAGCAACTTCTGATGTAATCATTTAATTGACCTTGAACCTGCTTACTTGAGTAATAGGCAACGCAATGCAGAACTACTCACATTGCAAACATAATAATGCTGGCAACACAGAACTACTGTTTAGATTCAGGCATCATTGTTCAGATTCAGGTTCCTACTACTAGTAACATGGCAAAATAGGTACTGTATATGCCTCCCCCACACCCCTCTTCTTCACTCAAACTTTGAACCATGAACCTAACCAGCAGTGTAATTAACCCTCATCTGGCTTGCCATTTGCTGTGGCTGATAGGTGCTCTGATAAGGTACCAGTTTAACTGTTATATCAGTACTGTGAGGCGGGTGGGCATGTCAGATGGGCTCAGTATGGCTGGGGAAAAGCAGCAGGTTATGTTCTCTTTGCCTGGATTGCTATTTTGCTATATCAGTGAGAACTTTGTGGTCGCTGCAGAAGGGGTGGAGCTGGTGTTATTGCTGGGATTTATTTTAATTTTTTAAAATTTGTCTGTGCTTATGACTGAGCTGCCACTGATATTGTGGAAATTGATTGAGGGTGTCAATACTGTGAGGCGGGTGGGCATGTTAGATGCCTGGGTAAAGGCTGCTGGTGATGTTACCTGTGACTGTATTGCTATTTTCACACCGACGATTGTGTGCAGGCACTATATGTGGAGTTGCGGTATTGCTGTCGCTATTATATTTCTCACAATTATATTTTCACGATTATAACATGGAACCAAATAGAAGAGAATGGTCAGTTCTTGTCCTCCTAGATCTCTCATCAGCATTTAATACCGTGGACCATGGCCTATATTTAGACTGCTACAGGGAGTAAGCAGGGCTCACCAGCAAGGTCATCAGCTGGTTGAAATCCTATCTCAAGGATAGAACCCAGGGAGTAGTGTTAGGAAAATCTTCCTCTCACCCAGTGGTTCTCTTCTGTGGTGTACCTGAAGGCTCTGTTCTGTCACCCATGCTGTTCTCCATTTATATGCTGCCACTTGCTAAGGTCATCAGACAATATGGGCTTGGGTTTCATTGCTATGTGGATGATACCCAGCTCTATATGTATTTTGCACCTGGGACACCAGGTGCAGTCAACATGCTTAATAGGTGCCTGGCTGAGATTCAAGACTGTATGTCATCGAGCTGTCTGAGGCTCAACCCAGAGAAACCTGAAGTCCTGGTGACTGAGCCGAGCCATATAAGGGGAGTGGCGGCTACCAAGAGGGAGACTGGGCTTTGTCTTGGTCCTTCTGGGCTTTTAGCCACCACTAAGGTGAAAAATCAAAGATGCATTCCAGACCAGAGGCTGACAATGGAGGCTCAAGTGTCAGCAGTAGTCTGGAATGGATTTTTCTACCTGCAGAATATTAGCTAGATTAAGTCCCTTATCCCTCCTGTTGACCTGACCACACTATTTTAGAATGCAGCAGCTAGGTTCCTAACTGGCCTTTCAAGATCACGTCATATTGCCCTGTCTCTGAGTGATCTGCACTGTCTGCCAGTAAAGTGGTGTATCTCTTTTAAAGTGGGACTTCTAACCTATAAGACCATACACAGACTGGGCCCGGCTACTTGGCTGAGTTCCTGTATCCTCATATACCTGTTTGTTCACTTCACTCCACCAAAGAGGGACTTAGACCCCAGAGCAGTTGTTGGCAGTTGAAATTGTCTGTTGCAATCCAATACAGTTGCAATCAGTTGCAATTGCATTTGATTACAATCATACAATAGTGGAGTTGAAATCCACTGCAGTTGATGATTCGGTGACCCATCCAGGTTTGTTTTTGTGAAACACTGCAGTGTGTTTTCTCTTTTTTTCCTTCCTTGGGGGGAAGGGGGGCCAGGGGGGCCATGAATATCTAACGGTCCTCAACTGCTGGTACCAAGCCTTACAGTCAATAAGATGCACCCTTGGCTACTGGATATGAAGCATCCACCACTTAGGAGAGATAGGAGGAGAAGCCAGGAGCTTGAGGGTTTCTGTGACTGGCTACACGAGGTAGTGGGAGACCATGCCTAAGTAGGAGAGGAGACTGTCAGGAGAGGAGGCATCTGTGTTGGTGTGTGGGCAACAGAGCGAGCAGCATTTTGCTGCAGGGATGAAGTTTGGTGGTTCGGCCTTTAATTTAAAAATAAGTTAACTGTGTCCATTTTCCTGGCTTGTTTGGTGCCTGGAGAGAGACTAGATTGTGGCTGTGCAGGTCCCAGTAAGTCCTCCAGCAAAACCAGGCAGCAATCGTGTGAAGGCAGCAAGTCAGTGGTCTGGTCGTGGTCAGGATCAACCCATGACCCCATCGGCCTGGCCCATCGGGTGACTCTCACTCAGTGTCAGTTAGGTCTTCAGAGTTGGCAAGGAGGAGGAGGAGTGATAGATGCACTAGTTCCACTGCATGGAGTACCAGAGTGGGGATGTGAGTCTGGGTTGGGGACTGACTGTGCGGGTTGGGAGGCGGGAGTACACAGCTCAAAAAAAACACTGGCACCACCACCAAGTAGAGCAGCAGTGGCAGCCTGAGCCATGGAGCCACCCGATGATGACGACTGAATCATCACCTGACACCTGACTGAATGGGCAACAGGTTACTACAGTGAGCAAGGTACTGTAGGGGATGTGTATGCAAGGCCCACCAGGGCTGGGCAGTGGGCAGTAAGAAGGAGGAGGATGGTCTCTCACAGACTACTCAGTCTGCCTGTGTGTTTGCTGCATGCTGGACTGGCTTGTCTGGCTGGTTTTGGGCTTGGGGGCTGTGGGGCCCAGGGGGGGCCAAACTTGAAAAGCCAAGGTGATCGATCATCATATATCTACTGCTGGTGGCCCGGCTGGGCTCTCTCTGACTGTAGTGGCACTTTGAGTAAGTCAGACTCCCCACGAGGTCATGGAGCAGGCCACGCATAGGTGGTCAGTTGGTGAGTTCCCAGACCCATAGGAGGCTAGAGAGTGGAGCATGCCCAGTCGGTCTAATGGACAAAATGTTTGTTGTCTGCCACTGTAGGAATTGGAGAGACTAAGCATTAAAGTCCTCACGGCAAGATGAATACAACTGTAAAAAACACATTAGTGTACATGCTGAAAGCCAAAACAAGTTCAGAAACTGTGTAGAAAATGTTTTTTTAATATGCGTGTTTTTTTTTTAGCTTTAAATTTAAACTATGGATACTTCTCGCTTCTGGTATACCATACAGGAAGTATTACTAGGGGTCCTCCCTTAAACTGTTTTTAGTCTCACAGATTCTACAACTACTAGTAAACTAACATATAGTGATGGTTAGCTCTGTTTGCAAAAGGGTACCTTCTAGCTTCTGTGGGGTGTTTAAGAGGCCCTACCTATACTGTATTTTATACTCACAGTTCTTTTTCTAAGTAACTAGTATTGCTGTTGCTTATTTTTCTATACCATATACTGTTTTACTGCCCTGCTTTAACTTGTTACTTTCAGGGGCTTAGTATAATTTGTTGTTGCTTTGACTGGCTATTTGCTTCAGTGGATCTCTACTGTGTGTAGATTTGTTTCACTGCACTTCGTATTTGCATTTTAAAGAGCAGACAGCTTCTTAGCTGCTGCTGACTAGTTGCTGCTCCCTCCAACATATGCAATACCTCACCTGCCCCAGAGTTGAGGGACGTAAATAATTCCTTTTGTTTCTGCTCATTTATGAAGTTATAATGCTGCTAAATCCCAAATGCTAAAAATGGAGCTGCTTCCAGACCTCAACCCACCAACATGCCCCCACGTAGGCACATACAGCCCCGTTTTGTGATGTCAAAAAGTGAAGGCAGTGTGTGCGCATGCCCCATTGATTTCAAGGGGGGGGGGAACTTCTCCATACATTTTATTAACTTTTATAGTCAAAATTTTAGCAAAAAAAAATGAAGTTAAAAAAGTACGATAAACTACTACATAATAACATTCAACAATGGTGAAAGTTGGAAAAAGTAGTTGGATTTTCTTCAGTTAGCTGAAGTCAGAAATTTCAAACTAGTTGAAAAAATCAGTCATAATGTGTGGTAAGTCAGTCATAATTGTTTTTTCAACTGACTCCGGGGTCTAGAGGGACTCCTGGTGGTTCTGAGAACTAGGTTGAAGACTTTGAGGGACTGGGCATTTGAGGTTGCAGGCCCTGTCCTCTGAAATTCCCTGTCCAGAACTTTGAGGGAAGCCCCCTTAGTTGAGGCCTTTAAAAGGGACTTAAAACATTTATTCCAGCATGTGTTTGGGATGAATATGTAATATCTTGAACCCCCCCTTTTAGGACATTTTATTAATTGACTAATTTATTTATTTATTAATATGTCTCCTTTTAGAGTGTTATGAAGTTGCACATGTCAATTATAGGTTATTTTTGTCCTATGTTATTGTAATGGCATCCTGGGACTCTGCAGAAGGGCACCATAAATAAATCAAGACAATTACAACTATTACTACAACCACCAATACACCCTGATGATTATGACTTGCAAGGGATAAAGTTCAAAAGCCTTTATTACATAGAAAATAGTACGCTTATAGGGTGGCGGCAGCAAACCCAATATTTGAACGTTTTAGCATGTTCTTGCGCTGAATGGATACAGAGGATATGGAATGACAAGTGGTGGCCTGCTAGTTGTACCAATTTGTATAACTCACCTGTTTGTGGATAAGTGTTGGGAACATATCAAAAGGTGAGACATGGGATGTGACTGCCATGTTGCAGTAATATCTTGCATTACAGCCACCATTGGATCAGACATTTTGTGACACACAGATGGGGCACCAGTGCCTGCCTACCAGTTAAAGCACATAAAGAGTCCAGGTTTGGGAATGATCCTGGGCCATTGAAGGGTTAGCCAGAGGGATGAAGATTGAGCATCCCATCATGGGATGTGCTCCAGCAATGGGGAAGGGTGATTCCATGTCTTGTTGCTCTACTGCCACCTGGGTGACTACATGTGGTGTTGCAGTGGAATAGTGGATGAGAAGGGGGCTGTTGGAGCATGCCTGTCAATTGGGTGCATCATGCATGCCAGCAGCCAGTAATTTTAACACACTCTGGGGGGATAAAAAAAAAGGAAAAATGGCACACGTTGGGCTAATGAAACTGACAGCTTCCCATGTCTGCACTAGGCTTAAGTCATTGCCTCCTGGGGGTACCCCAGTCTTCTCCTCCACTACGGGTGGCCAGAAGGACACTGGGGAAGAAATGCCAAGAAGCATAAGGTGTACCCTGCACCAGTGGGTAAGCTGGGGGGTAATCACAGTGGTGTGTCCTTGGTGGGCTGGAGTTGTGTGAGGCATTGGTGACAGAGCCTCAGTGGTTGGGAAGCCAGCATTGTCAGGAATGCAAGGCAAAATCTGACTTGTATTGAGAAGGAGCTTAAACAATGCTTGGGGAAAAAGCACATATTGAGCATGGCTGTGGTGGGTTTGAATCTGAAAGAGTTCAAAAACCTATTCCTACTGGACAGGAGAGGATAGGAGTGGTCACTACTGCAGAGCACATGGGCTTATGAACAGTCAGATCCAGACCCTTGGGAGATGAAGGTCACATGTATTTACACGTGCAAATCCCCCTCCCCCCGTGGGTGAGGGCTTACCTGGAACCTGGGGGATCCTGTCCTTGCTCACGTTTTTCCGCTGTCTTCCACTACTGGTCCCAGGTCCTGTTCCTGTGCTGAGTCTCCATCTGGCCCCTGCATGTGTTTTGTAGTCTTAAAGGGGCTGGATGAGCAATATGGATCCACACATGCACAGCAGCACCGGACCATTTTCTCACCACTATGGCGGCTTAACATATGCCTCCCCAGTGCTCTCAACCCCTCCATAGGCTAATCGGGGGTCAGACACCTGGAGGGGAAGGCTGAGAATTGGTAGCACTGTTTTATTTAGGAGCACCCATTGGTGCTCAAGAATGGGGGAAATTTCCATATTTATGAGGTGGTATGAATAATTAATGAGCTGCCTGGTTGCCTGGAAGGGACTGCATGTTTCGGGAGTGGCACCAGACAGAGCAATGGGGCTATAAAGTTGAAGTCACTTTACAGGAGACAAAGGCAGCCACAGGATAAGGGGGTCAATATGTGTTTTGATCAGGGGCACTAACAGCGTGGGTGCTCAGGTTCTTGAGCACCCACAAGGTTAAAATGAGCACCCCAACTTTCTCGGATTCATTACCCATAGCCCAAACTAGTCCAGCTCACATACACTCACTTTACTTTTCATTCGGATAAATAACAGTCCTGTCTCTTCCTCTGCTGGTTTTGCATTTTGGCTCCATCCAGCAGCCAACAACAAACAGGAAACTCCATCTCCCACTGAATCCCAGTCAACCGATGCAATGTGCATGCACTCACATTGCACCGCAAGCTCTGCTTCAAGCTTTTGACTGGAACGATCTCTCAGCCAGTCAGGATAGGTTAGTGAGAGGAGGAGGTGCAAGCCAGCATCTCTCAAGCTGTGTGTGTGCTGACTAATTACAGAACACAGTGTGCTCAGCTCAGCTAAGTCAGTGTATGACTTGTCTGGCATCGGCGAATGTCAGTGGGATGTGGGATGTCACGTCACTGCCCAATCTTGCGTCATGAATCGTGTTCCTAGACTGGACACATGACCAAAATGGGATGGGTCATGATGTGATGTGGGATGTGCATTTTCCTATCAGTCAGTGGGAGGGAACATTCAAGTGTGCACATCAGCAGCTTTCTGTGCTGAGAGCAGAGATTACATGTTTTTGGCTATTGGCTTTTTGTTTTGCATTTCCAAACAACAACAGATGCACCATGGCCATGGATACCGAAATACCCATCTTTACATGCAGTAAGTCACCATCATGCTGTCATTATACTACAGAGAGTCAGAGACTGTATAGACTTGTCTGTGACTGTGACCACAGGCATTTCTTACCAGGTTAATAGGATGCAGTATAAGCTTTGTATTTGTACCATGACCCCATGTCCATAGTGAATTGCATGTGTAGTGCGGCATTCCAATATGGTTCCATCATTTCCATAGGAAAGGCAGCTGCCAGCAATTGAAATTCTCCATGCTCCAGAACACTTCTCTACTGCCTGTTTTGGCCCACATGATTGCTGAGTATTTGAGGTCAACACCCCATCTGACAGGAGGGCAGAGTTCCACATAATTAGTAGCATTGTCTCTATCTGATGTAGTCGATTTTATACATGAACTAAGTGTGATATATTGAATAGCCCTTGATACCTTCACTAATTATGAGCTTTTAGGATGGCAACAGAGGACTACAGCTGATATTCACTGTGGTGATTCAGGTGGCACCTTGGCCAGCCAATGGCATGTCACCTCAGCCCTTTTCTTCTGAATGGTACTTCACTACCTAACTTACTGGCAGTTGCCTGGGACTAGGTGGATACTGGGACCCATGACAGGATATGGCATCTCCTAGAGTTCTATGTGAGTTCATTCCAGAGTACAGTGGCACACTGATATCTGTACGTGTGTGTGTATATGTGTGTGTGTGTGTGTGTGTGTGTGTGATGGAATGGGAGGTAATTCTGCTTGGACAGGGGTGCATGTTATACAGTGGTGTGCATCTAATTCTGATGTGTCATATCTGTGAAGATGGTCAAAAAGGTCAACAGTGTGTATACTGCATGGCACCTGTGTTGGCAGTGACAACTGTCCATGTAGCTGGTGCTGTTATAAACTGTGTGCCATGCAGCTGCCTAATGGCCTGCATGCCAACACTCAATACCTACATGGGTTCTGGGATCCCCTTCATTGCAACTGTGCAGTACAGGTTAGGTTTTGGCAACACACCACTGTGACATGTACCAGCTTCTATCACATGCTATCTATGGCTGTGCATGCAGCACAGACTACATTCCCTCAAAATTGCAGTTTGTTCCTTAGTTAAAAAAAAAAAAGGAATAATATCTTAGAAAAAAGGAATATTGTAGGTTTAACAACTATTTTTTAACCCACTCAGGTGTGTGTGTGGGGGTGGGGATGGGCCTGAGCTAGGCTATGAGGGGAGGGGAAGGGCTGCTGACTTAAAACATCTACCCAATTGCCTATACACTTGGAGGGACAGGGGCTTTCTTTTCTATGCAGGCCAGTCTCAATGCTGTTTCAAGTGTGGGTCAGCCAGACATATCAGCCCAAACTGTGATTCATTCAAGTACACTCAATGTGAAGAAATGGGGCACTTGGGATACCATTGTCAAAATACCTTGAAGTGAAATTCGTGTGATGAGGGAGGGCATGTCTTTATAGACTGCCTATTGGCATCACACAACGTATCAGACTCTGATTATGGAATACAGGATTTTTATCTCCAGAAAATGAAATCTGCAGCATGTTATAGAACTCAGAGGCCACCACCTCCACCATTGGCCCCTCGTGCATCAGGGTCACAAGAGACTGGCCCAGCAACACAAGATGCACCTTCTACTGAGACAGACCAGCCAACACATGCTGCTGCAGCTCCACCAATGTCTACCCCTACAGGTGCAGATGAGGCAATGGCCCCCCTAAGCCTCCCCTGCCCACCTCCTACCAAGGAAGGTGGCATGCCTTTTACAGTAGTTAAGGGCAAAGGCAAAGCACCAAAAACTGGGAGCACTGCAGACCCATTGCCAGTTCAGAACCCATTTTCGGTGTTAACTGAGGTGGTCACAGAAGATGACAGTGATTCTGATACAATCTCTTGGGCTTCAGAGACTGCCCCCCCGTCCAGTGGACAGCCTGGGAGACCCCAGAAATTGTCTTCCTGTATGGTACTGCCACCTAACCACTTTGGACATGAAGTACTTACCTCAACTAATGAGTCAGGATTTGATGAGAGAGCAAAGGTTTGACACCACTATTGGTGAAGTACTGCGGGTTCTGCAGAGAGGGGGTGACTCCATCCACATGACCACTAAAGACCCCAATGCCGGTTGATGTTATGAGAATGGTCAAAGTTAAAAACAAAGAATAACTTGCTGTATTGAGAAGTGCAGGACTAGCAGGGGGTGCTTCGAGTACAATTGGTGCTACTAGAATTATTCAAAGCGACAGTATTGAAAGCTCTCCATGATGACATGGGTCACCCGGGCAGTGAGCACACATTAGATCTGGCTCACTGCAGGATCTATTGGCTCAAAATGAGGCAAGACATGGAACAGTATTGCAAGACTTGTCGCAGGTGTATTCAGAGGAAACCCCTCTGACAAAAGGCCATCCCCCTGGTAAACATCACCACGAGTGCCCTATGGAGCTGGTTTGTATTGACTTACTCAGCCTGGACCCAGACTTCAAGAATATCTCAAATATTGTGGTAGTTACAGACCATTTCACCTGGTATGCACAGGCATACCCCATGAAAGACCAGAAGGCTTCCACCATGGCAAAGGTGCTAGTTAAAACATTTTTCGTCCATTATGGGGCACCACTGTGGATCCACTCGGACCAGGATCATGACTTTTAAAGTAGGCTGGTAAAAGAAATGCTATCTCTGTGGGGAGTTTGAAAGTCAAGAACAACACCTTACCATCCTCAAGGTGACCCCCAACCTGAAAGGTTTAATAGAACTCTGCTGGACATGTTGGGAATGTTGGAACCCTGAGACAAAAGCAGATGGAGCCAGTTGGTCAGCACGTTGGTCCATGCCTACAACTGCACCAGAAATGTTGCAACCGGGCTCTCCCCATACAGCCTCATGTTCAAGAGGGAAGCTCGGCTTCCAGTCAACCTGTGCTTTGGGGTGTCTGCTGAGATGCACTAAAGAGAGAAGCTACTTGCAGTACGTACAGAAGCTCAAACAACAGTTAAATGATGCCTCCCATTTAGCAGCTGAAGTGGCCAGCAGAAAGAATCAAGCCAATAAAGAGAGGTACAACAAGAAGTTCCAGGCACAGGAATTGTTGCCAGGGGACAGAGTGTTGCTGAGGAGTTTGGGCATTCTAGGGAAGCACATGACTGTGGACAAGTGCATAGTACACCCTATGTGGTGCTGAAGAAACTGAATGGACTGCCAGTCTACCAGATTCGGCTTGAGGATACTCCAGTGGAGACTCCAGTGGCCATAAGATTATCCACAGAAATCATTTCCTGCCCATTTTGGATAAGGTGATCAGCCCAGCACAAGATGCACCAGATCCTCCCACACCTTCAGTTACTCAAGCTGCTGCACACAGTCAACAGAGAGCATGAAATAGTGGTTAAACTGCAGCTGATCCTGTTTGGACAGATGAGGCAATAAGGGGAGAAGACTCAGATGGTGATTCAGAAGAACAGCTCTGATTTTACCCTACATGTTCTATCCCACTCCTGAGCTGGCCAAGGTGTTCCAAGGAGCACCACAGGCATCACCAGCTGTGGCTGACACACCCCAGGCAGAGCTACCTAGTCTCAGTTGACCTGCAGAGACAGAGGATGCATCTGTGTAGAAGGGGCCTACTTATGGAGAGAATGAAGATGGAGGCAGTGATGAGCATGTGGAAGTGGACCCAACTGTGCCTGCTGACTAGGGCACTGAAAGGGAAGCTGTTCTAATCAACCCCCTTGAAAGGACCACCCCAAACTTGAACAGTAGTCTGGCTGAGCATTTTGAGTGGTTCCAGAACAGTTCCCCTGAAACAGTGCCTCTTGAAAAGACCACTTCGAACTTAAATACTAGTCAGACTGAGCTTTTTGAGTGGCCTCAAGACAGTTCCCCTGGCCACAGTGGAGATAAAGACTTGGTGACTGAGCACTCTGCAGCAGAGAAATCAGAGGTAATCAAAGAACCAGAGGCAATTGACACTGATCAGTCTTCCGCACAGGAGGTGGTTAATCCTGATACCAATGCAGAAGAGCAAGCACCCCTAAGACATTCGAGGAGAACAGTTAAGCCTTGACTCAAACTGACATATGACTCTCCTGGGGCATCCACTGATTCGCCCCTATCTGTGATCCATAAAGGTATCTATGTTACCCCCAGATCACTGGCTAAAATCTTAATGTGCCCGGCTAATGCTAACCCCCCCCCCCAGACCCTGAGGGAAGTTGGCAAAATGCAAAAGGGGGAGGTGAAAGGTGACACCTTTGGGAAATGAAGGTTAAAAGGAATGTGCTTATGGTACATGTCTCTGTTAACCACTGACAAAGGGTGAAACACAGAGGGAGTACATATGGTTATGGGCACCATATATCCTAATGTTTGACAGCTGTCACAGTGTAAAGGTATTTAGTACTGGAAATTGTATATGGTTGGGTCTCCATTTTCAAAACTGTTTTAATGCCTAAATAGTTAGGAATTAGGTGTCTAGACAGAACTGTTCAAAATCTGTTAAATGTTAAGGTTTAATGTTTTAAAGTGTTCAGGACCCTGCTTATGGACTTGGCGCAGACGCCAATCATTTCAGGCATGGGGGAGTGTAACCCCCCCAATGGGTGGGGGCTTACCTGGTACTCTTTGGAGCCTGTTCTTGCTCCCATGTCCCCGCTGCCTTCCATCGCTGGTCCCAGGTCTTGTTCCTATGCTGAGTCTCCATCCATCCATCCCCAGCATGTGTTTTGCAGCCTTAAAGGGGCTGGGGGACCAAAACGGAACTGCACATGCACAGTAGCACCGGCCTGTTTTCTCGCCACTACAGCAGCTTAACAAATGCCTCCCCGATGCTCTTGACCACCCAAATAGGCTACTTCAGGTCAGATACCTGGAGAAGGAGGCTAAGAACTGGTATCCCTGTTTTATTCAGGAATGCCTCTAGGTGCTCAAGAATGGGGGGAAATTTCCATATTTATGAGGCAGAATGAATATTTAATGAGCTTCCTGGCTACCTGGAAGGGACTGCATGTTTCTGGAGTAGTGACAGGCAGAGCAACGGGGCTATAAAGATAAAGTTGCAGTCACGTTAGAAAGGACAAAGGCAGCCACAGGATAAGGGGGTAAATACTGTATGTGTTAAGACTACATATTTTAGGTGCAAGAGAACTGCTAAGTTGGAACTGCTATAAAATTGTGTGGGAAGGTGTACACTGGCAGCCATCTTTGTCACTGTGACCACTATGGACAGCCAATCATTGACTTAGGCACCCAGAAGATAGCTGAAATGACTTATGGGAGAAGTGTGACCAAATTCTAGGTGCCAAAGACCCTGTGCCAATCAATAATCGAACTAGGTTAATTACTATTAATATTTTGAGGGACAGCAAGAATCAACCAATCAGAAGCTGGGATTTTCAGGTGAAACTTCAGGGACTTTGGAAAGTTTGGGTAGTCTGTCCTGAGCTCTGCTTGAGCCAGGTCAGTGCTGTGCATTGGAAAGTCAGGAGGCCTTTTACAGGACTAAACTGGTCAGTCGGCGAATAGTTTGAGTATTGGAATAAGGTATTTTCTTGGACAGAAGGAACTGTGATGTAGCAGCTGAACATTCAGGGCATTTGGTGAGTGCTCCTGGTGGTTTGGAGTTTCAGTGTTGCACTGAGCCTGCATCATTGTGGAAGGAAAACCCAGAGCCAGTGAAAAGGGTGGTTTTGGAACTGTGTGTGTGCCAGAGCTAAAGGCTGGCTCGGTATCAGAATCTGAGGACTTTGGAGCGAAAAGGTTGCAGCTATCCAGTTGTTGAGAGGTCTAAACCTCATTTTCAGATTCTTGACGATATTGGGAATGCAAGTAATCACAGACACGTTGCATTAGAGTAATAAACAAGTTTATTACTACCAAGGGACAAATCACAGTTGCCCTAAGCAGTTCTTACCTGTCTGAACCGGGAGCCAGTGCTAAGCGTTCCCTACACCTCGAGGTTTCTCTGTTGTCTCTTGGGGTCTCTCAGGTCTCCGAGGTGTAAAGCTTGTGCATTACATTATATACCTATGATAATTACTATGGTTACCAAAAGATAGAAACATTTCTAGTTACAGAGATGAGCCCTATTAGCTAAATTAGAGGTGGCTCCACGGTCCAAGATAACATTACACAATTCTGTAAAGTCATCAGTTTGAGAACAAAAGAGTTCTTATACAGAGTCTTACATAACTCAGAGTAGTAGTACAAATCACCAAAAGGTGGCAATGCCGTCTTACATATTATAATTACTTCGAGGACACAGGTGTCTTGGCATCTGACTAGTAAGAAATACACAGAAAATACATGGTAAAATATATGTGTATTAGCAAGCAAAGTGTATTACAACAATATGCATTCATATCCTGACATCTACTCTTATATGGTAGATGTCCTTAGCCCTAAATATTAGTATAACCTATACCTAAGTGTTAGCTGTCTACGGTGTACCTCTGAGGGTACCAATTAGGGTGCAGGGACCTCATGTAACACAGTGTTCAAGAGCCAGTGTTCAGGAGCCTGTTGTTTGGCTCAAAACCAGCTGTGGAAAGGCCAAGGTTTGATCTAGAGGCTGAAAGTCACTAGTCAAAAGCCACTGGGAAGGTGGACATTTGGAGAACTTGTTTGTCTTTTTTCCTTCTAGTAAAGCTTACCATTATGTACCTTTGCATGTTAATTATATTGACTGGTATGTATAGGCCCATATTGACTGGGCGCCTTCTCAATGTTTTTTTTTTTTGCACCGCTGTCCACCGTAATTGTGGTCTTATGAAGTGTACTGTATTGTATTAATGCCCAGGACCACCTTGAAAATGAGCTTACTCAATGGTGTTTATGCCTGGTTAAATAAAGTGATTGATTGAGTGATTGATTGTTTACTGCACACTGGAGCTGTTTGTTCTTGCCCAGGAGAAAGGCAAAAACTGAAAATCTTCACAGCTGCAATGTGGAACCAGGTAGGGGAACTGCCAACCCCCATCAAGTGAGGCAGATTGGGCTGCAGGGGGCCACAGGCATGCACCTGAGTGCTAGGGCACTGTGGACCCATTAGGGGAGCTGGACTATGGGGTCACTCCTAGGTCTGGGTTCCTTGTGGCCTGGTAGGCTTTGGGTGTGTGCTCTGTAATCTGGCCCACTGGGTGGGTTGAAGGTGGTAAGCTGCAAGAATCTTCAAACAAGTCTGAAGGTGACAAGCTGCAAGAGTCTTCAAGCATGTCACACATCGATCAGTTGTTAGCCATTGCTTCATTTTCCAGACCAGCATTTTTCTGCCATGTGTTGCTGCCCCTCGGCTCAGTTGATCCTGAACTGCATGAACCTACTGTGCCAGTAGCCAAATACCAGTGTGTCAGAACCATGAGTATTCTGGGGCTTGCCCTGGAAAAGTGGGAGTAACTTTAAAACAGCTAGAATCCTTGGAAGGTTTACTTCAAGGGCCCTAACGCCAGTCAACCCACGGCATCTAGCAGGCTTACATTAAGTCTGGGTACTCAGCTAGGACTGACAGGACATAAGGGGGTTGCACTGGTACCAGTGGGGTGGGCTTTGTGTGTGTTTTAGCCTACTCTTCAACAGCTAACCTGTTCATGTTACCCCCTTCCCTAGCCCTCCCCTAAAATAAAGCCGTGGTTTGTTTGCTGCAATTCCTGTGTTGTGGGCATTTTATTGGTATTAGTTGTTAAATATATGTGTTTTACAGTATTGGTGAGTAACGTGGGATCCAGTGTGTTGGGTGACTGGAAGGGGAGGTGGGTAGGTACAGCATCCCAGGGGGTTGTACCAATCAGACACCTGGCCCACTATTACTTTACTCTGATTGGAGGCACTGTGCTACTTTCTTTCCAATCTCGGATAGAACCCCCAAACACCATCGCAACAGAACCCAAGCCCCTTAACCAGTGTGGTAGTCAACAGGCAGGGGTAGTAGCCCACTGGCATAAGGTACCTGGGCTACATATGTTTTCTGCAGCCACATTTTCTTTAATAATATATGTTTTGGCTTGCAGGTCATCCCCGTGGAATAAAGCATGCGTGGACCTTCATCTTTCAGATGACAAAAAGAGCTGGGTACCAGCCTGGGAGGGAACATGCAAATAGAGCGTAAGTATGGTGGATGAGGCAACAAGAGATGTGGGGGGCATTACACAGGGTTTTTTTCTGATATTTTTGCATCCTCCAAAGGAGTTTAAAAAGTAGGTGTCTTCCCTTGCCATAGTGATTGTAAGCAGGTTCAGCTTGGGAATTTCACAAGACAGATTGTACATTGGGAAAATTAGGGATCTGCTTCCATCCAGAATAGTTGTTCTTAGCTGATATGAGGTAGGTGGCCAGACAACAGGGAGTCCAGTGCTGGCAAGTTGCAGGCCAGCATTATCAGTCTTACCTATGGGTACAGTGCCACCAGATGTGGATGGGTGCATAATACCTGGCCAGATGATATTCTGCTCTCAGAGGGTGAGCTGAAAAAAAAAACAGGCATTCAGAAAGTACAAAGAAACACAGTGGGAGGGAGACAGGGAAATGTACCAGGCAAAGCAGAAGGAACTGTTGAAGGCAGTCAGGTGCACAAAGGCACAAACTGAAGAAAGGATAGCAAAATCAGTAAAAGAAGGTGACACAACCTTCTTCAGGTATATCAGGGAAAAGGAAAAAGACCAATAGAGGGATTGTGAGGCTGAAGAAAGGGGTTGTGCAGATTGGAACCTAGAAAAAACAGAAATTCTAAATGAATTCTTCTGCTCCATATATACAAAGGAAAAAGAAGGGGAGAGACCACAATTTAAGGGTAGAAATACACATGAAGGGGAGGTGGGCACCAGTTCATTCATGGAGGAGAAAGTCCTAAAGGAACTCTCAAAACTATAAGTGGACAAGGCAATGGGACCAGATGGGATACATCCCAGAATAATGAAAGCACTCAGGGATGTACTAGGGGCACCACTGACAGCCCTATTTAACAAATCACTAGAGAAGGGAGTGGCACCAAAGCACTAAAGGAGGGCGAATGTGGTACCATTACACAAAAGTGGGAGCAAGGTGGAGCCTGGAAATTACAGTCCATCACCATGACCTAAGTGGTGGGTAAAATCATGGAATCCATGTTAAAGGAAAGGACTGTGACATACCTGGAGGCTATTGGGGCACAAGACCCAAGGCAACATGGATTCATATCAGGGAGATCTTGTCAAACAAATCTGATGGATTTCTTTGACTCGGTATGCAGGGTGGTGGATAAGGGAGGTGCGGTGGACATGGCCTAATTAGATTTTAGCAAGGCATTTGACACCGTCCCACACAGTAAACAAGTTGCGCAGTCTGGGAGGAGTAGGTCCCAAGGTGGTTCACTGGGTCTGAAATTGGCTGAGCAACAGGACACAGAGGGTGCTGGTAAATTGAGAGGAGAGGGGAGTGACAAGTAGGGTGCCACAGGGCTCAGTTCTGGGGCCGGTCCTCTTCAATGTCTTTATTAGTGACATTGTGGAGGAGCTGGAAGGGAAGGGAAGCCTCTTTGCCAATGACACCAAGATCTGCAATACAGTAGACACTCCAGACGGGGTGGAAAAAATGAGAAGAGACCTAGGCAAATTGGATGAGTGGCCAAAAGTGCATACAAAAAAGTGAAAAGTCCTGCACTTGGGCCACAGGAATCATGGAGAGGAATACAAAATGGGGGGGAGGTACTAACCCAACAAAACTGGAAAGGGACCTGGAGGTAAACATAATGGATGACCGGAAGGTAGCTAAGCAATGTCAAAAGGCAGTGGGGAGGGCTGTAGGGATGCATAGGGAGGGGCATCACCAGTAGAAAATAGGAGGTGTTGATGCCACTGTACAGGCAATTGATCAGACCACATCTGGAATACTGCGTTCAGTTCTGGAGACCTCCTCTCCGGAAGGACATTGAAAGAATGGAGACTGTCCAGAGAAGGGCAACAAAAATGGTGAAAGGAATGCACCAGAAAACATATGAGGAAAGACTGAAGGACCTCAGTACATATACCCTAGAGGAAAGGAGGGAGAGGGGGGTATGACAGAGACATTCAAGTACCTCAGGGGAATCAACAAGGTCCAGGAGAGCAGCATCTTTCAAAAAAAAGAGATGTGCGTGAACAAGGGGTCACAATATGAGGCTGGGGGGAACTCAGGGGTAATGTGAGGAAGTATTTTTTCACAGAAAGGGTGGTGGATGCATGGAACAGCCTCCCTGCAGAGGTCATAAAGGCTTAAATGATTGGTGATTTCAAGAATGCATGAGACAGACAGATGGCAACCCTAGTGGTAGGAAAGAGAGGTTAAGCTGCTGATCATATAGGAACTGGAGTTTAGGCAGGTAAAGAAATGGATAGACTAGGTTGACCAAGTGGTCCTTATCTGCCTTCAAAATCTATATTTCTTGCCTACAGGAGGTACAGTGATAACTAAGTCTGCAAAGTGAGGCCCTTCATGAGGAAAGGATCTGTAGAGGTCTGAGGTTTATTTGGAGAGACTCTTGCGCTGTGCACTTCACTCCTAACTGCTTACGCAAAGTAGTTGTTCAGTGCATTTTCTATTTCCCTCAGTACCCCACCCCCATTTTCAGGTGCCCCATTTAATCCTTGGCTTTCCTTTTATTTCCTGTGTATTGAGAAAAGGATTCAGCATTACTCTTAATCCCCTGTACAATTTTATCTTGCAGAGCTGCCTTGGCCTGTGCAATCATGGCCTTGCATCCCAGACTTGCATACCTTTTGCAATGCCTTATGTTCCATTTCCTTTGTTCTTTTGACAGACTGCTTGCATTGTATACATTCCTTTATTCCCCTAATATGCCCTGGCTTTCTTTGGACAGCCACAGGTATATCAGCCTGGCCCTTTTGCCCTTTTCACCTGTGGTAATTCATCTAGTAAATGCCACCATTTTGTGCTTTTTCAGGGCCTCTCACTTGTCATTAGCATGCCTGCTCGGTCCATTACTGTCTTACTCAGCTTTAGCTACATCATCACAACATCCATAGTTTAGTGTCCTAGTCTTTCTTCTAGTACAGCACTTTTACATCACCTGAATTTAATCTTGTTAAAGTCATTGCTACCAAACAACTTCCTAACCCGTGTCATCCTCATTACTTAGCAGTACAACAAGAACCAAATCCCCTCTTGTTCAATGTCTGACATATTGCACTGAAGAAGGCAACGGTGTTTCAGAATTGAAAAAAAATCCTCCCTGCTTTCTTCTGGGGATTTTCCATCTCTCAGTCAATGTCAGGTAAGTTGAAATCCCCAGTTAGGACCAAGGTCGCCATAGTTCTTGCCCTTTAAATTTATTTTGGCAATTTACGGTTATACTCTGCTGTTCCTCCAGGAGGACAGTGACATACAGTTCTCTTAGAATTGTCTTCTTGCCTCCTATGAATGCTTATTCCAGCCATAATCTCTCTGTGGGGCTGCCATCCCTTCATCATCCCACCCTCTTTCTTGCTAGCTTTAGTCCTCTCCTTGACATATGTACAGTACCAACCCTTAAGCCTATTGAACCATCCCTTTCTCTTGCAGACCTCTATATTTACAATACTTTGGCCTACCAGTACCTTCTGTTATAAATGGCATTATTTTATGCTGCAGACTTCTTCATGTATTTATTTGATAGTTATTTAAAAGTTTTACCACGAAGAGCCGGCTTTGCCAAGACAACTCATTTCCTGAGGCATTTTGGGGAAGGGTACATGGGGAAAAGTATAAAACAATACAATAACTTAATATTGTACACTCATGGTACAACGAGTGTTAAAAGGCAGTAGTTACAGAACAACAACTAAGCAGGTGCAAAACATTGCAATACAAAGCATCAATTAACAAGGCCATGTGAGAAGATGAGCAGCATGACATAATGAAAACAAAAGCCTCACAGCAGTCTCAGTAATGGCATTATTTACTTTATTATAAAAGCTTATTAGTTATTATTTTTAGCTACGAATGATTACATCTGCAGTTTCAGTTTATTGTTTTTATTTGGGGAGGGCAACAGAAAGTTGTTTCATGGTTTAAATATCTTGAAATACTGAGTGGGCACACTAAAATGTGTTATAGTTCCTTTATTAAAACTTGACATGATTAACATTATTTGAGTTCTGTATTTTTGTTCCTTCGTATGTTATAGCTTTGTATGGTATTTGCAAACTCCAGAACTACCCATGTTGCATTTTTCATGTTTTATTTATATATGAGAAAACTTAACTTATCTTGCAGTTAGCAGAATTGCCTAATCCTAGATTATTACAGAATGCTCCATTTTATCTGTTTACTTGAGATTTATGCTCCAGAACTCCTCTGGTGACACTAACAAAGATTTGTTCACACGGGTGATAAACCAGCTTTGCTAGTCAGTTTCTTATAAAACTTCATTACAACCCAAATTAATCACGTTTCCTTTAATGACAATAGAAGACAGCCAAGACTGTTTGATAGACTATGTGCTGAGTCTGACAAGCTTTACATCACTCCAGTTTATGTGATAATAAAAAATTATGGCGTAAGACCAAGGTCACATTACTACATGCAAGCAGATGCAAGACTTCCTGGTAATACTGTACTTAGGGCACCATTGAGAGGACATGCTTACAAATGGGAAACATTTGAACTGGTACAGCAAATTCCTGGTGACCTCTAGGGTATCAAGGCACTGCAGGGAAAAAAGTGCACTGACAAAATACCACCAGTAGACCAAAGGCTGCAAGTGCAGAGATAGATTATTGATCTGTTACCATATCTTAAAAGGTGTACGGTGTAAGGTGAAAGCTTCATGGATCACTTCACTTCCACAGTGTTATAAAGCCTCTGGTTGAAGCGGAAGTGATCCTCAGCTCTGCAGCAATTTATCTTTGAAATTCTCATAATAATGTGCACCTTTTAAGATGTAGTAAATTATCAATGTTATCTTTGTATTTACAGCCCTTTGATCTACTGATTTTATTTTGTCAGTGCTCTCTTTTTCCTGCTGTTCCTTGACAGCCTAGCAGATGCCAGGAATTCAAGTTGCACCAAATCATAAATCTCCCATCTGTAAGCACATCCTTTCAATAGTTGTCTTGATGGAAAAACAGGGATGAGGAATGGAGCAAATACAAGTTAAAGAAGAAGGAGGCCAAGAAGTCAGTCAGGGTCATAACAGCAGACACAGACTTGTGTACTGTGGAGGCGGTCAAGGAAGGGAATAAACAGTTCTTCAGGTACATAAGGGGAACAAGGAAGATGAGAAGCAGAATTGTTGGGCTTATGGAGGGGGTCAGGGCAGTAGATGAGAATGAGCAGACATTCAAAGCAAATACTTCTGCTCAGTATTCACATTGGAGGATGGTGGATTTCTGCTGGAAAACAGTGTAATTACTGCTGCAAGGGAGTTCCCAGAAATTGGACTGGTGGTAATTAAACGAGAACGGGGTAGAAAAGGGCTTGCAGCCTTGAAAAGTGTCAAGACTCCTAAGACAGCAGGGATGCACTGAAGGCTGTTCAGGGAATTGGCATTAAAATTTGCTGAATCCCTTGCAGAGCTGTTCAATAGCTCACTACAGTCAGGGGTGGTTTCAAAAGATTAGAGGATTGCAGATGTGTGCAGCTGTACTAGGGAGAAGACAGGGAGGAACCTGGAAATTACAGGCCTGTCTTACCTCCATTGTAGGTAAGCTAATAAAGACACTAGTTAAAGAGGACCTAGAGGACTACCTGGAAAGCAGAGGGGTCCAGGATAGTAATCAGTATGGGTTCATGGCAGGGTGGTCTTGGCAGACCAACACGATAGTATTTTATGACTAAGTAATCAGGGCGGTGGATAAGGAACAAACAGTAGATTTACTCTATTTTGACTTCCGAAGATTCAGTTTATTTGACTCAGTGCTACACATAAGGTTGTTAAAGAAATTAGAGGATCTGGGAGCAGCAAAAGTCCTAGTTAAATTGATGGGAAGTTGGTTAGAGGAGACAGCAAAGAGTGGTGTATGTTTTTTTTTTTTTACTTTATTTTCCACATTTTTGAAGGCATACAATTGATAGCATTTCACGAGCTGTACAAGGCAGAGTACATTTGCATATGTTTCTGCATGCAACCACAAATTCAGCATGGATACAATCTGACTACGTGTACATTAACATTTCAGAGAGTACTTTGTTGTTTCCAGTCACAGGCGTCTCTTTCCTAATGTGAAAAAGAGACCATCCTTGGTATCACAGCTAGCTCTGTTTCAACAGATCTCCCTGCAACCAGGTCCCATGTGTACATTTTGAGGACCTCAATGAACAAATTTCCCCTGGTCTAACCCTGACATCATGTAGCACTATCCCAAAAGAGTGCTCTTTTCTAGAGCTACTATCAATTGTTTCCAAACTAACTAAAATCTCTCCACTTTCTCATTTGCTTGCAAATGGGCCTTTTCCAGATTCATACAATCTAGTAAGGTTTGTATCCAGTGGGCCACAGATGGGGGGATTAAACCCATTCCATTATTGTAAGTTTTTTTCTTGCATTGATCAGAGCCAAATTCCAGAGGGGCCAATGTTTTTGCTTCATGTCTTTAACTTTTGCCCCTAGTAACAATTCCAGAGGGGATCGAGGAAGTCTGGAGCCAAGAACCCTTTCCATGACCTCAAGCACTCCCACACAGAAGAGCATTATATTGGGACAGTCCAGCAACATGTGGATAAACATCCCCTCTTGCCCCAAACATTTAAGCAGTATTCTCTTGTATACTGGCCAGGCATAGATAGGTCCTGTACAGGATAATGTATTGTATCTGGTGCAGTCTATTTACTCTTGCAAACTTCGTGGCATGCACAATTGCTCTGGACCACATTTCTTCTGTCACCACCATATCAAAGTCTCTAGTCCAATTCTCCATATGGTACTCCATGCTGGGTGGGGTGGGGGCAACTAATGGGTATTAGTCTATACAGGGCAGGTAGGGGCTTAGACCCATGGCAGAGGATTGTACAGAAGGCTCTCCACAAGAGACAACTGTGGGATTATGAAGCTTCTGCACTCTGACATAAACATTCCTTTAATACTCAAATAAACAAAGAAGTATTGGCAGAGAGCCTCGCCTGTCACTGCACATTGCTGAATAATCTAGACATCACCTTCCCTAAACAGGACTTGAATAGTGTTGAGGCCTGTCTTTTCCCATTTTAGCAACCCTTGGCAGATGAAAACTCTAAACCCCTTTTTCCCATTGAAGTTCTCTGTCAGGCCCACTGTTGGGGATATGCTGGGCTTATGTTTAATATATCTGTGAACTTCTGTCCAAACCTAGAGCTTCAGTTTAGTAAAAAGGTTTGTTGGTTTAGGAAGGTAATCACTACACAGTGCAGGACTGAATATACTCTCCATCAAGGGGTCACCCCCAACTCCTGTTCCTCCACTTAATGCCATGGGGTGACAGACAGCCTGATTTTACAAGGTTGACACAGGCCTTCCGTCATGCCCTGCATCAACCATAGTGTTTGGTGCGGGTATGCCAAAGCACTTGGATGCAATGCAGCCCTATTTTACAAGGGCTGGTGCAGTTGCAACAGTTTCCTCACGTTACGGCAGCTTGCGCTAAAGATTTGGCCCAAGCCCTGTAAAATGAGTCCCCCAAGAACGCTAAGTTAGACCAAGGGGGAGCTAGTCTAACTCCCTGCATTTGGTGCAAAGGATTTTCCGCAAGGCTTTTGCAGCAGGCAGCTTATAAAACCATGCTTGCAGCAATGTTTGATGCAAGTCACCACTTGTGTCAAACTCACTGCCTCAAGTCCCTTGCGGCAATATAAACACTTTCAAAAATCGGGCCAGAATCTTCTACCATCAGGAAAGCAAGTTGTGCCACCCAGTAATAATGTTTGACATGTGGAAGAGCTAGGCTTCCTTCCCCATACAAGGCTTGCAAAGTAGAGCTCCTGTCCTGGCCGTGTTCCCCCTCCAGAGAAACTGATGGAACAGACCAAAAGAACTTCTGCAATATTTTAATGGGTTGGGCTTGCAAAACATAACGCAAGTGAGGGAATATGCATATCTTTAGGGTATCAACCCTCCCAATGAGAGAGAGTGGTAAACCATTCCACCGCACGAGATCAGCTTTCATTTTACAGATCATATGGGGTATATTCAGCTAATATACTGTAGTTTTTTAGCTGTTGTAGAATGTTGATATACCCAAATATTTTAATGTAGCCACCTCTTGAAACTGTAGGTTTTCCCCAGCTCCACCCTTGCCCTTGCCAAAATATAAAATTTCACTTTACCCCAGTTAATGTTATGGCCAGATATTGCTCCGTAGGCTATTCATATGTGGGCTAAAATGGGAAAGGCCTTGGCCTGGGGTTTCATATAGAGATGGAGGTCATCTGCAAATTGAAAAACCTTATGCTACATTCACCCCACCATTAATCCTTGTATTTTGCTTTTGGCACGTAGAGTTGCTACCAGGTGTTCTTATGTCATAACGTAAAGATGGGGCACAAGAGAGAAACCCTGCCTATTTCCCTAAGGAAAGGTAGAAAGCCTTTACCCACACTTGTGCCATTCAGCAGTTGTACAAAGCCCGCGCCCAAGACCTAAATCTGTCCCTTGTACCCATGTTTCGAGGACTTGGTGTACATTCCCCGCTCTACCTGGTCTAACGCCTTCTCAGCATCCTAAGCTAGGATTCCTGCTGAGTCTTCCCCCACCATCTTCACACAGCAAGCAAGGCAAGGCACATTTATTTTTATGGCGCCCAATCCCAGAGGCTCTGGGTGCCTTACATAAAAGAAAGACAGGGAGGGAAATGCAAATAGGATAAAATACACACAAATACAATATTTTACATGCAATACAGTATTAAAATCAATAAAAATAGTCTTAAAATATAATAGCTCTGATTAGTCCAGGAAGGCCAGGAGGAAAAGATGAGTCTTAGACTGCTTTTAAAAGCCTCCACCTTTGGGGCCTCCCTAACAGAGATGGGAAACAAGTTCCAGAGGGCCAGACCAGCAACTTCAAAGGTTCAGGTGCTAGAAGTTTTTAACCTGACCCTCAGAACTACAAGGAGCGGATGGAGTGGACTGAGGAGGCAGGTGTCAGGAGATTGGCCAGGTAACCAGGGCCCAGTCCGTATAAGGCCTTATAGGTGAGCAAGCCTACCTTGATGATGATCCTCCACCTGACAGGCAGCCAGTGCAGAACTCACAGGACCAGGATCACATGACTAGACCTGGGCAGGCTCGTCAGTAACCTTGCCGCTGTGTTCTGCAGCAGCTTCAGCCAGCAGAGGGTTCCTCCACTGACCCCAAAGTACAGAGCATTACAGTAATCAATGTTCACCTAAGTCCACTGTTAGGAGGGAGATGGGGCAGTATTAATTTATTTATTTAGTTACTGTAATTATTTATGTCAAAAGTTTCACCAGGAAAAACATACTGAGCTGAATAGCAGCTCATTTCCAGATGCGTCCTGGGGGGAAGGAATAATAGTAGATATTTACAGAGCATTTACAGTACATTGCATATAATTGTACAATGAAATAGAGCATTTATTACATGTAATAAATAGAGCAATTCAACAACAGTAATGCAGTATGTATACCTAGGTGCAGTATATACAATTACCAGCAGTATGATGAGCATAATTCAGGATCTTTAGCCAGTTTGGGCAAAGCAACTATTGTCGCTGACCAGGTGGATTAGGGGAGTAGTCCTATCTGTAAACACTTCTCCATCATCCCCATCAGCAGGTCCCGAAGGTAACCAGCAAACATTTTATAGAAATCAATGGGCAGTCCATCCAGACCCACAGCCTTACCCCTTGCCAAACTTCCAATCGCTGTTCTAACTTCCCCTCACTCCAATGGAGTATCCAGGACTTTTTCTGCTCTTCAGAGAGGTGCTTAAGAGGAGCCTTTTGGAGGAAGACATTCATTTCCTCTAGACTAGGAACACATTATGAAGATTAGAGGTCTTTATAAAATCTGTGGAAGTCTTCCTCATTTTCTTTGAGTTGAGTCAAATACCTCTCTCCCCCCTTTTATGAGTTTTGGGACAAACGCAGTGCCTGACCTGGCTTTCATTTGCCATGCTAATCAATTTCCTGGCTGCTTTCCCCTTGAAGCATGCCCCTGTTCTGGATTTCATATCTGGCCCACAAACAAATTTGTATTTAAAGTGTTATATTCTAGTTTAACATTTTGGAGCATGCTATATTCTTTAGGTGTGGGATTCAGCTTGTGGACCTTTCCCTGCCATTCCACTTCCCTTTCCAATTCAGTAAGCTTGGTCCTTGTTTCATTATAATGGTGATGAGAGTATGATATAATTTCTCCCCTTATAGTGACTTTTATGGCTTCCCGCCTAACCTCCTGGTAGGTATCTTCCTTCTTGTTATTATTGAGAAAATCTCTGATATCATTAATCTATGTTGGTTCAGAATTCTATGTCCTGCAGAAGCCTGGGATCTAACCTCCATTGCCTCTGCTCCCCCTCCTCATTATTGGATCCACCCATGCTCCAAATTAACAGTACACTGTCGGAGACTAGAACTTGACCAGTGTCAGGAGATACAGTGCCATGGTCGAAGCCTGTGATTGGGCTCTTTCTGTAGCACTGGATATCCTGGCACCAGTCCATTTCTACCTACAAACCTCTTTCAGATGCACTCCATGGTTTGCATCTAAACTTTGACTGAAGAAAGCTGCAGGTAGAAAATTAGAGTGCAAGTGAAGGAAATTGTGCTCGGGTGTTAACAAACTTGTTCTGGTGGAGCACTCGAGGCTGTATCAGGAGGCCATTATGATGGTTATGAAGGAATTCTTTTCTGCTGTGATTGCTACTGAGAAGAATTATCCTGCCACACTTCTCTGTGTTGTATATAATTAATTACATCCTGATTGTCTGCACCACAAGAAACTTGCTCCCACTGAGAAGTGCGAGTGGCTAAATAAGTTCTTTAAGGCCAAAGTACAGTGGTGGGCATATGTGATCAGATTTCCTCCATTATCCAGTTGTCAATCAATAACAATGGGGGGGAGTATGAGTGGATCAGTGAATGGCTGGGGGGAATTTTAGTCATTGGATGAGGAGGGGGTCCTCAGGGTGGTCACAGGTTTGCAGTGCACCATGTGTATTCTGGACCCTGCACCTACCCAGCAGTTCAAGGATGGGTGGGGGCAGCTGGTTCCAGTACTGACAGGTATTGTCTACATTTCTCTGTGGGAGGGGCTGTTGCCAACAGCTTTAAAAATTGGATGGTGAAGCCTCTCCTTAAGAATGTGTCATTAGATGTTGACACACCTGCCAAGTATCATCTTGTTTCCAACATTCCCTCTCTGGCCAAGGTTGTGGAGAAGGTGGTTACAACCCAGCTTGTGAGCCATCTTGAAAAGAATGACCTCTTTGATCAATTTCATTCATTCTGGTTTCTGTAGCAAGCACAGCACAGACACAGCCACAGTCAGGGTATGTAATGATTTCTTCCTGGTAAGAGGTCAAAAGGAGATCTCTATCATGATCTTGTTGGATCTTTCTTCAGCATTCAACACTGTTGTTGGCCATACTGAGGGAGCATGGAGGGTTGTCTGGGACTGAGCTAAAATCATTCTAGTCCTTCCTTAATGGAAAGGAGCAGGCTGTAGTGCTCGACTCCTGCCAATCACAGCTAGTTGATCTGGACTGTGGTGTTCCCCAATGTTCTGTGCTCTCATCTCTTTTGTTCTCAGTGTATACACTGCTTCTAGTACAGATCATTAGGCATTACAGAGTGGAGCTTCATTGCTATGCAGATGACACCCTGCTGGCATGGGGTCATGATGTCATTGACAAAAGCAGCAAAGCAATAAATGTAGCAAGCAACACAGCGTGCCCCAAAATAAGGTTGGACAAAACACTGACCACAACACAAACAGCGGCTCCACACCACCTGGACTTTAAATAACAAACTGCAAGGGGGTGTGGACTTCAGGAATGCGGCAAAAATCGTGGAGGGGAAAAATTTAATTTCCCTCAAAAAAACAAAAAAACAAAAAGGGTGCAATACTGGGGGGAACCAAACCATGGTCCCAGGTCTCCAGCCCTGCCATGTGCTGGTGCCTTAGCCACTCCACCACAGAAGTGGCTTATCCAGGCACCATGCACATGGCAAGATGATCCCTGGCTAATAAGAGTGCAGTGCGACAGGAGGATTGGTAATTCCCTACCACTATTATACACCTGTCGCTCTAAATGCTTTACCACTTTACACCGTGCAGTTATTGCCATGCTGTTTTTGTAGCACTGTATTGACCCGGTACCCACCCAGCTGTACATGTCTCTTACTCCTGACAGGCTGTTTTCTGTGCTAAAATCAGAGCAGTGCTTGGAGAAAATCAGGGTTTGGATGGCCTCCAATTAGCTGGATTTGAACCCAACCAAGATTGAGTTGCTGGTAATGGGTGTGGAGAAGCAGATAGCAGCCATTCATTGTTGGTTGTTGCCTGTATCTTTCCTCCCTAGCAGGGGTACATCTTCAGGTTTCAGAAGAAGTTCACAGCCAGGGAGTTGTTCTTGATGGGCCACTGACATTTGTTTTGCAGGTGTTGTCTGTGGTCAGGAACTACTTTTATCACCTGATGAATGTTGCCAGACTGAGACCATTGCTTGATTCTGCCAATCTAACTACATTGGTCAATGCCCTCATTTTCTCCCATCTCAGCTGCTGCTCTGCATTCCATAAAAGCTTACTGGGAGACAATTGCTTCACCTACCACTAAACAGAAAGCTGCAGGGAGACTTCTAACCTCCTCTCAGAGGTCAGATCATATTTCACCCTTGTTGTGGATTCTTGGCTGGCTGCTTGTTAGGTGGCACATTGACTTTTGGGTATTGTTGGTGACATATAAAGCCTTGAATGGAGTGGGCCCACAACACCTTAGTGATCTCCTGATTCCCCATGCCCCATCTAGGGATTTAAGATCATGAGGAAAAGCCTGTTGGCAGTTCCATCCTCTATGTTGAAGTCCACTGGCGATCAGGCTTTTTTTAGTGGCAGCCCCTACTTTTTGGAACCCACTCCAAGAAGATGTGTGCACTGTATAATCTCTTCAATGGAACAAAAATAAATTAAAAAGCTACCTACTGCTAAGAGCATTTGCCTGATTATTTAGAGCTGCTTAAATACATCTTCAGTATTGACTGTTTTATATGTAAATTGTAATATAGAAAGGTATTTGCATGAGTGTTTGTGATGTATTATTGATTTTATGTTATTTATGATTGATGTATTTATTATGTATATTGTATTGGTACTCCAAGCCTTGGAGGGGCACTTTACATAAATTTAGCAAGCAAACAAACAAAATGCATGGAAAGAGTGCTATTTATAAAATAGTGCAAAAAATAAATTATATAAACAACTACAAAATGCTCTTACAAAACACATTCTTTACAAGCATTACATCTTGCACATGTTACTGTCTCAGTAGAATAGAGGAATTGATTCTTAATTATTCTTTTGAGCATAGCGCTGCATTGTGAAAGAATAAGTTACAAGAAACAGACCAATGTTCCAGGGCAGATTCTAAATAGTTTAATCTGTTTTCTTTATTTAATTTGGACATTGGGTTGATATTCAAAGTGCAACTGCATATAAAGACACACTTGTAGCGTGCAGAACCCCTAGAGACAAAACATACATAAAGGGGTTACAAAGGGGATGGGGGGGCCAAAAGTGTACACAAAATGTAAAAAAGAGAGAAAAGAGGGGGCAGGAAGTGGAGGGAAAAGAATGGTGTAACATAAAAAGAAAAGTGAAGTAAGGGGGTTGAAGAAAAAAAGAGGGGAGAGGAAATGTGAAGTAAAGACAACCACAAAAGGTAAACAAGTGTTACTGGGACATGTATTTCCCATATTCATTCATTACACCGAGGGATTAAGAGCAAAAGCATGTGTCTGCTAAGTTTAAATTATTTTAATAGTAGTCCCATTGTCTAAGGTGGAAAATTGTATGGTTACATCCACATGACTATATAAAGGAAAACAAGAAAGGAGCGGGAAAAAGGCACCATTTATTTTTTTAATTTTTAATCTGTAAAGAGGCGACAGGGAGGATTGCAAAACAAAATAAAACACAAAAAAAAGCACTACTACCCGAGGAATTCTTACATTTTGAAAATAAAGGGATTTGCAAGTTATACAATTCATATTTTTGATTGAAAATTACAATCTAAAAATGGGAACAAAGGTGGAACTGCACAGACCCAAAGGGCAGGATTTTCAAAAGGCTTAGATTGCTGCAAGCCCCAGGCGCACCGCCAATATGGCGCATGGGAGCTTTCAGCGATCTAACGAGAGCTTCTATCCTGTGCAGCAACTGCCGCCAGTTAGACCAACTTTTTGTGGTCCAACTTGTGCTGATTCTGGGGGCCTTTTTAATGGAGTTTGCACCAGATATTTGGTGCAAGCTGCTTTAAATCATGAAAACTGTCACAACTGCATTTGAAAGATTGTGGAATTGGACACAGTTGCAGCGACAGGGTTGACGAATGCCAGAACCTAAGTGTCGTGGTGCCGGGCTTGGCGAAGCCCTGTGCCACATTTTGAAAATCCTACCCATAGATTCACTATGATCCAGGTGAGAGAAAAGGTGGGGAAAGACAACAGGAGGACAAGGGCAAGGGAACAGCGAGGTGGGGCTGCACAAAAGCAGGTCACACTAATGCAACTAAACAAATGCCTCATTTCTAATACCTCATTTCTAATTGCATCAGAAGATGATAAAGTGATTTAAAAAGTGCTTCTAGGGTGCATCCAGAAAGGTATGGATGCACCTGTAAACCAGGAAAGAGGGAAGGAGGTTTGAACCTTATTTGTGCAGTCTGTATCAGTGATGAGAGGTTACACCGTATTAAGATCCATGGACAAATTTAACCCCTGGGGCACTCAAATCAAGATCTGACAGGAAAATGCAATTATAAAAATGTATGATAATGTAACTCTGTATTAAACCTGTTCAGTTCCAGATTGTTCAGTTTTGGAATCCAGTAAGTTTCCTTTTGTAGGAGGAGATGAGTTCTGCCCCAAATGAAGTGCTGGTGTATGCTCAAGGCCTCTAAATTTGAAGCCCTCAGGTATGCAACCATGGCTTATGTTGAAATGTAGACCAAGGGTATTTTCCTCTTTCCTGGCACTAATGTGTTCTTGGACCCTCCCCTTTCGTGAGCGTACAGTTCTGCCCACCAAGAAAAGTCCACCTAGAAACATAAAAACATAGACAATGACAGCAGAAGAAGACCACTGGTCCATCCTGTCACCCATACACCCTAACAAACCCTGAAAGTATTAGCCATACAGGGTTCTAACCCATATTATCCACACCCATGCTCCCTGCCGTCTCCCTGCCCTACCACTATCAATCTGAGTAACCACAAAACCCTTCACTCTGTCCCAGCACTCTGTCCCAGCCATGTCTGAAACCATTGATAGTTTAGGAGCCCACCACATCAGCTAGCAGATTGTTCCCCAACTTCACCATTGTTCCACAGCTTCACCATCCTTTATGTAAAATAAAAATGTTTCACTTCCCACTTGAATCCCCCCCCCCTTAGTTTCCACTCATGCCCCCATGTTCTTCATCCATTACTTATGCTAAATAATTTCTCAGAGTTTACCTTGTTCATTCCTTTCAGGAAGAAGATCATTATCATATCTCCCCTCTCTCATCTGGTCTCCAGTGTCTATATTTTCGGTGTCTTGAGAAGATCCTCATAAAATCTGCCCTACTGGCAATGAATCATTTTGGTGATGTTACATTGCACTGTTGCCAGACTGTTCTTATATTTCCATAAGTGAAGACTCCACAACTTGGCACAGTACTCGAGGTGGGGCCTCACCAATGATCTATAGAGAGATAATAATACCTCCTTCCTTATGCTGTCAGTACCCCTTCCTATACACCCCAGTATCCTGTTTGCCTTACTGTAGCCCTTGGTACACTGGTTTGATTGCTTTAGGATGTCACTGATGATGACCCCTAGGTCTCTTTCTTTACACTTCATGCAGAGCTTTACACCCCAATCCAATAATCTGTCCTTGTGTTCTTGTTCCCTATGTGCATCACCTTGCACTCTTTGGCACTGAACTTTAGCTGCCATACCTTTGACGATCTCTCTAGCTGTTGCAAGTCTCCCTTCATCTCCCTAACTCCCTCCTTGCTGTCTACCCTGCCAATGGGCTTACTGTTGTCTACAAAGAAACACATCTTATTCTGGATTCATTCTCCCATGTCACTAATGAACATATTGAAAAGGGGACATGGCCAACACTCATGGAAGATAGCTGCCTGATTCCTGTCCTCTGTACCTCCCTCCTCTAGTCTGAATGCATCTGACTTTTCCCTAAGGATATTACTATCTCTCAGCCCTGCATCTGTCAGCTGAACGTATTCCCTGTCAATTCATACATATTTGTGGCTACTTTCACTTACTGGTACTAGTGGTGCTGATACTTTGTTTTTCATCCCATGTCTCCATTCTGTGTGCTATGGCCTTCTCCCAGCATGGTATCTGCTCTCCAGCTGGACAAAATTGAAAATATGTTCTGAGAGCTGCTCACTAAATTAAAAGACATAAAACAAAATTCAGCTCAACAACTGGTGCAGATCTGTCAAGTATGGACAAAATCTGTAGCAATGGACCACAGAGTCTCCTATACTGAAGAATCCTGCCATGAACTGCAATCTCTTCTCCATGATCAAGAAAGACATTTCTGGCCATGCAAGCTAAAATAAATGACTTGGAAAATAGGGACTGATGAAACAATTAAAGATTTGTTTTCCCTGAAAAAGCTGAACTAGGGGACACAGTTACATTTCTCCAACACATCCTCCCAGTGCTTCTTAAACTGTCAGGTGACCCACAGTTCAAGCTCAAACAGGCACATCAGTCTCTTGCACCTCCTCTGAAACATAGAGAACACCTGAGTTTGATCATCACCTGCTTCCTTTTCAAATTAAGGAGGAGATCCTTCAGTGGGCAAGAAAGCTTGAAACACTTGACTGGCAGGGTCTTTGGGTGATGATATTTGAGGACTACTTGGAAGATCTGACCACCCAATGCTGAGCCTTCACAGAGACCTGCCAAGCACTTCATAGAGGATGGTTCTCTTTTCAACTGATACCAGGCCCTGCTCTGACTCACACATAACCAGACTTCGGCTACCCTAAGCATCTCCAAAGCTGCCATTGACTATATCCCCCAACAGCGGCCCAGGGCTATGCTTTCCTCTAAGCCCTATGCACAACCAACGCTAAGCAACCCCGGAGCTGCTATTGACTATATCCACCAACAGTGGCCCAGGCTCTGCTTTCTTCTAACCCCATGCACAACTAAGAGAAGAAGATGAACAGCCCTCTGCTCTGATGGAAACTACAGAAGCACAAATGGCTATCCAGCCCCTTGCATAGCCCACCCACATGGAGAGTGAAGAGGCATGGAGGCAGCCCTTGCAACACAAATGAAGAAACTGGAACCGATGTGGACTGAGGACAGACCCCATGAAACACCAGGACAGATCCAAGAACTATAACCATAGTGAACCTTCAGAAGATGAGGGAGAGGAGCCCTCCCCCTGCTGTCTATACACCATTTTGCTCGATATCCACCACCGACAGTGACACTGTTTACAGCGAATGTCAGTACAGTGACTACAACACCAAATCACTGTACAGATGGTCACTGAACCTGAGCACTGTATTCAGCGGAGTTGCACCCCCTTCCCTAATCTGCTCCAACACAGAGCTGATTATAAAAAGTGTGAAGTGCGGGGGCACAACCCCCATGTGAGGAAAGAGTAGAAGGTGAAGCCCCTGAAGAAAACAAGTTTCCAACTTGGAAACTGTCTGCTGACTGCAAATGCAGTCGACATGACAGTTTCGCTGTCCAGTTGGTGGACAAACTTTTTGTCGAACACCAGTTGTAGCTCCATTTTGCTCCACTCCTTTTTGACTCTGCACCTGCTTGATCCCTCAAACAACCCATCCCTGCTGCCTGACAGAGAGACACTTCACAGATAGCTGTCTTAGCTCCATAAGCTTCTCTAGCCCCAATTAAATCCCAGGACTCTGTGGTGGCTGTAACACCAGCCCTGGCAATGATATCAGCTGTTATCCTGGTGCCTACTGACCATAGGGAGAGAAAAGAGAGGACATCTACCATGTCTGTACTGCCATCTCCTCCCCCTTGAAAGACAGACCACCAAGACTGATTTCTCACTTCACCAACTTTACTGATCTTCTCAGATTGCATTGATCATACTGAAACAGGTGGTAAGATGTTTAATATCAGGCTGGATGCATTCTGTAGTGCTATGTCAAAGCAATTTGCCTCTCAGAGGGTCTACAAATTTTGACCCCTCCCAGGCAAGATGGTGCAATCTACAACAGTTATTTCCTGATCAATGTATGCTTACATATTTGCATATTTGCAGAGATTCTAATAAAGAGTCCACCTACATTGCTCTGGCTAGCTGTTAGATGGTACTGTCACTTGGACCCCTTGTTATTAATTTTGTGTTTCTTTTGTTTGTTTGTTTTTTCTCAGTCTTCTGTTTTTGGTGTCTGTCTCCCTCAATACTGTTAGCATATGTATAATAGGTTTTGAGTATGGTACACATTAGCCACGTAGGGAGGGGGTTGCAATTCATGTCAGACCATCAGAGTTGCAGTATTGAGGAATCAGTGTTTCTCCTAATTAATATGTGCTTCACTATGGGCAAATGTTTGATTAATCATATGGCAGTTTGGGAGCTGTTGATTTAATTGTTAGGATCTGTGTAATCTTAACAACTGTGTGTTCATTTTAATAGGCGCATGAGCCCTCTCTTTAGCATTTTAAGTCACTGACTATATAACTAAAGCTTAGATTTGGTGTACTGGCTTCTGGTTATGTGTCCTGTGTTCCCCTTTTTATGACTGTGGTCAGAGCCAACAGAAGTATTGCATGTACAAAAGAAGTGATGTCATGTTTTCTGTCCGTGGAACTGACTGAAGGTGTAAATAGTCTCCTCTGCCTTACCCTCCTCCAAGAAATGTTTTCTGCCCTCAAATAAATATGCTTTCATGTTAGTCAATGGTTGCAGGGTACTATTTTCTTTCTTAAATGGGTGGTACAAGAACTGGAACCTGAGTAGTGGGAGGCAGCATTGTTTTTTGGGGGGAAGTAAGATCCACAACACCTCCACCCAAGAAGCTCCAAATGTTCCATCCCACCTTTTTTTCATTCATGTGGGAGGGGCATGAGGTGGATCTATCATGTTGAAAGAAGAGTCACTAGTTTGGGATGTGAACCAAGGAACAGAACAAGTTTGTGGAGTCCCTGCATTTTGTTAAGGACTAGAAGAACAGAAGGCACTTAATGCTTTCAAACTGACTTAAAAACCCTTGGAAAAAATGATTATCAGAGTCACCTGGAGCTTTCAAGGATCTGTGGAGTCCCTGCATTTTGTTAAGGACTAGGAGAGCAGAAGGTACTTAATGCCTTCAAACTGACTTAAAAACCCTTGGAAGAAATGATTATCATAGTCACCTGGAGCTTCCAAGGAAAATAGACAGCTTTCAGGTATTTCTTAAACATTTATATACTAAAAACAAAGTTCAGCTTTTGGGATTAACAAGATTTGTTTACCATATTCTCTCTATCTATATATATATAGTTTGTCTTTTTAGTAGTAGTAGATACCTGTGAATGAATGGGGAAGGGTCATTTTTTCTAACATTCCTGGTGAGTTTATACCTCTTGGAACCTTTTATTCCAGTTTTTATGACTGTGGGTGGAGCTAACAGGAGTATTGCATTCAGAAAAGAGCTGATGTCATCTTTCCTATTTGACTTACTATAGTTTTAAAGAGCTGCTCCCTGGAAAATTATTTGGTTGGGGGAGGCTGCCACAAGCAGAATGGGACTTCACAGATGGGGGAACTCACAGCAGCAGAAGAAGCATGTTGGCATTAAAAGCTTAGTGGTGTGGATGTACAGGCACCAGTATTTAAGCATGACTTTGGTAGAGGATTAATTGTGACTGGGGGGTAAGGGAGGGAGTGAGTCTTGATATTTTTAGCATAATGGTTTTATGAAACTTCAGCCTTCAATGGGTTAGACTCTACAGCCATCTGTACAGTATATCACTAAGCCACATGCAGTGTGGTATGGGTAAAACCCAGATCACCAGACCAGGACCAGTGCTGTAAAATCTGGACTGGGCACAGCTTGTGTAAATATTGCTGATCCGGAGGAGAAGCAATAAAAGATAAACTATGCAATACCCTCAGTAACACACCTATCCCAGTTTACATTTACCTGATGCCCATTTTTAGGCCTTATATAGTAATATCTTCCTTCAAGAGAACAGCTTGTAATGAAATGTGTCAAATTTATATTGGCATTTGGGCATATGCACTTTTATATTATATGAATTTTGTGAGTGAACTGTATATCAGTCTCTAAAAAAACAATTAAACACATCAATTATCTTCAAAAACTTGTCTCAACATTGTGTTTATCTTCCACCTCGTCACAACATACAGTTGTCTCAGCAGTGTTTTCAGTTAGGGTACAGTACCTTCATGTATATGATGGCCTGGTTCTGTTGAGTTGCTTGCTATAACAGTGCATAGAATAAAATGCAAAACAAATAGGTAACTGTAAAACAGATGGTGGCATTATTTTTAATTATACAATGGCAAGGAAAAATGTAAGAAGCTGATTGGCTGCTGACCCATTGGAAGAGTGATGTTATTACACAATAACATCACCGTAGCTTTGGATTTGGATCATTCCTTGCATTTTCTCTTAAGAAATATTTTTCCACACTAACAAAAACATCCTTTAAAATTTATTTTTTTATTCTGTATATAACAACAAGCCATTGTATAATTGCAATAAGGCACTACAGGGTGTGTGCTATCATGTAATAACATCACTCGGGGTGGTGGAAGCACTTGGCTTTGCCTCGTGCTTCTACCCACCCCAGGAGTGACATTATTACATGATAACACACACCCTGTAATGCCTTATTGCTTAAATATGCCCTTTCTCAATGTACTGTACTTTGATTCAGTTAGTGTATGCAACAGCCTTCATGTGAACACACTGGGCTTCTCTTTGACTTCTGATGTCTATTTACTTTAGCTATTGTATATTGTTTGAACTGCTTTGGTCTTCTTGATGTGGTGCCTGTGTGCCTAAACTATGTAATCTGTTTATCTACTGCTACCCATGTATCTCCAGTGAATGATTGTTATAACTGTCTGCTCTCCAAGCCATTGTTTTTTGACTTGCTAACTGTGCTGTCTTTGTATTAGTTTCGACGAGGTGCCATTGTAAATGAGTTTCTGACTCAAAGGTTTGTAAATCTGATAGTTTTTAAATAAATAAATAAACGTTTATTTTTAAGCCCATGAAATACCCTTATCTAGTTAATGTATTCACAGTCGTAGTGGCTCTGCTAGAGCTTGTTTAGAGGAGCTGAGGGCTGTTACCAAGAAAGTGCTGTTTGTGGTTTTAACTACATATTGGTGCAGCCCTTTAGTGCTGGATCACTGGTGAACTATCCTGTCTTTTTAGAGACAGCATATTAACAAGAGCACGAGTCGGGAGGTAACTAAGGGGTTGCTAGACAACACCCCTCCAGTACGGGACTTCCTGCTTCCGCTTTGCTTGCTACAAAGCCTGAGCTGTAGTGAGTAGTGGTGTATCTGGGAGCTGTTCATTTAAGTGTTAGGATCTGTGTAATCTTTACAACTGTATGTGCATTTTAATGGGCGCATGAGCCCTCTCTTTAACATTTTAAGTCGCTGACTATATAACTGAAGCTTAGACTGGGTGTAACGGCTTTTGGCTATGTGTCCTGCGTTCCCCTTTTTTAGAGGAGCCGAGGGCTGTTACCAAGAAAGTGCTGTTTGTGGTTTTAACTACAAATTGGTGCAGCCCTTTAGCGGTGGATCACTGGTGAAATATCCTGTCTTTTTAAAGACAGCATATTAGCCAGAGCATGAGTCAGGAGGTAACTAAGGGCTTGCTAGGCAACATCCCTCCATTATGGAACTTTCTGCTTCCACATTGCTCACTACAAAGCCTGAGCCATAGTGAACTGCAGCAAGTGTGGAGTGGAGGTAATGCGGGCAGAGTCCAGCAGCATCTACCAGTGTCAAATGGGTAGAATGGAGAATACGGGAAGAATCTACAATGAATAGTACGTATATCACCTCCTGGAGGATAGTCATCAGAATGGATAACGTCTTTGTGACATTACTTAGAGGGGAAATAGGTGTTAGGTGTTGTGAGTGTGTAATAGATTCTAAACAGTTGTAAATAATGAAGCATCTGAGACTATGTATGAACAATGTGTTGAACTAAAGGAATTAAGAATTAAAATAATAGGATTAGAATTACAAATCAAATGTTTTACGAATGATGATGTTAGTAAACAACAGGTAAATGTTAAAGATCATTTGTTTGAAGAGACAGGAATAGGGCCAGCAGGTAAAAGAAATACGGATGTAAATGAGGATTTGGAACTGACTTATAGAGGGACAAATAAAACTAAAAAGGGGAGCAGGGCAATGCAATTTGAGGTACCAATACATAATAGCTTCTCACCCCTGGAACAACTAATGGAAGATATTGAAATAGAAACTGATAATATATTAGGGATGGCCAAGGAAAATTGGAATAATATGGACATAAATGTCATGAATGAACAGGTTGATACAGCACTCATAGAACCTGAAGTGCTCAATAAAAATGTGTATATACTTGGTGATTCAATCATTAGATATACTGACCATACTACAACAAAAATCAACAAGCATTCAGTAATTAGCAGTTCTTTTCCAGGTGCTTGAGAGAGAGATATGATTACCATTACAGGAGACCTAATGTTGAAAGCACCTGAAAATTCATTGGTGCTGATTCACATAGGGACTAATGATGTAAGAAATTCCAAAGTACATGACATATTTGATGCTATCAATGAAATCCAAAGAAGGATTACTGAGAATTATTGTGAGTTAATAATATCAGAAATTTTGCCCATACCAAGGATGAACAATAAGATTTATACAAAAATTTAAAAAAATAATAATTGGATTAGACAATGGATTCTAATGAGGGGCATTAGATGTATTAAAAGTTGGGAGCTTTTTGAAAATCAAAGCACTATGTTCAGTCATGACAGGTTACATCTTAGTGGGCTAGGTGGAAATATACTGGGAAAATTGTTTTCAAAACAAATAAAAGAAGTTTTAAACTAGTGGCATTGGGGGAATGGGATTTATGTCTTGGTATTCACACCATTAATAAAAAACATAAATCACATAAAAGGAGTAAGACAAATTCTAATAAGAAAAACATAAAATTGGGTTGCATGAGTAGAAAAGATCATATTGGGGAGTTAAATATATTACTAACTAATGTGAGAAGCTTAAGAAATAAGATTGATGAACTAAAAACAATGTTATATTCCCATCAAATACAGGTGTGTGCTTTAACAGAAACATGGATGCATGATGGTGATTGGGGGGGCTGATATTCCAGGTCATAACGTATTTTATAAAAACAGAAAAGGTAAAAAAGGTCAGAGGATAGCTATATATGTAGCTGATGACCTAACAGCACATGAAATAACAATGCAATCACCAGTTATAACTGATGTAGAATTATTGTGGGTAAGAACTGGTACAAGTGGTATAACTATAGGCCTTGGATATAGGCCGCCTAACTTAAATAAAGAAGACAACAATATATTTTTGGCAGCCATTGGTAATATGATAGTTAGTGATGACTATATCTTACTTGGGGATTTCAATATCCCTGCTATTAATTGGGATACTCTATTAGGGTTTACAAATCAAGAAAATAAATTTCTAGAAATAATAGTTCAAAAGAAAAAATAGTTCAAAACAATATGTAACATCTAAAACAAGGGGTAACAATATTCTGGACCTTGTGTTAAGTAATTTAGATTCTAATGTAATTAGTTCTAATGTAATTGACCCTACTAATGTAATTGGCTCTATTCTGGTTCTTCTAGACCTCTCATCAGCATTTGACACTGTGGACCATGGCGTATTGCTGAACTGTCTGAGGTGCATCTGTGGACTATCTGGTGTAGTCCTCAGATGGTTTACATCTTATCTCATCGGAAGAACACAGAGAGTGGTATCTGGGATTTATTCCTCAGGTCCAGTTTCTCTGTCATGTGGGGTTCCTCAGGGTTTGGTACTGTCCCCCATGTTGTTCGCAGTGTATATGCTACCCCTCTGAGACATTGTAAGAAGGTATAGGCTGAGGTTTCACTGCTATGCTGATGATACCCAGCTCTACCTTTCTTTTGCACCTGACCAGGATGGAGCTGTCTCGATCTTTTAATAACTGCCTCACTGAAATACAGGAGTGGATGGATGCGAGTTGGTTGAAGTTGAACTCAGATAAGACTGAGGTGTTGATTGTGGATCCAGCGTGTCGGACAGGAGGGTTCTGGGTAGGTTTGCCCTCTGAGTTATTCCTTGAGGGCATATCTCTCCCGACCTCTGAACAGGTGCAGAACCTTGGGGGTAATTTTTGATGATGGGCTTATCCAGCATTTGCAGGTGTCTGCCATCGTCAAATCCTCCTTCTATCATCTGAGGAATATCTCCAGGATTAAGCACCTTGTTCCCCTGGTGATCTTCCAATGCTGGTCCATGCCTTTGTGTCCACATGCTTGGACTATTGCAATTCCCTATACCTAGCGCTATCGGTGGTGGAAATCTGCCACTTGCAGCTAGTGCAGAATGCTGCGGCCCGGCTTTTGACAGGAAAATCTCAATTTAGTCATATTTCACCAGTGATGCGTGGACTGAACTGGCTGCCTGTACAGTGGCAGATTACTTTTAAAGTCATCTTATTGACTTTTAAAGCCCTACACAGATTGGGACTGAACTATCTGGAAGAGCTCCTGGTTCCCTACTAACCTGGGGCTATCGCTCTGCTCAGCTGACAAGGGGTTGCTAGAGATACCGAGGGTGCGCTTAAGATCTACTGGGCCCCAGGCATTTATGTTTGTGGCCCCTACCCTTTGGAATTCTGTACCCCGTCAGTTACGGGAGTGCCCGACCATGGAGGGATTTAAACAGGCCTTGAAAACTCATCTATGGAGACAAGCATTTGGTGATTAAAGTCTTTCTGATAGAAGTAGTGGTTTATGATTGTTTTTATATATTTATATTTTAATGAGATTATGTTGTATGGGGTGTTCAATCTGTTCGGTGCCTTGACTTTTGAAAGGCGCCTTAAAAATAAAGTTTTATTATTATTATTATTATTAGAGAGAGTGATCATAGTGTAGTAATGGTCCATGTCAAAAAGGAACTTGACAGAATTAGAGGGTTAGCTAAATCAAAAAACTATTATAAATCTGACTATAAATCAATTAGACAGTATCTAGGTATGTGGAATTGGAAAAAGGATTTGAATAAGTCTGATATGAATACAATGTGGGTAAAACTTAAATCCAAATTAGATTACTGCATTAAACAATGCATACCAGAGACCATTAAATATAATAAGAAAGGTAGAAAGCCAGTATGGTGGGGGAAACAATTATAACCAGCATTAAATGCAGAAAAAAAAATATTCAAAATATAAAAAGGAACAATTGGCATTAAACTGGGTAAATTATAAAAAGAAGCTAATAAAACAAAAAGATTAATTAATAAAGCAAAACAGAAGGCAGAAGAAAGAATGGCTACAGTTGTGAAAGATAATAAAAAAAATTCTTTAGTTATGTTGGGTCACTTAAGGGTAATCCGATTGGTATAGGGCCACTACAAACAGATGCAGGGGTTATACATGATGAACAAAATATTGCTAACATATTAAATAGTTATTTTTTGAGTATGTATCAACCCAAAGAACAGGAAAATACATTGATAGGTCAAAAAGAACCAAGTAGAATAGTACAGCTAAGAGAAAAGGATGTTTGGATAAAATTCAAAAATTAAAAATTGATAAATCAGCTGGACCAGATGGAATAAGTCCAAAATTCATTAAGGAATTAGATAGTGAACTAGTGGAGCCTCTCATTATGTTGTTTAATGAATCTTTGTTTGAGGGTAAGATGCTTAAAGAGTGGAGAGAAGCCACTATTACACCAATAAATAAAAAAGGTGATAGAAAGATGGTAGAAAATTATAGACCTATCAGCCTTATGTCTATCTTAAGCAAAATGTTGGAGAGTCTAATCCAAGAATACATAATCATGCACATAAAAGAATATGGGTTTATAGACATATCACAGCATGGTTTTAGCACAGGACGATCTTGTCTAACTAATTTTCTAAGTTTTCTTGAACCAGTCAGTGCAGCTTTGGATAAAGGATCACCTGTGGATATAGTATTCTTGGATTATGCTAAGGCTTTTGATTATATCTCCCATAAGGTTCTTTTAGAACAATTAGCACATTTGCATCTTCCATATAACATAATTGCTTGGGTAGAATCATGGCTGACTAACAGATGTCAAAGAGTCAATATACGAGGTTTCTGTTCAGATTGGGGAGAGGTGATTAGTGGTGTGCCCCAGGGATTGTTTTGGGGCTAACACTTTTCAATATTGTGGTTTCATCAATGTCAGTTTCAGATGGAGCATGGTTGGGTAAATATGCAGACGACAGCAAAGTGGGCACTAATATCAACAAGGAGGCAGTTAGTAAGCTGCAGAAAGATCTTTGCAATCTTGGGCACTGGCAGAAAAGAACAAATTAAAGTTCAACCTAGATAAATGTAAAGTTTTGCATTTAGGCCCAAGAAATCAGAACTTCACGTATGAATTGAATGGTACTCTGTTAGGGGAAACAACAAGTGAAAGTGATCTTGGAGTAATCATCACAAATGATTTGTTCTTTGACTCCCACAATAGAAAGAAAGTTAAATTAGGAAATAAAATACTGGGATGCATATATAGAAACATCAAGAGCCATAATCCATCTGTGATTGCACCTTTATATACATCACTTGTGAGACCACATCTTGAATACTGTTCATCACTATGTGCACCGCAATACAAAAGGGATGAAGTATTGACTGAGCAAACACAGAGAAGAGTAACTAAAAGAATTAATACAGTGTATGGGAAGAGTTATGGTAATAGATTGAGGGATCTGAATATGTACTCAATGAACTATAGAAGAATGAGGGGTGATCTATGTCTGGTTTTTCATGCATCCAGAGATAGTTATTTATGGGAAACCATTGACCTAACATCACAAGTCTCTGCTAAGAGTACACGTACACATAGAATAAAGATTAAAGGAGAAATATGTAAAACAAACAAAAGAAAAAAATGTTTTTCCCAAAGAGTAGTAGAAGTATGGAACACCCTACCAGCGTCTGTAATCATGTGCAAGACTATGGAATCCTTCTAAGTATCCCTAGATCAATACATGGGTAACAGGAAATATGAGTATCACCACTGAAAAGTGGCGAGCAACAATGGGTCTATGGACCTACCTGCTTGTATTACCCTATGAATCTATGATCTTCTTTCACTAGCAGGCTGTAATAAGAGAGATACGGGCTGCTAGCAGCACATTCGAGTAGACTCAGTAGACCAATTGGCCTTTATCTGCTGGCAATTTTGTATTCCCCACCCCCCACCCCAATCTGAACTTTACAAATCATTTGTGCTGGGAAGGCTTTGAAAGTTTAACTTGCTACAGTTCTCACTTTCTGCCCAATCCTAGTTCCCACTCTAGACAGTCCACTTTACCACTCCCCCTCCTTGATATAAACTGCAAATCATGTGTGATGTGCCTGCATAGGCTGGACAGATCTCCCTTCAGCCTTACTAACCCTCCCTTTGAGAACTACTTCATGCCTCTACCAACCTACTGCCACACTAAGTTATACATCTGCATATGCTTGATTAGCACTATTCCTCCTCCCCTCAATGTTGCCAGAAATCCCAGCAGCCCCAAATAGGGGTTTCATGCTGGAAGCTGCACCTCGGGTTGCGAGGGCTGGAAGAGCAGCCCTCCCCTGGACTTGACTCGGAGATTGCCCCCCACCCCCCCCGGACTGCTGCAGGTAGGAATCGAATTGAGCACACAGGAGCAGTGCCAGGCTCCCGAACAAGGCATGTTGTTTACACCCACCGGCGCTGTGCGCCAGCTCCCCACTGCCCCCACCACCACCCTTGGTCGGCTCTCTGATTTATACACGGAGTCATGTGTGGTGCAGAACCAATCAGCCCACTTCTCCACCTGCAGATTATATTCGTTGACCACTAGAGGGATCCCGCCTGCCAACACTTATCTCTCTTCCTTCATCCCATACACCAGTATGTCCCTTGTAGTGTTCTGTATACTCGCTTTACTCCTCACTGTGCTGTCCCCCCCACTATCCCTGCAATGAATCACTCCAGCTCTATTGTAGGCACACATCTGCCAGAATCTCAGCCTCCTCGCACAAATCCCCCCACTGCTTCTAGCCTTCCCATCTGTTTTCCGCTCACCACTAATGCACCTCTCACGCTGGACCACTCCATCACCCCACCACACCCACCACAGACGTCCACCCCCCTGCCCCCTGTACACAGTGGAAGGAGGGCCCTCTCTGTCCTAGCCATACCTGCCCTCAACTCCCTACCCATCCCCTGCACTGCCCCCAGATCCTTGCATCTGCCCAAGCACCTGTACCACAACCACCATAGTCCTATTCTCTGTCTCATCACCTTTCTCCTCATGATCTCTGGGAATGTCCACCCTAACCCTGGACCTGGACCCTCTACCCCCCATCGCCCCCTGCTGGGCATGGCCTCTGCAGTGCCTCTATGAATATCTGCAGTCTCCCAAAGAAGACTACTGCACTCCAGTGTTGGGTCTCCCAACACACGCCCGACATTCTTGACATAGTGGAGACCTGGCTCTCCCAATCAACTCCCGACTCTGCTGTCTCCATCCCCAGCTTCACCCTTTTTAGAGAAGATCGTGTGGGTAAGCATGGTGGTGGATGTGCAGTCTACCTGCGTGACTCCCTCCTGGGTTACGCACTACCTACCCCCCAAGCTTGACCACGATGCCCAAGCCATCACCCTTAAAATCAACCCTGACCCGGGCCATGGCCATCTTTACCTTACAACCACTTACATACCCCCACGGGCACAAAGTCTAGCTATCCACTCTCTCACTGACTATCTCTCTACCCTGCACACAAAGCTGAACAGCTCATCCTAGGTGACCTCAACATCAACTGGCTTGGCTCCACTACAACACACATTAAGGACAACTTCACAGCCCTTGACCTATCTCAATTAGTCACTCATCCCACCAGATTTAACCAATCAAGTGGGTCCAGCTCCATCCTTGATATAGTACTCTCCAACCGCCCCCACAAAATCAAGTCTATTAACATCCTAGCCAACTCCCTTAGCAACCACTCACCAATTCTCTGTTTCTGGTCCTCCCCCATGCTCAATCCTGTGTACAAAGCCATCCCCCATCACCGCTTTCACCCCGGGGGCCTTAATAAACTAAAGCAGTACCTAGTCCAGCTCGACTGGTCTCTGATCTCCCTCACAATGGATATAGAAACTGCTCTAGCCTTCCTCACCAGAGCCTTCTGCAAGGCATGAGACATCTTTGACCCTGTCACCAGCACCCGCTCCAAGAGACACAATGCTGCCTGGATTTCCCCCTCACTGATATAGCAACTGAAGCAGTGGGATAACCTGTGGCATATTGCTGTTGAGTCCGGCAGAACAGCTGACAGACAGGCCTATAATGTCGCTCACAACCAATGCACCTGGGTCATTAGGTAAGCCAAGGCCAGATACTATCAAACCGCCTTGGCCTCATCCTGGGGTTCTGCCCAAGTTTTCTGGGATAACATTAAGGAGCTTAATGGGAAAACCCACTCTCCCCCCTTCTCAGATGGTTATTAACGACGCAATTAATACTGACCTACCACATGTTGCTGACTGCCTCAACAGAACATTTTCTGACCTAAGTGCAGTCCTTCCTGCCCACTTCTTTGATCCTATACATGCATTCAACCGCCCTGCTATTTCTCAACCCCCATTTCTCTTCCGGACCATCTCTCCCCGTGATGTCAAGCCACTCCTCCTAAAAGCCCTCTCCTCCCGCAACCCTAGTTGTGACCCCCTTGCTTCCAGGATTCTCCGCCTAACACTTGATGCCATGTTAGCCCCCCCTTACTGACCTTCTTAACCGATCTCTATGCCTCAGCCAACTCCCGAGTGCATGGAAATTGGCTGAAATTACCCCTATCCATAAAACTGGAGACCACACATTACCAAACAACTATAGACCTATCTCCATCCTCCCCCCCTAAAGCCCTGGAGAAAATAGTATCCACCCAACTCGTGGATTATCTATCCAAGCACAACATACTATGCCCAGAGCAGCATGGTTTCTCCCCTGGTCACAGCACCACTACGGCCCTATTGGAGTTCTCCCACCAAATACACTCTGCACTTGTTGCTGGGGAGATCACCGGGGCAGTGTTCAGTGACCTATCCAAGGCCTTTGACAATGTGTGTCACCCACTATTGCTTGACTCCCTCCGTCAACTTGGTTTCTTATCTGGCCCTCTGGACTGGTTCTCCAGCTATCTCCGTGACAGATCCCAACAGGTCAAAATAAATGATATCCTATCAACTGCCCTACCTGTACACTCTGGGGTCCCTCAAGGCTCCATCCTGGGTCCCACATTATTCAGTCTCTTTCTAAACACCCTCCCCAGCTCCTGCTCAGGCAAAATGCTTCTATATGCTGATGACGCAGTCCTCGTCACCTCACACCCCAACCCACTCACACTCCAGAGCTCCTTGCAACTCACCTTCAGCCAAGCTGAAAAGTGGTTCATCGACCATCATCTGGTTCTGAACCTGAAGAAGACAAAATCTATGATTTTTGCACACCACCAAAGTAACTCCAGAAATGCTCCCCTACGCATCATCCGCAGCACCCTACACCCTCTTGAACAGGTATCAACATACAAAAACCTGGGCATCACCTTTGACTCGGCTTTCTCCTTCCATGCCCATCTTAACTCTCTGTCCTCTGCCATGAATGCCCGGATTGGACTCCTCTACCACCACAAAGACTGCCTCCCTGAGTTTGCCCTATGGCTGGCTATCACTTCCTCCATCCTGTCTTTGGTTGATTATGGACTCCCTACCTATGCAGCTGCTGACCCCTCTACCCTCACCAAAGTCCAGACCTCTATCAACAAAGCCTGCAGGCTCCTGACTGGTGCCCCAAGCAGAACTCACACATGCCAGCTTTACTCCACCTCGAACCTACTCACTTTTGAAGAATGCCTGTAATACCACACCTGTATACTAGCAAAAAAGACTCTAGTTGGGCTCTCCCCCCCCAGGAGTCACCAACATCCCTTCAACAGGCCTCCCATTCGGTCATCACCCAAAATATAACCAAAGCCACCTTCCAGGTGCCGAGAGCTAGGACCTCGCCCACCCAAAGGTCTTTCCACTACAGAGCACCTTCCTGGTATAACTCCCTCCCCACGCACATTACTAATATCTCCAAGATCGGCCCCTTCAAAATCGCCCTACGCAAACACCTCACTGACACTAGGAGCTGTAAATGCCCATTATAGGGCCTTCTGAGAGCGCCATTCTGAACCAATCTGCAAACATAGCCTCCCCAGGTAACCACCACCTAGTACTCCTAGTCTCTTGTAGTATTACGTATGTACTAGTTTACTTAGAATAGCTTCTTGTTGTCTGTACACCATGCACTGTAACCTGCATGCTCCACTGTGTCACTGAAATTGCTTAGTTTTGTATGCTCTTCTGTATCTCATCCATATTGTTCACTGAAATGCCTTGCTTTGTATGCTCTTTTGTATCTCATCTGTATTGTTCTCCACTGTCTTGCTCCACCAATATGTTGTCTCCCCTCCCTGTGATGAGGTGCCTTTGTAAATGAGTCTTTGACTCAAAGGTTGTAAATCCGAATTGTGAATTAATAAATAAATAAATAAATAACCATGCTTTGGTGGACAGGGCCATGAGTCAGCTCTACTGTCTGTTTTTTAACCCACTACTTGAGCCTGAGGGACAGCCAGTATTAATATCTGCAGTTTTACAAATAAATCCTCCCTTCACCTGGTCCTGTGCTTTTTTTCTCCTCCTTCTTTTCAGTTATGCCATCCCTTGCCTGCGTCTCTCCTCCCCCCCTTGCTCTTTCTGTCCCCAAGTTGACTTCTATTTCCTTTGTGCACCTCCTCCATCAATCCCTGCTGTGTTGGGAGACTACAGGCTGCAGTTTTCATCGGTGACCTTATCAGTCCATGACATAATACAATTTAGAAAATGGGCAAAAAATCCAGTATTCTGATAGGTCAGCGCACTTGCTTCAGCAGGCAGGTATTTTTCAATAGAACCCACTAAAAAACAAGTGCCAATTCAGGGTGGTCTATTACTTAGGGTATCATTGGGCACCCTGAATTTTCATACTGGCCAGTCACCATTTTTCCCCCCACTTAACGTCCAAGTCTCCTGTCAGCCAAACCCATACCCTCCTTTCATGAGTCTCTTGTTTTTTTTGTTCTTTCCACATTACAAAGAAAAAAAAGAAAAGACATAGCAGGCACACAAGAGCAGTTGCTCTGATCGGCTTCTTCACCAGACACCCACTTAGCTATGGTCCAAGTTCCCAGTTGGCCAACCCCCCACCAGTGTCTTGATCACTGTCATCAGCAACAGGCACAGCCCAGTATATCAGGTAGTGGTAACAAAAAAAAAGAAAACAAAACAACAGTACGTCAGAAGCAGCCATCACAAAACGGACCACCGACCAGGGAAGGGGATTAAGAGATTTAATTCTGCGTCCCTATTTTGGAGTGTACCTAAAGTTTCTGCTGGCTGTTCTCTCCTCTTCTGTGGCTCCTCTGTTTCTGCAGCTGCATCGAACCACCCTCCAGCTCTCTCAGTCTTCCCAAGGAGCTCCCCTTCTCACTCCCAGTACTCAGGGCAGGCAGCGAGGAATGCAACCCATAAAAAAAACATGAACAATGAAAAAAAAATAATTTAGTCCCATTCCTCAGAGCAGGCAGCGAGGACTGGTAAATGAAAAACTGAAAAATATTTAATTATTTTTATTTATTTATTTAGTTTTTGTTGACCAGGTATGTGCACTAGACAAATTCTGCCTATTTTCAGGTATGACCCGGGGGAAAGGGACACAGATGAATGCCAATTGACCTTAAACCAGATTAAGCTGTAGGTGATATTTTAGTGAATAGGGGGAATTTAGCCAGTGCACCAGGGGAATTTCCCTACTCTTTTTGAGAACTGCCATGGGATCTTTAACATCCACCTGAAATAAAGCCGAGACTTCAAATCCCTACAGCAGGCAGTGGGGACCAGAAAAAAAAATAACAGGCAACAGTCTGATTCAATCCTGGTCCTCAGGGCAGGCAGCGAGGACCAGGGAAACTGTAAACAAACATGGAAAAAAAAAAGAAAAAACATGAAGCAGGGCAGGCAGTGAGTCACCACTGCAGTCATACATAACAGCTCCTCCTAGCCATGACTAGCAGAGGAACTGTTGCCAGCTGTACAAGGACTACTTTATCACAAAAGATAAATACTGTCATTTTTTTAGAGAATTACTTTAAGGTCTTTTTTTTTTAAATCCTATAAAAAATACACATATGGTCCATTTTCTAAGCTCAATAATACCCTCCAGGGTGGGGTACAGGGAATACCAGACCTTCCAGGTGTTATAGGGGCCCTCCACCTGCAGCTTCAGGCCTCATTACACCTGGGCATTCCGGTATTCCCCAATACTACCTGGAAAATACTAATACCCATATTATCTTGACTCCTAGTGGAAGCAAAGCTACTTTAACCACACGATGCTGATCCCCTGTTCAGTCACTCCCTTTTCCCTGCCTACCAAATGGAATGCCCTGGGCAATGTCCTGTTACTAATCTGGGGATTTTACCATCGCAAAGCTACAGGCATATCAGAATTACTGCATCCTTGTCTCTAGTTCTAGTAGTTTTTTTTAATCAATATTTTATTGATATATAGTATTTTACAATATATATAGTTCCAATTAACAAAGACACGGTTGATTACATTAACGTGAAAGGCAAGAAAACATTAATACATATAAATATGTTTAGTACTATCAAACTATCACTCAAACTGTCAAAAGGGATAATTAAAGTCCCTGACACTCAGGAGTGAAATAGCTTTTTGAATATTAAAATCATCAGCTGTCCAGCTTCCAATCTCCTTGTTATAAAGATTCCTCACTGGGATGAAATCCCCAAAATGGCCATAATTGTAAAGTGCTGACAAAAATAACGGTTGCCATTCAGATCTAGGAAATATACTTTCAGGGACTTTTTGCTTCCAATATCTTAATATGTCTTTTCATGGTCATAATATTACTTTGGAGAATGAATCTGTTATTCTTCTCCATACTTTGGATGTTAAACATCTCCAATATGGCGATGTCGGGGTCATCCCAGTGCAGCACACTTACTCCTATCTGATTTAGAATTTCAAATGCTTTAGTCCACCATGACTTAATTACTGGGCAATACCAAAATGTATGTGACATGTCTGTTTATGGTGTATCACAATGCCAACAGAAATCATCCTGTAACAATTTCATTCTATATAATCTGTGTGGTGTACAGTAAGCTCTATTTAATATTTTACATTGTATCACCTTATCTCTAGATAACTTGTAATGTAATGTTATATTGCGTGCTAATCCCCATTGCACATCAGTGTATGAAGAATTTAATTCTTCTTCCCATTTTTAATAGTTGTTCTGTATAGCTGTAAATATGATTTTTGTGAGTTACTCTTCAACCAAGCAAAGACAGAAATGAAATTATTGTTTTTTATGTTCATCAGCTTAGACTCAAGAGCTTTATTACTGGGCGCTGTCTCCCATCTTGAATAGTCCTTCCCATAAAGGCTTATCAATTGATTAAAGAACATTAAATGTGTTGGATCTAACTGATATTTATTACTAACTCTATCCCATGATGTAAGTTTTCCATTGCCAAAAGACATTTCCACTTGTTTATCCCTATTTTTTCCCAAATCCTATTCCATAAAGGTTTCCCCCCAATTTTGTAATTGGGATTATTCCAAATTAGGGTTTCTGGAGAAAGGTGTAAATCCCATTTAACAATTTTAGTGTATTTGATTATTGCCATCACCAAGTATTTAAGCATAATGGATTTTGAATTTATAATTTTTTTTGCAGTAAAAGTCATTTGGCATAAATCAGTTCACTCCAAACATGAAACATATATTATTTCATTCAGAAAACTTATGATGTTTCTATCCTGGTCTTCCTGCAATGCCCACAACAGAACCCTTTTCATTTGATAAGATATAAGATATTTTTCCATAGCAGGGCAGGCCAGCCCCCCCAGTTCAACTGGGACGCATAATTTCTCCCATGAAAATCTAGGGCTTTTATTGTTCCATACGAAACTTTTGAAATACGTGTTTATCTGTTTAAACCAGTACCCGGATACAGAGACCATTAATGATTTTAGTCTATATGATAAAAGAGGGACAATCATTATTTTTATTATTTGAATTTTGCCACTAAAGGAAAGGGGAATGTTAGCCCAGCACTGTAATTTGATTCTCACTGAATCCCCCAGCTCTTTGAAGTTAAGGGTGAACATAGAGTCAATCTGGTTATGAATGTTTATACCCAAATATCTCATGCCTTGATTTAGCCTGGATTATTTGTTGAATTGATCGGTTCCGGTCAGTAACATTACAGAACAAGATAAAGCGGACAAAAATAAAGTGGCAAAAACAGTGTCACCTTTAATATTGGCAGCACAAAATGAAGCCTGTCAGAATAATGCAGGCCACATGACACGCAGATGGCAAACAACATCCACTGCATGAAGACACTGCACTAGAACACACAGCAGCAGGCACGCATGAGCAGGAACAGCACAAGGGTGCAAGGAGATGGAACAGGGCAGGGTGTGACCACCACTGGGGAAGCAGGCCACTGGACACCTACCATGGTAATCTAATGGCACAGGCAACCACATGGCTGGTGGAGTACCCCTCCACCCAGAATGCTGAGTGATGGAGACCGTGCACTGGAGTAACCACTGGAGGAAAGGTGGACCATGGCCACCATGTGGATGGCCGTGTATAATGCAAGGGTCCAGGAGCACAAGCCAGCATGTCCCCAGCAACACGCACAACACATGGGACAGGGGAGATGGCGTGTTGGCTTGTGCTCCTGGCCACCGGGGTTCTAGTGCAGTGATTCCATGTGGTGGACGTTGTTTGCTACCTGCGTGTTGTGTGGCCTGCATTGTTCTGGCATGCTTTATTTTGTGCTGCCAATATTGATGGTGACACTGTTTTTGCCGCTTTATTTTTGTCCTCTTTATTTTGTTCCGCAATGTTACTGACCGGAACCAATTGGTCTCAGATCTTGGACATGGAAAGTTAGCATTTCTAATGTTTCCTTATTTATTTTGTATCCCACCACTCTTGTGAATCTTTTAATGACCTGATTTAATTCTTGGATACTTTGGACCAGGTCCTGGAGCATTAAAAGAACATTGTCTGCGAAAGCATTAAGTTTTGTTCCTACTAGGCCTATTCTAATTCCCTGAATGCCTTGGTATCCTCTAATTTCTTCTAAAAAGAGTTCTAATCCTAAAACAAAAAGGGAGGGAGATGACGGACAACCCTGTCTGACTCCTCTATGGAGTAAAATTTCTTCAGAGAGGTTGACTTTAATTTGAGCTTTAGGGGTAGAATATAATGTTTTAATAATAGAAACAAAATCACCCGGGAAACCAAAGGTCTTTAATATACAGAATAAGTAATCCCGTTCCATCATATCAAAGGCCTTGGTTGCACCAAGAGCCAAAAAAATCACAGAAAAATCAGATTTTTGTAGATATTCTATTATAAACTGAATTTTAATTAAACCCGTTTGAATTGTTCTATTTGGTATAAACCCAGTCTGATTGCTATGAATTAGCTGGGGAAGTAGGGGGAGTAATCTGATATTTAGAATTTTAGCCAATATTTTATAGTCTGTATTTAGTATTGTGATAAGTCTATAATTTGCAACTTTTTTACTAGATTTACCTTACTTTAATATAACTGATATAAATACTTGGGAAAATGAATAAGGTATTTTTTTTGCTCTTGATAACCTGATTTAATAATAAATGTAAAATTGGTATTAATGTATCTTCTAAGACTAAATAAAATTCCAAAGGTAGGCAGTCAGTTCCCGGGGTTTTAAGCTTAGCCATCTGGTGTATCGTGTTTTTAATCTCAGCCTCTGATATTTCAGTTAGCAGAGCCTTGGCTTCTTCAGAATTTTATCTGGATCTTATAAACGGACCATAGTAATCAATTTCCTGTAAAGAGGGAAAACATTTTGAAATATAAAGTTCAGAATAAAAATTGGTAAATTCTTCTAGAATTTCTGTTTGGTTTGAGAGTGTCTCGCCTTCTTTGTTTATCAAGGAAACAATTTCTAATGTTTGTTTTTCCCTAGCTTGAATTCTACTAGAGAAAGTTTTCCCAATTGCCTCACTATTGGTCTCCCAGTTCTTATTGTGCAAAGCCCAACTTCTTTTAACCCTAAAATATTCAGTGTATTCAACTAATTTCCTAAGGTTTCCTAGGTCTTCATTTTTGGATAAATCCCCTGATTTAACTAACCTTTCCAAATTTAATAGTTTTTCTTCTATCTCCCTTTGTTGCTTTATCTTCCTTTTATTTTTCCAAGAAGATTCCGAGATCAGCAGCCCACGTATAGTAGCTTTTAGAGCGTCCCAGCTGTCTATTATATTGATGTTGGAAATCTTATTTTCTGTAATGAAATATTTAATTTCCTTGGATAGTTTTTTCAGAATGACTTGTCCTATAGGAGACTAATATTTATCCACCACAATCTATTGTTCCCAGTCCCTTCTTTTCCAAGAAGAAGGCCATAGGTTACTGAATTATGGTCAGAGATTAATCTAGTTTAGATTTTTGCCCATATTCTCTGACTTTTAATACATATTTCTTTTGACATAAAAAAAATCATTTCTAGTGTGAGCTTTGTACCTGGGGAAAAAATAGGTATGATCTCTAGTGTTTCCATTTAATTCCCTCCAGATATCTGTCCAATCAATAAGATCCGGGGGGGCGTGGCCTAGCATCAGAGCGAGATGGCAGCTTGAATTAGGAATTCTGCTACCATCCCTTGCAGTCCCCTATTAAAATAGTTTTTATGCTTCATCTACAAGCCAAATTTAGTATATTACATCGCGCTGATGCTGTCCTCACTGAACTCAGGGGAAAAAAAAAGCAAAGCTGCCATTTAAATCCCCACAGTGGGAAGCATCTGTGAGAGGCCCTCCTAGGCCCGACACTCATCAGCTCCTCATCCCAAAGCAGCCTGATCAGGGGCAGTGGTCCACGGAAGCCGCAACCTGTAGCCAAAACTCTGAGTTGACCTCCAGTGCGACAATGGCAGAGGGGTGCCAAAGCCTGTAATGAATGATAAAAGATTTTAAATATGATCTGGGCACTAGGATGGAGGCCAATTTTGATAATGTCACTGCCCAAATCCAGTACCTAAAATAGGCTGTGACCACCACCTTGGAGCAAGTCAAGAACCATGAAGGCATTTGGGGGAGCTGGAGCAACAACTAAGTGACCAGGAAGATAGCTCAAACATTCAAGTGACAGATCTCACCAAAGCACTCAAAGAGTTTGAGTTTTTAAAGCAGGCCATCGATGACCATGAAAATTGGGAGCGCCGATGCAATGTCAGAATTATAGGCCTCCCTGAGGGGATGGAGGGGAAAGATTGCCTGAGATTCTTGAAAACCTGGCTCAAGACAACACTACAATTACCAGAAGACATTACATTAGAGATCCAGAGGGTGCATCATTGTCCAGGGCCTAAACCAAGCCCAGATCAGAAGGCCAGGCATATTATTGTCAAGTTTCTGTGCTACCAGGATGGGGTATAGGTCCTAGATGCAGCGAGGAAGAGAGGAGTCATATTGGAACAACAGCAGTGTGTGAGTTTATGTCCAGACTACTCTTGTCAGCTACAACTACAATGGCAGGCCTTTGTAGAGGTTCAGAGATTGCTGCATTCCATTGACTGCCCATTTACATTCTCTTATCCTGCCCATTTAATTATTAGACCACCGGGAGGCAACACGAAAGCCTTTACTGACCCAGCTGCTGCCCTGGAATATGCCCAAGATTTGGAGCGCTAAAAGACAGCTTGACTGGAAAATTAGAGCCTAGCCTAAAGGTACTTTACATTGCCTGTGGGGGGGAAGGCATGTATTGCCTAATCTGTAACTCCGTTAGGGGCCTATAAGTGCTGGGTTTGGGAGTTCCCTTCTCCCCGTCTCCCTGATCTCCTCACAGGATTTTGCAAGCATTGCAATGGTGAGGTCACAGCATTGGGCAAATGATGCTGCAATAGTTTTCATATTTTTTTCTGATTAGTGACTGTAATGTTTTATCATTAGATTTTAATTTAGCTCTGGGCATGCTGAACCTACAGTTAATTCATGGGTGAGGCCTCTCCATGCGACCTGCAAAGACTTGATATTTGGATGCTGGAGAGCACTACAAAACAAATGACTGTGTGGGGAGGTTGGCATTTCAGCGAGCAATCTTGTGGTATAAGCCGTTTGGAGCTTGTTTTCTAGCTCTACAGGGAGGGAGAGCTGGGCGTAGAGCTTTTAAATGTTTTTGGTTTATTAACAAGGAAACAAACTTTGGAAGCTCTGAATTTATTATTTTAAGAGGAAGAGCACTTGAGTTAAAGCTGTACTATCCATTACGAGGGGAGGAACTGCTCCTAAGTGCATTTCAGTGAGGGGCAGGATCCCTCTTGGAGCTCCCAGGAAGAAGAGCTTTATTTGAGGTCTCCTTAGTAGCCCACAGGTGGCAGGGGTGGTGAGGTAACCCCCCTGGTGCTAGCTCTCCCCATCATAACTTTAGGATATTTCTGGGGGAATATTCATTTTGGTCATTTTATCTTTTTTTATGCAATTGTTGCAAAGGATGGATGCCCAATCCATGAGAAGAAGAGGGAAGTTCTCTGAACTTTTGTTTACTGGGGGGAGGTGAGTAATAAGGTTGTTCGGGAGGGACATGTTGCTGTTAAATAGGTTAGTGAGGGGGGAATGGGAGTTGGGGAAACTGTTCATGGTTAACACTATATATAGGATAGTGCATGGGGAACGGTTGACAACAGGGTTATTCTTTCACCGGGTTGGCACTATGACGACAGATTACCTCGAGAGCAGCTCGGAGTAATCCGCTGTCATAGTGCCAACGAAGTGAAAGATGCCCTGTTGTCAACTGTTCCCATGCACTTTCTTTATAGTGTATGGTGGAACGCCGCTTTTTTTGGGGAAAAACAGTTACTAGAAGGAAAAAGAATTTACATTGTGAACGTTTTCACACTAACCATTAATACTGCCCCGATATTGCTGCTTTCGCCATGTGTCCTGTCTATGGAGTGAGCCCTAACTGTCAAAGGCTGCGCGAGGACACGGTGTGACATTCGCAGTACAGTAGAAAACATCATTCTGTTGTACTGCGAACGTCACTAGTGTGTGACTACAAGGTTTCGAAAACGATCGATTTCGGTGGAGAACGACGTTCCACCATACACTATAGTTAAGTTGTTCCTTTCTGTTAAAGAGGGAAGGGAAAGGGTTTCTAGTCAGGGGCTGTGTAAAATACAAAATAAATTTTCAGCAGTCAAAGGTGCTCTTGGTTCTTGCAGTTATTGCTTGTTTGACATGGTGCAAAACATTGGTTTCACCGGGGAATATGGATAAGATAACCTTGGTAACATGGAACAACAATGGGCTATGTACTGTGGTCAAAAGGAAGTGGGTGTGGACCCAATAAAAAAGAAATGAAAGGTGATATTATGTTTTTTCAGGAGCTCCACTCCACTAGGGAGGAATTAGATGGGCTCGTTGGTGGCATCTCCCTTTATTTCCAAGACTTGTGGAGTAGCCATATGGATCCAACCAGGATTTCCACATAGGGTTCTCTCTTCCATGATGGATCCTCAGAGACGGTATGCCATAGCGGTGGTTGAAGTTGAGGGTAAAGCCACAATGTTAGTCTCAGTTTATGGGCCTAATACAGACTCTCCGGAGTTTTTTAACCACTTAGAAACCATGTTGGCTCCATTCCCTGATGATATAATAATGGGGTGGGATATGAACACCTACTGGGACCCACATCTAGACCATTCTGGGGTGAGATGGGGCTCAGTCCCACGGAGTGTAAAAACACTTCACCATCTTGTGGAAGACAGGGCCTTCCAAGAGGCCTGGAGATTTCACCACCCCTCTACCAGAGAATTCTCATTCTACTCACACGCCCACAAAATATATACCAGATTAGATCATTTATTCCTTACAAAATCCAGGGTGCACAACACTACAGAGGCCTTATATGGCCCTATAGTTATTTCGGACCATGCCCCATTGCAGGAGGTGCTGAAGGGGAAGGAGAAACCCAGGATGGCTCTGCTATGGCATATGGACCCCACCCTTCTGGTGGACCAACAATTTCTTCTAGAACTAAAAGATCATATTGCTGATTTTATTACCATAAATAGACAAAGGGACACCGATATTAAAATAATTGGGACGTACTTAAAGTGTTCACACAAGGAGAGATAATTTCATGCTCCTCATGCAAGAAAAAGTCGAGCCTCAAAAGGGAACAATTTCTTGAATGGCAGATTCAAAAGCTGGAGGGGGAGATTATGTCCTTGCAGGATATGTCCAAATTAACAGTTCTTAAAATGCTGACAGATAAATTGAACCAAGTCTGCAATCAGAAAATAGAAAGGGCTCTTGTTCTCATTAAGTCTTACTCTTATTTTGAAGGAGTTAAAGTGGGGAAATGGTTAGGAAGTATGGTTAAAAGGCAAAGGGTGGAGAGGACCATTATGGGAGTGGAGGTGGGGGGGCAGTGACATAAGACCAGCAAAAAATTAATGAAGCCTTTAGAGCTTATTTCTCTTATCTGTACACTACTGAGTTTCCATAAGGGGCCAATCCAGATGAATTTTTAAAACAGGTTCCATTGCCTAGGGTCGATATGGTGGAAATGGAGAGACTTGATTCTCCTATAACTATGGAGGAACTGAGAGCAGCTGTGTGGAAGGTCAAAAGAAAGAAAGCCCCAGGCCCTATCTGGATACCCACTGAAATTTATAAATTGCTTTGGGAGGAGTTGGGACACTTGATGTTGGCTGTGGTAGCCGAGTCTTTGGATGTAGGAACATTGACCCCCTCACAGTGCCTTGCCACTATCACAGTCCTACAAAAACTGGCAAAAGATCCTCTGAAATGTTCCACATACTGCCCAATATCATTACTTAATTCAGATTATAAGATCTTAGCCAAAGTTTTGGTGACCAGGTTGGAATGTCTTCTCCCCAAACTTGTCTATCCAGATCAGGGAGGTTTCATGAAAGGCAGACAGGCAAAACATAACATCAGATGTGTGCTGAACATCATGCATAACTGGCCTAGGAGGGGTGCGGGGTGCCTTCTGGCATTATATGCAGAGAAGGCCTTCAACCAAGTTGAGTGGCCCTTTATGTTGGCTGTTCTATGGAAATTTGGTCTGGGTCCCCTCATGATGAAATGGTGGGAGGCTCTATACTAGTCACCATGGGCCCAAATCCTCACCAATGATGTAATTTCTACCCCCTTTGCTTTGACAGAAGGAACTAGGCAGTGATGTCCCCTGTGCCCCTTAATATATGTACTCACAATTGAGGTCTTGGTGCAGAGTATCAGATCTAATGCTCGCATTAAGGGATTTCAGTGGCACGGGACACAAAATGTGATATCATTCTTTGCAGATGATGTGCTTCTTTTTCTTAGCTCTCCTCAGGAGTCAATGGTGGTGTTGACCCAGTTATTTGAGCGACATGGCCCCCTTTCATGTCATAAGATTAACTGGAGTAAGTGTGAGCGGATCCCTCTTGGTGGGGAGGGGTTGCCTATTATTATCACCAAGACCCTGGTTCAACCAACTGAAAAGCTGAAATATTTGGGCATTCAGATTCCAACTAAGCTTTCCACCCCAGTGAAAATCAATATGAAAGGACTGACCTCCAAAATGAAGGACGATTGTACTGTACAACTTGGAAGGCTTTACCCTTGACCCTCCAGGGGAGAGTGAACCTTATTAAAATGTCTGTACTGCCTCAATTCCTTTATTTTTTTCAAACTGTTCCTCTGAAAATTCCACTTAAATATATCAAAGGTATAGAGGGAGCTTTTACTCAATTGCACTGGAATAATAAGAGACCCATGATTAAAAAAAAACTCTCTTGTGCCTTTCTCAGAAGTAGGGGGGGCCTGGGGCTCCCCAGTGTGTAACATTATTTGGTGGCTGCACTGGTGGCTCACATTCAGGACATGCTAAAAAATCCCAAAGAGCAGCCAGTATGGGTGGAGATGGAGAGGTCTGCTTGGCCCTCCCTGTACCATGGAAAATTGGCCTTATGTGGGAAAGTGGATTCCCTGGATGTCTCGTCCAACCCCTGTAATAGAACCACAGTTTTGTCCTGGAAAATGGCTCACGAGATGATTAGGGTGAGGGGAGGTTTATCCCCTGAGTGTTCTATAAGTAGGTTATTGCAACAGGAAGGAGGGCTGACCCTGTTGGATAGACCCATGTTAAAAAGCTGGGATGCAAAGGGATTATCCCTCTTACAACATGTTTTAAGAGAAGGGAAACTCCACTGATTCATGGACCTTGTGGCAGACTACAAACTTTGCTGCTCCCACTTTGCCCTTTATGACAAGCTGCAGAGTGCGATTAACAGAACCCTTAACAGACAGAGCCAGGGGTGGGGGGTGTCCCACTCCCCCTTGGAGGAGATGTTCTGGGGGCAATATGAGGATCTGATCTTTAAACCCTAGAGAAGAACGTATAGGCTGCTGATGGGGGCCCTGCCTGACCATATGAAGGCAACAAAAGATAAATGGGAAACTGACCTATACCCTGATGGTTTGACTGGAGAAGACTGGGTTGTAATATTGAACAGTAGCACTAGATGTTCAGTTAATAATAGATTTAGGGCTATCCAGTATAATGTTCTTCACAGGACGTACCATACCCCTTGGCTGGCTCACATAATAAACGCTGGTGATTCCCTGCTCTTCCCTAAATGTCAGGTTCATAATAGGACATTTTATCACATGGTGTGGCAATGCCACTGGGTACAGTGCTTTTGGAGGGGAATCCATGTGATACTATCCAGACTGGTGTGGATCCCTCTTAGACTGGACCCTGTGGTGATCCTTCTTGGTTTCCCCCCCCCAGTGAGAATGTGGGGCAGAATATCCCTCATCTGACCCTTTGGAGACTGGGCAATGTTATGGATTTGAAGGTGCTGGCCACCCACCGGAGGCTTGCTGCCACACCTACTTTATCCAAATGGCTCGATTCCCTTTTAGATTGTATGAAATATGAACAAATACAATATACAGTCAGGGGGAAGTTGGGGAAGTTTAGAGTTATGTGGTCCCCAGTGGAGGAGGCTTTGGCTCAATCTTGGTTTCCAATTTTCTAAAAGCCTCTTTTAGGACTGATGGTTATGCTGATCCCATACTTTGATTCTGATTTTGAATCGAACTTGATTTTGCATTGGTAGGGAATTTTGACATCAATTTCATTCCTTTTAAAATGGATAATCTATGCCTATGGTCATATGTTCCATGCTAAAGTGGCTGTTGGTATAGTACATTTTATATTGCTATATATTGGATGTAATTTTTTCACTGCTGTAGTAACCAGTGGTGGCATGTCTCTAATGTATTGTAATTTTTTAATGCTTTCTATAGCATCTTTGTACTGCTGACCTAAATAAAGTATACAAAAAAAAAATCATTAAGATCCAAAAAAGTTTGCAATAATTTTGCTTTGTATTTGTCCCATTCCAGTACTCTGGAGGTCTTACCAATTCTGGATTCAAGGTACAGTTTAATTCTCCACCTCATATAAAACACCCCTCATTCCAAGTATACATAAGCTTGTTTAATTCTGCCAAAAATTGATTATAGCCTTTAAAGGGGGCATATACTGACCCAAAGATAATAATTTGTCCAGCAATTTTTGTTTTTACTAAAATAATTCTGCCTTGTTTATCACCTATTGAATCCAATAACTCACCCCTAAAACTTTTGACAAATAAGAGGGCAACACCAGCACTCCTTCTGGAGGTTGTGGCAGAAAAATGTAGTCTCCTCAGATATCTGCTCACCAACCTATTCCATTCTTTTTCATTTAAATAGGTCTCTTGCAGCATGGATACACCAGATTTCAGTTTCTTAATTCTGGATAAAGCCCTGGACCTTTTCACAAATGAATTAATACCATTTACATTCCAGGTACATCCTGACAAAGATCCCATCATATCAAACTAAATTCTTTTGACAATACCCTTCTATAAATCATCAAGTAATTCCACCTCAGTGCACTGATTGAAATCCCTTCCAACCAAGAAATGAAAAACCTTCCCAACCAACCTCCCTCCCCGATGCCTAAGTCAGAACAGGCATCACCCATACCACTTGGTGCAACTTACTCAGTGGAGCTAGCCCCCCCCCCCCCAATGCATTGTAATCATGACGTTGCTTATTACCAAAGAAAAAGGAATTTAACCATTCTCATATCCTGCAAATAAAGTTGGTAGGCATAACTTTAAATCTAACAGTGCCTCAGCCACAGAATTATAGATTATTGTTTGATTTTTTAAAAGGACTTTGAGTTTTGCAGGAAAAATAATATATAGTTTCACTCCCTCAACCCATAATTTTTGTTGCAAAACCCCATATCTTTTCCTTTGCTTCCATAGCTGTTTAGAATAATTGTTCTTCAAGAAAATTGGCTGGTCCTTATACAAAATGTTTTTGTGCTTGTAAAAGGCTTGCATAATCTGGTCTTTCCCTTCTGAAGTCAGAAGTTTTACAATAACAGGTCTAGATCTTTTAAGATCTTTAGAAGCTCTAGCAAAATGGGCCCTATCTATTGTTGGAATTTCTTGATCCTTCGATAGTAGATTGGAAAACATATCATTTATGATTTCCCTTAATGGATGTTCTTTTTCCCACTTGGTCATAATTAACAGTACTCTAATGTTTTTGCTCCTTACCCTATTTTCTTGGTCTTCAATTTTCTCTTCCACACTTGACTGCTGCTTCCTTAATAATTCTACTTCTCTACTTAATGGGATTACAGTATCCTCTAGATCACTATGTCTTTTTTCTAATCCAGCAATTCTATTTAAACCATTTTCCAGTTTGCTGTCCAAACTAGTAACATTTTCTGAAAGTTTTTGAATGGGATCTGGTAAAATTTGCAGTTTCTCCACTAAAATTTGAAGTTCTGCTATATTTTGAATTAACTGCATGGCCCACGTAGGAGGAGCATCTTTTAGATCTTCATTAAATTTTTGGAGCTTGAGAGAATTGGAGAACTAGGGGGTTTCAGTATTCCTGGGTTAATAGTTGAAGCTGATGCTTGTTCATTTAGAGGGTCAAATAAGATCTCAGAGTTCTCTTTAGAAACAACTGTTTCTGTCTCTCCAGAAGAGTGTGTAGGTCTAATACTGCTGTTAGTATTTTTCCCTTTCCGTTTTTCCTTTGCTTTTACTTTAGGGGCCATATTTGCTTTAAGGCCAGTTAGAGCGCAACAGTTTTTGAAAGATAGTCTCAATTGCTTGTATTTCCTGGCCCTTATTTCTGTTCCAAGCTTTGCTTCTGACTTAATACTTGCAATTCTGTTTGGAGAGATTTAATTTTTTCAGAAACCTGAAAAAGCTTTGACAGTCTTTTCTCCTGCAATTCAGCATTATGCTGTGTTTCTCCCATAAGCCGGGGGAGAAGCAAAAGTAAGAGATTTGCCCCCGGTGCACTTAAATTCCATGTTGCAAAGTGAATATACCTTCTCATTTAAAAGCACCAATTTGTGAGAAAAAGCAGTTCCCCTGTAATACAAGCCTGATAAATTCAAAGCTCCGTCTTCCTATTCATTCATTTAGTGGCGGGTTTTAAAGTATGACGATAACATTCATTAATGATTAAATAAGCAGAAGGTAAAACCTAGATTTTCACCATTGGCAGTATTCTGTGCATATTCCAGCATATTACAGGTGTTCATGTTAGAAGAAAATATACTTATATTGACCCCCGCTGCTCTTACAACTATTGTCTGCTCACAATTCGCTTTATCAGTTTGTCGTGCTTAATCAAGGCCTTCTTCTTCTCCTTCTTCCCACTGTCCTTCTAGTGTACTGGCATTCCAGTGTTGGCCTAGTCTTCCAGACTTCCAGTGAACCTTTTCAGGTAAGCGGCACATGTAGCACAAAAAGAATCAATCTTCCATAAAGTGATTTTATCACCGAATTATGAATCCCTCTACTACCACAAATTTGAAGTGAAAGTCTGTGCTGAAATTCTGCTACCCACTTCTTAATCCTCATTTTGCTTTCACCGGTCATTTACTACCACATACTGTAGCATTTGATTTTTACCAGTGGACTGAAGAGGGAGATGACTGAGGGTGCCCGAAGATTTCAGCACAATTAGAGGTGTTACTATGGCTTAACCAGGAGATATGGCAATATTTGAACTTAAGGGGGGTGGGAAGGAGCAGCACACTCCTTGCTGCTGAGCTCATCCTTCAGCATGTTGTATCACCACTTCGCTCCCACTGCACCTTTGAGTCCCACTCTAGTTCTAGTAGTTCATGATACAGCTGACTGTTAAGCCACTAAGTAAGTAGCCTTACAAAAACACTGAGACCTGACACGGTGCCAGTCCTATGCATAGCGCAAACTCAAGACACTGTCACAGACAAGCAGCAGTGGCATGCAGACCCAAGTATGCCCCTCTCCAACAGTGCTGCAGTGATGGCTAAACAAACCTTCTCTATCTCCCAATCTCTCAGCACTTACCCCCCCCCTTCTATTCTGGGACCAGCTTCTAAATAAACGCTGCATGTTGGGCAGTACACTGAGCTCTTGGCCAGCACTGATCCATTGCTCTCCATGATATAAGCTGTCATACACCCCAACCTCTTACTTTCTACCAAACAAGGATTAAGGACATCAGCCAGCTTGCTTAACCCTCCTGTGTGGAAAATGTAGGGTAGTTAGCCCATCAAGCTGATTTAGGGATGGGTAAGAGGCAACAGGAACATCAAATCTGCCAGACTGCATCTCTGATCTTTTTTCTGTGCATAGGTGTGTGTGTGTGTGTGTGTGTGTGTATGTGTGTGCACTAGCAACAATCTTCGCCAATTAGCCTAACTTGGCTTCATCTGCTTTCCCCCAGTGGATACTGGGAGAGCCTTGGGGTCTGCTTCATACATGGCTCTTTTCCCCAGCTCTACTAAGAATTTCATTCACAATACTTCCTTGATTGCTTCTTTATGGCATAGTAATGTTTATATGTTTTAAATCTGTTTTATATTACACTTCTCAGTGATTTGTTATACCAGTGCTGTCAGTTTCCTAATGCAATTTCTATATTCCAAGACAGAGAGGTGAGGCAGGACAGAAGGTGGGCAGACGGACTTACAGAACAGTCCCCTAGACCCTTCGAAGTCCAAAATGGGGAGACTTTGGTGCCTGTTTGCAATATCTTAAACCTACAACTTCATTTCTACTCATTACTAATATAATGGCTGACTTCTATTGCCATAGTTGGAATGTTAGGGGTCTCAACTCCCCAATCAAACACAAGCAGGTACTGGCACATCTCCACAGACTTAAGTCTCAGGTAGTCCTACTATAGGAAACAAAACTCAATGTCCTGGAAGCTCAGAAGCTAAAAAAATACCACCAATAGCTTAATCTGGTTCAATTTCAGCTGGTTACCATCTGTGTGTGTCCCCCCTCCCCAGTCCCCTGAAAAAGGGACTTCTAGTCTCAGTGGGCCTACCGGGTCAAAAAAATTCAGTAAATAAAATAAATAAAAATAAGAAGCTTAAAAGGGAATGGGTGGGCCTGGAAGTGCAAAGCACCACTACTTCCAAGAAAAGAGGTGTCTCCATTCTGATCCATTAAAATCTGCATTGGGCTCTACGTAAATCAGCTAAGGACACTGATGGCCAATGGGGTGTTACACATTTCAGTATAACCCAAGGCTTCCTGATCATAGTAAATCTGTATACCCCAAATGAGGACTCCCCACAATTTATTCACACTTTTTTTTTGTGCTGGCTCCCCGAGCCCCAGAATGGGATCGCCAGGCTCCGGCAGCTGCCCCCTCATACTCAGGCTTAACCCCCTGAGTGGGGATGCCGGTAGGCAAATTCTGGTGGCCAGAGCAGACGGTATTGGAGCCAGCTCATTGGCGGGGGCTGGCATTTTGTATGATGTAAACCCCTTGGGGGCGGGGACAATCAGTAATGACCTGTGTCTGCCCCGCCCCCCCGAATGTGCAGGCGCCAACTGCAGCCAAACTCCTGGCTTCCACCAGGGGTCAGTCTTGCATCAGACACTCAACCCCATCTCCCCCCAGAGTAGGAGAGCAGTCCTCCAGATGCTCTGTCCCCTGAACAGCCCTCCTACTCACAGGTCCATTCTCGAACCCAGGTTGTCGGCGCCACCGCAGATGGCAATCATGCCTATGCACCAGTGGGCCGGCCACAATTTTTTCACACTTTAGTGTCAGATATATCTGAATTCACTAGAGTGCAGTTTCCCTTGCTTATAAGGGGCAATTTTAATCTAAACCTAGATTCCTCCCTGGATAGGAGCCATGGAAAACCAGAGTCCCATTGTAGCGAACTTCAAGTAGTCAAACTATGGCTCTCTGACCAATCTGCATCGGACATCTGGTGCTTACACAACCTGAGAACTCAAGATTATACATATTACTCTGCAGTACATGGGATGCTCAGACACTTGGACATGAGGCTTATGTCGCAATGCTTGACCCTGTTGGTCACGGCTGGTGATATTTTATTTATTTATTTATTTAGTTTTTTGTTGACCTGGTAAGTGCACTAGACAAATTCTGCCTATTTTCAGGCACGGCCCAAGGGAGGGGGAATACAGATGAATGCCAACTGACTTTAAACCAGACTAAGCTGCTGGTGGTATTTTTAGTGAATGGGGGAAATTTGGCTAGGGCACCGGGGAAATTCCTCTACTCTTTGGTAGGGGGACCCTGTGCTATCCTGGCTGCTAGCCAAGATGGCGGATGTTGGTGAGGAGGAGTTGCTGGATGGCGAGCAGGTTGGGGATTTGGTCTCATCTCCTGCCTTAACAAACTTGGGACCATGGTGGAAATGGAAGTTTTCTCAACTGAAGATGTGAGAAAACATGGAGAAATCTTGGCAGTTGACACGGGAATCAAATCTGCATTACCGTTGACACTTATGACTTTGGAGCAGGATGAGCGGTTGATTTTTGGAGTAAATACTGTGGACGACAGTAGCAGTGTAAGTGTTAATCAAGGTTCTAGTGCTTTTCCAGTGGAACTTATTTCAGACCTAAGTGGTGAGACTATTAAGGATCTTTCATGTACTGACAACAGGAAATCAGCTGTTGACTCGGTTCAGCTGCATGCAGATGCGGGGACTGACAGTGCTTCTATGCAAGTGAACACAAGTCAGTCGGTGAGTAAAGGAAATCAGGAACAGAAGCAATGCCTACATTCAGCTTCACAAGTGATTCAGCTACAGTGTGGATTAACAGCTGTGCAGAGTGAAGACGAACGGGTTGAAAATTCTTTACAACGTTCTGGTTGGAAGTGAACGGCACAGGGGAACTGGATCCCCGATATGGACTGGGATGAAGAAGCAGACAGAGTTGTTCACAGATCATCGAACAGGCCTGCAACGTTTTCAGAGAACATTGACAAGAATAAGGTACCTGTTGAACAAATACTGGATTCACGAGGACAAATAAATAAAGACTTATGTGCCCATTCGGAGGATCTCATTTTACAGGGTGATACTGTATTCGACCAGAAACAAGATGTCTCTGGAAATGTGCACACAGGAAATTTACCTATTGGGTGTGTCAATAGGGGTACTAGGACTCAGGGAACCACGTAGGTAGGGCAGGATACAGCCCAAAGCAGGGAACCTGTGCTGTTATCAATGAAGGTGGGAACGAATTCTGGGGGTAGTACACAGCAAGGACAAACTGCTTCTGATAAAGATGATGCAGGAGAAGGAACTTCAGGGCAACAGCAAGGCAGTAGGGATAATGGTAATCCTAGAAGCCCCTCTCTGTCATACCTCTTTAAAAATAAATTAGAGCAGGCCTCTAAATGAAATGCAGTCAGGCTCAGGTATAAAGGAGGATTAGTAGAGCACCCTGATAGGTATTATGTGGCAAGACAACTACTTAAGGGGTCTATGAATTTTAAACCAGTGGATATTTATGCCTTGATACATGTGTCAGGAGAGGACACGTTTGATATTAGTTTTACGGGTATTGCCTGTAGGAGGGGGGGACGGTGTGGGGGAGTGAACGGTGGAGGCTGGAGGAGCGGGGCACTCTCATTAGGGTGGTTAAGCCCAGGAGACACCCTGAGGTGAAGTGGAGCCTGGAGCGTGGACCATCTTGTTTGGTCCCCATACCCAAGGGCACCATCGTTGGTGATGGGCAGGTAGCCAGGGCAGCCCAGGAGTTTTGTCCAACCTGGGCGCTGTTGTGCAATGCCAGATTTGTCCAGAACAAGACTGCTGTGATTTCAGATCTTGTTGGTTCGACAGATCTGGCTTGCATCACCGAGACCTGGCTGGATGATAGTGCGGGACCAATACTTGAGGCCGCAATTCCAGCCGGGTATATGGTGATACATCGCCCGAGGTTGGACCGCGGGGGGGGGGGGTTGCGGTCTGTTTTATGACTGAATTGGCACTCACTAGTGTTCCAGTTGAGGAGACCTTCTCTTTTGAATGTGCTGTTGTGGCAGGTGTAAGCTATCTAATTGCTCTCATCTAACGTCCATCTGGAGAGGGGAAGCAATTCCTTAAGGAAGTAGTGGACTTCGTAATCGACATGGCTTTTGAGTCTCCCAGGCTGATGGTCCTGGGTGATTTTAATCCCTGGATCGACGATGAACTCTCACAATGTGGACAACACTTCCTCCAGTTAATGGATTCACTGGGCCTAACACAGGTGGTTACCACTGCCACACATAAAGGTGGCCACTCTCTTGATTTGGTCTTCCTCCTGGGGATCGAGGCTTCTGACGTGGGGGTGGAACCAGTCGGCTGGTCCAATCACTACACTGTGAGATTCAATTTTGGCACCCAACTTGTAGGCTGACCCCTGTGGAAATGGTCAGGTACCGCCCTTTGCGGAATATTTCTTCCAATGGCCTTGCTGCGGTCCTTGACCTATCAAAATTTCCTGTGCATTGCAGTGATCTAGAGGCATTGGTTGTGACCTATAATAATGCCATCACCTCTGCCCTGGATTCTATTGCTCCAGTTCGTGAGCATCCTCTCTCCCTTCGACCTAGGGCTCCATGGTTTGATAGGGCCTAGAGGGAGTTGCGGCGACTTAGACGCAGGTTAGAACATTGCTGACGGAAATCTGGCCTGGATGCTGACCATCTTAGACTGTTAGAACATTATCAATTCTATCAGTCAGAAATTTCTCATAAGAAGGCAGAGTTCCTGTCCGGGGAAATTTCTGCCGCTCAGAACCGACCAGCTCAGCTGTTCAGAACTGTGGACAGATTGTGCAACCCAACCTGTCTACAGCTCCGTAAAGCATTTTCACAATTACAGTGTGATGAGCTTGCTCGGTTCTTTGCTGATAAGGTGGCTGACATTAGGTCAGAGATCCACTCGACACATTCTATGCGGGTTGCTGTTGGTCAGAAGTCGGTCACCACCCCTTTATTTTCCTGGAGTACCTTCGACCGCCCGGAAATCCTGGATGTTATGCGGATTGTCTAAGGGTTGCACCCTACCTGCTGTAGTTTAGATCCAGGTCCTACCTCCCTAATTTTGGGGTGTGGGGAGTCTATTCTCCTGGTTCTAGCACAGATAGTCTGGTGCTCCCTTGACTCGGGTGAATACTCCTGTTCCTTGAAAGAGGCAGTGGCGACAACCTTGTTGAAGAAAGCTTCTTTGGACCCAGACTGTCTTACCAACTACAGGCCTATCTTGAACCTCCCCTTTGTGGGGAAGTAAGCTGTTGATTAACTAGAATCTGCAGCTTATCCATCAGGTAGGAAAATGGGCAGACTGGGTGGGCCAAGCGGTCCTTATCTGCCATCAAATTCTGTGTTTCTATGTTTCTATGTAAGGTGATCGAGAAAGTAGCGTCGGCCCAGTTGGAGAACCACTTGACAATCCATAGCATCTATGAACCTCTCCAATCAGGTTTTTGAAAGAGGCATAATACCAAGACCGTGCTGGTTCATGTGCTCAATGATCTCCTGATGGTGAGAGACCAGAGAAAACAGTCCATTTTGGTACTATTAGATCTGTCATCAGCATCTGACACCATTGACCATGGGGTTCTATTGGAGCACCTGAGATGTATTTGTGGGCTTTCTGGGACTGTTCTCAGATGGTTCACTTCATACCTCACCAGAAGAACTCAGAGGGTGGTTTCAGGTTTCCTTTCCTCTGATCCCATGTCTCTGTTTTGTGGGGTTCACCAGGGCTCTATACTGTCCCCCATGTTGTTTGTGGGGTGCATGCTTCCCCTCTGAGACATTGTGAGATGGTATGCACTGAGGTTTCATTGTGGTGCCGATGATACCCAGCTATACCTGTCCTTTGCACCTGACCAGGAAGGAGCTATCTCAGTATTTAACAGCTGCCTCAATGAAATCCAGGATTGGATGAGGTCCAGTTGGCTGAAGTTGAACTCTGGGAAGACAGAGGTGTTGGTTTTGGATTCAGATGGCCTGATAGGGGGACCTGCAGCCGGCTTCCCATCTGGATTGTTTTTGGGGATGTCGAGCTACAGGTCACTGAACAGGTGCGAGACCTGGGGGTGATATTAGATGCAGGGCTGACTCTTCGGTCCCAAGTGTCAGCGGTGGTTATTTCATCTTTCTACCATCTAAGAAACATCACCAGAATCAAGCACCTTGTTCTGTCCGGTGATCTGCCAACTTTAATCCATGACTTTGTGACCTCGCGCCTAGACTATTGCAACTCACTTTACTTTGGGCTTCCGGGGGTTGATATCTGCCGCTTGCGGCTGGTGCAGAATTCCACTTCACGGTTGTTGGTGGGTACTCCTAGATCTTCTCACATTACACCGGTGCTGCGGGATCTGCACTGGCTCCCAGTTCAGTGGTGGATCACCTTCAAAGTCGGATTACTGACTTTTAAAGCCCTGCATGATCTGGGCACTGATTACCTGAAAGAACTCCTGATTTCTTACCACCCTGTGAGATTGCTCTGCTCAGCTGAAGAGGGGATGCTAGAGACTCCAAGGGTGACTTTAAAATCTGCTGGGGCCCGTGCTTTTATGTTTGCGGCCCCTTCCCTTTGGAATTCTCTACCCTGTCGGACTAAGGAGTGCTCGACTGTGGGGAGTTTTAAACAGGCTTTGAAATCTTTCCTCTGTGAAAAAGCTTATTGTTGTATTGTTTTCTGACTTGATTTTGCTTGGTTTTATGATGCTGATTTTTGTATTTATATCTTATTGTACTGCACCTTGAAATTTGAAAGGCGCATAATAAATAAAGTATATTATTATTATTATTATTATAATTATTAAGACTAATGCTGGCCTTGAGAAGTTTTGGTTTAAATATAATACCCTGAAACAAACTCCACTTTGGTCACCTTTTTATGCGATACCATTAACAAAGCCTGCTGTTAGGATGATCACAATAATGTTCCAAAATGAGGGAGTTAGTGTTAGTGACATTTATCACTGGCTTCAGAACAGATGTGTTATCCTATCTCCCCCCAAAGCAATCATTGATACAGAGGGAATCTGGACAGGAGAATGGCAATTTAAAGTCAAGCTATTCCAGGTTAATTCAGAAATAATACACTTGCCAAACTGTTTTTTTCTTGGAAAGGATATAGGGGTATGTTTCTACCGGGGTCAGCCACGTGCCACTATAAATGTAGGGCCAGAATACATTTGAGCAGCACCTGTGACCTATTGAAATGTTCTCTAGGTGGAGGTTATGGGCATCCTAGTTTTACTTGTGAAAAAATTTTCCAGTGTAATCTTTGCGATGAGAAGGGCCATGCTTACCATCAGTGTCCATGGGCAAAAAGGAATTGGGAACATGGATGGGATCAGGATGATTTGGTGCAATCAGCTCAAGAGAAACAAGAAGAGGCAGACAAGAGGCCTAAGGCTTCACCTACTACTATAGAGAGTCGGCCTGAGAATCCTCAGTTTCAGATGGTACCAGAAATACAAAGAATAGAAATTCCTCAACATCCCCCTAACCAATCAGAAAACCTAGACATATCAACATCTGATATACAAAATATTACTATGCCACCCCCCCACATGGCAGGAACTGCAGCTTCTCAGTTTTGAAGGGTAACTAGAGCAGCAGCAAAAAAAAAGCCACCAGAATTTGTTTTGCCCTTAGGGAATAATTTTACACCTCTGCAGGAAGATGCGAATCTAGAGTCAGGTTCAGCACAATCAGAGTTAATCTCTGATACAGAGACAGAAGATGAAGATTCTAGACCACCAAGTACAGTTAAAAAAAAAACAGAAGGGGAAAAAAGGGAGTAAGAACAGGAAACATATGGACCCTCATGGAGAGCCGGAGTAAGGGGAAGGTACACTTTGGAATTCATGGTCACTTTTAATGTAGCTTCTTATAACGTATGTAGCTTAAAAAACTACAAAAAGCAACTCATGATATTGCATTTTTTAAGCTCTTTACAGGTGGACATGATTTTTCTGCAAGAAACTAGGCTAAAATCCATTTTTGAAGTAGAGCAGGTTAAAAGAAGCTGGGTTTGGGGTCCTTCATATTGGGCCTTTGGAGAGGATGCAGCGGATGGGATAGATATTCTTTTTAAAAATACCCATTTATCAGTGTCTCGGGTAATAGATATCTTACTGGGTAAGGCACTAATCTTGGACTGTGCTTATAGAGATTATGCACTCTGAAGAAATGGGGGTTACTAGTGAGGTACCGCAGGGTTCAGCATTAGGACCGGTCCTCTTCAATGTCTTTATAAGTGACATTGCAGAGGGACTAGAAGGAAAAGTATGTCTCTTTGCAGATGACACAAAGATCTGCAACAGAGTTGATGCACAAGGTGGGGTGGAAAGGATGAGAAGGGACTTGGCAAGGTTAGAGGAATGGTCAAATGTATGGCAGCTTAGATTCAATGCTAAGAAGTGCAAGGTAATGCACCTGGAAACAAAAACCCAGGGAAGAGGTACACAATGGGGGTGAGATACTAACAACAACAAAAATGGAAAGGGACCTGGGGGTAGTCATAGCAGATGACCTAAAGGTGGGCAAGCAATGTGAGAGGGCAGCAAGGACGGCTGGGGGGATACTGGGATGCATAGGGAGAGGCATCACCAGTAGAAAACAGGAAGTTATTATCCCTCTGTACAGACAATTGGTGAGACCCCATCTGGAGTACTGCGTGCAGTTCTGGAGACCCAATCTCCACAAAGACATAGACAGGATGGAAGCTATCCAGAGGAGGGCAACTAAAATGGTGCAGGGTCTGCACCAGAAGACATATGAAGAGAGACTTAAGGAGCTAAATATGTATAGTCTTGAGGAAAGGAGGGAGAAAGGGGACATGATAGAAACTTTCAAGTACCTCAAGGGAATCAACAAAGTCCAAGAGGGTAGCATCTTTCAAAAAAAGAGGTGTGCTAGAACAAGGCGGCACAATTTGAAGATAGAAGGGGGTGGCTCAGAGGTAACTTAAGGAAGTATTTTTTCACAGAGAGGGTTGTGGATGCTTGGAACGGCCTTCCAGAGGAGGTTGTGGAGTCAAAAACAGTGGTGGAATTCAAGCATGCATGGGACAGTCATAAGGCAATTCTAGGGGGTTGGGGTAGGAAGAAGTAGGCTGCTGGTTAACTAGGATCTGCAGCTTATCCATTAGGTAGGGAAATGGGCAGACTGGGTGGGCCAAGCAGTCCTTATCTGCCATCAAAATCTTTGTTTCTATCTATGTTTCTATGCTTTTCGGCTAATCAATATTTATGCACCTCAAACAAAAACATCTAGGATTGAACTGTTCAATTTGATAAAACCTTTTTTATGTACTAGAACACATTTGATTTGTGGGGGGGGGGATTTCAACTGTAGTGTGGACTCTAGAATTGTAGGCGAGATAAATAAAAAAGTGTATTGTGAGTTGCAGGCCCTGAAAGGTATAGTACGAGATGAAGCATTAATTGATGCATATAGAAGTTTAAAAACTGATATTGGGGCAATGTATCATAGATGTCATTATGCAACGAGAATAGACTATTTTTTTTGTCTCTAAATACTGTTCTCCTTTTAAAATTAGAATTCAGCCAATAGAATTTTCTGATCACCATATATTACTTGGCACCTATAGTATGGCCTCAGCCCCCCTCCCAAATTTTTATCTCAACCAAAGAGATGGAGGTTGAATTTGTCAGTATTGGATATTGCAGAAATAAAATTAGAAGTAAAAAAATTGCTTGGAGCCTGAGTTTCGTTCCAATGTCTATATGATAATATTTGGGAGTGGTGGTTAGATACCAAGAATGACTTAAAACAGTATTTTATATCTGCTCCCACAGTGCCAACCTCCAAGCGTAGTATTGTGAACAGGAACAGAAACAGGGTAACCCTCCTGTCTATTTTGTGTGTTCAGATCAACCTTTGGTCTCAAGTTCTGGAGGGATTCAAACTGTGAACCTCTTGCTAGTGTACTCAAGTGTATAGGCTCAGATAATTCTGCTCTTCAGGGAAATGACAGATATCTTTTTCCTACGGATGCCTAATCAGGTGTACAAAATGAACCCTTAAAACTCTATGAAAGACCTCAGATAAACTCTTACCTTTTTCCAGTTTGGTAAACCATTAAGCTATGTGCAGTGTCAACTTTAATGATATATGCTTCACTTGTCAAATAAAGAATTTTGAAGGCACACCAAGTAGTCTCTTAAAATAGAGGTTTACTTTAAAATAGATAAAAAAATATGTAAAATGTAAATACAGAACAATACATCACAAAACATACATCACTTAAAAGAACAAAGTTTAAAGTGCAAACTCCTACCAACCATACTTATACTTGTCTATCTAATGTATTCTTATCTTCTTACACTGCTGGTAGATGTTGTAGCTTCAGAGTCCAAACATGAATATCTCTAAATGTCAGCCACAGCATAATTAAAAAAACTGTCTTGAACCTGCCCTCTCCATGATGTCACCCAGCTCCTCCTCTGTTTATTACAAAATCATACAACCAGGATGCCTTATCATTCAGAAGATAAATTAATTAAGGTGATATCAGCAAAAACTTGTTTCCCCATATGACCCTTTTGATCTAGTGTGTCCTCCTGCCCTTCACAGACATCAAAGGAGATTTATGACTTACTCTGCTAGGTCTCACTGAGGTGCAATATGCTTTTTAACACCAGGTGAAATTACTGTGTTTCCTCTGAACATCATACAAGTTTATGATCTATCCTGGCAGCTGGCAAGCTACAATTAGTCACATAAACAGGAGAGCCTTAGTTTATGTCTCTTCTAGTCTTTAATTATCTCCTGGCTTTCAGGTTAACATCTTGCAGCTGAAACCTGGGGGGGGGGGGTCATCCCAGGAACACAAGATTTCTCATGACAGACAATCACACTACATTTTATTTTACAAAAAATCATAGAGTAATCAGAACCAGCTGTCCAAGTGTCACAATCCTCCCCACCTAGACTGAAACTGGGGACTCTATCCCCTGCATGGGATGCACTTCTCAAATCAGTTCACTCCTCATAGACACGAGACAACCCAACTGAGTTCTGTTTTTTCGCTCCAGCCCTATGTAAGATTGCCATGTCATACCCTTGCAAAGCAAGACTCCTTCTTAACAATCTACCATTGTTTTTATCCATTTGTGTCAGCCAAACCAGGGGGTTGTAGTCAGTCTGCACCACAAAATGCTGCCCATATAAGTATGGCTCTAACTTCTTTAGGGCCCACACTATGGCAAGACACTCCTTTTCCACAGTAGAGTATGCCTGCTCCCTGGGAAGTAACATTTTACTCAGATATGCTACCGGGAAATCTTTCCCTTGGCTGGATATCTGACTCAGTACTGGTCCAAAACCCATGTCTGAGGCATCAGTCTGAACAATAAAGGGTTTGCTATAGTCAGGACTTGTCAAAACAGGAGCACTGCACAGTGCCTCCTTCAGTCTGGTAAAGGCTTTGTCACAGGCTGGGTCCCAGGTAATTTTCTTTGGCATCCTTTCTTTATCAGGTCAGATAGGGGAGTAGCCTGGGTGCTGTAATGGGGTACAAATTTCCTATAGTACCCTGCTATCCCTAGAAAACTCCTGACCTGCTTCTGCATTTCTGGTTTGGGCCATGCCTGTGTCCCTGTCTCCACATGGTGAGTCACTACAGGGGTTTGTCCAGGCTTGGCGCTAAGCAGTGGGGCAAAGTCTGCTAAAAGCTCCCTTACTTCCTGGATCTTGTCTGGGGCCAGCTGGGAGACAATTTATGTGCCTCCACAGAGGACTCCCACTTACTTTCTTCCAGCAAGTCCAGAAGGGGGTCTCCTTCATCTGTTCCCTTCCCAGGACTACAAACTGCAAACACCATGTCAGGCCTATTAGCATATGGCTTCATCAGTTTGACATGGTACATCCTTTCTGTCTGTCTTCTGTCAGGTAACTTTATACAGTAATATAGTTCACGTCATTTACCTTCCTAACCAATTTGTACGGTCCTGCCCACTCAGCCTGCAGCTTGTCTTTCTGAACTGGAATAAGGACCATGACTTCCTGACCCACCATGTATGAGCGAGCCCTGGCTCTGCGGTCATACCACACTTTTTGTTTCTGTTGGGCAGCTGCCAGGTTGCTCTGGGCTGTCCCCATAAACTCCTTCAGCCTTTCCCTAAACCTAAGGACGTAATCCACCATGAGAGTTCCCTGGGTGGCATACTTGCCTTCCCAGTCCTCCCAGATCAAGTCTAGGGGCCCATGTACCCGGCGTTCATATAAGAGTTCAAAGGGGGAAAATCCTGTCGACTCTTGGGGCACCTCCCTGTATGCAAACAACAGGTGGGGAAGGTATTTCTTACAGTCCCTCCCATGCTGTTCAGCCAAACGCCCGGAGCATAGACTTCAGGGTACCATTAAATCTTTCCACAAGCCTATTGGCTTGTGGGTGATACGGTGTCGTGCATCTCTGCACCACCCCACACTTCTCTCATAAACATTTCATCAGGTCCGATGTGAAGGAACCCCCTTGATCAGTGATTACCTCCTGCAGAAACCCAACATGGGAGAAAATCCCAAGTAAGGCATCTGCCACTTTGTCTGTCCTCAGTGAGGATAGGGCAACTGCCTCTGGGTAGTGGGTGGCATAATCCACCACAGTCAGGATGAATCTTTTCCCTGAGGAGCTGGGGGTATTTAAAGGCCCCACAATATCCATTTCCACCCTCTGGAATGGCTCCTCCACTATGGGCAATGGAATCAGGGCAGCTTGGGTTTTCTTGCCCACCTTCCCTATTTCTTGGCACTGGTGACAAGACCTGTAATACTCCTTCACCTGCTGGGTGAAGTTAGGCTAAAAGAAATTCTGGGCCAACTGCTGCCCAGTGCGTGCAATTCCCAGATGACCAGACAAGAGAATATCATGTGCAATCTTGAGCAACTGCTCACGATACCCCTGGGGAATGACAAGCTGCCTGCCTATCACCCCTCCCTCTGTCTGCACAGCCTGAGAAAACATCAGTCCATTTTCTCAATAAACCTTATGTCTGCCGTCACCTCCCTGTGCCCCTTCAGAGTCTGCCCAAGCCCTCAGCTTTTCTAGACTAGGGTCACTTCTCTGAACTGCTGTAAACTTCCCACACATTCCCAAGGCATGGGACAGGTCCCCTTCTGTCTCTAAACTAGGGTCCCTATAACTAGCATCCGTGCAGTCAGGGTCACAGTCATACATAACCCTCTGACAATGGGTCACCCATCCCTCTTCAGAGTAACCCTCTGTAGCTGTGTGGTTAACTGCTACTTGAGAAATTTCTACCCCCTTTTCATTAGTCTCCATATCAGGAGACATAGGCTGGGGAACCATCCTCCCAGTGGTTTCCACAATGGCTTCTATGGAGTCCAGGGAACTACAATTTTCCCTTGCCGCTTAGCTACGGGTATCTGCACACACCATCCCCTGTTTGAGATTGTTGCCAAGGATGACATCCACTGCTAACATTTTGGCTACAGCCACCTGTTGCACAGTTCCCCCTGTTTCACCCCAGTCTAGGAGAACACTAGTGAAGGGCAATGTTTTCTCCCCACCAGTAAAGTCCTGTACAGTGATGTATTTATTGGGAATAAGTTGACCAGGCTCTACTAGATGCCCTCTTACCAATGTCAGGGATGCCCCTGTGTCCCTTAACCCTTGCGTCTGTACACCATTCACCATGATGGGGTGCATGTGTTCCCTCATGTTCACAGGCATGCTTCCAAGGACACACAAACAACCCACTTCTTTCTTAGCTCCATGTTGCATATTGCTTGCCCTTGTGGGACACTGTCTGGCAATATGCCCAGTTTCTTTACACAACCAACATTCACTTCTTTTCTCAGAGAAATCTTTTCTCTGAAACCTGGCGCTAACTGGTTTTGGTGGAGGCAGTGAGGGTTTTAGCTGCCCTGAAGCCACGCTTTTCCCTTTCTGCACTGCCACACCTACCACATTCACTCTCAGAGCAGGTGTGCTCTTGGCATAGCGGTCTGAAAGTTCAGCAGCGTCTTGCACTGTTTTGGGATCTCGGTCCTCCAGACAGGTTTTCAGCTCTGCTGGGCATGCCCAGAAAAACTGTTCTAACAAAATCACATTTTAAATCTTATCAACAGAGTTTACTTCCATTCCTTCCCACCAACGTTTTAAAAACTGATGTTGTTTTGTGGCTAGCTCCTCATAGCTCATGTCAGGGCTTCTCCTGAGCTTACGGAATTTAGCTCTGTATGATTCAGCAGTTAATTAAATTTTTTTTAACAGTGCAGTTTTAAGTTTGCTGTAATCATCATTGTCCTCAGTGTCCATTTGACCCAAGCATCCCAAGCTTTCCCAGTAAGTAGTGGGGATAGCTGAAAGTTCCAGGACTCCCTAGGAATTTTTGCCAGAATACAAACTTTTTCAAAAGAATTTAAAAAGGCATCCATATCCTCCCCCTCTTTACATTCGGCTATAAATTTGGAATTCAATTTGTAACCCAGTCCTGTAGTCCCAGTTAAACCCAAGCCACTTACCTGATTTGGTGCAGGTGGTTGGAGTCGTAGCTTCTCCAGTTCATGTCACCTCTGGCACTCACACTCCTCACGGTCTGCCTCTCACTGTTCACCGTCTGCCTCTCGCCATTCTTGTTCCCTCTTCTCCTCTGCAGCTCACTGTTCTCGCTTCTTTTCTGTCTGGAACTACAACTCCATTCTGCACAACTCAATATGCAGCCTGAGTACTTCTGGATCCAGAATGCTGGTAACCTTCCCCTGCTGCAGTGGCCCTTTGCTGGCACTGGCCCCACTGCCCTCCTCATTGGATCTGGACACTGCACTAGCTGCTAGCCCTTCCACACTCAAGGTTTGGTCCTTTACAGTCACTGTGTGTGACTCGATGCTGTGGGTATCTGCTACCATCAGGGCATCCATGAGGTTCTGTATGGTGGCTTTTGCCTCATACTGGACTCCTCTGTCCCTGCACAACTGCTTTAAGTAGCCTACAGTGTGCCTGCTGCGGTTGGAAGCCATCTTCTTCCCTAACTATGGCTACTCTAACAAGCACTTTAAAAAAAAAATAAAACAGGTAGGAACTTGACTGTAAGCCAAGTGATATAGTTCATCTCCTTTTAAAAAAAATCCACTGCCCTTTTATGCAAGTGAGCCGACAGTCTTAAGCTGACACACTGGACAATAAAGCTTGTAACACCAAATGTATGCACACTGCTGCCAACCAATCTGTCACAACCCCAGGACAAAATGGGAGGGACACAAAAGACAAGCTGTGAGGCAGAGACCATCAAGGGAAGAACAGACAGCAGTAGGACAAGCAGCAAGAGAATGAAAAGGGGGAACAAGACAAACAGTTGTGGGATAAGCGGCACAAAGGAAAGAAGGGAGCAGGGAGAAGGATTGGGAACCCTAACACTACTTTTCCCTACTTTTGTTGGTTTAATCTGAACCCTAACTGATGAATTAACAAAGTTTTTTGCAAAGAATATATTATATATATGTACACACTAAAATATATGTAAGTTATAACAATAAATAAATTCAGAGAACATAATGTTTACCCAGGAATAGCAATCACCCTTCTTCGGCCTCTTAAATTAGAGGGATATTATATCCATGCAGATTGATTCTGAATATTAATTATTGTGAAGACGGTGGATGGTATTATTTTGTTGGCCTTAGAAAACATAGGGTAGCCACTGTGAAACTAATTGCCCTTTTGTAAGTAGTTTGGGTCTGTTTACCTACTGTATATCCTATCTCATAAATAATGTTGTACTCTCCCATACCTTCGTAAGCCCCCCAAAATGGGCTTACCTTTATGGGAGCTCTTGCTCTGTGTCTCCCCTCTGTTTCTGGGGTCAGTTAGTGGCTCTGGAGGGATTTGGACCCATTTTGTCCATGGGTGGCTCTTTGTGGATCCTGCTGCCCTGTAGTGGTGTCCTGCCTCTTGGCAAGTTGGCCGCACTACTGGGCATGCATGGCTGCTGGTCAAGAAAAATTCAACAGAGGAGCTGCTCCAGTCCTGGGTTTGGTCTTTGCTGGGGTTTACCAGGCTCAGAACCATCCATGGAAAAGGGAAAAAATAAAAAAAATTAAAATTGCAAATAGTTTTTGGTGGTCTGTGGCTACTGGGCATGCGTAGCCACCTGCGGGGGATAATTTAAATGAGCGGCTACTCCTTTTCTCTAGTGTGGTTTTGGTGCCAGCTGGGGCCGACTGGGGGGCACTTTGTGAATAGTTTGATTGGGACTATGAGTCACAGAAGTCTTGAAAGGGACAGTGTTTTTGGTGCCTAGATGGTTGGTCCTGATTTGCCCTCAGGACAATTTGGCACCAGTGATAGCAGGGGATATAAGGGAGAGTGCAAAAGATTCAGAGAGATTTGGAGAGGGGGACAGAGAGAGAGAAGGAGGAGGAGGAGGTCTGAGTGAGGTGTTCACCCATTCAGCCATGCTGCCAGTTTGTTTTTTTGGGGGGCCACACAGTTTATTCAATGAAAATGATCCGGCATTGACTGTTTGTTCAGGACCCCTGTGTTAAGGGCCAGCCTGCAGCTTCAGTCCATTAAAAGGGACAAAGGGAAAAAGTTGCTGACAGCAAGGGAGCATGTCTGGGCTGCCAGCCATGGAGCACATCTGAAGGAAACAAAGACATGAGGTGAGGGGGCTGTAGTGGTGGGCTAGGGGTCCTGGGCAAGCCCCTAGTCCTAGTCTGCCCTTCTTTCTAGGACTTTCTATTTCTGCGCTCTGTGGCCTAAAGAAGCCAGTGCTGAGGGTGGATGTGGGACTGGGGCAACTGCCCCTCAAAGGTTTGGACTCAGGGGACATGGAGGGAGGAGCTTATGAAGAGGGTGGACTTTGCAGAGTTGGCCATCTCCTAGAGGTCTGTGCTTCTTACTTGGAGCTGAGTGAGAAACTAGAGGAAAGGAAAATCGTGTTGCTGCTTGCTGTTTGAGGGCCTGTTTGGCCACAAGTTTGTGGCCTGCCATTGGAGGGCCTGTTCAGCCGCAAGTTAGCTGCCTGCATTTGAACTGTAGCTGCCTAGGCTATGGGTGGCCACTTGAACTAACTTGCTCATGTTTGTGACCTTCATGGTCCAGAGCACCACTAACTTCAATGTGACATTTCTGGTCCAGAGTGACTACTGAGCTTATGAGGTGACCACATGGACCAAAGCAACCAATTTCTGTTTTACTGCTCCATGGAGTGACTTTTGTTTTTATCATCTGTTCATTAAATGGGGTCTCCTGTTTTCTGCAGTTTTGGTGTTTGCCTTGTTTGTTGGAGGAAATGTTTTGCTGTTAAAAGAAGTTTGACTCCACAGCCAGTTCCAGTGTGTGTTCCAGGGTGTGATTCCAGAGAACCACCGCACCATCGAGGAGGATGACGAGAGGCCTACCTGGTGAAAACAGCCTACAAAGGCCTGTGGGTGAAGCTGGCAAGGCCAGGCAGGTGAAAAGTCAGCATTCTTCATCCCCTCCAGTGTTCCAGTGTGTCATCCAGAATGTCCGAGTACACCACCCATTGGAGCTAATCCATCACCTGCAACACTTGAGGAAATCCAAGTAATGTTTTTCTGTTATTACTATAGTTCTGAACTGTGTTTTCATGGCTGTATAGTGCCCCTTCCATAAGATACCATCAGGATATCCCTAGGAAGGGGATTTACACCTATTAGAAAAAATGAACTTTCTGGTAAAAAAAAAAGGTTAATAAATGTTTGCCTCTCAATTATGATACATTTTCTTTTTCTTCAAAACATCTTTTAGGTAATCGGCACATCTTACAGTAAGCTTATGATCAGTTCCTAATAACAGAGATTTTAATTGTTGATTTGGGTGTCAAATTTTTATAAGCAGTAACCCAACCATTATTTCCTAGCATTATCATAGTAAGGTAAACAAGATTTATATGGAGGGCCTCCAATGAACAGCATAATCTACAGCTGCATAATATATTTCATAATCATTTGATTTCTCAGTATGACTTTCTGATACTAAGTTGGATTCAAAATATGTATATCTATATCTTGCAAAAACTTTTCTTAATGTAGGATCTTCTAGGCTAATGAGATAGTTCAAGTTCATGAATTTGTTTATTTACAGCCAGATATGGGCTTGCTTTATGTACTCTATAGTGTTCATCTAGATCCTTCAACCTATTCCCTAATAATTTTGTGTATGATTTATGAATCAATACTCCATCTCTACGAGATTCCATAGAGATGACAATCCTGTTATATTTAATATTTCAAAAAGATTTGAGACACAACCATCCTTTATGCCCAGTTACATTTTTTTTTCTTTATAAGCAATGAATGGCTAATGTGTCTTTTGCATTTGTAAGAATCCATAATCAGTACCCCATTAATCTTGTTTTAGTCAAGGAAGACATAGTATGTTGGTCTGATTCAGCTCTTACTGCATAGGCTGGGATCCCCAAAGGGATTCCTAGTATTTTCTTCCAGAACTTTGACCTTTTAGGCTCTAACAGTTCAGCAGTGGACTTTGTCCATGTTTCTAATGCATACAATGCTTTGGTGGATCATCTGGTAAAAACTGTTTTTATAGCAGGTAGTATCAAATTATCCCATAACAACTGTCAAATATGGATAATCCCATTAATGACTGATTTATCTTTTAGAGGTGTTTTCAATAATATTACCATAAAACTTTGGAATCAAAAGTGAATTGCAAGTATGCAGATGCCCTCTCTCTTTCCAATGAGGACTTTCCAGTTTTCCAGAGATGTCCAGAAGGCTGAGTTGCACCAAAGACTAACACATTGCTTTTAGCAATATTGACTTATTATCACTGCAGAAGTCCAACAGGGCATTTAAAGTCTTTTGCAGGCTGGACAAAGATAAAGACAAAAATAAAATATCAGTAGAGATGTTGAAAAGTTTTAATTCACCAGTGAATTTCTGACAAAGCTGTGAAATTCGCCTTTGTGAATAACTACACAAATGGCCCTTGTTGCCACTTGACATTGAGTTTTCCTTAGGAACCTGCACTTTTCAGGTGAAGTCAGAAAGTTAAGGTGAAGTTAAGGTGAAGTTGCAACTTTACCTGCGAATGTGCATAAATTCCACTGTAAAAGTGTCACTTCGCCTGCCAGAAACTTTGTGAAGTTGGTACTTCACACTTTGTGAATTTGGTAAACTTTGAGAGTTACTTTGTACAGCAACATTTGCCAACTTTGCACATCTGTAAGGTATAAGGCAATGCTGGGCTATAAGTCTTGGGGCATCACAGCCCAAACATTCCATGTTTTAGTGTAAATTGTTGAAGTATAAGTTAAACGATAATGGTGCCATGAAACAACCTTGTTTAATTCCACAATTTGATTGAAAACTGTTTATTATAGAGCCATGTTTTGTATCTAATTTTTGTCCTCATATTTGTGTATTGATTTTATAAGACTTCAAATGAATGGTGATCAGTTCCTATGTTTTAAAGTTTTTGTCACAGTATTGATCTACATACTGGATCAAAAGTAGCTGTAAGATCAATGAAAGCCACATAGATCTTTTACTTTCTTAAATTAATGTATTTATTAATGCTGTGATTCAGTACAAAACAATGGTCAACTGTTGAATATCCTGCTCTAAATCTTACCTGCAGCTCTGATAGGATACCATTGTTTTGCACCCAGGTTTCCCCCAGGTTTCCAGTTTCTCTAGAATGAGTTTTGAAAAAAAAGTTCTGCACTATTATCTATTAAACTGATCGGTCTGTAGTAGGAAGGATCATCCATAGGGCCACTTTTATGAATGGGCATCATGATGTTACCATACCAATATTTCAAGATCTAAGAATTCACGATGCAGGCATTAAAAAAGCCTATAAGTATGACAGTGGCACTGGGTCAGAACATAGCTGACCATAACAGTGCAGTCATGAACCAAGCTACAAAAATGCCACCCGTTTTTTGTTTCAGAACCCTGATGTCCACTGCCACCCAGCCAAACTGCTCCATACCTCAGCCCTCCATGCCACAGGAGCATCTTGACCAGTGACCTGAATCCTTTCACCCATCTCCTCTGCTGGAACCACAGACAGAGACCAGAAGAGCACTTACAGCATAGTGCTGCACATCCCCTATCGCTGTCTGTGGTAGTGCTACAGGGACTAGCAATCTCTTGAATGGTGTTATTCCTGTACTGCTAATCTAACTGGGTACCATGATGGCCCATTTTTATGTAAAACTTGTATATACTTCTGTAGGTATCCCATTGTTGCACAGGGCATTTTCAAGTTTACATGATTCAATTGGATGAGCAATATCCTCAACAAGAATTGACAGTTGTATACACGTTTCATAAGTTTTGACATGCATATCATTCAAATGGGTGGGTTCTTGTCCCACACTGGGATTGAACTTGCACCTAAAAATGCTGGCATCCAAGTGCAGTATTAAGGGGGTGCTGTACTGCCAGGGGGTGCCGTCCTTCGGATGAGACATTAAACCGAGGTCCATTCTACCCATCCTGGTGGTGTCCAGGTGGAAGTTAAAGAACCCAGAGCACTCTTCACAAAGAGTAGGGGACATTCCTGGTGTCCTGGCCAACATTCCCCTTCCCATACACCAGTTCATGCAATTATCCAGGCTGTGTATGGGTGTTGATGTGCGATATGGCTGCCTCTACACATTCAGTCACTTCACTACCAGTCTGGTATTGCTTGTAAAGCACTTTGGGATACACTGTTTATGAAAAGTGCTGTATAAATGCTGATTCTTCTTCTTCTTCTTCTTCTTCTTCTTCTTCTTCTTCTTCTTCTTCTTCTAATGTTCATTTCTTTCCTTAAAAATACTTAAACGTAATGTGCTATTCATTGTTCTGAATGGATATATGATTGTAGTCCTTGGGTGTAGTTGTCTGTCACTTTGGCAACTAGGTTCTAAAATGTAATGCTATCATTGGAAAAAAATGGTCTTTATCATAAATTGGCAATTCATTTCTCTATCATTCTCTTTTTGCTCCTTTAAGAAATTATTATAGTTGTAACTGGCTTTGTTCAAGCACTGTACATTTTGACTAATTGGGTCTTTTTGATCTTGCCTTACCAATATGTTTAATTTTCTTTTTTTCTCTTGTACATTGCTAAGCCATGATCCAGGGTATTATTTTTCTCGTATTCTTTCTACAAAAGCTGACAAAGTATTGTGAAAGTTGAAGAGAGGATGGAATATTGATTCACAGGGTTATTGTGTGCTAAACATGCCATGATTAAACTATTTTTAAAATCCTCCGGTTTTATGGAGATGCAGTTCTGTAACAATATATCCCATTTTAGTCTTTTTTGTTGTTGTTGTTTACAATATAACAAACCTCATATCAAGACTATTTGATGCATTATTATTCAGGGCATTATCTCCCAGTTTCCCACTTAATGCTATAGGAAAGTGGTCAGATTCTACTTGTAAAATCTCAAGGTCTAAATCTAGGCCTATGTTACATATGGGGGAATAGCATAGTATAAAACAGATGCTGAGTTGTGAGGGAAGAATGTGGGGGCACCAAGCCTGTTACCTGAGTTGTCAGAGAAGAATGTGAAGGCACCAAGTCTATTAGCAGGGAATCCCCTATTTAAAATTATAAGCCCACACCATTAAATAGGAGTAATGGGAAGCTCAATTATTTCTGTCTGAGAATGCTCTCGTTAATGTAACATAAGGAACAGCACAAATTGTAGCTTAGGTCATCCAAATTATTATATTGTCCTAGACGGGAATTAAAATCTCCTAAAATTAGCATATCATATGGGGGGGACACTAAGGATATTTTCAAAAGTGACACTTTTTCCATAACAAGTCACCATATTATTTAATATTTTATAGGGAAACATATACATTTAATATAGTAATATATTCTCCAGCAAATATCAATTGAATTTTTATAATATTATCATCTATAGTTGTGTTACATGCAGATTTAATGTTTTCACACATTTTGATCAGGGCTATTAAATATTCCAACTATCTGTCCATAGTTTCTTTTTTTTATGTTGATTGCGTCCAAGCGCAAGAAACATATTGCGGCAGTTTTTGCAAGAAGCAGGTTGTGGAGGTGTGGCACTGTTGTGGCCAATGCCCCCACAGCCTTTAAAGGCTTGGCCCACTGTCCCCAGTGGTGTGGCACACTGCTGCTGACACTAGTTCAGCCAGCATTGCACCACCTTGAAATGTTTCAGCTGATGCAATCAGGGGCCGCCTCGTCATTGCAGTGTCAACCGCTGCCATAAGGAAGCGACCTTTCATTGCAGGGCTGTCCCTTGAATTCCCCATCTAGCTTGCCAACGGGGAGCCCAGTTCTCATCGGCATGACCCCCCATTTCTTTCTGTGCCGAGGGGGGTGCCCAATCCCCTCAGCATAATGTTCCCCCCAAAAAAGTTTCATTTGCAATGGAGGAAGCTCACTTCCTGTTGGCATTATGCCCCGACCAAAGTATTTGCTGATGGGAGAGTTCACCCCCATCGGCATAATTCCCCCCAAAGGTTTATTTGTTGATGAGGGAGCCCACTTCCTGTCTGCATAATCCCCCCAAATACCCAGTAGACTTGTGCCGAGGGGTTGCCCAATCCCCCCTCTGTTCTTGCACCCCCTTTTGTGCCAGTGGGGGTGCCCAATCCCCCATTGGCTACAGAGGCCCCCCCAAAATACTGTGTTGGCATGCTGGGAGCCCACCCTAGTGTGTCAAATGGTTCTGAAAGAAACAAACTATCCTGCAATGGTTTTTTTGTACCGTGTAAAAAAAAAAAGTCCCTCTCCGTCTCCCTGCCCCCTTCCACAACCCGCATCCACCCACTGCACACCCTGCCTCCCCACACCCCCTCACCCCATACTTACCTCTGGAGTCTGGCGCAACAATCTTCAGTGGATCGGGAACACGTCTGCACTCTTCAAAGCCGACCGCAAACTGAGGAAATGCCGGTAAGCTGTATAATGGAATAAATAGGGTTTTTGAACTTTGATGCATATCTCAGTTATTTTTTGAAATTTTGGCACCAAATTTTCAACATGGGGCTTTTGGGACCCCTCCTCATGAGTTCTGCCACTGGCATGGCGTTAATTAGCCCAGAAAGGTGATTTCATGATCACTGTGTGGAATCACCTTTTGGGACTAATTAATGAAATGACAGTGCCAATGTTCATGAAGTGGGCTATCAAAAAGCCTGTGTTTCAAATTTGGTGAAAAAATCCAAGAAATTACTGTTTTATGAGTGTGCATTGTGCAGTTGCTACGCACACTCATAACTTCATGAATTTGCAATATTTTCAAGCCATATTTTCAATATTGGCATTTTTCTACACTTCCTTGTGAATAGTACAGCTGTCATTTTTCACATCCTGGCCGAAATTTGTTTTCGCACTTCCGGCACAGAATAGCGCGGTCGCTGTGGGAAATCAGTGTTTGGGACAGATTACAAAAATGACAGTGACACTTTTCATGAGCAGAGGTCCAAAAACATCTATGCTGAAAATTTGCTGCTGATACTCCATGAAATAACTGTGTTATGAGCATGCATTGCGCAGTTTTACGCACGCTAGTAAGTTCATGAATTTATAATATTTTCACTCCAGATTTTCAACATTGCCATTGTTCTGCACCTCCTTATAACTAGTTTAGCTGTCATTTTTCTGATCCTGGCCAAAATGTGTTTTCGCACTTCCGGCATGAATAGCGCGGTCGCTGTGGGAAAGGCATGTTCGGGACACATTATGAAAATGACAGTGACACTGTTCATTAGCAGAAGTCCTAAAATGCCTATGTTGAAAATTTGGTGACAAAGTCCATAAAATGAGTGTGCCATGAGCGTGTGTTGCACAGTTTCCACGCGTGCTTGTACCTAACTTTGCAATATCTTCACTCCGGATTTTCAACATTGCCATTTTTCCACACCTCCTTATGAACAGTGCAGCTGTCATTTTTCACATCCTGGCTGAAATATGTTTTCACTCTTGCGACTCACAACAGCGCAGTTGCTGTGGGAAATCAGTGTTCGGGACACATTAAGAAAATCACACTGACACTGTTCACGAGCAGAGGTCCTAAAATGCCTAGGTTGAAAATGTTGTGATGAAACTCCATAACATGACTGTGTTACGAGCGTGCATTGTGCAGTTTCCATGCACCCTTGTAACATCGCAAATTAGTAATATTTTCAAGCCACATTTTGAACACTGGAATTTTTCAACACCTCCTTATGAATAGTACAGTTGTCATTTTTCACATACTGGCTGAAATGTGTTTTTGCGCTTTCAGCACTGAATACCACAGTCATTGTTAGAAATCAGTGTTTGGGACAGATTAGGATCAAGCCAGTGAGAGAGGAGGGGGCGTGACCGAGCTCAACTGAGCTCTGTCAGGACTGCTGTGGATTTCTTTGTGGGCAGGAAAAGGTGCCAATGCAGGCAGGAGCCCAGTACAAAAGGGCAGCCTGCAGCGCCAGGAGACACAGAATGAGTGAGTGAGGGAAGGGGAGTGAGTGAGCCCAACGGAGCTCTGTTGGGGTTGGGACTGCTGCGGATTTCTTTGTGGGCAGAAAAAGGCAGCAATGCATGCAGGGGCCCAGTACAAAAGGGCAGCCTGCAGCGGTGGAAGAAACGGAACGAGCAAGTGACAAAGGAGGAGTTAGTGAGGTCAACAGAGCTCTGTCGGGACTGCTGCAGATTTGTTTGTGGGCAGAAAAAGGTGCCAACAGAGGCAGGAGCCCAGTACAAAAGGGCAGCCTGCAACACCAGGAGAAACAGAATGAACGCGTAAGACAGGGGGAGTGAGCGACCAAAACGGAGCTCTCTCAGGACAGTGATGGATTTAGTTGTGGGCAGAAAAAGATGCCAATGCAGGCAGGAGCCCAGTACAAAAGAGCAGCCTGCAGTGCTGGAAGAAACACAACGAGTGAGTGGGGGGGGAGTGAGCGAGCTCAATGGAGCTCTATCATCAAGGCCACTGTTTTTCGGTGCTTGGAAAAAGCAAATTCCGTTTTGACCATCCTGGATTCCAGGATTTTACCGGTGTTTGGGAATCCAGTTTCCGGGATTTTTCCGGTAATACAAAACTTTATATTATTCACTCATTTTAAGTAATAAATTTGTCTATCAGTGTTTTATCATCATGGTTTTATGCAGATTTAAGTCACATCAGCAGAAAACAAGAACATTTAATCTCATATTCCCTGTTATATTAGCTATCCAAGTTTTGCATCTACCAACTATCAAGGCTAATAATGAGTTGACCGTGGAACTCCATTTGCCAAACTGGCATATATTCCCCTCAGATCAATGCAACCCTTGAAAATAAATGGTCTCATGTAACAGTAACATTTTTCTCACAGGGAGGAACCAATTCTGAAGACTGTTCAATACTAAATAGACACCAAAAGCTAGTCTTTGTTTTAGTGTTGACAATGTGTCCTGTGACATGTATAATAAAAACTTCTCAAAGCTAAAATGCAATTCATATGTTTTATTTTAAAAAGATTTTCAAAGATAAACACGTGCAAAAAACACAATTCAAGTATTGACTACTGAACATGGGTCAACAAATATGCTACCCAGACAAATACGCTACCCAGACAACATGAATAAAGCATACTATAGGAAGGACAGTAGAATCTAACCCATAGCTACATATAATGCAGAGATACTACATATTGCACATCGACACTTATTGCACAGTGGAGCACCATTTTTTCCCTATAATACTACACCAGAACACATCTTCGTCATTGCATAGTGAAGCACCACTTTGTTTTTCACAACATTGTACTAGAACTGCATGTCTGCAACTTTATTGCACAGAGAAGCACCATTTTTCTGCAATAGACAGTGCATCAGAACTGCAATTACACAAATGAGGGTGGGAGATTCTGGGTCTACTTACTGAATAGCAGCATTGAAAATAATTTTAAATTGTCCACAGTCAGGCTTCTCCATTGGTCAGTCAGGATTTGTCCATGTGCAGAAAATGACCGCTCCACTTCTGCACTAGAAACAGGGACCCAGATGGCCTGAAGAGCTGCCTTTGCTAGAGTTGGTACCTGTGAGGACATAGAGATCCAGTACAGGTGAAGATCAAATGATTCGATCTCTGGTAGTTCCGCACATCCTGCCCGTCGTAGATCTCCCAGTCCCTTATCAGTGCATTCTTATTGTGTAATGTGAACATTGGGATATAAGGCAAGTACAGCTGGAAGTCCTTATTGAGTTTGGGAAGGTTGAGTGGGTTTAGAATTGACAGGCCATGAGAAACTGTACAGATGGGTTTGACTGCAGATGTTTCATCAGTTTCTCCAAACTGACCTTGAAAGCATTTTTGAACAGTTTGATGTTCTCATCTCTTACTTTATTCCTCAGTTTAGAGAGGTAAAGCTCTGCTTTCTCACCAAAGCCATCATTTTTAGTTGTGCCAGCCTCAAAGCGGCTCTTGATTGACATTAGCATGTCATACGTGGATGTTGCAAGAGGTTTCTCCTTTGACTGCAAAAGTGCTATCGCCGCAATAATGTCACCTGAATTATCTGTAATGAATGCCAGTTGTGCTTGTAGCTCATCGTACCATTCCTCCAGTAATGCCCGTAGATTGTTTATTGAGGTGGCATCACTTGAATCCACCCTGAAAAAGTCCCTCAGGTATTGCAGGTGTGTTGAATGGTATGCCACAGCTGCAAACCATGTGTTCCATCTAGTTAAAACAGGAACCGGTGGCAAAGCAATCATTTCCCCCGGAGCTTCCAGATCCTCCAAAAACGTGATGAATTCTCGTTTGCGTTTTGGTGACTGCTGAAAGGCATATTTTACCAACGAAACCAGTTCATTAACTTTTTTGAAATGGTGTAGCCATGTATCCCCAACAAGGGACAAGACATGTGCCCAGCAACACACATGCACAACATGGTCCCCAAAAACCCCACGAAGTGCATCATTAAAACATTTAATCATATAACGAGCACTGTCGCTGACAAAGGAAACTACATTCATAAAGTCAATGTTACAACTCTGGAGAGTCTTCAAGACAGCTTGAGCCACTGTGGAATGGTTGACAGAGTCTAGTTCTATGCTGTTTCCAAGATATGTCTTGCCCCCTTCCAACACAAAGACAACATTAAGAATGCAGCGTGACTGTGCATCTGTGCTCTCATCACATATCACAGACAATGATTTCCCAGTCACAGCTGCTTTAAGGTCTTCATCAATTTGTTCTCTTACCTTGGGTAGATAGAGCTGCCTCAGGGTGTCTGCTTTTGGCACCGCTCCACTCCCCTTCACATACTTGCACATCCATTCCCTCAGCTGTGGATGGTCCAGCTTCTCCAACGGGATATTTGCAGCCCCCCATGCCTTAACTGTGTCCATGACCATCTCATTTCTTACTATGGATGATTCTGTTGCAGCTCTGAAACTGCTGGTCAGGGTCACCTGCCTTGCTGGTCTTCCTTCAGCTAGCGTTCCTTATTCCTAGCATGTTTCTTGCTGAGCAGATGATCTTTGACTCGTCTTTTCTGGTATGATCCAGGACATGGTTGCAGTATGGACAGAAAAGTTTTCCTCCATCCTCATAGGGCCTTCAGCTTTAAACTGAAGAGCTCGCTCCTTAGCCGAGTATAGCAGAGCTTGGCTTTCTTATTCATTGGTGTAGCAGACATCATGCAGGAAGTATGAATACTGAAATCACAACCAAAAAAATTATTAGTAGTGTGTTCCACTAATCTGCTTGATAAGATAAAAATTCAACAAAATGGGAGTCTCAGATCCCCTGGATAGGGCAGTCCATGACTTTTATCTTCTGGCTATTAAGGCAGCAGCCACCGCATAAAGCACCCATCCTCAAGGTACGATGGCAGCAGCAGCCTTCGACTCCCATCCTCCAGATACGATGGCAGCAGCAGCCTTACGACTGCCATCCTCCGGGTGTGAAGGTAGCAGCAGCAATCTATGACTCCCATCCTCCGGGTGTGAAGGCAGCAGCAGCAGTCTACGACTCCCATCATCCAGATACGACAGCAGCAGCATTCTACAACTCCCATCCTCCAGTACGATGGCAGCAGCAGCCTCGACTCCATCCTCCTGGGATGGCAGTAGTAACCAGTGACCACCATTCACTAGGTGAGATGGCAGCTACCGTCAACAACTCCCATCCTCCAGGTACAACAGCAGTAGCATTCTGCCAGACTCCCATCTCCGGGTGTGAAGGCAGCAGCAGCAATCTCGACTCCATCCTCCGGGTGTGAAGGCAGCAGCAGCAGCAATCTCGACTCCCACCTCCAGGTATGATGGCAGCAGCAGCCTACAACTCCCATTCTCCTGGGATGGCAGTAGTAGCCAGTGACCACCATTCACTAGGTGAGATGGCAGCAGCAGCAGCATTCTACGACTCCCATCCTCCGGGTGTGAAGGCAGCAGCAGCAATCTACGACTCCCATCCTCCAGGTACGATGGCAGCAGCAGCCTACGACTTCCATTCTCCTGGGATGGCAGTAGTGGCCAGTGACCACCATTCACTAGGTGAGATGGCAAGAACTGTCTAAAACTCCCATCCTCCAGGTACAACAGCAGTAGCATTCTACGACTCCCATCCTCCAGGTATGATGGCAGCAGCAGCCTACAACTCCCATCCTCCAGGTACGATGGCAGCAGCAGCCTACAACTTCCATTCTCCTGGGATGGCAGTAGTGGCCAGTGACCACCATTCACTAGGTGAGAAGGCAAGAACTGTCTAAAACTCCCATCCTCCAGGTACAACAGCAGTAGCATTCTACGACTCCCATCCTCCAGGTACGATGGCAGCAGCGCCTACGACTCCCATTCTCAAGGACGATGGCAGCAGCCTGGCTCCCATCCTCCTGGTGTGATGGCAGTGGGGAGCAGCCTATAGCCACCATTCTCCAGGCGCAGTGTAGAAAATCATGTAAAAGTGCAGAACTTTCAACATGCTGCACTTTTATATGATTTTCTGCAATCTGAAAATGGGTTCGTGCTCAGATTACCTGGTCCTCTCAAAATGAGACACTGTGGGCAGGTATAGCAAGACATTGTTGCAGTGAGAAGTGGGGTATTTCCATATATGTCCTGGCGGGATGGCTTGTGCCTGCATAGAATGGTATGGAAAAAACACTGCACCTACTGTAGGTTCGTCTCAGAGGTGTGGCAGGCAGGTGTGGGCGCCAAGGTTACTGTGGGGATCAGGGGCTCCATCCCCCTCCCGAAAAGGAACACTGTCTCCACACCTGCCTGCTATGCTTCTGAGGTCAACCTAGATGCACTTTGCTGTGGCAGGTGCAAGTTTTTTTCTGCTGGTGAGGGCTGGGACCCCCCCCAATCCCCAGGGCAACTCTGTCTTGCCATGTCAGTCTACTATGTTCCTTTTGAGAGATATCCTACAAGAGATATCCCCGAAGATCTAGAAAACATTTTGTCCTCATACTTGCTCTGAGGGACACAGCAACCAACACAGCCCCTTCAGATATGCTTAGATCCAGCACTGCCAACTCTGACCCCAACACCACCATCACAGACCACGGACCCTTTTTTTATTAAACACATCGACTTCTTGCACTTGAGGGCTTTGTATGTATGCCCACATAACAGAGCTGTACACCCTTTTCATAACTTGGGGAAATGTCACCACTTATTTGGTTTAAACTTACAGAAGCATAGAAAACAGTACAATATTTTAGAAACCTCCGCAGAGCAAAGCCTATAAACTGAGCCACAAACAGGATATACCTGCACCTCTCTGAGGCACCTCACCCCCAAAATAAAGGAAGAGCACACTGGATCTAGGGTGCCTGAGGCTCTGCTCCCAGTTAGCTACAGCACTGGCCCATCGAATACAGTCCCAGTGGGGCTGGGAACCCCACTGGCCCCACCAGTGGGGGTGAGCCCTGGGAGTTTGGGTCAGTGCTGGATGATGGACAGAGTTTGTTTAACCCCAACACCCTCACTAAACTTGCTCTGGGCACACAGAAACCAACACTGCCTCCACCAAGCGTGCCCATGTTAGCATGCTGCATCATTCTGTCACCTCACGCCACCAGCTCTGAGGCACACAGCAGGCAGACAAGGGCACTAAACCACTGTCCACACCTGTTCTGGGTACACAGACCCTCTGATATTACAGATGCACAACTCCAACCATGCCCACATTAGCATATATATGCCATTCCCGTACTGTAGTGCACATAGCAAGCTAGAGAGTTCTCCCCTCCCACAAACACATATGCTCTTGGGCACACAGTAGCTGCTTGGGAATCTTAAGACCCTCACCCCCAAAAGGTTAATATGCCCAAGTACCCGAAAAGGGTGTACAGCTCCCTGGTGCACTGCACTGAGGTACTTTACAATAGTTGTATACCCTTTCTTGGTATGGCACTTGATTTCTTCCGTTAAAAAGCCCTCACTTCTACACTGGAACACTCTCACTCTAGCAATATGCAAAAATGGACAGTGACCCACTCTCAGCACCCAGTAAAGCACATTATTATATAGGCAGTTCAGAATGGACTGGGAATTGATGACACCCACACATAGGTATCTGTAGGAGCTGTTGTATTACTTAAGAACAGGGAAGGGCTAGCCTTTACATTTCTGAGATCAAGTACCTCAGTGGAATCAACAAAGTCCAAGAGGGTAGCATCGTTCAGAAAAAGAAATGTGCAAGAACAAGGCTACACAATTTGTAGATAGAAGGGGGACAGCTCAGGGGCAATGTGAGGAAGTATTTTTTCACAGAGAGGGTGGTGGACACATGGAACAGACATTCTGAGGAGGTTGTGGGGTCTAAAACTGTGGGAATTCAAGAATGCATGGGACAGACATAAGGCAAATCTTGTAGGGGGAGTAGGAAGAAATAAGCCGTTGGTTAACTAGTAGGTGAAACAGGAACATCCCCAAGGAGCACATCAAATAAAAATAACTAAGTTCCCTGAAGAAGTCCTTATTATAGGGTGGAATGTTGGGATGCCTTGCATTAAAAATCCAGGCAAAGGTGCCGGAACCGGGGGGGGCGGAAGGGGCAGTAGCTCCTTCACTTTTTATTTCTGTATGGCAAAAACTAGTAGAAAAAGTGCCCTTTGTTCCCTTATAAGTGCCCTTTTGATTCTCAGCCCCCTCAGCTTTTACCATCTTCCGGCACCTACGTACTACCTACCGTACTGCCCAACTGACTGTCTTGCCACTTCATGTACATCTGAAGCTCACACAACTCTGCTCCAGCTGGCTCCTCTCTCTCTCTTTACCAACTGGAGATAAATAAGCATGCAAACAGCTCACAGTGTCTATATATTATTTTCTTCTCTGATATAATTAATTAGAGCAAAAATGTTAGCAACCTCCTTTCTGCATAAACAGTCATTAAAACCCTCTTTCAAATAAGAACAACCATATTAATAGCAAAGTCTGTCTTGGATTCCTTGATGGAACTCATAGAAAATACAGGGTGATTTATTGTTGAAACCAGTCTTTCCATCAAATATCTTTTTTAGGTTTCAGAATGAAACAATGTACTGTAGTTTATAAGGTCAAATGTCACTCATGTTTCCCAATGTATACCTGAAGAGCCCACAAGTTAAACTTTTGATCTGATCTATATGCATAGCATACAGTTCATCCTACTCCCATTTATGACAGACTCAGTCAACAGGAAAGCAAAAATACATACATTAAATATGACCACCTTTTTCTTAAACAGTAGTAGTAAGCCAGCAGAAGAGGTAAGTGGTCTAACAGCTCGAGCAAAATCCCAGCTTAGCCATTTTCCACTGTGTGACCCTAGGGCTTGATTCCTACCGAGCTATAAAGTACAGTAGGAAAAGTGACCCAGTTCCAAATAAGATGCAGATTTAAGGTCTCCCCTGTGGATGCATTCAAATAACCAAATAAAGTCCAATAAAAGTACTGGGGATCTTTTGGTTGGCTTTATGTGGAATTCCACTGCATTGAGAGTAGTGTAACAACCCCCGAGCACTCAGTTTCAGGGCCAGGCACAATCTCAGCCAGTCTGCTCAGGGAAAAAATGAGATGAAAAAACATCTCTTTAAAGGCCCCCGAATTAGTCGCAAAAGAACATCTGGGCAAAATATATTAAGGGCACTCTTCACAAAGAGCAAAGGACATTCCTGGTGTCCTGGCCAACAAAATATATTTAAGTACCTGAAGGTTTGTGTCTGGTGTAATTCAGGAATGGTCGTTCTTGAGCCGGGCGTCCTTCAGGAGCTGGCTGGGGTGGTTGTTGCGGCGAGTGTGGCAGCGATCCAAAAAGCAGCTAGAGTAGCGAGGTAGCGAGGTTCTCAGGCAACCGCGTGGTTTTCAGCGTTCTCTCTCCGACACTCCGACTGAAGCGCGTTCTCTCCTCCTTCTTCCATTTTTTCTGCACATGGGAAGAAGCTGCTCTAAGTGTCTGCTTTTAAAGGGACAAACTCCCGAAAGCTCACACTAGCAGCGCGAGTTCCGTGAGTCACTGGCGGGAAATTTTAAAATCCGGCAGCCAATGGGAATTCCGTGATTCCGTCCATGATCACGGAATTATGGTAAAACAGTGGCCTTGTCTATCGTGACTGCTGTGGAGTTGTTTGTGGGCAGAAAAAGGTGGCAATGCAGGCAGGAGCCCAGTACAAAAGGTCAGCCAGCAGCTCTGGCAGAAACGGAAAGAGTGAGTGAGAGAGGGGGACTGAGCGAGTTCAACAGTGCTGTATCAGGACTGCTGCAGATTTCTTTGTGGGCAGAAAAAGGCAGCAATGCACACGGGGGCCCCATATAAAAGGGCAGCCTGCAGCAGCGGAAGAAACAGAAAGAGCGAGTGAGAGAAGGGGAATGAGCGAGCTCAATGGAGCTCTATCTTGACTGCTGCAGATTTCTTTGTGGGAAGAAGGCAGCAATGCAGGCAGGAGCCCAGTACAAAAGGGCAGTCTGCAGCAGTGGCAGAAACGGGACAAGCGAGTGAGAGCGGGGAATGAGCAAGCTGAATGGAGCTCTGTCAGGATGGCTGCAGATTTGTTTGTGGGCAGAAAAAGGCACTAACAGAGGCAGGAGCCCAGTACAAAAGGGCAGCTTGCAGCACCAGGAGAAACAGAATGAGTGAGTGAGACAGGGGAATTGAGCGACCTCAACGTAGCTCTATCGTAACTGCTGTGGATTTCTTTGTGGGCAGAAAAAAGCGGCAACACAGGCAGGAGTCCAGTACAAAAGGCCAGCCTGCAGCTCCGGCAGAAACAGAATGAGCAGGTGAGAGAGGGGGAGTGAGCAAACTCAATGGAGGTCTATTGTGACTGCTGAGGATTTCTTTGTGGGCAGGAAAAGGTGGCAACCCAGGCAGGAGCCCAGTACAAAAGGCCAGCCTGCAGCACCAGCAGAAATGGAATGAGCGAGTGACAGAGCGGGAGAGAGCAACCTCAATGGAGCTGTGTCAGGACTGCTGCAGATTTCTTTGTGGGCAGAAAAAGCCACCAATGCAGGCAGGAACCCAGTACAAAAGGGCAGCCTGCAGCAGCAGGAGACACAGAATGAGTGAGTGAGAGAGGGGGAGTGAGTGAGTGAACTCACCAGAGCTCTGTTGGGACTGCTGCAGATTCTTTGTGGGCAGGAAAAGGCAGCAACCCAGGCAGGAGCACAGTACAAAAGGCTAGCCTGCAGCACCGGCAGAACCGGAATGAGCGAGTGACAGAGCGGGAGTGAGCAACCTCAACGGAGCTGTGTCAGGACTGCTGCAAATCTCTTTGTGGGCAGAAAAAGCCACCAGTGCAGGCAGAAACCCAGTACAAAAGGGCAACCTACAGCAGCAGGAGACACAGAATGAGCGAGTGAGGGATGGGGAGTGAGTGAGCTCACCAGAGCTCTGTTGGGACTGCTGTTGATTTCTTTGTGGGCAGAAAAGGTAGCAATGCATGCAGGGGCCCAGTACAAATGGGCAGCCTGCGTCTGTGGGAGAAACAGAACAAATGAGTGAGAGAGGGGTAGTGAGTGAGCGAACTCGATGGAGCTATATCATGACTGCTGCAAATTTCTTTCTGGTAAGAAGAAGGTAGCAACGTAGGCAGGAGCCCAGTTCAAAAGGGCAGCGTGCAGTACTGGCAGAAACAGAACAAACTAGTGAGAGAGGGTGAGTGAGCAAGCTCAACGGAGCTCTGTCAGGACTGCTGCAGATTTCTTTGTGAGCAGAAAAAGGCACCAACAGAGGCAAGAGCCAAATACAAAACAGCAGCCTGCAGTGCCAGGAGAAACAGAATGAGCTAGTGAGACAGGTGGAGTGAGTGACCTCAACGGAGCTCTCTCGGGACAGCTGCGGATTTCTTTGTGGGTAAAATAAGGTGCCAATGCAGGCAGAAGCCCAGTACAAAAGGGCAGCCTGCAGTGGTGGGAGAAACAGAATGAGCAAGTGAGAGAGGAGGAGTGAGTGAGCTCAACAGAGCTGTATCATGACTGCTGCGGATTTCTTTGTGTGCAGAAAAAGGTGCCAATGCAGGCAGAAGCCCAGTACAAAAGGGCAGCCTGCAGTGGTGGGAGAAAAAGAATGAGCAAGTGAGAGAGGAGGAGTGAGTGAGCTTAACAGAGCTGTATCATGACTGCTGCAGATTTCTTTGTGGGCAGAAAAAGGTGGCAATGCAGGCAGGAGCCCGGTACAAAAGGCCAGCCTGCAGGGCCAACAGACACAGAATGGGTGAGTGACAGAGGGGGAGTTAGCAAGCTCAATGGACTTGTGTCGGGACTACTGCAGATTTCATTGTGGACAGAAAAGGCCACCAATAGAGGCATGAGCTCAGTACAATAGGCCATTCTGCAGTGCCTGGAGAAACAGAATGAGGGGGTCAGAGAGGGGCAGTGACCCACCTCAACAGAGCTCTGTCAGGACAGCAGTGGATTTCTTTGTGGACAGAAAAGGATGCCAATACAGGCAGGAGCCCAGTACAACATAGCAGCCTGCAGCACCAGGAGAAACACAACGAGCGACTGACAGAGAGCCATTGAATGAGCTCAACAGCCCAACGCAATCAACATTCAGCATTGACAAATGCTTGTTTGTTTCCTGGCAGTGCACTGAAACAAACTGTATCCATTCAAATGAGATGTCATGAGTTCAGCTGACTATGTCTCCTGCCAACAAATTATATCTGCATTGTTTGTATTTTTTGTTGTTGTTCGTTTGTTTGTAATTCTTCATCATGTATAGTATTTCATTAAAGAAACCTGAGATGTTCCATGATAACAGTTTCACTATCCTTATGGTATGGGTAACAGGTAAATAATTAACAGGAAAAATGTGGCTGAAAAGGATTCCAGCCTAAGTTATTATAAAGGGCATGTATAAGTGGGGCAAATATATTTGCAGTTTGCATGTTAATCTGTGGCCACAAATTATGCTCATGGACTTGCAAGTGACTGGGAACTCCAAGACAGGGCCTTGACTATAGGCTGTTTGAACATTATGTTTACTCCAGTTTGGATCCCTGCCCTTGCACCCCTGACTCAATTCCCCTTAAGTGTAATTGTAACTTTGTGGTGGGGTAACAAGGCCATAGCCCCAACTAGAATCCCATTAAAAAGTAATTTTCTGTGGGTCCAAATTTTCCGACTCCACTAGTCATTTTCCTCTGAGTCAACTAATAGATCAGCTTGGCCATCGCCAGAATCTGAAGTGATTCATTTTAACAGCAACATCTTTCCTTCCCAGGTAAATTTTAAGGAAGTTTTTAAGTAATGAGACTGTCTCATTAATGATTGCTCAGTTGTCATACATTTTTTTTATTCCAAATAACAATAATACTGCCATTTCCTGATTTTTTTATTTCTGAGGGCACTTCCACTTGTCGTAATCTGAATTACTTTATGTTCAGTGGGTACATGAACCTGGAGATTTTTCTGCTGTGGGGTGATGACATCACCCATTTTGGTTTCTGGGACTGGGAATGTGCCAAACCAATGTTTGAATTTCGAAGAATGTCTTTCTTATCCAAAATCAAATTAAGGAAGAGTACACATCAGTTGAGGATCTTCTTATCACACATCCCTGTCCATACATTCCTGCAATCTATGAAGAGATGCAAACACATTTTCCTGGATTTTAATATCCAGTTTTCAATTAAACAAGTGTGATGTCATCTCTCAAAGAAAGACCAGTTTCATTTGGTTTGTTTTTTATCACATTAGATAGTTTAATCATCATACATGCTGTATTGTATGTGTGTGTTATTTAGTTCTGCTCAGGGTAATTGTTTGCAGTTAGTAGGGCCTCAACTTGATTTAGAGCTCCCATTGCCTATGTATCAGAAATCAGTATTGGGGGGGAGCTTTAAATGTGACAAGGCAAGCTGTACAGTAACTAAAGCAGCATCAATTGGTGTCCCCTCTTTGTTTCTATGTTTTGTCTTATTTTGCCTGGACTGAGTTTATTACATTTTTCTGTTTTTAAAACAGGTGCTTCTGAAATCCTTCAAGATGTTTAATTTATGTGCCATAGTTTGCTGGGTACTATTTATGTATTACATATAAATGTCAATATGATGAAATTGATAGTAGTATGGACTTTTTATGGCAATTTTTTGGAACTTTGCAGAAGTTTGTGGCTTTTGTTTAAATAGTTTAATCATATTTTTTGTTCTGGTTTTCATTTGTATTTGTTAACCTGTGACTATATTGGTTTTGATCACTGTGCTTTTAACTGGCTACACTATTTATTGGAACTTTGTTGTTTCAGTCACCCCCACCTGACGAAGAACCTGCAGGGGTTTGAAGTGCTGGGGCTTTAGTGTTTACACTGAATAAATGTTAACTTTTTGACTGCAGCTTTTGTTGTTCACTTGATTTTTTGCACACTGTGTGTTTTTTGGTTTCCATTTGGTTTTGGTGCTGCAATTTCCTCCGAGCACTGGCCGCTTTGCTGGTTGTTTAGTTCTGTTCTTTGTGTGACCTGGCATTCTGCTTAAATAATCTAGTCCTCTTTTATTGCCAAGAATTCACTTCTATTTGTGTTTCAATTTTCCTTCTGATTTCATTCTTTTCTTTGCTATTGATTTATTTTTCTTCTTTGTTAGACTTCTCATTAGCTTTGCAGATTTTCTTTGGTTTATCCTGAGTTGGGGAGAATGTAATATATACTAGGTAAAAGTCTATATGAATCATTTGTCCAGAGTGCTTCTCTGCCTCCTGCATATAGCACTGTATAATGTAGAACAATTCAAAAACTTCAGTGGCAAATGAGACCAACCTTAAAGAATAATAAGGCAGAGTGGCTGAAATTACATAAACTTATTTAATCAAAGGAAAATCTGGTAGCAACAACGTTCCTTCCTGGCCATCCAGCACTTCGACTCCTCGCAAGTCTTCCTTAAGGGTGTGGCCAAGTAAGGGAATACATCATTTAAATAGCACAAGCATTAATTATTCATGTTCTGTCATACAAATCGTCACCCATAATTAATAGTGTCAAATGCAACAATCCAATCAGTGCAAGGTGCAAGGTGAAACAGTGCATGAAAACCAGCAAGTTAATTCACTGCTGTAAAAGTGCAGACATAAATATAATGACAACTTTTACAAAAAATGCTGTGAACAAAAGGTTCAACAATAGGAATACATCATTTAAATAGCACAAACATTAATTATTCATGTTGTGTCATACAAATCGTCACACATAATTAATAGTGTCAAATTCAACAAACCAAGCAGTGCAGGGTGCAAGGTGAAAAAGTGCATGAAAACCAGCAAGTTAATTCACTGCTGTAAAGGTGCAACATAAATATAATAACAACTTTTACAAAATATGCTGTATACAAAAGGTTCAACAATATGCCGTATCCTGTTCACCCAAATCAAACTAAAGAGTTTTTTCTATTACTTTTTATATCACATTAGGTAATTCTATGTGACAGCTGTGAAACACTAGCATTTACTAGAGGAACAAGCGGGGAAGGGATTGAAGAAAAGGGAGAATGGTGAACAAGGAAAAGAAGGGAGACTCTGCTACGCTGCAGCCCACATTTATATATTTTTGTCAGGGCAACCACGTTAATTCACAAGGCAACTGTTTAGACAAGAGTCTTTTAAGTAATGATCAAGGTAGATCCATTACCAGACTAAAGTAACTAAAGTCTCGAGGCAACCAAAGTTCAGAAACAAGATAATCCCAGGAAAGAGAACCTGAAAGAGAAAGCAAAGAAAATACTAAGGGAAAGATTAAAGGTCATAACATTCAACACAAAATCTTTTGATACTTATTTCTGTTAACTTTTAAAGCTGCCGTTTCTTTTTTACTTCATCATTTTATTTTTTACTTTTTATGTTTCAAAAAGTGATTTTGGTCCCATCTGTCCTTAAAACCTCTGGGTGTAACGCTGTCAAGTTTCTGTGTATATATATATATATATATATATATATATATATATATATATACACTTTCTTTTTCTAAAAGTGAATTTGGTCTGTCTCCACCAAACTTCAATGGTGGTATCCACTCGGGTCCCATAAAGCGGATAGAGTCAAGTTTGAACTGATGGACAAGATTAAAATATAAACCTACAGAAGTGTCTAGTTTATTATGCACAATAAAAAATATATGTTTTGGTATACACTGTTTCAAAGGACATGCAGTCTTTCCTATATATAAGTGATTGCAGCTATACCATAGTACATACACCATGTATGCTGTGTCATATGCAAACAACTGCTTTATGTCCGCTCTATTATTAGAATCCCTAGGGTGTACAAACACTTTACCTGGTGTGGCATACTTACAAATGTTACATCTTGCACACTCAAAGAAACCATGTGTATGTTGTGGTAACCATGTGCTTATTGTTTCTGTGGCAATGCTACTGAGTCTTCTATGGACTAGGTGGTCTTTCATATTTCTAACATACCTGAAGGATATTCTGGGACTAGTTCCAACTGATTTTCTAACCACTCCATCCTTAAGTAAGATGTACCAATTTGTGTGAATGACGTTCCCTATCCTTAATGCTTTGAAGTTATATTCAGTGACAAATGTACATGGTTGTGTGTCGGATGTGTTAGAGCCATTATTGAGCCAAGTTGCTCTATCTAACAGTTTGAATTTGTGTTTTTGTTCTAGTAACACGTTTGGATCATATCCTCTCTCCCTAAATCTACCTATGAGCTCATCTGCTTGTAGTTCATAAAGAGCATCTGTGCTACAATTTCATCTAATCCTAATCAGTTGACTATATGGGATGGACTCCTTCAAGTGATTTGGATGAGCACTACTGGCATGAAGTACTGAATTAGTCGCAGTCAGTTTCCTGTAGCAATGTGTATAAATAATGTTAGATTCATTGTCTACCATTAATGTCAGAGCCAGAAAATTCAGTGTGTGACTACCTGACTCATACAGTATGTAAATTTCAAGTTCAAATTATTCTCATTTAACCATTGCATAAAAGATGCTGTTTTAGTGGTATCTCCTTTCCAAATACATAGTACATCATCAATAAAGTGATACCAGTACTAGATGCGTACTCTGTATGGGTTCAGCTCAGAAATAAATACCAAATTACGTTTCCAGTGACCTAGGGACAAATTGGCGTAACTCGGCAACATAGCCACACCCATGATAGTACCACATTTTTGTATGAAAAATTGTTCATCAAACTTGAATTAATTATGAGTTAAAATGAATTCCAAGGATGCCACTATAAAATCACTGGGTATATTTTCCATAAGTGATATTTCATCTAGAAAAAACTGAACAGCTGAAATACTCTGTGTATGATATATGGATGTGTAAAGTGATTTGACATCTATTCCCAGCAAGTGCATTCACTTTCCCATTTTACATTTTGCAATTTATTAAGTAGATCCTAAGCATATTTGATGTAAGAATCAAGGGTAAGGACACTGTTGTAGGAAAAATATTGATTACTTTTCCTAAGTTATGTGCTAATCCACCAGGCCTAGATACTATGGGGCATCCTGGTGGATGTAACCTGTCCTTATGGATCTTTGGAAGAATATAAAAACATGGGTAACTGGGTATTCAGTCCAGATATACTGGAATTCATTTTCTGTGATATCACCTGCAATTAATGCACTAGATAACAAGCTGTGCAATTCTTTTCTAAATGCTGATGTAGGGTCAAAATTCAATCTTCCATAATTAGTCTCATTGTTTAAAAGTTTGAGCACTATGTCTGTATAGTGTTCTCTGTTTAGGATAATGATGTTGCCCCTTTTATCAGCCAGCTTGATTACCAGCTTAGTGTTACTTGTAAGCTCTTTTAAGGCATTACATTCTTTTCTTGTAAGATTGTACTTGGGGGAAATGTAGCTATCCAGAACAGCTTTAACTTGGTGGCAAACAATTCTTTCAAATGTTGTAATTGCACTATTGTATACATTAGGACAAAACATAGAACTCGGTTTAAACCTCTTTTTTTTCTATTCTTCTGGATGTACCTACTGGCATTCAATATTCCTCTACCTACTTGTGTATGGGAGGTCAAAAGGTAATCCTGCGTATTATTAGTTTGTAGCAACATTTCCTATTCATCTGTGTCAACTGACAGACTTGCAGTGCGTTGATCAACAATTCAATTACATGTTGGAACTGAAAGGACTACGTCCCTGCTGCAGTTTGTCCCATAATAATGTTCAATAAATAGTCAATATTCTCCCTTTCAGGTGGTTCAACACATAGTTGAGTTAATAACTTGATTACAATCACTGTTATCAGATTGCTTGTCTCTGAAGAAAAGCCTCAATTTGAGTTTCCAAAAGAGTTTAAATAATTACACAAAAACTTGAAAGTTATTTACTAATGAAGTTGGAATGAAACACAGTCCCCTACTAAGTACTTGAAATTGTATATCCGGTAGGGTGGCATTTGATAAATTAATTATCTGTAGGTTGTGTCCATCTTTTTGATGCCTTTTCCCCATAGTAGTCTTTCTGGCTGTTCTTTTGCCACCTCTCTTCCACCTCCTTACTTTTCTGTGGGCTTTCCATTTTTTGACAGCCTGGCTCCCTCAGTGGATGCACCCGCACTAACAATCACCTCTTGTTCCTGATTTTGTGTACTGTTCGTTTCTCTACTATAATTTTTAGAAGAAAATTGACTCTTGAATGACCTCTGCTAAATGATCAGCTCCTGCTGCCTGATCATTTGTTTTTTGGTCAGTTTACTATGTTGCCCTTCTTGTTGTTAGTATTGTCTCTTAATAATTTTGTAGCTTTTCTTTCACTGATAATGGAATCATATTTTGCTAGTTTATTTTTCAGTTTTTAATCAAACTCCTTGTACTGTGCTTCACCTTTCAGCCCTGTGACAGTGTGTTTAGCTCTTTTGAGTTCAATTAGAAGCCCTTCATATTTTTGTGCCATTTTTGATCAACAGTTTAAGGAAGATTTTAGAGCATTCAGCTGAGGCTGCTAGCCATTCGTCTTTAAAGCAGAAATTTTTGAACTGTTCTACATATTCAGGGCTGACGACCCTTTTAAGTGAGCACTGTTCTGTCTGGAGCTGTCGCAGCTGTTCTTTGAACTTTTGCTGAACACTGTATAATGACCCGTACATCTGACATTTGAGCTTTCTAGCTGTCTATCACCTCTATTATTAAAACAAGATGCTCAAGAAGAATATGTTGGTAATATGTTGATTCTTTATAATGTTTACTAATTCTTAGCTACACGTAATTTTGAAAAAATGATATGATGTGAATCGTTTGTTCAGAGTTCTTTCTCCCCTGTCTCCTGCATGTAACACTACATAATGACTTGTAGATCTGACATTTGAGCTTTCTAGCTCTCCATCTCTTTTATTAAAACAAGATGCTCAAGCAGAATAGATTAGTAGTATGTTGATTCTTTTCAATATTTGCTAATTCTTGGCTAATTTTGGAAGAATTATATGGCAAAGGATCATACTGTGGGACATCTTCTAATTCTGAATATCCCAAAAATGCCCCCAATGTAGAATTTATGCTGTTTACATTCAGAGTTGAACTGTGCATACTTTGGACTCTATGCACCAATGTGCGCTGGGTAAACATAGAGATGCATTCGCATGCATGCAACTCCATTCCTATGCACAGGCATGCACCAGACAACATTCACCATTGATTGCTGCCTGTTTGCAAGCATGATCCCCCCCCACCCCAGCATGTAGCTACGTAGGGGCAGATCATGGGACACAGGTGGGCATCCAATTAGATGCCCATTCTGGGTCCTGGGAATGTGCTGGACTGTTGTTTTTAAACTAAAGGGGGCTGAGGCAGCAGGTTGGAGAGTGTTCCCATCCCACTACAGCTGGCATCTGGCTGTTGCAGGTGGGGGCAAGTAGCCTTTATAACAGGGTCCTCCCTGACAAATCTTTCACCCCCCCATGCCTGGCACTATGTGCCCTTGTGCATGGTGTGTAGTGTGGGTACACCCCTGACACTCCCCCCAGACCATGCATGGCTGCATGAGTGGCTAGGGGATTGAGTGTGCAAGGCTCTCACACATCTATCATGAATGCTGCTGAGGGTCCACTGGACCTGCACTGCATAGCATTCCAACTTAGGTTTGACTCCACACTTCTGCGTAGGCATCCTGCACACAGTGTCCCTTTCTGAGGATCCCTCATCATTACTATTTTTTGAATCTGAATCCTTATAAACAGTAAACTTTCTGTTGCATAGTAAGGGGATGATAGATTTCAAACATTCAGTAGCTTCTTTTAATGATGGCATACTGGAGAGGGCATGTGTTATGTAGCTGTCTTACTGCCTGAGATATTTTTATGAGCACTGTATGGTGGCATCAAATCCTCTAAATTAATTAACTTGATATTATCCAGACTTAATTGCACTTTATCAGGAATATTCTGTTCTGTGACTGAGGGGCCTACATCAGCGCTTTCTGAAACTAATATATCTTGGCAGTAACTATTGCCCTCAATCAGCTCTGTGCCAATATTACTTGTCGACCTTGAAAGGTCTGGTTACCTTCTCTGCTTGTCTGGCAATGTTTTACTGAGGGAGGGGGAGCTACAATTAGGTGCACTCAGCACATGGGCAATATCAGTGGTACCGCCTCAGAGGTCCCTTTGTCTAGTAGGATGGGGCTCTCATTATATGACTCCACCCCATATAATTTATTTCAGTACAAAGGACTTTCTTCTCTATCATCCCAGCTATGATTTTTAATTGTTTCAGTTTACCCAGTTTGATTATAGGGTAGCATGGACTTTTTTTTATTTACTTTTTCTTTTTTGTTTCTTACAGTCCAATTATTGTTAATATTTTTTTATTTATTTATTGAACTGTTGGAATTACAACCTTTGAGTCAGATGACTCATTTGCAAAGGCTCCATGTCAGAGTCACAACAACAAACAGAAAATACAAAATATTCAAGTTACATGAGGAATAATACAAGAGATACATGATATAAGAAGAGGCACAAGAATGCTGGATACAAAATACGTGGAAATACAAGGTACAGTTCCATAAAAACAGAGTACAGTGGCAGGCACTAGAAAACAATCAGTTACAATGGAGTCAAAGGAGGCAGTAGGAGGGGTGGAAGGAGGAAAGATAAAGGGAGGGTTGGCAGGCATGGGTGCAGTCCAACAGACCTTGTCAGGTTTAAGGGGAAGGGTAGGATCAAGGGAGTTGGAACAACAAGTGAAAAGCAGTCAGTAACAACCTTGTTGTTGGCTAAGATGAGCACTAATGTGAGGCAAGAGCAGTCAATAACAAGGGGATGGAGGAGCTAGGTACAGACACAGTGGCCACAGGCCAGGAGATGTTGCCGAAGTGAGAATCTGAAAAGGTAAAGTTTTTGTATAGAGGAGGCTTCAAGGGGTAAGATATTTAGCCAGTGCAGCACCCTGTACATTAAAGCCCTCTGCCCCATGGCAGTCCTGCAAAAGGGACCTGGAAAGTAGCTTTTGTGGAACTTCTGGTAGCCCAGAGGGTGGGAGAAGGCTTTAGTAGATGAAGGGTACTAGGAGGGGAGAGACACCAGAGGCTATCTTTTTGGCTAGGAGGCAAGTTTGTTAGTTGAGCCTGCCTGCAAAGTTTAACCAGTTATCGTGACATTTCTATACAAATGGAGATGTTGTGTAGAACCAAGCACTTTTATATGATTATGAACTGTGATGCCCCTTCTTGACAATATTGTCATTGTCATTTTTACTAAAATCCCATTCTTCTATCTGTAAAGATTGCAACCTCACCTTAATACCACTTATAGTCTGAACCATTGTGCCATTACAAACAAGTTAAAAATAACACCAACAGTATAAAGTAAAAAAGTACACAAATCTCTTAAAAGTTCAACTGTCTCTTTCCAGGATAAAAGCAGCAGACTTTGAATAAAATCAGGCAGTATATCATGTTTTCAAGATCAGTCTTTGTCTATATGTATCATGCTGGAGATGGTCTGGAAGCACTGTGGTACATTTGTTTGAGTAAGCCATTCTTGTACATGAACTGGAATTTGAATAACAATGTGCCAGTAGTAAACATTCTCTGGTGAAGTGCAATAACATCAAATGCAAAATGAACAACTCCCTCATACAACTCCAGAGTATGAGGCTAGCACCAAGGTAAAGTTGACTAATAACAGTAATACATAGGCCAGTATAAGAGCATCAACAGAAAAGGTTAGTATATAACATGTACAGTATAATATATAATCACAGGAATTTATGATAGCAGATGAGCTTTCTGTAGCAACTAAAATATTGCTGCTCAAAAGACGTTTCACTTTAAGTTTTTCAAGAAATGTCCAAAATTTGTCATGCTGGTCAAAAAATGTCAGATGTTCTTATTTGAAGATTCACAGTCACAAGTATACCAAATACAGTTTCTAAACCAGATATGAACAGTTTCTTCAATATTTCATTTCCCTTGTGAGTTATAGCAGAAATTGAGAGGCACTGTACTGTGTTTTTGTAGTCAAAGATCAAAAATATACAGTAGGCCATACTCATAAGAAGCAGCCAGCTGTACATTAAATATCACAGATCATAATCACATAAAAGTACTTGGTTCTACACATCTCCATTTATATTGAAAACACACTTGGTCAAATGCAGAGTCCAAACTTGAAAGGTACTTTAAATAGCAGTTGTGAGTGTCTCACACCTGGTACCATAATAGTGTAGATATCAAGGTGCAAAGGGCTTGAAATGTTGTAACTGTGTTAAGAAGCAACAGGTAAATAAAGTGCCATTTACAGTGTGAGAGAAAAAAGTGCAAGTAACGTGCAAAATGAGATTATTTGAATCAGTGCAACTCAGACCAGTGCTACCATACAATGCAGCTTCTAACCATGGGAGAAAAAGTTTTCAAATTTCTCAGAAACACAAATTGCAGAAGTGTCCACGGCACATGTCAGCTGCTATAACTGCTCAGCAGACATCAAAAACTCAAGCTAAAACATATACAGCAGCCACTCCTGGTGTACTTAGAAGAGTCAGTTGCTAATGTTATAGTGCCATTCCACAACACTTCCAAACCCTGAAGCATTGTTGAAGCTAAATAGGTTGAGTCTATCACAACATACTGTAGCTAGTCTCACCAGGAGGGTATACCTCCCTTAGTCTGGATGCATCAGATCTTTCATAGTGTAAACAAGAAATATCCAAAATCAATACACAGCACACATAAAAAGCTCCCAAACAAAAAGCTAAAGAAAAGCCGTCAGGCTTCAAGGGCTGCTGAGCAGCTAAAACAGTTTTTTGTGTAGCATGCCCAAAGCTATAGTAGATGCCATAATTAGTCTCAGGCATACCGCTCAACCTCGCAGCATTAAAATGCATAGCACTAGCCTTCAAAACTCAGAGCAAATGGTCAGAATGTGTAGTACTTTCTTATTTTGTTTAAACTTTATGTTTATTCTTTTGTAATAAAAGACATTACAGAAAGTTACTTCCTCAAGAAACAGAGACATAGTTGGTACATAGTATTATATGATATCCAGAGTCTATAATATCCCCTGTAATGCTATACAACTTGAGGGGGGAAATAGTTATTATAAAGTTAAGAACAAACATCCCACATGGCTGTGGGTGACCAGCCCAAGACACATGACAAATATCAGAGTGTAATAATTCCACACAACGAACTAAAAGCCCTGTCCTCAACCCAGTAAGGACTTGGTGTCATGTACGTCCTAAATCTTTAATCCACATTAAATTGTGTTGGACCAATTTCTCCTCCAGATCTCACACAACAAGGTCCTCTCGTAAAGTGTCCAGAAATTGTGAATAGAGAAAAATATATTATCTGATTCAGTACATAAATCCCATAATTACTGGGAAAGCATTTTAAATTTTAAAACTTGTAGAACTGCCTGCACTGTGGATAAAAACAATGGTTAACATTGCCTAAACAAACATCTGTATTGTACACAGCTCTACAGATCAGATAGGGTGCTTATAACCAAGGATATTAACCCTCCCTCCCACCTCCAACAGCACTGGAATAAGAGGTCTCAATATCAAGTCTGAGCATCTCCCTCATCATCTGCAGACCCTACTTGGTTTACTTGCCCTTACTGGAACTTGTAAGCCCAGCGACCAGCATCTGTGGGGTCCACAAACAAATGTAATTTCCCTTTATACACAATCTGTAACTTTGCAGTGAGCACTATAGTAGTTGGAATCCCTGCTGTCCGAAGTGGTGCACGGACCAATTCAAACTTTTTATACCTTTGTCTAGTGGCATAGCTGATATCCAGAAAAAAGGAAACAAGTTTTCCATCATGTAGCATCGGTCTCTTCTGACTAGTCAAGGCCAGGATCTGATCTCATTCTCCAATTCCTGCCACCGCAAGCAGGATGACGCATGGCATGTCAATCTCTGGTTGCTGGACTCGTTGGGTAGCTCTGTTTGCTTTTTGTAAAAGCAAAGGTTTAGAGTCTGCTCCAAGCCCCAGGGTATCTGGAAGCCATTCTGATAAGAAGAGAGGGAGATGATCCTCCTCTGCCTCCTCTGGTATCCCTAATAAATGTACATTGGAGCTCTGGACCTGATTCTTCAGAATTTTCAGGCAGGAGCGATGGTACTGGGTCTCCTTGGCTATGGCTGTTGTAACTTGTTGTTCACTTTCAGCAAATTGTCATAAGTCTTGTACTTCAGTCTGCAGATAAGAGATTGCTGTTTCCACAGTGCCCATTTGACCAGCCAAGGTATCAAGTTTTGTATTAATAGCAGAGACAGAATCTAGTAGCTGGTGCATTTTAGTGCCCAAAGTTTGCTGTGTTTCCTCCTGTTGTGGTGTACCATGTGGTTGTCCTTACTGCCAGCTTGTTTGGGACTGGAGGTACTAGGTTCTTTCCCTCCGACCCCTCCTGACCGATTTCCCCGGGTTTTTCCCATATTGGTCCCGCAGGTCCGATCAGTGAGATGCTTCAATTGGCTTAGCTCTCTGTTTTTTTAATTTGTAAAAATAATAAATTATATAGCTCCCGATGTGCTGAGATCTAAAGTGGAGTGGCCATCTTGTGAGGCTCCACAGTGCCTCTCCAGTACTTTATTATTTAAAAGAATAATATGTCTACAAGTAGTGAACCCCATATATTAAGTGTTAAGAAATGTTTCTATCAAGTTACTTCAATGATTTAATAGTTTGTGTCTCCAGAAATAGCTCTAAATTATTAAGAACATTAGTAAATGTTTGCAGAGCAAGGGTAGATTAGAGTGTAAAAATTGTAGCACTGTGCAAAATTCATAGCAGTTGAGAGGTATGGTCTCATCTACAGCATGTGGTAACAAAGCTATAGTTGAGCTAAACAGCTCATAAAATAATACGTGCAGTGGTGTGTGGTTAAAGGCTGCTCACATATGTAAGTCTTAGTAGTGTAAAGTCCTATGGATCATCTGAAGAAGGGCCATGCCCAAAATGTCACTGTGTCTCCACATCTCCACGTTCCAGCACAGTCTAGTTTGGGCGGCTTGGTTGCCACCTCTCTACAGCAGTCTATATGCTATACTTATTTAAAATATTGTCACTTGCAGCTTTGCTCTACCTATTGGATTCATAGGACTTTACACTAATTACAGCATTTAGTACAGCTTTGTGCATGGTGCACAAAAAAACATTGCAGTTCCGGATGTAACCATGGCCACATGCAGCCAACTGCACAGTTTTATGCAGCCACAAAGCGTTTACAGCCTCAAATAAAAAGGACATGGAATGAAAAACGTCTTGCATATAAAAACATAGGAGACACATTTCAAATTAAATATATCAGGTACTTGAGTTAATGTGTACTCTGTGAAAGCAAATGTGTAATCTCAGTAGGCTTGGTGTACTGTATATCAGGGGGTTTGGGAAGAAATAAAACAGGAATGAGGCCATCAGTAAGTTTTGGTGACTGCACTTTGAGGCCCTTTGAGGAGATCAGAACTTGGGGTTTGAGAACCACTGACCTTAATAAGTACCACTGTTGCTCAAAAAAGCACTGAAGTAATCGAGTTATGCTGACACATACCAATCAGAAACCAGGCATCCACTTTCTGCACAAGTTGAATGTGGTGACTTGGGCTCTATGGCATACCTGAATAAAATACATTGCAGTATCCTATTCTGAAGTTGAGAGACTCATAGTGGGGATTTTCAAAAGGGTTGGATGCAGATGCAAATGTCTGAAGCATTTGCATCTACGTCCATCCATATGCATCCTGGTAGCCCTGTGACTATTTTCTGAACCTGCATCCGTTTATGGCAACATCTCACAATTTGTGGCAGAAAATGGATGCAGCTGTGAGTTGTGTGCAGTTTGGATACAGTCGCGTCCAGTTTGGGTGCAACAGTATCTGTTTTTGGACTTGATCTCCGGATGCTGTTTGGTTGTGTTACAGATGATTTAGCAAGTTTGGATGCATTTCTGCTTTGAAAACAGCCGTAGACACACATTGGGTGGATCCTTTTAAAATCTAGCCAATAAACTGCTTTCACTAGGATATCTGGTGCTGGACATTTAAGGCAATATAATGAAGTAACATTCCTGAGAGTTAGATGTCTACCCCTTTGCAGTTAGCACTCTAGAACTTGAAACTCCTGGGCCTTCTCCTGAACTCTCAAATCAGACTATGAACTCCATGCGTCATCCAGAATCTTCATGTTTATGCCCAGCTCCAATCAGAATAATTTCAATGTTAATTAGAGGCTTAGTGGTTAGAGCACTGGTAGGGTATGCCAGGAGCCTGGGTTCAATTCCCAGTAGGTCACACTTTTCCTTTCTCATTTCCATTCATGATTAAATATTGCCTAGCAGTGGCTATATACTACACTGAGAAGTTATCTGGCTGTCTCTCTGACTTGTGTCTAGTTGCATATTGTGCAACACTGGAAAAAGGAATGTGTGTGTCTAGAGGAAAGCCTAGAGGCCTGCTAATCATGTAAACCCATAGCTTAGTTGTTAGAGCACTGGTTTGGTATGCCAGAGACCTGGATTCAATTACCAGTGTGTCACACTTTTCGTTTCTCATTTCCATTCATGCTTTAAAATTGCCTAATAGTAGTCATACTGCACTATGATGTTATCTGGCTGTCTTTCTGAAGTGTTAACTAATGTAACCCCCACCATGCCGGGGCTTATCTTCTGAGCCACTGGAGGCTTCATGTTGGTCCACCAGTGCTGTCTGTCTTCCGACTGGGACTGGTGATGTGGGCCAGGTAGTGAAAAGGAGAGATGAGCTCAGAGTAATCCAATGCTTCATGCAACCAATGAATACAGTGCTTCTGCACTTGCTTGAAGAGGACCGACTGGACTGCCACTGCAATCACTGATACAACCAGATTACCAGACCAACAAAGCTACAGTGAGCTTCAAAAGTAAAAGTATTGCAGTGTTTGGGCTACAGAACTGTCAGAATCAGCAGTCATCAGTAAGTGCCTGTGTCAACAACATGAACATCTTTATGATAAGACATGTGACCTCAGAACCATAAAATCAGAGTCTGAGTGTCACAGCAGAAATCCTGAAGCAATCTGGGGGCCAGAGTGGCAGAGTGATTGATGTCCTTTTTTGCAGCAATAAGAAAGCAAAAACTGCGACTGAAAGCCAAGTCAGCCAATTAGGAGCCAGGATATCTGGGTCCTGCACTGGCACCTCTCCACCAGCTAAGAGGGTTTTAGGCATTCCTGCTTGGGCATTCAGAGGAGTCAGGCATATTGAGGAGTGAAAGCTGAGGCCATAGCCAGTCTCTGAGCCAGGAGTGATGTTTGTGCTATAAAAAGCTGCAGGAGTGAAAGCTGAGGCCATAGCCAGTCTCAGAGCCAGGAGTGGTGTTTGTGCTATAAAAAGCTGCAGAACTGCAAACTGAACTGAACTGAAAAGTAGCTGTTTGTCTGCTGAGAGCTGCAAAGATGCACTGCAAAGAGAAGTGGGAAACAGAGAATCCAGAACTGCTGCTGGAAGCAGAGGTAGACTATATCCCTGCTACTTCTGTCTAGTGTGTGAAGGAAGGGTGAATCCAGGAGTCTAGACTATGGGTACTGCAGTATCTCGGATCATGGCTGCACCCAAAGGTGAGACGGGTGCACCTCAGTCTTGGCCTTGACTGGAACTCGCTCAATGCTGCATCAGTGTGAGTGCTGAGGTAGAGGTCACTGCGCAGATCAAGACCGGCCGGGCCCAATCCAGGCCAATTACTGTTCCACATGTGCTTCCTGCCAAAAAACATTGGTGCTGGCCTGCACCTGAAGCCTGCTGCTCAGGACCACTCTTGTGATCCTGCTAAAGTCAAAGCTGCTAGAGGCCATCAGACATGTGAGTTCTGGCCTAGCCAGCCAGAGTTGCAATAACTAGTTTTCCTGTCAGGATTATAATTTTTTTGTTGCATTACAATTTTCTGTGTTGGAAAACAATTTCTTTGTTAAAAAGTGCTAGTCAGAAGTCATTTGGGTGGGTTATTGACTGAAATCTTGCTTATATTGTTTAAGTGAACCAACACAAGATCCCAAGCACCACATCATCTGGTCTGCAACAGTTAATTCAACTGGTTACACAGCAACTGGTTAACTGCAGTAGAGTAAATTGTATTACTGAAAGTAAAAGTCTTTTGTTAAGAACTGCGATTAATGTGGGTAGCTGGGGGCTCAACAGTACAGATGGTCAAGGGATATTGTGTGTGGGGTTCCAGGAGGGCCTGTAGCTCATCCTTGGGGCCTGAACATTGACATCACTATTGCTTGCCATAGTTACATTGCTTCCAGCCTGCTTAGTAATTGTGATACTGGTTATTGCCTAACTTCTATTTCCATTACATGACCTAAGTAGCAGATAAATAAAGTCCTGTTGTTATTTTTGAAATGATGGTGTGTGGACATATTAGAGGTCTACATTTATTGGTACAAAAGTATGTTTTTGCAAAAGCAAAATGTGAGCACTGGTTGGTTTAAGAATGGTGTCCCATATCCTGTGGGGCAGTGGGTTGGGGCTGCATCCCAGGGGGCACAATCCTACATTAGACCTTGCCCACTATTCTTTCCTGTGTAGAGGCACCACTCTATTTCCCTATCCCCTTCCAAACCAAACCCCACAACTTAGGAGTTTAATGAGCCCAGGTCCATCAGCCTTGTTAGTGGCTCTCATGGGCACAAGTCATGGGTAGTAACCATGAGCAACATCCAACATCTGCATGGCAACTCAGTTACACTAGATTTAGCTACAGACAACACGTTTTCATTAGGATGCCTATCATCTTCATGAACAGTACAAGATCAAGCAGTAGACAGGCAAGATAAATAACACTTCTCACAAACTGTCGAAGGAGTACATTTTTTTTATTTGGCTTCAAATGCATATATAAACATATCATAAAATTAATAGAAGACAACTCCTTACTGCTGTTATCAGTTTTATTTTAGGGCATGCGCCATGCAAGGATAAGCCAGTCCCAAATTGGCATTTGGTGGACATGTGGAAATTTGACATTTTAGACACTGGTGAAGCAGGTCAGAAGGAACTCAGTTTCCCTTCTGTATTTTAGTACATTGATGTCATTATGCAACACTGTTTACAGGGTCTGGATATTCAAAGCGGTTACGCAAGGCGCAACAGGGTTGCACATGTGCAACTGCGGAGAACCACCATAGCGCGATAGTCAGTGGGAGCAACTGTGCAGCCCATGTTGCAGTGTGCCAATGCACAATAGAAATGTATGCATGCACAAGGGTAGGGGGTGGATCCATGAATATGCGGCACAGCACGAAATTCAACTGCTGAGCAATGGCGCAAGTGAGAAGCAACTGCCAGTTGAGCGGATCAGACTTGGGCCTATAAAAACAGGGAGCAAGTAGGAAGAGAGCACTTGCACCAGAGGAGAGCAGGACAGTGGGAGACAGACAGGCCATCTGAGAGAGGAAGAGGGAGACAGGGAGAGGAAGAGAAGGACAAAGAGAGAGAGAGTGTGAGAGAGAGAGTGAGATTGTCACACAAGGAGGCCCACTGAGGGAGGGGGAGAGGGTGGGTGCCGAACAGAGCCACCGGACCCAAGGGGAGTGACATAGACACCCACAGGGGTGGGCGACAGAGCCAGCAAGCAGAACACAGCCAGGGACAGGGTACACAGGGGGGGCCCTGCTGAGTGACTGGCACTGCCCCCAGAGCCAGGGGGCAGTGGAGCCGGACGCCCAGGGGGTGACAGGACAACAGGGGCCATGGCCAGTATGGCATTCCAGATGGAGGCCATAATGAGGGGTGTGAGGAGGCAGGAGGCAGAGCAACATGGCCATGGAAAGGCCTGTTGGTGGTACTCCCGGAACAGGCGGTACTGGCTCCACATCAGCTGCCAAAGCCATGCTGACACAGAGATTGTGGGGCGGTATCACCTGAACTGGGTAATTCTGAGTCAGCTCTGTGAGCTATGCAGTAAGGAGATGCAGGCATCCACTAGATGGAGCCACTTCCTGACAGTGGAGACAAAGGTAACAGCTGTCATGTGCCTGTTCGCCACGGGCACCTTCCAGAGACCAAGAGGGGACACCATAGGCATAACCCAGTTGGCCACGTCACAGTTCCTCACACAATTCCTCAACTCTCTGAAGCCACAACATGCTGTGGAACACATTCACTTCCCTAGCACACAGGCAAAGCATACTGAAACCAATGCAGGAGTTCCACAGGGTAGCATGCATGCCTGGCATGCTAGGGGCCATCAACTGCATCCATGTGGGCATCCGCATGCCACCTGGTGTGGAGGGGTAGCCTACATCAACAGAAAGGGCTACCTCAGCATCAACTGCCAGGTAGTGTGCGATGCCAGCGGGTGCATAACCAATGTCTGTGCCACACACTCTGGGGAGCACATGGCACCTTCATCTGGCACAGCTCGGCACTGTGCCACAGGTTTGAGAGTGGGGACATCCCCACAGGGCACCTAGTGGGTGAGTATGGTGAGACCATGTGCAGCTGAGTACAGCAGGGCATGGAAGTGGGCGGAGAGGACAGGGGAACTGCCGTGTGCATCTGGGAGGGGCATGGGGCACAATGACAGGGGTCACCGAGCTAACCCTCTCTCTCTTTCTCCCCCCCACAGGTGACAGTGGCTACCCACTCAGGCTTTGGCTGCTCACTGCCTACTGGCACCTGTTGTACTCAGCAGAAAAGCAGTACAATGAGGACACGCCGGCATGTGGAACATCATTGAGTGTGTGTTTGGGATGCTGAAGGCACAGTTCTGTTGCCTGGACAGGTCTCGTGGTGCCCTACAATACATCCCCTCAAAGGCCTGCAGCCTATTCCTGGTCTGGTGCATGCTACACAACATGGCCATTGACTGTGGGAAAGCTGTTGAGGCCAATAAGGGGAACAACAGTGGGGACAATGCGGGCGTTGGGCCAGGAGGTGGTGGGTAGCCTCCACCCGGGTGGAGGGATCCCCGGCTTATGCGGCTGGCAAGCTATTGGTGAGACACAATATCACAAGAGCAAAAAGGTGCATGCATGCAGGTGGACAAACACCCATGCACAGAACTGACACAGTGGAAGGCACACAGCCCTATATGGGGATGTCCAAGGCCATGCATACACAGTGGCAGGGCAGTGCCACACGGCCACACACAACACCACACCACATCACTGCACAGCATCACACACACATCCACACAGTGGCACCCGCAGGCACGTGACCGGGTGCTAGCACATGGCATGGATCAGACGCGGAGCACTGGTGCACATGTGCAACCAGTGTTGAGAAGGCATCATCACGCACACATCACACTGGCCAGCAGCCGGGCAGGTGCGCACATGGGCAGTGTGTGGGGTCACCACACTGCTGCCATGACCATGTCATGCACACACACACACAATGTCCATGTGCACACAGGGCAGTGGCTGCAGACAGCGGACAGGGAGATGTGCACTTCAGGTCCACCACGCAGACACATGGCCACCACGGACATGGGGACAGCCGTGCTGTAGCCATCCAGCAGACACAGGATGCGCAACAGCCACAGTGGGGGTTTGCGACCGCCCCCCCAAGGGTGGAACTGTGGGACCATGACTGGGTCCTTGCAGGGGTCTGCATACCCCCAAACAGGCCCGCACCAGGTGTGCCTGGGGTGCCCACAGCAGAGCCTTGGCTGCCACAGTTGGGGTCACCTGACACCATGTCCGTGGGGTGGACATTGCACTCTGCGGTGTCTGTGGCAGTCAGCCACACCCTGTGGCAGCCAGTGGGGCAAGGCCGACCAATATCACATTGGCAATGCAGTCCAGGGCTGTGGTCGTGTCCTCCGGCAGGTGTTGAATGGCCTCCAGGACCTACTAGGTGCTCCTCTTGTGCTGCTCAGCTGCCTGGCACACCACTGTGCAGAGTGCCCACACCCCAGCCACGAGCAGCGCCTGTTGCTCCATGGAGGCCCACAGCAATTGGATGTGCTCAGCCAAGGGTTTGGTGCCCTGGGGTGCATGGGCGAGGTGCCGACCTACCAGTGTCATAAGACCATGCTGCATGGCTCCCTGCTCAGGTGGGTGCTGCACAGCGTGGTCCTCATGGGGATGGGCAATGACAGGCACCCCGGTGGTGGACATGGTGCCCGGCCTCCTAACATCTCCAGCCATCTGCTGCTGCTGCCCCTCCAGCCCCTGTGCACTGGCCAGCGCCTGTGCGGGTGTCCCACCACCTTGTGCCACTGTGCCTGTGCACACAGTGGTACCAGGGGCAGTGGCAGGCAGCTGTTCCACCGCCAACAGACCACCAGCTGTGGTATGGGTTTCCCCCCTCCGACAAGACCCCTGCCACCCAGGACTATGGTCAGATCATCATCATTGTTGGACCCTGCCCCGATCTGTGTCCCTGCACAGACCATGCCGTGGCTGGCATCTCACTGGAACATAGCCAGGGCCTCGTCCGCCACCATATATGGGACATCCCGCTTGATGGCAGTGGTGTTCTGCAGCCTATCGAGCCCCCAGATGCCGTGGAGGTGGATGGCTCATCCTCTGGGGCTGGGCGGGCTCCCACAACAGTCGCAGGCACCCCTACCACTGCATGCTGGCAAGCCGGTGCTGTAAGGGAACACAGATGCGTTAGAGCTGCTGACTCAACAGGGCCCCAGGCCTCCCCCTGCTATACCTACCATGCAGTGATGGGCTTCCTCCAGTCTGGAAGCCACCGCCTGGCACACCCTCCACTGCACTACGCCGAATGGTGGCTGCCACCATCTCCTCCTGCAACTTGAGCTGTGTCATGGCAGCCTGACCCCCACCTGTGGCCAACCTGGTGGCATGAATGGCTGCCACCTTCTCCTTTATCTGTTTGTCAGTGCCCACCTTTTTCTTGCACTCCTGTGTAGACAGGTGGTGGCTGCCCTGCTGGTTCATGGCCTCCGCCACCTCCTCCCAGGCCGTGGCCCTGGCCTGAGGTGTGCCAGTGGTGCCACTCAGCAAAGGCTCCCTTTCAAGGTACGCCTCAAACAGAGCATCTGCCTCCACTCTCGGAAAGTTGGGCCTGTGCTTCCGGGCAGGCCCACGCTCCTCACCCTCCTCGTACTTGGACACAATGCTACCTGTGGACATGTGGTTAGTGGCTGCAATGGCCCACCCCAACCATCCAGCACCCTGTGCTGGCCATCTCCTCAGAAGGTGCAACTAACCTCTGATGGTTGCAATACCGATCCATGTCCAGTGTTGTTCTGTGGCGCCTTTATAGCACATCACATGCAAATGAGCAGATTCACAACTGTAATGAAATGTAAATGTCCTCATTACACCATGGATAGGATGATGAGCTAATCTGCATATGATGGCTGAATATCGCGCTGTTGTGCATTGTGCAATGGACTTGCTCCGGCACATGTCATTGCGCAATGTCGTGACATGCACTGTGTGCACTCACCAACGCACATGTGCCCTGGCATATGCTACCGCCTATTGCACAGCATGCACTATGTGTGCTATAGGGGCCATCATGCCCTATGCACCAGGGACCCTATGATGCTGGGACGATATAGGGGTTGTGGTGCTCAGGTGCTATTAGGTCTATGGTGCCTGGGTGCTATTGGGAACATGGGGCATAGTGCCTACTTGGCCCTATTGCGCAACATGCATCATGGGCCCAATTACACTCATGCGCACATTGCACATGCTGACCCCTGACTCCCGCCATGCCCTATGCCCCACAAGGACCTCTGCCCCACATGCTGGTGGGGCCATGCCCATGATGCGTATCCCTGGAGACATGTGATTGCTGCGGGCAGTGCATCTTTGTGCGAGGCATGCATCCCGAGATGTGCCACTGGGTGCCATTTTATCCTGTAACTTTGCTGAGGCAACATGCCATGTTGCACAGCACCCCGAGTGCATAACTGGAGCCAGGTTGAGCTGGTCAACCTGGTGGCTCAGGTGGAGCCCCATGCTGGCTGCTTGTTTGGCCAGCAGCCCTGCACAGACCCAGGACCAAGGTGTGGCAGGACATTGCCAACAGGCTTGTCGAGGCCACCGGGGTGCTGTGCACCAGGGAGCAGTGTCACCACCGGTATGGGGATCTGGTATGGAGGAACCTGGAAAGGCTGAGGGTGCTGCAGGTGTGCATCTGGAGGGGGGGCCATGCCACGGCCAGGTAAGTGGGCTCCAACTGCATCTGTGCATGTCCACTGTTCCATGGGACTGGCAGGGCTGCATGACATGCTGGGGGGGGCCTGACATTGTGTGCCCTGTGACATGGCACTGCCAGTCACTGGGTGTGCTGTGCCACTGCCCTGCAGCCTTGCCAGGCTGGGGTGCACTCCATACTTGGGTGGTGGTGGCAGTGGGCCCATGCTGTGGCTGTGTTCTGATGTGTGCTTGTCTGTGTTCCTGTCCTAGGACCTGATGACCGGAGGAGAGCCAGGTTGGATAGGGCACCTGGTGGGCTGCAGCAGGCTGCTGTGGGCCCATCAGCAGCTGGTGGTGGACTGGACGGGCGTGCAGTACCGGGACCAGCACACAGAATGCCATGGGGAGCAAGTAGGCACTGTGCATTCCCACATTGTTGTGCAGGGTGGGCAGCAGGGGTGGGGGTACAGCCTTGGTCTCCTGTGCCTTGTGTCATGGAGGCTGTGTCTGCCACATGGTGCAGTGTGCGTGGCACCACAGGGTGGCCTGTGTGTGTGTGTGTGTGTGTGTGTGTGTGTGTCAGCTGTTGGTGGGCTGGGTGTGCATCTGGCTACCACTAGTGCCACTGCAGTTCCGCTGCAGCACCATGCCACCTGCCTGCCGCTATGTTGTCAGGTGGCCCTTGGGCAGCGGTTTCCAGCTGTGTGCACTGCTGTGGCTTGCTGGGTTGGTGGCAGGTGTAGGCCCACCCACTGCGAGTGGCAGGGGTGCCACTCCAGGGGTGTGTGTTCCCACTGTCCGCTGCGCACAGGGGGAGCTAGGGTGCTATGGACACACACTGATCACCTGTCCCTTCCTCTGCCATAGGTGTCTGGAGGGGATTCCACCTGCTACTTTATTGTCGACTCCTGCTGAGGTCCTCCATATTACATTCCATACTACAGAGACAGCAGTGCAGACCAGGAGGATCATGCTCCAGGACCAGTGCTGGGGGAGGCTCCAGGAGTCAGCAGGCTGTGGCCAGCCTTGATGGACTGCAGCTCCCATCCCGCCTCTGTCATCCCATCCCCTACATTCCCCCAACCAATTGTACAGACCCTGTCCCCTGTCTCCTTCCCTCCCTCACCTACCCTCCCCCTTGTTCTTGACTGTTATGTTCCATTCATGTTGTTGTCTCTGAATTACATTTGCTGCTTGTTTACCCATCTGTGTCAGTGTCTGCTTTGCAGCTGGTGAGTGAGTCCATGCTGCAGTGGTGTGTTGGGTGACTGTGTGGTGCGCCTGTGTCATTGTGTGGACCGGCATGGTGGTGCCATGCCCCTCGGTCAGTGACTGTGTCTTGGAGTGGCCATGGGCTGGCTGTATAGGCTGTGTTGCATGTGTGTTGGATGCCATGTGCCAGGGTGTGGCTCACTGTTGTCTGAGCCGGTGCATGCCATCCGGTGGGTGGTGGCCAGTTGGAGCCCACCCTTAGACATCGGTGCCGCTTGTACCATGTGTCCACCATCCGGGGGGTAGCTGCATGCCTGCACTCCATGGGCAGTGGCCACCTTTGTGCAGGCTGAGTGTCCCTGCCAGTGTTCCTGGCCTGGTTCCCCCGCCTCCCCGCAGTGTCCCTATCCCCCCCTCCATGCTGCCTGGCCCCCTGCTGTGCCTGTGGCTGTTCTTGCTGTGCCTTGGTGCATCTTCCTCTGCCCCTTTCGCATCCCTGGTTGTGCTATGGTGCATTTCTGATTGCTCCCTGGTACACCTCTCACTGTGCCATGGCACACTGCCTGCAATATTCAGCCGTGTTGCACTGGCGCATGTTGCGGTGAGCAACCGTTGAATTTTGCAGTCACTGCGCCATTGCGCAGTTGACTTGCACTGCACCGGGGTTGCGCAGGCCTTTGGTACATTTCTGAATATCCCAACTAGGGAGTATACACTGAGCATGTACAAGTTGTTGACAAGCCACATGATCAACTTCAGCCATTTAGAGACACTGTAGATTGAAACACTTTGCACCATGCACGTCTCAGTGCCATTTTCAACTCTCTCTCTCTCTCTCTCTCTCTCTCTCTCTGTCTCACAGAGGAAGGACCAGTGGCAGCAGTGGCTACTGAAGGAGCTCCTTTTACATGAAAAAGAGTGACTTTTGATCAGAAAACTTTTGAAAATGTGCAGGGATCATGGGTAAACTTGAGGAGTGGTCAAAGGCATAACAGTTGGGATTCAATGACAAAAAGTGCAAACAATCTTGCACCTAGGGCATAGGAACCCAGGTGCTGAGTATATGATGGGGGTATTGATAGTCACCAGACAGGAAAGGGACCTCCTGGTTATTATATCAGAGAACCTCAAGGTGGCTGCACAGTCTGAAAAGGCCATGGGGAGGGCTAGTTGGATGTTGGGGTACCAAGGGAGAGGCATCACTAGTAGGAGGAGGGAGGTGGTACAACACTGAATTGCTCCCTGGTATACCCCCCCGGAGTACTATATCCAATTCTGGAGACTGCACCTCAGAAAGGAAGAGAGAGGCTGGAGATGGTCCAGAGGAGGGCAACCAAAATGGTACAGCAGTTACAAGGGAAGCCCTATGAGGAGAGACTGAGGGATCTCAACATGTACACCCTGAAGGAGAGCAGAAAAAGTGATCACATGATTGATACCTACAAGTATCTCACTGGGGTCAAGAGGGTACAGGAAGGCAGACTTTTACAAATAAGGACAAGCTCCAGGAATAGGGGGTATGCAATGAAGTTGCAAGGAGGAGACATTCAGGAGGGATGTGAGGAAATATTTTTTCACTGAAAGAATGTTAGATACATGGAACTGACTGCCAGGCAAAGTCATGGAGGCTAGAATTGTGGAGGGCTTCAAGCAGGCATGGGATGAATGCTAGGGTATATTAGATCAGAAGCAGGGAGGGGGAAGTTCACCAGAGACAATGGTCTGTGGAAGTAGAATTAGCAGTGACCACATCGACAGACTTGTTTGGCCAAACAGTCTTCTGCCGAGAAATTCTGCATTTCTATGTGTTTCTAAATTATGAGAGAATCCTGAATTATCTTTGCAAATAGTTAATTCTCACTATATTTACTGTAGTTTCACTAGCATGCCAGCCTAAAAACTACAGTTAGATAAGTCATACTATATTTAACTAGTCTGTGTCAGGCAGGCAGGCTTGTGAAGGCTTGGTGAAGAGGATAGGAGAAAGTACACAGCTTGAGCCTGCACTTCCAGCTGCAGGCTGTGCAGCAGAAGCAGAGTAGAGTAAATCTAGCAGACTGAGAAAGGCACAGGAGTGATTTTCTTTATTTATTCTTTTGGTAACTGGGTAAGGCTCACTAGGCACAAGTGCCTGTTCTCAGGGGTTGACCCTGGAGCACTAGTAAGATAAGGTGACATGCTCAGAGTCACACAGTATGCAAGTGAAGGTTACGGTTATCAAACCCAGGTCTGCTGGATGTACCAAGATTATTCACAGCTTGTTACACTAACCTATAGGCTATCCTGCCATTTCATGTTTTAAACATTTTTTTACAGTTTATTTTTAAGAGTTCTGGTGGTGTATAGGGCATAGCAATTCATATGATTTACTCGCCCCCCCCCCAGCATGAGCAGATTAGATTTAGCAAACTGGGAAAAAGCAAGGGGGAATTGGACAGATTCATCTGACAAATATTTTTTTTCGCTGACTAGTGGGGGTGCAGTAGGGCACATAATTTAATCTTTTTATTTGTTGCCAGTCTGTGATGGCTTCTGTCAATCAGCGAGTAAAAAACAAGGTAGATTGCTGTGGGAGACACAAGTATTCCTAGTGGTGCTGTCTGTGGTTTGTCAGTTGGGAAGCTGGAGGTGTCTCGCTTCCCTATCCCATCATGAGCTATACAGTACTGCACTTCTCCTGTTATTGGTGTAACCCCCCCTACAAATGGGGGTTCCCAAAAAATCTTTCATGAGCTGGTTCTAATTGCTCGCTGCCAGGAGGGTGTCTGGCTCTATAACTGTGTAACTATTATTGCTAGAGATTGCCTGTAGCAGCCACTGTGTCCAGTCTCTATAACAGCTGCCTAATTGCAGTTGTAATTAATCTGGAAGGGAGCCTGAGTGTTTACATGCTGGAGCCCCGCCTGGACTACTTGAATCTCGCTCTCTATCTGCCATCACTAAGTGTGCTGAGGGAGCCCTGTGTAAAGACGTGACTATCTGCTGAAACTTATTTAGAGTGGTAATAATATTGGAGTTTGTTCTAACCTGCTTCCTTTGCAGCAAGGACTGTTTGGAGTGTCTTCTCCATTTTGGTTCCGAACTGCTGAATTGAACAATCAGTAATGGGGGACTCTAAAATGGAGCCTGCTGATAGGGGCTGTATGGACCCACACCCGTGGGAATTGCATTGTTGGACTGTTGGCGCCTTTTACTACTGAAGGGGGAGTTCTTGTGTGATTGACAGTTGTGCTAACCAACCGAACCATTTGGATCTGAGGGAAATATCATGAGCTGTCTGCTAGCAAGCCAGATCTGAGAGGAGAGTTGAGGAGGAAACAGCCGGAGAGAGTCGAGCCAGAGTGTGTGTAGTCTTCAAGTGGGAGAACTGTGGGGAAGGCCTGTTTCACCGCCTGTGTGCTTGTTGTCTGCCCAGAGAGAGGGGGAGTATTTATCGGACTAAGTCTGAGTCTGGAGAACTCAGTGAGTGGCTGAAGGGTGATTAGGCTTTACCCGAGGAGGACCGAAGATTGTGCTGAATGTGATCGGCCTGCCTGAAATCATTTTCCCTCTCGATGTTTCTGTGGGGTGCAGAGAATCTAGCGATTGGAACCAGAGAGTGCTGTGCCTGGCTCAGTAAGTTCCACCTACATATAAATGTGCTGTGAATGGGGAGGGAAGTGCAAGTAGGTTACCCGGGTTGTAAACTGTGTTCGGCCAGCAGGAAGCTATATCCTGTAGAAACAGACTGAATCCGCTGCATCTCCATGTGGCTGGGCCTTGCCATGAGGGGCCCTGTCATCCTACCCTGCTGCACAGAGAAGAACCATCGAGAGAGACCTGCCAGAGGATCAGTCCCCTGCTCCATGCCTCAACAGGAATGAATGCTGTAGCGAATCATGTGGGTCCTGCTTCTTCTGGCAATCCAGAGAATTCAGCTGCTGTCTCAGTCATCATCCATCCTGTGTCCAGTCTTGGGTACTGTGAGTAACTGTCAGGGTACCTCCCTGCAACTATCTTTTAATCAGAGTGTGTCATCTGATTACTATGCTGTTTTCTTCTTTCATGAACTGAGCTATCCGGCTCCGGATTACAAATATTGTGTTGTACAAGTTTTGTTTTCCATGACAGGGTCCCTACCAGCTGCAACACTGGCCTACCCCGGGCAATGGTCCTGGCTAGCCCACCTCCCCTTCACCTGGGTACCCAGAAGTATGACTGTGTGAGGGACCCTGACTGCATGCACAACTGTGTGATTGATAAAGAAAACCAATTAACCTGATTTCCCCCTTCCTTGTTCAAACCCCCTGAATAAATCAGATCTACTTTTTTTCTGCATTCCAAACAGTCTGTGGATCCTGTTTATGTTCAAAGTATTGTTCTGCTGCTCTTTGCTCTGTCTAACCTTGTTTTACAGGGGGTCCCCGGGGTCGAACTGGAGAAATCAGTCCTGGTGGTAAATGCCAAACGTTTGGATATGGGTAAAGCATACCAGGGGTCCTGTGAAGGTAGTTGCTACATTCTGTGTGGGCCACTTACAGGAACAGAGTGGGGTTACAGTGTCCCAGAGGGCTGTGCCCAAGCTAGTTTGACCACTAATAACCCTGACCTCTGGATGGAGGCACCTGTTTCAGAACTCAGGCCCCTTACCCTACTAGTTGCCCAGCAGGCAGGAGTAATAGCCCTTGGGGTAGTGCCACCTAGGGGTTACATTAGCAAACAATGTCATGTGGGCATCTAAGAAACATTAATGACTATTGTGAGCAGTGTTGTGTGAAACTGTGGAATTTCATTCATAAAATATTTTACAAAGTCATTTCATGAAGTATTTCACATGTCTTGAAATCACGAACCTGCTGTGAAATGAAGAAATTTTACAAAGCGAAATGCAATTTCACCATGTTGGCTAAATTCTGCTGCTCAAGGGCAAAAAATTGCATTTTGTGAGCAAAATTACGATTTGTAGATGAAATTTCACATTTACACACGCAAAAATATTTTATGGATTGCAAGGAATTTCATAAAATATTTAGTCTGTGCAAAATTTGCAATTTCATCGAATTTCACAGACAAAATATAATTTCTCTGCATCGCCAATTGTGAGTCCTCATAGTTGGCATCTGGTGATGTCTGTGTCAGGTTATTATCTACTGTGCGTGTGTTGTCAATGCATTTAGAAAACATCAAGAGAAGAACACGAGGTGAAAGGGGTGAAGGAGGGGAGGAAAGGTGCAAAGAAAAAAATTACTCACCTTAGTAATGTTGTTTCTTCTAATGGAGTCTTGCTGTATTCTGACTATTGCAGTTAGGTCCTGCCTTTCAATTGCCCCGGAGAACAAAGAGTTAACTTTCCGTGGCCAGCATGGAATGTTCAGCGTGAGCTCGGTTGAAGCCCCTGTGTGCTGTTGTTTAAACTCCAACCATCAGATCTTTATGAGCAATACTCACTAGAAGTTCTGTGTGGAAACTGTAAAACTCACACTAGCCAACTGGCAACTAAATTTATTAAAAAAGGGGTTTTTGGTTTCAAAGCAAAGGCTCAAGTCAGGAAACCCAAAAAACAAAACACAACACACACCCAAAGTAAGACAGAAAATGCGGCACCCACAGAGTGCCAACTGTTCTGCCCACCCACATCCCAAAAACCAGGTTCTGAGAGGGGAGGCGGGGAGGTCAGAATACAGTAAGACTCCACTAGAAGAAACAACATTACTAAGGTGAGTAATTTTTTCTTCAAACAACATGAAGTCTTGCTGTATTCTGACTATTGCAGACTACCAAGCAGTACCTCCATGGAAGAGGGACAGAACCTACTTTGGGAATAGACTCTGAAGTACTGCTGTGCCAAACCAAGCATCACTCCTAACCTGGATATCCAGAGAGTAATGCTTGGTGAATGTATGGACTGTTTTCCAGGTGGCTGCTTGACAAATTTCTAAGATAGGAATATCCCTGGCATCAGCAAGGGAAGCAGCTGTACCTCTAGTAGAGTGAGCCCTCAGGGCTGAGGGTGGGGTTCTACCCAGTTTTTCATAGCAGAATTGTATACAAGAGACAATCCACCTGGCAATAGATCTCTTAGTGGCAGGTTTGCCCTTACCGACCTCTCCATATGTGAGAAACAACTGTAGGGACTCAAACCTATGACCCTTGGTGCGCTCTATGTAGTAGCTGAGGGCCCTTTTAACATCCAAGCTGTGCAGCCTCCTCTCTCCAGAGGAGGAATGGTCAGTGAAGAAAACAGGGAGAGGCATAGACTGATTAAGGTGGAAATCTGAAACCACCATAGGCAAAAACTTCCTGTTAGTTCTTAGGACCACTTTATCTCTATGGAAAGGGTCCACTGACAGAGCTTGCAATTCACTGGTATGCCTGGCAGAGGTAATGGCTACCAAAAACACAGTTTTCCAAGTCAAGTACTTAAGCTCTGCAGAGGACAAAGGCTCAAAGCGGGATTGCATAAGCTCAGCAATGCAAACATTAAGGTCCCAAGCAGGAGCAGGGTCCCTAAAGGGGGGATTGGTGTGCAGCAATCCCTTGAAGAACTTACAAAACACAGGATGGGCTGACAGAGGAGAGGGCTTGCCTACTGACAAGAAGGCAGAAACAGCTGCCAAATGCACTTTAAGTGTAGCTGGCCTAAGTCCTAAGCCATTAAGATGGACCATATAGTCCAGAACTGTAGGCAACCCAGCAGATTCTGGAGAAATATGCTTATTAGATCACCAAATAGTGAACCTTTTCCATTTGGAGTTGTAAGTCTTTCTGGTGGAAGGCTTTCGAGAAGCCTTAAGGATATCCAGAACCCCTTGAGAAAGATGCAGATTTCTTTGTGGGCAGAAAAAGGCACCAACAGAGGCAGGAGCCCAGCACAAAAGAGCAGCCTGCAGCGCCAGAAGAAACAGAATGAGCGAGTGAGACAGGGGGAGTGAGCGACCTCAACAGAGCTGTATCGTGACTGCAACAGTCCTGACACAGCTCCGTTGAAGTTGCTCACTCCCCCTCTGACACTCACTCGTCCGTTTCTGCCAGTGCTGCAGACTGGCATTTTGAACTGGGCTTCTGCCTGCATTGCTGCCTTTTCCTGCCCACAAAGAAGTCTGCAGCAGTCTGCAGCAGTCATGATAGACCTCTGTTGAGCTTGCTCACTCCCCCTCTCTCACTCGATCATTCTGTTTCTGCCGGAGCTGCATGCTGACCTTCTGTACTGGGCTCCTGCTTGCATTGTCACCTTTTTCTGCCCACAAAGAAATCACTCCCCTGTCTCACTCGCTCATTCTGTGACTTCTGGCACTGCAGGCTGCCCTTTTGTGCTGGGCTCCTGCCTCTGTTGGTGCCTTTTTCTGCCCACAAAGAAATCTGCAGCAGTCTTGACAGAGCTCCTTTGAGGTTGCTCACTCCCGCTCTCTCACCGTCTCATTCCATTTCTGCCTGTGCTTCAGGCTACACCTTTTGTACTGGGCTCCTGCCTACATTGCCATCTTCTTCTGCCTACAGAGAAATCTGCAGCAGTCATGATAGAGCTCTATTGAGCTTGCTCACTCCACTTCTCTCACTCGGTCATTCTGTTTCTCCTGCTGCTGCCGGCTGGCCTCTGTACTGGGCTCCTGCCTGCATTGCTGCATTTTCCTGCCCACAAAGAAATCTGCAGCAGTCACGACAGACCTCCGTTGAGCTTGCTCACTTCCCCTCTCTCAGTCGCTTGTTCCATTTCTGCCAGTGCTGCAGGCTGCCCTTTTGTACTGGGCTTCTGCCTGCATTTGCACCTTTTTCTGCCCAGAAAGAAATCCACAGCTGTCCTGACAGAGCTCCGTTGAGGTCGCTCACTCCCCTGTGTCACTTGCTCATTCTGTTTGTCCTGGCACAGCAGGCTGTCCTTTTGTACTTGGCTCCTACCTCTGTTGGCACCTTTTTCTGTCCACAAAGAAATCTGAAGCAGCCCCGACAGAGCTCTGTTGAGCTTGCACACTCCTCCTCTCTCGCTCGCTTGTTCCATTTCTGCCAGCACTGCTGGCTGCCCTTTTGTACTGGGCTAATGTCTGCACTGCCATCTTCTTCAGCCTACAAAGAAATCTGCAGCAGTCACGATATAGCTCCGTTGAGCTCGCTCACTCCCCTTCTCTCACTCGGTCATTCTGTTTTTCCCCCTGCTGCAGGCTGTCCTTTTGTAATGAGCCCCTGTGTGCATTGCTTCCTTTTCTGCTAACTAAGAAATCTGCAGCAGTCCTGACATAGCTCCATTGAGCTCACTCACTCACTGCCCCTCTCTCACCTGCTCATTCTGTTTCTGCTGGCTCTGCAGGCTGGCCTTTTGTACTGGGCTCCTGCTTGCGTTGCCACCTTCTTCTAACCACAGAGAAATCTGCTGCAGTCATGATAGAGCTCTGCTGAGCTTGCTCACTCCCCCTCTCTCACTTTCTCATTCTGTTTCTCCCACCACTGCAGGCCACCATTTTGTACAGGGCCCCTGCGTGCATTGCTGCCTTTTTCTACCCACAAAGAAATCCGCAGCAATCCCAACAGACTTCCATTAAGCTCACTCACTCCCTCACTCACTCATTCTGTGTCTCCCACTGCTGCAGCCTGCCCTTTTGTACTGAGCTCCTGCCTGCATTGAGGGCCTTTCTGCCCACACAGAAATGTGCAGCTGTCCTGACAGAGCTCCGTTGAGGTCATACACTCCCCTTGTCTCATGCACCCATTCTGTTTTTCCTGGTACTGCAGGCTGCCCTTTTGTACTGGGCTCCTGCCTCTGTTGGCACCTTTTTCTGCCCACAAAGATATCTGCAGCAGTCCCAACAGAGCTCTGTTGACCTTACTCACTCCCCCTCTCTCACTCGCTCATTCTGTTTCTCCCACTGCTGCAGGCTGCCATTTTGTACTGGGCCCCCGCAGGCATTGCTGCCTTTTTCTATTCACTAAGAAATCCACAGCAGTCCCAACAGAGCTTTGTTGAGCTCATTCATTCCCCCTTCCTCACTCACTCATTCTGTGTCTCCTGCTGCTGCAGCCTGCCCTTTAGTACTGGGCTCCTACCTGCATTGGTGGCTTTTTCTGCTCACAAAGAAATGTGCAGCAGTCCCGACACAGCTCCGTTGAGCTTGCTCACTCCCCATTTCTCAGTTGCTCGTTCCATTTCTGCTTGTGCTGCTGGCTGGCCTTTTGTACTGTGCTCCTGCCTGCGTTGCCGCCTTTTTCTGCCCACAAAGCAATCCGTAGCAGGCACGATATAGCTCTGTTGAGGTCACTGACTCCCCTTGTCTCATTCACTCATTCTGTTTCTCCAGCTGCTGCAGGCTGCCCTTTTCTATGGGACTTCTACCTCTGTTGGTGACTTTTTCTGCCCAAAAAGAAATCTGAAGCAGTCCTGACTGAGGTCTGTTGAGCTCGCTCACTCCCCCTCTCTCACTCACTCACTCATTCTGTTTCTGACAGTGCTGCAGGCTGCCCTTTTGTACTGGGCTCCTGCCTGCATTTGCACCTTTTTCTTCCCAGAAAGAAATCCACAGCTGTCCAGACAGAGCTCTGTTGAGGTTGCTCACTCCCATGTGTCCCTCGCTCATTCTCTTTCTCCTGATGCTGCAGGCTATCCTTTTGCACTGGGCTCCTGCCTCTGTTGGCACCTTTTTCTGGCCACAAAGAAATCTGCAGCAGCCCTGACAGAGCTCTGCTGAGCTCGATCACTCCCCCTCTCTCACTCGCTTGTTCCATTTCTGCCAGAACTGCAGGTTGCACTTTTGAATTGGGCTCCTGCCTGCATTGCCGTCTTTTTCTGCCCACAAAGAAATCTGCAGCAGTCATAATAGAGCTCTGTTGAGCTCACTCACTCCTCCTGCCTCACTCACTCATTCTGTTTCTCCTGCCGCTGTAGGCTGCCATTTTGTACTGGGCCCCTGCTTGCATTGCCACCTTTTTCTACCCACTAAGAAATCCGCAGCAGTCCCAAAATACCTCTGTTTAGCTCACTCACTCCCTCCCCCCCACTCACTCATTCTGTGTCTCCCGCTGCTGCAGCCTGCCCTTTGGTACTGGGCTCCTGCCTGCATTGGGGGCTTTTTCTGCCAACAAAGAAATCTGCTGCTGTCCCGACACGGGTCCGTTGTGGTCGTTCACTCCCCCTGTCTCACGCACTCATTCTGTTTCTCTTGGCACTGCAGGCTGCACTTTTGTACTGGGCTCCTGACTCTGTTGGCACCTTTTTCTGGCCACAAAGAAATCTGCAGCAGTCCTAACAGAGCTTGGTTGAGCTCGCTCACTCACTCCCTCACTCACACATTCTGTGTCTCCTGCTGCTGCTGCCGGCTGCCTTTTTCTACTAGATTCCTGCCTGCTTTTTCGGCCTTTTCTGCTCACAAAGAGATCTGCAGCAGTCATGACACAGCTCCGTTGAGCTCGCTCACTCCCCCTCTCTCACTCGCTCATTGTGTTTTTCCTGGCACCGCAGGCTGGCCTTTTGTACTGGGTTCCTCCCTGCAATGACAGCTTTTTCTGCCCACAAAAATATCCACAGCTGTCCCAACAGAGCTCCGTTGAGGTCACTCACTCCCCCTCCCTCACTCACTCATTCCGTGTCTCCTGCTGCTGCAGGCTGCCCTTTGGTACTGGGATCCTGCCTGCATGGGTGGCTTTTTCTGCCCACAAAGAGATCTGCAGTAGTCCTAACACAGCTCCATTGAGCTCGCTCACTCCCACTCTGTCATTTGCTCATCCTTTTCTGCCAGCACTATAGGCTGGCCTTTTACATTGGGCTCCTGCCTGCATTGCTGCCTTTTTCTGCCCACAAAGAAATCCATAGCAGTCACAATAGACCTCCATTGAGCTTGCTCCCTCTCCGTCTCTCACTCACTCATTCTGTTTCTGCCGCTGCTCCAGGCTGCCCTTTTGTACTGGGTTCCTGCCTATGTTGCTGCCTTCTTCTGCGCACGAAGAAATCTGCAGCAGTCACAATAGCGCTCCATTGAGCTCTCTCACTCCCCTCTCTCAGTCGCTCGTTCTGTTTCTCCCACTGCTGCAGGTTGGCCTTTTGTTCTGGACCCCTGTGTGCATTGCTGCCTTTTTCTGCCCACAATGAAATCTGCAGCAGTCCTGACACAGTTCCGCTGAGCTCGCTCACTCCATCTCTCTTACTCGCTTGTTGTGTTTCTCCAAGCGCTGAAAGATGTCCTTTTGTACTGGCCTCCTGCCTGCACTGGCACCTTTTTCTGCCCACAAAGAAATCCACAGCTATCCCGACTGTGCTCCATTGAGGTCGCTCACTCCCCCTGTCTTACACACTCATTCTGTTTGTCCTGGCACTGCAGGCTGCCCTTTTGTACTGGGCTCCTGCCTGCATTGCTGCATTTTCCTGCCCACAAAGAAATTTGCAGCAGTCATGATAGACCTCCGTTGAGCTTGCTCACTCCCCCTCTCTCAGTCACTTGTTCTGTTTCTGACGGTGCTGCAGGCTGCCCTTTTGTGCTGGGCTCCTGCCTGCATTTGCACCTTTTTCTGCCCAGAAAGAAATCCACAGCTGTCCCAACAGAGCTCCGTTGAGGTCGCTCACTCCCCTATGTCACTTGCTCATTCTGTTTGTCCTGGCACAGCAGGATGTCCTTCTGTTCTTGGCTCCTACCTCTGTTGGCATCTTTTTCGCCCACAAAGAAATCTGAAACAGCTCCGACTGAGCTCTGGCTGAGCTCTGCACATTCCCCCCCTGCATGTTCCGGCTTCTGCCAGCTCTCGCTGGCTGCCCTTTTGTACTGGGCTAATACTTGCACTGCCATCTTCTTCAGCCTACAAAGAAATCTGCAGCAGTCATGATATACAGCAGTTCTGTTGAGCTCACTCATTCCCCTTCTCTCACTCGGTCATTCTGTTTTTTTCCCTGCTGCAGGCTGTCCTTTTGTAATGAGCCCCTGTGTGCATTGCTTCCTTTTCTGCTAACTAAGAAATCTGCAGCAGTCCTGACACAGCTCCATTGAGCTCACTCACTGCCCCTCTCTCATTTGCTCATTCTGTTTCTGCCGGCACTGCAGGCTGGCCTTTTGTACTGGGCTCCTGCCTCTGTTGGCACCTTTTTCTGGCCACAAAGAAATCTGCAGCCGCCCTGACAGAGCTCTGCTGAGCTCGCTCACTCCCCCTCTCTCACTCGCTTGTTCCGTTTCTGCCAGAGCTGCAGGTTGCACTTTTGAATTGGGCTCCTGCCTGCATTGCCGTCTTCTTCTGCCCACAAAGAAATCTGCAGCAGTCATGATAGAGCTCCGTTGAGCTCGCTCAGTCCCACTGTCTCACTCACTCACTCATTCTGTTTCTCCCGCTGCTGTAGGCTGCCATTTTGTGCTGGCCCCTGTGTGCATTGCTGCCTTTTTCTACCCACTAAGAAATCCGCAGCAGTCCCAAAACACCTCTGTTTAGCTCACTCACTCCCCCTCCCTCACTCGCTCATTCTGTGTCTCCCGCTGCTGCAGCCTGCCCTTTTGTACTGGGCTCCTGCCTGCACTGGGGGCTTTTTCTGCCAACAAAGAAATCTGCTGCTGTCCCGACAGAGGTCCGTTGAGGTCGCTCCCTTCCCCTGTCTCATGCACTCATTCTGTTTCTCTTGGCACTGTAATGGGCTCCTGCCTCTGTTGGCACCTTTTTCTGGCCACAAAGAAATTTGCAGCAGTCCTGACAGAGCTTGGTTGAGCTCGCTCACTCACTCCCTCACTCACACATGCTGTGTCTCCTGCTGCTGCTGCAGGCTGCCTTTTCCTACTAGATTCCTGCTGCTTTTTTGGCTTTTTCTGCTCACAAAGAGGTCTGCAGTAGTGCTGACACAGCTCCGTTGAGCTCACTCACTCCCCCTCTCTCACTCGCTCATTGCGTTTTTCCTGGCACCGCAGACTGGCCTTTTGTACTGGGTTCCTTCCTGCATTGGCACCTATTTCTGCCCACAAAAATATCCACAGCTGTCCTGACAGAGCTCCGTTGAGGTCACTCACTCCCCCTCCCTCACTCACTCATTCCGTGTCTCCTGCTGCTGTAAGCTGCCCTTCTGTACTGGGTTCCTGCCTGCATGGGTGGCTTTTTCTGCCCACAAAGAGATCTGCAGTAGTCCTAACACAGCTCCGTTGAGCTCTCTCACTCCCACTCTGTCATTTGCTAATCCTTTTCTGCCGGCACTACAGGCTGGCCTTTTACACTGGTCTCCTGCCTGCATTGCTGCCTTTTTCTGCCCACAAAGAAATCCGTAGCAGTCACAACAGACCACCGTTGAGCTTGCTGCCTCTCCCTCTCTCACTCACTCGTTCTGTTTCTGCCACCACTCCAGGCTGCCCTTTTGTACTGGGCTTCTGCCTGTGTTGCTGCCTTCTTCTGTGCACAAAGAAATCTGCAGCCGTCACAATAGTGCTCCATTGAGCTCGCTCACTTCCCCTCTCTCAGTCGCTCGTTCTGTTTCTCCCGCTGCTGCACGTTGGCCTTTTGTTCTGGGCCCCAGTGTGCATTGCTGCCTTCTTCTGCCCACAGAGAAATCTGCAGCAGTCCTGACACAGTTCTGCTGAGCTCGCTCACTCCGTCTCTCTTACTCGCTTGTTGTAGTTCTCCAAGCGCTGCAAGCTGTCCTTTTGTTCTGGCCTCATGCCTGCACTGGCACCTTTTTCTGCCCACAAAGAAATCCACAGCTGTCCCGACAGTGCTCCATTGAGGTCGCTCACTCCCCCTGTCTTACACACTCATTCTGTTTGTCCTGGCACTGCAGGCTGCCCTTTTGCACTGGGCTCTTGCCCCTGTTGGCACCTTTTTCTGGCCACAAAGAAATCTGCAGCAGTCCAGACAGAGCTCCCTTGACCTTACTCACTCCCCCTCTCTCACTCGCTCATTCCATTTCTGCTGGTGCTGCAGCCTGCCCTCTTGTATGGGGCTCCTGCATGTGTTGCTGCTCTTTTCTGCCCACAAAGAAATCCGCAGCAAACATGATAGAGCTCCATTGAACTTGCTCGCTCCCCCCACTCTCACTCTTGCATTCTGTTTCTCCCACCGCTGCAGGCTGCCCTTTTGTATGGGACCCTGCATGCATTGCTGCTTTTTTCCACCCACAAAGAAATCTGCAGCAGTCCCAACAGAACTCCGGTGAGCTCACTCACTCACCCTCCCTCACTCACTCATTCTGTGTCTCCTGCTGTTGCAGGCTGCCCTTTTGTACTGGGTTCCTGCTTGTGTCGGCTGCTTTTTCTGCCCACAAAGAGATCTGCAGCAGTCCTGACACAGCTCCGTTGAAGTCGCTCACTGCCCGTCTGACACTCGCTCATCCTTTTCTACCAGAGCTGCAGACTGGCCTTTTGTACTGGACTCCTGCCTGCATTGCTGCCTTTTTCTGCCCTCAGAGAAATCCACAGCAGTCGTGATAGACCTCCGTTGAGCTTGCTTACTCCTCCGTCTCACTTACTCATTCTGTTCCTCCTGGTGCTGCAGGCTGCCCTTTTGTACTGGGCTCCTGTCTCTGTTGGCGCCTTTTTCGGCCCACAAAGAAATCTGCAGCAGTCTCAACAGAGCTCCTTTAAGCTGGCTCACTCCCCCTCTCTCACTAACTCACTCCTCCCATTTCTGCCACTGCTCCAGGCTGCCCTTTTGTACTGGGCTGCTGCCTGTGTTGCTGCCTTCTTCTGCCCATAATGAAATCTGCAGCAGTCACGATAGAGCTCTGTTGAGCTTGCTCACTCACCCTCTCTCACTCGCTCTTTCTGTTTCTCCCACTGCTGCATGCTGGCCTTTTGTACTGGGCCCCTGCATACATTGCTGCCTTTTTCTGGCCACAAAGAAATCTGCAGTAGTCCTGACACAGCAACATTGAGCTCGCTCACTCCCCCTCTCTCACTCGTTCATTGTGTTTCTCCCAGTGCTGCAGGCTGCCCTTTTGTATTGTACTGGGCTCCTGCCTCTGTTGGCACCTTTTTCTGGCCACAAAGAAATCTGCAGCAGTCCTGGCAGAGCTCCGTTGACCTTACTCTCTCCCCCTCTCTCACTCGCTCATTCCTTTTCTGCCGGCACTGCAGCCTGCCCTTTTGTATGGGGCTCCTGCCTGCTTTGCTGTCCTTTTCAGCCCATAAAGAAATCTGCAGCAGTCACGATAGAGCTCCATTGAGCTCGCTCGCTCCCCCCACTCTCACTCTTTCATTCTGTTTCTCCCACCGCTGCAGGCTGCCCTTTTGTACTGGACCCTACATGCTTTGCTGCCTTTTTCTGCCCACAAAGAAATCCGCAGCGGTCCCAACAGAGCTCCAGTGAGCTCACTCACTCCCCCTCCCTCACTCAGTCATTTTGTGTCTCCCGCTGTTGCAGGCTGCTCTTTTGTACTGGGTTCCTGCTTATGTTGGCAGCTTTTTCTGCCCACAAAGAGATCTGCAGCAGTCCTGACACACCTCCGTTGAGGTCGCTTATTCCCTGTCTGACACTCGCTCATCCGTTTCTGCCGGAGCTGCAGACTGACCTTTTGTACTGGGTTTCTGCCTGCATTGCTGACTTTTCCTGCCCTTAAAGAAATCCACAGCAGTCACGTTTGACCTTCGTTGAGCTTGCTCACTCTCCCGTCTCACTTGCTCATTCTGTTTCTCCTGGTGCTGCAGGCTGCCCTTTTGTACTGGACCCTGCATGCATTGCTGCCTTTTTCTGACCATAAAGAAATCTGCAGCAGTCCCAACAGAGCTCCAGTGAGCTCACTCACTCCCCCTCCCTCACGCACTCATTCCGTGTCTCCCGCTGTTGCAGGCTGCCCTTTTGTACTGGGTTCCTGCTTGTGTTGGCAGCTTTTTCTGCGAACAAAGAGATCTGCAGCAATCCTGACACAGCTCCTTTGAGGTCGCTCACTCTCTGTCTGAGACTCTCTCATCCATTTCTGCCGGGGCTGCAGACTGGCCTTTTGTACTTGCTCCTGCCTGCATTGCTGCCTTTTCCTGCCCACAAAGAAATCTACAACAGTCACGATAGAGCTCCGTTGACGTCGCTCACTCTTCCGTCTCACTCGCACATTCTGTTTCTCCTGGTGCTGCTGGCTGCCCTTTTGTACTGGGCTACTGTCTCTGCTGACGCCTTTTTCTGCCCACAAAGAATTCTGCAGCAGTCCCAGCAGAGTTTCTTTAAGCTCGCTCACTCCCCCTCTCTTATTCACTCCTCCCGTTTCTGCCACAGCTCCAGGCTGCCCTTTTGTATTGGCTCCTGCCTGTGTTGCCGACTTCTTCTGCCCACAAACAAATTTGCAGCAGTCACGATAAAGCTCTGTTGAGCTTGCTCACTTCCCCTCTCTCACTCGCTCTTTCTGTTTCTTCTGCTGCTGCAGGCTGGCCTTTTATACTGGGCCCCTGCATGCATTGCTGACTTTTCCTACCCACAAAGAAATCTGCAGCAATCCTGACACAGCTGCATTGAGCTCGCTCACTCCTGCTCTATCACTCACTCGTTGTGTTTCTCCCGGCACTGCAGGCTGCCCTTTTGTACTGGGCTCCTGCCTCTGTTGGCACCTCTTTCTGGCCACAAAGAAATCTGCAGCAGTGCTGACAGAGCTCCGATGACCTTACTCACTCCCCCTCTCTCACTCGCTCGTTCCTTTTCTGCCGGTGCTGCAGCCTGCCCTTTTGTACGGGGCTCCTGCCTGCATTGCTGCCCTTTTCTGCCCACAAAGAACTCTGCAGCAGTCATGATAGAGCTCCGATGAGCTCGCTCACTCCACCTTTCTCTCAGTCACTCATTCTGTTTCTCCCGCCACTGCCGGCTGCCATTTTGTACTGGGCCCCTGCATGCATTGCTGATTTTTTCTGCCTACAAAGAAATCCACAGCAGTCCCAACAGAGCTTCGTTGACCTCACACACTCCCCCTCCCTCACTCGCTCGTTCTGTGTCTCCCGGTGCTGCAGGCTGCCCTTTTGTACTGGGCTTCTGCCTGCATTAGAGCCTTTTTCTGACCACAAAGAAATCCACAGCAGTCCTGACAGAGCTCAGTTGAGCTTGGTCACTCCCTCCATCTTTCACTCACTTAATCCTAAATTGTCCCAAACCATGATTTCCAACAGCGACTGTGGTATTCTGCGCTGGAAGTGCGAAAACACATTTCGATCAGGATGTGAAAAATGACAGCTGTACTTTTCACAAGGAGGTGTGGGAAAATGCCACTGTTGAATATGTGGCATAAAAATATTTCTAATTTGCGAAGTTACAAGGGTACATAGAAACTGCACAACACACGCTCGTAACAGTCATTTTATGGAGTTTCATCCCAAAATTTTCAACATAGGTATTTTATGACCTCTACTCATGAACAATGTCAGTGTGATTTTCTTAATGTGTCCTGAACACTGATTTCCCATAGCAACCGCGCAATTGTGCGCCGGAAGAGCGAAAACACATTTTGGCCAGGATGTGAAAAATGACAACTGCTCTGTTCATAAGGAGGTGCATAAAAATGTCAATGTTGAAAATCTGGAGTGAAAATATTGCAAAGTTACGAAGAGGCGAGCGAGCATGGAAACTGCGCAATGCACACTCGTAGCACTCTCATTTTATGGACTGTCATCGCCAAATTTTCAATATAGCCATTTTAGGGCATCTGCTCATGAACAGTGTCACTGTCATTTTCATAATGTTTCCCAAACACAGATTTCCTACAGGCAATGTGCTATTCTGTGCTGGGAAGTACGAAACACATTTTGGCCAGGATGTGAAAAATGACAGCTGTACTGTTCATAAGGAGGTGCAAAACAATGGCAATGTTGAAAATCAGGAATAAAAATATTATAAATGCATAAATTCGGCTTAGTAGAGTCCTTGCAATTCTCGTTTTAGATTTATAATGCAATTCCAAGAGTGTCATACATGTCAATCATTTATACTGCTGTTTTGTATATAGCCGAAACTCAATGTTATTGCTTGTTTTTTTTTATTTTCTTGTTCCTTGTTATGTTGTAGAAAACTAATAAAAAACTTTTAAAGTAAAAAAAAAAATAAATGCATGAATTTATGAGCATGGTGCAAACTGTGCAACGTATGCTCGTACCACAGTCATTTTATGGAGTATCAGCAGAAAATTTTCAACATAGGCATTTTAGGACCACTGCTCATGAACAGCATCACTGTCATTTTCATAATCTGTCCCAAACAGTGATTTCCTACAGTGACCGCGCTATTCTGTGCCGGAAGGCGGAAACACATTTCGGCCAGGATGTGAAAAATGACAGCTGTACTGTTGACAAGGAGGTGTGGAAAATGGCAATGTTGAAAATCTAGCATGAAAATATTGCAAAGTCGCCGGTTACAAGTGTGTGCATAGCAACTGAGCAACCTTGCCATTAAGAAATAGTCATTTTCTGATTTTCCCACCAAATTTGCAACATAGGCTTTTTGAGAGCCCACCTCATGAACACTGGCACTGTCATTTCATTAATCCATCCCAAAAGGTGATTCCACGCAGTGACTGCAAAATTACCTTTCGGGACCGATTCACACCATTACAGTGCCAGAATTCATGACGATGGGTCCCAAAAACACCATGTTGAAAATTTGGCCAAAAATTCCAAAAAATGCCCAAGATATGCATCAAAGTTGAAAACACCCTATTTATTCCATTATACAGCTTACCGGCATTTCCTCAGTTCCCAGTAGGCTTTGAAGAGTGCAGACGTGTTCCCTGTTCAACGAAGATCGTCACGCTGAGGTCCAGAGGTAAGTATGGGGTGAGGGAGGTGTGGGGAGGCAGGGTGTGCAATGTGTGGGTGCGGATTGTGGAAGGGGGGGCGGGGGGACAGCGAGGGAGCTTTTTTTTACAGGGATAAAAAACATTGCGGGAGCGTTTTAATTTTGGCGGGCATGTGTCATGCTGGGGTGGGCCCTAGCGTGCAATTGACTCTTTTGGGGATCAGCTGCAGCCAACGGGGATTGGCATCACGCCCACAACAAAAGGGTGGGCCACATCATGCTGACGGGATTGGGCACCACCGTCGGCACACAAGAAATGGGGGGATATGCCGATGGGGATTGGGCACCCCTGTTGTCAAAGACAGAAGTGGAAGGGTGAACAAAAGCTGAGGGGGACTGGGCACCCCCCTCTGCACACAGAAAATGGAGGGATATACAGACGGGGATTAGGCACCCCCATCGGCAAACACAGAAGCGGGGGAGAAACATATGCTGAGGGGGATTGTGCACCCCCCTCGGCACACAACAAATTGAGGGGGGTAGAGACATGCTGACAGGGACTGGGCTCCCAGTCAGCAACAGCCCAACAATGAGGGGTCACTTCCTCATTGCAGGAATGACGCTGCAATGACGAGGTGGCCCTTGATTGCAGCGGCTAAAATTTTACAAGTTGGTGGCATGCTGGCTGAACTAGTGTCAGCAGCAGTGTGCTGCGGCATTGGGGGAAGTGGGCCAAGCCTTTAAAGGCTGTGGGGGCATTGGCCACAACAGTGGTGTGGCTCCACAACCTGCTTCTGGAGAAAGCTGCCTCAATATGTTTTTTGCACATGCGTGCAATCAACATAATAATAAGCAAAATATAAAAGTGATCATACAATAAAGTATAGTATAGTATAGTATAGTATATGGCAAAACACTGTTTCTGATGGATTTCTACAGTAAGCATGGAGTTGTACCACAGCAGTGACATCAAAATGCTGATGTATAGTACTACTTATGTCACTAGCATGCTACAACAAATTATGAAATAGGTAAGGAAAATACTGCATCCTGATTGGTTAGGACCTGTGCAGAAATGTCCTGGCAACCAGGACACGTGACACTATTAATATCAATACCTTTTTTTAATTCCTAATTTCCATTACAAACATGGCTGCCACCTTTACTCGAAAAAAAAAATTACCTAGGCCCTAAAAATTAAACACCCTCAAAATAAACAAAACAATCAAATTGATTCATTATATTCCCCTCCTCACACACATTGTAATCCAGCACTAGTCACAGTTTTATTTTTTGAAGCTTCTTTTCTGATCACGGACCCCACTCCCCCCATTCTTACCTGCCTACCAGGGAAATCTTTGCAACTCACTCTGCCCCAGAAACAATTAGATACATAGATGTTGATGGCAGATAATGGCCTATGGCCCACCTAGTCTGCCCATTTGCACACATAACTGTGATTCTTAAATTGAATCCCTTACTTTATTGAGACCTTCTGTTGTATGTGTGTTTGTGTGGGGGAGAGGTGAACATTCAGCCAGTAGAACTCTGCAGTCATGTGAATTCCTGCATTACAAGATAAACAAACATTCTATCTGTTAAATGTCTGGATAGACAGATGTCTAGTAGCTGGAAAGGGACAACTTTTTACTAATTACTCCTAACTTAAGAAAATACCTGTTTTTAATTTTAAAAAGTTACTTTTTTTGTTTTCAAATGTTCTCAGCTTATCCATAAGTACAATAAACACTTGGAAGTGAGCGTTGTGCTGGCACAATGCACTTCCAGGGTCTGAAGACACTCCACCTGCAGCATATTGCATTTCTACACACCTGGGCATGCACTGAGGCAGCACAGTGCTTACCCCATCATGTCTTATTTCTTACATGGAATGTCCTCACAGTGCTGCGTAACTCAAGCTGTGGCTCTGATTACTGGTGCTTTATCTTGTTTTTTTCAGTTATAAAAACAAACAGCATTTGCAGTTGTGCTTACAATGACAGCCACAGCCAGCGTGGTGGCGCTAAAGGTTGAGGCGCTGGATGCCACACTTCATGCCACACTGGCAACCCATGTTCAGGAGTGGATGCGGGTTGCTGGGAGTCGATTGGGGAGGATTAGGATCGAGCATCTGGAAGACTGCTTTCCTCTCCTGGGAAGGATGGGTTGTGAGCCATGCAGCAATCATGGCTCCCAGTGGAGACTGGTGGCATTACCGCTCGCAGGGCCATGTCGAGCGGTAGGGAGGAGTAGATGTACACCTGTGAGGGGGGTCACCACGCCCACATGCAGAGGATGTCATTGCACGTCCGATCCTCTGGGGACCAGGAAATAGGAAAAGCCCCAGCACCCAGGGCAGTGAAGGCAGGTTCAGTGACTAGTCCCCCATGCTCGGTGCCATATCAGCTCCCAGCCAACCTCTGACTATCCAGCACTCCCCAGCTGCCCTCTAGATTATAGATAGAGTGCCAGAAGCATTGGTGGCCCCACCTCAGAGGGTTCAGAGCCAGAGGATTTGGCGTTCCCAACTCTGGGAGCTCAGAACTGGGGGCAGGCAAGTCAGTGGAAGGGGTAGGAGGGTACCCTGGGACAGAGGTTGGAGCTGTTGGGAGATCTCAGATGAGCGGGAAGAGGACTGGACCCCATGACCTACTGGAGAGAGATCCTAAGTGACCAGTGAAGGAGCGTAAAGAAAGTCTACAAAAAAAAAAAGATGACAGCCATGTTTTTTTTTACCAGATTTCATTCTGGCAGGAAACAGTATTTTCTCCTACAGGAGAACAAAAGGACTCTAAATAAAATGGAAACTTGCCTCAAAATACTGATAAGTTACATGTAAAATATCAGAAAAAAAACACAGTATTACAGATGGCCCTGTCAACAAGCTTGACATGTTACTAGCAAATTTATATTCAAGCTGGCTCAAATTGATGACACAGAATATGACCCCATCATTATAAGGGACATCCTGGGGATCACTGACCATCACCTCATAAAAAAAAAAAGAAAACTATGGCCATTCCTTATTTCACAGAAACCAAATTGTTTTTAGAGAAACACTAACCACAGTACAGTATCTGCTGAGCAAAAGATTAAAAAAAAAAAATGAGAAAGGGCGACAAGCCTCAAGGAGTTGAAGCCCTGTCATGATCTTGATAGATGATATTGACAGGCTGTACACCACCAGTACCATAGGTATGCACACCCCACAGCCCTGCTTAACATTTCTTTTCAATAATGTCTTCTAATTTGTATTCCACACTGCTAAGCAATATGGACTAAAGTGGGGAGATTTACAGCTTCTAACAGACACAGATGTTAAGAAATATCTCTAGTTTTATGGGAAGAAGATGAAGACATACACAGATGACAATCCAAGGGACATTACAGCAATAAAACACAAGGATGTATAGAATGAGAATCTGACAAATTTTCATTGAGACCCTGTCGCTGCCTGTGAAAAGTCCCCCTCAAAGAGGTCAGTGAAAATTTTAACATCCGATTCTCTTTTCTACTTAGCCTCACAACATAAACCACAGTCCTGGAATGCCACAGTGATTCAGGATGCTAGCAGTCAGTGAAAACAAAATAAGTGGAATGATGAAGGCCATAATAAATCATTAGATCCGCCAGAGGACAAGAACATAATCTTTGCACCATGAAGACAACCATCCAGTGCCTAATCTATAGAAATGCCCCCCCCTCCCACTAAGGTGAAGAAGGTCTCTGGCCATCACATACTGCAGTCTATAAATAACTACAGCTACCTGTCAGATGACAAGTAAAAAGGTAACTTAGCAGGGTGGAGGTGGTCCAGAGAAGGGTGACAAAGATTGTACAAGGCTTGCACCAGAAAACATATGAAGAGAGATTAAAGGACCTCAATATGTACTTGCTGGAGAACAGAAGATAGGGGGATAACATAATAGAAACATTCAAGTACTTTAAAGGCATAAACAAGATGTGCGGGGGGGGTGATATCTTCCAATACAGGAGGAGTACAAGAATGAGGGGGCATGATATGCAATTGGAAGGTGTCAGGTTAAGGGATAACATGAGGGGGTTTATCTTCATGGAGAGGGGTGATGGACACATGGAATAGTCTGCAATGGAAGGTGATGGGAGTAAGCACAGTGGAGGGATTTAAACATGCCTGGGACAGGCATAAGGGAACCTTAGAGGTGGGAAGGAGTGGTGAAAATCCATTGACCAGGTAGGGTCAGAGGCCACAAACAAGTGTAGGGCTAATGGGCAGATTGGATGGGCTTGGTGGTCCTTATCTGCCAACAATTTCTATGTTTCTATGTTTCTATAAAATGTTGGGGGAGCACCGATGTGCAGCAGACCACCCGAGGTGCTGACATTAACTGTTATAATGCCGCTCATCTCAGCAAAAGTCCAGCAACTTCAAGAAACTGACAAGCATCACTTGAGTGAACTCACCAACTTCAACCTCATTAGAGAAAACTAAGTATTTCAACAGAAGCTAACATTTAAAAATCATCAACTATGCTGAACCACACTGCAAGCATGGGGTAACAATGATTAGGAACAGCAGTGACTCCAACACCAAGTGAGGTGAGCCTCCACAACCCTGCCCTGTCCCACCACCCTCCAATTGATAAAACAGTTAATGAAGGTTTTTTTATGTTTCCATTTTCTTTGCAGGCTCAGTGCTCAGAACCTTAACAGCAACTGGAGACATACAATGCTGCCACAAGTAAGAAAAAAATGTCTATACATGTTTAGGCTTTGTTCATTTTTATAACGTTAGCCATTGAATAGGAACTCTACCCTTGAATTCTGTGTAACACCAGAAGCTGTGGAAGCTGCTCTATTCAAGTTTCACTACAAAGTGTAAAACAAATGAAATGATTTGAATGACTTTTCATGACAGTACTTGATTTTTTTACTGCCTTTGTTCTTGTCATAGGTGCCCAATGCACTATAAAGCACAGCGTATGGGCAGGCACGTACAGACAAGCCTGTGCTGGTGTCTCAGTGCTTCTATTATAACCACAAACCTCTTGAGCTTCTCTCTCAAGGTTGAGTAGTTGTCATGACAACATCTCAATGCCAACACAGGTTTGTTGGGCATGGCTGCCTTTACAAAATTCTCTATATATTATAACATATTTGATCACATTACAATAACTATTAGGGTCTGAAATTAGTCAGACATTAGACCCTTTTGTTCTCCATAGTAATCTGTCATAACATGACACCAGATTGTGATTAAGAAAGTGTGACATAACATCAGGCTGATACAGAGAAAGTTATGGCTCATCAGTCCCTTACGTGTGTAGCCATTAGGCTGCCACACTAACTAGTAACAGTTGTGACAGCATCCACTTGAATGCCCCATATGCTTTTACTTACGATTTTCTACAGCAACCCAATGAACCATACTGGCATATTATCATACAGCCATTTTCTTGGTAGATAAATAAAAACATAATAAAATTATACAAAAAAAAAAATCCTAGAAGTTGAGTAGTTGTTCTAAACACAACACATTCACTATCAAAATATGAACTGTATGTTGTCTTATAAATAAAATAAATTGCATACAAATTAATAAGAAATGGATATTATATTATAGTACTCTCATAGTATTATTGCTTGTTAGTTAATATATAAAACACATAGCATAAAATAATAGAAGAGATAATATAAATTATAATCACAATTGGGCTTGCCACTTAAAGGCAGGACAGGTTGTCTGATGACCCCTGCCAGGAAGGAACACAAACGGGAGGGGGGGGGGAGGGGGACAGAAAGATCAGGTAGAAGGGGTGGAGCTAGTGACATCACCAAGCAGGTAGAAGGGTAATATGGCAAGGTGATTCCGGAGCCCCAGGGATTGGCTGGGGGTTGAGCCTCAAGGTGTCCTGACCAGGGGCCCTATGGGGTATATCAGGCCAGGGCACAGGCAGGATGACCTCTTTTGCTGGGAATTTTCTCACCCACCCTTTAAGGAAGGCACTTGAGGGGCATGGTTGGCACAAAGATAGGTGGAGGGCAGGTTGAGTGGCCTAGGCCCCAGGCAAGGGGCTGGTATGTTTGCTGTGGGGAGGCAGCTTCAGGCCCAGGGGGCTGGGTCATAGTCCCCTGGGGAGGGAGCAGCGAGGCCCAAAAATGTCAAGTGGGAGATGAGTTGGAAGAAAGAAAAGGGGAGCAGGAGGGAAGGGAAGTGGGGGGGGGTAGGATACATGGGCTGGGGACAAGGAACCCAGATGTGGTGTTAAAGTGGGGAAGGAGACAGGTCCAGGTGCCGGATTCAGAAGTGTCCGGGCCTGGAGGGTGAAAGCCCAGGTAAGTGGAACCAGCCTGGTTGTGGTATGGAGGAGGGGGATGGATTCACAATGTCTAGGCCCTGAAAAGTCAAGATGGAGGAACAACCAGAAGAAGGAAGAGGCTTGAACCAAGAAAACTTTGAATGAATTATTATGTGGAATTTGAAGTAATAACATTATGAATGTAAATATTCTTTGTGCCAAAAATAAATATTGCCAATGAGCAATCAAAAAGTGAAAATAAGTGTATCGTCCATTATTCCTGGGAGGGGTTCAGGGGACAATGCACTAATATCATTATAACAGCTATGGCACTGGAAGGGAGAATATAACAATTGGCATAAGATAGAATGGAAAGTCAAAAGGTACAGGACGGTATCCTTCTTGAGGTCAGTAATTCCACATAACTACCACTACAGCTTACACTGGATCATAGTGGTCTTAATGGGTTTTACATACTCTATCACAACACCACAAACAGTAGTTCACAGCAGATTTATGCCAGCAGCACATGCCACAGCTAAGCTACCATAGTTCATGCTTATTGCTGACCTCAAGGCTTTTTTAATACATATTATAGCCAGTTTTATCCTTTCTAAGTTACTACATTGGGATCCAGAGTGGGTCAGATGAACTGCTGAAGCTAAACTTGAATTTACTGTACAGGCCAAAAGTCGAAACCGAACCAATTATGGCTCTGGTACACATCTCTCACCCTTTATGTCATAGTTAAACTTATAGAAAAGCATTGTTATGCACTATATAATGCATGTAGTTCAGAAAACCTGGGCTTGATTTTCAAACATCAAACTATGGCACAAGGTGACTGCGTCAAACGGGTATGACACAAGAGGCACCTTGTGTCTTAGTTTACAGCTATCTGGATTTTCAAATGCCGGCTTCTGTGAAATCGGGATACCATGTGGCAAAGTCCCCCCCGCACCACCCTTCCAACAAAAGTGCACGTGTGCCAGGGCACAAGGGGGCTTACACCACAGTGGGGCTGCACCATCACCTTGTTTGCTATTCATTCTACAAGTCATGTCATAGGCACAACAGGGGGATGCCTTTAGACCACCCTCGAAGTGGTCTAAGGACCTTGTGCTACCACCAGGCAGAGCAGTGATGGGGGCTGCAGGGAGGAGACCAGGGGCCGCAGAAGGAGAGGGGTTGCCCTAGGGGGTGATGGGGGCTTGGTGCCAATGTGTGGCCAATAAGGTGGCACCCTCCGGGGGTGTCATGCGCTACTACATACAACCAATCGGGCTGAGTACAGGGGGTTGGCAGAAAGTGAGGGGGACACAGCCTCAGAAGGATACAGCCCTGGCAGCTTCCCCATAGGTGCCACTGACCCCAACATTATTGGCAGGCAGCAGTGGCTGCAGGTTGTGGGGTGCAAGTTGTGACTGGCAATGGTTCCCAGGCACCATGGCATTCCCCTGGTAGGAGGTCCCATGTGTAGAGGCAGGCTGCTGCCTGCTGATGGTGTTGGGGTCAGTGGCACCTATGGGGTAGGTTCCAGGGCTGTATCCTCCTGAGGCTGGGATCCAGCCCTTTTCTGCTAGGCCCCTGTACCTGGTCTGATTGGCTGTATGTAGTAGCACAAGGCACCTCTGCAGGGTGCCACCTCATTCCTCCACATTGCCGACATGCCCCCATCACCTTCGGGCCAACCCCCATGCTCATTCTGCCCATGTCCTCTCCTGGCAGGTGTATTTACCTCCCACACCTTAACAGCTCCATAAGTGTTGTGCCAGGCAGGAAGGTTGACAGATCATTTCATCACACTCCACAGGTGTGCCAACTCTTTGGTCCAACCCTGCAGATGTGGCAAATCTCAGGTCTTGGGGGCAGAGACCCTCCTTGTTTTAAAATATGGTGCAGGATCTCTGATGCATCCCAAGATTGCTGCAGCCCTAGATTGCTGCAATGTGTGGCAATCTAATGATTCTTTGAAAATTGAGCCTCCTGTCTCTTACTTTATCTACAGGACATCAGCACGTGTTTGCACATGATACTTATTTCATTCCTGCTTATGAAGCAGGTATGAAAATGTGATAGCAACATGAGGGCAGACAGGATGGAACTAGAGCCCCTTCAGACCTTAAATTACTAGGTTTCTATGTAACACAACATTCAGACTGTGAATATGCTAACACAAGTATAACATAATAAATCACTTACATGATTTCAGCGAGTCAGTGCACAGTGCCACTGTACCTCTTATCCTGTGTACAGTGGTCTCTTGTGCAGGAGCATTAGAAGTGGAGCAATCAACTATACAGCTTGGGAGGGGACAGTTAAAGATACTTTTGAAATGTAAAACAAAATACTTAAAACTTATAAATCACTTGAGATACCTCAAGGGATTTATGATACATTAATAGGGTATCCAATGGGTGTCTCATATGGTATAAGAGACTCCAAGCATGAGGATTCTCTCCATTGGCCTTTTATCTTATTCCATATTATTTCCCAATGATTTAAAATGCTATATTTGTGTCTTGATGGCTCCCATGCTATGGATGCTACTACTGCCTTTATACACTATACCTGACATACCCATGTGCCTTGCAGAATGGACTGGAAAGCATTGAAAACCATGGTCTCCTTACACTCATAACCAGCTTGAACAGAGTGAAAACCCCTCCCCCCTAGTATTCCTGGCCTGGCACCCTTTGAAATAAACTTAATGTGCTACAGCAGCAGCACTTGTAGCTGCCATGTAAGCAACTAAGGCATGAATAGCCCTACTTGTTCTCAGCAGAAGTCAGCCACCTCATTGGCAGAGGGCCATAATCCTGCCACATCAGCAGTTGTTACTATTTAATTTTTAATGTTAGCACAGAAGGCATGTGTTTATTCAAATATTTTCTGCAACCTTGCAAACTTAAGCTGGCTCACCCAAAGCAGGCAGTGGGCACAGAGACAGAAATCTACATTGCCAATGAAGCAGACATTGTATTGCTAAAAATACCGCTGGCAACATACAAAAATGTTGGAAAAAGGGGCAGTTGTATAATAAAATGTATATGAAACCAGGCATACACTCAGTGAATAACACCTCTTGTTTTTGCAGTTAAAACCTAGCTAAAACTCAGCACCCCCCCCCAAAAAAAAAACTGACCTGATTGCCTCAGCCTACTGTAGCAAAATTACCGGGGGCCAGTTCATGATGTAACCTACCCAAACGCAAGGAGTATAATTGCCAACCTTTGGTAAATAGAAACAGTCACTGAATAGTATGATGTTTCTCTGAAGAGGACAGATGGATACAGTATGAGAAGTTTGTTAAAATACAGAGACTTGTAATGCACCCCTGTTAACAATGGGGAGGGAGGTAGAACTATACTGCCCACCACACGGCAGTGATGAGCATTCAACTGCCGTTGTTCATATCACCTATGTGAATGATCTGCAGCCCACACTCGGAGCCACACTGCTCGCCATTGCTAGGCAACCCTCTAACCCACCACATGGCTCCCAGTGTCCTATGCTGAATGCTCCCATGCCTGTGGAAATACGAAGACCTACTCGTGCCAGTCCCCAATCCTTTATACCAATACAGTACCACATTAAAAGGCTGCCTACAGGGATCAATACTGCTACTGATGCCTGCCCTTCTCCTGCTAAAGGCTGAAAGAAAAGGTGGAGAAGCAGCAGCAAAACCAGGAAAAATGGAAATTGACAGCAGCTGCCAGCCAGATGAGGTGGGTAGGCACCCAACACATGGTAATCGGCCTTCCATGCTGACTGCATTATCCCAGAATCCCTGCCAACCAAATCTATGATTCCCCAAATTTCCTGCAAAATCTCTTAACATTTTGTGGATGTAAAAACTCAGTCCCTTAACTGTTTTAGTTACTCTACTGTTTGCTAGGGAAACAGTTGCACCTACAATATGGCAAGCAAAACAAGCAAGAACTTATCTCATTAATCTTTAATGTATGTTCAACAGGGTGTGGGGACCAGTAATAGAAGAGAGCTTTCATGAGTTAAGATAGACGTAGTCTCAGCAAGCCAGCAGCAAGGTAAAAGTGAAAATTTCAGCATTAATAGCCTTCTTTATGCTAGCTCTGTAACAAACTGGTAATTTGCTAGAGCACATTGTTCTGATATGTGATTCTAGATATGCATTATCTAAATGGTGCATTTATTTATGAGTCTATATCTTTTTTGAGAATATTCTTTTTTATCTTACTTTGACCCGAAATCATTATGGATTAAAATGCAAAATCTATTCTAAAATCAGATATAAGGTCTCCAGATTGAAATAATTTTACAGTTGTTGGAGCTATTGTCTCAAGAACCCCACAATCTAGGAGCTATGCTTTTTTAAGTGGGCTGCCAGCTGCTGAACTCGTTGCCATTTTAGCTGCCCACATGGCAATCAGCATCTTAGTGTGGGGGACCAATCATGCTGACAGAGCCACTTCCCCAAGATGCTTACAATCTTGGAGCTCTCTAGAAGTTGAAAACTCCAGGTAAGCCACCCTACTGATCTTTTGAGACATTTTGGAGAGATTGCATTTTGTTTGAAAGTAAGGAAACTCATCACTGAGTATGGGTTCCCAGTGGCTTTCTAACCTGCTGATCCCCAACATCATACTGGTGCTGCAAATTTTAAACATGTTTGTGCTGTGACAACTGATATTTGTATTTCTGCTTCTAAAAAGGGAAATTACAGCTGACATTATTTTGCAAGACTTTAAAACAAAACACCTGCCTATCCTCTTAATTGAACCTGTAACTATTAGTGAGGGTCTGGACTTTTAACATGGCTTCCCAAAGACAAGCATTCCCCCCCAGCCCCAACCAGGAACCTTCCCTGTTGCTGCATTGCCTCTGTGGTCACCAAGCCTCACACTTACCCCTGGAAACTGACCTAGTGACCCACTTGAAAAAAAGTTAGAGCCTGGAATGATGTGTTCCTTCTGGCTGTAGGGCAGAAGCTGAAGGAAAAACCTCACCTATACCATGCCATTTTATAAGCCTAAGCTCTGCCCCTCCAGTGCTAGCCTAACCCCCTGCCCCTGGTGAGTGTCTACCTACCTAACTAACCTATCAGCTCAGGTGTCATTCAGGGCTGTTCCCACAGACAATGCCCCTCCTGCTGCAATTCTTAGCAAGCTCCCTAACAAGTGTTCTTCCAATAGAGACATTTGGCTGTGCTTTACAGTCTTCTCATGCAAACCTCACCCTCAGAGTCTATTATGCCATAAGAGACACAGCTTGGAGGCTTATTAGCTCACAGTAACATGCTTCATTGGTATATGTTGCAAGATTCTCTTACTCTCTCTCTCACAGAAGGGAGAAAAAAACACCTGCTATGTGCGTACCAACATGCCACTGATTCCTAAGGGTTGTGCATGTCAGTATAATTTCATGTGTCGATATTACAGTAAAAACTAGCAATGAAACATGATCAAATAGCTTGACATTTAGAAAAAGATGTTTGTTAAAACATTTTCACCAGCTTAATTAACACTAAAACCCTTTAGGTGTTCCTCCTAGTACATATAAAACAGCTGTCCTCATCTCTGAAATGGAAGTAAACTAGAAGTAGGCTGCATTAAAACCAATGGACTATGACTTCCGAGAAACACTACTACATTATAATGAAATGTTACTGCAAGTGCTATCCAGCTAAATAAAGACACATGAGGTTTGCAAGCCAGCTGTAGTAGCAGATGCAGCCAGGACTGGACTTTAAACAATGCTGTCACTGAATATGCACAGACCTAGAGATAAAATGTCCACACCTTCTTAGTTTCCATGAAATCTGGTTTGTTATTCTAAATCTAGAAGCTGCTAATCTCATAAAATGAATGGCAACAACTGTTCTGTAGCTAGACTAAGAAAGCTTATCATCAAGCATTAAGTTATTTTCTGCTCCTTCCCTGAATTAGTACCTAGTTCATTACTGCTCTTAGTTTAATAATTTGGGCATCCAACACCCTGTATCCTATATGTTAGTATTGTTGTACCTGATGTGTTTCAGTACATGTAATACACCTTAGTAATTTTAAAGCCTGCAAAAGTTTGTCTTTACAGATGTATTTTCACACCCTATGTATTTTTGCACACATCTTACATATCCTGTCCCTTGACATACTGTTTGTTTACTTCTCTGCATTGTGGTATTTTGCAATAGTGCATTTTTCTGTTTATTATTGTGTTTTTGAAGAAGTAAAAGGGGGAAACTACACTGTAACTGCATCATAACTGCAATGTAGTTACATGCAACAAACATGTAACTACAGGATAATTACCCTTTCGTATTTAATTAATGATTAGTTACATTGAAACTGACACTTAAAATGAAGTGTAACTGTGCCTTTGCCTTTCCCCCTCTTTGTACCCCCTTCCTCTGGACTGTATCTGAATACAAGCTGCAGGTCATTCTGCCATTCACAGCACATTTTAAATAAATGAGTAACTAAATAAATAAGCTAATGAATTAATATGTTTTTATTTATTTATTGATGATTTGGAAATACCTTTGAGTCAAAGACTTGTTTGCAAAGGTTCCATGTCACAGAAATTAGGTACAGAACAAACTTTACATAACAATTCAACAAGGACACAGTTCAGCATTGATACAAAGAAACAGTGAAGTCTAACAATCAGAAATTAGGGATAATTAGTACAAGTTTGAAATACATGATAAAACTCAGAGATATGTCTTAGGCCTGGAAGCCTATGGTAGGCAGGCCAGTGGCAGTGGTCAGCAGGGAGGAGAGGGGAGGGCAAGGGTTCAGAAACAATCATAGGTATTTGAGGACTGTAGGTGGTCCCTATGGTGGGTTTTGAAAGGGCCAATTCTAATTTAGTTTACAAGCAAGGTTGGTAGGCTATTCATTAAAGAAGGGTCTCTATAACTGAAGGACCTTTGAAATTGTCAGGTATGGCAGGAGGGAACTAAGAGGAGTGGCTTGGCAGAGCTTCACATGTGCTTAGGCTTCAGGGCCGGGTGGACTAAGGGGGAGAGTCCAGGGCAAGGGAGAGGCCCAGGGCAATCTTTTTGGCCATGAGGCAGGTATGGAACCTAATTCTATTGTCAAGATTAAGCCAGTAGGTGGTTTTATAAAAGGAGCATGAATGGGTGAGCCAATCACATCCCAAGATGAGGCAACATGCTTTATTAAGGGAGAGATGGAGCTTATGCAGGGCAGAGGTGCTTGCAGCGTTATAGATAAGTATGCCATAGTCGATCAGGGAGAGGACAGAGGAGGAGATGGCGAGCCTGAGGGCATCTGGGGTAAGGCAGTGCTTGATGCAATACAATAACCCCAGCCTAACATTGAAGGCTTTAGACAAGAGATGGATATGTTGGTGCCAATTAAGCGCAGGGTCTAGTGTGATGCCGAGGTACTTAAAGGAGCCGACTTGCTCTAAGGGGGTCAGATTAGCAGTTAGTACTTGTGGGCAAAACACCTTCTGGGTGTTGAGAGGATGAGAGAATAGTATAACTTTGGTCTTCTTATAGTTGAGAATAAGGGGCTGTGCAGAGAATCAATTTTCAGCACTGCTAAAGGCCGATTGAAGGGAACGGTGGAGTTGAAAGGGATCAGGGTCGGAGGAAAATAGGACAGCATCATCCACATATAGCAGCAGGTTATCAGGGCAGAACATGGGGAAGGAGTTTAGGAAAAGGCTGAAAAGTAGAGGTCCTAGTATGGACCCCTGTGGGACACTGGAGAGGACAGGCAGCCTATTGTATAAGGTGTCACCAATTTTGACCTGCTGGAAGTGGTTTGAAAGGTAATCAGAGAACCAACCAAGAGCGTCCAGAGAGAAACTGATGTTGGACAGAGTGGTTAATAGGAGGGAGTGGTTGACGGTATTAAATGCCTTAGAGAGGTTGATGAAAACAGTGTCAGCGATATGACCCCTGTCCAGGGAAGAGTGGATGTGGCGGTGATTTGGAGAAGGGCAGTGGTAGTACTGAGGGGGTAGAGTGCCTCATGGAGGGTGAGCCGCAGGAGTTTCAAGTTTAGGGAGTCACTATTGTAGTCGGAGAGGCTTAGGGCTTTTTTAAGGTACAGCTTAGCAAACTTGGGTGTGATGCGGCATAGGTGAAAGGGGGGGCTTGAGGAGGGGAGGAGGAGTTGGCAGTAGGAGGGTCAAAGAAATTGGGAGGGAGAACATGGTCGTGGTTTGTGAAGGCATATCCTAATCTGAATTCTAAGTTTATGCTTTACAAAGAAGATATTTAGCCTATAACTAGAGAATTAACATTTTATTGAGGAAATGATACTAAATATTTTAAAAATCTAACATGCTGGAAATCATTCAAAGTACTGCACCTTAAATATTGACTAAGCAGATTGAGCACTTATTAGAAAAATAATGTGATTGCATTTAATGCAACTAAATGTAATATAATTCATGAAGCAGCAATTTCTTACTATTTTGGGTGACATCATAATCAAAACATTGAATCTGACTGCAGATAAGGACTGCTTGGCCCACACAGTCTACCCTTTTTTTCTCTACGTACAGTATCACCACAAACTCTAATAAGTCTCTGGCTTTTTCTCCATCCCCACTTCCTTCCCACTAAAATATGCTGATGCCTATCCCATACATTCTTGAATCCCATCACTGTTTTCACCTCCAGCAGCTCTGGTGGAAAGCTGTCCCAGACACCCACCACTCTTTCAGTGAAGAAGTACTTTCCCACATCTCTCCTGAATCTACCCACCCAGCTTCATTGCATGTCCTTTTGTTCTTGTGCTCCTTTTTTGCAGAAAAATACTTTCCTCCTATAACTTATTTACCCCCATGAGATATTTAAAGGTCTTTATTATATCCCACCTCCTCTCTTCCAGGGTGTACATACTGAGGTCTGTTAAACTCCTGTGGTAGGGTTTTTGGTGCAAACTCTAAACCATCTTAGTTGCCCTCCTCTGGTCCGCCTTCACTCTGTTTATATCCTTCTGGATATGTGGTCTCCAGAAGTGAACACAGTACTGGAGGGAGGGTCATACCAGTAATCTATACAATGGTAACACCACACCCCTCTTTCTACTGGTGATACCAGCACCTTACACTCCCCAGCATCCCACTAGCCCTCCCAACTGCCTTGTCGCATTGCCTGTACACCTTTAGGTCATCTGATATGAATATTCTCAGGTATCTTTCCTGTTTGATGATCATCAATACCACTCCACCCAGAGACTTCCTGTGATGTCACTGTTCAGCATGCAACACTAAGACCAGAGCTCTGGCCCTGATCCCCTTATAGAACTTCACATTTTTGTTATTCTTTTCATTTTTGACTATTGCAAACTTAGCAGAAGCTCATAAAATAAAGTCGAGCTGGCAGCAAGTGGAATATTGGACTTAATTGTGGAGAGCGGAGCGGTTTTATTACCGTCTTACATTAGGGACTGACATAGTGGCTGATATGGTGGACAGCAGCTCTCAAACATAATATTAGGGTATTGGATAATAAAGTTCTGAGTTTGGAGCCACATGTCACTGAAAAGAACACTAGAGTGGCTTGATTGGAGCGGGTGCTTGTGTGTCTCTTACAGGATCAGCAGTTCTTAGCTAACCACTGTTAGGACCTCGAGAATCAGTCTTAGAGAAACAACCTACGCATTTATGGAGTTCACAAGGGAGAGGAAGGCAAGGACATGGTGACTTTTTTGAGAGCTTTCTTCCTTCTCTACTAGACATTATGGACCTATGCCATTATTGATTGAGAGAGCCATCGAGACCTTTCTCTCAAACCTCTCAGTTCTAGTCAATGGCCTCGCTTTATGGTGGTATGTTTTTTTGAATTACACTATAAAGCAGGAGTTACTGCACTGAACTTGATGAATGGGGCAGATCACTTATAAAGGTCAACGTCTTTACTTTAATAATGATTGCCAGCCTTATTTGCAAAATGCAGAGCATATGCTTGGGTGTTGAGACTTTTGAAAACACATAAACTTAAGTTTATGACCCTCTACCCTGCTCGGCTTCAGATCTTTGATAGCTCTGATGCTGTGGCTCAGGAACTGAAAAATCAAAAATATGACTCCACAGAGGCTATTATGGAGCAAAGCAAAGTCAGAGAAAAATGGGTACTTCAATGAGAGGTTTGGTCTAAATCCATCTCTCCTCATAGTAAGAAAAGACGTACAGAGGAAGCTCTATCTGAAATAAAAGCTTTATTGTAGACTTTCCATTGAGAGGAGACTCATTAATTCGGCTGGAGTTGACTGTGTTAATTACTGCCTTTTCATATTATATCCAGTTTGTTGTTGCCCCTTACTCTGTCATTGTTCTGGCTTTGTCAACTGACTGTTCAATATTAGTTTTAAAGAGATACCCTACATGTGGAAAGTTAACACTTTGTGTGGTCAGCTATTGCTTCTTTGCCCCATTTTTTGGGAGGTCTTTTTGTTATTATTATTTTTTTTTTGGCTTAGCATCCCCTGAGCTCCCCCTGTGTTCCTTACTATACATCACCCCCCACCATGACCACCACGACTGCTGACTGCCCTGGCTTATGCCATCAAGGCAGAGCTGCCGAGATGACACCCTCTCCTTGTGGAAACTCATCCAGATTTCTGGCAACATCACCGCTGCTGGCAGGGCTCCCTGGGCTTGCCCCCTGGGTGGGGTCACATGGGTCAGCCAACCGAAGGAACACTGCCTCGGACAGAACCGGGAGGCATGGAGGGTACGACGGGACTGGGAGGCAGGCATCATGGTGGGATCACTGTCAATTTTTGCATGCTGACCCCAGACGTGGGGCATAAAATGATGCCCAGGGGCTGAAGCCCAAAGTTTGTCCTGTCCCACTTGACTGATGGGACCAGTTGCAGTGGAACCCCCAGCCTCTACCTGGGGTCCATAGAGTGCTGGACACTCTATCTCGTCTCCCTGGAGAAGGATAACCATCACTAGGACACTCAAACCTCCTCCGCCTGACTGGCCCTCCAACTCCCAGGTCTGTCCCCAAACCCAGGATGTTGGTGTCACAGTGGATGCCTTTCTGCTGCACCAGCGGGCTGGGCTTTTTATTAATTTTAGTAGACTATAGTGCTGATGTTTTATGGTTGTGAACTTTCTCTGTATCACCAGTTCATATAGGTTGTAAGCCCCCATTATCTTATCTATACCGTATCTGGCTAAGATTCAAGGGGGGGCCATAAAGGTGAAGGGATAGAGGCGTATTATTATCTTATTAGCTCTGTAATGTTTCATGAAGTGATCTAACTTGGGTATCTTAATTATAATTAATAGACCCCCCCATCTGCTCTTCTATAGGTATCTGCTTCAAGAGGTTATATGTATTATTACTTTCAGTTTGACAAGCTGCTTTTATTTGCACTGTGCTTGAAGACCTGGGCCTGGATATTCAGAAGGGTTGTGCATGGCGCAACACATATGCCTGTCTTGGCCACTGATGCACCCGGTGCGATATTCAAATGGAGATTGAGCCTGACACAAATCCTGATGAGCCGGAGTGCATCAGTAATGTATGCGGCACAGGTGGGGGGGTGTGCCCATGCATACTCCGCGTATCTCGATATTCAACCCGGGATGTGCTGAGCCCATGCATGTGCAACCCCTACCTGTGCTGCAAATAGGTAAGCCAAAAAAAAAGGGGCAACAGCTGGCCACCCACAGGTGAGCTGCCATATTGCAGGGTGCAACACGGCAGCTGCCACCTGTGGGTGGCCACCTGAGCTCCGGCTGCACCTTTGTGGCGGCGCCCCCCCATGTCCGATCGCAGGCATACATAGAAATAGGATAGACCTATGTCCTTGGTGGTCCAGTGGACAGCTCGCAGCCTGATCACGGGCATATGTAATGATAAAAGCAGTCCTATATCCCTGCTGGTCCAGTGGACCGCTCGCAGCCCGATCATGGGCATATGTTGTAATGAATGTTGTCCAATATCCCTGGTGGTCCAGTGGACCACTCGCAGCCCGATCGTGGGCATATGTTGTAATGAACGTTGTCCACTATCCTCTGGTGGTCCAGTGGACCGCTCGCAGCTGGTTGTGACAGATAGTACTGGATTATATATCTTGGATGAAGAAGCTCCAGTACAGGGAGAACAGGCAATTTCTTAGTATGTGTTATTGCTTTCGGCTAAAAGGAGGACAGCTGTGATTTCTTCATGCGTGAGGGAGTATAAATTCATTTAGCAGGTATTGGAGTTGTTGTTTACTCTGTTGGTATCTGTGTTGAGTGATGAAGAGACTATATAGATGGGAGTCCTGAGGTGGGGGGCCTATTAAAAAATGCTGTCTGGCCCCTTTCAGATATTTATTGTTTCAGGGATAATGGGGTAGGGGACTTATAGATAATTTTCTCACTGGGCATGGATATTGGACGTACGCAGGACCAGGGGCTAGATTCACAAAACTTTGCCCATTGCAAAACTGATTTGTTTGCACCAAGTTGGTATTCAGAAAAGCCCAGTTTGGGCACTCCAACTGAGTTTGCGCCAGAGCAAAGTGTGGTGGGGGCTGTAATGCAAAGGAGGGGAAGGGAATGTAAATATCGGCACTGTCCAATTCACAAAACATTTGCTCCATGCAAAGACCTCTTGCGGGGCCCCCTTGCATGAAACAAATACCACCAAGTGAGACCTTGCCTTAAACCCATGCAACCCTGGTGACTGACAGAAGTACTGTGGTGGTGCCCCCCTCCCCACTAGAGATGGGTGAAATCCGCAAATTTCATTCCATGAATTATTTTGCAAAATTCACGCACTTTGCGAAATATTTTGTGAGTGTAAAATGTGAAATTCTGCCAGTGAAATGTGGAATTTTGCCCTCAAATGGCAGAATTTCACCACTCATGGGTGAAATTATGCATTTCATGGTGAAATTACGTATTTCGCACCTGCAAAGTATTTCACGGAATGCATGAATTTTGTGAAATATTTCACATTGTGAAATTCATGATTTCACCGTAATTTCACCAGTGAAATTAAATTTCACTGCATCTCTACTCCCACCTATCGCTGGCCCAACACCACCAAGAGGTATTGTATACAGTACATGCTCATTGACAGCTCAGTTGGCAGCTAGATGTGGTAGTGAGAGGAGGGCTGTTTTGGTCACTGGCTCAGGTTCGGCATGGGGGGCAGTGGGGTGGTGGGACACTAACTGCCAGGGTTAGGGGGTTGGGGGCCACTAGACCACTATGGATGTAGTTGTTAAAAATGGCTGTCATTTTTTTCAACCTCATGTATTATAATAGAACTGCAAACAAGGGGACTGACATTACAACTTGGCTTCTTCAGAGAATTAATATAACCCTTGGCTTCTTCAGAGAATTAATATAATTGCAGGGAGTAGCCAGGGATTATGTGGGGGAAGGGCTCCTCCCCCACAGCCTATTTAAATGAAGCAGCTGACTCCCGCGCTGCTTAGAGTGAGTCGCACTCATTGTTCTGTCGTTGTTGGTCCGTGGCTGCCTTGTCTTCCCGCAGTCCTGTCCTTTGTTCTTCCCGGTTCCCCCCCCTTCCCCATCCATTCTCTTCACTATTCTGTTTGTGGTGGTTCTCACTTCCTCCTGCCTGTTTGTTTCTCACTGCTCCATGTCTGTTGCGTTTCCTTGTCCCCACCCCCCTGTTTATTTCGTTCACCTGTTGTTCTGTCTTTCGTTTGGCTCCATTCTGGATTTGCTGTTTCCCTCTACCTGCCCTTCTCTTGTTTTCTCCTCATCTAGTTGTCTCCCTTCCGGCAGCCTGGTTCCAAGCCTAGTTCGTTGCCGCCTAGCCTCTGATTGTTTTTTGGGGGGTTTCTTACATCGTCGCCGCACCGACTGCCTGCTCCAGTGCCTTGCGCCCACCTCAGCTGCATCGCTCTTCTGGATCTTCTGTGGATGAAGCCACCACTGCAGTGCTGGGTTCCTCTTTCAGCTGCTGCTTCTCTGATGCTGCTTCCCTTCAGCTGCTGCCTGCCCATTTAGCCGCATGTTTGGATTCCAAAATGCCTGCTACGTTTCCGTTGCTCGGCTTCCCTTCAGGTCCCGCTCCACCTGTGTAGCTTGCACACTCTTGCGGGTGCGCTTCTTCGGCTCATTCTGCTCCTACCTCTCAGCCCTTGTCTCTGCAGTCTGGACCTGTCAGTGGTCGTTCGTACTGGGAAACTCTGTGGATTCGGCTCACGAGAAGGACTTTGTGATATGCCGTTGCTAGCTCTGCCTGCATGACACGTACTATTTCCTTGGGCTCCTGCTTCATTAAATTACCAATTCCTACCTATACTACGTCCTGCTGCTGTACCAGCTCCTGCTTTCGCTTCCATTGCAAGATTGCCTAATTGGGGACTCTATAGGCGCTAGCCTCACAGGACACTTCTCCTGGCCTTTCCATTGTTGTACAGCATTCCTGCACCCAATTTCTTTTGTTTATTTTGTGCACTTGCCTCTGAGACTCATCTGCATCAGGCATCCTCCTTCCATACCTCTGCAGCTTTGGTACTCTAACCCTACGGATGCCCTCCATGTCTGCGACTCCAGCCAGTCCTCCGATGTCCACTATCTGTCATTCCTACCTTGACCTGCCTCATAGCTCGGGGACTACACCTAAAGAACTGCAACTCATTCGTTTGCTCTCGTCCTTGACTCCTACAACACTACTTCCCTGCTTTAGCCTTCATCGGTTATGGCTTCCATGGATGTTGAACTGTGCTTGCCTCACTACTTCTACGATTTGGTCTTCTGACCTCTGTTCAAGTTACATGCCTTTAGTCCCTTCCTGCTCCACTGGATGCCTTGCCTACTACATTCCACAATCCACTTACCTCCGGCCATCCTTCATGGGGCCGGCTGCACATCCTGGCCTACATGGGACTTACTCACTCTATTTATCTTACAGCTGCCCTACGAAATGTTTGTCTGTGCATGCTAGCTTCAGTGGGTCTAGCAGTCACCTTGCTCATTATTGGATGACTTTGCGGGTTTCAGCTGCCCGTATTGCCTATTTCTATGTCCTGCTCCACCCTTCAAGACAAAGGTACGCTATTTCTACTCCTGCCTCGTCAGCTCGGAGCGTACTGATTTGTTTCTCCTGCTATATGCCACTATGCTGCCGCAGCAGCCAGCCGAGGAGCTCATCATTCTGGATTCCCATTTTCAACATTCATCATCATCTATTCTTTGGACGCTTTGTACTGCTTCCCTGCTCCTACGTCTACATTATGCAGCATGCTTCCTATTCCACCTTGTGCAGGTTACCTTTCTTGCCTTCCTTGCTCATGTTACCTGCTTCACATTCAGGACTTGAGATCCTCATGATTAATCTGCACTTACATTCTACTGCGATCCTCCTGAACTACCTCTGTTTACATCTTTACTGTGACCTCTCCATGTCAGGACATGACCCTCTGCATTACTTACAGTTCAACGTTTCCATTGCATTATGTACGACTGCTCTACAACCTGCCTTGCCCCGACAGGCCAGAGGTTAGTCTTCGCTTTCATCTACCCGTGCCCTATGGGCCCAGAGGTCCTTTGTTCCTGTACTACCTGCCTGATTCTACTATTTGCCTTGCCCTTCGAGCTGGGAGCATTGCCTACTACTTGCCTGCTTATCAGACCAGTCTTCACCCATTGTGCTGGGAGGTTTACCTCATATTCATATACTTCTATGACCTGCCTTCGCCCTTCAGGCTGGAAGGATTACCTACTACTCGCCTGCTTTCTGGCCTGCCTTCGTCCTTCGGGCTGGGAGGTTCACCTACTTATGTTCTACTTCTACCTCGCCCACCTTGAGGCATGGAGATTCCCATTCTACTTCTGCCTACCTGCTCCTGCTGCCTCAGCCATGGAATTCCTGCTGCTTCACTTTTTCAGGACATTTAGTTAGCGTCTCAACTCTTGCTCTCCCTGCTTGTCTGGTGACTCCTACTTCTATGTCTAGTGACTGGTCCTCACACTCAAACGCTTTCAGATTACCTCAGTGCTCATTCAGCAGCTTCCAGGGCTGCTCTCTTGGATGTTTTTCCCTGTCGCCTCAGCCGTGGAATTGCTGCTGCTTCATTCCAGGACTAGGTTGGCGTCTCCTGCAGACTTTCATTATCATGCTTGTGTTCTACAGAATTCCAGTCTGTGACATCGCTACTTCCTTGGATTCCGCTTCTTCAGTTGGACTTTGGGTCTCGCGTGCTTCATGCCTCGAACTTTGCATACCTTCAGTTCTCCTTGTTATTCCTCTCGTACAGTTGCCATATCTCAACCTCAGTCTCTTCCATGCGATTACGTACCCCTCCAGCTGATGGATTCCTGCGCATCGTCGAAGGACTACCTCGCTCAATTTCTGCCAGCAGCCATTCCTGGGTCTGGCTGTGCTTCCCATACTGGAATCAGCCGCCTCTCTCCTATCTCACCTGCTGTCGTTCCAATACACTTCCTCAGGGGCTGGTTGCCACATCCTGTTCCTTCTCATTACCTCCGTTGCTGCACTCTTGCTCCTACTACCTCTCACTCTGGATTCACAGTCCATCTGACTTATTTCCTTTTTGGGCTCACCATATGCTACTACTTGGATGCTTCCTAACCTTGTATCAGTGTCTCCAAATTATCCTATACAGCCCCGCCATTACTCCACCTCAACTCTCCAGCCGTTGCTTTCTTTCAATTCCTAAAGACTATACTTTCTTATCAGAACTGGATTTGTCACTCAATAGCCTGGCTTCAAGCCTTCTCTCATTCACCATATCATACAAGCCCTCTATTATTAGAAACCTGGAAATCATGCTTTTATATTCGTCTTGCCTCATTAGCGTCAAAGCTTGGATGCAACTATCTTCTGGTCTCCTGTATTGAGTTCATCAGTCTTCAACTTCATCCACCATCATTCAATTCCATGGATTATGCTCTCTATCAACTGAAGTATGGAAGACGGTTCTTCAATATATCTACTCCATCATTCCGAATTATACATGGATTCTCAGACTCAGACTTTATTAGAAGGAAATTACTTCACTAGACATTTACAATTCAGTTTTCCTAAGCTCCGTTCATATGGATTGAATTCTTCAAATTAGAATTCAGATTTAGCTGATTAATTAGTTTAATTAAGAGCTCTCTCCTTTAGTATGCCCAGAAGGACGGGCAGGTCAGTAGCCATGGGTCCTCAGAGGTTTCCCACCAAGGGGTGTTTTCCTCTCCTGAGTGCTACTGGTCACACTCTCCAGAGTTGGAGGAGGTGATCATCTATTCTTATCATCAAATTATTATGCACGACTTCTTCAGCATTGAGTTACTGAATAATCGTCTATATTTATTCTTTTTGGGGCTTTCATAATTCTAAACCAAGCTTCCTTCCTACAGGTGGGATACAGAGAAAGGCCAAAACCTTCAAATATTATCAAACGACTCTTTTCAAGCATCCAAGTACCTAAGCACAATACATTCTATACTATTACCTAGTGAACATTATCCTTTCTATACTGGCCTCTGTATACAACAACCATATTCATCATTCAACTATATGTTACATAAGCACTGAGCTATGAACCACACATACAGTAATTGCAGGGAGTAGCCCAGGATTATGTGGGGGAAGAGCTCCTCCCCCACAGCCTATTTAAATGAAGCAGCTGACTCCCTCACTACTTAAAGCGAGTTGCACTCACCCACCATCCTCCCCGACACCTCCTCCTTCTGCTGCACTCTCACCCCCACCAGGGGGCTTTCATAATTCTAAACCAAGCTTCCTTCCTACAGGTGGGATACAGAGGAAGACCAAACCTTCAAATATTATCAAACGACTCTATTCAAGCATCCAAGTACCTAAGCACAATACATTCTATACTATTACCTAGTGAACATTGTCCTCTCTATATTGGCCTCTGTATCCAACAACCATATTCATCATTCAACTATATGTTACATAAGCACTGAGCTATGACCCACACATAACCATGGAAGGATTTACTGTTGTTTTTAGATGCACTGTGAGCCAGGGCAAGTTCTGTGTTACTTTTTGCCCACTTCATTTATTTCTTACATAGGGCTTGAAGTTTTTTGTAATTTCCCCAAAAAGCAGTGGTGCATGTTTTCCTGTATTTTTTGACAATGTTATGCTTTTTCTTAATGAGTTTCACAATTTTCTATTCATCTAACTCAGTTTTCTTTTGTTGTTCCTGACTATCTTTTTGTATATTGGAATATATTTATTACATATGTTAAAAATAGTGGTTTTAATTTTGCCCAACATTTTTTCAGTAGTGTAGTTAGCTAGTAAATTATCCCACTGTATGGCTTCCAATGCCTTATGAATTTTGACTTTATCTTCCTTATTAAAATTGTAAAAGTAAGAAATGCTCTGACTTGGAGTGTAACATATTATTAAGTCAAAGTAAACCGAGTTATGGCCACTTGTGCCAAGTGGTGGTCTGACTGTACATTTAGAGGTACTGAGGCTTGCTGAGGATAGTACAACATCAGGTATATTATTACCCCTGGTGGGTTCAGCCACAGACTGTTTCAGGTGAAATTGACTGCATGCAGACAAGAATGTCTTGCTTAGTGTCGAGTTGGCTGAGTGTTTAACCCAGTTAATGTCACTTAGGCTGAGGTCTCCCTCTTTGGATACTTTGGAGTAAAACAATATTTTATTTCTGATATTCATTGGCCAAACAAGTGGGACATGACTTTTGGTTGTTTAAGGTTGTTTGTAGAGGGATGATCTAAAGTGGGAGACAATTTGTTTTTTTTTATTTTGTTCTATTCTGTTTATTATGGGGTTATTAACTAAGATCTTATCTTTTAACGTAAATGACATACATAATCCAATTAAGCGGTACTGTTTCCTTCCATTTTTGCAATGGGAAAAGGTGGATGTTATATTTTTGCAGGAGACGCCAAGTTCTTTTTTTCTTCTTATAAGTCCAGTCACAGGAGAGGCATTATGACCTTGTTACGGTGGGGTCTTCCCTTCAAAGTGAACCATACTGAGTCAGATTTAGCAGGGCATTATTTTATAGTGACAGGAAGTTTATATGGGTGTCCCCACACCATAACAAATGCTTACTTCCCTTCCGGAATCACCTGGGGAATATTACAATCTTTTTTTAATAAGCTTATGAAGTACTTGCCAGGACAACTGCTTTAGGGGGAGTTAAATTTAACCGTATTTCTGGAACTGGATACTTCTAAGCTGAAATATCACCACCTTTCTCCCAAGCAAAAATATATATGTAGAGTTCTTCAGCAGTATGGTATTTTAGATACTTGGCATCATTTATATGCTACTAAGCAGGAATATAAACATTACTCAGTACACCACATGAGTTATACTAGGTTAGATTATATTTTTACTACTCTTGAACTTATAGATAGATAGACAGATATATAGATAGATATATAGATAGATAGATAGATAGATAGATAGATAGATAGATAGATAGATTTTTACCACTCTTAAACATATAAATCAGGGGGAGGAGTTACACAGGCAAATGATGCAGGTGATTCAAAGAATGTCAAACAAAGAGGAGTTTATAATACTGGGGGGCCTTAATATGCCAGATGTAGAATGGGGAATCCTAAAGGCAACATCAGCCAGGAGCAGGGAGATACCTGAAGCACTGCAAGAATCATTTCTACGTCAGCTGGTTAAGGAGCCCACAAGTGGGGGAGAATATTTTGGACATGGTACTCACAAACAGGGATAGGGTTGAAGAGATTATTGTGCAAGACTGTCTGGACACAATGGTCGCAACACAATAAGTTTCAAGATACAAATAGGGAAGATAACAAATAAGACCAGTATAAAGGTTCTGGACATCAGGAGGGTGAGCTATAATAGAATGAGGGAGATTTTCTGTGAGGAAAGGAAATGCGGTAACTGGATGGTATCTATTCCAGAGATTGAAACTAGGAATCCCAAAACTCATGGGATCGAGTTCAGTCTCCTGACACCTACATGCCCGACAGGAAGATGCTGATGCTGACAGTGGTATTGTAGCGGATGTGATGGACCACTATCTTACCCCTAGCCAGGCATCATAACTCTCTGCAAAATGCAAAAGCTGGCTGAGCTGCCCCCATGACATGGAGGTGTGAGTCAGTGGCAGCTTGGCCAGCATGGCCTCGTAGATCCGGGTCTGTTTCTTGGACATGGACAATTTTACTCCATGCTATTCTGCCCCCCCTTAACTTTTTATTCCTACTCCGAGATCTGCTCCCCCTCGGAGTTAGTTATTTTAGTTATGGGGGGGTAGAGGGGGCAGAGACCCCCGTGTTGCACTTAACAACTTTGTGGTCTTTCGAAATTCAGTCTACTGAACTCGGTCTTGTAGAGTTCGGGATACTGAATTTCAGTATTTCAAACTATATCTGACTGGATAGAGGATGTAGAGGAATTGTGGAAATGTATTAAAGAAGCATTATTAAAAGCAACTGAACTATGCATAAGGAGGGTAGGAAAAAACAAGAAAAGAAGGCAACCTCTTTGGTTTAATAGGGAGGTTGTAAGGACAATAAGAGATAGAATGATAGCTTTCAGAAGATATAAGAAAACTCAGAGTGTGATAGACAGAGTAAATTATAAGGAAAAACTGAGATAGGCAGGGAAATTGATTAGGAGAGCCAAAGAAGAAACAGAAGAGAGAATTGCTAAACATGTCAAATGAGGAGATAAAACTTTTTTGAGATGTGTGGGGGAAAAGAGGAGGACAAGACAGGGGATTGTGAGTTTGAAGGGAAGGGGAGAATTAAGGTTGAGGGTGACTTTCAGAAAGCTGAGGTTTTATATAGTTATTTTTGCTCTATATTCACAGTGGAAGGGGATGGAAAGGGGCCTGAGTTAAAGAAGAAGGGAGGTGGGTTGGATCAAAGCCCATTAAGTGAAGAAAGAGTTAAGGAAGAACTTGGAAAATTAAAGGTAGACAAAGCAATGGGGCCAGACGGTTTGCATCCAAGGGTTCCTAAGGAGTTAAGGGATGAGTTGGCAACACATTTAGCGAGGTTATTTAACTTGTCCCTAGATACAGGGCATGTTCTGAGTGAGTAGAGGGTAGCAGATGTAGTACCACTGCACATAGGAGGCTGCAAGAGGAAGGCAGGGAATTACAGACCTGTCAGCCTCACATCAGTGGTGGGCAAGGTGATGGAGGTGCTAATAAAGGAAAGAGTGGTAAAATACTGTAGAGCAGAAAGCAGCTAACTAAAAGAAGCTACCATTTTCTTATTAATTTAACACTTCTATCTCAACAGGAGTCAGTGTCTGTTGAGGTTAAGCAGACAGATACTTTATTAGAAGTAGAAGGGGTCTTATTTATAGTTAAAAAAAATAAAGAAAGTCAGTGTGGGTTCTGTGCTGCGAAGGGTACTGTATCAACTTACTTTGCTAAATCAATAGGAGAAGAGAGAGCTTAATTGGGGGTGTGGCTTAGACAATATAAAAGCAGGTGACTCAAATTACATCTTCCTGTTGCTAGCCTTGCTTGTAGAGCAGAAAGCCGCTAACTAAAAGAAGCAACCATTTTCTTATTAATTTAACACTTCTATCTCAACAGGAGTCAGTGTCTGTTGAGATTAAGCAGACAGATACTTTATTAGAAGTAGAAGGGGTCTTATTACAGTTAAAAAAAAGAAAATAAAGAAAGTCAGTGTGTGTTCTGTGCTGGGAAGGGTACTGCATCAACTTACTTTGCTAAATCAGTAGGGGGGAGAGAGAGAGAGCTTAATTGGGGGTGTGGCTTAGACAATATAAAAGCAGGTGACTCAAATTAGAACTTCCCATTGCTAGCCTTTTTTCTTACTAATTGCCCTCCATTCCACCCCTCCTAAGCCAGTTCTACTTTTATAGCCACTGGATTTGACTGAGGCAGTAGGAAGGGAAGGATCATAGAGAAACATTGGTTTTGTCAACCCTAAAGGAAAAAAGTAGGTCACTCTCCCCCCCCCAGCTGTTGGTGGTCTGACACTGAGCAAGGAAGAAGGATGCTACTGTAGAATATAGGAAGTTGCTGTCCCGGAACAGGAAGGGTGAGAGTTGTAAGGAGAGGAGAGAGTAAGCATACAGAGAAACAGGAGAGGGGACACAAAATAAGACATGATAGGAGTAGTGCAGTGCAATGGCTGTGGGGTGGCAGAGTTCTAGGAGACATTCTGGAGGCTGCGATGCTGCCCTATTTGTAGGCACTTCTCTGGTCTGAGGGAGGAGGTTGCCTGTCTCCAGGCTGACCTGGCTAGGATTTGTGAAACCTCTTCCCCCACCCAGGGACCACCAGGGCCAATGCCACTACCTCAGAGGTTGCCAAGAAAGAGGAGAGGTTGGACCAGGGTGGGCTCAGGGAGGGAGAGAGTGGTGGAACAGAGTTGCATCCCTCCAGCTGTACCTCTCCACAATTCATACACTCTTATGTTGGATAGTGGTTCCTCTATGGAGGCACCTGCAGTGGAGACCAAGTAGGATGCTGGGAACCTTCACAAAGGAGACCCACAGGAGGGTGGCATGGGACCCTCCATGGGAAGAAAACAACTCCTGGTGGGGGACTCAATCATTAGGGGGGTAGAAATGGGGGAGGAAGGGGAGAGGGGTGTAAGGTGCCTGCCTGGCACCACGGCTTGGAGGGACAGGAAGTGAATCCTCAGGATCATGGGAGCAGCTGCATGAGGGAGGGAGCTGGATGTCATTGTCCACCTAGGGACAAATGACCTGACCTGGCTAGGAATGGGATCAGAGCAATGCAAGAGGAGTTTATAGAGTTGGGGAGTGGCCTTAGACAAATAGCGTATATGGTAACCTTCTCTGAGGTGCTACCTGTCTATGGCAAGGGTGATGCTAGGATACTCCTCAACAGGGAATTCAATGAATGGTTGAAAAACTGGTGTGAAGCTCAGGGTTTTGGCTTCATTGGGGACTGGGGAGCCACCTGGAGGGATGCAGACCTCTACTGGCGCGATGGTCTGCATCTGTCCGGGGGGGAACCAGGATCCTAGGTGAGTGGTTTAAATGCTTCATTGGCAAGCATTTTAACTAGCCAAGGGGGAGGCACTGAAAAGGATCAGGGAAATCCCAGCCTCCCCCCACAAAACATGGTAATTAGTGAGGCAAACACCAAAGTAGAGAAGTCATTAGGGAGCAGGACAGAGGTAAATGTAAAAAAAGACAAAGGCAGTAAGGACAGAAATGGGGCTAAAAGGGGTAAGGCCATCAAAAAGTGGAGGATGATGAGTACCAATGCCCGTAGTCTGTGTAACAAGCTCCCTGAACTAGTGGCCTTGATGGAAGAGGGTTGCCTGGATAGTGTGACAGTCACAGAAACATGGTACACAGAGAACCATGACTGGGATGTCAACATACCAGGATATACAATCTACAGGAGGGACAGGGAGGGTGAAAGAGGAGGAGGAGTAGCTCTCTATGTAAAGGAAGGGATCAAAGCAACATAACTAAAGAGTAAACAGGGAGCAGATGAGGCACTCTGGGTCACCCTGGAGACAGGAAATGGCACCACAATCCGCATGGGGGTTGTATACAGACCCCCATCTCAGGGGGAGGGACTGGACAAGGAAATGATAGAAGGCATCCTTAGGATGGCAGAAAAAGGGGAGATATTGTTGATGGAAGACCTGAATATGCCAGATGTTAAATGGAGCACTTTTGCTGCAAGTACATCCAAGAGCAGGGTCATTCTTGATGTCCTACAAGGGGCATGCCTCAGGCAGCTAGTATTGGAACCCACTTGGGAGCGAGCAATCTTAGACCTGGTACTGTCAAATGGGGACAGTGAAACAATCTCAAATTTAGAAGTGGGTAGCCATCTGGGAACAAGCGACCACCAAACAGTGTGGTTCACGATAAACACAGCCAAACAATGAAGCCATACAAAAGCAAGAGTACTGGACTTTAGGAGGGCTAACTTTGGGAAAATGAGAGAGTACCTCAGAAAAGCACTAGCAAACAGGCAAGAAGGATGGGTGGAAGAACAATGGGGAGTAATCAAAACAGCCATCACAAAGGCAACAAGCCTTTGTGTAAAGCAAATCAACAAAACACAACAAAGGAAAAAAATGCTATGGTTCTCAAAAGAGGTGGCAGGGAAGGTTAAGGAGAAAAGGATAGCATTCAGGAAATATACGGAAACACAGAAGCAGCAGGACAGATAACTTTATCAGTTAAAGCAGAAAGAGGCTGGAAAGGCAGTTAGAATAGCAAAGGCCCAAACCGAGGAAAGGATAACCAACTCTGTTAAGAAAGGGGATAAGACCTTTTATAGGTACATTAGGGAGCGAAGAAAGACCAAAGGAGGGATACTGAGGCTTAATAACTGGGAGGGAATGTGGGTAGAGGGTGACAGTGAAAAAGGAGGGATACTGAACGAATATTTCTGGTCAGTATTCACAAAGGAAGGGGAGGGGGAGGTACCTAAACCAAACAAGAGAAACACTCTGAATATGGGGGTCATTACCAGTCCATTTACTTAAGAAAGGGTTCTGTAAGAACTAATAAAATTGAAGGTGGACAACGCAATGGGGCCTGATAGGATTTACCCAAGAATTCTAAAAGAACTAAGGGTAGAACTAGTGACACCGCTGACTACTCTCTTTAACAAATCATGGGAGGATGGGGTGGTACCTGAGGACTGGAGGAGGGCGATGTGATTCCTCTTCACAAAAGTGGGAGCAGGACAGAGGCAGTAAATGATGGACCAGTTAGTTTGACCTCAGTGGTAGGGAAAATGATGGAATCACTTCTGAAGGAAAGAATTGTTGAGTACGTGGAGGCCAGTGGGGCACAGGACCCAAGGCAGCATGGATTCACAATGGGAAGGTCGTGTAAGACGAATCTAATAGATTTCTTTGACTGGGTGACCAAAGTAGTAGACCAGGGAAGGGCTGTGGACATGGCCTATCTAGATTTTAGCAAGGCATTTGATACAGTCCCACACAAAAGATTAATACACAAGTTAGCCAGCCTTGGAGTGGGTCCCAAGATGGTAGCCTGGATAAAAAATTGGCTAGTCAACAGGATGCAAAGGGTAGTAGAAAATGGAGTCCACAGTGAAGAAAGGAGGGTTACTAGTGGGGTGCCGGAGGGTCAGTACTGGAACCGGTCCTTTTTAATGTCTTTAAAAGTGACATTGCAGAGAAACTGGAAGGAAAAGTATGTCTCTTTGCAGATGACACAAAGATATGCAACAGGGTTGATACACAAGATGAAGTGGAAATGATGAGAAGGGACTTGGCAAGGTTGGAGGAATGGTCAAATGTATGGCAGCTCAGATTCAATGCAAAGAAGTGCAAGGTAATTCACCTGGGAAACAAAAACCCAGGGGAAGAGTACACAATGGGGGGTGAGATACTGACAACAATAAAAATGGAAAGAGACCCGGGGGGTAATTATATCAGATGACCTAAAGGTGGGCAAGCAATGTGAGAAGGCAGTAAGGAAGGCTGGGGGGATACTGGGATGTATAGGAGAGGCATCAATAGTAGAAAACAGGAAGTTGTTATCCTCTGTACAGACAGTTGGTGAGACCCCATCTGGAATACTGTGTGCAGTTCTGGAGACCCCATCTCCACAAAGACATAGACAGAGTGGAAGCTGTCCAGAGGAGGGCTACCAAAATGGTGCAGGGTCTGCACCAGAAGACATACGAAGAAAGATTAAAGGAGCTTAATATGTATACCCTTGAGGAAAGAAGGGAGCGCGGGGACATGATAGAAACTTTCAAGTACCTCAAGTGAATCAACAAAGTTCAAGAGGGTAGCATCTTTCAGAAAAAGAGATGTGCAAGAACAAGGGGGCACAATTTGAAGATAGAGGGGGGATGGCTCAGAGGTAGTGTGAAGAAGTATTTTTTCATGGAGAGGGTTGTGGATGCATGGAATAGCCTCCCTGAGGAGGTCGTGGAGTCAAGAAAAGTGGGGGAATTCAAGAATGCATTTGACAGACATAAGGCAGTCCTAGTGGGGGGTAGGAGGATGTAAGCTGTTGATTAACTAGGATCTGCAGCTTATCTGGTAGGTAGGAAAATGGGCAGACTAGGTGGGCCAAGCGGCCCTTATCTGCCATCAAATTCTATGTTTCTGTGTTTCTAATATGTAACGCACCAAAAACTATTAGATGAAAAGTAACATGGATTCACTAGTGGGAGATCTTGCGAAACAAATCTTACATAATTTTTTGATTGGGTAACGAAGGTGGTTGATCAAGGAGGGGCAGTAGATGTTGCCTACCTGGACTTCAGTAAGGCCTCTGACTCTGTCCCTCACTGCAGGCCAGCAAATAAGACACAGAGCCTGGGGGTGGGAAAGAAAATAACTAGATGAGTGGAAAACTGTCTTGAAGGATAGAAGTCAGAGGTTGATGGTAAATGGTGTACATTCTGAGGTAAGGAAGGTTATGAGCAGGGTTCCTCTAGGGTCTGTACTAGGACCAATCCTTTTTAACATATATATTACTGATATATCAGAAGGAAGTGAAGGGGCAATGTGTCTGTTTGCAGAAGATACAAAGTTATGGAATAGAGTCGACACTGAAGGAGGGATTGAGGCCATGAGGAGAGTTTTGAGTATACTAGAGAAGTGATCAGAAACATGGCTGCTGAAGTTCAATACAAAGAAGTGTGCAGTGATGCATATAGGGCATAAAAATCAACTGGCCAAGTACTCACTGGGGGGAAAGCAGATAAAGCAAATAGAACAGGAAAGAGATCTGGGGATTATAATATCAAACATCCTTAGGTTAAGTGACCAATGTAATAGGGCAGTTGGCAAAGCTAATAGAATGATGGCATGCATAGAAAGGGGCATAACTAGTAGGAAGAGGGAGGTGCTGATGCCATTATATAAGACCATGGTTCGGCCACACCTGGAGTACATGGTACAGTTCTGGAGGCCTCATTTAAGAAAGGACATAGATGTAATAGACAAGGTTCAGAGAAGGGCAACAAAGATAGTGAAGGGTATGCAAGGGAAACTATATGAGACAAGATTGACAGAATTAAATTGGTATCCTCTGGAGTTTAGAAGAGAGAGTGGAGACATGATAGAGACATTCAAGTACATGAAGGGGATAAATAAAGTGAAGGAAGGAAGTCTATTTAAAAGGAAAGTCAGAGTTTAAACAAGACATCATACTTTAAGATTAGAAGGAGGAAGATTTAAAGGTACTGTAAGGAGGTGTTATTTCACTGAGAGGGTGGTTGAACCCTGGAACAGATTACCTGAGGAGGTGGTAGGTGTCAAAATGGTGGAGGGATTCAAAAGAGCATGGGATAGACATATAGGATTGGTTAGAGGACAGAGGATAGGCTCCTTGTGCCTTGTGACAAGTAGGGGAAGGGGAGATGGGCAGACTGGTTAGGCCAGGATGATTCTTTTCTGCTGACACATTACTATGATACTATGATACAGACACCCTCGACAATGTTCATCATGGTCTTATTCACTTATCAGATCATTCACCAGTGGTGGCTCTTTTCTCCTTAGGGAAAGTGAAAAAAACACACTGCTTGGCGCTTACACCCTGGCTTATTGAGGGATCAGATGCTTTCTGAAATAGCCAGTCAAATCTCACAGTCTCTTCAGGACAATGATAATGGGGATATATTACCTGGTATTTTATGAGATCCACTGAAAGCAATTTTGCATGATACTATCATAACCCATGCAACAGCCCAACATAAGGTTAGGATAAGGAAACTTCAAGATCTCCAACATATGGTGTATATAGTCCAACTAAAGCTCATGAAAGAGGATAATTCTGTGTTGGGGCAACTGTTAGAACTTAAAGTGCAGAGTCAACAATTTCTAGACCAAACAGTGGAGTAATCTTTATTCTATCTCCGACATTGGGAGGGGGGGGTCTCAGGGAGCCTGCACATTGGCACGCCGTCTCAGAGTGTACAAAGCCCAGGCCACTGTTAGTAAACTTCGGGATCTGTTGACAGGTAAAGTTACCCATCATGATGATGACATACAAAAGATATTTCAAAACTGTTTTCTGCTTTATGTACCCCAGAAGCCCCTGCATCTTATGCATCACATGTACAGACATTCTTTGAGTAAGCTAAGCTCCCAGCACTGGCAAGGGAACACGCAACCAGATTAACTGCCCCTAATAGGCTGGAGGAACTCATTCAGGGTATCTCCTCCACCAAAACTGGGAAGTGTCCCAGGTTAGATGATTTTCCTTCTGAATTTTATAAAATTACCCAAAGTTCAAGAACTTTAAACTCCATTGTTACTGCAACTTTTTCAGGCTATACAGACTAGGGCATCTTCACCTCCCTCGTGGTGTTATGCTATTATTTTGGCTCTTCCTAAGCCATGGTAAGGATTTACTCTCTCTGACATCATACAGACCCATTTCAATTTAAAATTTAAAAATTTGATTATAAATTATTTGCTCTGGTTTGGCTTCTTGGTTGGAGGACCTTCTCTTATTCTTGCTAGAGCAGGACCAAGTAGGATTCGTGTGCAAGCATCAGGTGCATGACAATGTTTGTAGAACTTTATTACTCTTGGATTATGTCACACAATGCTTTATACCACTGGTCCTGGCTAACTTGGATATGTAGAAGGCCTTTGACCAAATATTATGGCCTTTTCTGTGGGATACCTTAGAGGTTTTTGGTTTTCCTATGACCTTTTTGTCCATGCAACAATCTTTGTATAGTGAACCCTCAGGTAAAGGTAAATGAGTCATTATCTTCACCTTTTGTTTTTGAGGTGTGCCACTCAGCAGGGTTGCCCCCTGTCTCCGTCATTGTTTGCATTATATGCTGAACCCTTAGCATCCTTCATTAGACATTTATCTGAGGTGTACTGGATCCCTTTGGGAGGGAGAGAATACAAGACTGCATTATTTGCAAATGATATTTTACTGACAGTGACCAATACTACTGAGTTCCTTTTTGCTTGTTGGGATATTTTGTCTCATTTCAAACAAGTTGCAAGGTTTAGGCTGAATTTGCAAAAGACGGATGTGTTAATTTTTTATTTTGTGCCTCCTTCACAAGTGACAGATATGTGGCATATTTGCTGGAATAGAAATATTTAGGAATTCATTTAACTAACAATCTGGATTATTTGGAAATTCTTAATTATGAGCCATTGACTGAGGTGATAGCTGGCGATCTGGTCCCTTGGTCTTATTTTGGTCACTCTTTTTTTAGATCGGGCTGCAGCTGCTTGACAAAATATCTTGCCCAGCATTTTATTCTTTTTCAAACCTCACTATTAGTCCCTGATTGTTCCAATTTTTAAGAGTCGAATCTGCTTCTTTCTCATTTTTTTGTGGTGAGGACAGCAACCTCAAAAGAGATTTTCTCTTTTTTGCTTCTCTACTCTAAAGGAGGGTCACATTTTCCAAACTTGTACCTCTATGGCTTAGTTAGACAACTTCTCCTGCTCTGCCTCAGGAATTCCTGTAATTACCAGGCTTACTGGAAACATATAGAATTTGTTCTTAATTATTTGTATGATGTGGCTAAAATCTTTTATTTTTCTCCCCCGCAGTATCTCCCTTTTTCTAATGTTTTTAAGTATAGGGCTCTAACCCTTCAGGTGTGGCATAAGGTGCATACTGCTCATTTGGTGGAGCTTGCCACTTTCTTGAGAGCTTTGGCCAGGATGTAAACTAGTTCTTTTACCACAATGAACATCTTTCTTCAGCAATGGGCTAAGTAAGGTTTTGTCTATTTACATCAATTTTTGGATTCTGACGGTGTATGAACATTTTTTCTTGTAAGCTGAATACGCTCTACTGGCAACTGATGGTTATCATTGCTTGCAGGTACATGCATATATTTATTCTTTACTCTTCCACTCAAAGGAAGCAACCAGATTCTTTCCCGGTCTTATTTACCTTACTTCAACTTCATCAACTGGGATCAGTAGGGGACCATCTTATTGGTAAGTTATATTATGGGACCCAAGTATAGTTTCTACAATCACAATATTTAAAAAGTGGGATGCAGAATTGCATATTACTTGTGCTTTTCAAGAACGGGAAAGATGTTTTCCTTTCATTTATAAACTCTCAAAGGCCCCTTACTTATAGGAATGTACTTGGGATTGTTGCATGCGTTATTCTAAAACCCCTGCTGCTATATAGAAATATCAAGGTGAGGGTGCAGGGAAGTGTTGTTAGCAGATCAAGCTCATATTTTCCTGGCATGTCCATATTTGGCTGATTACTGGGGTTGGATTTCCTGAGTTTTGGATTCAATGTTTGATATTCCATGGCTTGTGTCTCCCGCTTCCGTTCTCCCAGGTATTTCCCCTAATACTGTTTCTTTCAGAAGTTGACAGTATAAGTTACTTCTAATATTAATTACAGGAGCCAAAAAAGTCATTACCAAATTTTGGCTTAAACCACAGCCTCCTAAAATGTGTCAGTGGGTGTCCCTTATAGATTCCTTGTATCAGTTGGATAAATGACTTATTATTGTTTAAAACTTATGTAAGTATATGATGAAAATTTGAGGCATTAAGTGCTATTTAAATTGGATTTGGATCCTGATTTTCAGCCTTAGGATATCCATATGGGTGCCATTGTTCGACTTCTGACAGATTTCATTTATTTTAGTAGCAGTCTTTATAAATTATTAGAATGTTGTTTGTATTTGAGCTGGCTAAGCTTTTATGTTTCTTTTACATGGAAATTCTTGTCTCATTTGACGGATTATAACTGTTCTTTTTGTGAAACTGTAGCTTATTTTCCATCAGCATAGCAACAATGATGTAGTTTTTTATTGTCACATTGTACCTGCTGAACATAGTTCTTTGTTATGTATTAACAGTTGTTGTGTTTAGTATTTGTATATCAGTGATTTTCTTATTATTGAATAAAGAGTTAATTATAAAAAAATACCACTCCACCCATTTTATATTCTGCCCCTGGGTTTCTGTGCCCTAAGTGCATTAGTTTGCACTTTTTCACATTGAAAACCAGCTGCCTTACCCTTGACCACTCCTCCAGTTTTAGAAACATAGAGACATAGACTTTGATGGCAGAGAAGGACCGCTTGGCCCACCCGGTCTGCCCATTTCCCTACCTTTCGAATAAGCTGCAGATCCTAATTAACCAATAGCCTACTTCCTCCTATCCCCCATTAGAACCGCCTTATGTCTGTCCCCATGCAGTCTTGAATTCCCCCACTGTTTTTGACTCCTACCTCCTCTGGAAGGCTACTTCATGCATCTACCACCCTCTCTGTGAAAAATTCTTCCCCACGTTCCCCCTGAGCCATCCTCCCTCTATCTTCAAATTGTGCCCCCTTGTTCTTGCACATCTCTTTTTCTGAAAGATGCTACCCTCTTGGACTTTGTTGATTCCCTTGAGGTACCTGAATGTTTCTGTCATGTCCCCCCTCTCTTTGAGGGTATACATATTAAGCTCCTTTAGTTTCTCTTCATATGGCTTCTGGTGTAGACCCTACACCATTTTAGTTGCCCACCTCTGAACTGCCTCCATCCTGTCTATGTCCTTGTGGAGATGGGATCTCCAGAACTGCATGCAGTACTCCAAATCGGGTCTCACCGACTGTCTATACAGAGGGATAACAACTTCCTGTTTTCTACTGGTGATGCCTCTGCCTATGCATCCCAGTATCCCCCAGCCCTCCTTACTGCTTTTTCACATTGCTTGCCTACCTTTAGGTTCTCTGATGTGACTCACCAGGTCCTGTTCCATTTTTGTTGTTGACAGTACCTCCCCTCACCATTGTGTACTCTTCCTCTGGGTTTTGTTTCCCAGGTGCATTACCTTGCACTTCTTTGCAATGAATCAAAGCTGCCATACTTTTAGAAACATAGAAACATAGACTTTGATGGCAGATAAGGACTGTTTGGTCCACCTAGTCTTCCCATTTTCCTGCCTACTGGATAAGCTGCAGGTCCTAGATAACCAACAGCCTTTTTCTTCCTACCCCCCACAAGAATTGCTTTATGTCTGTCTCATGCATTCTTGAATTCTCCCACTGTTTTAGACCCCACAACCTCCTCAGGAAGTCTGTTCCATGTATACATCACCCTATCTGTGAAAAAATACTTCCTCACATTGCCCCTGAGCCGTCCCCCTTCTATCTTCAAATTGTGTCCTCTTGTTCTTGAATATCTCTTTTTCTGAAAGATGCCACCCTCTTGGACTTTGTTGATTCCACTGAGGTACTTAAAAGTTTCTGTCATGTTCCCCCCCCCCTTTCCTCAAGGGTATACATATTAAGCCCCTTTAGTCGCTCCTCATATGGCTTTTCTTACAGACCCTGCACCATTTTAGTTGCCCTCCTCTGGGCTGCCTCCATCCTGTCTATGTCCTTACAGAGATGGGGTCTCCAGAACTGGATGCAGTACTCCGGATGGGGTCTCACCAACTGTACAAAGGGATAACAACTTCCTGTTGTCTGCTGGTGATGCCTCTCCCTATACATCTCAGTATCCCCCCCAGCCCTCCCTACTGCCTTCTCACATTGCTTGCCAACCTTAAGGTCATCTGTTATGATTACTCCCAGGTCCCTTTCCATTTTTATTGTTGTTACTACCTCCCCCATCTTTGTGTACTCTTTCCCTGGGTTTTTTTTTTCCAGGTGCATTATTTAGCACTTCTTTGCATTGAATCCAAGCTGCCATACTTCTGACCATTCCTCCAACCTTGCCAAATCCCTTCTCATCCTTTTCACGCCTCCTTGTATATCAACCCTGTTGCAGATCTTTGTGTCATCTGCAAAGAGGCATACTTTTCCTTCCAGTCCCTCTGCAATGTCACTTATAAAGACATTAAAAAGGACTGGACCAAATACTGACCCTTTCGGTATCCCCCTAGTAGCCCCCCCTTTCTGCAGAGTGGATTCTGTTTACTATTACCTTCTGTGTCCTGTTGTCCAGCCAATGTTTTACCCAGGCTACCACCCTGGGACCCACTCCCAAGCTGGCTAATTTGTTTATTAATCTTTTGTGAGGGACTGTGTCAAATGCCTTGCTAAAGTCTAGGTAGGCCATGTCCACAGCCCATCCCTGGTCTACTACTTTGGTCACCCAGTCAAAGAAATCAATTAGCTTCATCTGACATGACCTTCCCACTGTGAATCCATGCTGCCTTGTGTCCTGTGCCCCACTGGCCTCTAGGTACTCAACAATTCTTTCCTTCAGAAGTGATTCCATCATTTTCCCTACCACAGAGGTCAAACTGACAGGTCTGTAGTTTCGTGCCTCTGTCTTTCTTCCACTTTTGTGAAGGGGAATCACATCCTCCCTCCTCCAGTCCTCAGGTACCACACCATCCTCCCATGATTTGTTAAAAAGGGTAGTCAGTGGTGTCAGTAGTTCTCCCCTTAATTCTTTTAGAATTCTGGGGTGAATCCCGTCAGGCCCCATTGCTTTGTCCACTTTCAGTTTTAGGAGTTCTTTCAGAACTCTTTCTTCTGTGAAAGGACTGGGATTGACCCCCCCTATCCAGAGTGCTTCTGTTAATTGGATTAGGTACCTCCCCCCTACTCTTTTGTGAACACTGAGCAAAAGTATTTGTTCAGTATCAATGCTTTTTCACTGTCCCGCTCTGCCCACCCACCATCCATTCTATTTAGCCTCACTGTCCTTCCCTTTGTCTTTCTACACTCCCTAATGTACCTATAAAAGGTTTTATCCCCCTTCTTAACCGAGTTGGCTATGTTTTCCTCAGTTTGGGCTTTTGCTACTCTGACTGCCTTCCCTGCTTCCTTCTGCTTTAACTGGTACAGTTTTCTGTCCTGCTTCTTCTGTGTTTCCTTATACTTCCTAAATGCTATCTTTTTTCTCCCTAACCTTCCCCACCACCTCTTTTGAGAACCATAGTGGCTTTTTCTTTCATTTTGATTTATTTGCTTCACACAAAGACTTGTTGCCTCTGTGATGACAGTTTTGGCCATTCCTCCAACCTTGACAAGTCTCTGCTCATCCTTTCCACCCCTTGTGTATCAACCCTGTTGCAGATCTTTGTGTCATCTGCAAAGAGGCATACTTTTCCTTCCAGCCTCTCTGCAATGTCACCTATAAAGACATTACAGAGGATTGGTCCCAGTACTGAACCCTGCGGTACCCCACTAGTAACCCCCCTTTCCTCAGAGTGGACTCCATTTATTATTACCCTCTGCATCCTGTCGTCCAACCTGGGACTCATTCCCAGGCTGGCTAACTTGTTTATTAATCTTTTGTGTGGGACCACGTCAAATGCCTTGCTAAAGTCTATACAGGCCACATTCACTGCCCCCTCCCTGGTCTACTACTTCAGCCACCCAGTCAAAGAAATCTATTAGATTTGTCTGACATGACCTTCCCACTGTGAATCCATGCTGCCTTGGGTCCTGTGCCATGCTGATCTCTAGGAACTTGACAATTCTTTCTTTCAGAAGTAATTCCATAATTTTCCCTACCAATGAGGTCAAATTAACAGGTCTGCAGTTTCCTTCCTCTGCCATGCTCCCACTTTTTTGGAGGAGAATAAAATCCATCTTCCTCCAGTCCTCAGGTACCACACCATCCTCCTATGATTTGTTAAAAAGGGTAGTCAGTGGTGTCACTAGTTCTCCCCTTAGTTCTTTTAGAATTCTGGGGTGAATCCCATCAGGCCCCTTTGCTTTGTCCACCTTGAGTTTTAAGAGTTCTTTAAGGACCCTTTTTTCTGTGAATGAACTGGTATTGAACCCCCCATCCAGAGTGTTTCCATTGTTTGGTTTAGGTACCTCCTCCTCCTCTTCTTTTGTGAATACAGAGCAAAAGTATTCATTCAGGATCTCTGCCTTTTCACTATCACCCTCTGTCCACATCTCCACCCCTTTATTAAGCCTCACTATTCCTCCCTTGGTCTTTTTTTGTTCCCATGTTTTCTCATGTCTCTGCTCATCCCCCCATCCTCTGGGGCATTTACCCTTTTGCAGATTTTCATGTCATCTGCAAAGATGTAGACCTTTCCTTCGAGCTGCTCTGCAGGACCAGTCCCAGCACTGATCCCAGAGCCACCTCATTAGTAACCTTCCCTTCCTTGAAGTGAGCTCTGTTTACCACCACCCTCTGTCGACTATACCCTAACCAATTTCTGACCTAGTTTGTCACCTTTGGACCCTCTCCTAAGCTACCCAGCTTGCTTACTAGTCTCCTATGTGGAACAGTGTCAAATGCCTTACTGAAATATAGGTAGGCCACATCTACTGCTCCATCCTGATCTAATTGTCTACTATGTCTCTTTGCAGACGACACAAAGATCTGCAACAAGGTTTCTACACAAGATGGAGTGGAACAGATGAGAAGGGACTTGGCAAGGTTGGAGGAATGGTCAAATGTATGGCAGCTCAAATTCATTGCAAATAAGTGCAAGGTAATGCACCTGGGAAACAAAAACCCTTATCTGCCATCAAATTCTATGTTTCTATGTTTCCTTGGTGACCCAGTCAAAGAAATCAGTCAGATTCATTTGACCCCCCCCCCCCCCATGAATCTATGCTGCCTCGGATCTTGTTGCCTATTTTTTTCAAAATATTCCACAATCAATTCATTCAGCAGCATTTGCATTAACTTTGCCACCACAAATGTCAGGCTGACTGGCTTATAACTGCCAGCCTCTTAGCTCCTAACACTTTTGTAAAGTGGAACTACATCTGCCCTCCTACAGTCCTTGAGAACCACTCCTGCTTCCAGTGAGTTGTTAAATAGGACTGTTAGAAGAGCAGCCACTACCTCCCTAAGTTCACTTAATACCCTTGGATGTACTCCATCTGTTCCCATTGCCTTGTCCACTATCAGATTAGTGAGCCCCTTCAGGACTCTCTCCTCCAAAACAGGACTATTGTCTATTTACTTCCTCCATAGCTCATTACTTATCAGTTGTCTCTCCCCTTCTCCTTCCTCTGTGAACACCAAGCAGAGTATTTGTTCAGGATGGCTGCCTTTTCCTGGTCCCTCTCTACACAGTTTTCCTCTTCCTTTTTTAACCTTACAATTACTCACCTGGTCTTCCTCTTAGTGCTTATATGCCTAAAAAATATTTTGTCCCCTTTTATTACCGCCTAAACTATTCTCCCTTCAGTTTGCACCTTTGCCCTCCTTACTACTTTCCCTGCTTCTGTTTCCCCTGATATCTCACCCTATCTTCCTCCCTCTGCATCTCTTCATACCTTCAGAATGCAAACCTGCAGCCCTTACTTTTTCTACCACCTCTCTTTTAAGAAGCATACTGCTCTCTTCTTCCTCATGATCTTGCTTACTTGACACAGAGGTTTGTTTCCTTAATTATGCCCCCTTTTAACTTCACCCACTGTTTCTCCACCCCTCCCAGGTCATCCCCCTTTCTAGGGCATCCCTGAGACATTCACCCATCTTTAGAAAATCATCCCTCATTAATTCCAGGACCCTCACCCTTATATGGTTTGATTCTGCTGCCATCCTTATGCTGAACCACACTGTATGGTGATCACTGGTCCCCAGGTGACCTCCCACCATGACACCTGCAACAATGCTGTCCCTGTTAGTGACTATCAGGTCCAGTATTGCCCCATCATGACTATGTCAGCTGACTAGTTGCCTGATGAATGTCCCTTGCAGAAAGTCAAATATGTCCCTTCTAGTAGCTGAAGCTGCAGCTGGGACACTCCAATCTACATCTGGCTGATTGAAGTCCCCCACCAGCAGTACCTCCCTCTTTTCTGACATTTTACCAGTGACTTCAACCAGTACCTTATTTAAGTCCTACCCCTGTCCAGCAGTCAGTAGATCACACTATTGTGAATAGTGACTCCATTCCCATCTCCAGTGTGATCCACAGAACCTCTGCCCCCCCAATCCCTGTATCTCAGTTGCTTCTATGCTCTCCCTCACATAAAACACCACATGTGATAGGGTGTGGGTGTTCGATAACTCAATCCAGGCACAGCAGAGGCAAGACACAGTGATTTAGGGTATGACACACAATAACTTCTTGTGTGTCGTTTAATGAAATAACCAAATTAAAACTCAGACATTACCATTAACTCAGAAAGCAATCTAAAAGAAAAACCTGGCTCACCAAGAGCTGTATGAATTACTTTAACATAGAGTGAAAGTAGTAAGTGACAGTATTCCACTATTGTCTATGATTGCTAGGAGGAGAGACAGAACCACTATCTCCCAACTCTCTGACCCAACAGAGATCTGAGAGTACTTTTATATGTTTTAAGATAGGCCTTATTGGACATGTGGTCTGATTTGATCCGCCCCAATACTAATAACATATAATTCCTAAGCTCATACATAGACATGGGGGATCAAACAGCCTTGATATCATAAAACCGTATTTCATTATTGTACAGTTAATATTTCATAATATAGTACTTTATCAAACAGTAAAATAAACCACTTGCATATCTAATAGCCTTATTATCTCCAGAGGCTCCTCCCATTGTGTGAGGTCATACTTTCTTATCTCCTATAAGTAAGCCTCTTTCTGGGCCGCCTGCCTCCTAATAGCAACCCTGTTCCCCAGCCTAGCAACAGAGCCCAGGTAAGAAACCGAAAAATGAATTAAACAGAAAAATTACACCTTGCTCTGCTACAAGCAAAAATACTGTTATAGGAACTGTTTGAAATGTACTTGTACAAATTCTACCAATGTAAAAGAACAATATGTTGTCCTGTCGGCTGACAATTTCAGCTAATGGGAATAAAGTTTATATGGGCCCTTTTTTCTTTGTTTAGTAAAGGCAGTAACAGTTTTCCCAATCTCTCAGGACTAGCTGTTCTGTGCTCATAATGAGCCATGTGTCTCCCTGCACATTTGTTTTACTCATCTGGACCTTCATTTAGGTAAATTATCTTACTTTAGACTCAGGCACACTATGAGTATTTTTCTTCTGCCTGTGCTGGTAGCTACAGAGGCACATACTCTGACCTCGTAACGCACCACGGCACATTGAGCAGGAGTCCCTCTAACTTTTACTCAGCGCTATCAGTGCTTTACATTCCTAGTATTTGTTACAGAATACTGGAACTTGCAGGACTTCAGCAGAGCAAAACATGCTACAGAAAAACAAACAAATCTACTTTATAGATATCCTGCTATGGTCCACAGTGTCTTTACTTTACTTTTTTTATTTCAAAGACAGGGTACAAAAGAATCAGGCTGGGGGGGGGGGTCCAGGCATTTTCCTTGCCTAACAACCGGCAGTTTCATAGGCACCTGAGGCAGAAAGATGAATGAAAAGAGGGAACAGTAAAAGGCAGAGATACTACCATTGGAGGCCACCCTACTGTAGTAGAAATGGGAGAAAAAGACAAAAGGATAGTAAGAACTGGAGCTGCCGCAGCAGACTTTGAAAGGGGGTAAAGGTGAGAGGAATGTCTCAAGGTACTGCCACTGCACTCTACTTGGGGGGGGCAGCTCTGCCACACACCCCCATTGTTAAGCGGAAACAGTCCTGCATTTCCAAGACAACCTACCCCTTACCACCTGGGGTAGGATGGAGCTCCGGCCCTCCCTTACCATAGCTCTCCAACCCAGGGTCCCTTTTTGTTTTAACACTAAACGAAGCACTATGCTTCACAATTATGAAAGTATAATCAATCATTACCCTGGGGGTGTCTAAAACAACTGTTGGCCTACTTACTAGATTACCAACTGCTCATTTAATTTGAGGCATCAGTAGCCCCTTGTCTAGATAGAAAATCTGCATTTGCATGTAGGGTGCCAGCTCTGTGTTTCATTGTGAAAGTGTAAGGCTGCAATGCCAAATACCATCTCATAATCCTATTGTTCTTATCCTTCATTTGAGATAAGAAACAAAGAGGATTTTGATCAGTAACCAATGTAAAGGGGGCACCCCATAAATAAAAACGTAAAGATTCAAATTGCCCACTTAGCAGCTAAACATCCTAGTTCTACAGTACTGCATTTAGCTCTCGATCATGAAGCTTCCAGGATATGTACACAACTGGATGCTCTTCCCCCTTGAAAGTTTGACTGAATACAGCCCCTATACCTGTCCCTGAGGCATCTGTATGCAGAAGAAGAAGAAGAAGAAGAAGAAGAATCAGTATTTATATAGCGCTTTTTCATACATCCAAAGCGCTTTACAAGCAATGCTAGACTGGTAGTGAAGTGACTGAATGTGTGGTGGCGGCCATATCGCACATCATCACCCACACACAGCCTGGATAATTGCATGAACTGGTTTATGGGAAGGGGAATGTTGGCCAGGACACCGGGAATGTTCCCTACTCTTTGCGAACAGTGCCCTGGGTTCTTTTACTTCCACCTGGACACCCACCAGGACAACACCAGGATGGGTAGAAGGGACCTCGGTTTAACGTCTCATCCGAAGGACGGCACACCCTAGCAGTACAGCACCCCCCAATACTGCACTCGGATGCCAGCGATTTTTAGGTGCAAGTCCAATCCCGGTGTGGGATGAGAACCTATGACCTTCTGGTCCAGAGGCGGATGTGCTACCAACTGAGCCACGCTGACACCTCAAAAGGGTGGTCAAAATCTGGGCTCTTCTGTATTGGAGAAGAACAAAGTGCTGCCTTGATAGTAAGAAATGCTTGTTCACATTCTTCAGACCAAATTACCTTATTTCCCCATTTCTTTTTATTGAGGTCTGTTAAAGGTGTAGCAATAGTGGAAAAATTAGGGATAAAGTGCCTATAGTGTCCTGCCAGCCCTAAGAATGACCTAACTTTTTTTTTGTACTAGGCCTTGGGCTATTAGCAACAGCCTCAACTTTATCCACTTGTGGTCTGATAAGCCCATTTCCCAATATAAACCCCAAGTATTTTGTTTTGTTCATTGCCAGTTCACACTTAGTGGGGTTTATGCTCATCCCAGCCATCTGGATAGCAATTACAGCCCAGAGATGCATCATATAGGAGTCCCAATCCTTATTAAACACTACCACATCATCCAGATAGGCCACACAGAATGTAGTAAAAGGTGCCAATATCTGATCCATGTAGCACTGGAACATGGCCGGCGCTCCGTGGAGTCCAAACGGCATAGCACAGAATTGGAACAATCGCATAGGTGCACTGAATGCTGTTTTTTCTTTATCAGTGTCTGCCAAGAGGATTTGCCAGTATGTGAGATCGTGGGTGCAGATGAACTTGGCCTTACCAATTCTGTCAAAAATATCATCCACCAGGGGCATGGGATAACATCAAATTGTGCAAATTGATTAAGCCCTCTGAAATCAAGGCACAATGTGATACCCCCTTCTTTCTTTGGTACCACCGCTATAGGTGACCCCCATACACTCTTTGAGGGTTCAATAATCTTGAGGGCTATTAATTTCTTAATTTCCTCTTGGACCTCCTATCGAACTCTTTCTGGGAGTCTGTATGGTCTTCTTCTAATGGGTCCTGTGTATGTTCTAATCTGATGTTCCACATTCTGAGCCCTGTCAGGGGTGCTAGTGAATGCCACTGAAAAAGACTGTACAAGATTATGTAACTCCTCCTGTTGTTTCTCATCAAGTTTGGGATTACTATACACATCTTGAGGCCCTTTTTGTCTTCGAGTCATCCGTAGGCAACTTCGAAGTTGGTATCCTCTGAGCATGGCATTACCATGAGGCTACTCTCTGTGTTACATCTCTCATACCATTTCTTTAACAAGTTTGCATGATATACCTTTTTACCAGGTCTGATGTCAGGTGTGTAAACCTCATAGTTTACTGGCCCCATTTGTCTTAAGATTTTGTAAGAACCTTGCCATTTCATGAGCAGTTTATTACTAGAGGAGGGTAGTAATGACAGCAATTGATCCCCAACCTGTAACTGTGTACTATCTGTTGTCCCTTAGTCATAATCTTTTTTTCTGATTTTGCTGAGCTTTTACACTAGCTTTGTGGGCCTTTTTGGTATATATTTCTTGCTTCTGTCTTAATAGTTTCATGTATGCGGCTATCCCTGTTTGTTTTAATTCCTTCCCTTCTTCCCACATTTCTTTTATTACATCCAGTGGGCAATGGGAATTCTTACCAAATAACAAGGAGAATGGGGAATAGCCAGTTGAGGCCTGGGGTACCTCATGATACGCAAACAGCAAGATTGGTACAAATTTGTCCAAGTCCTTCCCCTCATCATTAATAAACTTCGTCAGCATTCACTTTAGAGTTTGATTAAAACGTTTGATGAGCCCGTTGGCCTGAGGATGATAGGGGGAAGTCCATAATGCCACAATACCCAGCAATTTATACAATTCTTTCAACAGTGTGGCATTAAAATTACTCCCTCTATTGGACAGGATTTCTTTGGGTATACCCACCCGACTAAACAATTTGATTAGTTCCTCTGCAATTTTAGGGATGGTTACTGTTCATAAGGGAATTGCCTCAGGGTATTTTGTTCCATAGTCACAAATGACTAAAATTAAATGATTCCTTCTGGAACTCTTAACCAAGGGGCCCACTATGTCTATTCAGATACATTCAAAAGGGGCATTTATTAGCAGCAGAAACATCAGGGGTACCATCTCTTTACACCCTAATTGGCTTACTTGATGACATTCTTTGCAGCTCTGACAATATTAAGCTACCTGCTTGTGGATTCTGGGCCAGTAGAACCTCTGCAATATCCTCCCCAATGTCCTGTTCCACCCAGCATAACCTCCTAAAGGTGCATCATGTCCTAGGTATAAAAGGTCTTGTCTGTAAGAGGTGGGCTGTATCGGCTCTACGACAATACCTGGCTATATGACCCAACCTTTGGCAGTTTCTACACACAATGTTAGCTGAATAGGGGCATCTTTTAAACTCAGATTTATTCTCTATTTTATATTCAGTATTACTGGGAGGACTAGGTCTTACCGCAGTTGTTGTCCTTCCAGTGGATGGCCCTGGTGGGCAAAGGGCTACCCTTCTGATAAGGTTGGTGTGCTGTCAGAAAGTCTTCCGCCAGGGAGATGGCCTTGTCTGCCATCTCAGGTTTATGTTCCTTCACCCACATTTGAACATCGTGGGGAAGAAGCTGTAGAAATTGTTCCACCACAAAAGTTTCCATTATTGCTGTTACTGATTTCCGCTCTGGTTAGATCCACTTCCAGCATAATTCCTAAAGGCAGGTAAAGGTCTCCCTGGGATTATCCTGAGGATGATATTTAAGAGTGTGAAATCTCTGTCGATAAATCTCTGTACTTATGTCGTACCTCTTCAGGATCTCCATTTTTCCAGTTCATAATTATCTGCATTCCTGGTGTCCATATGACTATAGGCCAATGAAGCCCTCCCAGTCAGGTAAGGGGCTAGACATACTACCCAATGATTTTGAGGCCAATTACAAGCTCTGGCCACCCTTTTGAAGGTTGTTAGATAAGTCTGTATGTCATCTGTATTAGTCATTTTTGTTAATTTAATGTCTTTAGGGTTGGGGTTAGGCCCATCCCCACCAGTACCAAAATTTTCCCCAAGTGTCTGTAGCACTTTTACAGTTTCTGCCCACCTTAATTCTTGTTGTTTCCTCTCCTGGCATCTTTCCTGGGCATCTTTATCTCATTGCCTTTTAATCTCAACCTGGCAGACCACCAACCATCATAGTAGTCCAGCTAGATCTTCATGTGATTCTTCTCTGAGTTGTGCCTGATGCAACTTCTCTTCCATCTCCTCTTCACTTTCCTCTTCTTCTGTAGCCTTAGGTTCCTTCCTCTGGATAGTCTGCTCCAGAACCTTGATTCAAAGGCTCCCCCATCAAGGCCGTCTGAGTTCTGGTTACCATTCCAGCCTTCTTATCATCCACTCCGGATGCCATCTCTGCTCAGAGTTACTGGGGTACAAGATCAGATACCCTACTGGTCTCTCCCTATGAGCCACAGACAACCAGTACATCCCACTTCTAACACCAATTTGTGCTAGGGTGTGGGTGTTTGATAACTCAATCCAGGCACAGCAGAGACAAGACACAGTGATTTAGTGTATGACACACAATAACTTCTTGAGTGTCGTTTAATGAAATAACCAAATTAAAATTCAGACATTACCATTAACTCAGAAAGCAATATAAAAGAAAAACCTGGCCTACCAAGAGTTGTATGAATTACTTTAACATAGAGTGGAAGTAGTAAGTGACAGTATTCCACTATTGTCTATGTTTGCAGGAGAAGAGATAGGACCACTCTCTCCCACCTCTTTGACCCAACTGAGATCAAACAGTACTTTTACATGTTTTAAGATAGGCCTTATTGGACATGTGGTCTGATTTTATCTGCCCCCTAATACTAATAACATGTAATTCCTAAGCTCATACATAGACATGGTGGATCAAACAGCCTTAATATCATAAAACCATATTTCATTATTTTACAGTTAATATTTCATAATGTAGTACTTTATCAAACAGTAAAATAAACCACTTGCATATCTAATAGCCTTATTATCTCCAGAGGCTCCTCCCATTGTGTGAGGTCATACTTTCTTATCTCCTAAAAGTAAGCCTCTTTCTGGGCCACCTGCCTCCTAATAGCAACCCTGTTCCCCAGCCTAGCAACAGAGCCCAGGTAAGAAACCGAAAAATGAATTAAACAGAAAAATTACACCTTGCTCTGCTACAAGCAAAACTACTGTCACGGGAACTGTTTGAAATGTACTTGTACAAATTCTACCAATGTAAAAGAACAATATGTTGTCCTGTCAGCTGACAATTTCAGCTGATGGGAATAAAGTTTATATGGACCCTTTTTTTCTTTATTTAGTAAAGGCAGTAACACTTTTCCCAGTCTCTCAGGACTAGCTGTCCTGTGCTCATAATGAGCCATGAGTCTCCTTGCACATTCGTTTTAGTCATTTGGACCTTCATTTAGATAAATGATCTTACTTTAGACTCAGGCACACTGAATAGTTTTCTTCTGCCTGTGCCAGTAGCTACAGAGGCATATATGCTGACCTCGTAAGGCAACATGGCACATTGAGCAGGAGTCCCTCTAACTTTTACTGAGTGCTATAAGCACTTTACATTCCTTGTATTCATTACAGAATACTGGGACTTGCAGGACTTCAGCACAGCAGAACATGCTGCAGAAAAACAAACAAATCTACTTCATAGATAGCCTGCTATGGTCCACAGTGTCTTTACTTTACTTTATTTCAAAGCCAGGCCATATGAGAGTCAGGCTGGGGGCAAGGGTCCAGGCATTTTCCTTGCCTAGCAACCGGCAGTTTCATAGGCACCTGAGGCAAAAAGATGAATGAAAAGAGGGAAAAGTGAAAGGCAGAGATACTACCGTAGGAGGTCACCCTACTGTAGTAGAAATGGGAGAAAAAGACAAAAGGATAGTAAGAACTGGAGTTGTTGCAGCAGTCTTTGAAAAGGGGGTAAAGGTGAGAGGAATGCCTCAAGGTACCGCCACTGCACTCTACTTGGGGGAAGGGGCAGCTCTGCCACACCACACACCCTCCTTTTCTTCCCACCCAGAACAGAGTATAGCCTGATATGACCATGACCAAGTCATGGTTTTCAGTGAACCTTGATTCCTAATGGCCATAATATCTAAGTTAGCCTCTGCCTTGATGGCCTCAAAGTCTGAAATCCTATATCCTGGACTTCTAGCATTGACACACATGGACCTTCAGAGTTTGTTAGCACTCTGCTTGTTACCCCCCTTTTTTCCTTTTTGCCCTCTCTTTCAACTCTCTCTCTTTTTAATGTTTCTGATCTCCCCTCCCATTTCTACCACTCTGCTTTCTTCATTAATTTGCATCCTGGAGGGTTCCTCTTTACTTGGTTTCTCCCTACTGTCTACTTCAGCCTTTGGGGACAGTGTCTGCCTCCCTGATTTCTTCCCCCTCAGCTAGATGTTCAAAGTAATGGTTAAACTGTCCACCAAGGACTATGGTTCACCTTCCAGATGGATGCAGGCCATTACCCATGTATAGACCCTTATCCATCCAGGTGGATTCCCAGTCCTCAATGTAGTGAACCCTACTCTCTACACCATTCCTTCAGCCATAAGTTGAAGCTCCAGGTGCTGAGATTCCTCTCCTCCCCTCACCATTGTAGACAGGAAGCACCTCAGAAAAATCCACTGAGCATGCTACCTATCTAAGACCATTCTCCAGCTCCATAAACTCCCCCTGCACTATCTTAGCCCTGTCCCTAGGTAGGTCATTGGTCCCCAGATGGACAATGACATCTAGCTTCCCCACCCATCCCTCTGCCCTAGTGATCTCCAGGAACTTCTTCCCACCCCTCCATGCCATGGTGCCATGTAGTCACCTGACCTCCCTCTCTGACCCCTTCAGGTATCCAAATCTATCCCCCCTGACAATCAAGTCCCCCACTGGAAGTTGTTTCCTCCTTCTCTGGGGTCCTGTCCCACCCTCTGAAGAGTCTCCAGGATGGAGGACCCTCACATCCTCCATGGAGCTACCACTGGTGCCTCCCCCTGGCAATCCCACCCCACTGTATTGGTATAGGAATTTTGTAGTGGTATCAGTTGAGGATTGTGCTTGTGACCCACCACCTTCCCCTTTCCAGTACCCATTTCATCCACCCTTTCACAGCCCAGCATAGTGGGTATCCAGTGATATGGACACAGTGAAATTGAGCGACTCACTTTGAGCAGCGCAATTTGACTGAATGTTTGTACAGTGATTGTGGAAGGAGAGTGACTGTGGAAATAACGAGGGAGAAGGGCTGAAACAGTGACTGTAGGATACAGCGCTGGTAAGAGGGGTGTCATGGGAAGCAGGATATAGGAGGTAGGTAGGTAGGGGAGGCAGTGTTGAGCTGGCCGTGTGGACTTCTGGAAGCAGTGTATGCCTCTGGTGTGGAAGGACCTGGGTTTGATCATGGGTTGGTGCGCTACTGTGTTTAGGTGGGGAATGTGTTGGGTGTTGTAATTTTTTTGGGTCCGTGTTGGCTCCTTGCACCACTGTCAGGACCCTCCAGAGCTGATTATATTTAGAAGTGGGGTGTGGGGGGTGCTGGGGGGCACATCCACCCGCATAGAATGTAAATTTATATGTGGCAGTATGGATGCTGATTTTGTATTCAGCGTAGTGCATGGTTGCTGTTTGTGTTTTCACCATTGTGCACTCACCCATAGGTATGGTGCCATTATGTATTCACTGTTATGACATGGAACCAGCATAGTCCAGACATTCCTTGTATCTAGCATCCTCTGAGGTAACAGTGGCAGACCTGGTGGCCTTTGGGTGGGGAGGAAGGTGCCCAAATCCTAGACAACTCAGCCTAAAATCTAGTGACCTCTTCCCTCAACCTAAAGAGGTGTATGCAAATGGGGCAGCACCACAGTTTCTATAAGGTCTCTCTGAAAAATGCTGCCTAACAGCCACTGCACTGCACCACTTCCACCATTCTCAGTTCTTACTTTCCCTGTGTTACTTGGAAGTACTTATGTACCCTTACTCTTAATAGAGTGTATCTAGTTTTCCTTTATGTTGTTTGTTATACCCCTGTGTACACCTACCCTAGACAGGGTGTTGCTCCTATTTCTAGGTTTGGCCTACCCATTTGCTTTCACCCATCACTTATATACCCCTTACCTGTGTGTGGGTGTTTTCAGTTTTACCCCATTTTGCTGATTATTACCCTTCGTACACCAGCTTTGGATACAGTGTTGCATCTGTTCCCAGTTTAGGCATACCTTTACAGTCTGTTCTTCCCAGCTGTGAACACTCATTATTGTTCGCACATTACTGCTGCATGAATTTAGTGGAATGACTGAATGGAAATGACTGAAAAATATATCAGTTTTAATAGACTTCCAAACATTATCAAAATCAAGGGATTGTTTAGTATTTACCCAAATTAACATTGAGCTAAGTCCCCCCCCCCCACTGCATTTAAAACTACTGTTTACATTTATCTGGAATAGCTTTTAAAAAAATTGCACTTTTCTGTCTCGTCTGACAAATCACAGTTTCAGTGGAGGGGAATGATTAATTAACTGTTGCATTGGTGCTGTAATTTAATGTTAATTCACACAGATTATCATTTGGATTGTGCTAATAAAAACACATTCGCTGGAGGCAAGAGTTTAAATTATTAATAACACTTAACCAAGATTTTCTAACTATATATCAGAAAAGCTAATCTGGCTGTTTTATTGTTTGCCAGCTGCTTGTGGCTGCCCTATACAATATACAGCCACTTAGTTCTTTCCTCTTTTTATGTGGCTAATCTTTAACAAATTATTGAACAGAACCTAATGGAATGACTGCAGTGAAAGTATTTCAATATTTATTTAAATATTATTTGTACTGTAAAAGCTGTCATATTTGCCATTCTATCAATTGGCCTAACCAGGGGACTAGTACAGTATGAGTTTTCAGACTGTCACATTATTACTACTTTGATTAGAATTTCCATGAACTGTATTTAAGATTAAAACACAAGATAATCTTCAATAATTTAAATTTGCTATCACTGTAAAAGAAAATAGTTGTTTCAAACTTGTATTTTCCATGCTTTTCATTGCCACAGTAGCGGTTCAGCCCACAAGGCTGGTGACCAGGTTTTTACAATGAGTCTGGATCATCAGGGACAAAAGGCATGAGGAGAAATGAGTATCTCAGAGGATGCTGTCCTCCTTCAGGGAAAGAGAGATGCAGCTATGATGCCATATTGCTATCTGGTGACCACAGGTAGTGGAGTTGCAGCAGTACGTGGGTGGGAGGGTTCCAGCTGGTGCCGTGCATTGGTACACTTCAGTGTGCACATGTGCACTAGGTGTCCTTCATGTCAGTACCTTGAGGGCTAGGACTAACAAAAAGGAAAATGTCCAATTGCCCAGCAGCATTAAGCCAGCTCTTTTGTCCCCGCCCCCACCATTCTTGAAGGCCCACTGGTCCCCACACACTAGACAGGCCCTACTGAGGTCCTGCCTGATGACTCTCCCTAGGATGACCCCACAGATGCAGTACCATTGAATTTGTAAATTTCCTCTGTGAACCCCTTGGGAACCAGGTAAGCGACAGAAAGGAGAGAGGGTGGGGCAGGGATGTATTTTGCCAGAGGTGGGCAGTGTTGGTGAAGGGGAAGAACCAATATAAAAAATTTTAATTTTCTTTGTTCAGTAAAGCTGCACACTATTGCAAATTGCATATTCATTTACTAAAATATTCACCAAATAGTGACAATGCAATGCAAAGAAAAATTGCCAAATGACATTTATTAACTACGGAGTGATCAACATACTGCAATTGATTTAAAATACAGTTTGTGAAAGTTTCCCATGCTTTTAATGTAGCACAACATTTCAAGCATATGGCATACTATATTTTATTTGGATAAAGTCTAGAGAGTGACTAGACTTTTAATCTAAAATTCAGGTAGATGTGACAAACAAATGGTCAGGACGTGTCATCTGATAGATCTCTTATTCATATATTGTGGGCTGTGTAACACTTTTGAGATGCAGCCATTGACACATGCATAGTAGTTTAGTGATTAGTCAGCACATGTATGATATAAGCTACGACTTTACCAGTCGCCCATAAATACAGGCAAGAACATTTCAAGAGAACTTTAAAACATGAAACAACCAAAATTAACTGATCAAAAATAAATGGAACAAATTAGAATACTAAGAACACTGGGAAAACACACTGGGTGTTCCTTCTCCTCAAGTGTCCAAACCAGGTAGTGCCTATTCTTCATTCTAGTGTGGATCCTTCCATTTGTTCCCCTGTATTGTATTGTATTTCACCCCATTTGCTATATCACTTCCACTACACCTCAGCCTTGAAAGATGTAGGCATAGTGTCACCTCCAACACTGATGCTTAGGGCTGTTCTTATGTCATGGTGATTTTTTTCAGAAAATCATGTTATTGCCATGGCTAAAATGGCAAAAGTCTTGAACATCATGGGAAATGTCTTGAAAAGTCATGAATCCTTTGTATGTTGATCAAATTACCATGAATATGACTTATTATAATGCAAGCACATCAGCAAAGATTTAGATATATGGTGATGGCATGGAAAAAGCCTAAAATGATGGAGGTGACAAAGATACAGTCCTACTGATGCCACATTCAAATGATGACTGGTTGGGAGCCAAGATGGCCGTGGAGTAGACGTGACATTTGCAGCTCAGCAGAAACTCAGTGTTCATAAAATAGAAATGCTAAGATAAGTAGTTTATCTCCATTTATATTCTACGCTGTAGCATCCTTGAATGGTGACTGTACTAAAATGTGCTTGAACTGAGACTTTTGGGTGGTGTAATTCTTCACAGAGGGGTTGTGGCTACAACTTTGTTTAATGCAACTCCTTTTTTTTTCTGCCATGACTGAATGCTAACATTACATGCCAAGATTTAGAAGCCACCTATATTGCAAGCTAATTTGCTATCTAAAGGAAAGTTGGATTAAATAACAAAATTTCTTGAACTGTTGCTTGACTGAAGTGGTTCTTGTGATCCCCCCCCCCTTACCTTCCCAGTGATATCTTCAGGCTTCTAATATACAGTACATTCATACAGAGCAGCTTAAAATCCAGCAGGTTTGTAGGTGTGTTTCTCTTTTTGTTTCCTACAATTGAGACCCCCAAACTAAAATGGCTTATTACAGATCAAATGCACATATAAAGTTTATTGCTATTGCAAAAAAGAAGCAGCTCCACTTTGGTGAATAAAGACATCTCCTGCCTGTATGTGGAAACACAATACATAATTGCATAGTTTCTAAGTTCCATTGCTGAATATAATAGCTTGTAATTTATTTGCAATATTTTATGATATTCCGAAGCATTTTTTGCTCCATATTAACTAATAGCATAATACTTTATAGCTTGTTGAAATACTGCCAAAATATAGATTTCTTTTTTAAAGGAGCCACTCTGGGTATGTTATGTTTTTTCTCTCTCTTTCTTTTTTTTAAACAGATAAAGAATTTTCATCAAGTTGTTGAACTCAAAGAGCATCTCTCCTCTTCTAGTTATCCCTCTAGCTCCTCTTCAAATTCATTTTCAAACCAAAGGGCAAGAAACAAGTCAATTAAGCTCATTTTTACCAAAACATTGCCCCAGAGAGATATTGAATGTCTGAAGAACAGTCAAGGGGAAAAAGTTGTATATTTTAATGCTGGGAGGAAAGGCATTAATTCTCCAATTAACAGATACACTCATTTGTATAAGTAAACCTCTTCATATATCTCAGAAACAGTTATAAGGCCCCCTTTGAAATCACTTTTAGCAATTTGCAAATTATTAAACCAGAATAGAAACATAGAAACATAGACTTTGACGGCAGATAAGGACCACTTGGCCCATCTAGTCTGCCCATTTCCCTACCTACAGGATAGGCCACAGATCCTAGTTAACCAACAGCCTATTTCTTCCTACCCCCCCACAAGAATTGCCTTATGTCTGTCCCATGCATTCTTGAATTCTCCCACAGTTTTAGATCCCACAACCTCCTCAGGAAGGCTGTTCATGCATCCACTACCCCTCTGTGAAATAATACTTCCCACATTGCTCCCTGAACAGCCCCTTCTATCTTTAAATTGTGTCCCTTTGTTCTTGCACGTCACTTTTTCTGAAAGATACTACCCTCTTGGACTTTGTTGATTCCACTGAGGTACTTAAAGGTTTCTGTCATGTCCCCCCTCTCCCTTCTTTCCTCAAGGGTATGCATATTAAGCTCCTTTAGTCTCTCCTCATATGGCTTCTCTTGCAGACCCTGCACCATTTTAGTTGCCCTCCTCTGGACTGCCTCTATCCTGTCTATAGAACATAATTAAGAACATATTCAACCAGTTACTAGCCTTATAGACATTTCTCTGAGTAGCTCAGCCTTAGATTTGTGTTTGGCTCTTACTAAAAACACTTTATACAATCAAGACCTCAACACAGATACTCTTGGTAACAAAAATAGCATGGCTGGGGGTAAAGCTAAAAATAAAACATCAGAAAAGTGACTTAAAAATCTGATCCAAAAACTGATAGAAAGAATGGGAGAGATTTACAAAACTCTGCAATTGAGGCTGATACTAAGATACAGGAAAAAGATTAGGACACCATGGAGAAAAATATTCAAACTGGAAGAAAGGATGCTTCATGAATCCAGATACTTGAGGATCAAATTAGCTGCTCTCATATTCTCATTGAAATTAAGGCAGGCTTTTCTAAAATAAATCAAACCTTAATGTCTCTCTCTAGATCAGTGACTCTCCATTTCAGTGAAAATGGATTCCTTTTTGCTTCGAATAGGAGAAGTAGAAGGGAGAATAAGTGCACAAGAAGACAAAGTAAATTCCCTGATTGGGGCTGTATAAATACACTTTAAGAGCTAGCAGAACTGAGACCAAAACTGGAAGAACTCGAAATGTGGAACAGAAAAGGCAATTAAAAAATTGCTGGTATACCCAAGGGGATGGAGAGATCAAATCCTCTTACATTCTTTTAGGAATTGATCTCCAAAGCATTTAGTAGCAACAAGCCAATAGAGTTGGTTAGGGTAGACAGAGCCACAACAGACCGAAATTATCATGAAAAACATCTGAGATTTGTATATATTAAAACTCACCACTTCCAGGATAGAGAAAACATTTTGAGTAAAGCTTGTATCAAGAAAGGTCTTCATGTAAGGTGCCTTACACTGCAAATTTACCCTGACTTTGGCCCAGAAGTATCAAACAAGTGAAGGGGGTAAATAGGGGAGGAACAGTCAGGGTGCTTCGAAGGAAGGAGGAGGGGGCCACTAGAGGGCATGGGTGGAAGCTGGGGGGGGAGATTCAGGGGAGAAAAGAGGAGGTGCTACTTCACTGAGAGGGTGGTGGAGCCATGGAATGTGCTGCCTAGGGGGCTGGTGGAGGCAGAGACGGTGGAGGGATTCAAGAGGGGGTGGGACAGGTACAGGGGAAGGGTTCTGGAAGCAAAATCCAATGCAGCAAGAATATCCGTAAGTGGGAAGGAAGAAACCAGAGAAGGCAAGGGGGGCAGCAAGGTCATCTCCCAGGGTAGGGGCTGACCAAATGAGCAGACGCGAAAGACCGTTAGGCCTATTCTGCTGGCATTTTAGTATGTTAGTAAGTGGAAGGCATTCAACTATATTTTAAATATGCTTCAAGAACACTAGCTTTGATTTGCCATGTGGAAAATAGTATGAGGAGATTATTAGCCAGAAAAGAATATGGCAAATCTCAATTAAATCCAACTGACTTATGGGCTTCATCTCAACATCAGGAGGATTCATCTTCATCTAGTTCATCTTCGACCTTACAAAATGCTCAAGAGGACCAAGAGAACAGGACTCAAAAGGAATATCAAATCTCAGCATTACAGATCCCTCAGAAATAAGCAATCTGTCAAAGAAACATGCCAGGCAGAATGAAACCCTCTTTAATTAAGGAGGGCTCAATAAAAAAAGTGGGAGAGAAGGGTGGGGCGGAGGTCAGTGATCAAAATTTTTCTTAAGTAGAAGGGATGGATGAAATGAGAGCTGCAGCATATGTTCTCTGAAAAAAAATTATGGCATAGTACAAAAAGAAGTAAAAATTCATAAAGGCAGAATGTCTGAGCTCGGGGTCACCAACAGTCATGTCTATAGGCAGCAGTGCTGGGCCACCTTTGTAGGTTTAGAAAAGGTAAGGGGTGTGGGAGGGGGGAATATGTTTACAGATCTCAAGAATTAACCCTTAGGGCTGCCGATAGAATTAGAGTGCACAGTAATTATGGACTGATATATCTTCCACAGCACAGCAAGGGTTAACTTACTTACAAGGAGTAGGGGTGGGATAAGTTTACAACACAGTTACAAGATGGAAAAGGAATGGCATTAATTAAAGAAGGGTCGGATATTTTTAAGGAAAATGTCATAGCTAGACCCAGTTTAAAAGTCTTGGGTAAAATTATCTTGTTTGGGGATAACACAAGTGCCAATCAGAAATTTATTCTTCCATTAAAAAGTAAAGCTTCTTATGAGGGGCAGGATGGCTACAACACCAAGACGGCTCTTTTTTTTTTTTTTTACTTTTTTTTTTTGACCCTCAGTTTAATTTTGGAAAATTATGATGATGACACTTAATTCTATGAGTTTGAATGTTAAGGTGGTATGAGTTAGGGCAAAAATGAAGAAAATAGAGGTTGCTGAAGACAATCACATAAACTGTTTATTACTACAGGAAACATATTTCACAGAGGCAGATTTTAAATACGTGTGTGATTTTGCATTTCTTTGAAACCTGGCTTTGTTATCAATATCCATTTTGTGTAACAACCCTTGTCTCAATGCTTTTTTGCTGATGGTGTGTGTCTTTTTAGCTTACCTTCACAACATGTTTACTCTGTAGTGGCTGGGGAGTGAGATTCCCAGACTTTCTCTCAAACCTGGGCCTCCCAAATTATAGTTCAGAGCACTGTTGCCAAGCAACTGGGCTGACTAAATGCTAATGGTCAATTATTAAAAACATTTGCAATTTGATTGCTCCAGTAAATTAAAACAAATATCTTGAAGAAAAATGTCTGCTCAGAATGTCTAGATACAGTAGATTACTAGAATTAATCTCTATTGTGTAATATAACAATGGGTTCTTGAATATTTTTTCCTGCTAAATGGTTCCTTGCAGTTCACCTTGTTTATTCAATTTAAGAACTTAGAAACTTGAAGACCTCTATCATATCTCGCCTCTCCTGGTCTCCAGTGGGTGCATACTCAACGCCTTGAGATAAGCCTTGTAAGATCTGCCCTGTTGGCCCTGACTCCTCTTGATCACCATGCACTGCACCATCTCCAGCCTTTCCTTGTCCTTCCTTAGGTGAACACTCCAGGAATGAACACAGTATTATACATATGGCCTCATCTGTGACCTATATAAAGACAGTATACCTTCTTTTTCCTGCTGTTGATGCTCCTTCCAATATACTCCAGCATCCTATTAGCCTTACTGTGGGCCTTACTACACTGGTTTGATTATACGAACATACAAATTTGCCAGCAGATAAAGGCCTTGTGGTCTATTGAGTCTGCTTGAGTGTGCAGCTAGCAACCCTTATGCTGCAGCTGCCCCTCCCTCCCCCTCCCCTGCCCCTCCCTCTTACCCTATCCCATCCCCTTTTGAAGCAGTCCACTGTTCTACAGGATACCACTACAGCAGGCAACGTGTTACACCCAGACACCACTCTCTCCATAAAAAAGTGTTTTCTCATTTCCCTTCTGAACCTTTCCCGCTTCAATCTGAGATTGTGATCTCGAGTGTCCCTACCCCCTTAACTTGAATAGTTCCTCTGTGTCTGTCTTGTTTGTTCCCTTCATGCACTTGAAGGTTTCAATCCTATTCCCCGTCTCGCCTCTCCTCTCCTCCAGTGAGTACATGTTTAACTCCCTCAGCCTGCTCATGTAGGGTATGTCCCCTAGTCCCTGGATCATCTTTGTTGCCCTGTGCTGCACCCCCGCCAGTAACTCTATGTCCCTCTTCAGGTATGGTGGCCATTACTGCATGCAGTACTCCAGTTGTGGCCTAACCAGTGACCTATACAATGGCAGGATCACCTCCCCATGCTTGAAGATATACCCCAACAATACAACCCAGCATTTTGTTGGCCTTTGCAGCTGCCTTCCTGCATTGTGCTAAGTTGTTCATTGAGCTCATTAAAATCACCGCCAGATCCTTCTCCTCCTCTGTCATGGCTAGCTGAACCCCCCAGCTGGTAGCTCCTTCTTTGTTTTTTACCCGAAAATGTAGCACCTTGCACTTTTTGGCATTGAACTCCAACTGCCAGGTGTCTGACCAGGTCTCCAATTTTGACAGATCATCCTGCAATCCATGCCACACTGCTAGGTCATCCACTACTGCTCCCATCTTGGTGTCATCTGCAAACAAATTGATCTTGCTCTATGCCCATTGAGATGTCTGATATGAACAGCCCAAACAACACCGGTCCCAACACTGAGCCCTGTGGTACTCTGCTTGTCACTGCCCTCAGAGATAAGAGCTCCACTCCCACTACCACCCTCTTCTGCCTTCCCTGTAACCAGATTACTACCCATCCTACTATTTTCGCCCTTGCACCTGTACCTTACTACCAAGCCTTCCATGCGGCACCGAGTCAAATGCCTTACTAAAGTCCAGAAACAGGACATCCACTGCATGACCCTTGTCCAACTGTCTAGTTACCCAGTCATAGTAATCCACCAGGTTGGTCTGACAGGATCTGCCTGTGACAAACCCATGCTGTCTAACGTCCTTGAGCCCATTGGTCTCCAGAAGGGACACCAGCCTCTCCTTCAGGATTGTCTCCATCAGTTTTCTCATGATGGACATGAGGCTTACTGGCCTGTGATTGTTTGATAGAGTCAATAATGATGACTCCCAGGGTTCTTTCTACTGTTATAGTGCTCATTTTTACCTCTCCCATTCGGTACTCTGTCCTGACTTTCTGTTCCTTAGGTGTATAACCTTGGACTTTTTCACTACTAAATCTTAGACCACCTCTCTATAGTGTTCTGCAAAACAAAAAAATTTTGACCAGCAAAATATTTTGCGTAATCCCAATTACGAGAAATGTTCTGAGTCATAATCTGAAATCCTCGGTAACAGCTTGCTATAAAAATTATTTAATTTAAAAAGTGTATTTCCCCTCCCAAAGACCCCACATCCCGGTGTCTAGTGGTCCCACCCCTGGCCAATTGCTGGCAAACAATAGGAAGAATCCCTCCGAGATTCATCCCACCATTCATTGAAAAGGGCTTATTTGGGCTCATTTCAGAAAAAGAGCTCAGGCGGGCTGCTGGCCATGGAGGTGAGTGGAGGGCTTTGCCAATGGCCCATGGGGTACTAGATGGGGTGTGGGTGGTTACTACTAACAGACAGGATGGGGGGTCCACTAGACACCTGGGAAAGGTTTTATTTTTATTATTAAATGATTTGAAAATGTCTGCACTTATGGACAATGGGGTGAATCTTGGGGTGGGGGGGTCATCATTCTTCATTTGGCCAGTGATAAGCCAGAGTGGGTGGGGCCACTAGATACCAGGGACAATTTTTATTTTCAAATTATGTGGATTGGGGGACAGGCTGAATCTCGGGAGGGGGGAATTCTTCATATTGTGGGCTGCAATCAGCTGGGGGGGGGAGGTGGGACCACTAGATATCAGGGATTTGGTGTCTTCGGGAGGGGGGAAAACTCTTTTTTTTTACATTAAACATGAAATTCTGGCAAAGTGCATGAATTTCTCAAAATATTTCACAAGGCGAAATTTCTGATTTCGCTGCATCTCTACCTCTCTAGCCTTTGTTGATCCCTCTGTATCTCCTTGATCCCTTTGCTGCTATCTACCTTCTCACAGAGCTTCATGTTATCTGCAGAGAGACACAGCTTGCCCTAGATGTCCTCTCCAATGTTGCTGATGAACATATTGAGGAAGACAGGGCCCATGACAGATCCCTGCGGCACCCCACTCATGATCTCCGTCTCTTATGATTCGACCCTGGTTACCACCACCTTCTGCTGCCTCTACTTCAATCAGTTTCTACCCATCTAACTATGTCACTAGCTGCACCCAGGCCCTCCAGCTTCTTCAGCAATCTTCTGTGTTGCACTGAATCAAAAGTCTTGCTAAAACTGAAGTAGGGTAAGTCCACAACATGGCCCATATCTAGCACCTTTGTTACCCAGTCAAACCAAATGATAAGGTTGGTCTGACAAGACATTCTTGTCAAACCAATGCTGTTTACTATCCTGTAGATCATTACTCTCTAGGTAATCCACAAGGTCTTCTTTGGCCAGTGACCCAATCTGTTTACCCACTACAGAAGTATGGTTGTTATGTCTGTAATTCCCTGGTTACTCCTTGTCCCACCCCGTGTATGACGGGACTATGCCTGCTACCCTCTAATCTTTTGGAATTGCCCCTGATTGAACAGAGCTATCGAATAGCCCAGTGAGGGGTTCAGCCACTTCCACTGCCAATTCCTTGAGCACCCTTGGATGCATCCCATCCAACCTTGGTGCCTTATCTACTTTAAGGCTTCTAGCCCCTTCTAGACCCTTTCTGTAGTAAAGAATGGCTGCCACATTTCAATAATGCCCCTGACAACCATCTTGATGCCAATTCCAGACAGGGTCCCAATGTCTTCCCTTCTGAAGACAGGACAGAAGTAATCGTTAAGGACAGCTGCTTCTTGTTTATCTTCTACTATAACCCTTCCCCCTTCTTGTAGCCTAACAATACTCCCTCCCTGATTCCTTTTTTCCTAAATATATCTGAGGAATTGTTTTTCCCCACCGTCAACCATTATGCAATATGCAGCTGTGCCTGCCTTTGCCTTCCTATGTTCTTAGCATCCCTAGTTCTTATTTGGTGCTCTCCCCATTTCTCCTCCCACTGCTTTTCCTTGTACCTGGTGAAATTCTTTTTCTAGGCCCTCACTATTTCCCTGACCCTTTCCTAGAACCATATTGGTTTCTCATGTCTGCTTCATTTTGTAACAGTTCTTATGCATGACTTTGTTGCTTCAAGAATATGATCCTTGTTTGCCCCCTATCTTTCCTCTATACCTCCAGTGCTGTCCACCCCAGTCAGTTTGTTTCAGATCAGCTCCCTTATCTGGTTGAACTCTGTTCTTCTGAAATCTAGGGCTTCAGTTTTTCATAGGGCAGTTCTTGTCCCGAGGGCTAGCCTGAACCAAATGGAGTTTTGGTTCGCCAGACTCCAGTTGCTTCCCTACCCTCATGCCACCCATCCTGACCAACTAGTGAGCACCAAATCGAGAATGGCTGCTGTCTAGTGGGTTCCTTAACAAGCTGCACCAGCAGGCAGTCCTTTAATGTATCCAACAGGTCCTGGTTTCTGGTGCACTTGGCTAATGGAATACTCCAGTCAATATCTAGCAGGTTCAGATCACCCACCTTCACCACTTTCCCCTTCTTTACTCTTCCTGACAGCTGTTCCCTGAGCTCCCTACCTCTCTCTCTCTCTCTCTTCTCTCTCTCTCTCTCTCAATCTCTCTCCTCCCCTTGTTTTGGTTGTTTACAGATCACCCTCACCCATATTTTCTTGCCTGAGGGTGTGCTGAGGTGAACCCCCAGGAACTCAGTTTCCCCTTTGTTTCTCCTGATGTTTCCATCCTCCACAGCCTCTGTGCCTCCGGGCATATATGGCTACACCCCCTCCCATTTTCCTTTCCCCTAATACTGTCTAAACATTGTGTAACCTGAGACTCATAAGTCCCAGTCATTATTGTTTGTAGCCCAAGTTTCTGTGCAGGCCACTAAGTTCACCTTAGTGTCTGCCACCAGTGCCTAGAGCATACTGATTTTATTACTGAGACCCCTTTCAACTAGATCCAGATACCCTTTTGCTGTTTTATGATCCTTCTCATGCATTCATTTCCATTCTTCTTCACTTGTTATATTTTGCTTGCAGACCTTGAAAGTCTTCCCCGTTAGCCTCTTGCACTACTCTTTTTTGAACCTCAACCTTATTTTTATCCATCTTACCACAACCAGTCTCCTGTATAGGGGGCACACTAGCGAGGTACCCTTCCTTCACTGCCTTTGCCATGGTTTTCCAATCCTCACTGTTTCCAGTAGTTAATTTAACTGTCCAATGTAGGCATCAAATGTCTGCCTCAGTGCACCAGCCCCCTCTCTTGTCAGATGTAGGCCATCACCTTTGAAGACCCTTCTGTCCCAGAAGTCCCCCCAGTACCCCACAAATTGGTAACTTTTCTCCAGACACCATCCCTTTAATAACACATTTAACTCATCAACCTCTTCCCTCTTTATGCTATCTTTCTCTCCCCCACAACTGGTCTTCATCAAGGGGTACAACGCAGGAATTAGGCTCTAACAGTTCTGAGTGTAGGAGGCACATTTGCCCATGTGTGTATAATTTTTTTTTTATGACTATTCCTCACAGGTCTATTTCTGTTTATGCTGCTGCTGCTACTGCCTCCTCAACCTCATCTGCCTCCTTCCTCTCCTCCTTGGAGTGCTTCCCCAAATAACTGAAGAAGATATACCTCTGGCACTTCACTCACAAAGTGTATGGCCGCTGTTGCTCCTTCTGCCACCTAATCCTCCTCTGCTTCATCCTCATCCTCTTGCCTTGGGTGCAGCATTAAATATCTGGAAAAGATATAGCTCTGCCACTCCATTTCCACAGCTTATGGACTTTGATGCTGCTGCTGCCTCCTCTTCTGCTTTCTCCTTTCTGGGATGCAGTTTGAAGAACTGAAGTTAGGAGGGCCCACATTAATTTTTTACAGATTCAGTTAACAAAAATGTTCTGTTTGACAGTTGCCCTATTATACCTCACATCCACCTTCTCTACATCCCATTTTACCAACTCCTTTCTGTGCACCATGCCCTCCTAGCCTTTCTCCCCCTACCTCCCTCTCTCCCTCCCTTCCCCCCTACCTTCACCTCTACCTGGTGTATATTTTTATTTTTTTCTTCCGTTGCTTCCTCCTGCAACCTTAGATAACCTGCTTTATCTTCCTATAGACACTTCTATGTATGTCAATACCGTGTAATCTGTACAATATCTGTATAATTCTATGTACATATGAACTTCTTTTTCTTCCTCTCTGTAAAGAGTATTATCTGTATTGCCTTGTAAATACCTGTGTTGACCTGTATATACAATTGTTCATGCTCCACCCAGGTCCATCTTGCAAATGAGCTTCTGCCCAATGATGAACGCCTGGTTAAATAAAGACTTGATTGATTGATTGATTGATTGATTGATATAGTGAAAAGGCCACCCATCCACCCCCAGAAAGGAAAGTATTTTGTCCCACTGCTTTATAGGCAAAGTAACCATATTAATGGTTTTCATAAAAAAAAATGTTATTTCACTGTTGCATTACAGTATGGGGAACGGTGAGAAGCTCCCCACATGCACACATAAAAGCAATGCACTCTAACCAAATAACCAAAACTGTGCTGTTGCATATTGTCTTACAGTGGTTTTCATGTGTCAGATGTTATGAGGCACAGAGTGTATGATGCCAACTGTCTTTGTGGCAACTCTTGATTCTCAGTCTTATCACTCTAATGAAACATCAGTCCTAAATACTAACCATTAGTAACCTAAACTGGAATATGTCAAAAAAATAGTCTTTGATAAGGTCTCCATCACAGTTTTCCCTATCACAATGTAAATGATAAGAGTTATGTGCAGGTAATGGGAAGTGTTTGGTACTACTAGCTGGATGTAGAGCTGTGTGGAATGCGGAAATTCAGAATTTGTGGAATTTTGATAGAATTCTGTGAAATTCTGTAAAATTTCATGGAATTTTAACAGAATTTTTGAAATGTATTCATTTGGTCATAACTCAGCTGTCACTAGAGCTAGTGAGCTACAATTTGGCATGCTTATTTGCTGGTAAGATCACTAGCAGTCTAATTGATGTCATGACATTAGAACACATCATCTCAAAATTATAAGTGTTCGAAGTCTGTCATTTTATTTTCACTGGGAAATTTCATGAAAATATTTAGCTGCATGAAACTCAGGCACCTTTGGAGCTGGAATTCTGAAACTATGTGCATATATACATGTAGTAATAACCCTTATACCTGCAAAATTGTACTAAAATAACTAAAACCTAAATTTTGGCTAATGTTTGGCTACCTATAGCACAACCTGTTTAAAGCTTGATACGTAAAACTTGGTGCACATACCCATGTTGAACATTTCTATAAATCCTGACACTGTGGAAAAGTTTGGATAAGAATTTTTAAAATTAGATTGAAGAAACTGAAAATTTAAGTTTGATTAAATGTTGCCCACCCCTAACTCATATCTTTCAATCTAGGACTCTGGAATTTGGTACTCTTATGAAAGCCATTAATACCTGTATACCTGCCAAATATAGTATCATTTGGATACTTAATTAGAAAACTAAACCTAAATAACTGAAATGTAATATCTGACAAAATTCATTGGAGTTGTTTAAATTTTATTTGGTCATAACTCAGCCTTCTATTAAGATAGATACCTGATCTGAATTTTTGCACAGTTACTTGCTCATAAGAGTTCTAATGGTGTGCCTGATATAATGACATTCGGAAGCACCATCTCAAAATGATAAGTGCTCAACGTCTGTCATTTTATTTTATTTTATGTGTGTGTGCGCATGTGATTTTCATGAAAATTTTGTCTGTGTATAACCCAGGCATCTTTGGAGATAGAAATCTTAAACTAGGCACATACAGTAAATATATATAGTAGGAGGAGCTGGAGGAGAGTCTGGTGGCAGATGTTGGGAGACACTGCAGACTAGGCAGGGGAAGGGTGGTGGTGTTGGGGGACTTAAACATGCCAGGAACAGACTGGGAGACTATGACATCCTCAGTGGCCAGGGAACAGAGGTTGTTGGATGTCTTTCAAGATGTTCCTAACTCAGCAGGTGGGGGAACCAACCAGGGAGGCGTGGGTACTGGATGTGGTCCTGGCAGACAGTGACCAGATTGGGGGCCTGGAGGTAAGGGACCCATTGGCGGGGAGTGACCATGCCACGGTCTGGTTCTGCCTGGACCTAGGAGGGGTAGAAGGTTGCACATAGACGGAGGTAACTGACTTCAGGGGGGTGGATTTTATGGAAATGGGAATGATCCTTGGATGGGATTGGGTCAGACATGGACGCTGATAGTAGGTGGGAAATCATCAGGAGAGGGGTTCAGGATGCTACCTGCACCTGTGCAAGAGTAAGACGAAAATGCAGTAGGGCCCGAAAACCCTGCTGGTGAACCAGGGAGGTCCGGGAGGTAGTGCGGGGAAAGAAGGCAGCCTATAGGCAATTCAAGTTCTTAAGGAGTAAAAGGGATCGAGGGGAGTACGAGATGATGGCTAGAAGGGCTACTAGGGTGGTGAGGGCGGCTAAGGCAAGGAAGGAGCAGAACCTGGCCAGTGAAATTAGGAGATGGAACAAGGGGTTCTTTAGATACATTGGGGAAAAATGATGGGTGAAGGGATTAGCGTATTAAAACAGGGGAGAGATGGGCACAAGACCCGGGGGAGCAGGCTGAGGTACTAAATGAGTACTTTACCTCAGTTTTCACCAAGGGAAATGGGGGTGCTGCATCATACATGGGAGGAGACAGTGATACTGAGGAAGGAGGGACCCTTACCGATCGGAGGGTCTGGGGAGAGGGGGAGGCATCACTGGCAGGAGGTGGGAAGGTTAAGCAAGGAGAAGAGGTAGTTGAAGTGGAAATCACAGCAGAGAGAGAGAGAGTGAGGGAAGCCTTCAGGTCCCTTAAGATGGAGAAAGCACCGGGGCCGGATAAATTACATCCCAGAGTGCTGAAGGAACTTGCGGATGTCCTGGTGAAACCCCTGACAGAGCTTTTCACCATCTCTCTGAGGACAGGGTGGGTGCCCCAGGACTGGAAGGTGGCGCATATAGTGCCTATCCACAAGGGGGATCAAGGGAGGTGGCAGGGAACTACAGGCCTGTCAGCCTGACATCAGTGGTGGGCAAGGTGATGGAGGGCATTGTCAAGGAGAGGCTAGGGGGGGACCTGGAAAAGTCAGGGTGCCTAGACAGAATGGATTCATCCCGGGGAAATTGTGTCAGACAAACCTTGTGGAGTTCTATGACTGGGTGATGAGTTCCTTGGACCTGGGTAGACCAGTGGATGTCCTCTTTCTAGACTTCAGTAAGGCATTTGACTCTGTTCCTCACGTGGGCCTGTTGGATAAGCTGGGAGAAATGGGGGTGGGGAACCAGATGATCAGATGGATAGGCAATTGGCTCCAGGACCGGACCCAGAGGGTCGTAGTTGGTGGATAGTCTCATCCCCAAGGAGGGTCATTAGTGGGGTCCCACAGGGATCAGTCCTTGGGCCCCTCCTGTTCAATGCCTACATCTCTGACATAAGGACAGGTATCAGGAGTAAGATGAGTCTCTTTGCGGATGACTCAAAACTGGGGGTGGTGGTGGATGGGGACGAGGGAGGTGGCCCCACAGGGGACCTGGAGGCTCTGGAAAGATGGTCTAGAAAGTGGAAGCTAAGGTTTAATGCAGGGAATGCAAGGTACTGCACCTGGGGCCAGAAACCCGGACCAAGTGTACACTCTGGGGGAAATGCTACAAGTCTCGATGGCTGAGATAGACCTGGGGGTGGTGGTGGATGTCAAGATGAACAACTTGGAGACTTGTAGGAGGGCAGCAGCCAAGGCCAACAGGATGCTGGGATGCATCACTAGGGGGATCACCTCCAGAAGGAGGGAAGTGATACTCCCTCTGTATAACTGCTTGGTGAGGCTGCACCTCGAGTACTGCGTGCAGTTTTGCAGGCCACACTTAAAGAGGGACATTAAACTCCTGGAGAGGGTCCAGAGGAGGGCAACCAAAATGATTTGGGGCTTGGGGGACAGAACCTATGAAGAGAGGCTCAAAGAGCTAAATATGTACACATTGGAAGAGAGAAGGGACCGGGGGGACATGATAGAGGTCTTCAGGTACATGAAGGGGGTAAATAGGGGAGGAACAGTCAGGGTGCTTCGAAGGAATGAGGAGGGGCCACTAGAGGGCATGGGTGGAAGCTGGGGGAAGATTCAGGGAGAAAGGAGGAGGTGCTACTTCACTGAGAGGGTGGTGGAGCCATGGAATGTGCTGCCTAAGGGGCTGGTGGAGGCAGAGACAGTGGAGGGGTTCAAGAGGGGATGGGACAGGTATAGGGGAAGGGTTCTGGAAGCAAAATCCAATGCAACGAGAATATCCGGAAGTGGGAAGGGAGAAGCCAGAGAAGGTGAGGGGGGCAGCAAGATCAGCTCCCAGGGTGGGGGCTGACCAAACGAGCAGACGCGAAAGATCGTTAGGCCTATTCTGCTGGCATTTTAGTATGTTAGTATGTTAATATGTAACAACTCCTACACTAGCAAACGTTTATACATTTTGATGAATGCTTTTAAAATTATAGTAAACTGAAACCAAAATTGTGACAAAATGTTTGTCTACCTATAGAACAGCCCCCTTAAAGCTTGAGACTTAAAACGTGGTGCACATAACCATGTTGCATGGTTCTCTAAATCCTAAAGCCGTGGAGAAATCTGGATGAGAAATTTTAAAATTTGATGAAAAAATGAAAGTTACATTTTGATACATTTTTGGTGACCCATAACTCAGCTCCCTTTCAGCATATGACACTGAAATATAGCACACCTATGCAAAACATCAGTACCTGTATTCCTGCCAAATGTGGTGTCATTTGGATATATGCTTTAAAAACTAGACCAAAAGAAATGAAATTTAAAATTTTATGAAATTCTGTGGAATTGTCATGTAAATTCTGTGAAATTCCACAGAATCAGAAAGGTAATTCTGCGGACATTCTGTTGGCAGAATTTTATATTCCGCACAGCTCTAGCTGGAAGTGTTGTGCACTAAATATTGCAAATATTGTATTCTGACTCTGAATGTGTAGAGACTAGTAATGTACTGTACTATATATAATGTATAATGATGGCAGACTATGCATGTTCTCAATGTGTGAAGAGTTTACTGTACTGAATGTAGGAAGATATTTAATTAAATAAGATTTCTCTAGATGTACCAATGCACAAAATACTACTATATATAGAATAGTGGATGGGTGACCATCCACAACAAGGCTATGTTTCCATTGAGGGAGTTACTGACATCATACAGACCTCAACAGCGATGCTCGAGAGGTCTCCCTGATGTCATGAATTCCCAAGATGGAAACACAGCCTTAGTTGTGGATGGTCACCCAGTCACTGTTTTATATAGTATATGGTTGCTGCTTCTTTCTTTTTTGTCTTATTTTTTAGTTGGTGGTTACCTTTTGCATTACCTGGTGCTACTCTCGCTCCCGCTGGCTCCTGATTCACTTCACTGTGGCTTCTTCCTGCTCCCAATCTCTCCGACTTCTCCTAGCTCCCACTTGCTCCTGCTTCTGTTTATTTTTTTTTTTTCATAGCTTTTTCCTTCCCCATTACCACTTGCACCTTCTTGGCAACAGGGGAGACATGTGTTTTTGTATTTTCTCCCTGTTACCCTGGATCATTGACGCACATGCACATGGAGGCACACATGCACTCTGCGGCTCAAGTGACAGCCCCTTCCACCCTCCCAGCCTAATGTCAGGGCTCCCTTAGGGTTTGGCGCTATCACCTAGCCACCACTGGGTAACAGCCAAGAGCCAGAGAATCCTCACATCCCAGCCCAGAGAGGAGAGCTGCCTTGCGGTATCTTGATCCTGCTCCACACTCTACTCCCCAGCCAACCACTGGCAACCTGAGCACAATTCCAAACTTGGGTCACCGATGTGGTGCAAGGTGTGGCATCCAGTGCCTCAACCCTCAGTGCCACCCCTCAGCACCACCTGGCCGGCCTTTTTCTGTTTATTTTTAAAATGAAATAAAAAGATACTTCACTTTTGTGACACTGAGCTATGTGAGGTTCTTCATGTCAAAACGAGGAGGTCCACAGCTCGGTGCTTGCTAAATTGCACCACTATGTTTCTGCTATTCTTATGTTAGAGCCACTTCAAGTGAGCCAATTAGGTGGCAGGACAAGGCTGAAATGTTGTTGTGCTATCAATGTAACGTCAGAATGATAGTACAACAAATCTTTTGACCTGTGAACTGTCCTACAACGAGATTGTGAAAGCCTCTGATTTCCATGCATAATAAGCCCTAACCATATACTATAAATGTGTTCATATTCCCAACCTAGGTTACCAGCATTATGAGTGGTAACCCTCCCACTGTGCCAATAGGCCAGTCAACCCACCATGTTGATGATGATGGGCATTGATGTGGATATTGAATGCGATGATGCAGTGACAAACTATAGCATATTGCAGCATTAAGGGCACTGTACTGAAATTATGAAGTCACTCAGGCATCTTTCTTACTGCCAGTCCCAGTGTTTTACCTCCTCCCACACCCACCACTCATGGTTGGTGTAGCAATACACATATTTGAATACAACAATTACACAAGTACAACAGTGGAAAACAACACAAGAGAAAACAATTACAAACAGAAATTTTCACATGGACAATGGATATAAGTTCCAATCCTTACTGCATCTCCAGTGTGGAAGATAGCAGTGGTGCTGGTGGGGTTGGTAGGGCAGTTGCTGGTGCCTACGTACAGTTGCTGCCAAAGATATGGCCAGATATTTCTTCCAGATTTCTGTGATATCTCTAGAGAAATGCCCTGTCTGCCTGAAGTAAGGCCACTAGACATAAGATGCAACTGTAGTCCTGCAGATGTAACAGAAAGTTTTGTTGGCCTGTACAAATGCCCTTGAGACCCATGCAAATGACCTTCATATCCATGTAAATGCCTTTGACCTTTCTCTCCAACCTTCTGAAGCACTGGTCCATCACACTCAGTGTATCTGCTGTCTGGTTGTTGGATATGGCAAGTGCTTGAGTTGGATCCTAATGGCCTATATCTTCTATCTCACAATTATCTTCCTCCTTGAGTCTAGCCTCAAAGGCCCTTTATATTGATTACATCCAACTGGCTGCTCACCTGCTGAGTTCCTTTTTGCCTATGGTCTCTGTCTCTGTAAACAAAAAAAAAAAAACTATCTGCTACTTCACTTAATGTAAACACTGGTAAGTATGACTCAACTCATGTGTGTCTCTACACATGGTGCCCCCTCATCCACCTTGCAATGCCACATAGCATTATTCACAAAATATCAGGTTTAATATTAACACTGGAAAAAGAGGATGGGAGGAAGAAACCTGGATGAAGGATGACTAATGAATAGAGCACTTTGTATCACAGTTCACAAATTGAGTTTGACCCATTTTGGATTGGGGTATATCCCTCCATTTCTCTGTCCTTCTTGATGCTTCACCTTTTGGTTTGTAAATAATGACGAAGAAATTATTCACACAATCCACACATTTATCCATTATTTTTAACCATTGCTCATAAAGTGGCTAACAGTCTTTTTCATTTGCAGATGACATTAAATTACATAAAACTCATACCAGGACATGAAGTTTGTGAATGAGGCTCCCTGACTTCCTCCTGCACTAGGTGTGATGCAGCACCATCCATTCCCTGCAGCTCCAGATGGGCTACCTATTGGTCCTCCCTTAGTTGATTGACAAACAGCTAATGACAGAAAAGACAAAGATTTCATCAGCAAGAGATTGAGATTGACTGTTTCTCAATACTCCAACTTTTGCACAAAGAGAAAGACATTTTCCTCACAAAGTCAGTTTTTTCCACTAGTTGGGCTGCCTGTGGAAAGCTGGGATGGGCTCATATACAGATGACAGATATATAAAGCAGGTATAGCTGATGCCAGTTTCCAGTGCCAAAACAACACAGGTGGCCAGGCATTTGGAAGATGGTTATGACCTCCATAGTGTTTGTGGTTGACTATATCCACTGTACACTTACAGGTGCCATGAGGAAGTGGTTGGGAGAACACCTGAGGAGAACTTAACAAAAAAATAAAGATGGACAACATTCAGTCAGGTCCTCCACTGTTGACCAACACTGTATGGACAAGTTATGGTTTTAGTGATAGATAGGACTTGGGAAGCCTTTATGGAGAACAAACCTGTTCTGTGAAGTGGGTGTCTGATGGAGTATACAAAAAAACACTGGATCGTATTACAATATTATTGCACTCAGTAAGTGTGAGGATAAGAGAAGATAAGAAGAATCCAGAGGCCAGACCCCACCAAATTGAGAGGCAACTCTAGAGCAGTGCCAGCCAGATACTTAACAGCTGCACCACAGCTAGCAATGACAATACCACCACCAGCCACCCTACAACCTCTTGATCAGTACTAGTTCAGTGCAGACAATAGTCTTACAATATTACAGTGGTTTAATGTTTAATATGACTGAAAGGAAGAAGTCTGGTAATGTTTATAGTACTGTGATGGTGTTTCCGCCTTCCTGCCACAGTCACCATGTCCCCATCCTCTCCAGTATCTGGCTCAGCTATAAGTTGGTTATCATCCCAACAGTGCTGCTGTTGTTTCACTGGCCAGTCTATCTCCTCTACCACTCATCAAGGTGATAAACTCTCCCTAAATATTTTCTCTATCTCACAAGGTAAGTAACATGTCTTCCTCCAAAATCTCAGCGACCTCTGTCACCAGAAAGCTGGTCTTCTCTGAAAATAGGGTGCAGCCTAAGACATAGACCACAGAAACATAAAAACATAGAAGTTTTTAGTAGATAAGAACCTCGTGCCCACCTAGCCTGCCCTGTATTCCCTACCTACTGTGCCACTGCAAAACCTGCTTAATCTCTGGTCTTCTCCCCCCAGTGCTTTACTTCTACAGTTCCCTTGTGTCTATCCCATGCATGCTTGAATCCTGTTACCATTTTTGCACCAATCACCTTTGCTAGGAGGCTGTTCCAAGCATCCACCACCCTTTCCATGAAGAAGTATTTCTTCACATCTCCTCTGAGCCTCCCTCCTCCAGCTTCATAGCATGACCCCTTGTCCTGGATCATCTTTTTCTATGGAAAATGCTACCTTCCTGTACCTTATTACAATGTGTGAGATATTTGAACATTTCTATCATATCCCCCTTCCCCTTCTTTCCTCTAGCATACATACAGTATTTAGTTCCTTGAGTCTTTCCTTGTAAGGCTTTTGATGCAGGCCATGCACTATTTTGGTAGCCTTCCTTTATACCACCTCCATCCTATCTACAGTATGTACTTCCAGAGGTGGAGCCTCCAGAACTGGACAAGTGCTCGAGGTGGGAGTCTTATCAGTGATTTATATAGGGGTAATACTACTTCTATCTTTCTGTTGGGGATGCCCCTTCCTATGCACCTGAGCATACTGCTGGCCTTCTCCATTGCCTTATCACACTGCTTGGCTACTTTCAGGTCATCAGAAATAATTACTCCCCCAGTTTCTTTCCTGTTTTGTGATTGCTAATTCCTCCCCACACAATTGGTACATTGCTCTGGGTTTCTGTGCCCCAAGTGCATGATTTTGCACTTTTTTGCATTGAAATCCAGCTGCCTTTCACCTGACCAGTCTTCCAGCTTTTTCAGATCATCCCTCATTCTTTCCACACCCCTGACATTAGGCACTATGTTGCAAATATTTGTGTGTTATCTGCAATCTTTCCCCTTCAAACCTTCCACAGTGTGGCTAATAAAGACATTGAAGAGGACTGTGCCGAGTACTGACCCCTATGGCAGCCCACTTGTCACCTTGCCTTCTCCAGAGTGGACCCCATTTACAACCATCCTCTAACTCCTATTGCTTAGCCAACTTCTTATCCATTTTAGTACTTTTTGACCTGCTCCTAGGGTGCCCAGCTTATTCACCAGTCTTCTGTGTGAAATGGTGTTGAGAGCTTTACTGAAATCCAGGTAGTCCACATCTACCTCTCCTCCTTGATCCACTTCCCTGGTCACCTAGTTAAAGAACTCAAACATATATGTCTGTCAAAATCCCCCCCCCACCATGACCTCATGTTGCCTTGGATTCTGTAATTCACAGGTTGCAAGGCATTCCCCAATCCTTTCCTTCAGTAGCAATTTCATTACTTTGCCTACTACCGAAGTCAGGCTGACAGGTCTGTAATTTCCTGCCTCCTCCCTATTTCCACTTTTGTGTAGTGGGACCACATCTGCTCTCCTCCAGTCCCCCAGAATCTCCCTTGTTTCTAGTGATAGGTTGAACAGAGCTGTCAAAAGTGCAGTCATCACCTCCTTGAGCTCCCTCAGTATCTTAGGTTACACTCTGTCTGGTCCCATTGCCTTGTTTACCTTTAATTGTGCTAGTTCATTGAGGACTCGCTCCTCAATAAAAGAATGAGGGTCAACCTCCCTTCCTTTAATGCTCTTGTCCCTTATATTTGGCCTGTCACCTGCCCCTTCCTCTGTAAATACTGAACAAAAGTAATTGTTTGTAACCCCCCCCCCACTACTTTGCACAGTAAGCTACCCCTTGGTACTCTCAACTGGCACCAAACTACTACTACTCGGTACCATCCCTAGCTTTGGGAATGTATACCAGGCTCATTATTTCTAGAGGTCAGAAAGGAGGGGGTATACAAAAGCATAACTACAAGTGTGACTAAACTAACCCAGGTCCTGAGGAGAGAAATTTTGCCTAGATCTATGCTAGGTCTGTACTTCTGGAGGGATACCCAGTAATTCCATACAGGAAGCAGTAACATGAATGTAGAAACCAGGTTGGGGTTCTAGAGTGTGGCTTTATTCCAAAGATGGTACACAAAAGCAAAGGTGGACCCCCAAGGTTTACACATCATGGCACAAGGCAATGGCAGAACAAATGGAAATCTGTATTGGACAGAAACTCTACATATCCCATATATCACAGAACCTCGAATTCTCTTCAGCAGCAATGGCCTCAGCTGAAACACACATTTTCTTCTAGTGGCATTGGTCACAACTAAGCACCTTTCCCATATGGCATATGACTTGAAATTTTGGCAATATGGCAACTGGCCATGATGGAGCATACTGGTGCTCGAAATTAGCACAACCCACAATGGGGGTAGACTTTTTCCTCCAGCATTGGCCACCATGACCTGAATAAGCAGGCACCCTTACGGAACCTGTAGTGCTGAACTGGTCACTCCAGATGGGGGGCTGCCCATCTTTTGCTTCCATGTCCATACCCAGCCATTCTTTCAGAGTTATACCTCAAAATGTCTGTTAAACAGCTAGGAATATTCATCTTGGAATGACTTTCACATCCAGCATATGAAAACACTACTTCTGAGTGTAGAACTAAAGTCCTGAACAATGCATCAAGTCTCTCTGGGGACCCCATGATTGTCAGCCAACTTTAAAAACATGAGAACAGTCTTAACTTAGCACAGAGCTGGTGTATATTTCCCTTCAATCAGAGTACACTCCCAAAACAGATACTTTCCTAGGCAAAGCACAAAGTCAGATTACTCATGGTTGGTAAACACAAGAGGCAGCTTTGAAGTCCTAGGTCAAAATCAGGGGATTGCCCCTCAGATCCATTCTGGCAGTCCTTTTCCATCTCTCCAGGGATGGAAAATCAGGAACTCCTGCTCTAGACAATAGTTTCCACCACTTCTCTTGGGTGGCAAGTGTCTCTCTCTCCTCTCAGAGCCCACACTACAACTTTCACTCCCCCAACTGCTCACACAGATCTCTGGCTCAGAACTCCCTCTCTGACCAACTCAAGATTCTAAAACTACCCACTCACAACCAGCCACCATGGCTTATACTGCTGTGAGAGTTCTAATTGATGTCACCTCTCTCCTGTCAGCTGAGACCAAGTAAACAGGGAGGGAGCAGGTGAAAACCCCATTTAACTAGTTGTTCACTAGCTGCCTTCCCTGTCTAGCACTGACACTGATGGGATTCTAGTAACCCCAGGGGACTGGGTGGTTACATGTTCAATATGTCCACTTTTGTTTTGGTCCTCTTCCTCCCACCCCCCATTTCCCTTTTAGCGTTATTATCCCTTATTCAGTCTTTCTCTTCTCGATTATATATCTAAAGAATGTTGTAGTCCCTTTTTTTTACTGATTGGGCAATGTTCTCCTCCATTTGCGCCTTTGTGTTTCTAACTACTCTCCCTGCCACTCTTTGTTTCTCCTGGAAACTTTCTCTGTTCTCCTCTTTCTGTGTCCTCTTGTACCTTCTAAATGCTACTTTTTTTCCTTACTTTCTCCACTACTTCTCTAGAGAACCATAGCAGTCTGTTTTTTCTTTTGCCCTTGTTAACCTGCCTGACACTGAGATTTGTTGTCTTTTCAATTTCCCCCTCTATTTTTTCGCATTTGTTCCTAGACTCCCACTAGTTTCCCTATCCCTACTAGGGTGTTCCAGAGGCCATTTTCTTAAAAATTGACCCTCCTGAAGTTCAGGACTCTCATCTTAGTGAAGCTAGATTCTGACCTAGTTCTTATATTGAGCCACACTGTATGGTGATCACTGTTCCCTAGGTGGCCACTCACTGTGACGTCTGCAACACAGTTCCTGTTTGTTAGTAACAGGTCCAGTATTGCCCCCCATGTGTGGGTTCCTTAACTAGTTGCCTGAGAAATGCCCCTTGCAGGTAGTCCAGGATGGCCCTAATTCTGACTGTTGCTGTAGCTGGTAGGATCTAATTCACATCTGGTAAATTGAAGTCCCCCACCAGTAACACTTCCCCTGTGCGTGCCTTCATTTAGATTGCTTCTATCATATCTTTATCCACCTCTCCCCCCTGTGCTGGATGTCTGTAGATCACTCCTGTGTGAACAGCCGCCCCCTCCATGTCTCCAGTGTGACCCACAACACCTCAGCTCCTCCCTTCTCTCCCTGTATTTCCATAGCTTTTAAGTTGTCCCAGACATAAACAGCCACTCTTCCCCTTTTTACCTACCCTGTCTGTTCTGAACAGAGTATACCATGGTATGGCTACATCCCAGTTCTGGTTTTCATTGCACCAGGACTTGGACATTGCTAATATGTGCAGGTCCTCATCTGCCATGGTGGGCTCTAGGTCTGCAGTCTTATTGCCCAGACTTTGAGCATTTGCACATGTGGCTCTCCAGATTGTCCTGCTACTCCCCCCCCCCCATTTTCCATTTGCACTTCCTTATTTCCTTAACTTTTTTTTTTTTACTATCTCTCTTTCCTTTTACCCCTTGGATTTCTTTGTTATCTTGTTCCATTTGGGATTTCAGTCCTTCAGGATTCCCATTTCTAATGGCTTGAGCCTGTGGGGGGCAGTTTATATCTCTGTGCCTTATTCTGCCTTTCCCCTCAGCTAATTTCAATGCTGGCCAGTGTAACATTTAAACCCTTCACTGAGGACCATGGTTCCCCTTCTGGATAGATGCAGGCTGTCACCCCTGTACAGGCCCTTATCCCTTCAGGTGGAGCCCCAGTCCCCAATGAAGTTGAAACCTTCCTGTCTGCACCATTGCCTTAACCACGCATTGAAGATCCTGGTATGGATAATCCTATCGCCCCCCCATCATAGACATGTAGCACCTTTGAGAAGGTCACAGATTGTGCTACTTACCTAAGACCCCTTCCCAGTTCAATAAACTCCTCCTGAACTATTGCTGGTTCATCTCTAGCCAGGTCATTTGTTCCCAGATGGACAATGAAATCCAGCTGTCCCTCCCTTCCTGCTGCCCAGCAATTCATTGGATCCTCTTTTCATCCTTGTGAGCCATGGCACTTGGAAGGCACCTAACCTCCCTCTCCTCATCCTTACCTGCCCCCAGCTGTATCCCCGTTGCTATGTAGCACCCCACCAGGATTCACTTCCTCCTCCTCTGGGGTCCTCTGCCACCCCCTTTTGGTCTCCACTATGGAATACCCTCACATACAACCTGGTCACTACTTCATGTGCCCTGTAGGACTTTCCCACTTAGCCAGTGTGGTATATGGTGGTGTTTTTATAGTGGTACCTGTTGAGGGATGTGCCTACTGAAGAAACTGAAGAAAATCCGATCCCTCTCCTTTCCTTGTTGTTCCCAGAATCCTCAGTTTTCTTTGTGCATTTCACTGTCCCTGAGAGGTTCATTAGCATATGAGAACACTCAACCACCCTAACCCACCCCAAGCCCACTGTTGCCCAGCTGCTCCTCCTTATGGGCAGCCTCCGAGTTAGCAGTGGCATGCTAGGTGGTCCCTAGGTGGGGGAGTAGGTCCTCCTAACCCAAGTCAACTTTGCCTTGAGTCAGGCAACCTCCTCACTCATCCCAGAGATGCATACATATGGAGCAGCAATGCATTCTTCAGAAAGTCACTGTGAAGACTGCTGCCCCATAGCCACTACACTGCACCACTCCCAGCATAACAGTGTCCCCCTTGCATTTATTCTATTTTGCCTACTTTAGTGACTTTTTACACCTTGCCCAACTATTGCATGACCCTAACTCACCTTTACCCTGCCCGTTTTTGTTTTGTTCACTCCAAACCCTTAATTACTTCCACCCTTGATAGAGTGATTCACCTATACTCCCACTGTTTCTAGACCCTAACACATCAGACAATAATAGACACTGTTACCAAGTTTCCCCACAACTTACCCCACCTATGTTGTCTCAAAAAAGCCTCTTTAATTCCTGTCTGTTACCAAAGCACACAGACTCTGCTGTAAGGCAGCATCCTGCAGCAGTAAGTCTTACCGCTCAGCACTCCTCACTCAATCCACCTGTGACTGCGACTAACCTAACCCCAATTTATGCTCCCACACAGCTGCCTCTTTTCTGCCACTCACCTACTGGTTGACCTCACTGCATATAATGATTAAATTCCCTGTATTTTTTCTTTTCTGTAAACCTATTATGACTTGGGGTCTGTTTTAATAACTCTTGAAGCTGTAACTTGCCTATTGCATAGTTGATGTTCTGTCTGTTGTTTGTTATGTATGTAAATTTCTGACGTGGAGACTTTCCAAAGGAGTCACTAACTCAAAGGTTTGTAATTCTGATCTCTTCAATAAATAAAATAAAAAATAAATTATATAGCAAGCCAAAACCAACTAATAATTAGAAATGTGACTAACTCAGCCCCTCCTCCATTTATGACCTGGCTGAGGCCCCAGACCAAACAATTCTCACCCAGCCCCCAATTTACAGGACAAGACACAGAGCTTTATTATGGCCCTTAACCCTTGCTGTGCCAGAGACAGATATATCCATCCAAATTTCCTATAGCTGCATGTTCAAATTCTGTCAGCAGCCATGTGTGTTACTGTGTCTGGTCTCAATTTACCTTACGGGCAATAATAAAGGCACTATGTCACCAAGTTTCCCCACAACTTACCCCACCTGTTTTGTCTCAGAAAAGTCTCTTCAATTCTTGTCTATGACCAAAACACACAGACTCTGTTTCTAGGAATTCCCTCCATGGCAACCATCACAGGAAATATTCCAATTTTCAATTCCAGTACTTCCATCAACAAGTGCCTCTCTCTCTTACTCTCCCTCTATCAAACTTTCACAGTCTTGAAAGGGAAATTAAAACCTGTACAAACAAGCTGAAACTGCAGAATCACAATCTGCCAATTAATTTGAATTCTGCAGATTACATAGTGCATCATTTAACATCCATGGAATACCATCCTGGTGTTTTTCACATTGCATCATAAAAATGTACACACAGGGCCGGAGGTCAAAGGGTTGCACCTGGCACAACCGAGATGCACCAGCACAACCCCAATGTTCCTGTGGTGTGATATTCAAAGGGTGACCTGCCATACAAGTCCTGACGCACCAGGGTACATTGGCATGTATGCAGCTCATCTGATGGGGTATGCCCATGCATATGTGGCACATCCCAATATTCAGCTCAGGATGTGGCGGTGCATCTGTGGCACAACCCCAGATGCGCTCGCATACCAGGGCACAAAGTTGAGCTGGAAAACTTTGACTTAAATGCCAGCCGACGACAGGCAGGCTGCTGTACTGCAGGGCACAACACAGCAGCTGCCTGCCGTGGGTGGCCACCTGCCCAGCATGAACACCATCTGCAAGCACCTATATGGCCTTGGTAGTCTAGTGGTCCCCCCAACCCTCCTGTAGCACTGATCAGCATGTTCAAATTCTGTCAGCAGCCATGTGTGTTACTGTGTCTGGTCTCAATTTACCTTACGGGCAATAATAAAGGCACTATGTCACCAAGTTTCCCCACAACTTACCCCACCTGTTTTGTCTCAGAAAAGTCTCTTCAATTCTTGTCTATGACCAAAACACACAGACTCTGTTTCTAGGAATTCCTCCATGGCAACCATCACAGGAAATATTCCAATTTTCAATTCCAGTACTTCCATCAACAAGTGCCTCTCTCTCTTACTCTCCCTCTATCAAACTTTCACAGTCTTGAAAGGGAAATTAAAACCTGTACAAACAAGCTGAAACTGCAGAATCACAATCTGCCAATTAATTTGAATTCTGCAGATTACATAGTGCATCATTTAACATCCATGGAATACCATCCTGGTGTTTTTCACATTGCATCATAAAAATGTACACACAGGGCCGGAGAGTCAAAGGGGTTGCACCTGGCACAACCGAGATGCACCAGCACAACCCCACAATGTTCCTGTGGTGTGATATTCAAAAGGGTGACCTGCGCAGCACAAGTCCCGACGCACCAGGGTACATTGGTAATGTATGCAGCTCATCTGATGGGGTATGCCCATGCATATGTGGCACATCCCAATATTCAGCCCAGGATGTGCGGTGCATCTGGTGGCACAACCCCCAGATGCGCCGCATACCAGGGCACAAAGTTGAGCTGGAAAACTTTGACTTAAATGCCAGCCGCCGACAGGCAGGCTGCTGTACTGCAGGGCACAACACAGCAGCTGCCTGCCATGGGTGGCCACCTGCCCAGCATGAACACCATCTGCAAGCACCCATATGGCCTTGGTAGTCTAGTGGTCCCCCCACCCCTCCTGTAGCACTGATCAGCATGTATTGGGCAGTACAATACTCCCTGGCAGTCCAGTGGTAACCCCCACCTCCCTGTAGCCACGATCACCGTGTCACAAGACATTGTCCCTGGTGCTCTAGTGGTACCCCCCTTCCTTCCCAATGCACCGCTTGCCAGTTCCCCAAAGTGTAATACAACCCTGGTGGTGAAATGGCACCTTCCACCCCTCCAGCCTCACAGGTACCTCTGCACACACAGCGCCCCCACCATTATTGGCAGGTGGCATCTACCCACCCACATACCGCCCGGCCACCCCCTCCAAATGACAGCTTAAAGTAGCAGCTGTAGGCCTATTGGTCCACAGTGTGGACCAATGGGCTTGCAGTGTGGACTGTATGAGTCAGTCACAAATATGTGGTGTATTACACTGTGGGGCACCGGTGAGCAGTGCATCGGGAAGGGAGTTACCACTAGACTACCAGGGAGTATTGTACTGTCCGGTACATGTTGATCAGTGCTACGGGAGGGGTGAGGGGACCACTGGACTTCCAGTGCAGTTGGTGTTCCATATTGTGGATGATCAAGGCTACAGGGAGGGAGGGGGTTACCACTTGACCATCAGGGGTTCATGACAGGCTGAACACGGCTATGCAGGGTGCCAAGTGCATTTTGCCAGGATGCCCTGTGCAACACATGCAAATGGGGCTGTAATGACATGCAAATGGCCCCATTTGCACCTTGCATACGTTATGGACCCACTGCATGCCCAAGTCTGAATATTGTGGGTACTACACCCAGCACAACTACAGTTGCGCTGTAGCATTCCAGATCCTTCTTGTCTGGGGAATGTGCCAGTGCATTGTACTTGTGCCTTGCACATTCTGTGCCATATTCAATGGTGATGTGCCATGGCACATCACCTTTGAATATGACCCTGTCCCGGCCCCAGCACAGCTCAGTTGCACTGCACCACCACTTGCGCCATTGCCTGAACATCTCCCCCACAGAATAGTAATACACATTTTCAGTAATCCATGAAATTGAACTCAACAGGTTTGCAAAGGAGCAATTGCAATCTGCAGTTTCAATGATGATTTGGCATAATGTTTTTGGAATTCTACATAATTACAAAACAAATGTTAAAACATTTATTTAAAGTGCAGACTTTCTATTCCATTTGACAAAAAACCTGCAAAGGTTGAAAGCACTGGATTCTGCAGTCTCTGCCCGCACTTAATAAATGCATTCGAGCCACTGCATTTAATTTAGTAGCATTTTTTGCACACTCCTTTTGCTTTTTTCTCATTGGATTCCATATCATACACACAGCCCTGTGTTGCTGCTACTTCTGTCTTTCCATCAGTAGGGTGCTACCAAGAAGAACTGATGATAGTGTGTATAACCACCCCCAAATGGTTGTTACTTGTTTGGCTCAAGGAGCTAGCACTAGCCAGCAGACACCACCATAGTAGAACCCCTCCTGCCCTAATGGACTTAGACTGCTCTGGGGGCAGCAATGGGCATAGAACAGAGCATGTAGTCTTCAGCGCACTGTGCCATTCTCATAAATGCATGAGTGGCTCTATGGCCATTGAGTGTGAGCATGTAATAATTCTGTACGGGGGATTCCCCTACCCCTACGACTATACTGCTCAGTGCTGGCCCCCAAGATCACAACTGGAAACCTGCAAGTGGGCAAACAATAACAAAGAAGCCCTTTAAAAAAATCATAACTTTGGGTGACAGAGCTCAACAACAGAACATGTGCAGCAGCAACCATTTTGTTACCCCTGAGTCTCCACCACCACCGTTTACATTACAAAAACCAGAATTTTCAACAAACGAGTATGGCAGCATATTTAACTGCAAGCATTTTGGCCACAGCAGCATTTTGTTCTCTAGCCACTAGATGGTTATAGTGATATTTGGAGAACATGGGTAATGCATGTTTGATAGTGGGTTGCACTTGGGGGAGGTCACACATGCTTTTTGAAAAAGTGTGGGGCACATTCTTGGTGGCAGTCAAGCCAGATCAGGTAGATGACTGCAATATTGTTTGCACTGAAAAATAACCAGTTATACTCATTGTTGCTTTCCTGACTGGAGTGCTGGTTGGCACTTGTTGTATTCTTGCAGTGGTGATCCTAGTGCTGATGTCTTGCACAAACTCACTGCTTCCTTCCTCATACAGAATGAGTGAGGCTATATGTTTCCTACAATTCTCTTCACAGGGCTCATGCAGAGTGGAAAAAAAAAATAGATCTCTGGCTGCAGTGCAGAGCCACTACTGAATTAGATGAGGGGAAGTATGCTGCTGATCCTCCTATCTGGCTTGCATTCTCATGCAGTTGACACTCCAAACTTGTAAGTCACCAAATAATTTGTTGGTTTTTTATCATGGGGGAAGGGTATCAGGATACTTTTCAGCTGCATCTCCATACATGGGGTACCTCTCAACCAACATGACCCTTTTCAAAGGAAAACTACACCCTTATATCTTGTCAATGTTATTTGTTTCATTGTCAACAGACAACTCTTCTCCTGTAGCTGTTAGGGATATGTGTGATTGCTTTAGCTTATTTTCACTGTTCATACTAGTCCCAGTAACTATCCTGGGGAGGGGTCCATTTCATGGTTGTTGAAATCTCACTGTCCCTGAGAGGTTCATTAGCATATGAGAACATGATGTGAAAGCACCCTTTAGACTGTACAGTATGGCTGTCTGCTTAATTAGATTTCAACAAAACTAGTCACAGCAAGGTGTGAAATACCACATTCACTTTCAGTTAGCTTTGCAGACTATTAGAGTTGTAATGCAGGGTTTTTCTCATTAAATTGCTTTCAGTTTGTGTTTTTCCAGAAGTTTTTTTTTCAGAATATTTGTACTTTCATCATACAGATACATGATTTGAATAGGTAATTTGCCATCATGTTCCCATATGTTAATGCAGCTGTCATGGACAATGAGATTTCAACAGCCAGGACAGTTACAGGGAAGTAGCATGAACAGTGAAAACAAACTAAAGCAAACACGTATATCCCCATCAGCTACTGAAAAAGAGTTGTCTATTGACAAGGAAACAAATAAAATTTACAAGATATGAGGGTGCAGTTTTTCTTTAATAAGGTAGCCGTTTCTGTAGACTGTGGGGGATAGTGGCTGCAGCTAGACCATCAGTGTCTTTCACCTGCTTCTCCTCCTCCCTGATACTGGTCTCACGCTGAATCTGAACTCTGTTTTACACACCCATGAGTTATCTCCCAGCCTGCAGTGGCAACACTGCTACTATTAGGGACTGTATTAGTATCTCAAGCCAGGCAGCAGATACATCAGATGTCCCAGGGGTTCCCCTGCCATTCTTTAAACTTTGTGACTGCATATTACCACGCACATACCCACATCCATGGCCTGAATTGTTTTTTTCATTGTATCATTGTGATATACTTGAAAAACTAAAGAAAATCTGATCCCTCTCCTTTCCTTGTTGTTCCCAAAATCCTCAGTTTTCTTTGTGCTTCTTCCAGACTGGTCACGTTTTCATCTGGCTCTGTGCCAACCTTAAAGTTAAACTACTTATATCCCACTTTGAGTAATATATTTAAATCGCAGACAAAAGTTTTGAGTTCCTACAACAATGAGCAGTTAACTTTGGATGTTCTTGCTTAAGAAAGGACTAAGAATGACTGTTTAGAAGCAATGCTAGAGCAGGATAGTTTCTGTGGCACAGGGCTCAGCATAGAGATCCTCTTTTGAAAGTTTTCAATAAGGCTGCACAACTGTGTTTTTGACTACTAGCAACAGAATGGTTAATTTCAAATGCCCTAATCCACTTAGTTCTTCCCCCTCGGCTTACCTCATTCAGCCGAGGGAGGCCCAAGAATCTCTGCACACCAAGCATCTAGGTCCCCCCTTGTTGGCTTATCTTATTCAGCCAACAAGGGAAGTGATAACGCTGCAGTTAGCAGCTCACCTGAAGGTGCACTGCATGCCCTGGGGGTCGCGGTTTACCTTGTTTAACCACGACCGCCACAGGGACCCCCTTATCTACTTCTCCCTGCTGCTTTACAATGAACTTTTGCCCCAATCACAAAATAGCCTCCTCTGCTTACCAGGTGAGTTGCTGCGAGTACCCGGACCACCCTCTCAGCGATTTGCATTCCGGGACAGGGCGAGTGGCAGCATTACTCCCACTGCATTAGTCTCCACGCCATCTCCATAGGGTGCCTCCTTCTCCCCCACGCTTTCAGGCATTGCCATTTTGGACCAGTAATGCCGAAAGATGACAGCCGAAATCTAGTGGGATCCCTGAGCGAGACTTTAAAGGAAAAGTTCCCTTTTCAAAATGGCAGCAATGTCTGCCCATTGCATCAGGATGCCTGCATCCCTGCCACTATCCTTAAAGGTACAAGAGCCCCATTAGGTGCTCCGTTATCTGAGAGTTACTTTCAAGCACCAGTGGCCCCCAACGGAGCACACAGGGGGAAATAAACAGCAGTAATAACACCTGTTTCTACTACTAAACAGTGCTTTTAACCCCTACTATTTGACATCTAGGGAGATAACAAACTGCAAGAGGGGCATGTTTTTTTAAATGGTCAGAGCCTGATGTACAGCCTCAGTGCTCTTACTGTTCAAGCCAAGGGATGAATGCACATTTTTTCTATTACATTTTTTCAAATAAATTACAATTAAGATATGCACTCCTGAGCAAGCCCCATGTAATTATGTATTTCAGAATGACTTCTGTCAGAAGATTGTGCAGAAAATGCCCCAACATCTTGCTTATCTCAGACCTAGGGGAGCTCTGCTTCTTATGCATGATGGATTCTGAGCTGAGGGATTTGACCCATAATTCAGGATCCACAGATGAGGACCCCCTTAATGATAACACCTCCACCACTTCCCAAAGCATGGTGCTGCAGTTATTTCAAAAGTTCCTGGACAGAATTGACTCACTGGGAGCAAACAAAAGACCCAGGCCACCCAGCAAAACCCCTCACCCAAAGCGCCCCAGCGGCACCCCAAACTCAGGTGACACATCAGAGGTGTCAGGAGACAAACACTCTGAGGAAGAGGAGGAGGAGCAAGAGGAGGATATGACTGCATGACTATGCCCCTTCAATGCCATCCCTGAGCTCATAAGAGTCATCTGTGAGACACTCAGAATGGATGAACCAGTGGAATAGTCAGACAATAGACTAGACCCTTTTGTTAGGGAGAGAAAGCAATCCTCCACCTTCTTCCCAGTATGCAAAGCACTAGAGAGCATACTAGGCAAGGAATGGGAGGCACCAGATCCTATTAAGACATGGGAGAAGGGAATCTTCAAATGAAGGCACCCACTGCCTGCAGACAGGGAAAAATGTTGGGCAACTGCCCAAAGAGTAGATGCGGAGGCCGCCTCCCTGAGCAACAAGACCGTACTGCCTCAGAGTCAGCCTCTGCCCTGAAGGACCCCATGGACAGAAAGGTAAATAAAATTGTGAGGAAGGTCCACGATATAATGATCATGAATATGAGAGCCTCCATGGTTGCCAGCTACTCGGTGAAGGCCATACTCAGATGGTTGGAGGTGGTCCAGCAAAACGTCCCCGAAAGCAGTGCTCATGAAGCAACCATGGACTATGTCATTCAAGCCATGAAATATATAGCCGATGCCACAATCGATAGCTTTAAGATGGCATCCAGATCAGCAGCTTCTATTAATACAGCCAGGAGACAGGTATGCCTCAAGCTATGGAATGTAAATCAAGAGTCCAAGTCAGTCAAGGGTGTTGAAACTACAGTTCTCAGGAGACAAGGTGTTTGGGCATGGCATAGAAGAGTTCATGGTAAAAAAGGGGAGGACAAGGATCAAAGAGGGCAAGCTACTTTGCCATCCTTTTGAAACAACAAATTTCAACATTACACAGGCAGAACCAAGAGAGGTCAAGGTCACCAAGGGCAAGATAGATGCACGTTTGAGTTCAAACCTAACTTTTTCAACAACAGGCAGAACTTTCAGGGCAACGGGGCAGAGGCTCACACTACAATGGCAAACAGGGGCATAAGACATACAAATCAAACAGGGGATTCTGCCAATGCGTATCTGCCGGTCCAGGGCCAGACGGACGCAGTGGGTGGAAGACTACAGCAGTTCACCACAACCTGGACCAAATCAATCAAACATAAAAATGGGTCAAGGAGATCATCTCAGAGGGCTATGCAATAGAATTCAACACAGTCCCAAGCAGGACAGATACATAGAAACATAGAAACATAGACTTTGACGGCAGATAAGGACCGCTTGGCCCACCTAGTCTGCCCATTTCCCTACCTAGAGGATAAGCTGCAGATCCTATTTAACCAACAGCCTATTTCTTCCTACCCCCCACAAAAATTGCCTTATGTCTGTCACATGCATTCTTGAATTCTCCCACAGTTTTAGACCCCACAACCTCCTCAGGAAGGCTGTTCCATGCGTCCACTACCCTCTCTGTGAAAAAATACTTCCTCACATTGTCCCTGAGCTGTCCCCCCTCATATATATAGAATCACAAGTTTCGAGGGACAAAGTGACCTCACAGCAAGTACGAGCCATCCTAAACCAACTACTACACAGCAGAGCCATAAACCCATTCCAGATCAGGAGAGATACTCTGGCATCTGCTCCGTGTTCTTTCTAGTCCCAAAAAAGACTGGAGACCTCAGACCTATTCTGGACCTAAAGTTTGTCAACAGATTTGTACAGTACCAGAAGTTCAAGATGGAAACCCTAAGGTCCACCATTGCAGCTATATGCAAGGGCGACGTTCTAATTTCCATAGACCTGAAGGATGCCTACCTACATATACCTATCAAACCATCCCACCAGAGGTTCCTCCAATTTAGCATACTGGGTTACCACTTCCAGTACCAGTGCCTGCTGTTCGGGTTGGCATCGGCCCCACGATTGTTCACCAAGGTCATGGCACCCCTAGCAGCAAAACTACACATGGAGGGCATTCACGTGATCCCATATCTAGACGACTGGTTGATACAGGAGAGAACAGTGGACCAGTCAAGGACAGCAACCCTCAGAGCCCAGCAACTACTGACTGAACACAGGTGGCTTATCAACAAAGCAAAGAGCCACCTAACACTTACCACGTTGTTAGACCACTTGGGGGCAACATTCAGCACAGTGACAGGCACAGTAAGGTCATCACAGACATGCATCAGCATGTGGACAGCGCACTGCAAAACAGTTAGGCAGAAGAACTCGACGACTCTATGGCACCTTATGCAACTATTGGATCTCATGGCAGCATGCATAGACCTACACGACTGTACTAGGTTACACATGAGGCATCTACAATGCCTACTCCTGGACAACTGGAACTATAGTCAACAGAATTATAATCAGAAAGTGACAATTTCAACATCGATAAAGAAATCACTAAGATGGTGGACAGACCCACACACCTTCACGCAGGGGGCACAATTGGAGAGATATAACAAGAACCCTCAAAACAGATGCAAGCCTGCTAGGCTGGGGTGCTGTATTGGACAGGCAGTCGATTCAAGAAAAGTGGAAAAACCATGAGTCAAAACTCCCAATCAATATACTAGAGACAAGAGCCATCCGACTAGCCCTGATACACTTCAAAGCTCAACTCAAAAAGCATAACGTAAAGGTGCGCACAGACAGCCAAGTAACAATGGCATACATCAACAAGCAGGGAGGAATAAGAAACAGAGCCATGGCTTGAGAGGCAGAAATCCTACTGCTTCGGGCATAAAATATCTCCTCAGTCTCACAGCAGTTCACCTGGCAGGCAGCCTGAATACAAGGGCAGACTGGTTGAGCAGGCAAACACTGCAACAAGGGGAATGGCAACTCCATCTAGGGATCTTCAACGAGATCCAGAGAAGATGGAGACCATTCGACATCGATCTCATGGCCTCAGCAGCCAATGCACAACTTCCGATCTACATGTCTGGCTTCAGAGACGAGAGAGCAGTAGGAGTGGATGCCATATCAACCCCAAGGAATTTCAGAAAGGCATATGTATTCCCCCCAATATCCATGCTACCAGCAGTACTACAGAAAATCTGGGACATGGGCCGCAGTGTAGTACTTATAGCCCCAGACTGGCCAAGGAGAACCTGGTACTCCCTCATCAGGAAAGTGCTGACAGACAATCCTATGGTGTTACCACACCACCAGAACTTACTCAGACAAGGCCCGATCTGGCATGAAAACCATCTACCATTGAAACTGATGGCTTGGCCACTCAGAGGTCTAGATTGTTAGGGCTAGGGGTATCAGGTAAGGTGGTGGACATCTTGATACAAGCTAGAAGGGAGTCCACCAACAGAACTTACAACAGACACTGGTGGGCCTTTGCTTCATGGTGCAAGAACCATGACTTAAGGGCAACTCAATGTAACATTGTAAATGTTTTGAAGTTTCTACAAAAGGGGTTAGAAAAGGTGTTATCAGCCACATCTCTGCGGGTACAGACAGCTGCCATAGGGGCTATAAGGAGAAAAACCAATGGCCATCTACCAGGAACCCACTCCTTGGTTCAATCATTCCTAAAGGCTGCAAACCTTATTACACACACTCCATGACCCATAATGGCTCCGTGGCACCTCAACTTGGTGCTCGACACCCTCGCCACTGCACCATTTGAACCCTTTAAATCTATTCCCTTATCCTTGCTCATGATGAAGACCATGTTCCTAGTAGCGATCTCTTCAACCAAGAGAACTAGTGAATTACAGGTTTTGTCTTGCAGAGAGCCATTTCTCTGTTTTTCCCAGACAGAGTCGTACTCCAATCCATACCATCTTTTATTCCAAAGGTGGCTAATGCATTCCACACTTCCCAGGAGATCACAGTCCCTACCCTGGATCACCAAATAGGGGACCCTCACAGGAAAACCCTACACGGCCTAGACCCAGCCCGAGCAACCTGGACCTACCTGGCCAGGACAGAGGGTTTCTGTCAGACAGACAGGCTAATCGTAGTGCTCCAAGATGATAAACAGGGTCTAGCAGAGTCCAGATCCACGATTGCTAGATGGCTGTGAGAGGCTATAGCGAGGGCCTACAGGATCAGGGGCAATACCCCTCCAGCAAACATCAGAGCACACTCCACAAGAGCAGTAGCCACATCTTGGGTAGAACACAATTCCGCATCTGTCAGAGAGATTTGCCAGGCAGTGACCTGGGTGTCCCCGCACACCTTCTTCAGATACTACCGGTTGGACACCAGCCAAATGGGGAACTCAGAGTTTGGTCGCAAGGTGCTCCAGACAGCTTTGATTCAAGTTCCTCCTCCCACCCATGATAAAGTCTAATACTGCTGTACAATCACCCATGTGTTGAGACTCAGAGTGCTGTAAGAAGGTGCGATAGATAAAGGTAATTTACTCACCTGGTAAAGGTGATTATAGACGTACATTCTTACAGCACTCCGTATCCTACCCATTGGGGAGGAACATATATATATATAGTTGTTATGAATTAAGAAAAGCATCTAGAGTGATCCACCAAAGAATGTATGTGAAATTTGCAGTCACTAATTGTGTACAGTGCAGGGACGCATGCCCCACACAGTCGTTAGTAACGTAACATGTTATCAGATGCATATAAATAACAGTACATAGTAAAGAATGTCTTTTGACATGACATCAATTTATGTTGTGTATTCTTCTACCCAATGGTTTCTCATGGGACCGTTGGAGGGTAGTGTTTTTTGGTCTTTAACATTATACTTTCAGGAAGGAAACGAGCTCTAGAAGATATCATACTGAGGATTCTGGGAACAACAAGGAAAGGAAAGGGATCGGATTTCGAATTTTGGGATTCCTTTGTGCATCAGCCTATGAGGAGAGTGCTTATTACCCATGTGTTGAGACTCGGAGTGCTGTAAGAAGGTGCTCCTATAATCACCTTTACCAGGTCAGTAAACTACCATTCTTGAAAAGGCAAGCACAGACAAGAAATAGTTCTCACATTCACCAGACTGAAAAGATTACATTGTATGCACCTCACTGCCTCAAACTGTGATTCAGTGCTTCTGATCTCCCATGTTGGCTATTATTGGTTGTATTCAGACAGCTCTAACACACACACACACACACACACACACACACACACACACACACACAGAAATGCACACAAATATTAACCACCAAGACTACATAAGAAGAAAAATGTGCACAGCAGTCCATTCATACTGTAGCCTGTAGTTGTATGTTTCTCTGTAACTCACCTACTAGCTGATACTGTAGGCTGAAGGGCAATAGGGCCCTTGCTAGGTGTGTGTGAAATTGCTAAAATATACTTTGCAAATTAATTCACAAAGTTATGCCATTTCCCAAACTTAATTTGCCTGGCAAAGGGGAACTTCGCAAGGTGGGGTCCACTTCATGAAGCTGCGAACAGAGAATTTTGCAAACAAAGTTCTTATAGCTCAGGTGAAGATCTCAAGAAGTAAACAACGTATCATGTGACTGCAGGTCACATGGTACTGGAACTACAAGTAGACCATGTGGAGGATATGTTCAGTGCAATCTTAAAGAAAGCAGGAGCTGATTTTACATAAATCCCTCTAACCAGGTTCATTTATTGTAAAATTAATCACAGAAGTGATCTACTGGATATAGTACATTTGGTGTGTGTTTTAATTATTTAGTGTAAAACAGTGTTTTTTGTTTGAGCTGTTTTTCGTACAGAGTAGCACTGTTGTGAGGGAAGAAGAGTTGCAGCTTGACTGAAAGGTCTCTAGCAGAGCTGGAGAAATACTGCATCTGTTGAGTTTAGGTTTTTCCAGTATGAGTCATTATATTTCTCTATAGGATTTTGCTTTTAATGTGACCAGGATCTGTCACACTCATTGAGTTAATTTAATTGTTCTGAATTATAGTGATTTGAATGTATTAAATTCAATTTATCTGTCTCTGTATTTATCTTATAACAACACTTGCTGAGTTCTTAAAGTAAGCTACTGGAAGCTATGTTTTGACTTCTAACCTCCTATTTTATATACATACTGTATATTCTTTGCAAAAAAAAATGTCATTAATGCATTAGTTTGGGTTGGTTACAGCAACAAAAGTAGGGAAATGTGACTTTAGGGTTTCCAACACTAACACCCCACCCCCACCCTGCAGGCAGCAACAGGGGTGGAGTGTGCCTTGTGGTTCTCAACCATCCATTGAGGACCATTTTCTTTATTTCAGGATGGGACAGCATTTGGTGGGTGGGGGTGCCACTGGACACCAAGGATAATGAAAAAAATAATGGGAGCCGGCTCCATGGTGCCTAGTGAAGGGGTTTGCTTGGCTCACTGTTGACCCAGGTTAGAGCCTGAGCCCAGGTACCAGGAGTGGAGACCAGCAGGGAGGGAGTTCAGAGAGTCTATTGGACACTTTCCTCCTGGGGGGAAGGGGGACCTTTGGCACCTGGTGGTGATCTGGGTGATTTTCTAGGAAGCATGATGCCTCAACATGCCATTGTACATCCCTGCCCCAGGTCACCATCACAATCAGATCCATTTTGGGAGGTTGGGAGGGGTGGAAAAGCAGAAAACTGCCATCCACTTGACTGGATGATGGCCACTGGCCCCCATCACCACAAAGCCCAGAAGTGTCCTAGCTGACCATACTGCACCCGCTATATGTATTTGTGCCTGGGAGGCACTTCTTTGGAAAGGGTGACCCACCTGATGAAGGGATATGTCAGGTTGCCCGGGGGCTGCAGCACTATGGTGCAGAGGATGGCAGCGGGATGGAGTGGTGGCAGACCTAGGTGACCTGAAGGAGTGGCCAGCCAGGGACCCTGGGGAAGAGCAAAAAGAAAATAATGGGGAAGGCAGTCAGGGAGGTGGGGGGTACCATTAGACAGTAGAGATAATAAAAAAAACATAATGTTGACAGCGATCATGGGGGGGGTGCCACTAGACACTGGGAATAATAAACAAGCTTTGTCAATGCAGAATGTTTGCTTGCTGGTATTAGCATTGGAAGTGCAGGACTTAGACAGATACAGAATAGGAATGGCAGTGAAGTATTGAACTTCACGCCGCCAACCTCACCTCCACCCTGCAGAGACAGACAGGCATTGGGGTATGCCTTTGGGTTGTCACCCATAACGCTCACACCATTTCACCTCACCCTATCCTGCAGACACCGACAAGTGTTGAGGTGTGCCTCGTGATGTTCGGCTTTACAGTCACCCCATTCCATAAGGGCATACGCTGAAATGGGCGCAGTATAGGAGAATGGGGTGCACTCTGGGGTCGAAGAGTCCAAGGCACACCTCGATGCCTGTCACTGGCTGCAGAGTGGGGTGGAATGGCATGAGCATTACAGCCGGCAATCCAAAGCACACCCCTGATGCCTGTCAGTCTGTACAGGGTGGGACATTATGGTTAGAAACTCCTAACTGCCTGGGCATTTGTTGGTATTTGCACTACAAATTTTCAACATGGCTTTTTTTTGTGACCCCCACCTGATGAAAGCATTTGGGACCTCTGCTCATAAACAGTGGCATTGTGATTTTGTTAAACTGTCCCGAACAATGATTTCCCACAGTGATCACACCATTCTACACCAGATCTGTTAAATCACAGTTCAGGCAGGATGTCAAAAATGACAGTGGCACCATTCATAAGGAGGTGTGAAGAGATGGCAATGTTGGAAATCTGGAGTGAAAATATTAAAAATTCTCAAAGTTACAAGTCTGAGTGAAAACTGCTCAATGCATGCTCATAACACAGTCATTTTTTTGAATTCCTTCACCAAATTTTCAACATAGGCATTTTGGGACCTCTGCTCATGAACAGTGTCACTATGATTTTCTTAATCTGGGAACCTCCCCCACCCAGGAAGCACCAGGGCCACCACCACTACCTCAGAGACTGCCAAGAAAGTGCAGCAGTTGGATTACAGTGGGCTCAGGGAGGGTGAGGGTGGTGGAACAGAGGAACACCCAGTCAGTTGTACCACTCCACAATCCATACACCATACTGATGGAGCATAGTTCCCTTATGGATGCCCTCGCAGAGGAGACAAAGGAGGTTGTGGACAACTGTCACACGGGAGCCCCACAGGAAGGAGACAGAGGACACCACAGGAAAAGGAAGCAGCTCCTGGTGGGGGACTCAATTATTAGGGGGATAGAACTGGGGGGATCAGGGAAAACTGATGTAAGGTGCCTGCCTGGCAGCATGGCTTAGAGACACAGGAAGCGCATCCTCAGGATCATGAGAACAGCTGCATGGGAGACTGAGCTGGATGTCATTGTCCACCTAGAGATGAATGACTTGGCTCAACATGAGATTAGAGCAGTGTAGGAGGAGTTTGTGGAATTGGGGAGGGGCCTAAGGCAAGTAGCACACACAGTATCCTTCTCAAAGGTGCTGCCTGTCTATGGCAAGGGTGAGGCGAGTGTACTTCACACCATGCAATTCAATGAATGGTTGAAAAAATTATGCAGAGCACAGGGGTTTGGCTTCATTGGGGACTGGGGTTCCACCTGGAGGGATACCAGCCTATAGTGGCAGGATGGTCTGCATCTGTCCAGGAAGAGAACAAGTCTATTGGGTGATTGGTTTAAATGCTTCATTGGCAAGCTTTTAAACTAGTCAAGGGAGGAGGCACTGATGATCCCCAGCCTCTCCATACAAAACCGGGCACTAAATGAGATAAAGACCAAGGTAAAAAGGTCAGTAGGGAGCAGGCCAGGGGTAAATGGAGAAAGCAAAGTCAATGAGGGCAGGGATGGTGCTACAAGAGGTAAATCCATCAACAAATGTAGAGCAATGAGTACCAATGCCGTAGTCTGGGTAACAAGCTTCCTGAATTAGTGGCCTTGATGGAGGAGGAACATCTGGATATTGTGGCAGTCACAGAAACATGGCACACACAGAACCGTGACTGGGATGTAAACATACCAGGATACACCATCTACAGGAGGGACAGGGAGGGTAAAAGGAGGTGGAATAACTCTCTACATAAGGGCGCATCAAAGCAACAGAACAAAAGGGTAAGCAGGGAGGAGAGGAAGCACTGTGGGTCAATTTGGAGACAGGCAATGGCACCACAATCTGCACAGGGGTTGTATACAGACCCCCATCTCAGGGGGAAGAAATGGACAAGGAAATGATAGAAAGTATCCTTAGAATGGCAGAAAAAGGAGATATATTGCTAATGGGGGATCTGAATATGCCAGATGTTAACTGGAGTGCATTTGCAGCAGCCACTTCTAAGAGTGGGGTCATTTTAGATGCCCTACAGGGGCATGTCTTAGATAACTAGTATTAGAACCCACTCGAGAGGGAGAAATCTTAGACCTCATACTTTCAAATGGAGATGTCGAGAGGATCACAGATTTAGAAGTGGGTAGCCATCTGGGAACTAGTGACCATCGAACAGTATGGTTCATGATAAACACAGCAGTAGAGTCAAGCCACAGAAACATAAAAACATAGAATTTGATGGCAGATAAGGACCGCTTGGCCCCACCTAGTCTGCCCATTTTCCTACCTAACAGATATGCTGCAGATCCTAGTTATCCAACAGCTTACTTCCTCCTACCCCTCACTAGGTCTGCCTTATGTCTGTCCCATGCATTCTTGAATTCCTCCACTGTTCTTGACTCCATGATCTCCTCAGAGAGGCTGTTCCATGCATCCACAACCCTCTCTATGAAAAAATACTTCCTCACATTACCTCTGAGCCGTCCCCCCTCTATCTTCAAATTGTGCCCCCTTGCTCTTGCACAACTCTTTTTCTGAAAGATGCTATGCTCTTGGACTTTGTTGATTCCCTTAAGGTACTTGAAAGTTTCTATCATGACCCCTCTCTCCCTTCTTTCCTCAAGGGTATACATATTAAGCTCCTTTAGTCTTTCTTTGTATGTCTTCTGGTGCAGACCCTGCACTATTTTGGTTGCCCTCCTCTGGACTGCCTCCACTCTGTCTATGTCATTGAGGAAATGGGGTCTCCAGAATTGCACACAGTACTCCAGATGGGGTCTCACCAACTGTCTGTACAGAGGGATAACAACTTCTTGTTTTCTACTATTGATGCCTCTCCCTATGCATCTCAGTATCACCCCAGCCTTCCTTACTGCCTTCTCACATTGCTTGCCCACCTTTAGGTCATCTAATATAATTACCCCCAGGTCTCTTTCCATTTTTACTGTTGTTAGTATCTCACCCCCCATTGTGTACTCTTCCCCTGGATTTGTGTTTCCCAGGTGCATTACCTTGTACTTCTTTGCATTGAATCTGAGCTGCCATACATTTGACCATTCCTCCAACCTTGCCAAGTCCTTTCTCATCCTTTCCACTCCATCTTGTGTATCAACCCTGTTGCAGATCTTTGTGTCATCTGCAAAGAGACATACTTTTCCATACAAAGGTAAAAGTACTGGACTTCAGGAGGGTGGACTTTGCCAAAATGGGTGAGTGCCTAAGGAATGCACTAACAAATGAACAGGAAGGAGGGGTGGAAGAACAATGGGGAATAATCAAAACTGCCATCACAGAGGCAACAAGCCTTTGTGTGAAGCAGATAAACAAAACAAAATGATGTAAGAAACCACTATGGTTCTCAAAAGAGGTGGCAGGGAAGCTTAGGGAGAAAAAGAGAACATTCAGGAAGTACAAGGAATCACAAAAGGAGCAGGACAGAGAATTGTATCAGTTAAAGCAAAAGGAAGCAGGAAAGGCAGTCAGAACAGCAAAGGCCCAAACAGAGGAAAAGATTGCCTACTCAGTTAAAAAGGGGGATAAAACCTTTTATAGGTACATCAGGGAGCGAAGGAAGACAAAGGGAGGGATAGTGAGGCTTAATAAAGGGGGGGTGGGAAGAGTGTGACAGTGAAAAGGCAGAGAAACTAAACAAATACTTTTGCTCAGTATTCACAAATGAAGAGGGGAGGTACCTAAACCAAACAATAGAAACACGCTGGATATGGGGGTTGATACTAGCCCTTTCATAGAAGAAAGGGTTCTGAAGGAACACTTAAAACTAAAGGTGGACAAAGCAATGGGGAATGATGGGATTCATTCAAGAATTCTAAAAGAACTAAGTGTGGAACTAGTGACACCACTGACTACCCTCTTTAATTAATCATGGGAGGATCTGGTGGTACCTGAAGACTGGAGGAGGGCAGATGTGATTCCACTTCACAAAAGTGGGAGCAGAGCAGAAGCAGGAAACTACAGACCTGTCAGTTTAACCTCAGTGATTGGAGAAATGATGGAATCATTTCTGAAGGAAAGAATTGTTGAGTACCTAGAGGCCAGAGGAGCGCAGGACCCAAGGCAGTATGGATTCACAGTGGGAAGGTCATGTCAGATGAATCTAATAGATTTCTTTGACTGTGTGACCAAAGTAGTAGATCAGGGAGGGGCTGTAGACATGGTCTACCTAGACTTTAGCAAGGCATTTAACATAGTCCCACACAAAAGATTAATATACAGGTTGGCCAGCCTGGGAGTGGGTCCCAAGATGGTAGCCTGGATAAAAAATTGGCTAGAGAACAGGACACAGAGGGTAATAGTAAACAGAGTCCACTCTGAAGAAAGGGTGGTTACCAGTGGGGCATGGTGGTTCGGTACTAGGACTTTTATAAGTGACATTGCAGAGGGACTGGAAGAAAAAATATGTCTTTGCAGATGACTCAAAGATCTGCAACAGAGTTGATACACAAGGTGGGGTGAAAAGGATGAGAAGGGGCTTGGCAAGGTTGGAGGAATGGTCAAATGTATGGCAGCTTAGATTCAATGCTAAGAAGTGCAGAGTAATGCACCTGGGAAACAGAAACCCAGGGGAAGAGTACACAATGGGGGGGGGTGAGATACTAACAACAACAAAAAAGGAAAGGGACCTGGGGGTAGTCATATCAGATGACCTAAAGGTGAGTAAGCAATGTGAGAGGGCAGTAAGAAGGACTGGTGGGATACTGGGATGCATAGGTAGAGGCATCACCAGTAGAAAACAGGAAGTTGTTTTCCCTCTGTACAGACAGCTGGTGAGACCCCATCGGGAGTACTGTGTGCAGTTCTGGTGACCCAATCTCCACAAAGACATAAACAGAATGGAGGCAGTCCAGAAGAGGGCAACGAAATGGTGCATGGTCTGTACCAGAAGACATATCAAAAGAGACTTAAGGATCTTAATATGTATAGCTTCGAGGAGAGGGGGTGGGGACATGATAGAAACTTTCAAATACCTCAAGGGAATCAACAAAGTCCAAGAGGGTAGCATCTTTCAGAAAAAGAGGAGTGCAAGAACAAGGGGCACAATTTGAAGCTAGAAGGGGGGACTGCTCAGAGGTAATGTGAGGAAGTATTTTTTCATGGGGATGGTTTTGGATGCATGTAACAGCCTTCCTGAGGAGGTTGTGGAGTCAAAAACAGTGGTGGGATTCAAGAATGCATGGGACAAACATAAGGCAATTCTAGGGAATGGAGGTTGGAAGAAGCAGGCTGTTGGTTAGCTAGGATCTGCAGCTTATCCATTAGGTAGGGAAATGGGCAGACTGGGCCAAGCAGTCCTTATCTGCCATCAAATTCTATGTTTCTATGTTTCTATGTCCTGAACTTTGATTTCCCACAGCGACCGCGCCATTGTGCGCCAGATGTGCGAAACCACCTTTCGGGCAGGATGTGAAAAATGACAGCTGTACTGTTCATAAGGAGGTGTATAAAAATGGTAATGTTGGAGATCTGGAGTGAAAATATTAAAAATTCTTAAAGTTACCAGTGTGCATGGAAACTGCGCATTGCTCTCTTGTAACAGTTATTTTGTGGAATTTTGTCACAAAATTTTCAACATAGGCATTTTGGGACATCCGCTCATGAACAGTGTCACTGTGATTTTCTTACTCTGTCTCAAACATTGATTTCCCACAGCGACTGCATCATTGTGCGGTAGATGTGCAAAAACACATTTCGGGCAGGATGTGAACAATGACAGCTGTACTGTTCATAAGGAGGTATGTAAAAATAGCAATGTGGAAAATCTGGAGTAAAAATCTCAAAAATTCTCAAAGTTACAAGGGTGCTGTAAACTGCGCAATGCACGCTTGTAACACAGTAATTTTTTGGATTTTTTTCACCAGATTTGCAACATATGCTTTTTGGGAGCCTACCTCATAAACAGTTGCACTGTTGTTTCGTAAATTGGTCCCGAAAGGCGATTTCACGCAGTGAAGGCAAAATCACCTTTTGTGACCGAATAATACCATGACAGTGACTGAATTCATGAGGAGGGCTCCCAAGAACCCAATGTTGAAAATTTGGTGCCAAAAGTCAAAAACAGGGCTGTGATATCCACATAAGTTGAAAAAATTCCATTTATGCCATTATACAGCTTACCGACATTTCTTCAGTTCGCGGTTGGCTTTGAAGAGTGCAGATGTGTTCCCAGTCCAGCAAAGATCATCTTGGCCAGCTCCAGAGGTAAGTGTGGGTGGGGGGTGTGGGGAGATGAGGTGTGCAGAGGGTGGGTGTGGGTTGGGGAGGGGACCCGATGGTGAGGGGTTTTCAGGGAAAAATAAAGACATTGGGAAGGTTTTTCTTGCAGGTTTGCTTTTTTGCACACTGGAGGTGGGCTCACAGTGTGTCAACTGCATTTTTGGGAGGGGACTTAAGCCAATGGGATTGGGCCCTGTCGGCAAAGAAAACCTGTCTGGGGCATAATGCCGAGGATTGGGCACCTCTCACACACACAACAAAATGGGTGGGGGACATTATGCTGACTGGGATTGGGCTCCCCTTGGTCAAATGAAGTGGGTTGGGGGCATGCCAAGAGGGGGACTGGGCACCACCGTCGGCTTTTATGGGGACTGTGAGTGGTGGCGACAGCCGCCATGTTGTTTTGAAATGTTACACCAGGCAAGGCATGCCCTGCAATGACGAGTCGCTCCCTCATTGCAGTGGCTAATTCGTTTCAAGTTGGTGGCACACTGGCTGAACTAGTGTGAGCAACAGTGTGCCACCGCATTGGGAAATGAGGGCCAAGCCCAAGAATGCAGTGGTGGCATTGGCCACCAAAGTGCCACACCTCCAAAACCCACTTCTCTCCTAAGCTGCCACATAATGTTTCTTGCACATGTGCACAAGCAAACATAAAACAAAATAATGGAGATGGCAATCAGAGGGAATGCTGACATACTCCTTTGTTGAGATTAGGATTTTCAGTGATGAATTACCTGTAGCTGTTCCAAATGGCAGATTTTAACATGGGTATATTTCTAACTTTGTTCAATTCCAGAACTCTGTGGGACAGTGTTATGTGCAGTAATCCATGCCCTGCAGCATTCTGAATCCCCATACATGCAACTTGACATGGACATATGAACTAGTGGGAAAATAGTAGGTACAGTAGCTCCTTTATGTGCATTACAGCACATTGGGCACTGATGCATGGGGTATTTGACTCATGACCATGGAGCAAGAGCACTAAGATGAATTGCTGTGGTAACAACACTCCCAGTATTTACCAGAATGCCATGCTGGCAATGAAAAGTCTCACTGAAGGACACGCTGCTCAGAAAATCTTGCCAGTATTCTTTGTAGAGACTAATGAGAGACTTCACCCCTCACTCATGGCAGGTTTATGGCTCCAATGTTGTGACATGCCTTAACGATGATGAGTTTTTCAAGAAACCATGCCTGGCCCACTGTCTGCATCTTGTTGTGCAGGAGTCACTCAGACATCCCGACAGTAAGGCAATGTTAACTACGGCCCATTGAATATGTTCCTATTTTGCCTGTTCTGGGAAACGCCCATGACCAGCTGCAACAACTACTGATACAGAATGAACTGCCTCAGCACCACATGAAGTTGAAAGTCGTCACTAGATGAAACTCAACACTCTGCATGATAGAGTGCTTGTAAGAGCAGTTTACAGTTGTCTCACAATACCTGCTTATCAACATGAGCCGAGACAGTGCTAGGTTACCCAGGTTTATAGCAACTGTGGTGACTATTGAAGGTCTTGATAATGATTCTTAGGCCCTTTTGATCATGCAACACAGGCTGTGAATGGGAGGCTCCTTTTATAGGTCAAGCCATACCAAAGGGTACTGAGACAAGCAGCACTGAATATACAGCAGCAGCTGGAGGCAGGGTGGTGATTCTGACAGTTGTGCCCTGATGGGACACATGCTCTGTCTACTGGACTGCAAAATGCAGAAATTTTGAGAATTGAGGAAACTCGAGATCTCTGTAGTGCTTTTTATGCACACTGCTTCCCACAGTGCTATGTAACAGGAGTTGGAAACTGAGAGTGTAGGCATTGTGCAGAAATGCAGAGACTTGAGATGCATATAGTGCTTTTCATACACACTGTATACGAAAGTGCTTTAGAAGAAAAATGGTAGTGGGAGACTGAGAGTGCAGGTACAGCACAGAAATGTGGAGAATTGAGACTTGAGATATATATAGTGCTTTTCATACACACTATATTCACAAGTGTTTCACAACAAAAAACAGTAATAGGAGACTGAGCATGCAGGGACTGCACAGAAATGTGGAGACCCTGTCTATGGCTGCTTCTGTATATAGAACCCAATGTGCTTTACAACAAAGTGGGAGACTGAACATGCAGGGGCAGCACAGAAATTAAAAAACATTGAAAAAGTTAAGAATTTTTTAAAATGTTATAATTTTTTAAATATTTTTCTTTAGTTACATTTGTTATGCAGCTGGAGGAGGGGTGCTGGTGGCAGAATTTAAGTAGTATAGTAAAAATGCTGGCTAAGGCATGGCAGTGAGGAGCAGCTGGCAGAAGGACAGCAGTAGGAGTGGCTATTAGCCTGTGGGACAGAGAGCACCCCATGGAGCATGGCCAATCTAGACAGGATGGTACACTGGTTGGCCAGCATTAGCTCCATCCTTTCCTCCAACTGCAACTCAATGGGTCAGCTCATGTATTTCTCTACTAAGATGCACCAGAGCTGATGGTAGTGACACATAAGGGCTGGCCCAACCTGCACCTGTCCCTCACACTTATTGAACCCCAAGTCCTACTACAAATCCCCAACATTTCCTCTTCCTCCTCCAAAGGTACACATTTCCTTCGGCATTTACCACTTTTTTCACACCAGCGACACTCAGTGGGATCAAGAGGAGTGGTACCAGGAGCACTGGCTGCACCCTTCACAGTCATTGCCTTCCTATGGATTTCCTATTCTGTATGCTTAATTTCTATGTGGGTATGCTGTCCACTGGTCCCAGGATGGGTTCCCTTTCTCCCACATCACATACTTGTGTTGCACAGTGTGCTGGGGACCACACTGTTGTTCGCCAGGTCAACTCAAAAAAGTCCCAGATTGGGGCCTTGTACTGCTGCTGCTGCCTAATGGAGGACCCGGAGGCTGATAGACTCTTTGGTGCTTCAGGGGGAACAATCAGTACCACAGAGGCATAGGGGTAATACTGCCTGCTGCTGCTGGTTCTTCTGTTACTTCTGGTATAGGGGGACCAATGAAGAGGTCATTGCTTCAACCTGCTGTGAAGGTGATGGATGTGCTGCTTCCTCCAACACCTGCTCCTGTCTTGTGACTACCCCTTCCTCCTGGTAGTACTTCAACTGCCACTGGTGCCCCCTGTAGATGTACAGTACCAGATGAGGGATGGATGGCATGTCCTTTCCATGAGCAATAGCATAACCACCACCACCACCACCACTCCCAGCCCCAACATGCACACGCATTTCTTTTTTCTCTTAAAAAAATTAAGATGTCTATACTGCATACATATATTATAGGGGTGCAGTAGCACCCCTATAGTTAGGGTTATGCAGGGTGTTTAATGTTAAACCCCTAACTTTGCACCTTAATAGCTTCATCCCTGTTCAACAGAAGTGCACACAATTTTGTATGTCCAGACTGGGGGGCAGGATCTCTTGGTTTGGCAAGTTTCATTCTAGTTGCAGTGGGACTGGAAGGAAAAGTATGCCTCTTTGCAGATGACACAAAGATCTGAAACAGGGTTGATACACAAGGAGGTGTGGAAAGGATGAGAAGGGACTTGGCAAGGGTGGAGGAATGGTCAGAAGTATGGCAGCTGGGATTCACTGCAAAGAAGTGCAAAATAATCCACCTGGGAAACAAAAACCCCGGGAACGAGTACACAATGGTGGGGGAGAGGAGAGGTAGTAACAACAACAAAAATGGAAAGGGACCTGGGGGTAATTATATCAGATGACCTTAAGGTTGGCAAGCAATGTGAGAAGGCAGTAGGGAGGGCTGGGTGGATACTGGGATGTATAGGGGGAGGCGTCACCAGCAGAAAACAGGAAGTTGCTATCCCTCTGTACAGACAGTTGGTGAAACCTCATTTGGAGTACTGCATCCAGTTCTGGAAACCCCATCTCCACAAGGCCATAGACAGGATGGAGGCAGTACAGAGGAAGGCAACTAAAATGGTGCAGGGTCTGCAAGAGAAGCCATATGAGGAGAGACTAAAGGAGCTTAATATGTATACCCTTGAGGAAAGGAGGGAGAGGGGGAACATGATAGAAACTTTTAAATCAACAAAGTCCAAGAGGGTAGCATCTTTCAGAAAAAGAGATGTACAAGAACAAGGGGACACAATTTAAAGATAGAGGGGGAATGGCTCCAGAGCAGTGTGAGGAAGTATTTTTTCACAGAGAGGGTGGTGGACGCATGGAACAGCCTTCCTGAGGAGGTTGTAGGGTCTAAAACTGTGGGAGAATTCAAGAATGCATGGGACAGACATAAGGCAATTCTTGTGGGGGGAGGGGTAGGAAGAAATAGGCTGTTGGTCAACTAGGATCTGCAGCTTATCCAGTAGGTAGGGAAACGGGCAGACTAGGTGGGCCAAGCGGTCCTTATCTGCCGTCAAAGTCTATGTTTCTATGTATTTGTGATTTCCAAGACCTGGATGACGCAATTTTAGGAAAAAATCATTGTTTTTTTGCTCAATTTGTTGTTGACTACAGCCCAGACAGTTTGGAAGTTTGTTCTGAAGTTTTCAGGGTAGATGGGGGCTTGCTCTAGAATGGTGTTTTTTGTTTGTTTGGTGAAAAAAAAATATGAATTCATTCCCGACTTTGAGTTATAAGGATTTGAAATTTTGGTTCTGAGCATGATCAGTAGGGTCTTTCAGACAGGTGTTTGATATGAAAGAAGAGTCTTCCAGCTCAAGACATAACAATCCTCTTTGAGAGTCTTTCTTCATGAGCCAACATTTTTCTTTTGTATGGCTGCATCTTGTTTTTCATAAAAAAAAATGTTAAACACCTAATAAAAATGATGTGTTTTCAAAAACCAAACACCTAAACCTAGATCAACGGGGCCCATTTAGCTAGATTCTGGTATCTGTTTTATGAAACATGCCCTAGAAATAACATTTCTGGGCACCCAAAAATCCAGGGTGCCCAGGTTAGTGAGAGGAGTCATTCACCTGCATTCTCTGTATGAGAACAACAGGACTTTTTTGACTTGTGAGGCCACAGCTGGAGTCCTATTGCTGGCTTCAGTTTCACCAGTGAGCCAGTGATCATCATCTATTTCTCTCTCTCTCTCTTTCTCATCTGTCTGTCTGTCTCTCTATCTCCCATATTTTAAATTTTACTTTAGTGGAATGGGTGCCAACCTCCAGTATCCCTTTCTTTCCCCCCTCCCCCCAGGTCACCCACCCCACTCTCAATTTTTTTTAATTAGTCAGCAGACTGGGGAGCCCACCCCTGGAACCACTTCCCATGCCCCCCCTCCCTACAGGTCCCCTGAGCTCCCCTTCTTATTTAAATGGTCACTGTCAGCTTTTTTTCAGTTTTCAGGCAGAGTTAACATGTTGTGCCTATTGCCAAATGTTTTATCATTGACTATTAATGTGGCAACAGATTTCCAAGAAGAATGACAATACTGTATCAGTAAAAATGAGAAATTTTCTTATTCTGAGTGACCCACCTGCTGCCCAATGCCGGCTGCTATTGTGTGATTATGAGAATATATGGCATGGAGGTACTGGTACACTCATTCATGAATGATTTTGTGATTTTTTTATACCTTGTATCAGATCAAAAACTTGTTTATGAACAAATGTACCATTATCTCCATGCCATATTTTCTCATGACTCATTAGCAGCTGATGGCAGGCAGCAGGCAGGTTGCTCAGAATAAGAAAGTTTCTAACTATTACTGATATTGTCATTCTTCTTGGGAATCTGTTGCCACTTAAATATTCATGATAAAACATTTGGCAGCAGGCACAAAATGTTAACTCTGTCTGAAAACTCTGACAAAAGTTGAGTGTCCTTTTAAATAAATAAATAATAGCAGACCGGTGTGCACTCTCCTGGAACTGCTTCTTTCCACCTCCCCTCCAGGTCAGCCCCCCCACAAAACAAATAGGTGGTGGCACCAGGGTATCATCCCCAATGCTGCTGAACACCATCCTGACGCTGGAGTGCCTAGTCCCCAATGTTGGTTTTCATGGGCTCAAAATAAAGGAGAATGTCCCACATTGTTCTTTCTTGGTAACCTGTAAGAACATAAAACAGTTCCTCATGATCTGACTTGACCCCCCCCACACCCCCATCCACCCCACCCTGATCTCCTATTCAGCATCCATCATCCCACACACACCCACACACCCTCACTCACCTGAATAGGTCCCATGGCGTAGATCCACTCTCCGATCAAAGGCACGTCTTGCTGCTGGAACTGACTTCAATATGAGAATATAAAGTAAGTGCGGTTTAATGTATTTCAATGGAATTTAAACTTGTATTCATAATTTTGTCATTTGTGAACATCTTTACACCAAATTTTTTAATATGGAGTTTTTGGTCCTCCCCCCGAACAATGGTGGTGAAATTACGCAAATCCATCCCAGAAGGAGATTTTGCAGTTCCTGCATGAAATCACCTTTTGGGTGGATTTGAAAAATTTCTCCACCCTTCTTCATGGAGTGGGGGGGAAGGCTATAAGATGGCTATGTTGAAAATTTAGGGTAACAATATTAAAAAATAACAATGTTATTTATTTATGTAATCTTTGATGACTGGGTAGGTGCACTAGACAAATTAATGCCTATTTTCAGGCACGACCTGGAAGAATTACACCATACAAATACAAAGAATGCTGTATAACAATAAAACACCATACAGATGCAATGAGTGCAGCATAACAATAACAAGATTAGGCATCCAGGCAGCACATCAGGTGTGGGGTGAGCCTTGGGGTGCTCAAGCCTAAGGCACATCCCATTCTCCTACACTGTATACACCTGACATTTTTTATGGATGGATTGGGGTGAGAGTTAGGCTTGAGTACCCCTAGGTACACCCCTCACCTGATGTGCTGCCAGGAGGGAGCGGGTGTTAGGGTTGTAAACCTTAACACCACATTTCCCAACTTTGTCGCTTTGACCCTAACTAATACATTAACAAACATTTTTGCAAAAGTTATCTATCTAGTATATATACATATATATATTCTATATATATAGATATATATATGAAAAATATTTATAGGACATGAAAATAGGCAAAAAATCAAATTTCAAAAAATTCAGTAAAGCAAGATAGTCAGAAAAATAGTGCTGTAAAGCTGGAAAAAGGAGAGGAAATACTGCTAAAAAGCTAAGAAAATGTACAGGTATATACTGTATATTTTTTAAAGAAAAAAGTATACACACATCGCAGTGCTTATCAGCTCTAGAAATACTGCTGACTAATAGCCCTCCAAGAACCCTGTTCAGTTCTCTTTCGAAAACAAACTGAGTAGCATATCTGTACACTTTACCATCAGAACTACAAACTGAAAGTGTTTACACACACTCTGCTTCAATGTGCCTGTGCAACTCGTTTCATGCTTGTGTAACAGATACACTTTGGCTGTTCACCTCTCTATCCATGGGATAGACCACCCTGTAGGGCTATGAAGGCAAGGAACCCTAGTGGAGGGTTCCATTCCTTGAGGAGCCACAGGAGTGATTCCGTTGACTAAAGGTACCTTAGGAAGAAGCCCACGGGAGAGAAGCATGCCACTGGAGGAGGAGGGGTCGATGGAGGTGCAAGGAAAATGCTTCTGTGTGGAGTGAGGAAAACAGCCATTAAATAGGCCAAAAGGGGTGTGTGTGTGTGTGGCCAGTTGCACTGCTCCTTGAACTATAGGCTATAGCCTTCCAGTTCAATGGGCCTGTGCAACTGGTTTTGTGCTTGTGTAATGTAGATAAACTTTGGCTCTCCGCCTCTCTATCCATGGGCTATACCAACTTGTAGAGGTACAAAGGCAAGGGGCCAAGGGGAGGGTTCCATCTCTTGAGGTGCCACGGGAGTGATTCTCTTGCCTAAAGGTGCCTTAAGAAGATGCCCAAAAAGAGTGTCAAGCAAAGCATACAAGTTAGTGAAGATGTATCAGGGTCGAAGACCTGTACGTAGGTCAGTTGGTAGCATTGGTTCAGGCAGTTGCATGGATCAAGGAAGACCTGTACATAGGTTGGTTGGTAATGGGGTTCAGCTGGTAGCATAGGTCAGTTAGTCATGTTGTCTGAGTAAAGTAGGCAGGAAATGACAGGTGAATAGTGACCCACTCAGAGGTCTGACTGTAAGGCGTGGAGCCTTGTCTTCCTAAGAAGAGAGAGAGAGAAAGAGAGAACAGCCAAAGGGGGAGATGGGATGATTATGGAACATCCACCCGACTCCATCCAACAGCAGAAACCTACCTAAGGGGGAAACTTACCTAAGTGACCTAAGGACTACAAGGATGCCTATCTAGTATTATGACCATTGGTATGGAGGAGAGGAAAAACCCCCTTTGAGGAGAAAACCTCTGGAGATCCAGGGCCTAGGTCACCTTCCATCCAGACTTTGGGACTGTTTTGGTTAGTGATGGCTCTGCTACTGCAATTTAGTAGACCAATCAAAGGGAATTTCAGTTTTGGGGGACACTCTCACTCTATCCCTCTAAAGGGAATGCCATGGAGGGTTACAAGCGCAATCTGCAACAAGAGTCGACCAAGACGAGAGGAGGAGAGTAACGACTGCTGAGGCGCTCAGCCAGCATACCAATCTATGAACAAGCCAGGTGAACCAGAGGCAGTCATAAGGAGAATAGCATGAAAGGGTGCCTCTGAACCCATTCAGGCAGCTAAAGGGGCCCTTCCCATAAGAGCCCCACCCCTTCAATGCTGAAGTCTTAAATGCTACATCGAGAGGTGCCGTTGGTACAGTTGATGACTGAAAGTCCACCCAGAGTGAGGACCTTCCCAACTATGGGCCAGGTGAGAAGGACCCTGCCCCAAGCTTCGCATGCTCAAGATGCAGACTTTGGGGTGCAGAGAGAGACCGTCGGCCACTGGGCTAGCCCTGAGCCTTGGAGTAATGGATATGGTCAGCATGTCTACAAAATGTGGAAAAGTGAGTTGTAATGAGCATGAGACCTGCACATGGTAAGGAGCATGGGACCTGTATGTGGGTCATAATGGATGATAACAGACATGGAGAGACCTGTACATAGGTCAGACTGAGCACTGTGGACCCTCTCATGGGTCTTGACTGGATAAGACCTGTAAGTAGGTCAGGCTGAGCAATATGCACCTTCTTGTGGGTCTGGGTAAGGCAAATAGCAGTTGTCAACCACTGGAATGCATGCCAACCAAGTCTATTAGAAATCCAAATTGGGAGTGAATCAGATATTATATTATGAGTAAGAGAACGGCAAGGCCAGGTGAAGCCCAGGGCCAGTGGTTGGAGAGGAGCAGGCTGTGAAGCCAGTTTGGTAGGAGGAGGAGGCTGCAAAACCAGTACAGTAGGAGGTGCGGTTCAAAGCAAGTAAACATGATATGCTCTCAGACTTGGAAGGGGATGCCAGTATTGGAAGGGGGAGGTCCTGGAATGAACAGACTTATAAGCTGATTACATTAGTGCCATGACAGCTGGTATATGAGCAATACTGGTAGTGCAAGAGACAGGAAGGCTGGGAGGACTGCAAGGGACCAGAAGGTTGGCATGACTGTGTAGATCAGGTGCAGAATAGCAGGGAAAGGATGGTACAAGGCTGGGTGGAGCCAGCTGCCCTAAGGTAGAGAGTTGTCTGGAATAGCTGGCCGAGGAATGCCATAAAGGCTGTGTGAAACAGCAATAGAAAGCCAGGACAAGACAGTGACCAATAAAACATACAAGAAGTTAAAAGCTGCTCCCATTGCCTGAAGCCACGATGCCCAATGTGACTTCTCAGTCCCCCACTGTAGGAAAAACAAAGAAGCCACAGACATGACACCACAACACCAAGCAGCTAATGAAATAAGTTAAATACATGCCAGCCATGAAAAGAGGATTAGGTTATCATCAGAAACAAACTCATTTGGCTTGCTGTGGACAGAGAAAGGAGGGTGAATTTTGCTGTTGGTTTGGGGGTAGCTAAAATCTTCTTTAAATCTGTATCTGATTATTTTTGTGAGTTTGCTGTTGGTTTGGGAGTAGCGTTGGTGAGTTTGCTATTGGTTTGGGAGTAACTTAAATCTTTCTTTAACTCTGTAACTGATTTTCAGGAGGACTGTTGCTGGCTGGCTGGGGGAAGGGATTCTTTGCCCAGAGACAGAGCAGCCAATCAAGTTTGGAATTCAGTTTGAATCTCAATTTAAATGTTCATAGAACCATTTTGCCTGCTCATTCTGCTTGCTGTAACGAGAGGTAGAAGGGTGAGTTTTGCTGTTGATTTGGGATTTGCTTAAGTCTTTATCTCTGTAACTGATTTTTTGTTGTGAGTTTGCTGTTGGTTTGGGAGTAGCTTAAATCTTCTTTAACTCTGTATCTGATATTTTTTGTGAGTTTGCTGTTGGTTTTGGAGTAACTTAAATACTGGCAAGCCACTTGGGGTTGGGTTTGAAGGCTGTAAGGGAGGAGCTTAGGAAGCTGCAAACTGCCCATATGAACTAACTCTTAAAGCTAATAATCAGGTGGTGAAAAGTTCAGACGCTCAAGCTTTTACTAGTTGGATTTCAGGGTTTAAATGTTTTAAAGTTGCTAGTCTGAAAGTCAAACTGACAAGCTTGGCTTAAGGAAGGGTAACTGCATATTATAAAGTTGAAAGTCTAAAGTTCAAACTGACAAGGGCATGTATAAATGTGTTAACTAGAGTTACTGAGCTAGCAAGCTAGGGACATTGGGGTAAAGAATGACTCAGCAGCAAGCTAGTAGGGTCACATATGGTATCCAGCTATTGCTGTACAGACTGTGGGATAAGGAATTGAGGTTACATTTAAGTTAAGTGTGAAATATGGAGGGAAGGAAAATGGGTCATTATGGGGGGATTGTACTGAGGGGTGGAGGGGCATGAATAAGGGTGGTGGTAGTTATCAGAATAGTGGATGGAATGGGGGCACCATGGAGTGAGGGTGGCAGGCACAGGGAGGATAGTGGGGTGCAATGGTTGTGGGGTGACTGGATGAATATGCTATGGAAATTGGGGGGTTGTCCAGTTTGTTACAGGCTGAGGAGACTGGATGAGGAGGTATAGGGGCTTGGGAGGGAGCTGGAGAGGGTGAGAGGGCTGGGGCAGGAGGGACCCTGGCGAGGAGTAGCTGGGAGTAGCAGAGGAGGAACAGCAGGACTAAATCCCATGAGCATGTAGGGAGGGGGGTTGGGGGACAGCAGAGGAGAGCAGAGGAGCAGTAAGTGGAGGGAGGGCTCAGGGCAGGGGGAAGGAGGAGATGGGCACCACTGCTGGGGTAGCAAGTAATAGATTTGCAGTGTTGTCATCGGAGCTGGTACTGGAGTTGTCTGAGATCATGGTGGGAGGGGAGGAGAAGGGTAGTGAAGGCCCAGGAGTCAGGAATCAGGCTGGGAAAGGAAGAAGGGGGAGAGCAGGCTAGAGGCAGAGGGAAATGCAGAAACAGGAGGTAAAGATGTAGGAGTCACAAAGGGTGCAGATAGAGGTAATAAGGAGCAAGACGGTGCTGAAATGTGGACAGCAGAAACAGGAGAAGGGGGTTACGGGACAAGAAGATGAGAGGTACTAGTGCTGGGATATTCTATATTGAAAAGGGTCAGATGAGGTGGAAGGGGAGAAAGGCACAGTCGCATCTGGGTCAAGGCTATTCTGGGGTTGACCACAAGCGGGCAGGGCAGGCACTTCTCAAGTGCATATGGAGGGGGAGAGAGAAACCTCAAATAGTGATGCACATGGGCAGGCAGTGTGAGGAGTTGGGTGGGTCGATGGCATTCTCTGAGGTTCTCCCAGTACCATGTGCGAGTAGAGTTAGGGAAAAAAAAGGATAGAGGAGTTCAATGAGTGGCTGAGTGATTGGTGCTGTATCAGGGAGTACAGAATAGTATCAGAGTGGGGCAGGACCTGGGGCAATGATGACCTACATGCAGGGGACAGGTTACATTTGAGCAGGGAGGGGAAGGGAGTACTAAAATGGGGAATAGAGGGGATATATCAACAAAAATGGATTTAAACTAAGAGGGGCATTGCGAGGGGACCGCTGATAGGAAAGGAATCCAGAAAGGGGTGCCTAGTGTGTTCACTCCTCCCTCCCAGTTATGGGTAACAGCAGTGGGGAAGTGGCACAGGAAGAGATAAAGGGGGGAGAAGAATAGGGGGTAGGGAATTGGAGGAGACAGGCTGAAGGGTGGTGTCACTGAATGCAAGAACCCTAAGGAATAGAACAGTGGAGTTACAGGCCCTCTTGGCGGTGGAGGGGGTTGACATTGCGGGCATCACGGAAACATAGGCCACCCAGTACCAGGACTGAGACATGATGATCCCGGGGTTCAGGTTATTCGGAAAGGGTAGGGATAAGGGGAATGAGGAGGAATGGCAATCTATGTAATGGAAGGGATAAAGTGCATAAGGGAGGAAGGGGAGGAGGGGAAGATATAAGCACTATGGATGCAGTTCCAAAATGCAAAGAATAGTACACTGAGAATGGGGGTGGTGTACAGGCCACCAACTCAGGGGATTGACCTGAATAGGGAATTAGCTGAACAAATTAGGAGGGTTTGGAGGAAAGGGAGCACAGTGGTGGTGGAGGACTTCAACCTACCGGGGCTGGAGTGGGGCATCCCATCCACGAGTGCAAGGGAGACAATCCTGCTAGAAGCATTTCAAGGCAGCTTTCTGACACACCTGGTCCAGGGGCCGACTTGGTTGGAAAGGACTCTGAACCTTGTACTGGATAACAGGGAATCAGTAAGGAATCTGGAAGAGGAGAAACCGCTGGCTGTGAGTGATCACTATTCAGTGTGGTTAATGTTCAACATGGGGAGGGAAACAGGGGTCACGGGTACAAGGGTAATTGAGTTTAGGGGAGAGGACTTTAAGAAGATGGGTGAAATTTGGGGCAAGCACCTGGCAGGAATGCAACCGCACATGGATGCAGACCAGAAATGGGATATTTTAAAGGAAGGGCTGGTGGAGGCAATGGAGTCTTGCACTAGGAAGAAAAGCAAGAAAGGAAGGGCAAAGAAACCCAGTTGGCCAACACAGGAGGTTATGGAAGGGGTGAGGGCTAAGAGTGCAGTCTTTTGAAAGTACAGGAAATTGGGGAGGGGTGAAAATAATGATACGTACATGGAGAAGTTCAGGGAGGTTATCAGACTGGTCAGGGTGGCCAAGGCATCCAGGGAACTGAGACTGGTGCAAGGAATTAAAAGTGGAGAAAAAGACTTCTGCTACATCAGAGAGAGAAGAAAGGGCAAGGATCAGCTATTGAGGATTAAGAAGGATGGGGTGGGTAGAGAAAGGGGTGGAGCAGGCAGAGACACTGAACGAATACTTCTGCTCAGTATTCACTCAAGAGAAGGGAGAACAGATACTCCAGGCTAGGAGAGGTGTAGGGGAGAGGGGACAACAGATGTAGGGATTACAGAGAGCAGGGTACTAGATAGGTTGAGGGCATTAAGGGTAGATTAAGCACCTGGACCTGACTGGCATTCATCCTAGGGTACTAAGGGAGTTGGAAGAGGTCCTGGTGGGGCCACTGCCTGACCTGTTCAATACCTCCCTGGACACAGGATGTGTACCACTGGACTGGAAAATGGCCAATGTGGTGCCCATCCATGAAAGTGGCCCAAAGGATGAACCAGGAAACTATAGGCCAGTGAGCCTCACATCGATCATAGAAAAGCTCATGAAGACCATACTAAAAGAGAGGATAGTGACCTTCTTAGAGGAAAAGCGTCTCCAGGATGGTGAACAGCATGGGCTTATAGCAGGCAGATCCTGCCAGACAAACCTTGTAGAGTAATGACTGGGTGACGCAGGAACAGACAAGGGCCACGCAGTGGATGTCCTGTTTTTGGACTTCAGCAAGGCCATTGATTCAGTGCCGCATGGGAGGTTGGGGGGGGACTGGAATATGTGGGGGTGGGACCAAAAATGGTGAAATGAATCACAAACTGTCTAAAGGGAAGGCAGCAAAAAGTGGTGATGGTGGTGGTGGTGGTGGTGGGGGACCTCTCATCACTGAGAGCAGTGATGAGCGGTGTACCACAGGGATCAGTACTGGGATTGGTGCTGTTTGGGATTTTATTACAGATATCTTACATGGAATCCGAAACAAAATCAGCCTGTTCGCAGATAATACCAAGATGGGAGCTGTGGTTGATGATGTGGAGGGTTCGAACGGGTTGCAGGGGGACCTGATTAAGCTGCAGGAGTGGTTGGAAACATGGCAGTTGGGGTTTAACGCCAAGAAGTGCAAGGCTATGCACTTCAAAGCCTGGAACCAGGGGAGGGATTATCACTTGAATGGGGTACAGTTGGGGAGCTCCACAGAGGAGAAGGACCTAGGAGTGATCATTACAGGGAGCATGAACAACTCTGCTCAGTGCAAGAAGGTGGCAGCAAAAACCAACAAAATGCCAGAGTGTATTGCAAGAAGGCTCTCCTCCAGAAGGAGGGAGGTTATCCTGCCCCTGTATAGCTCATTGGTCAGGCCCCACCTGGAGTTCTGCATGCAGTACTGGTGCCCATTCCTAAAGAAGGACATCATATTGTTGGAAAGTGTGCAGCGAAGAGCCACAAAGATGATCCAGGGATTGGAGAGCAAGCCCTATGGGGACAGGCTGGGAGAGTCGAATATGTATTCACTGGAGGAGAGGAGGGATGGGGGGGGTATGATTGAGACCTTTAAGTATCTGAAGGGGAAAAACAAGACCAACACAGAAGGGATTTTTCAGATGAGAAGGGGGAGGGACATGAGAGGACATGGACTGTGATTGGAGAGGGGAAGATTCAAGAGGGAGATGAGGAGACATATTTTCACGAAAAGAGTAGTGGACAAATGGAACACCTACCAGACAAGATAGTGCCCTGTAAGATGGTGAGCAGTTTTAAGAGGGGTTAGGACAGGGTAAGGGTAAGGGATACTGGGAAGGGGTGCGGGATGGGCAGCTGTGTGATGAGGGGCTAGCTGCACACTCGAGCAGACTCAATAGACCATGAGCTAGGCAGCAAAGTCATGAACAGGTGTAATCAATTAAGGGGAGCAAGGCAGCAGATTGCAGTGTGAGCTGAAACAGACAATGACAATAGCAGGGAATGAGGCTTGTTAGGCTAAAGCATACAGAGAACAATGAGCTGTAATAGTAGGTGAGAAAGAGAGTATAAACTTAAACACAAGGAGCAATGTATAGACAGGGTACTAAAAAACTGGAAAACCCAAAAGAAACAAACAAGACAAACACAAGGACAGAAGCAGGAAGGGAACCAGCACACACAGAAGCATGGAACAGGAGGAGGCCAGTAATACAAACCCAAAGCAGGAGAACAGAAAAACAGAAGTCCAGCACAGACCAATCAGAGTCCAAGCATGCACGGGGGATGGGCAAAGCCCCAGTAGGCCCCAGGAAAGAAGACAGACTGACAGAGCCTCCAGCTGCAAGGAAAAATGCTTGTGTGTGGAGTAGGGAGAGCAGCCATTAAATAGGCCAAAAGCGGGGGGCTGGTCAGTTGCACTGCCCCGTTGAACTATATGTTACAGCCTTCTAAATAAAGATGGCTATACCATGTGACCTACAGTCAGACTTGTTTACCAAGAGATTATTTCTGAAATTGCTTCTTCAGCAAAAAGTCACCTTACTTTGCCTTAAGGTGATGTTCACTGCAATCTTCGCTCACAGAGTACACGGAAGAAGTGGATGGAAAGTGGCAGCAAAATTTGCCCAGAAATTAGGCAAACCATGTGAAGTGCTTCATGAAGGCAAATTTTGGCAATTTCTCCTCTACTTCATAAGCAAATCATGACTTTGTTTCACCTCTGTGCCTTGCACACTTTCCTCCTTGATCCACAGTGCTGAAACTACAGTTTGACAGCTCTGACTAAAATGCAGAAATTGAGATATAAAAAAAAAAATCAGATAAAGATTCTGTGGCATCTTAACTACAAGTCTGTCATAACGTTATGCAAGAATGAGTACATTTTTTGTAAGATTTGGTGTCAGTTTTCTTCGGTAAAACTGCAGCAGCTCCACAGATCTTCCTCTCTTGAATGCCTCATGAGACCTGAAAGACTGCAAGAAGTCTCATCACACGTAGATTGTGTGAGATCCATGTCAAGTCACCGATATCCATCACAGCATGGTAAAACACTGCGCAGTAAACACATCACCCACAACAAACTTCGCTGGCTGAAGACAGTGAAAGTATCCTGCATGCAGGACACACTCATCAACCAGTCCCACAGCATGTAAACACAATCACTGCATGCCACAACCTGGGGGTGGGAGTGGGGGGATTCTGTACTCCAACTCTGGGGTGAGGGGGATGCAGTTCAGAGGGGGAAGGAGCTGTGGGCACAACACAGAGGAGCAAAAGGATTAAAGCTGCCACAAGTGAACCAGATCTGCTGGGTGTACCAAGCACATTCAGAGACATCACTCTATCCTCCATGAAACACTGCCAGCATGGCACAACAGCATGCAGTAGCAGACTGCAACTTTTTGAATAGAAGTGCACTATACCATCTGCCCAGATAGAGCAACCAACACATGCGGTAGCAAGCCTGCAGTGCTATTTCCCCTTAGCGATTCTACCTTTTACACTTTTCATAGCACGATATTCTACACACTGCAGTTGCACCCGTGGACATAATGTGGATCTGATTGTATGTGAAAAGCATATGGTGCCACTAAGCAATCATAAATTAATTTTCTGCGGAAGAACTATTTCCACGGAATTTACAGTAAAGCATTTTCCCTGAAATTGGCAGAATAGCATTGTGTGAATTAAAACATTGAGTCAAAGTGAACTGTAAAATCTGAGCATGGTTTCAAAAATGACTACTGGGCATCAAGATATCTGAATGGACCCCCATGTAGAAGTGTCAGGGTGGTTTTGAGGCACCATCTATACAATTGATTAAGAAAGTGTTTTTTCCTAATGGATTGGGTCATGTTCTATGGGAAATTTATCTTAGACCATGGGAGGAAATAGTCTTTACAATCAAAACTAGACTAGAGATAATGATACAGCTAGAAATTTCAGCAGTTTAAGGAAAACTAAACTCATTAGATGGTACAAACAAATAAAAACCCATCATGGTTTGGGGCCATATTTGATTAAAACTCTGAACCTGAAATTAAGAAGGTTAATGACCAGATTTAGATTGGAAATCTATGATGCATGCTACATACACTTCAGACAAAAGAGACCCAACGTTATTTCTCCATTTTGTAAATGCAGAAATAACATCGAAGATAACTTAAAAACACGTTTTGTTAGTGTGCCCCCTTTATAATTCACAGAGAACTGGCTGGGCGATATCATGGGTGGTCTCGATTTCCTTCCTGAGAAAATGGAGGAATACTTTCTTTGCTCAGATAATAAACAGATTTTGGATACACTGGTGGGCTTCTTTAACAATATATACTTATGAACTAAATGTAAGGATCTGAAGATTTATATTAATACTAGTAGTAGGGTGAAATGCATGTACCTTGGGAAAGGTGTTGAAATGCAAAACAGGACAAATGAAATGGTATAGAGATCAGGAGATGATATTTGCCTTGTCTCTAATAGTAGTCCCTATATCTCTCCATTAGAATCATCAAAAAAAAAAGAGCCAGAAATAATGAGCTTTGCCATGAGAACAGTGCAGAGTATGCCACCTGGTATAATGTTCAAAGATTAAAACTTAGTTAAAACAAGAATTTGTCAATGCCGAATGTTGTTGCGCTGGCATTGGCATAGGCAGTGCCAGAGCTACAGATGCATAATAGGACTGGCAGTGAAGTATTGAAGTGACGCCAACCCCACCTCCACCCTGTAGAGAGTGACAGGCACTGGGGTGTGCCTTTGGGTTGTCAGTTATAACGCTCATGCCATTGTACCTCACCCTACCCTGTTGACACTGACAAGTGTCGGGGTGTGGTTTGGGGTCTTTGGGCATTATACTTACCCCATTCCATAAGGAAATACACTGACGTGGGTGCAGTATAGGAGCATGGGGTGAACTTTGTGGCCAAACAGTGCAAGGCACACCACGATGCATGTCAGTAGCTGCAGGGTGGGGGGTGGAATGGCATGAGCATTACATCTGATGATCCTAGGTGACACCCCTGACACCTGTCAGTCTGTACCAGGTGGGGTGCTACAGTTGGAAATCCTAACACTGTAGGCATGTGGTGGTAGTTTCACTCCACATTTTCAAGATGGGCTGCTTGTCAGGCACCTAATGAAAAGCGGCACAATCACTTTGTTAGCTGAAAGGTGGTTTTGCACAGTGGCTGTGCCATTTGGCAACAGAGGGATGAAAACACATTTTTGGGCAGGATGTGGAGAATGACAACTGTATTGTTCATGAGGAGGCATAAAAAAATGGCAGCGTTGAAAATCTGGAGTGGCAATATGAAATATTGGTGAAGCAATGAGCATGCTCACAGACTACGCAACACACGTCCGTAACTCAATTATTTTTGGGAGTTTGTTAGCCACATTTGTAACCTAGGCATTTTGGGACCTCCCCTTATGAACAGCGACACTGCGATTTTGTTAATCTGTCCCAAAAGTTGATTTTCCACAGCAACCATGCCACTGTGCGCCACAGGTGTGGACACACATTTTGGGCAGGATGTGAAAAATGACAGCTGTACTGTTCACAAGGAGGTGTGAAGAAATTCCAGTGTTGAAAATCTGGCATGGAAATATTGCAAATTTGCAAAGTTACACGGGTGCGTGGAAACTGCACAATGCACGCTTGCAACACAGTCATTTTATGGACTTTCGGCACCAAGTTTTCAACATAGGCATTTTAGGACCTCTACTCGTGAACAGTGTCACCGTCATTTCCTCAAACTGTCCCGAAAAGTGATTTCGCACAGTGATCACGCTATTCTGTGCCAGACTTGCGAAAACACATTTTGGCCAGGATATGTAAAATGACAGCTGTACTGTTCATTAGGAGTTGTGGAAAATGCCAATCTGAAAATCTGGACTGAAAATATTATAAATTCACGAAGTTACGAGCGTGTGTGGAAACAGCGCAACGCACGCTCATAAAACAGCCTTTTTTTATTTTTCACACCAAATTTGCCACATAGGCTTTTTGAGAGCCTCCCTCGTGAACAGTGGCACTGTCATTTCGATAAACGGCCCCGAAAGGTGTGAAATCACCTTTTGGGGCTGATTAATGCCATGACAGTGCCGGAATTCATAAGGAGGGGTCCCAAAACCCCCATGTTGAAAATTTGGTCTCAAAATTCCAAAACATGCCTGAGATATGCATCAAAGCTGAAAAAAAAACTATTTATTTCATTGTACTGCTTACCGGCATTTCCTTAGTTCGCGATCGGCTTTGAAGAGTGCAGACGTGTTCCTGGTTCACTGAAGATCATTGCGCCAGACTCCGGAGGTAAGTATGGGGTGAGGGGGGTATAAGGAGGCAGGGTGCACAGTGGGTGGGTGCAGGAGGTGGGCAGGGAGACCGCGAGGGACAGTTTTCTTTTTTACAGGTTAAAAAAAATAAAAAAATAAACATCGAGGGACAGTTTTTTTTTTTTTGCAGGGGCTTTGGCACAGTGGGGTGGGATCTCAGCATGCCACCTAAGTGTTTTCTGGGGGGATGCTATAGCTGACAGGGGATTGGACACCCCCATCAGCACACAACAGCGGGGGCAAGAGCTGAGGGGATTGGGCACCGGCACATAACCAATGGGGGATGCATTATGCCAGTGGGGGTGGCCCCCGTCGGCATATACATTGGGCCAGGGTATGCCGACAGGGGGATTGGGCACTCCCAAAGTCAGCAGTATGCCACCATCTTCATTTTCTTGCTTTCACCACCACGGAAAGCACATAGGGAGGTCCGCTGCATATGACAAGCTTAGCTCGCATTGCAGCGGACCTTTTGTTTGATCCCATCACCACATTAGGTATGCAAGGTGTGGCGCCGGCACACAGGCTGATTGGGGAATGAGGGATGCACCCACTGATGCATGCCCTGCATTCGCCTAACAGTGACCGCGCCTTCAAATCTGCACTACTGAAAGATGTTGGCTGTGCAAGCGCACCAACATAAAAAGGAGGAGGGCTGAGTATTTCAATATTCCATTACATGATAGTTTTGACCCCCTGTCCTCCCTTCCTACTATACATCATGCACCCCAACAGAGGTTTCCACTGGTAATAGTAACCCCACAGGCATTCGGTACAGTGATACAGGTATGTCAAATTGTAGTTCTCTGACTCTAGCTCCTATTCCCACCTCTGATATTCCATTAATTGATTTCTCATCTAATAATGCTGTAACCTCTAACCATGAAACAGACTCCTTTATTTGTTTCCAGTATGGATGTTACATATTCTAGGCAAACGTTTGTAGTGGGTGGCTCTATTGTTAAACATTTGGATAGGGCTATTTGTGAACCAGATAAACATAATAGGACCTGTTCTAGTTTTAGTGGAGCTAAAATTGCTGACCTTACATGCATGGCTGACAATATTATTGGCTCCCAGGACACCAATCCACTTTATATTATTCATGTGGGAGCCAATAATATTTATAAGGACTCCATTCAGAATATTAAACCAGCATATGTTGCCATGACAAATAAATTGATAGAACTTGGGTGTGACATCTGCTTTTCAGAGATCTTACCTATACCTAGATACTCATTTTCTCTTAATCAAAAAATCAAAATCATCAATAACTGCCTCCGGCACTGATGTCTGTGTCAAAACATCTTTTGTATTACCCATTGGGAGGAGTTTAAAGAGAGATCAGAACTTTTTTGATCTGATGGTCTCCACCTTAGCAGATGAGGTATTACCTTGCTGAGCAAACAATTCCTGTCAATAATCAATAATCGTTTAAACTAGACATTGGGGGGAGTCGATGGTTCGTTTCTCTTCTCTTGATTCATGTAAACATTTTAGTCAATATTTACATTTCCTTAGCTTTAATGCTAGGAGTCTGAATCAGAAATATGATGAACTACAAATTAGAGTTCTCAATAAAGACATAGATATCATCTCTGTTTGTGAAACCTGGGGAGGTAATAAATATCTTTGGGATAGGCACCTACCGGGTTTACTACTCATTCCCAAAACCGACAAGATAGGAAGGGTGGCGGGGTTGCTTTATTTATTAATAACAAAATCAATACTTTGAATATTTCTACTTCCATAAAAAGTCATAACATTTTGACTGAGAGTCTTTGGATTAAACTCTTCCTTTCAAATCAGGATTTAATTATGCTAGGGACATGTTACCTTCCCCCTAATTCACCCAGTCAAATTCTGGATGCTATTTTGTTAGAATTTGAAATAGCCAATCAAGTGGGAAATGTCATAATTACTAGAGATGTTAATATCTCTGACATTAACTGGCATCTTCCACTGCCTCTAGTGGCAAAGGTAACAAGTTATTGACTACCTATTTAGAACTTAACATGAAACAATGGGTAACATCTGCCACTAGAGGCAATAATATTTTGGACCTCGTTATGGGAAGTGCTGAGTTGGATATTAGGGACGTGAGAATATCCTCCCCAGTTGGAAGCAGTGACCATAACTCAATTTTATTCACCCTACAGAATCATACTATCTATAACTATAATTCCTTCAATGACATATTTGTATGATGAAGCAGACCTCTCTGCTGTCAAGCAGTCTTTGGAGGATTTTGATTGGACATCTGCCTTTGTTCATCAATCACCTCAACAAAGTTGGGTTACATTTAAATCACTTATTACTGCCCTAAGGGACACCCATATTCCCTCAAAAACTAAGAATTCAAATGGAAAACAGGCACCTAAATGGATGAATCATAACATCAAAAGACTGACCAGATAAAAAAAAAAAAATATTGTAACTTTCTTAAAAACAAGACTACATCTAATTGGGAGTCGTATATTAAATCTAACAAGAAATGCAAATCTGGTATTAAGAAAGCCAAATCTAGATGGGAACTGATATTGACCTAAACAGCTAATAAATCCAACACACAACTATTTTATTCTTATATCAACTCTCTAAGGAAAACATCGTGCAAGGTGGGGCATCTTATAACAATCTCATTTATGATCCTAAAACTATGGTCGAAGTATTTAATACTGAATTTTGTAAGAGCTTTTCTGCATCAGATTTTCAAATACCTCAGCCCATTACCAATCATTCTGATCCTCCTATCACCTTCACTGTGGAACTTATTAGTAATAAACTATGCACACTGAAAGGTAAATTCTGTCCAGGTCCAGACACTATAGTGGCCATTTATTATATCTATGGCTGACCAAATTGCCCCTGCCATTTAAACTCCTGTTTGAACTTTTCTTACAGAACAATTCCATTCCTACTGAATGGAAGGAGGCAACAGTTATTCCAATCCATAAAAAGGGTTCTAAACATCATTGGGAAAACTATAGGCCCATTAGCTTAACTTCTTCAATCTGTAAAGTTATGGAAAGCCTCCTTAAGGACATTATTGTACCAGTTATTGATGCAAATGATCCTCAGCAACATGGTTTTAAAAGGGTCAGAAGTTGTTCAACCAACCTGCTCTATTTCTAAGAACACTTTAGTACTCTTGAGGACAGCAGGATACCTTGTGATGTAATTTTTATAGATTTCAGTAAGGCATTTGATACCATGCCACATTGGGATTTAATTCACAAACTCAGAAGACTCAGTATTAATAAATATATAATTACCTGGATTAAAAACCGGCTCTGTAATAGAACACAAAGGGTGATCATCAATGGTATTCTCTCTAACACTGGTAATGTCTTGAGTGGAGTCCCGCAAGGCCCTGTTCTCGACCCTTGTCTTTTCCAAGCTTTCGTTGCCGACCTAACTCATAATTGTCTTTCTATTACAAAAAAATATGCAGATGATGTGAAGATTGGGGGACCATGTTCTAACTTAGATCAGACAGCTCTTATTCAGCATGATCTTGATATTATTTCCAACTGGATTAATACATGGGGTATAAAACTGAACTCTACCAAGTGTAAAGTGATGCATTTGGGTTCTAATAACTTAAACTTTTCATACTCATTATATGGTTCCACGCTTGGTGCCACCACTGATGAGAGGGACTTGGGAATCACCATTCCCAATGATTTAACATACTCTAAACATTTGAATTATGTTATTTGTACATCTAACAAGGTTGTCTGGTTGATCCTTCATAATATCGGATCTAGAGATCGTGAGGTGTTAATGTCTTTGTTTAGGTCTTACGTCAGACCTCATCTTGAGTATGCATTGCAGTTATGGTGTCCATTTAAAAAATCTGATAGTAGTTCCCTTGAAAAAGTACAGAGAAAGTACACTAAAAAAATATCTGGTATTGAATCTGTTTCCTATGAACACAGGCTAGACACTTTAAAACTCCTACTACTAGACACCTGAGAGGCAATCTTTTATTTCTATATGATGTTGTCCAGGATCTGTATGTTATGACCGAGTTAGGTCTTGAATTCAGGTAATCTATACATAATACTAGAGGTCATCCTCTTCAGTTGGTTGGCAAATCATTTAAGCAGAACAACCGGAAGTTTTTCTGTACCCTGAGAACCATTGGACCCTGGAATACACTTCCATCTGCTGTATTTATGAGTGACACTAAGAATACTTTTAAACACCGTCTTGACAAGTTAATTAATTCTGAATACAATTTATCATATTATCCTTTGGTTTAGCATAAGAGCATTATGGGCCTCAGCCTACTAGCTCTTTTTCCTCACCTTAGTACGAACCTTAGTATGAAATGTGCAATATAAAGACTGTAAGTACTATGTTTTAATAAATATTTTATCTTGATTGGCTGTCTGTTTTGTTGTTTGTATTTATGAATATAAATCTGAGATGGCAAACATTGTAACGGCTTTTAGCAGATCAGTAAAAATCTTTGTATTGTATTATATTGTAGTAGAGTCAGGGCCATTAGGAAACAACTGGGGGCATTCTAAATGAGCTTCATCCACTTATATCAACAGATATTATATATAAAGCTGCAGAATGCATAAGTGGAGTTAGTGTGGAATGGTGGAATGCCATTCCATAGTTCTGCTTAACCCTACCTTGCATATCAATATTTATTTATGTATTTATTTATTTATTTAAAACTTTTACCAGGAAGGCATACTGAGCAGACTACTGCTCGATTCCAGATGCATCCTGGGGGAAGAGGGGTGAGGATTTGCAATTAAGATGCACCATAGAGACAATTCAAAAATGCAAAAGAGTTCATACATTCCATAGTGCAACAGAAGAGATGGACAAATACAGAAAATATATAGTGCAATAGTAGTTGGACAGTTACAGAATTAAATGCATTGTACAGAAGTGGAGAAAACAGTAAACTGGTAATCACTGGATATATGGACAACTAAGCCCTAGGTCTGAGAAATTGGTCAGCTGCATGTGCAGGTGGTGGTGAAGTATGTTTTAAGAAGGGAATTAAGGTGTTGAGAGGAAGTAGAGTGCCGAATAGCCTCTGGAAGGGAATTCCACAGTTTGGGCATCCAAGATGAGAATATTGCCTGACCAGTGACAGTGGACATAAGTGAAACAGACAGTAGGTGAGAGTCGAAGTTTCTGAGTGCATACACTGGAGGTGCTGGGGCTGACAGGACTGTGCTGAGGTAGGGTGGGAGGGTCTTGGATCAGAATTTAGCTGTGAAGCTTATGCATGGGACTGTTGCCAATTTCGGAGGGAGGGGAGGTCCATAGACCGGTAGAGGGCACATTGATGGGTGGAGGGAGGACAGTTGAGGGTGTAGCAACAGAAGGAGTGGAAGAGAGAGTCCAGCCAGGCTAGGATGGACTTAGGAGTGACACTATATACTACATCACCATAGTCAAAGATAGGGAGAATCATTTTCTGTACAATTAACCAGCAAGCCGGCAGTGGGATGCAACCCCAGTAACAGCATAGGGCAGCCAGCTTGGGATGTAGCTTTCAATGGATAGCTTCAACATGTACAGAAAAGTCAAGATATTGATCTAGTCAGACCCCAAGATATCTAAAGGAGGAGCAGGCCTCCAGAGAAGTCCTGTCCAGCGTGAGGAAGGAGGGTCTGAAGGGGAGCCAAGAAAGTCGCTGCTTCATGCCAAAGGTTAGGAAGACTGTTTTCTCGTCATTGAGAAACAGCTGATTAGAGTGAAACCAGAGTTGGACATCATCAAATTCCTTCTGTAGTCTGGTCGCCACATCAGAGGCTGTGAGTCCAGATATATACAGCACAGTATCATCCGCATATATGTGGATGGTAGAATTTGGGCAGGCAGTGGGCAGATCATTAAGAAAAATGGAGAACAGAAGCATGCCAAGTGGAACACCAGTGGTCACCAGGAAAGCGGCAGAGGTATTGTTGCCAATTCTGACAGACTGGGACCTGTCATCCAGGTAGGAATGGAACCAACTGGTGGCCTCACTAGAGAGCCCTGCGAGAGATAGCTTAGATAGGAGAAGGGAGTGAGAAACAGTGTTGAACGCTTTTGCCAGATCAACAAAAATAGCCAAGGTTATATGACCGTTATCCATACCTGTAAGGATGGCGTCAATGAGCCTTAGGAGAGAGGTGGTGGTGGAGTGGGACTTCCTAAAACCAGACTGGTAAGGAGAGAAGAAGGAAGAGGAGTCAAGAAAGGAGGAGAATTGTGAGAGGACAAGGTGCTCCTGCAACTTAGCTAATATAGGGAGGAGCGAGTTGGGGCGGTAGTTACCAGGAGAGGAGGGGTCACCGCCCTTAGGAAGGGGAATAACTGTGGTGTGCTTCCACTCTCATGGGATGGAAGTGAGGGAGAGGAGAGGTTGAATAGGTCAGCCAAGGAATAGCAATGGGGGGAGACAAGCAGAGCATTTTGGAGTCCAGTCCTGAGGGGCATTTCCTTTTGCAGAGGTTAAAGGTGAGGAGTTCAATGAGCATGTCTGCCATAGTATAAAGGTGAAACGCGAAGGAAGGTGAAGAAGTTGTTAATTGGGCATGGGGGGTGGGTTTGCGGTGTTAGGTGGTCCTGTCAGATGGGTAGGCAAAAGTGCCGATGTGCAGTTAGTGAGACATGAGTTAAACTTGGTGGCCACTGCAAGGGGGTTGGAAATGGAGTGGCCGCTGATGATGAGGACAGAGGTGGGAGGCTATGCAGGGGGGGAGAATATCGATTTAACCACCTTCCAGAATTTAGGTGGGTGGGTTAAATTAGTAAGGAAGGAGGCTTTGAAGAGATTGGCTTTTGCTTGGCAGATTGACCTCATGCAGGCATTATTTATTTATTTATTTATTTATTTATTTATTTATTTAAGAGTTTATCCAGGAAGGCATACTGAACAGGGTACCGATCAATTCCCTGATGTGTCCTGGGGACAATACAACATAACAAAGCGCAGCATACAATATAACAAATAGAGTCAGTACAGGCAAGATGACAGTAGGTTACAATCCAGACATGGTATAACAGGGTACAGGAATAGAAGTGCATTAGTTAAGCTAGCTGCTGTGCAGATACAGGTAAAGTAAGGAGCTGGTGCAGACCAATGCAGCCATGACTGTGGTTCCAGACAGGGAAGGGGGTGTAGGGATCATAAAATTAGGTAATGGGGGGGTCAGAAGTTGTCAGAGGAAAAGGATATGGTGTGTGGACATGCAGACCAATCCATCCATGACATTGATTCCAGGTAGGGAGGGAGCAGAAGAGAACAAAACTGAGTATATGGGTGTTCAGAAGTTGTACAGAGTGAGCCGGAGGGGGTATTGCTGTTGTAGAGCTGAGCGCTATGGAGAGAATGATACGTTAGGTGATCCATTGGACTTCTGGAGGCCTTGAAAGACTTCCACACCTGGTCACTGGCCTTAAGGCGGTCGATAAGGTCAGCTGATATCCAAGGCACAATGAACGCCCCTCACTCGGGTATGCCTGAGAGGATCGTAGTAGTCCCAGACCTCCAAGAACCTAGATTTGAAGTACTCCAGGGCATAATCTATAGACATGGTGTGGGAGATAAAGGACCAGCCAGTATTTGCCAGGTCATATAAGAGTGAAGCAAGGTTCAGTGATTTAAAAGACCTGGTAAGTATTACTCTGTAGGGAAGTGCCTTATGTCTGCATATTTTTCTTACCAGGTATATCATGTGGTGATCGCAAAGTAGTCTGGCAAGAGGCCAGAGGCAGGTATATGATGGGGGTGGGAGGTAAGTGCCCAATCAAGAAGGGAGTGGTTCAGGGATCTAGTGTTCAGGTGTGTGGGCTTTGTAATCTGCTGGGATAGGTTTAAAGTGGCTACTTGATTGTGACACTTAGAGCTGGTACTGGAAAGCCAGTCCAAATTGAAATCACCTAAGATGTAAATTTTACCCCTGGATGCGTGAGTTTTTATGGCAGCCAGGTGATCAAGGATAGAGGATGAAGGTGAGTCGTGGAAGCAGTAGGAACCAGCTATAAATATAAGGGCTGAGTGTGGGAGATATGTTTTTATTAATAAAGCATAATTGGTGTGAGTGGGCAAAGGTAACGGAACTGGGGAGAACAGTAGCGATGAGGAGATATACATAGCAGTGCCTCCACCTCTTTTGGTTCCTAGTTGGTCATGGCAAAGGATAGTGTATCCTGGAATCGATAATTTAGCATTGGGGTGATGTGGCTTCAGCCAGGTTTTGGAGATAATCATGACGTCCGGGCTTAGAGCTAGGACATTGGGTTTTAACAAGGTTAGCTTATGTGGGAGGCTGCACATATTTAGGTGATCAATTTTTAAACCCCGCGGTAACTGGAAGAGGTGGAAGAGTTTAATCCATGCGGTGTAATTGGCCCATGATTTGGCTCAACACCCCCTGCTTGTAGGATTAGTAGTGTCAGTAGCAGCTTGAGATTATGTATGGCGTGCAGAGGTTTACAATGTGAGGCTGAGGGTTGATAGTGAAGCACAAATGTGTCCCTGGCTGGGAATTTCAGAACCAACAGTGCAGCATGAAAAGAGGGTGGTAGAATATTTGGACAAATCAGTAGAGTGAAACTGGGGTCTGAGGGTGGCAGTCGAGCAGTAGAGGTAGCAGAGAGATGTGGGGGAAGCTCCAGGAAGTTGATTTTTAGAGTAGGTGTCAGTGTTTCTGGGTAGGAGGAGGGAGGAAGGGATGCAAGGGGTGCAAGAAAGGTGACTACCAGAAAACAGAGAGGCAGCATGCTTAAGCTGCTGGGAGGTGGTATAGGAAGAATACTGCTGACAGTGGCCACTAGTGGCAGGCCCGGATAACCTGCTAATGGAGAAATGACCTGATTGTTTTTTTCACCACGTGAGATCCACTATAAATTAACATGCTTACCAAGGATGGTGGTGGCGGTGGAGGGGCAGCCGACACATTAGTGTCAGTGGGGAATCCTCAGCCACTTACAAGACCGCAGTGTAGCTGTTAGCAGGCTTGCACGGAACAGTCCACATTTTAAAATGGTGCCTAAAGTGGTACTTGAACTGCATGGTTCAAGAATCCCTATACCTGGCTCTAATGAGGGTGGCAGACAACGCAGCTTCAGGGAGGGCAGCTGATTATGGCCCTTGTGACCAGTGGGGAAGCTGCAACAGAAAGAACAGGGTAAGAGAATTAATGCCTGAAGCTTGTGGGAGGGGACAGTGAGTGTGCTGGGAAAAATCAGTTGTTCTTCTCTAGGGCTAAAATCTCCCTGCTCATGGCTTACAACTAAATCCTCTAACTTGTTATGTTAAAATTAAATCCTCTAACTTGTTATGTTAAAATGAGTTCAAGCGACAGCAGGAAATGCTCGTTTTGTTTGTGTCTAGCTGCACTAAAAGCTCAGTCCTCCAAGTGTTACCAATTAAATAAATTAAACACTGCGCAAAACTTTTCAAACAAATAAATGCAGACTTTAGAGGTTAAAACAAGCTAGGAACAATCAGTATTACTGCACAAAGTTACTTAAAGCACTGCTCTGATTAAAAGAGCTCCCAAAACACAGTTCTTAAAGCTCCCTCAAAAAGTATAAGGAATCACAGACGGAGCACGACAGGGAACTGTATCAATTAAAGCAGAAAGAAGTGGGAAAGGCAGTCAGAAAAGCAAAGGCCCAAACCGAGGAAAAGATAGCCAACTCAGTTAAGAAGGGGGATAAAACCTTTTATAGGTACATTAGGGAGCATAGAAAGGTTAAGGGAGGGATAGTGAAGATTAATAAATGAGAAGGGAGGTGGGCAGAGGGAGACAGTGAAAAGGCAGAGATACTGAATGAATACTTTTGCTCAGTATTCACAAAAGAAGAAGAGGAGGAGTTACCTAAACCAAACATTAGAAGCACTCTGGATAGTGGGGTTGACACCAGTCCATTTACAGAAGAAAAGAGTACTGAAAGAACTCCTAAAACTCAAGGTGGACAAAGCAATGGGGCCTGACGGGATTCACCCTAGAATCCTAAAAGAGCTAAGGGAGGACCTAGTGACACCACTAACCACACTTTTTAACAAATCATGGGAAGATGGGGTGGTACCTGAGGACTGGAGGAGGGCAGATGTGATTCCGCTTCACAAAAGTGGGAGCAAGGCAGAAGCAGAAAACTACAGACCTGTTAGTTTGACCTCAGTGGTGGGGAAAATGATGGAATCACTTCTGAAAGAAAGAACTGTTGAGTACCTAGAGGCCAGCGATGCACAGGACCCAAAGCAGCATGGATTCACAGCAGGAAGGTCATGTCAGACAAATCTAATCGATTTCTTTGCCTGGGTGACCAAAGTAATAGACCAGGGAGGGGCTGTGGATATGGCCTACCTAGACTTTAGCAAGGCATTTGACACAGTCCCGCACAAAAGATTAATAATCAAGTTAGCCAGCCTGGGAGTGGGTCCCAGGGTGGTAGCCTGGGTAGCAAACTGGCTGCACAACAGGACACAGAAGGTAATAGTGAATGGAACACATTCTGAAGAAAGGGGGGTTACTAGTGGCGTACCTCAGAGCTCAGTACTGGGTCCAGTGCTCTTTAACGTATTTATAGGTGACATTGCAGAGGGTCTGGAAGGAAAGGTATGCCTCTTTGCGGATGACACAAAGATCTGTAACAGAGTTGATACACAAGGGGGGGTAGAAAGGATGAGAAGGGACTTGGAAAGGTTGGAGGAATGGTCAGACATATGGCAACTTAGATTCAATGCAAAGAAGTGCAAAGTAATGCACCTGGGAAATAAAAATCCAGGAGAAGAGTACACAATAGCAGGGGAGGTATTAACAACAACAATAATGGAAAGGGATCTGGGTGTAGTCATATCAGATGACCTAAAGGTGGGTAAGCAATGTGAGAAGTCAGTAAGGAGGGCCAGGGGGATACTGGGATGCATAGGGAGGGTCATCACAAGTAGAAAAAGGGAAGTGGTTATCCCTCTATACAGACAGTTGGTGAGACCCCATCTGGAGTACTGCGTGCAGTTTTGGAGACCTCATCTATGCAAGGACATAGACAGGATGGAAGCAGTCCAGAGGAGGGCAACTAAAATGGTGCAGGGTCTACATCAGAAACCATATGAAGAAAGACTGAGAGAGCTTAATATGTATACCCTTGATGAAAGGAGGGACAGGGGGACATGATAGAAACTTTTAAGTACCTCAAGGGAATCAACAAAGTCCAGGAGGGTAGCATCTTTCAGAAAAGAGATGTGTAAGAACAAGGGGCACAATTCAAAGTTAGAGGGGACGGCTCAGGGTAATGTGAGGAAATTCTTTTCATGGAGAGAGTGGAACGATGGAACCGCCTTCCTGGAGAGGTTGTGGGGTCTAAAACAGTGGGGGAATTCAAACATGCATGGGACAGACATAAGGCAATTATAGTGGGGGGTTGCAGGAAGTAGGCTGTTGGTTAACTAGAATCTGCAGCTTATCCAATAGGTAGGGAAATGGGCAGACTGGGTGGGCCAAGTGGTCCTTATCTGCCATCAAAGTCTATATTTCTATGTTTCTAAGTGAATAAATGCAGTCGTTTGCAGTTAAAGTTAAACTTAAAAAAACAGTCTGTAGTGCTGTGGCAACTGAAAATCCTCAGCCACTTACAAGATTGAAGTGCAGCTGTTAGCAGGCTCACACGGAGCAGTCCAAATTTGAAAATGGCACCAAAAGCGGTACTCGCATTGCGCGGTTCAAGAATCTCTGTACCTGGCTGTAATGAGGGTGGTGGGCAACACAGCTTCAGGGAAGGCAGCCAAGAATGTGCAATCTGCAAAATAACAGTCCATAGAATGCCCCTACAAATTCCAAAATGCAGTCTGCCAGCATACATGCCATTCTGAGAATTAATTCTGGCAATGGAATTCTGCACAGGTCTAAAACTAGGAGAAAAGTTATTTATAGTACTGTTTATCTTAAGAAATTTGAGATCACAACTTTAAAGGAAACCTGGATAAAAGAAGAGAGCTTCCTTGTGGTAAATGGTTTTAAAACAATATCTATGTCAGCCAAGAAAGAAAAGGTCTCAGAGCAGTCTTAGGCTGATGATTTAATTATCATCTCAGTTAATTATGGTATCAGATTAGATTACTGTTCTTGAAACACTGAGGAAGGAAAGTATTATGACTTATATATTAGTATTATTAGGGGTTTAAAAGATGCACTGTGTGATCTGTCTGTCTGTCTGTCTATCTGTCTGTCTGTCTATCTATCTTTCTTTCTATCTATGTATCTAAATATATTCAGAGCAAAACAAAAATGGACTAATGAACCAGCAAGGGTTCGACTTAACACTACAAAAATAGGGAAATGTGATGTTAAGGTTTCTAGCCCTAACTCCTCATCCACCCAAGCAGCAAAAGGATAAGACACACAAGCAACAACAGACAGTGATCATCAGGTAAGGCAGTTCTTTAATGGATTTGTATCTGTGGCATGCACACTTGTCTACAAGACATGCACACTCACTTCTAGCTGCAGATAAAAATCTACAGTACTCAACTCACAACACTACTTGTTTGCAGGCACACAGGTCCCTGTAGCCACATATACAAATCCACAATAGTCAAATTACAACAGTTCTGTCTGCAGAACTGCAGGCCCCTATGGGGTCTTCACTTCTATAGTGACAAGTACTCATGTAAGACATACACACACTTCTGGCTACAGAAGAGCAGGCCCCTGAGTGGCCTGCACTTCTGCAGCTGCAGGTATAAGAAATCCATGCCAACTTCTGGGTGCAGAACTACAGGACCCACAAAGTCCATAATACCTAAATTGCAACACTACTTCTGTCTGCAGAAGCACAGGGCCCTTTGGGGCCAGTGTTTCTGTAACCAAAGGTACTCATGCACACTGTAGGACATGCACACACTTCTGGCTGTAGGTCAGCAGGCCCCTAATTGGAAAACAGGGTAATAAACTGGTTACTAGGTAAGAAACAGATGGGGCTGGTAAATAGACTTCACTCGGGGGAAGGGACGATGACCAACAGGGTACCTCGAGGCTCAGTCCTAGGATAAGTCCTCTTATTTCTTTGGGCCCACCATGCCTCTCTGTACCCCTCTGCTCTGGACCCCACATCACCACCTCTTCTCCCACAAGGCTTACCCCATGCTGAGCACCCCACTGAGTCACACTTCAGTCCAGTCCTCTGGATGCCTTCTAGGGCCAGCTTGTCCCTGCTGGGGGCCTCACCTGGCCATCAACATGGAGAAAGCACCTGAAAGTGCCTTACTTCTCTCTCCATTAGCCTGCTTGCCCCTGCCAAGGCACATGCCATGGCCTAGTGGAGGAGCAAATGTGTGGCACCCAGTGGGGATGTGACCATCAGGCATGCCACTGAGGAGGGTCCAGGTATGGAGAGGTGCTGAGAGGCCAACATATGACATGCTGCCATGTTATTTTCCCTTTTTTGGTGTCCTGCCCACCCTCCACCCCAATTGCTCACATGTACATATGGCTGGCAGGAGGGTGCCTCACAGCTTGTGGTCACCCAGACTGTCATCAGGACCTCCACTGGGAAGAGAGCATCCAAACGATGCTTTTTTATCCTCCCTACCAGCCTCCACTCCTAATGTACTGGGTGCAGGCTGCAAACCCAGCGTTCCCCCATTGCTCAGCACGATGGAGGCAGATGGCAAGTCCTTTTTAATGTCTTTACAAATGACACTGCAGATAAGCTGAATCAGAAAAGTGGACACTACATGGAGGATGGAGTGATCATGTAGAGACCTGGGAAAGCGTGAGGAGTGGTTAAGGGCATGGCAGCTGAGTTTCATTGTAGAAAAGTGCAGAATCATGCACCTAGGACACGGAAACCCAGAGGTGGAGTACAAAAGGGGAAAAGTGGTAGTAACGGTCACCAAACAGGAAAGAGACCTTGCAGTAATCATATCTGATAACTTCAAGGTGGTGAGACAATGTGACAAGACAGCAGGCAGGGACAATGGGATGCTGGGGTGTATAGAGAGGGGTATCACCAGAAAAAGGAGAGATATGGTATTGTCACTGTATAGGTTGTTGGTGAGACCCCACCTGAAGTATTGTTTCCAGTTTTGGAGATAACATCTCAGGAAGGGCATAGGCAGGGTGGAGACTGTCCAGAGGAGAGTAACTAAAATGGTGCAGGGGCTACAGTAGAAGCCCTACAAGAAGAGACTGAGAGAACTCAATACGTGTACCCTGGAAGGGGGAGCGAAATGACAGAGACCAAGGAGTTGAACAAGATACAGGACAGGAATATTTTTCAGAGGAAAAGATGCATAACATCAAGGGACATGCAATGAAACTGGAAGGAGGAAATTCAGGAGAGATGTGAGGAAGCACTTCTTCAATGAAAGAGTAATGGATGCCTGGAACAATCTTCCAGCAGAGGTTGGGAAGCGGGTGGGGGAGGGCAGGACATCAGGTAGGGTCTGCAGTGACAGCATAGGCAGGGACAAATGGGCAGACTGGGTGGGCCTAGTGGTCCTCATATGCCATCAAATTCTATTTTTCTGTTTCTATGTACTAAAGCATTCATCCCTTGTAGTCTGGTAATCCCTGTCCAACCTGCACAGCAGGTGGAACATACCTACTGGTCTCCTTCATGTCTGGGTATCATCTGCCTGATACAGAGCATCCAAAAAATAAATAATAAAAAAGTTCTGTAGTGATACAGTGTACAAAGCTATGTATTTCTACAGGATGAGTCTAAAAATGAATAGAATATTATTAAATGACAGAGAACAACTTGCATCTACAGTTATTATGTTAGACAGAAAAAAATGAAATAAAAAGCAAATAATATCTAAGTATAAACCCCAAATAAATGGTTCACAATTATACTGTAACATTATACCTTTTCCTAACTTCAATGGTTTTATGAACTAATACAACAACCAATTTGGTATTGATTTATTTTTTCCTGCTTAATAGATAAATTGGGAACCTGATCTAAATTCTTTTTAGAGAGAACAATACTGAAAAAAATGTTCCTTAGAGAGTCATATAAAGGACACACCATAAGAAATGTTTTGCATCTTCAACATCAATTGAATTGCAAAGATAAACTCTCAGCTCCCTTGATGTTTCTTAATGTCTATCCAATACATCTAGTGTTAGTACTTGATTAAATCTAAGTTTAATAAATGCATTACAATATTTCCTGGAATCTTAGTAATCATGATACTATTTCTATATATGGGTTTTGTTAATCAGAAGGTAGTAAATTGCAATTTTGTTTGAGTTACAAGAGAGAAAGAGCTATTTGTCTTTCATTACAACTAAGCCTAGTTTTGATTAAGTACATTAGATCAGTCCTAGAATAGATGACAACACCTAAATGAATAATGGGTACAGTGTATTTAATGTTTCTTAACCATCTAAAAGAACAATCTTAAGAAACTATTTTATTTATAGCTTAAGTGAGACAGAGAAAAGAAAACATGTTTGGAGTCATATCAATTATTTTTGGCCAATACAACAGTATTTTCATTAATATTTTGGTTTTGTTAGATAACTTGTTATGGTGTATATTTGTTTTGGGTTTTTAATCTTTGATACATTTTATTAAAAAAAGTAATCACTTAACAGGACAGCAAGATTTTAGCTTTTGAAATTAAATCATTTAAGATTTATGCCGGGATTTTTAGAAAGGTCAGATATGGACATGGAAGCATGATCCACCTATAACCTCCTTAGACTAAATGCACCTGGAGTCATCCACCATGTTTCAAAATGGATGCAGCCATTTATTAGAAAATTTGTCATATTCAGATGAGTGTATCAAAAAATGATGCATGCATACTTTTTCATGGCATATTTCAGTTTTACAGACAAAATTACATCCAAGCTGCAGATACTGGCAGACTATAAGAAATGGTCAAGCAGTGTAGACATATGTCCACTTTGAAAATAGGGCTGAATGATCAGTGACAGAGCCAGTCAGAAAATCCTGACCCTTGCTTATTATTAATTAGAATACTGAAAAAGCTTTAAACTTAAATTAAGTTGAATACTGTACATAGAAAATGGTTAGCTCACTGGATGAGGGGGCTCAACACACTGTAAATGCCAAATTATCAAGCCTAGTTAGGGCAAAGAGCAGAAAAAGAAGAATTTTAGAGCCTTACTTTTGCAAATTAGGCAGTTTATACCCACATTGCTATGCCACCAAAACTGCCTTACATAACATATGATAGCCTTTGAAAATTAGCAGTTTTTCTCATGGGTCAACTTGGTTAAATAAACAAAAATAACATGAAATGCAAATTGGCCTCTCAAGGGAGAGTGCATACCCTATGAGAGTATCACAGTGATACACAGTGAAGCACTCACTGGGAAAACTGTTTCCCCTCTAAAAAAGGTATACTGTCTGTGTTGTTTGCAGTTTTGGGTGGTAGCACAACAGCATTGTGTAAGCTGCCTGTTTTGCACTGCCAGTCTGACTATGCCTGAGAATCAGATGCATAGGGTATGTAATTCATGATGCTAATGGTTATGACTGAGGATTGCACCTACTAACATTTTACAGTGAACCCACAAATGCTGCACAGTATGGTTTTGCAATGCTCAACACTAACATGTTTTTGTTGCTGGGCACTTGGTCATCCATGTGAGTAAAGTCCACTAATTTCACTCACTGCCTCCACCTAGAGTTCCTTTTTGTGGTTCTTTCTGTTCCCCCCATTGTACTAATTCTACTGTAGGGGGTACACCACTCCCAGTCTACCATGTGTAAATTCCCAGGTGGTCAGACATTCCCTGCACCCCTTCTCCAGCAGTCCATGGTGACCCAGTCACTCCCCCAACGCAGTACAACTCTACACAACTGTGATTTGGTAACCACATATTTTTAGCAGGTGGAATATGGAAGATGGCACAGTGACATGAAAACAATGAGGGCCACTCTGATTAGTGAATGACCCTGCAGTTTTGTTTTTTTCCTAAACATTATACCTTGTACTCTCAGGCAAAATTGCTAACTGGAAAAACCAAAAGTACTTCAGAAATAAATGAGTCCTGGCCTCATGTTATAATTAGTTTAATGTTCTACTGTATGTTTGCTTGCCTTCTGCATAATTTGTTGATGTATCTGAGTTTTCATCAGCCTCAGTTTTCTTAACAAAAGTAAAAATAAGATTTGGCTGGTGCCAGCAAGGCTGTTCTTGCTTTATAACGTAGTTGCCTGTTTATTTGTGTTGCACACCTTACTTTCTCACTAGTCTCACTGCCACAATTGTAATGATGTCAGGCACACATCCAATGTCAGTTTTACAGATTTTTTTGTGTGCAGTGCCTTCAGGGAGGGCTTTGATGCAGTGGCACTGATTTTCAGAAATGCTCCTTATGCTGTACATAGTGGTTCAAGTCAACCCAACACCAGACAATTAGTTTCATTCCCTATGCATTAAACTTACTTATAACCCCCCATCACCATTTTAGTTATTCTCTGATGTTCCTGGATGGACACTGGAACCATCAGGTAGCTGGGGAAGAGGGACAGATTTTTATTTATTCCCTGATGTGCCATGTTGGGGACTGGACCTGTCAGGTAGTTGGGGGAGAGGGCTTGATGTTTTTTATTCTCTGATGGGTCAGGCTAGGCATCAGACCTGTCAGATAGTTTGTGGGAAAGAGAGATATTTTTTTAAACTTCCTGATGGACCGGTTGGGTCTGGAATTTGTGAGGTTGTTGTGGGGGACGGGAGTAGATTATTTTAATTCCTTGATGGCCCTGGTTTAACCCTGGACTTATCAGTTAGTTGGGTGGAAGAGAAGAGACAGAATTATATTTATTTGCAAACAGATCATGTTTGTCACTGGACCCATTAGGTAGTTGGGGAAGGGAGCCAGATTTTTTTATTCCCTAATGGGGTGGGCACTTGACCCATCAGGTAGATTTTGGGAGGAGAACATGTTTTGTTTTTTTCCCTGATGAGCCCAGTTGGGCACCTTGCAATTCTGCTGTGCAGCAGGCTGGGTTGGAGTGTGGATGGCAGTTCAGCCCCTACTGGAAGAGTACAGATCTGAGCATGAGGTCTGAAAGAAGAAACATGCAAAAGAGGGAGAGTTGAGCAGGGAAGCCAGGATTACTGATACTTGGGGTTACAGCCTCAGAAGTTTACCATACCATTCCTCCTCTGTCCAGTTTCCCTTGGTAGTGTGCTGTGGGCTGAATGAGTTGGAGATGCCTGAACAGGCTAGTAGCAGCAGCAGCAGTAGTACAGCAGCCCGAACCTGCTGAGTCTTGTTTGAGCCCCTCACTGTGACCTAAGTGGATGGTCATGGGGAAAGTAATGTTTTACTACCCTGCTTATTTCATCTTCCACTCACTGCTTTGCTGCTGCTCCTCCCTATCTGTGTTTGGCTTAATTGGCATGGGACTCATCAGCGGTTGGGGGAGGGGACAGATTTTTTTTATTAATTGCCAGGAAAGGATTGGTACTGAATCTGTCAGGTTTTTGGGTGAGGGTCAGATTTTTTTTTATTCCAACTGGTCAGTTTGACACTGGACCCAGCAGGTAAATGGAAGAGAGGGCCAGTTTTTTTTTAATTCCTTGCCGAGCCACATTGGGAACCAGACATTTTATTCCATTCTACATTCCCTGCACTATCAGTATGGAACTCCTGTGCCTTTCAAAACACTTTGTGATACAGTGTTTATGAAAGTCATGTTTGTTAAGTATTGTTTTGCAATTTGCTTCACCCTGGCCCCCTCTTGCTCCAGCAACTGATCCCTTTGCCCCACCCCCAAGTTCTCTTAGTCTATGCCGAGGCTACTCGGACTAATTGGAAATGCAGCTGTCTTTCACTATACAGAGAGGCTGGCAGGGTTGCTTTCTAATTGCAACAAGCATCAAATGGTGCCACAGATATGCTATGCTGTGTACTTTTGCATTGTGGTAATTTAGTAGTAAGAAAACTCTTTTTTTTAATATAGGTGATTTGCATATTTGTTTGTTCAGAAAAAAACAGAGATTAGCTTTATTTGCTGGATAAAGTGAATTAATTGCTACTGAAAAACAAGGATTGGGGAATACCTTGTGGTCAGTGGATTACAGGATCTGAGGCAGTATGGTTTCAGAGGGGGGGGATCTTGCCAGACAAACCTGATTGCGCTCTTTGACTGGATGACCAGGGAAGTGAATCAGGGCAGAGTGGTGGATGTGGCCTACTTGGATTTCAGTAAGGCCTTCAACACCGTTCCACACAGAAGACTGGTGAGCAAGCTGGGCAGCCTAGGAGTGAATACAAAAGTGGTAACATTGTTAAGAAGGTGGGTAAGCAACAGGACTCAGATCATGGTGGCTAATGGTGTTCACTCTGGAGAAGGCAAGGTGGCTAGCGGGGTGCTACAGGGGTCATTAGTAGGCCTTGTCTTCTTCAATGTCTTTGTTGGCAATTCTGCAGGAGGGCTGTAAGGGAAAGTATGCCTGTTTGCGGAGACACAAATATCTGAAACAGGGTGGACATACTGGGGGGTGGAAAAATTAGGGACGATCTGGACAAGCTAGAAGACTGATCAAGGGTTTGGCAACTGGGTTTCAATGCAACAAAGTGTGAAATCATGCACTTGGGGCACAGAAATCCGGGAGCAATGTATCAATTGGGTGGGAAGGTATTGGCAACCACAAAACAGGAAAGGACCTGGGGGTTATCATTTCTGGTGACCGGAAGGTAACAGATCAGTGTGATAAGGCAGTGGGGAAAGCTACCAGGATGCTTGGGTGCATATGGGAGGAGTATGACCAGGAGAAAGAGGGAGGTAGTGTTACTCCTGTAGAGATTGATGGTGAGGCCTCACCTCAAGTGCTTTGTCCAGTTCTGGAGGCTCCCTCTCTGGAAGGACATAGATAGGGTGGAGGTGGTGCAGAAGAGGGCATCCAAAATGGTGCAAGGCCTGCATCAAAATCCCTATGAGGAAAGACTCATGGAACTAAATATGTACCCTCTAAGGGAAGAAGGGAAAGGGGGGATGTGATAGAAAAATTCAAATACATTGCAGGTATTAATAAGGTACATGACGATGGTATTTTACATAGAAAAAGATGGTTGAGGACAAGGGGTCATGCTATTAAGCTGGAGGAGTGGATAATCAGAGGGGATGTGAGGAAATGCTTCTTCACAGAAAGGGTGGTGGATGTCTGAAACAGCTTCCCAGTGGAGGTGGTGGGTGCTAAAATGGTAACAGGATTCAAGCATGCATGAGATAGACATAAGGTGACCACAAAAATAAGGCAAGGTGGGGAAACGACTGGAGATTGAGTAGGGTCGGCAGTGGCACTGTAGGCAAGGAAAATAGGGCAGACTAGGTTGGCCAAGAGGCCCTTATCTGCTGACAACTTCTATGTTTCGTATGTTTCCATTCACAATGTTGTGCAGACAGAGAATTTATAAGTACTTCATCTTTCAGCACATTCATTGTAATTCTTGTCAGCATAGTGTGTGTGTGTGGGGGGGGGGGACTAGGATAAATGACCCAAGGACTTTTTCAGTGCATCACATAGGTCACCTGCACATTCACAAAAGTAGCACCACGTGGCCAACAGGGTCTCATGCACCCTCTTACTTGCAGCCAACAGAATGTTAGAAAAGTGTTAAAGCCAGCTGCAAGAAGAAATAGCTAGGGATGTGCGAGTAAGGAATATTAAATCCCGAATACCACGAATAATATGTTATTTGGTATTCGGAAGCTGAATATCAAATAGTGGCACTATTCGGCTGATATTCGGGTTGGTGTTCCTACGTGATTTTAAGATCTCGCAGGACTTGTTGGCCAATCGCTGAGCATTTGCCAAGTCAGATCATATGACTGCCTCAATACTGCAGAGAAAGATGTAGTGAAGAGCGTAGTGAAGAGAGCTCTGAGAGTGTGAGAGATTAGCAGTATAAGAAAATTATATTTTTACATCCCAAAACCTTTGGTTTTTGTTTTGGACTGTGTTTCTTAGAGCCTAGTACTATTGGGAGTTTTTTTCCAAGAGAAGTTGTCTGATTTAGTGATTTATTTGCCAGGAGCTGCAGAGAGAGACTTATTTTCACTACCTTCATTTCAGGGTCCTCTGTGCTCCGTGGAGTTGAAGGAGTACTTTGTTTCTTAGTGCCTGCCTGGTACTAGTGGGAGGCTTTTTTTCCATAGAGAAATTGTCTAATCTAGTGAATTATTTACCAGGAGTTGCAGAGAGACTTGCAGTTTTACTACCTCCTTGATTTCACAGGCATCTGTGCTCAGAGGTGAAGGAGAAGAATACAGTGTTACTGAAACTATTTTATAATTATTACTTACAGTAGTTCTAACTTCTAGCTTGACTGATCTACTTATTTAAAACAAGCATTTGTCAATGCCGAACGTTCGCTTGCAGGTATTTGCAGTGGTATTTGGCACTTGGACATGGCTTAAAAAAATCAGTGACAAAGAAGTACAAGCATTTTTCAGTGCTGAATGTTGCTTGCTTCTATGTGCTGTTTAGGTATTTGGAAGTCATTGGAGTGCAAATACTGAAAATTCGCGAACTTACGAGCGTGCGTAGGAACTGCGCTTTGCTAAGTAAAACAGTCATTTTGAGAATTTTTCACCAAATTCTCAACACAGCCATTTAAGACCTCTGCTCATGAACAGTGTCACTGTGATTTTCTTAATGTGTCCCATACATTGAGTTCAAGACACCGACTCAGCCATTGTGCGCTACATGGGCGGAAACACATTTTGGGCAAGATGTGAAAATGACAGCTGTACTGCTCCATGAGGAGGTGGTAAATGGCAATGTTGAAAATCTGGAGTGAAAATATTGAAAATTACGAAACTTACGAGCGTCGAGGAACCGCAACGCGTCAGAAACAGTCATTTTAGGAATTTTTTCACCAAATTTTCAACATAGCCATTTTAAGACCTCTGCTAATGAACAGTGTCACTGTGATTTTCTTAATGTGTCCCATACATTGATTTCTGCACACCGACTGCGCCATTGTGTGCTACATGGGCAGAAACACGTTTTGGGCAGGATGTGAAAAATGACAGTTCTACTGCTCATAAGGAGGTATGGTAAAATGGCAATATTGAAAATCTGGGTGAAAATATTGAAAATTCATGAACTTACAGGCGTGCGTGGAATTTCATAGCGCATACTCATCAAAAGATCATTTTAGGAATTTTTCCACCAAATTTTCAAAAAAGGCTTTTTGAGAGCCCACCTTATGAACACTATATTGTCGTTTCATTAATCATTCTGGAAAGGTGATTTCGCACAGTGACTGCAAAATCACCCTTTAGGCCCGAATAACGCCATGACAGTGAAAGCATTCATGAGAAGGGGTCCCAAAAACCCCATGTTGAAAATTTGGTGCAAAAATTCCAAAAAATGCCTGAGATATGCAATAAAGTTGAAAAACCCCTATCTATCCCATTATACAGCTTATGTGCATTTCCTCAGTTCGCGGTCGGCTTTGAAGAGTGCAGATGTGTTCCCGGTCCACCATGATCATCTTTTGAGCTCAGAGGTAAGTATAGGGTGGGGTGGTGTCTGGGGAGAGCAGGAGTGCGCAGTGGGTGGGTGCAGGTTGTGGGAGGGGTGGGAGACATGATGGAACGTTCTTATTTACAGTTTTTTTTTTTCAGAGCGGCGGGACGTTTGCCACGCTGGGGTGGGCTCCCAGTGTGGCAGCAGGAAAGCTGTTGGGGATGTAGAGCAGATGAGTTGGGCACCCCGACGGCCAAAATAGATTTGCCATGCTGGGTGGCTCCAGCATGGCACCAGCTTTGGGGGCGTAGATTAGGTCGACGATTGGCACCCTGTCGGCTATAACACTTTCCTTGTTTTGTATATTTGTATCTTTCTGTGTGCCAAGCCACAACAAAACAACGCCAGGACAGCAACAGGAAGAGGAAGCTGGACGATTTTTGTTTTGGCAGCTCATACAGAAGCGTTGCCAGCACTGATCGCAGCGGTGGTTTTCTTTGAAGTGAAGACCACTGCTGTCATACACAGCACCCGCATCCATTGGTGCAGGACCGCCATGCCTGCTCAACGGAGCAGTGGATTGCACAGGACAGTCATACCTCCAAAGTGTCATCCCAAGACGTTCCTTGTGCATGTGCGCAAGCGAATGTAAAAAAAAGTATGACTTTACTTTGGTGGTGTAAATAATAAGTATTCTGTGGGGGAGGGGGGTGCTCAGGTTTTACGAAAGCCAGTAGCAGCCAGAAATCTCAGCGGGCAGTCAGCTAACTGCACTCTCACTGCCCACAGTTTAGGGTCAGGTAGTGATGCCACACAATTGCAATGCACGCACACCCTTGCCTACCCTGAATGTGTGCTGCTTGCTAAAATTATTTTGTGCTAAAATAAATCAAACTTCTGTGCATTTACAAATAAAAAGTATTACAGTACTTCTGCAGTAGAAATCTGTCTTTAAAAATACTTCTGGTGTAATCTGAGGTTGTGCTTAGGTTTCATGAAAGCCAGTAGCAGCCAGAAATCTCTAAGTGCAGTCAGCTGACTGCACTGCCACCGCCCACAGTTTAGGGCCAGGCAGTGATGCCACACAGTTGTACTGCACGCACACCCTTGCCTGCCCTGTGTGCATGCTGCTTGCAAGAATTTTTGTGTTAAAATAAATCAGAATTCCTGTGCATTTACAAATAAAATGTATTACAGTAGTTCTGCTGTAGAAATCTGTCTTTAAAAATATTTCTGGTGTAATCTGAGGTTGGGCTCAGGTTTCACGAAAGTCAATAACTGCTAGCAGTCTCAGAGGGCAGTCGGCTGTCTGCACTCACACTGCCCACAGTTTAGGGCCAGGTAGTGAAGCCACACAGTTGCACTGTGTACACACCCCTTGCCTGCCCTGTATGAGTGCTGCTTGCAAGAATTTTTTTGTGCTAAAATAAATCAGAACTTCTGTGCATTTACAAATAAAAAATATTACTGTAGTTCTGCTGTAGAAATTTGTCTTTAAAAATATTTCTGGTGTAATCTGAGGTTGAGCTCATTTTTCATGAAAGTCAGTAGATGCCAGCAGTCTCAGAGGGCAGTCAGCTGACTGCACACCCACTGCCCACAGTTTAGGGCCAGGTAGTGATGCCACACAGTTGCAATGAGCGCACACCCTTGCTTACCCTGTGTGCATGCTGCTCGCAATAATTATTTGTGCTAAAACAAATCAGAACTTCTGTTCATTTACAAATAAAAAGTATTACAGTGGTTCCTCTGTAGAAATCTATCTTTATTACAGTACTTGACAGTGTTTAGAAATTGTTGGCATAGACAATGGCAGGTAGAGATGGTAAAAAATGTATTTGTTCCAGCCCATGCAAATCTACAATGGAGGAACAGGTTGGTGATGCTTAACCTGAATGTGAGTGACAGACAGGCCTTATTCAATGCCCAAAATCATTCTGTACCCCTTCCCAGCCTATTTCTTCCAGCAAGAGTAGTACTGTGGCTGGCACAGGAGAAGTGATACAAGAAGCATAAGCAGAAGGACACTGATTTCTACTCCCACAACCAGCAACATGTCCTCATCTCTCACCAGTACCATCACATCTGTCATCCCTACCACCTCCACTATAGAGACACAGTCTTCCACAACTGGCAGCATGACTACTACAGCCAGTCCTGAAACTGTGACTGTCACTCTAGCCACTACTGACACTATGAACCCTGTCACTACCGTAGCACCACAGTCTGGTATCCCTGCCACGGTGAATATTATCAGTATGACCACTACAGTTGAGTCAGTTATGCCTCCTGCTTCTCAGGATTCTCAGTACTCCTGAAAAAGTTGTAGACGAGGACCAGTCATCTGGTTCTGAGTATTTCCCTCCACATGAATTGCCCAGTGACACATAATCTTCTTCATCAGAGGCAAATGTGAGTGACTTTGAGGATGAGGTAGAGTATGTTATGTACCTTGAGGGTAGAAAAAAAAAGTGGCTGGCAAAACAGCTACTAGGAGTAGCACTGGTACTAAGGGTAGTAGAAGTAGCAGTAAGAGTAAGGGTCCCCCTTCCTCTAAGAAGACCAAACAAGCAACACTGACATTTCTTCAGCAGCACCATCATAGCCTGAAGGATAGCCAAGTGATGGCAGCACTGGCATGGCACCATCAGGGGCAGTGGGCAGAGGGTAAGAACATGAGGAGAAGACAGGCACATCTGTTGAAAACAGAACTGGGGATGTGGTGCTAGCAGAATCACTGGTAACCATAGTGTTAAGAGTGCCGTGTTGCTGCATTTCACTGTTAAAGGACACATGGAAGGCAGTCTGTTCTTTTTGCAACAACACTATAAGCCAAGGGAAATCACTCTCTAACTTAACCACAAGATCATTATAGAACCACTTGAAGCTTAAGCACCCTCAACTGTATCGAAGCTCATCTGGGTCTGGATCTGGACTCTTGGGTTTCAGCAAGACCAAACCCCTCCAGTGGACAGGCATGCACTGTTGGCAGTGGTGGTGGTACCAACAGATCAGATTTTGAGCAATCCAGTGGTCACGGCACTCCTTCCCCCTCACCAACACAGGGTCCCTCTACTCTGGTCACTTCTGACTTCAGTGATACTAAAAGACAGAGACAGTCATCAGCACTTTGTACACCACTGGTGAAGCGGTCCACATCGATGTCTCCCATGGCAGTTCTAATAATGGATCCTCTGCATGCACAAACAAAGTATCATGCCTCTCATCCAACAGCACAACAAATCACATGGCTGATTGCTGAGATGATGGCGTTGGATCTCCAGCATTTGTCAGTTGTGGAAGATAATTGCTTCTGTTGGCTTCTCAACTATTTGCACCCACATTATCAGATACCATCTTGTGCTATATTTTCACAAGTTTATTGCCTTGACTGTATGATGGTGTTCGATCTGCTGTTGCTGTTCTGCTTGTAGAGGCAGTTGGTGTTTTTCACTGCACATCAGATATCTTGACTAGCGATAACTCCCTGCATGCCTGTCGCTACTTAACTGCACACTAGTGTGTGCAACAGCCAGCTGCTGCTGTTTCCGATGCATCACCTACTGGCTCACCCTTGGTTCCACCACAATCTGGTAGTCTCATTAGGTCAGCTTTGCCGAACATTGGACTGATGGAGGAAGACCACAGAGCACATTATATTCTCACGTTCCTGCAAGACAAGTTGTGGTCTTGGACTGGTGTTAACACTACTTTAAAAGTTGAATTTTTTGTTACTGACATTGACACAAACATGGTGAAAGCCATTGATGATGGCCATTTTGTGATTATTTGTTGCTTTATACACACGCTGAATTTAGTAGTGACTCCTGCACTGCGTAACAATACTAAGACCAACAACATATTATCCACAGCCTGTTCCATCTGTAGCCATTTCTATCACTCTGTAAAAGCCACTAACAAATTACGTGAAGTTCAGGAATGCCTTGGTCTGCCCCAGCATCATATAATACAAGATGTTAGCACTTGGTGGAATTCCTCATACCTGATGCTTTCAATACTGCTGGAGCAAAAGCAGGCACTACACAAAATGTCTATGGAGGCAGACATTGGAGGGGTCCTAGGACATCATGATTGGTTAGTTCTTGAGGGCATTGTAAAGGTCCTTGTGCCATTTGAGAAGAGTACACATGACCTCAGTGCTACCACAGCCATACTTAGGTTATCCCAGCTGTGCATATTCTCAAAAGATCATTTCAACTGTTTTTGGCTGTCAATACAATGAGTACACAAGAGGTCACTGAGCTTGTTATTCATCTTGATGCAGAACTTGGTGCAAGGTTTGCCACTTTCATGGATAACTGCCATCACGTATTTTGCTACCATATTGGACCCTAGGTTCAAATGAGAGATCCTTCATATAGCCATGGACAGCCACAAGGTGACTCTTAGGCAACAGCTGAGTGAAGAGTTAAGTAGTGCCGTGCAGGCAGTGAGACACTCAGAAGGGGAAGAAGATGCTCCAGTTCAGGTTTCTGAGGAAGAGAAACAGGCATGTGGTGGTTTGGAATTGGATGGTACTGGTGGACATGGAGAAAGACGGCATAGTTAAAGTGCAGAGGACAGCGATTGGGCATTACTCAGCACATCATTGCATCAACAGCAGGACAAATGCTCACAGTCTCAGCCTCTCTCTGCAAAAAAATTACTTAATGGCTACTTTGCAGAATCAGTTGAGCCATTGGAAGTTGATCCACTGGGCTACTGGATTTAGAAAATGAACTCCTCTCCTCTTCTGGCATAACTTGCTTTAAAATACCTAAGCTGCCCTCCTACAAGTGTGCCATCCAAGTGGATGTTTAGCACTGCTGGTGATGTTGTTGAGCCACACTATTCCAAGCTGGACTCTCAGCACATTGAACAGCTAGTGTTCATAAAGCTAAATTTACCAGTAGTTGGCTACAAATATGATCTGCCCACATAAAACTGGTGGTACAGCACAGTTCTCAATCTGTCTAATACTATGACAGTGTAATGTTACTTCTTTTTGGCTGATCCTTTCTTTTTTCCATAATGTTAAATATTTAATTTAAAGGGTAACTCTTAACTCCCTGGCATATAACTGCAGGACCACCATGAGGCCCCTCTTAAGCTGGAAATATTTAAATACTGTATCATGTTTTAGTGCACTTACTATTATGTATTTTAGGTTACTAATTATCTGTTGGAAAAGGACTGCTTGGCCCACACAGTCTGCTCATATTGTCCATCCCTGCCTTATCAGTCTCTTCTAGAGACTCTAAAGCAACCCTGCTGCCTCCCTGCCTGTTTTGAAATAAACCTCTATGCCTATCTCAAGCATTCTTGAAGCCCCACACTGTTTTCACCGCCATCACTTACTGTATGCTGGCTGTCTCTGTCGGGCATCTACCATGCCTTCCATGAATAAATGTTTCTTCACATCTGTCTTGAACTACCCCTTCAGCTTCATCACATGTCTCCATTGCTCCTGGTACTTGTGCTCTTTCTCATTTGAAAGAGATTCCCCTTATGTGCCCTCTTCACCCCTGTGAGGTACTTATATAGGTCTCTATCATATCTCACTTTCCTCTCTTCCAGGGTGCACATACAATGCACTTACGCCAGTGCCATTTTAGTTGCCCTAGTCAAGACACAAAACATCACCTCATCTGCAGCCTTTGTTCAATCTATGATGACTGTCTGTCACTTGATAATTGATCAGTGCAATAGTTTTTTGCCTTTGTGGGTGGCTAAAAGGCTGTTGGGGAGTGTTCATGGCAGAATTAACTGCTGTACTTCAAAAGGGAAGAAAGTAGTGAACTTTGATAATGTTACAATGTCATATTAAAAAAAAACACTTACATGGGGATGAATAATGAATAATGAATATCTTGAGTCCTGAATACAAATATTTATCCTAATATTCGAATTAAGATATTCACACACCCCTAGAAATAGCAATGCACAGAGTTGATATGTAAAAGAAAACAGACAATTTACTTCTGCATTAGAAGACTCTATGGAAGGTGAGCAATCATAACATTTTGGGTGGCCGACAATGTTGCTTTAAATTTTAGATTACATTATAGGCTGGGGAGTTAATGTTCAGCCATACGCAATTAAAGTTCAGATGAGCACCTACTAACAGATAGCATGTGTGCTGTCATTATGATTGATTTGAGACTTTCTTTCTGCATGGTTCTGCTACATCATTTGTGAAGACATGAAGCTATTTCCAGTTGTTTAACCAGGAGTGGCACACTAAGCTGAAAGCTTGTTCACAGGTGCGACCTGAGAGCACAGGGAAGTTATGTGACTTGCTTAGGGTCACACAGTATGCAAGTTGGGGCTGTTGGAGTCAAACCTGGGTCTCCAGATTTGCAGCTCAGAGCCTTAAACCACTGTGCTGCACTGCCTTATTTATATTTTAGCGTAATAATTACCTTTTAGATTAATACACTGGCCTGGATATTCAGAAATGTGCCAAAGGCGGTGCAAATCCGGCACAGCACAAATCCAATGCACCATGTTACAGCTGGAGCCATATTCAGAGGTTGGGCAGACCGAACAGCACCTGTGCAATGCAGCTGAATATGGCAGATTTGCGCCATGGCACAAACAGAGGTGTGCCATGGCACACACAGAGATCCTCCAGCGCAACCATGGCAGCACAGGGCAGAACAGCAACAGAGGGGGGCAGGACACAGATAACAGACCCAAGGACAAAGCCATGGAAGCACAGTGACAGCAGCCACAGGAGGCCTCCACCAGCAGGGCACAGCAGAGCACACACAGGCACCCAGACACTGGACTCCAGAACAAAACAGTGGCATGGATAGCAGGTGACAGGAGGTGCCAATGGCCAATGGAGGGCCACCAAGGGAACCCCCCAGCCCCCCAGCAGGCTGCTGGCCATGCCCCCCACCATGAGACCATAGCAGGCCACACCCAGGGCCATGCAGCCAAGCACACACATGCCACACAGGCACAAAGGAACCCCACACAGTGGGCACAGAATGGGTCAGGATGCAGGCAGTGTGGCAGACCACATGGGACAGGCCACACAATGCCAAGCAGAGGACCCCAACACAATATGCAGACAGTATTTGAACAATGACCATGGCCGTGTGCCACCATCATGCACACACCCACCACACACCCCTGACTGCTGCCCCATGGGCACCCCAGAGCACAGCCACTGACCCAGGGGATGGACACCACCACAGTGGGACATACCACAGCACACAGCAGGGAACCATGGAAGCACAACATGTGCCCCCTCTCATGCACACAACACGGACAGACACTGGGCTACTGCAGCACGGCTCCACATGCCACCTGCAAAGCAGACACACACACAGGCAGGTATGCCAGAAAATATTTATATGAATTAACTATTTACAGATATAACAGGGGCTAGGAAAGGATAGGCACAGCAAGGGAAGGGGACAGGGAACAGGGAACAGGGACTGTACAGTAGGAGGGGAGACTGTAGGGGAAGGTGCGACAGGGGAAACAGGGGAAAAAAACTGCAACATTAGCGATGGCCTCATCTGGCCACCCTAGCAAGGTGTCAATCTCACCGCTCTGTTGCCATCATTTGACACATGGCAAAGACGACCTCGAATATGCTGGACACCACCAGCAATGTCTGTCGCATGAGCCAGCTTAGCATTCTTCTGAGTGCTCTTTGCACTGGACGGTGGACACCTATAGGAAGGGACAGGACAGGTGATCAGTGCATGGCCCAAGGCACCAAGCCCACCCACAGGGGGCAATGTACAGCAGGACCACACACCCCTGGAGGGTCCAGAATGGACACCTGCAGGGGGGCCGGCCAATGCCAGCCTGCAACACGGCACACCACGACATTGCACAGAGGGGGTCCCCACCACACAATGGCCACACAACTGCACAGTGACAGTCACATGGCACACTGCGCTGGCAGCACTGCAGCAATAAGAGTGGCAGCCAGGTGCACACCTACCCCACCAACAGTCAGCTCACGTGTCCAATGGATGCACCACAGTGGCATGCACCAAGTACAGTGTGACAGACAAAGCTGCCACGGCACATGGCACAGGAGGCCATGCCCACACCCACTCCCACCGCCACCCCCCATGTACAGTGCAAAGGACCATGACAGTGCTTACCTGCCCCTGCGATGCTGCATGTTCAGGTCCCCCCCATCAGGTTGTGCCGCCCAGGCATGCACTGCTGCAACCCTGGCCCACCTGCAGTCCTCCGACCCTGGGAATGGAAAGAAGACAGGTGCACATCAGTACCCAATCACAGCAACTGCCCCCCCAGCCCACTATGCACAGGGTGCACCCCTGCCTGACCCGTCCCACATGCCAGCATGGCTGCATCGCAACACAAGTGGCAGCTGGCACTGCCACTCAGTAATGCACACATCGACAAAGCATCCCACCCCAGGGCATGCCAGGTAGCAAGGCCAACACCACAGTACAGTACCAGGGCAGACATGCAACATGGGATGACTTACCGGGCTGTGGCACTGCACCACACCTGATGCATGCCTGAAGCCTCCAAAGCCAGTCAGGGTCCCTGCGCTTAAGGTCACCGTACCAGTGCCTACAATGTTCAGCCATCCTGGGCACCCCAGTCCTCCTCTCCAGGCTGACAGCTATGTCCTGCCACACACTGCCCCTGGCCTGCTGCAAGGGCACCTGGTCAAACAGCTGTGGGCCGTAGGACTCCACACAGGCAACCAGGTTGACCACCTCCACATCTGATTAATTACAGGCACAGCAACTCCAACCCTGCACCACGGCTTTCGCTTGGTTCAACAGCAAAATGGTGGATGCAGGTGCATGTGGCCACCACAGGTGCCAGATGCGCGATGTGCGGGAGAATGGGTAGTGCCCAGCCATCGCGCAGTGCTGGACATGCACAGTAGGCATGACCCAGAGGGGCCACAGGGTCATGGAGACAACCCAGGGGTCAGAGGTCATCAGCTAGCACAACATGCTCATGTGCACGATAGGGAACATGCCATCATGCATGAAATGCATGTAGCTGGCCATGCACAGCTTGCGCGGTGCCGATACATCACACTGCTTGTGCATCTTGCGTGATTGACACCATGACAGTGCAGTGCACATGCACACTGCAGGCCCGTGCACTGCACATGTGTGGGCATTGCGAGGCCACTTGATCTGGTGCAATACCATTGCACACAGCGCAATATCTCGATATTTAGACACCACATGCAAATGAGCTCATCAGCCAATGCGTGGTGCAGAGGGGTGCATTAGCATATCATTACCATTGCGCACAACCTCATTTGCATGCGTTGCACCTCATAAGCACCACGGAACAGCACAGGTCATGTACCGGTAATGCAACCTTGATAGGTAAGTGGTGGATGCCACAGCATCACACTGGGAGCAGACAGCACTGCAGGATGGGACGGAGCAGGGTGACGCTGCCCCTGACGCACTGTGCTGTCCTTGCTCACAGGAGACAACATGTCAGCACAGGAGGAGGGCGAGAAATGTGGGTCTGCACGGAAGCACAGGCCCAACTTCATGAAGGGAGAGACAGATGCCCTGTTCAAGGCAGTGGCACGGGAGGAGGTGGTGACCTATGTGAACCAGCACAGCAGCCACCAGCAGTCAGTGCAGGAGTGCCACAAGAAGGTCAGGACAGACATGCAGCACATAAAGGAGAAGGTGGCAGCCATCAGAGCATCCCAGAATGCCACCAGAGGAGGGCCAGTGGATGCACCCACACTGACGCCAACAGAAGAGTTGGTGGCAGCCACTATCCACCTCACTTCGGTGGAGGGTGTTCCTGGAGGAGTCCTCCAGGTGGGTGGCAGCCCATCACGGCATGGTATGTATGTCCATCATGCAAAGCTGGTGGCCCAGAGGGTGCATACATGGGTGTGCTGGTGTGCATGTGGCCATACTGCATGTCATGGGCACATGTGCACACCCAGGCGCATGCCATGCTGCAGGTCACATGTGGCAGCACTGTACGGGGGGGCACATGTGGGTAATGCATCACTGACATGCCATCCTTCTCTTGCAGCACCAGCATGCCTCCGTGCAGAGGATGGGGTGCTGGCAGTGGCACCTGTGGATGCCGGCATTGCCCCGGAGGATGGACCATCAACCTCCACCGGCATCCAGGGTACCGAAAGGCTGCAGATCTGCATGACGGTGCCTGTGGGTGTCCTTGGCCTGGGGTAGGATGAGGCCCTGGATGTGATCCTGTAGGATGCCAGCCTTGGTGTCCTATGTTCAGAGACACAAATCAGGGTGGGGTCCGACTCTGATGATGACTTCACACACCTCCTGGACAGAATAGGCGACGTTGTGGGCATGTCGCCCTGCTGGCAGCATAGTCAGATATAGCGCCCAGCACAATGCCAGCAGCAGAACAGCTGCCTGCCATCACTGCAGGTGCTGCGGTGTGTGGTGCCAATTATATGCCCTGTGTTGGTGGTGGTGGTGGTGATGCGGCCATGCAGGCACAGGGCGGTGAACAGTGGACAGAGGGGCAACAGCAGCAGGCTGTGGATGCCACCAGGCAGCCAGACACAGGGTCCGCTGCTGGTGCACCTGCCGTACCCATTCCCCCGGCAGACCCCACTGTGCAGTATCTACCAGAGAGGAGGGGCTGTGCAGCACTGCAGGTCACCCCCAGATGATTGGCATCCCGCCCAGGAGCCCCAGCATGCAGGCAGTCTGGCTGAGCACACCCGGCTGCTCCAGGCGTCCATTTAGCAACAGGTGCTACTCACCGCTGGAGTGTATGCACTGCATGAGGAGGTGCGTCAGTTAGCCGAGCAGCAGGACAGGGGCACTGCACAGATCCTGGAGGGGGATGCAATGCATGCAAGAGGCCACAACTGCATCCTTGCATCGCATTGCAGGTGCAATTGTGGATGGCTTTGCATTGCTGGCTGCCACAGGGCATGGCCAAGCACAGGAGACCCAGCCACAGGGTGCTGTCCAACCCATGGACCTGGGTTGGGTGACCCCATCCCAGTCGATGCCAGGATCAGATGTAGGCATCCCAGCCACACCCGGGGTGGGCCTGTTTGGGTGCCTGCACATCCCCTCGAGGACACGGTCTCAGTCCTGTGCTTCCACCCCTAGGGGGCTGTTGGACCCCCCCCCGGCTGATGCGCAGCCTATGGCTGCCGATCGGCCCTAACGCCGTCACCCCCGTGGCTATGGTGGCCATGGTACCATGTGGCTACCCTGATCTGTGTGCTGCCCTGACTGCAGTCTGTGGCTGATGCCCTGTGTGCCCATGGGCGGTGTGTGTGCACCATACCAACAGTGGCATGCCTGTGTGACTTACCACATGTTGCCTGTGTGTGTGCATGCCTGGCACTGGATTGTGTGGCATGGGTGTGATGAGAGCAGTCTAGCACCGGTTGCGCCTGTGCACTGTTACCATGCGTCTGATCCACGCCACAGTCCACCACCTGGGTGGGTGTGTGTGTGTGTGTGTGTTGGTGTGTGTGGGTGTGTACCAATGACTCCCCTTCCCTTGCATCATGTCTCTGTGTGTGCATGTCCCTCGCCATGCACATCCCTGCATGTGTGCTGTACTTGTCTGTGTGGCCCATGCATGCGTACCGCACCACCTACCTGCATTCGCCAAAGTGTTCCTGTGCGACAGTGTTACATTGGCGTTGTGCCTGCTGTTGGAGTCGGGGGTTCCTCTGCCCATGGGGTGGCTATCCACCACCCTCCAGCCCATTATCTCCATCATCCCCACTACTGTTGCCCTCATCTGCCTTGACAGCTATCCCACAGTCAATGGTCATGTTGTGCAGTATGCAACAGGCCAGGAAAAGGCCACAGACTTTCGAGGGGCTGTCATGTATGGCACCGCCTGTCCTGTCTAGTCAATGGAATCGCACCTTCAGCATGCCAAAGATGCACTTGATGAAGTTGTGTGTGCTAGAGTGTGCCTCATTGCACCATTCCTTTGCTGGGGATGATGGGAGCCGGTAGGGGGTGAGCAGCCAGGGCCTCAGCAGGTATGTGCTGTCACCTGTGTGGAGAATGACATGGTTAGCCCTATGCTATGCTGTACTGGATCCCTTGCCTGTCCCTGGTGCCTACACTACCATGCACACCCTGCCACCCCCATCCCCAGGTCTGTTCTGCCCATCACAACTTGCCCGTGCCATACTCACCCATTAGGTGGCCCGTGGGTTCAAACCTGTGGCACAGCGCAGAGCTGTGCCAGATGAATGCATCATGTGCACTCCCAGGGTGTGTGGCGCAGACATTGATGATGTGCCCCGTGTCATCACACACCACCTGGCAGTTGATGCTCAGGCTCCCCTTCCTGTTGATATATGCCACTCCCTCAGGGCCAGGTGTCATGTGGATGCCCACGTGGGTGCAGTCAATTGCCCCAATCACACCAGGCATGCATGCCACCCTGTGGTAGTCCTGCATAATTGCTGTATGCTCCACCTGTGTTCTGGGGAAATTGATGAATTCCAAAGCAGAGCATTGAAAAACTGTGTGAGGTGGCAGGATGTGACCAACTGGATGATGCCTGTGGTGTCCCCTGTTGGTCACTGGAAGGTGCCTGTGGTGAGCAGGCACATGACAGCAGTCACTTTAGTCTCCACGGACATGACGTGGCTCTGTCTGTTTGGTGCCTGCATCTCCTCACTGCACAGCTTGCAGAGCTGCCTCAGAATGGTCCTGTTCAGGTGGTACTGGCCCACGATCTCGGTGTCACTATAGTTCTCAAAGGTGATGCGTGCACAGGACCACCTGTGTCGGGCATACCGCCAACGGGCCCTTCGTCGGCCATGTAGCTGTTCCTCCTGCCTCCTCACACTCCTCATTACCACCTCCATCCAGAAGGGCACACTCTCCATCTCTCCTGCTGTCCACTGTCTCCCTGGGCTGTTTGCTGCTGGCTGTGTGCACAAGGTACACTGTTTCTGTGTCTGTTTGTGTGTGTGTCTCTCTCTGCCCCCTCTCTCCCTCTCCCACACCACCTCTGCCCCTCTCCCTCTGTGTCTGTTCTTGTGTCTGTCTGTCTCTATCTCTCCCTCTCACTCTCACTCTTGGTGAAACTGCTGTCTGTGTGTTGGTGCCCTGTTTTTATAGGAATAAGTATGGTTGGTGCAACTTCGATTTGCTCCACACTTGCGCCATGGTTTGACGGTTGAATATTCCATTGCACTGGATATTCATGGGAATGCCCCCTGCACTTGCACTGCATACATTATAGCTGCACATTGGCACAATGGATTTTGCACTGCACAATGGCTCCTGCTGAATATCACTCCTCGGCGCAGTTCTGTACTTACACTGGCACAACTTGCTCTGAATATCTGGGCCACTGTTTTCACAGACTGTTGTGATGGCTTTCTTCACTAGATCATTAGTGGTAGCTGCATTCTGGGGAATCTACTGTAGTGTTCAAATATACACTACTGTCAGCCTGAGTAGAGATGCAGCAAAGTTTTAATTTGCTAGTAACAGTGGCATAAATTCAGGAAATTCCTGATTTGCAAAGTTTCATGGATTTCCCAATGGGCACACCAACTGCGCTGGGACATTTTTTTTTACAAAATAAATAAATCACATAAATTACCTCCCCCTCCCACTGTGCTGTAAGTTACAACCCCTGACACCTCCCAGATATGTTGTATAATAAACCCCCTCCTATCCCCCGCTAGCACCCTCTGCTCCCCTCTGCCTGTTGAATTTATATTTATAATATTGTTTTACTCTTCCTCCCACCCATGCACCAAAACTCACTCCTCACATACAACCATACCCTAATGTTTCAGACTACACCCCACACAACACCCTCTGTGGGCCCCATCACCCTTCCCCCCACCAACACCCTAAAAAATAATTTTTTTTGTGACTCATAATTGAAGAACACCATCCCACGTTGCTGAGCATTTTTCCTGTTCAATGTCCATATCGGTAATGGCATGAATGAAAGGCAGCATCTTTGTTTATAGTAAAAACCTATTGACTGGGTTTTTACTAGGAGCTTAAATGTAATGCCATGAAATGCAGAGTTATGCAATTAGCGAAACATCTCTAAAAATGACGACTCTTCAATGAGGGGAAGGGCATGATAATGGTTTAAATGTTGGAGGAAAGGGACCAGGGAGTCATTATAAGAGACAATCACAAGTCCATGACCCAATGTAACAAGGCATATGAGAAGGCAAGTTGGATGCTGGTAGGACGGGTATTCAACAGCACACAAATGGTGGTGATACTGACACTGTACAGGTCCCTGGTGAGGCCACACCTGGAGTATTGTGTGCAGTTCTACACCTAAAGAAGGAGAAGGACCACTTATAGAGGGTCACAATAGGGAGACTAAATGATCTAGGGTCAACAAGGACAGTCACACAAGGAGATGCTGGAAAGTCTCAACATGTGGATGTCAGATGGGAGAGAGTGGACATGACAGAGACATATTTGTTTTATTGCATTTTGGTGACCGTGTAGGCCCACTGAGACCAGAGATCCCTTTTTTCAGGGGTGACCTGAGATTAATTAGAGATATATGTGACAAAGTACATAAAGAAACACAGGATACAGTGCATTTTATATGATGGAGAAGTAAGTACTAAATACAGAGTAGTTACATGGTATTAAGTAGGAAACTAACAGTATATTACAGTAGATGGTCAAGCTACACAGTGACCAAGGACATGGAATACATTGTGGTGCAACAAAGCATAGATCAGTTAAGTAGGGACAAACACAGCTAATGGATACAAAAAGCTCTTTTAAGTAGAAATTTCTTTAGACCCTTTTTGAAGCAAGGGAGAGTTTTTCTACAGCCTCAGGAAGAGCATTCTAGAGAGAGGGGTCCGAATAGACACAAAGGACCTCTTAGTTCTTAAGGAGAGTTAACAGGATATACTGTACCAGCCTGTTCAAAAGGAAGGAAAACACCATGGCAAGGGCACACAAGTGAAAGCTGATGGGGGAGATTCAGGAGAGATGCAAGGAAGTTATTTTTCCAGAACAGGTTGTGGATGAATGGAATATTTTTCCAAGGAAGTAGATGAAGTACAACCAGTGGTGAGGCTCAAATGTGTGTGTGTGTGTGTGGGGGGGGGGGCAGGCAGCAGAGATATTGAAATCCAAAAGAAGAGAGGGGGACAGCTTGGGGACGGGGTGCTGAGACACCATATTCGCTATCAGCTAATTAGCAGATGGGTAGAAAGGATCCCAGTCTCTGACAAGCTAAGTTCCTTACTTGGGCATGCATTTATGAACCAACAGATACCGGGGCATAATAAGTTCCGATACCAACTGACTTCGTATACAGTAGATCCCTGTGCACAGCATGGAATATTGAAAATCAACAGGTATCCATTTTTGTTGCCACTTTGCCCGTTCCAAGTTGGCCATTAACCCCTCACAACTGCTAATCAGGATCAAGCTGTTAACAGCAGGCTGAGAACAGGAGCTGTAGAGACCAGGAAGTTTGCATTTGGCACTGGTACCAAAATTGAACTGCAGTAAATGCTGTCAGAGAAGAGAATCAGATGTTTCGGTGCACAAAGAACTGCCATTTTTTCAGTATTTAATACCCAAAACTACTGAGGACACCCCAGAATAACTCTTAGCCATTCCCAAACTTTCACTTCATATTTTAAATATTTTTACCTTTTTAAAACGTCAGTCAATGATTCCATGTTCCACCTTGTCCAGCCCATCACTGCTGCTCCCCCAGTTCATCTGTCCTTGGTCCACTGCTTCTCATTGTTGGTGTCTTCTCATTACCACTCAGCAATCGGGACTGAATGCATTGTAAGTTATGATGTCACACAGCTGCGCTCTTAGCAGTGCTTACTCCCAGCACCGCTTGCTACAGACAACAAAACAAAATGTAATATAAATGATGTCATTTTTTCTTGGTGCTTTGTATTTAAACATAAAAACATGTAGAACTTGTTGGCAGATAAGGACCTCTTGGCCCACCTAATCTGCCCTATATTCCCTAGCTACTGTGCCACCGCAGACCATACTCGATCTCTGGCCTTTTTCCCTCCTTGCCTTACTTCTAAGGCTCTCTTATGTCTATCCCATGCATGCTTGAATCCTACCATTTTAACACCCATCACCTCTGTTGGGAGGCTGTTCCAGGCATCCACTACCCCCTCTGTGAAGAAGTATTTCCATACATCTCCTCTAAGCCTCCCTCTCCCCAGTTTCATAGTGTGACCCCTTGTCCTGGAGCATCTATTTCTATAGAAAATGCTACTTTCCTGTACCTTATTAATACCTGTGAGGTACTTGAACATTACTATCATATCCTCCTTTTCCCTCCTTTCTTCTACAGAGTACATATTTAGTTCCTTGAGTCTTTCCTCACAGGGCTTTTGATGCAGGCCCTGCACAATTTGTTAGCCCTCCTTTGTACCACCTCCACCCTATCTATGTCCTTACAGAGGTGGGACCTCCAGAACTGGATAAAGTACTCGCTCGAGATGGGGTCTTACCAGTGATTTATATAGTACAGCGATAATACTACCTCCCTCCTTCTACTGGTGATGCCCTTCCCTAATCACCTGAGCATCCTGCTATCCTTCCCCACTGTCTTATCACACTGCTTGGCAACTTTCAGGTCATCAGAAATGATTACCCCATAGGTCCCCTTTCCCTGTTTTGTGGTTGCTAGTACCTTCCTGCTTAATTGGTGCATTGACCCTGGGTTTCTGTGCCCCAACTGCATGATTTTGCACTTTTTTGCATTGAAATCCAGCTGCCATTCCTTAACCAATCTTACAGCTTTTTCAGATCGTCCCTCATTCTTTCCACCCCAATGTATCCAGTCTTGCAGCTTTTTGTGTCATCCACGAACAGGTATACTTTCTCCTCCAGCCCTCCTACAATGTCACTAATAAAGACACTGAAGACCACCAGGCCTGCTACTGACCCCCTGTGGCACTGTGCTTGTTACCTTGCCTTCTCCAGAGTGGTCCCCATTTACCACCACCCTCTGACTCCTATTGCTTAGCCAACTTCTTACCTATTTTACTACTTCTGGACCTACTTCTAGATTGCCCAGCTTGCTCACCAATCTTCTATGTGGAACAGTGTCGAAGGATTTACTGAAATCCAGGTAGTCCACATCTACCATTCCTCCCTAATCCACTTCAAGAACTTGATCAGGTTTTCTTGCAAGATCCCCCCTCCCACCCCATGAAGCCATGTTGCCTCAGATCCTGTAATCCACTGGTTGCAAGGTATTCCCCAATCCTTTCCCTCAGTAGCAATTCCATTACTTTACCTACTACCGAAGTCAGGCTGACAGGTCTGAAATTTTCTGCCTACTCCCTATTTCCAGTTTTGCGTAGTAGTGGGGCCACATCTGCCCTCCTCCAGTCCCCCAGAACCTCGCCTGTTTCTATTGGTAGGTTAAACTGAGCTGTCAGGAGCAGCCATCACCTCCTTGATCTTACTATTAGTCTTACTATTCCTCCTTCGGTCTTTCTCTTCTCACTTATATAAAGTATCTAAAGAATGTTTGATCCCCTTTTTTTACTTATTGGGCAATATTCTTCTCCATTTGCACCTTTGTGCTCTTATCGCTCTCTCGGCCACTCTTTGTTTCTCCTGGCAATTCTCCCTATCTTCCTCCTCCTTCTGTGTCCTCTTGTACCATCTAAATGCTAGTTTTTTTTTGTGCTTACTTTCTCCACTACTGCACTAGAGAATCATAGCAGTCTCTTTTTCTTCTTGCCCTTTTTAACCTGCTTGACACAGAGATGTGTTGCTTTTTCAATGCCCCCATTATTTTTGTCCATTGTTCCTCAACTCCCCCAAGTTTCCCTATCCTTGCTAGGGTGTCCCTAAAGCATTCTCCCATTTTCTTAAAATTGGCCCCCTGAAGTCCAGGATCCTCATCTTAGTGTGGCTCTATTCTGACCCAGTTCTTATATTGAGCCACATAGTATGGTGATCACTTTTCCCCAGATGGCCACCCACTGTGACGTTAGCAGCACTGTTACCGTTTGTCAGTACCAGGTCCAGTATTGCCCCCCCCACCACCACGAGTGGGTTCCTTAATTAGATGCCTGAGGAATGACCCTTGTAGGCAGTCCAAGATGTCCCTTCGTCTGACTGTTGCCGCAGCTGGTAGGCTCCAATTCACGTCCAGTAGATTGAAGTCCCCTACCAGCAATACTTCTTTGCATGCCATCCTTTGGATTGTTTCCATCATATCTTTATCCACCTCTCCCTCCTGTGCTGGAGGTCTGTACTTCACTCCTGTGTGAATAGCAACCCCCTCCGTATCTCCAGGGCAACCCACTGCACATCAGCGCCTCCCTGCTCTCCCTGTATTTCTGTAGCTTTTATGTTGTCCCTGACATAAAGAGCCACTCCTCTCCCTTTTTTACCTACCCTGTCTTTTCTGAACAGAGTATACCCTGGTATGGCTACATCCCAGTCCTTGTTTTAACTGCACCAGGACTTGGTAATTGCTACTATGCCCAGGTCCTCATATGCCATGGTGGTCTCTAGGTCTACAATCTTATTGCCCAGACTTTCAGCATTTCATTTGCACACATGACTCTCAAGATTGTCCTCCCCCCATTTCCCACTTGCCCGTCTTTATTTCCTCCACTATTTTTTTACTATCTTCTTTCTTTTTACCCCTTGGATTCCTTTGCTATTTGGTTCCTTTTAAGGTTTCACTCCCTCGGGAATCCCATTGCTGACCCCATGAGCCTGTGGGGGGGGGGCAGTTTATGTCTCCCTGCCTTATTCCGCCTTCCCCCTCAGCTAGTTTAAATCCTTGTCAATGCAGCATTTAAAACATTTACTGAGGACCATGTTTCCCCCCCCAGATGGATGCAGGCATTTACCCCTGTACAGGCCCTTATCCCTCCATGTGGGGCCACAGTCTTGAATTAAGCTGAAACTATCCTCTCTGCATCATTCCTTCAACCATGCATTGAATATCCTGTTGCAGAGAATCATATTCTCCCCCATGTTGTAAACAGGTAGCACCTCTGAGAAGGTCACAGATCGTGCTACTTGCCTAAGATCCGTCTTTAATTCCCTAAACTTCTCCTGAACTATTGCTGACTCATCCCTAGCCGGGTCATTTGTCCCCAGATGGACAATGATGTCCAGCTGTCCCACCCTTTTTGCTGCCCCAGCTATCCTTTGACTTCCTCTTTCCATTCGTGTGAGTGGTGGCACCAGGAAGGCACCTTACTTCTCTCTCCTCATCCTTACCTGCCTCCAACTGTGTCCCCCTCACCGTGGAGTTCCCAGCAGGATTCTCTTTCTCCTCCTCCTCTCTGTCTCTGCCACCCCCTTTAAGGAACCAACTGTGGAGTACCCCCACATCCACCCCGGTCGCTATTTCTGGTGCATCTATGGGACTTCCCCATTTGGCCAGCATGGCGATGGTGTTTTGCAGTGGTGCCAGATGGGGGATGTGCCTATGCTCCACCATCCTAACTATTCCCAAACCCACTGTTGTCCAGCAGCTTCTCCTTCTGGGCAACCTCCGAGGTAGCAGTGGCAGACTAGGTGGTCCCTGGGTTGGGAGTTTGTCCTCCAAACCCAAGCAAACTCAGCCTTGAGTCTGGTAAACTCCTCCCTCAGCCCAGAGAGGTGCATGAAGATGGGGCAGCAACACAGACTCCAGAAAGTCATCATGAAGACTGCCACCCCACAGCCACTGTACTGCACTACTGCCATCATAACTATGTCCTCCCTTGCCTGTTTCTCTATTTTACCTCCTTTAGTCGCCTTTAGAAACCAGCATAAGTCATATACCATCAAAATACATAACATGAACTAGTTGATTGACATGATCAGTAACATTAAATACCTCGGGGTCATCCTACACTGTTCTCTGTCATATGGACTACACATAGACCACATTTCTAAGGCAGCTAGTGCCAGAATAGGCCAGCTATATCGGCACAGGCACTGTCTTACTGAGAGTGCAATAAAACTATCAGTAAAAAGCTCGATCTTGTCAGTCAAAGACTATGGTCTTGTTGTCTATGGGGCCAGCACTGACACTGCCCTTAGGAGAATCAGGGTTGTCCTATACAAAGCTTGCAGACTTGTTATCATTTATTATTTAGTTTTTGTTGACCGGGTAAGTGCACTAGACAAATCCTGCCTATTTTCAGACACGATCCAGGGGAAGGGGATACAGATGAATGCCAACTGATCTTGAACCAGATTAAGCTGTTGGAGGTATTATTAGTGAATGAGGGAAATTTGGCCAGGACACCGATGAAATTCCCCTACTGGATTGTTGACTGTAGGGAGAGCTGCTGCCATTTGTCTGCAGAATGGCAGACTGTGTTCAGCCTTCGGAGCAGGAGGACATCTCAATGACAGAGGGTTTGGAGATTTCTTGTGTCTTGTTGGTTTCAGCTATTCCTCAGGACCCTGTTGCAATATGCAGTGAACCTCTGGAGCTTGACGGTGATTTGCACAGCGCTAACCGTGCAGCGGGTGTTTCAAACACTGTGGCAATTTCAGAGCATGTCTCTGATGCCCTACCTGTTTCTGTGACCCAAGATACATTTCCAGAGGTCTCTCTAGTTTCTGGCGCTGTTTCTCCTGGTTTCTTCACAGCTCCTCGACCTGTCTCGGCTGCCTGTCATTCGCCGACTCATCTGCAAGTTTCTCCAATGAGTCAGATGGCCCCTGCTCCTCGCATTGGAATACAGAAGCACAGAGTTAATGACACAGCATTCCTTGCAACTGACTGGAGCAAGGAGACTGCTTTGGTTGATGCCGGCTGGGTTCAACATGATGGCTGCTGAATCCCAGATACCAATTGGATTTCCTTTTCACAGGAGTCATCGCCTGTTCCAAGGGCACCTTTGATACAAGAGAATTTGCTGGATGACTTGGGCCAGAATTTCAGTGCTCACTTTGCTGCTGGTCATACGTACCTTCCAGGTACTGAGGGCACTGCGTCTGGGGCTGGGCAGGACTACCCTCATACTTCCACCCTCCCTTCCCCTTGCAGGGATCACTTCAGGACTGGCCCATAATTTTCAGATCTTTTCTCAAAAAATAGACTTGAACAAGCTCCTAGATGCAATGCTGTGCATCTGCGCTATCGCAGGGGCCTTCCAGAACACTCCGATAGGTTCTATGTTGCTCAGAGACTTTTGAAGAATTCTATGTCCTTCCAAGCTTCTGACATTTATGCCCTTATCAATGTTCGGGGCGAGAACACCTTTGATATTAGTTTCACGATCTTTGTTGGTCTTGACAAATTTTGGTTGAAGTACGAGACTCTCAAAACCATGCCTCTTTGGTCTCCTTTTTGGGCAATACCCCTTACTAAACCACTTTTTAAAACAGTTAAATATCATGTTTAGAAATGAAGGGGTTAATATGGGGGGATATTCTCTTTTGGTTAGAGGGCAAATGTACTGTTTTGGGTCCTCCTGAACCCATTATTGATGGTGAATGCATTTGTATGGAGAGCTGGAGGTTTAAGACTAAATTACACAATGGGGGATGTGGTTCAGCACATCTCGAATAGTTTTTTCTTGGGGAAAGATGGGGGGGGGGGGTCTGTTTTTACCCAGGTCAGCCCAAAGCCTGCTATAAGTGCTGTAGCACTAGACATCTTAGCAGTGCTTGTGACAAAATTAAATGTGCTTTGTGTGGGGACTTGGATGATGACAGAAGGATGTGTCACAATGTCTTTCATTGCAGTCTTTGTGATGAACATAAGTACACCTATCACCAGTGTCCTTGGGCCGGTCAGAACAAACCTGGGGGCTTGGATAAGGAAACTTTGATTTCACAGGCCCAAGACAGATTTCAGCCTTGCTTTGATGAAGAGGATAGGCCTTCTGAAGCCGAACCCCCTCCTTCAGACCCTCCTGCTATTTCTAAGCCTCTTACTATTTCTGAGCCTCAAGATGTTGACCCTGCCTCCCATCCTGAAGGGGGCTCCTGCTCTGCAGCCTGTGGTAACTGCTGGGACAGTGCAGCCCGTGGTGTCTTTCATGCTTCCCCCTCCCCCTGCTCCTGACTTTCAGACACCTCATCCCAAAAGGGTTACCAGGTCCTGTGCTAAGAAACTGTCACAGCCACTTGAGGTTCCTCTACAGAATGGCTTTCAGGCTTTATAGGACCTGTAGGGAGACTCCAAATCTGATATTTCTGTCAGGTCTGGAGCTGCTTCTGAAATGGAATGTGATGATGGGGGGGGGCAGGAACCTTTAGGTGTAAAGAAGAAATCTGGTCATAAATGGAAAAAAGATAGCCCTTAAACTTCAATTCTGGCTTCTTTGAAACTAGTTTCCATTCATACATGTAGTATTAAGAATTCAAAAAAAAAGATTGGGCTTTTTACATTTTTTGCACATCTTTTTCTGCTGACATTATTTTGCTACAAGAAACTAGGTTCACTAATTTGAAAGATGTAACTCAAGCAAAAATGATCTGGGTACTTGTACCCTCTTTTTGGTCCTTTGGTACTGATGCTGCTGATGGTGTGGGGATCCTTTTTAGCACCATACAAGTACAGGTGCTTTGATTAGTGGATGTAGTTCCTGGTCGGGCCTTATTATTTGACTGTACTTGTAGGGCTTTTCTCTGTGCTTAATTTCCATCTATGCTCCACAAGTTAAAACTACCAGAATTGAACTTTTTCATGATATTGAGCAGTATCTGTTTACTCCTCTGCTTATAATTTGGGGTGGGGACTTTAATTATAGTCTGGATGCAAAGTTTGAGATCATGTGCAAAAAAAAAAATATTGTGATTCTCATGCTTTGCATGAAATCATTACTAAAGCCTCTTTACTGGATTCTTATAGTGCCTTGCATCATGACCCTGGACCCACCTATCAACGGAGTAGTTATGCTACCAGGATCAATTTTATTTTTGTAACTAAACATTTGCTCCCTTCTTCCTTTTCCTTGTCTCCTTGTGAGTTTTCTGACCACATGGTTTTGGTTTATAGTTTTAGTCTTTCCCGTTTACCTCCCCGATTTTCTGCTGTGCTCACTAGGTGGAAACTCAGCCCTTCCCTATTATCACAGGCCGATTTTCAGGCTGTTATAGTAGGGGTACTTCACCGCCAACAGTCACTTGCTGGAATGTATGACTCTTGGCTGCTATGGTGGATGGATACAAAAATTTAATTTAAACGCTCTTCTCTTCATTTTACTAAACGAACCTTGGTTGCAGATTATGTTACTTACCTTGGTTTTCGGGACCAATTTTATAAGTTGACATCCCTTCCTGATGCTTCTGATGTGCTCATTCAGGAACAGATATCCAATACTAAATCACAAATGCAGCAGTTCCAATATAGTAGGGCTTGTCGTTTTCATGATGAACTGTCTTATGGTCTGAAATCACCAGTTTCAGATCCTTATTCGGCCTGTAAACAAGTGTTGGAAAAAAATTAATGGATAGCTTCTTGGATTCTATGGGTACTCTGAAGGTTTCTGACGTTGAGATGTTGAATGTAGTGTGAGATGCCTTGTTGGACCAATATGGGTTGGCCTTTCATCCTCACATCCAGTGGACGGACCTGTTTTTCTTTACTCCACCAGTTCTGACTCCACAGCAGTCTCAAGAGTTGGAGTTACCTATTTCTGTTGCAGAGGTCAGGTCTGAAATTACTCATCTAAAGACTGGTATTTCCCCTGGGTCTGATGGTCTGATTCCTGAGCTTTTCAAATTTTTGTAAGATGATCTTAGGGTTATTTTAGCTCGTGTCTATAATGACAGTTTAGACACTGGCTTTATGCCTTTGGATTTTTCTGCGGCTTTGATTATTGTTCTTTACAAAAAAGGGTTACAACAGAATATTATTAATTGGTGACTGATCAGTTTATTAAATACTGATTATAAAATTATTTCCGCCATTTTATGCCACCGACTTCAAAAGGTCTGTCCTTTTTTGATTCACCCCGTCCAAACTTGCTCTATTCTAGGCAGAAATGTTCAGCAAAATCTTACTCTTTTGTGGAAATTTGTGAATGCAGCAGGTTGGGGCAGCTTTTGGGTTATTTATTATCCCTTGATCAGGCCAAAGCTTTTGATAAAGTGTCTCACGATTTTTTGTTTCAGGTTTTTCAATGCTATGGCTTTTCACTGAAATTCCAGTCCTGGATTCGTTCTTTCTCTAGTCAGGCTATTTCCTATCCCATGGTAAATGGTATTATTGGGGTTAGTTTCAGATTTTGTAGAGGGGTGCGACAGGGATGTTCTATTAGTCCCCTTTTGTATATTTTTATTTTGGATCCCCTAATTAGGGAGCTTATGTTGCCCAGCAATTCAAGGGCTTACTCCCTCCCCACAGATTCCACCCCAGGTTTTGGCAGTCTGTGCTGATGACATGTGCTTGCTGTTACTGGATGTTAGTTCAGGGCTAATGGCCCTTTATGTTATTGAAAAGTCTGGGGCTATTGCAGGTACTACCGTGAACCTGGAAAAAAGTTTGGGGCTTTTTCTCGGGCAAGGGCCTTTCGTTTCTTCAGTTGGGAGGGTTTCCATTTCTTCCGAGCCTATTAAAATTTTGGGCTGTTTTTTTGGGAATGGGGATCTGGCTGATCTAAATTGGAAGTCACAACTTGAAGTGGGGGAACGGAAGGTTCTTTTGTGGAAATCCTGGTCCTTCTCCAAGCAGAAGAGGGTCATGATAATAAAAAAAATTATTCTTCCTCTATTTTAATAATTCAGTTCCATCGTTCCCTTGCCTAAGGTTTAGGAAACTCATTTTTTAATGGGTTTTTTTTTTTAATGCTCTGGGGGAGCCGTTTGAACCTTGTCCAGAGGGATTTTACTTATCTGCCCATCAGTAAGGGGGGCTTGGAATGATTAATCCCTTGGTTTTTTATTTTTCCTTTTTTGTTAAATCTACTTTCAAGGCTCTGGATCAGTATGCATCACATCCCTGGGAGGTTTGGATTCTTCATTTGATACACACCTGTTTGGTAAAATGAACTGATGTGGCCCCCATTGTTAAAATAAATTCTGGCGCTCCTTTTTTTCTCTCTCAGTTGGCTACTAAACTTAGAATATGGCATATTACTCAGGCTTTAGTACATGGGCTCTCTTGGAAAGACTTGTACTTGGACATCATGAACCAGAGTTTTTTGGTTTTTGTTGATTTTCCTAAATGCTTTCCTACAAAGACCCACTTGGCCTTTAAAGTTCTTAAGGATAAAAGAATAGCATACCAGATGTGGGAAGTGGTTTGGCTTAGTTGTCATGGGAGGTTGGGGGTTAAGGGTAATTTAAAACATAAGGCCCTGTCTGAACGCCTGTGCATTTGACCTGAGTGTGCTGGTTTAGAGGAAATGATGTAACATTTCTTTTTGTCCTGTAATTATGCTAAACTTTTTTGGATATAATTATTTTCTCAGTGGGGCTGGGGTCCTGTTCGAACTGTTTCCTATGAATGTTTGGTGCTTGGAGACTACTCAGGGTTTTTTTCTAGGTATTATCCCAGCACTTTAAATCTCATTTTTGCATGCATAAAATTTTATATGTGGCAGGCGAGATGCCAGTATTCTTTGCAGCACATCTCCACCTTGCCATCAGTACTGCTCAATCATATCGTATTGGCCATTAAGAAACAGAGGGATTTTGAGTTAAATTTTTGGTCTCCTGACAAATTTCATGAATATTGGAAACATGTTTTTTGGCTCTGAATTTCTTTTTCAAATCTGGGGGGTTTTCTGGAGCTGTCTGGTTTGTTTCTTTCTCTTTTATCTTTCTGAATGTTTCTAATAGTTATATGATTATTTTCTTGCCTTTTTGATTATTGCATTGCTTTTTGGTTTACTTTGTATGTTTCCTGTACTGGTGTTATATTTTCCTTAATAAAACATTCCCTTACTCTTTCCGATAAGTGCCATGGGATCTTTAACATCCACCTGAACTACCACCAATCCAGGCAGATGGACCTCGGTTTAACATCTCATCCAAAAGACAGCACCTCATGAGTGCAGCACCCCTCTCATGCTGCACTACAGTGTCAGTACTGGGATATTAACCGGAGTGCCAGGTGTGGGAACTAAACCCACAGCCCTCTGATTTCCTGGCCTCAGAGGCAAGTGTACTACCTACTGAGTCACTGACACTGGCTCCCACTGTTCTGGGAGCACACCGCTTACCTCACACTTGTGAGCTCTACTTGAACACTGGTTGGCTCATTCTGAACAGCAGGATTCCATACCATGTTTGTCTGCTAGCAAAAAAGTCCTATCTTGGCCTTGTACCCCCGGGTGAGCAGAAACTTCTCAGCCATTCCACCAATCCTAGACAAATCAGGGGTACTAGCAAAGCTGTCTTTCATATCCCATTTCTTTTTTTTAAATCAAATTTTATTGAGTTTTCCAGACAGACATTAAGAAAACAGAAATAAAGAAGATTACACCAATTTGACCATTGACAGCATACATTGGAATTAAAAATTAGTAAGCCAAAAATAATAAAAGAAGAACAAGGGGAAAGGGGGGACAAGAAAAATACAAATGCCATTGAGTTGATATCATGTGAAACTATTATTCTGATTCTCTGGACTCCACTTATATAAAAATTGAATTTTCTTAGCTCAATTTAATAGGAAGAGAGTGCAATCAGAACCCTCCCATATTGAGACGGTGGAAGTTGAGGAGAGATGAGGACAACAAACCATTCCATTGAACATAAAAGTTTTATCCCTGCTCACCTAGAATTTCTAGAACATTTTTATTGTGTTTGGCAGCCACATAATGAAAAAAGGGGAGCCAGTTACTTATGAATTTCTCTTATCTAAGCTTTAGCTTAGCTGTCACATTTTCCATTGCCATTATATCTAAGCAAATCTCACACCAGGTGGTAATGGAAGGTTTCTTGGGAGATAGCCAAAGCCTTGTGACTGCTTTCAAGGCTGCAGCTATTAAAATATAAAATAAGTATGTCTGTGCATTTGTGATTAAAGTCCCTGGAGGTAAACCCAACACCAAAACTTGAAAATGCCCAGGTATCTGGATTCCCAATGTCAAACCTATTTCTGTTTCCACCTCTTGCCAATAGGTTTGTGTGGTAGGGGCTGTCTGCTCTCTATCCCCGTGTATTTTGAAGTGTTAAATGGGTGTTTGTAAATACGTATCTGCAGTTAAACGGCAGCTAAAGTTTTCAATTAATTGGGCTGGAAAACAGGAACTTTCCCTCTGTGTAGAAACCTGTTGCAACAGTACTTAGCTCTCTGCTCTCTCTTCTGTCCCTGTATTCTTTTGTTTATTTCATCTGTTCCCCTGCTCATGGAATGGCCACCTGTGAGTAGTCTCTCTCTCCCTAATCTCCCTTTGTGTCATCTTTCTTTGTTTTGCACCCAGATATTGCCAAAACTGCTGTTTGACTGTGGAAAATCCCCCATATAGTTTCACATAGAAGGTTTCTATTTATTTATTTATTTATTTTAACATCAGTTTAGCAACCTTTGAGCCAGTGGCTCATTTACAAAGGTACCTCGTCACAAGGAGGACAACGACATACATACATGAGACAATTGCAGATCAGTGATACAGTTCAACAAAAAGGTACAGTCAGGTTACAAGTATTGAGGGACATAACACTGTTAACAGTAAATTCAGATAAGCAAGACTTCTAAGACTTTATGTGTACTTTTGCACTGTTTAGTTAGCACTTCCATGTCTGTGCTGAAATAGAGAAATAGTGCTTTAGTCTGATGCTTAGAACCTCAGGGTCTGTATTTCTTCAGTGCAAGTGAAGTCCCTGAAGCAAATACAGCTTCTTGTAGCCAGCAAATTGTGTGCAAACATTCAAAAGTAAGCAGGGTTTGAGCTGTTTGGTGTTTGTAAAGCCACTTGGCTGAATTATATTAGGTGGCTTATTTTGCTAAGCTAGTCACACTGTGTAAGCTGTTTGCTCCAAATGTTGTAAATAGTAAAAACAACTGACCTGAAAATGGTTTGTTTGTTCAGCAGTCTCTCCTCTTAGCTTTCCATCTGTGTATAGTGCCGGCTGGCTCTTGCTCCACCTCTTTTACGATGAAAGCTGTTGTGAGGAGACTGCTGCTCTCAGAAAAAGGGTAAAATATGAAATTACTTGAAATTTTTAACTTTAATAAACCAGAAAACCATGTATTGGTGAAATGAATGCCTAAACTGAAACTCAGGTGAAATATAAATTGTGTTTGCTGTTAAAGTTAGATTCATTCTGTATAGGGAGGAGTTTTCCTGTACCATGTGATCTGACCACAGTATATATTGAGTGCAAAAGAGTGTATTAAGTCAGTGTGTGGTAGGGAGGCAAGCCTGCCAGTTGTCTAGCCAGTTTCTAGGCAAACCCTTTCTTCAGTGAATGTAACTGTAGAATTGTATTTTTTTCATTCTGCTTAGTGTTAATTTATTTTTTTGCCTTTAGTCCGTTTATTTTTCCAGCTGTATAAATAAATTTAAGTTTGATTTCTACAATCCTGACCGTGTTCTGGACTCCATTTGATCCCATGAGTACAAGTTGGTGTCAGAAGTGGGATCTAAGGAGGCAAGTTGCCCTTCAGGTGGATATTGTCCGAGATATCATGGAGGAACAAAAGAAGCAGGGAAAGATGGAAACATCCACACCTGAGGGAGTTCTGACCAGAACAATGGTAGACAAGTACCAGGTTCCATTGGCCAGTGGACTGGGTGACGTCAGGCAGAAAGACACTAAGAGTGACATGAAAGAAGAATGAGCCATTGGGGGTGAGGACAAGAGTTCAGTGGAAGAAGAGGAAGAAGTACCTCCTTCTAATATGCATGACCTACTCAGATGGCTGTGTTTGAAACAGATGGACATTGAGAAACAAAGAGAAAGAGACCAACACCAGAACGAGGCCAGGTGGGTGGAGACCCTTAAAGCTATACAGACTATGGGGACTGCCAGACCCAACCCACCAAGTGAAGGGTCCAGGAATGTTAAGTTATCTAAGTTAATGGACAGTGATGATATAGAGGCATACATCACTACATTTGAAAGAGTAGCAACTGCCTGTGGGTGGCCTAGGGACCAATGGGTCATTCAGTTAGCCCCTTACCTCACAGGAAGAGCTCAGTTGGCCTATAGCCATGTAGAGACACAAAATGCCTCAAACTATGATCATGTGAAACAGGCAATCCTTAAACGGTACAATATCAATACAGAGACGTACTGCCAAAGATTCCAGACATTTCAGTATTATACAGCTGATTCTCCACAAGAAGCTTATATTTGGTTGCAGGATTTATGCACCAAATGGCTACAGCCAACTGTGAGAACTATGCAGCAAGTGGTAGAGTCCATAGTCTTGGAACAATTTATAAAGATATTGCCCCATGAAGTTCAGATGTGGGTAAGAGAACACAGACCATAAACAGCAGAAAAGGCCATCAGCATAGCTGAAGACTTCTTGACAGTTTGTCCACAATGACAGAAAGGATCTCATGGGACATCCCCATCTACCACTACAGTAAGACAAACATCTACTACCCCCTCTACTAATTTTTCCAGTACTTCTCCCTATAATAAAAACAGCAGGCCATATAACCCAGATATTATTTACTGGGACTGTAAGGCCAAGGGACACATAGCCAGATTTTGCCCAAAAAAGAAAACTGAACCCTCTCACCTAGCTTTGGCAAATTGGGAGCAATATACAATGGCTGTGAACATTGAAGGGCATTATGTGACTGCTTTAATTGATTCTGGGAGCAAGCAAACTCTGGCACATGCTGATGTATTCTGTGGGGCATCTCAGACACTAGGTGATGAAAAAACCGGGGTTACCTGTGTACATGGGGACACTCACTTCTACCCTTTGCAGGAAGCAACTATTAGTGTTCAAGGTACTGTTCATCATATGAAGGTGGGGGTAGTGCCAAAATTACCAGTTCCTGTTATTTTGGGTCATGACTTTCCTACTTTTGGTGATTTGCTCACTGCCTACTTATCAGTTTGTGCTGTGACCACTCGAGCTCAGGCTCGACAAGAAAGAACTGTTGCAGAACTATTTCCTTTGATGACACATTATTCGAAGCACCTGGGAAAACCACAAATTCCAAAAGTCAGAGAAGACTTGATAAACTTAACTGGACTAAGAAAAAGGACTTTAGTGTTGTTGATGATGTGGTGCTTAGAGCTACTATGTTAGAGTCATTTGCTGAGGATCAAAAAGAAGGATGCCACACTAACGCCTTTGTTTTCACAGGTTTTTCCTGAGGAGGTAGAAGGTACACCTCCTATGTACAGGGTTCAACAGGGAAAACTATATAGAATATGTATAAATCCCAAAACAGGAGAGAGTGTGGATCAGTTGGTGGTCCCTAGCCAATACAGGGGAGCAGTTGATATTTTTGGCACATGATGTGCCCTGTGGGGGTCACGCAGGTAGGGATAGGACCCTACAGAGGCTGTTATACAGGTTCTTCTGGCCTGGTATTCATGACCAGGTAGCAGAATACTGTAAAAGCTGTGACAAGTGTCAAAAGGTAGCCCGGTCACAAAGAAAGATAAAGTTCCCCTGCAGCCATTGCCATTGGTAACAGTTCCTTTTGAGCGTGTGGCCATGGATATTATAGGGCCCCTTCCCAAAAGTGTGAAAGGAAATAGGTTTGCCCTCATACTATGTGACTATGCTACTAAGTACCCAGAGGCCATTCCTTTGCAAACTGTTACGGCCGAAAGGATAGCTGAAGAACTGCTCAAAATGTTTAGTAGGGTAGGCATACCCAAGGTTATTCTCACAGATAGAGGAACCAATTTCTGTTCTGTCATGTTGAGACGTCTCTATCAAGCCCTGGGAGTGGAAGCGGTATACACTTCTCCATACCACCCCCAAACTGATGGCTTGGTTGAGCGCTTCAACAAGACATTAAAGAAAATGATACAGAAATATGTGGAGGATGAGGGTAAACACTGGGATCTATATTTACCATTATTACTGTTTGCATATCAGGAGGTACCCCAGGCATCAACAGGATTCTCGCCCTTTGAGTTACTTTATGGCAAGAATCCCAGAGGCCTCCTAGATGTGGTCAGGGAACAATGGGAAGATACAAAAACTTGGAAGAACCCCACTACCCTTGATTACATTAGAGAAATGCGACAAAGGGTGGCAAGGTATACCCAGCTAGCCCATGAACAAAACCAGGCCAAACAGAACTATCAAAAGGAAAGATATGATATAGGAGTAGGAAATAAACACTTCAATGCTGGAGATCATGTCCTGCTGTTACTTCCATCAACTGATAATAAGTTGACGATGAAGTGGCAGGGCCTTATGTGATTCAAAAACAAGCTGGACCTGTCATGTACTTGGTGGAAGTACCAGATAGAAAGAAAAAACTGAAGGTGTACCAGGCAAATCTTTTGAAAAAATGAAATGACCGTACTGGGGAAAGCATGTATGTATGTCCTACTTCTGTTGATAATGAAATGGATTTAGCATATAAGAGACTGGACTCTGTACAGTCTCCTTCTACCCTAGTAATAAATCCTTTCTTGACAGAAAAACAAAACTAGATTTGGCTCAGACTATAAACCAGTTTTCTTCTACATTCACAACCATGCCAGGAAAAACTACTGTGACCTCTCATCAGATCCAGGTATCCCAAACAACACCCATCTGGGTAAAACCTTATCGTATCCCAGAAAATATAAAATCTGAAGTCATAAAAGAAATAAAGAAAATGAGAGAAATGGGTGTCATTGAAGAGGCCAACAGTGAATGGGGTTTCCCAATGGTGATAGTCCCAAAGAAGGAGGGTGGAGTCCGAATATGTTTAGATTTTTGCAAGTTGAATGCAATATCTAAATTTGACGGGTATCCTATGCCTCGGGTGGATGACATCATTGACCAACTTGGGCAAGCCCAATATGTCAGTACTCTTGATTTAACAAAAGGGTACTGGCAGATTCCACTTGATGAGACAGCCAGAGAAAAGACGGCCTTTAGCACCCCTTTGGGATCCTTTCAATTCACCATGATGCCCTTTGGACTTCATGGTGCACCCGCCACATTCCAAAGATTGATGGATAAGTTACTGAGACCTCATCTGGGATATAGTGCAGCTTATCTTGATGACGTGCTTGTCTTTAGCTCTTCATGGGAAGACCACGTCAAACACCTAACAAAAGTATTAGACACCATTACACAGGCCGGCCTTACTGTTAACCCTACTAAATGCTCCCTTGTTATGAAGGAAGCATGTTATTTAGGATTTTTAACAGGTGAAGGGCAGGTAAAACCAGAGGTGGGGAAGGTAGATGCAGTAGCCAAGAGTCCCCACCCCGTCACAAAGAAACATGTACGTTCATTTCTGGGTCTAGCAGGTTATTATAGATGTTTTGTGCCCCAGTTGGCTAAATTAGCCAGTCCATTAATCGAGTTAACAAGAAAGAATAAACCTACCAAAGTAATCTGGACTACAGAGTGCGAGGAGTCCTTTTGTGCGATAAAAGCTGCCCTTTGTTCAGCTCCAGTACTAAAGAGTCCTGATTTTGCAAAGACTTTTATCATCCAAACAGATGCATCGAATATAGGCATTGGAGCAGTATTGTCCCAAATCCAGGAAGGAGAAGAACATCCTATACTATATATAAGCAGAAAGCTTCATGCCAGAGAAACTAAATATTCCACCATAGAAAAGGAATGCTTGGCACTTAAATGGGCAATTGAAACTTTGCGATACTATCTATGGGGAAATAACTTTGAAGTCTGGACTGACCATAATCCTCTTTGTTGGATCCAGAATATGAAAGACAACAATCCAAGGATTATGCATTGGTATTTAACCCTACAGCCATACAACTTCACTGTGAAGCACATATCTGGGATAGCCAATAGCAATGCAGACGTCATGTCTCATTTTGGTGCAGATATAATCATATAGACAGGAGTAGACCTCAGGGTTTTGATTAATTGAATTGTTTGAGGAAAGAGTACGTCCTCAGACTTGTGTATTAATTATATTATTGTATCAGGGACCCTGAGGTGGAGCTTCAGGAGAGGGTGGGCCGAAGTTCCATCTCTCTGCTAGAAAGATCTACATATCCTGTCTTGGTAAAGATAAAAGCTGATTGTTAAAAAAAAGAAAAAGGTTTTTTTTCTTAGGTGGGGAGGAAACTGTGGTAGGGGCTGTCTGCTCTCTATCCCCATGTATTTTGAAGTGTTAAATGGGTGTTTGTAAATACCTATCTGCAGTCAAATGGCAGCTAAAGTTTTCAATTATTTGGGCTGGAAAACAGGAACTTTCCCTCTGTGTAGAAACCTATTGCAACAGTACTTAGCTCTCTGCTCTCTCTTCTGTCCCTGTATTCTTTTGTTTATTTCATCTGTTCCCCTGCTCATGGAATGGCCACCTGTGAGTAGTCTCGCTCTCCCTAATCTCCCTTTGTGTCCTCTTTCTTTGTTTTGCACCCAGATATTGCCAAAACTGCTGTTTGACTGTGGAAAATCCCCCATATAGTTTCACATAGAAGGTTTCTAAGACTTTATGTGTATGTTTGCACTGTTTAGTTAGCACTTCCATGTCTGTGCTGAAATAGAGAAGTAGTGCTTTAGTCTGATTCTTAGAACCTCAGGGTTTGTATTTCTTCAGTGCAAGTGAAGTCCCTGAAGCGAATACAGCTTCTTGTAGCCAGCAAACTGTGTGCAAACATTCAAAAGTAAAGCAGGGTTTGAGCTGTTTGGTGTTTGTAAAGCCGCCTGGCTGAATTACATTAGGTAGCTTATTTTGTTAAGCTAGTCACACTGTGTAAGCTGTTTGCTCCAAATGTTGTAAATAGTAAAAACAACTGACCTGAAAATGGTTTGTTATTCAGCAGCATCTCCTCTTAGCTTTCCATCTGTCTATAGTGCCGGCCGTCCCTTGCTCCACCTCTTTTATGATGAAAGCTGTTGGGAGGAGACTGCTGCTCTCAGAAAAAGGGTAAAATATGAAATTACTCGAAATTTTTAACTTTAATGAACCAGAAAACCATGTATTGGTGAAATGAATGCCTAAACTGAAACTCAGGTGAAATATAAACTGTGTTTGCTGTTAAAGTTAGATTCATTCTGTATAGGGAGGAGTTTTCCTGTACCATGTGATCTGACCACAGTATATATGGAGTGCAAAAGAGTGTCAGTATGTGGTAGGATGGCAAGTCTACCAGTTGTCTAGCCAGTTTCTAGGCAAACCCTTTCTTCAGTGAATGTAACTGTAGAATTGTATTTTTTTTTCATTCTGCTTAGTGTTATTTTATTTTTTCATTTTTAGTCCGTTTATTTTTCCTGCTGTATAAATAAATTTAAGTTTGATTTCTACAATCCTGACCGTGTGCTGGACTCCATTTGATCCCACGAGTACAGTTTGCAAAACAGGGCATTACCAAAAAATATTATGTATCGTCCCTCTCTCCCAACATCCTCTCCAACATTTATCTAATATTTCCCAAATGTTTAGTAACTACCAGGGTTCAGAAATACCTAGCCACTACCCTCCACCTGAAATCCTGCCACACTGGGGATGCTGTGGTAGAAAACACTCCTTCCCATATTTAGACCAATCACAATCTTGCAGCTTTATTCCTCCTTCTAACTGACATTTGTCCTGAATATGCTGTCCCTCAGGTTCTTCCAAATCTAGAAGCAGCTGGAAAATTTTGGAAATTCTGCCTCTGGCCTCGTCTTGTCCATACAAGTTCAAGATTAAGTTTTTAAGAGGTTTGGGGGCCAACTCTAATTGATCTCTTCTGGATGTCTCTAATATATAATGTCTAAATTGTAAATATCTATACAGATATTGCTTTGGGATCTGATATTCCTGACAAAGCTGCAAGAAGAATTTAAGTGTTCCCCCTTGAAAGAAATGTCCAATGGTTGTGACCCCATATCTTTTCCATCTTCTACAACCCCCTTCTTCCTAAATGGGAGATAATTTATACAAACTCGAAGTAGAGTGTCATAGGCTATAGCTCAGGGCAAATGAAATTTGCGACATAACTCTCCCCAGGATTGTTTAAGTTGAGATGCCCACATATTCCCTGAGTATAGCAATTTAAAATGATCTGCATCCACAAACAACATATCACTAATTCGTGCTGCCCCCAGCATTTTGCCCTCCACATCTACCCATTGGGGAGGATTGGCCTGGTTCAAATGTGGGATAATATATTGCACTTGTGATGCCCAGTAGTATAATTTGAAATCTGGTAGAGCCAGTCCTCCTACTCTTTTAGGCGCCATCAGAACTGGCCATCTAATATGAGGCCCCCCCAAATTAATTTTGTCAAGATGGCTCTTAACATTTTCCAAAATTTCCCTGGGAGCTTAATTAGGACCACTGAAAATATGTATAGAAATTGAGGGAGCAGATTCAGTCAGATCATTTCAATTTTACCAAATAAGGAGAGTGGTAGTTTTCTCCATCTCTTACAGTCTGACTGGGCTTCACATAACAACTTGAGGTGATTTTGTACGATAAAGCTGAGAAATATCCATGGGTATCTAAGCCCCTAAATATCTAAAACTATTCACTGCCCAATGCAAACCCCCCAAACTGTAGGTAGTGGGCCACTGTAGAAGCCTACCTGTAATAACTGTGTTTTGGACTTATTCATTTTATAACCGGAGATAGCTCCGAAGACTTCCAATTGAGCCAGAACCCTATGGACCATTTGGGCTGGGTTAGTTAGATACAAAAATGTATTGTCTGCATATAGAGAAATATGTAGCTCTACCCCTTCAATCTTGATACCCTTGTAGTCTGGGGACTGTCAAATAAGTGCAGCCAGGGGCTCAATACTAAGGGCGAACAGAAGGGGGAAGAGCAGACAGCCCTGTCTAGTGCCTCTCCAGATAGGCAAGAGATCCAATGTCAAACCATTCACCTTCACCTGAGCTGTGGGAAGTCAATAAAGGTTATCAATTCAGGCTTTAAATTTAGGGCCAAATCCAAAATGGCTCAGGGTGGTACCCAAAAATTGCCAGTCTAAATGATCAAATGCCGTCTCTGCATCAATAGACATCACCACAGAGAGAACATCAGATGGCAGTGTCTTAGCCATATCCAGTACATTTAGCACCAGGCGGACATTGTCATGAATATGCCGGCCCGGGATAAACTCCGTCTGGTCTGGATGGGCTAGTTCTGTGATTACCTTTTGTACCTTGTTACTTACGGCTTTTGCAAATATCTTAATGTCCTGATTTAGGAGCGATATGGGGCAATAGCCGAGGCATTTTAGGGGATCCTTTTCAGGTTTAGGCAAAACTGTGATTAGAGCTCTACCCCAGGAATCTAGTGTTTTACCCTCCTGATGGACTTCATTACATACTTCTGTTATGAGGCAACAACTCCTCAGAGAACACTTGATAGAACTCCATTGGGAATCCATCAGGTTCCGATGCCTTACCACCCTTGAACGATTTAATGACTGTGCTAATATACCCTTCCATGAAGGGTGCTTCCACTAGTAATTTTCTTTTCCTCTGATTGCCGGGGCAGCTCTACTTTCCCCAAAATCTCACTGATTTTACTTTGATGGTTAGGAGGTTTTTCTTCAGAATAAAACTGAGCATAATATCTATGGAACTCTTCTGCCACTTCAAAAGGTGATGAGACCTGCCTCCTCATGCCATAATCCCATGTCATTCTTGCAATATATCTACCTGCCTCTTGTTTTTTAAATCTGAGGGCTAGGAGGTGACACAGCCTCTCCCCTGATTTGTAATATCTCTGACAGGTAAATCTAAGGGTGTTCTCTGCCTTTCTGGTTAGTAGAGTGTTTAAAACCTCTGGCTTGTTTCAGTTTTGGTAGCAATAGTTTATGTAAGCATTAAGGCACAAAGTGGTGTGTGTAAACCATATTTTACAGCACGGCCAGGGGCATAGTAAGGCACGAGGCTAATGGATGAGTAACTTCAGCTGCTGGCCGTGCTGTATAATATGGTTTACACACACACCCCTGAGTGTCTTATTGCGCTTATAAAATTGACTCCTTTTTTTTTTTTTACTTTTGACTATTGGGAAAAGCGTGTTTATATGTAGAAAAATAGATTTACTTTGTGCATTTGCGGTAAAATAATCCTGACCACTGCATGTGATGTCATTGATGATGTAATTGTATTATTGCCTACTTCCTTCTTCCTTTTTTTTCTTCTCTGTTGCTCCCCACATTCAAGATATGGAGTGTTTATCATGGAATGTTTACCATGGAATATATGGATTCAAAATTCCACTGGCAGAATGTTTCTCTCCCAACACACTATACACAGAGACAACAAAGGCCTTTTTTACAGCAAGAGACTCAGTTATCTCATTGTCAGGAAAAGAAGAAGAGAGTTCCCTGATAAGCATTTAAATAAGAAGGGGTGTTTTTGACTGTCAGCAAAGAAACAGTTGTAGTGAAAACTATAAACAATACTTATTGTTTCTAATTTGTTTATGTATGTAAGGAGAGTGTGATAATCAGGGAAACAGCATTTAATTCATTTGTTTTAGTTTTTTATTTAAGGTAGTTTTATTTGTAGGGCCCAGCTGAAGTTTTTTTACAGTGTAAAGGTAGCAGCCATGTTTGTGGTGGAAGATCAGCTCTGGCAGTAGAGGGCTAACTGAAATGCCTGTGTTCCAAATGTTGCAGACTCTTCACTGCTGAGCAGTCCTTTTTTTTACCCATGTGTAAACCGTATTTTACACATAAATAAGAGCCAATCAGATTACACAGTTTTACCCTGCCATTTCATAACCCTCATTTTTTATTTTCAGACTCTATCTGCTGCAGTGTCTCCTCTGGTTTAACAATCTGGGCCTTGCCTAGCTTCTAGTTGTGGGAAGCGTAGGAAATTTCATGCCCCCAAACTACAGTTTTCAAACAATCTCAAAAACATTTAAGAGCCATTCCCTTATCTTTATTTTCTAATATATAGTTTTTAATGCATTCTTTTGTAGATGTTATAAATTCTTCATCATGTAGGAGGCTAACATTTAGTCACCACCCACCCTTCAAGTAACCTTGGCCCCAATTCAGATGAGCCTGTAACACTGCATGATCAGATAAAGAGACAGATTTCACCTTAATCTCCTCCACCACATGAGCCCATTTCTTTTGTGTTTACATCCTATCCAGTCTAGAGTAAGAATCTGTAGCAGGTGAGTAGAACGTATATTCCCACCCAGTGGGTTTTGTAGCCTCCAAGGGTCCACAAGCCCTCCAGCATTCTCAGTGTTCTCAGTAATTTCAAGCAGGCACCCCACCCCTTCCTTGTATTTAGATATCTAGCCAACCTCACCTCTTCAACACAGTTCCAGTCCCTCGAACATAGAACTTGGCCTTCCAATAATGATGAAAGGAATTGAAACATCCTCCTGAAAAATTCTCCTGTCAAGGGAGTGGGTGCGTACACTGAGACTACATGAATAGTTCGACCCCTCAGTGACCCAGATATGCTGACCAGGTAGGCCCCTGTGAACCAATATTACTACTCCTGCCTTCCTGAACTCCGAATATGAGTCCACATACACTCCCATCTCCCCCCACCCACATCCTATGCAGCTTGGCATGTTACGCTGCTTAAAGTTTAGTTTCTTATAAATGGACTAAATCACATTTGGCCCATTGCAACTCCTGTAATATCTTAGTTCTTTTGACAACCCCATTAATCCCTTTCACATTCCATGAACATATTGTTAATGTATCCACAACTGGGTTATGAAAAGGAAAAGGCTGGTCTTATAGCTCTGCCACCCACCATCCCCACCCCCCTTCCCGCACCTTGAACTGTTGCATAGAGGTCCAGAGAATAACCTAAAAAGAAAATTATAACTTAAAACAAAAAACAATAAAGCAGGACAAAATGACCAACATTTAACATTAAATTGTCTCTCTGTAACTAGTGAAACTATATATATGGAGTACAATGAACAAGAAACTGTCATCCTCCTATGGGAGAACAATTGATCTCTCTGGGTGCTATGCAGCACCTCTGTGGTAGTTGAAGACCTGAACGAGCACCCTGAGCTCAGGGTATAAAGGTACAAGGTGGAAACCCCTTGTTTCCCTTCCTTCAGTTAAGGTGGCCTCCAGGATCCAAACTCAAGTTCCCGGTGCATCCATTGTGAGCATAGGGGGTATAAAACCCACATATAAACCCTCCCATATAATGGAGCTACTATTTGAAAATAAGCTTGATCCTACACAGCAGACAGAGTCAAAGCCCAATTCTCTACGTGGTCCAAAACATACCAGTTATAATCCCCCCATAACCCAATTTTAAACCAGTTTTGGCTCTATTACTCAGTTTTACAAGCCTACCAAATTATTAAGTAGGCCTATTATACATATACACATTCCTAAAGATAAATTTCTCCCTTTTTATAACTTTGAATTTAAACTACCCCTCAGAACTTCAGTCTTCCCCCACCTCCTACATACGGCTTCAGGGCCAATCAAGGCCTTATAATGGGAAGAAAAAGAAAGGAAAAGTTCTTAGCTGATCAATATGTTTATCATTCAGTCTCAAATTAAAAGTTCCAGTCTGCTAGAGAAGAAGGGGATTGTGTGAATCCTTTGATGTGATATCCCGCCGGCTGGCTGAATATGTGCACAGTCACTTGTGCAGAGGAAACAAACCCAGGGGAAAGAGTTTTAATCAGGGAATGAATCTGCACCCCAGAGCACAATGCCCCAAGGGAAGTGTTCCACTACATTACTTCCACCCCTTCATTTCAGGTTAAGAAACATTTGATCCAGATCTGTCTCAAAATACAGATTTCTTTTCCTTTTTCAAAGCCAGGTCATAAGGCTATCCAGCATCTCTGGAATAACCCACTTGGGTCCTAGGCAGCAACAAGGGATGAGCAAAATCAAGTAAGATACATATTACCACTCATGGAGCCCCACTGGGGGAAAGCAAGGAAAAAGCCATAGCTTTTGAGATCAGCAAATATCAGGTAGAAGGAGCTGTTTTTTTTTAGCCATCTCATAAGTTCAGTGTATAACTTAGTAATCGCTCCTGTCTTCCTCTTGCCTTTGGGGGTAGAAGGGGAAAATGTCGACCATAACAAATCCTCAATTTCCGCCTCCATACATTCCTCCCTTAGGACTGGTAGGGTTAAAGAGAGCAATTTCAGGTATGCAGAAGCAGCAGTCAGGCACTCAAAAATCCATGTATCCACAGGAGAGCTGGAAAGCGTATTTAGGACCTTAAGCACTTTTCCTTCAGTTGTTTAATCACTTGAAGCACCTTTTTCCTTTGGGCTAAAAGTGCCAGAGGATAATCCTGGTCAATATAAACCATTTTACCATCCAAATTTAGATTTTTCTTGGCCCAAGCCAGCCTCAGCACTTTTTCTTTTACAGGATAGCTTAAAAATGTAATAATAATTGAACGGGGCAGAGCACATTGGGCCAGTTTTGCCACCAGCTCTGCATGAGCTTTTCCGATCCCAAACTCAGAATCTTCCATTAAGGCCAGTTCTTTCTGAAGCCAACATGCCATGAAACTAGCTGTGTCATTCTGCTTGGCCCCCTTGGGGACTCCAGAGACCTGAATATTATTGTGTCGGGACCTGGCTTCAGTATCCTCCACTCTGGATGTGAGATCCCTCTCTCTACGGTATAGATATAAAAGGGAGCGACCATAGGCCATATGTTCTGTTTGAATGGTCTCCATTTGAGTTTCCACTGCCAATGTACGTTATTCAAGCTTTTTCAGGTCCCTTCTAATATCAAACACATTTCCATCTATTTTATGAAGCATTCTTATTATGGCAGCTGAATCAGCAGGGCCCGGCTCAAACCCTGTCTCTGATCTACAGTCTTTGTCCTCATACCCCAATATCATTGTGCCCTGCGAGGTAATCGAGGTTGCTGGACTATGATCTCTAGGCTGTGTTCTTCGGTTATCTATTTTTTGACCTCCTCGATCTTTTAGCTGCAAGATTCTACAGCCAGGCATCAAGGGAGACTTAAAGCTGCACAGTGTTGAATTTAAACTGCTGTATCACTAGTAAATAGCAGCCGATGAATAACGATTTAGACACCAGGAACTGGGAGCGCAGAGATTAAGCAACCATGCCAATGGTGATGTCACTGGAAGTCCCTTTCATATCCCATTTCATCGAACTACACAAGGGCAGAGATCCCACAAGTATAGGGCCCCCCCCCGACTAAATTCTCTCAGCGTGGAACTGATTATGGAACCTAAACCTGGTCCCTTTAAATCCAAACTACAAGTGCATGTTACTGCACTCAGCACATGTGATTGTGACTTAAAATCCTAATGGTATTAGGTTTTCGCCCTTTACTACTCTAACATAGCCATTACCTTCTGCCCCCATGCACCCTAGAGTTCAGTCACTCAAAAAATAACTTGCACTTCTTTTTATCACACCTCCCTTCCCCCCATGACCATTCCTACCACTATCTATATCTACAAAACCCTCTGGGTAGCTTCTTCTCCTTATCTCTTACTCCTACACCTATTTCCTAACCTCTTACCCTTTTAACCTAGGATCATCTGTACCCCAAATCCACACCTATTGAAACCTGCTGGGCGGCTCCTTTTTCCTAACCTCCTACCCCAACACTGATGAAACCCTCTGGGTGACACCTCTTCCTAATCTCAGACTATTCCTAACACCTTGCAATCTATTGGAACCCAACTTCCACCTATGCTATTCCCTTCCTCTCCTGGGCCAGGTAAGTCCCCACCCCCTGGGGTTATTTCTGCACTACATAGGAACTTATTGCATGTCGGAACTTTTTATATCACTTCAGCAATGTACCATTGAAACAATTCTGCTATAATTGTTCTGCACTAATCATTTTTTAACTCTATTCCTGTTTGTAATTGTCTTGGTTTTTGCTAGTTATTGTAATCTGTCTGCACTCCTATAACATGGAACCTTTGTAAACGTGCTGTAAAGCTCAAAGGTGTTAATCTGAGAATTCAATAAATAAATAAATAAATAAAAGTCTCTTTTTACCCCTTGACCAACTATTGCTTAACCATAACTCACCTCTACCCTGCCCGTTTTTGTTTTGTTCACTCAAAATCCTTAATTACTTCTACCCTAGATAGGGTAATTCACCTATATCCACACTGTTTTTAGACCCTAATACACTAGACAATAATAAAGTCTCCCCTGACTTACCCAATCTATGTTGTCTCAAAAAAGCCTATTCAATTCCTCTTCAGTTTCTATCTGTGACCGACACACACCATAAAAAATCTCTCTGATAAAGAAAAAAGTTGCAGAGTATACCCCAGAGGGACTACTTTACAAGAAGTCAGTTTTGATGGATTTTTACTCATTTAAATTTTTTTTTTATATTATATAAACATGTTACATGTAACACATTTTCTAAGCACAATAATACCCTCCAGGGTGAGAAGTATTTATTTATTCATTCATCTGGTAACCAGGTTTGTGCACTGATCTAAAAACCTTTTTCAGGCAAGGCCTGGGCCAGAAACTGGCACAATCAGTGTAAAACACAGTGAGAGAACAGCGTGGATCATACAGAGAACATAACAGGGAATCCAGTGTACCGTAGGTCAAGCTAACCGAGAAAATATAAGGTAAACAATACCAGATACATCAACAATTGAGCATACCAAGGTATATAACATTTAGGTAAACAGGGTAAGGTTGCTCCATCATTCAACAATAGGAATAACAATAGCATTCAGGGTGGGAGAGGTGAGTGGAGCACTAGAGGGGGGAAGGGGTAAAGGTGGGCTGCAAGGGATGTGTAGCCATGCTAGCGGCCTGTGGGCAGATGCAGGTCATGGAGGACAGAAAGTGAATTCTTAATGGGGAATTTAGATTTGAGGGGGGGTCAGGGGAATGTAGGGAGGAGGGGAGGTAATTCCATAGTGAGGGTCCAGCTGTGGAGCAGTCTCATAGGCCCATCCTCATAATTATGTTAGGACATTCTAGTTGGACGAGGGAAGACTGACGGTTATTGTGGCGGTATGTTCTGGGCTGGATAAGAAGGGATAGTGGAGAGAAGGAGGGATTGTGCAAGGTATCAGCAATGATCCGGCCAGCAGGTAGGGGTGCCACACTTGTGGAGGGATCCAGTTCAGGGACTGGTAAAGACAGCATTGGTGAGTGAGGAGAGGGGGCATGGAGGGCAAGATGGCATATACGATTGTCGGTAATGTCCAGGTGTCAGTAAAGTATAATAGTGCAGTAGTTCCTTCTATCTGAAAGTGATACTCTTATATTTAATTTATTACCTATTAGGTCTGAAACAACATTAAAAATGAACTGATGTAATTATAAAGTTATTGGTATAATTGATTAACTTTATAAATATGTATTACAACATTAGCAGTTAGACAGTATGTTTTTGGGTTTAAAATTTTGGTATGTTTCCTAAGGAGTCTATCCTGTTGCTTCATTGGTAGCACTTTGAGTAGTATTAATTAACACTACACTAATCACTTTGTACTATGTGACAGCAACTGGACTAGTACTTAAACAGACCAATATGCCTGACTCTCTGTCCCTTGATAAAGCCCTAGCGATGAAACCAGGTCAGGTCTATCCCAGACACTGCGTCGGCACATCTCTGCACTTTATAATCTGCACAGCACTAAAGATATTTACGTATTCATGGATTTATTTAATAAAATCCTCTTTTTGCACGCTGTTCTGGTGTCATGTGTGTTTGTTTAATCTGTGTTTATTTTATACATGGCGTGGAGTAGAGTAGCTGAGTGGCTTACTTTTGTTGTGAACGTCCAGGTGGTTCAGGTTGGTAATGGAGGTGAGGGAGTACACTGGGCAGCAATAGTCAAAGAGGAGGAGGAGGTTGCCATGGGAAATAGCAAGGTGGGATTCTGGCAGGGAAGAGATCAATCAGGAAGAGGCATATCTTCTGGTTGATGCACCTGATCAGTAAGACAATGTGGTCACTGTAGGTTAGAGACAGGTCCAGGCCTACCCCAAGATGCTTGAAGGTGGGAACAGTTTCAAGGGGAGATCCATCTGGGGATTTGAAAGTGAGAAGTCCACCACTGTGGGCAAGGGTGGAAAATTCTGGTTTGGAACTGAAAACATGGCCTTTGTTTTGGTGGCATTGACTAACAGTTTGTTGGTGAAGAATCTTGGTGTGTGCTATTCTGGACCTTCCAGGGTCTTTATGACCCTTTGCCTTTGACTTTGGGCCTTATTAAACACCAGAGTGGTCTGGTACAGCCCAGCACTGCACACTCTTTCAGCTATTATTGTCTACATAAGTTCAGTTCAATGCTAGGTTAAGCAAGAAGTCAGGCAGGCATATAGACAGACTGGATGGACTACCAGCATCTCGGTGAGGGGTGACCTTTTTATGGGCTGTGTGATATGTTATACTTTTTTCACAATAAATCACTCTTGATATGAGTTTTGGTCTGCAGCTCTTTTTTTGATATAACAGAGGTGGTGCTTTTTATTCCTGTTTTTCCAGGCATATGATTAGACTGGATGATCACTGGGTCTTTATCTGCTGGCAAATAATTTTGTTTATCCATGTGCCTACTGTATGTAACCTAGGAGGGTCAAACCTTTTAGGAAACACAGATGCTTCATTGTTTGCTGCTATCAATTGGTGGCACTGTACGTTAGGAATAAGAACTTCTCAGTAAGGAAAATAAAGTGTATATGGAATGAAAAATGGCAATGAGAAACTGGCATGCAAAGCAATGCAATTTTACATAGGTCCTCCATAGTTTCTCAATATGCAGTACAAGATAAACAGAAGTAATATGATACAAAGGAGCTGAAAGTTAAGAACACTGGGGTAGAGAGGCACACATATACAGTAATAGGATAAAAGATTTATGAAGAAAAGACTAAGATTAATTTGGATGGAAAAAGGCAAAACAAATAGTGCACTCAGCACCTGTAAGAATCACATTGAAAGATTCCCATCGAGATTCAAGTTCTGAAAAAAAATGGTTCTTTATTTACAAGAAAGGGCTGGTTTGCTGAAAAGACAAACTTGACAGTACCGTAAATGGATCAGCTGATGTTCTGCACCTGTGTGTGGTGCTTTTTCGAAGGTTTGCTTTTTGTACTATTAAGATAGCATTTGCACCCACTTGTGTCCTACCAGTGGCCATAATTGTTTTTGCTGTGCTTAATAAGGATTGCTTGGAGAGGTGAATTAGAAAATTAGATGCTTAATGGAATGAGAACGGTGGAGTTTGCAGAAAATTTTAAAGCAGCCATAAGATTTACAACCAGAAAAAGCACTGTCTTAGTAACATTCCTTTAAGTTCCTAGCATTCTGTTCTCTGAAACCAAATTAGAACTCCATTAGCATTCAATCAAATTAAACACTAGTATTGATTTCAGATACCCTCTTCTCACTGCGAGTAGCAGAGTATGCTATTTGTAGCTTCCTGTTAATAGGCTGCAATAGAAAGCCCTATGTACACTTAACCAATAGTAGGTTTTCAAATCTTTCAGGGATACTTCCTTGTCTGTATAGTGGTAACCATCCATGGTCATTGTCCTACCTCTCTAAGTTGCAAATGAGAGCCATAACTAAACATGGCTGTTCTTGGCTAATGCTGAACATCAGAAACTCATGTCTAGAGGTGTTAATGTTGACCATAAGGATTCAGTCATGTTAATCACTGGCTATGATAGTATGTACTGATAGTTATAAAAGTGCTTTTCTTTGGAAACATATTTGTGTGGCACAATAAGATTTTTATTTATTCAGCACTGTTATATCATGGCAAGCAATGCCACAGAGTTTTCAGCAGCTTTAATGTGACAACAAGGACCAAGTCCATCATGGCAGCCAGTACAGAAGAACTGTAAGGCTATGCCTAAAGTTCAGTGGCCAAGCAGCCCGCTACTCCCACTTCCTGAGCTATATAAGCAGCAGTTCCTCTAAGCCTCTCTGTGAAGCATTTTTTCTTTGCCCCACCATCCTCCCCTCCTCCTGCAGTGGCAGCACTCTCCCCATAGGGGGATTTCTAAGGTACCTTTAGCCACGGGAAATATCCCGAGGCACCTCTAGGGGTGGAACCCTCTCCAAGAGTTCCCTGCTGTCGTACCCCTACAGGGTGGTAATTCCTCTGGAATAGAGAGTGCGACCAGCCAAAACCAAACTTACACAGTTGCACAAGCATAACACTATATTGGCTGTGTAGGTCAGTGATTATGAATTAAATGTGTTGGGCAATCATCTTTTCAAATGCACATTCACATTCTGGGGGCCTTCTCCCCTGCTGAACTGTATGTAACTGTTTTTTTTTTTTTAGAGTGACTCCATGCTGCCTGCAGGGTGAAGTGCTCTTATTACATGTTCTGCCAGTGATATCTTCCAGGATTCTGCATAATCAGAAAGTAATGCAAAGTCATGTGACATCTTTCACACAGAGTGCTTCCACCTGGTGGGCAGCACTGTATTTTAGTATTTTAATAACATGCCATTAGCAGGCTGAGCAGTTGCCTATTTAAATAAATATTTACTCTTTTCTTCAACTTTGCCAATTATTTAAATTACTTTTAAAGGTTATGATGGCAAGCATGCTATTTATTTTGAGAATAGCTGCTAGATTACTCTCAGGGGCTGGAGTTTTGTCATGGATCTTGTATTTCTTATGGTACTAGACTTATCAAGGGTAACCCAAAGGTTATGCAGGCTTATTCAGCAGTAAGATGATAGTGGTGGATTAAGGAGTTGCTGACACCTCAAGGAAAACTTTGAAAAATAGAACATTAAGGTTACGTTCATTTTGATTTCAATATATCTTCTATGAACTTCTCTCTGTTATTCATTGCTGAGGAATTTTGCATAAAACAGGGGGCCTGATCCTCAATGCCCAAGAAGTGGTGCATGGTGCCTGTGCCAAAAAGGATTGACACAAATGGCCCCATGCACTAGTCCCTATTCTCAAATGTGACTGCACTAAGTGGGGGGCTACCTGTGCCATTGGGGCTTGTGCCACTCCTGCAACTGTGTCATGGCTGTGCCCTGACAGAGGGGTGTTTGCACTGCAGCAGTGCTGCCATATCCCTATTAGTGGAATTCTCAGACAGCCACAATGGGTGCATGGCTCAGCAGGGTGTAAACCAGCCCAGAGCTAATCTAACTGCCAGTGCACCACTCCATGGGACAGTGCTGGGTGTGAAGAGCTTCTGCAGCCAATTGTGGTGGTTGTACACCACAGACTCCAATGCCCACAGATCACCTGGGCAGGCAGATCCAAGTGTGCCAAGGAAACTATGCACCACAGGGTTTGCCATGCAGGGTCAGGGAGGTGCATGTGTGCCCTAGGCACCAGCAGGAGATGGTCTCCCTGTAAGGATCCAACACACACCCCACCAAGCACTGTCACGATGTTCACAGCAGAGCTTGGACAAATGCAGGACCAGGAAGTGGTGGTGCAGGAGTGGCAGAACCAACAGATCCATGGAAGTAGGCAGTGGCAGCAGTCCTGGCAGTGGCATTCTGGGCATAACCTGACCTATATCCTGTACAGGTCACCCTTGTTTGGTGGTGGTCTGAGTGGTTGCTATCTGTGCTGCTAGGGATGTGTGTCTCTAGACGTGGCCCAAGAGCCATGAGTACCATAGATGACCCATGTCTGGCACTCTCCAGTGGTTTCTATACTGTGGTAGCCCTCCAGCAGGGTCTACTTGAGGAGGTATGGCACCATTGCCCTTGATGGCACTGTTCCCCCAATGTTGCCACACTACAGTACCAGCAGGGACCACAGAACAAGATGACCACCACAAAGAGCTGCTGGCTGTATCCAGCCATGGTAGGCTGTGGCATCTGGGACCTTCCTCCCTGCAGGGCACCAGTCATCCCAATGCCCCTCCACCACTTTGGCATCATCCACAGTCCTCGTCCCTGTCATAGGACTGTCAGCATCCCCCTCCATCCAACCTGCCCTGTCTTATTCTCCACTATCTGTGCTCAGGTGTACTTCAGGACAGGTAGGGCAAGGATGCTGGGGAAGGACTAGTGTTCACACTGGCACACCTGCCCCTGGCAGCATGTCATACCTGTCCCTGCTGCACACCATGACAAGGACATCTGGTGCTTTTGCCTTCCCAGTGTGGTGCTATGTTGCTGGGGGCACTCTAAAATCCTCAGTGGTCTGGGTACAGCTTCTGTTAGTAAGCCACACATCACTCCCGCAACTTGCGGCAATCCCCTACCATGCACCAGGTGTTTAGCACACAGGAGCAGCTGCTGCAAACTGTGGGTGTTTGGCACATGAACCCCTCTCATAAGGGAATCAGGCGCAGGGACCCCGCCACACCGCTGATCAGCGCAGGCTGCAGTTTGGCACAGCTTGTGTTGATTGTTGGGATGTTTTGACAATTGAGCCTCAGGATCTTTATCCCTGAGAGTTTATCTGCCAATATATCTTATTCTCTACTTAAAGTCATAATCCTCCATTATGACATCACAGTCCATTGTCATGGGAGTAACTGTGATGTCACGAGAGATGGTTTCATTCTTTCCTCACAGGCAGGACCCAGAGGGTGGTGTCAGGGGTTTTCTCCTCGGCCCCCTTTGTCCTGCTCTGTGGGGTGCTGCAGGGTTCTATGCTGTCCTCCATGTTGTTCACAGCCTATATATTGCCATTAGGAGACACTATAAGGTGGTATGGGCTGAGGTTTTCACTGCTATGCAGATGATACTCAGCTCTATATGTCCTTTGTACATGAATAAAATAGTGCAGTCTCGGTCTTTAACAACTGCCTTGCCAAGATTCAGGACTGGATGAGTGCTAACTGGTTGAGACTAAATCCGGATAAGACTGAGGTGTTGGTAGTGGACCCAGGTCAGCAGATAGAGAAATTGACTGCTGGGCAACTGTCTGGCCTTGTGCTTGGGGGTAACCAGTTGAGACCTTCTGAATGGGTGTGAAATCTGGGCATTGTGCTTGATAACGACCTGGCACTAAAAGCACAAGTGTCAGTGGTTGTCAAGAACTCATTTTATCATCTGAGGAACATTGCATGGATAAAGCACCTTGTTCCACCTGAGGACCTTCCTATGTTGGTCCACGCCTTTGTGTCCTCTTGTCTTGATTACTGTAATGCTCTGTACCTAAGGTTACCGGTGGTGGATCTCTGTTGCCTGCAGCTGGTGCAGAACACTGCAGCCAGGTTGTTGACCGGGCTGTCAAGAACTAGCCATATCACTCCTGTGCTGCGCGAACTGCACTGGCTGCTGGTGTGATGGAGGATCACCATCAAGGTCGCACTGTTGACCTATAAGACCCTACATGGACAGGGACTGGGTTACTTGCAAGACCTTCTTCAGCCTTACCCCTCCCGCCCACTTCACTCCACCGATGAGGGATTGCTAAAGGTTCCCAGGATCTGTCTTCAAACATCAGTTGCTAGGGATATTTCTTTTGCAGCCCTGACCCTGTGGAAATCCCTACCTCATCGGATTAGAGAGTGCCTGCCCACCGAGACTTTCAAGTCCTCATTAAAAACTTATTTATTTAATTTAGCTTTTGGGGACAATATTTAGTTTTACTGTTGCTGCCTTTTTATCTTTATATCTTTTTTATACCGTATATTTTATTTTATATTATGCTGTGTATGTTTGATTTGATATTGTATCACCTATGCGCTTTGGTGTTTTGAAAAGCGCATTATAAATAATATGTTATTTGATTTTGATTTGATTTGATTTTATATTACAACCTTATTTAGGATATAAGCAATAGGAATAGAGACACTCTTCCCTCACTTCCTCCCTCTCTTCCTCCCTTCCTCTTCTTCTTCTTCCTCCCTTCCTTCCTTTCCTCCACCCTTCCTTTCTTCCTTCCTGGTTGTTAGTTGTTTATATTCCTTCCTTCCTTCCTTCCTTCTTTTCTTCCTTCCTTCCTTCCATATGTACATACTAGTTGTTAGTTGCTTATATTCACTTTTTTCTGTTGTTTTTTCTGTTCTCTGTCTATATCCTTTTTCTTTTACTTACCTTTCAGTAAGCAAGCTTTTTTCCCTCTCTTTGTTAACAGAACTGAGATAATGAGACATTAATGATAGTTACTGGCTCCAGCACATGGTGTCACACATGCATCAGTGCTGATACCATTGTGGATGTCCTGACTGAAAAGCTTGTTCCTATGTGTCCTAGAACCTTGCATGCAAGACCAAAGAGTGGTATTCTATGGAGAAGATAAACTTGAAGAATTTGAGTTACTGTAAGTCATATTTCTTTGGTCTCCCTCCCTAACCCAGTGCACATGGTTTCCAATTTAGAGACACACAGACTGATCATCTGAAAGCAGGGCACTGAGAAGAGAAATGGAGGGAGGAACAGTTTATGTCACTGATGACTCTAGGCAAACTAAATGGTCAGTCTGTCTAGCATCACTATGATGTAGCCTGCTCTCTCTACCCCATCCAACCCCTTGGTAACATGTATAACACATTTCTTTAAACAAGAGAGAAAACACATGCACAGCACAACTATGTATCTGGAGAATACTAGTGCCACATATTCCATCCCTTATGAGAAAAAAATGTATTAAATCTTCTATCTTTGCTGTTATAGAAGTCAAGTCTCAAATGATATATCACATGTTGTGCCTAGAAGAATAATGATCTTTGGTTTCAGAACTCTTTGCCAACATAGAAAGCTCTCTCTCTCTCTCTTTCTCTCTCCCCCTCTCCCTTCCTTTCTCCCTCCCTCCGTCTCTCTCTTTCTCTCTCTCTTTCTCTTTCTCTCTCCCCTTCACAGTAAGGAGGATATTAATGGTTGATAAAATATTCTTATTTTTTGCAGTATTTTTCTCTTCAGCCATTCAGACTTTAGGAAGGCCATGTGTCCTAGTGCTGAAAGCACTGAACTGGAAAGCAAGAGGTTATAGGATTGAACCCCACTACAGTCACAGGCTCATTCTCTGACCTTGGGTAAAAAATGTTGATTTCCTGCCCTTCAGCTCTTTCAGCTGTAAAATTTGGAGAGGTAGGGCCTCATTGAAAATGAAAAGTTGCAACTCAGTTGGCCTATGCCGGAAAAAAAAAAATTATTATTTTAAAGTAGTAAGCAATGGTTCCTGAGACAGACCTTGTTACTGTTGAATGCTTATCAAATTGAAAAGTAATTATATCAAACATGGTAGCATCTGGTGGAAGTCATGTTCCTGTTATAAACTAATTAGAATAAATGTTTCTTTTTCATTTCTTTATGCCTTTTACTTTGTGAGGTTGGGGCTTCAAGGCGATTATCAGGACATAGAACTTTTTTTTTTCATCCAGTCACATTGAGTTTCCTAGCCACAGACTTATAATTAAAGCAATGATAATAGCCTGGCCAAACAAAGCAACAAACAGCACCACACCAACCTTTTTATCATACATCCCAGTGAATTACTGTATCATGTCATATAGTGTATTACAAACTGCAATGTTAATAGCAATGTCTATAGCTAATTCTGTCAAACCAAATTAGTTGAATTTGGGAAATGGGTAATACTGAATTTTGATCTGCCTTCTTCAACTGTTACCATAAATTTTGTGTGTTTGTCAGATATGTCATTAAATATGATTAATTTCATTGTTATTTTTCCTTTATAAAATGTCAATGGTGACAGGATGGTACAGGAAGTATAATGGATGTCCAGTGTATGAGAAAAACATATGACAGCTATTCCCTTCTGCAACTAAGTACATTAAAATGGTTTATTTATATTATTTTGCTTTGGAGATGTAAAGAAATGAGTAAACTGCTGTAGTCCTCATGCATTACACACATTCTCAATTTTAAACATTAAAAAGTCAAGGAATTTATTGATATGTATTTAAGGTTCTCATGTGTGATTATGGCAGACTAAATATCCCAATGGACAGCTTCATTTCTGATTTATGTTTGTGGTTTTTGGAATACTGAATTGCTGCAAAGAGGCATAAAACTGTATTGCACTATCTAGAATTGTAAAATCAATTACACTCGGAAGTCAAATAAATCTCTAGTAATGGATTTCAGAGAACAGTATTTTACATCACAGCAGCAAAAGAGAGGATTAGGCTTCAAGTAAAGCTTATTGCTATCTAGAATAAGGATGTATTAAAGAGAGTTTGGTGTTAAGGATGTTCTCCAGTAAAGCAGTGAGTTAACAATACTATTAAACCCTAATGATCAACAACAATACTTTCTCAAACAGAACCTAGATTTAGTAGCCTGTTCATAGCACAAAGCTTAGACATTATTTCTAAACTAATTTTAAACAAATCATAGAATGCACAAATATCTGAACACTATTCAAGGATAAGTTGTTCCCCTTCAAGGAGCACTGTAAGTATATTTTTAGGGAACCATTTTATGAAACAAATGCATCACCCTTCAGTTCCATAGAGATGACAGAAGTATAATCATTGATCTTGCTACATTTTACTGCTTGGGATATAACTTTTACAGACTAATGCTGAAAAATCAAAAGTAACTTTAAAAAAATCACTGCAAGGAAATCCTAGCCCCCCAAAAAATCACTGCAAGGAAATCCTAGCACCCCCCCAAAAAAAAAGAATCTGGGTAGTAAGTGAGGTAAACAACAAGATAGAGACATTGATAGGGAGAATGGCAGGGGTAAATAGAGAAAATTACAAATGCAATAAGGACAGAGGTGAGGTAAAAAGGGGTAAGGCCATCAAAAGATGGAGGGTAATGAGTACCCAAGCCCGTAGTCTGGGTAACAAGCTCCCTGAACTGGTGGCCTTGAGGGAAAAGGGATGCCTGGATATTGTGGCAGTCACAGAAACACGGTACACAGAGAACCACAACTGTGATGTTAACATACCAGGGTATACAACCTACAGGAGAGACAGGGAGGGTAGAAGGGGGGGGGAGTAGTAGCTCTGTATGTAAGGGAAGGGATAAAAGCAACAGAACAAAAGAGTAAACAGGGAGGAGAGGAGGCATCATGGGTCCCCTTAGAGACTGGAAATGGCAGCACAATCCTCACAGGGGTTGTATACAGACCCCCATCTCAGGGGGAAGGAATGGACACGGATATGTTAAAAGGCATCCTTAGGATGGCAAAGAAAGTGGAGATACTGTTGATGGGGGACCTGAATATGCTAGATGTTAACTCTAGCACCTTTGCTGCAGCCACATCCAAGAGCAGGGTCATTCTTGATGCCCTACGGGGGAATGCCTCAGACAGCTAGTGTTGGAACCCACTCAGGAAGGAGCAATCTTAGACCTCATATTCTCAAATGGGGACAGTGAGAGGATCTCAGATCTAGAAGTGGGTAGCCATCTGGGAACAAGTGACCACCAAACAGTGTGGTTAACAATAAACTCAACTGCAGAGTCAAGCCATGCAAAAGTGAGGGTACTGGACTTCAGGAGGACTAACTTTGGCAAGATGGGAGAGTGCCTCAGAAAAGCACTAGCAACCAGGCAAGAAGGAGGGGTGGAGCAATGATAGGGACACATCAAAACTGCCATCACAGAGACAACAAGCCTTTGTGTGAAGCAAATAAACAAATCAAAATGACAAAAAAAAAGCCACTATGGTTACATAGATACATAGACAGTGTCGGTAGATAAGGGCCTATGGCCCACCTAGTCTGCCCATTTGAGTTTGTAACTTCAGTTTATGTTTTCCTAGAACTCTGTTGCCCCTTACCCCAGACCTCCAGAATTCCTTTATGTCTATCCCATGCATTCTTAAATCCTGTGATTGTTTCAGCCCCCACCACTTCCTCAGGCAGGGTGTTCCACTTGTCCACCACCCGTTCAGTGAAGAAATTCTTCCTCACATTTCCTCTGAATCATTCTCCCTCCATCTTCATCCCATGCCCTCTAGTCCTGAAACATCTTTTTCACTTAAAAATAGTTTATTCTTGCACCCTATTCCTCCCTGTAAGATACTTGTATGTCTCTATCATGTCCCCTCTCTCCCTCCTCTCCTCCAGGAAGTACATATTCAATTCCTTCAACCTGTCCTCATAGGATTTGTGATGCAATCCATGTACCATCTTTGTTGCCCTCCTCTGAACATTCTCTGCCCTGTCTATGTCCTTACGTAGGTAAGGTCTCCAGAACTGTACACTGTACTCCAGGTGGAGCCTCGCTAGTGTCTTGTACAGTGGAGTTATGACCTCCCTTTTCCTGCTGGTGATGCCCCTGCCTATGCATCCCAGCATCCTATTTGATTTACCTGCTGCCTTGTCACACTGTTTCCCTACCTTGAGGTCATCAGAGATGATAACCCCAAGATCCCTTTCCTGCTTGGTGTATGCTATATCCTCACCCCCCAACTGATATATTGTGCCAGGGTTTTTGTGCCCCATATGCATTATCTTGCACTTCTTTGCATTTAATTTCAACTGCCAAACCCCTGACCATTCTTCAAGTTTCTGCTGGTCCTTCTCATTCTGTCTACACCCTCTGGTGTGTCTACTCTGTTACAGAGCTTTGTGTCATCAGCGAACAGTGAAATTCTGCCTTCTAGGTCCTGCGCAATGTCACTGATGAAGATGTTGAATAGGACCGGTCCCAGCACTGATCCCTGTGTTACCCTAATGGTCACTCTTCCCTCTGTGGAGTGACAGCCATTTACCACCACCCTCTGTGTCCTGCTGCTCAGCCATTTACCTACCCTCCACACTACTGTCCTGCCCACACCCATATTCCCTAGCTTGTGTAATAGTCTTCTATGTGGCACAGTGTTAAAGGCCTTGCTGAAGTCCAGATAGGCCATGTCCACTGCCCTCCCCTGATCCACCTCCCTAGTCACCCAGTCAAAAAATTCAACGAGGTTGGTCTGACATGACCTCCCCCTGGTGAAACCATGCTGCCTTGGGTCCTGTAGTCCATTGACAACCAGATGTTCCACCAATCTCTCCTTCAGTAGTGCTTCCATGATCTTCCCCACTACCGAGGTGAGGCTGACTGGTCTGTAGTTCCCCACTTCCTCTTTGTTCCCACTTTTGTATAAGGGGACTACATCTGCAGTCTTCCAGTCTTTGGGTACCTCTCCTGTTTCCAGTGATCGGCTAAACAGGATAGCCAGAGGTTCAGCCACCACCTCTCTGAGTTCTTTAAGGACCCTGGGTGCACCCTCATCTGGCCCCATTGCTTTATCAACTCTTATTACTTCCAGTTCCTTCAGGACCCTTTCTTGTGTAAAGGGACTTGTGTCCATTTCTGCACCATTCTCACCCTTGTACTCCCTTCAGACCCATTACCTCCTCTTCCTCAGTAAAGACTGAGCAGAAATACCTGTTCAGTATGTCAGCTTTACTGTTGTCATCCTCCACGAGGCCCCATCCTTCCCCTTCAGTCTCACTATCCCTCCCTTTACCTTTCTTGTTTTCACTTATATACCTGTAAAAGGTTTTGTCCCCTCTACCCAATGATTTTGCAATGTGCTGATCTGTCTGAGCTTTGGCTTCCCTTACTGAACTCCCTGCCTCCATTTGCTTCTCCTGGTACTTCTTCCTATCCCCTTCTGCCTGTGTTTTTTTGCATTGCCTGAATGCAATCTTTTTGGCTTTCACTTTCTTTGCTACCTCTTTGGAAAACCAAAATAGCCCCCTCTTCCTTTTCCTCTTGCTAACCTGCTTAATGCATAATTCTGTTGCTCTTGTAATCCCCATTTTAAATACTGCCCACTGTTCCTCAACCCCTGATTACTGCCCCATTCCCCTTAATGCCTCTTTCAAGTATCTCCCCATTTTCCCAAAGTCTGCCCCCCTAAAATCCAGGATACATGTTTTTGTGTGGTTTGGTTCTGCTCCTTCTGTGATTTCAAACCACAATGATTGGTGGTCACTGTTCCCCAGGTGCTTCCCCACTGTTAACCCATAACACTGTCCCTGTTTGTGAGCACAAGGTCCAGTATTGCCTTCTGCTGAGTTGGTTACGTGACCAGTTGTTTGAGGAAGGCATCCTGAAGGGAGTCAAAGATAAATCTGCTCCTAGTTGATGCTGCTGCTGGGATGCTCCAGTCCACGTCTGGAATATTGAAGTCTCCAACCAGTACTACCTCACTCTAGTCTGCCATCCTTTGGATGGCTAGCATCAGCTCCCTATCTGTTTCTTCCTCCTGGGCTGGTGGTCTATAGACCACACCTGTGTGGATGGCTGGCCCCATTTTCCTTTCCAGCTTAACCCACAGTATCTCTGCCCCATTTTGTTCCTCCTTGATCTCTGAGGCCCTTATGTCATTTTTCACATACAGTGCCACTCCTCCTCCCTTCCTACCTACCCGGTCTCTTCTGAATATGTTGTAGCCAGGAATGGCAATCTCTCAATCATGGTTATCTTTACACCAGGTTTCTGTGATGGCCACAATGTCCAGGTCTGACTGCACTATGACATCCTCCAGATCTTCCATCTTGTTGCTAAGGCTCTTGGCATTGGCACACATGGCTTTCCATGGTTTGACCTCCCTAGACTGTTTAGCTGTTCTACTCAAGCCCCTTCTCTGGTTGTCCTTTATCCCTGGTTCTCCTTGCTGTCTGCCTTTCTGCTGATTTTTGCCACTTTTCTGCCTATCCACCTCTTAGGTGCTAATCTCCATCTTTTGCACACTGCTTTGCTGAGATATCCACTCCTCCAGTTCACTGGTTCCACTGCTAGCTGTGGGGGGTAAGCAAGTAGGTACTCTCCTTGCTGCCTGCTACCCCTCTTGGCTAGTTTAAATGCTTGTCGATATAGCATTTAAACTTATCATTGAGTGCTTGGATTCCCCTCCATGATGGATGCAGGCTGTCAGGCTTGAACAAGCTTCCATCCTTCCAGGTGGGTCCCCAGTCACCAATGAATACAAACCCTTCCTCACAGCACCAGTTCTTCAACCATGAGTTAAAGTTCCTGGTGCATGCACCCCTATGCTGTCCCATGCTTCGCACAGGTAGTACTTCTGAGAAGGTGACTGAAGTAGCTACTTGCTTGAGACCCCTCCCCAATTTCCTAAACTCTTCCTGAACTTTCTTTGGCTCCCCATTTGCCAGATCATTAGTACCTAGGTGGATAATGACATCCAGCTCACCCTTCCATCTTGCCTTCCCAAAACTGGTGGCAGGGAAGGTTAGGGAGAAAAAGATAGCATTTAGGAAGTGTAAGGAAACACAGAAGGAGCAGAACAGAGAACTGTACCAGTTAAGGCAGAAGGAAGCAGGGAAGGCAGTCAGAATAGAAAAGGCCCAAACTGAGGAAAAGATAGCAAACTCAGTTAAGAAGGGGATAAAACCTTTTATAGGTACATTAGGGAGCATAGAAAGACAAAGGGAGAGATGGTAAGGCTGAATAGAATGGATGGTGGGTGGGCAGAGAGGGACAGTGAAAAAGCAGGGATACTAGATGAATACTTCTGCTCAGTATTCACAAAAGAGGAGGAGGGGGAGGTACCTAATCCAATTAACAGAAGCACTCTGGATAGGGGGGTTGATTCCAGTCCTTTCACAGAACAAAGGGTTCTGAAACAATTCCTAAAACTGAAGGTGGACAAAGCAATGGGGCCTGATGGGATTCACCCCAGAATTCTAAAAGAATTAAGGGGAGAACTAGTGACACCACTGAATATCCTTTTTAAAAAATCATGGGAGGATGCTTTCATACCTGAGGACTGGATGAGGGTGGATGTGATTTCCCTTCGCAAAAGTGGGAGCAAGACAGAAGCAGGAAACTACAGACATGTCAGTTTGACCTCTTTGGTAGGGGAAAGTGATGGATTCACTTCTGGAAGAAAGAATTGTTGAGTACCTAGAGCTCAGTGGGGTACAGGAGCCAAGGCAGCATGGGTTCACAGTGGGAAGGCCATGTCAGATGAATCTAATCAATTTCTTTGACTGGGTGACCAAAGTAGAGGACCAGGGAGGGGCTGTGGACATGGCCTACCTAGACTTTAGCAAGGCATTTGACACAGTCCTACACCAAAGATTAATAAACAAATTAGCCAGCCTGGGAGTGGGTCCCTGGGTGGTAGCCTGGGTAAAACATTGGCTGGACAACAGGACACAGAATGTAATAGTAAATGGAGTCCACTCTGAAGAAAGGGGGGTTACAAGTGAGGTACCACAGGGCTCAGTACTGGGTCCAGTCCTTTTCATGTCTTTTAAAAGTGACATTGCAGAGGGACTGGAAGGAAAAGTATGCCTTTTGCAGATGACACAAAGATCTCTGCAACAGGATTGATACACAAGAGGCATGGAAAAGTTGAGAAGAGTTTGAGTTGGAGGAATAGTCAGAAGTATGGCAGCTGGATTCAATGCAAAGAAGTAAAATAATCCACCTGGGAAACAAAAACCCAGGGGAAGAGTACACAATGGGGGGGTATTAACAACAACAAAAATGGAAAGGGACCTGGGGATAGTCATATCAGATAACCTAAAGGTAAGCAAGCAACGTGAGAAGGCAGTAGAGAGGACTGGGGGATACTGGGATCAATGTTCCCTCTAATTTTTAGTCTCTGTGGGTGGGCGACTGATATATGCGTGCCGCACTTTGTGCAAAAAATTTGATTCATGTGAGCAATTTGGGCGGCACAGACAAGTGATATATTTTATTGCTAGTAAACAGTAGAAAATATAACCAAACACTCAAATACTCAGTGCAAAGTATAAGTATACATTTTGACACAGTCCGAAGCTTGAATGTGCATTGTGCGCCATAACAGTATGAACTGGAAACATGTGTAAACTATGTACATTTTAAAGAGTCTTGCATGCATCTAAAAGAGGTGCTGCTGATGATGCTTTGCTAAGAAATCAACATTTACTGTTTTTCTCTCCTGTCTTTCCCATTCTTCCAGTGGACTTATATTTTATTAAGATCCATTATTCCACCAGATGTTAAAAACAATTTTGTTCACATCAGGATATCTAAATGGCTTTCTTCCAAGCTGTTTCCTTGTTTGCTCTTGATTCAGTTCATGAGGCTGAAGCATCTTTCATAGTCAGCACTAGAAGCTTGGAATGTAGTAGTAGTAGTAGTACAATTTATTGTTCAGCATAAAGCCGTTACAATATACTAAAATCAAGACAAAATACATAGTAAATATAAATAGACAATAAATAAATAAACAAGGAACTTGAATATCTTTACAGTGCATTTCAATTTAACAGTGTCCCTTGAGTACCTTTTCACATAAAAAAAACCTCCACAGGACTTCAAGTTCCCCCTAATAAACTTTACAAATGAGTTGAGATTAAAAATCTTGCAAAGATCTCTACCATGTTCTTCTCTTTCATAGTAAACAAATATTCCAAAATATCCTCCAGGGGGAGGCTGAGATCTCCTAACAATCCACCCAGAAGTTTTTTCCTAGTTGATTTGTACCTAGGACACAAGAGTACCACATGTTTGAGATCATCTATAGTCCCCACACCACATTTACAATATGGAGAAAGTACCACTTCTCTTTAGTCTGAAATGAATTCATTGAGCATTATGGTTTTCAGTTCTGAATCTTGTATAGATTCTTCTTTGTTAAGGAGAGGTTAAAAAAAGAAAGAGAGATATGGCTCATATCCCCATGAAATCTTTACTTTCTTATAAAATCCATATTGCTTAAGCTTGGAGAGTTGAACATGGAAAGAATTTATGTCTTGAGTCAATAAGCCTCAATTTGACACCCTGCCTAAGCTCCTCAAATGGTCTCATGTAAATTTTATGTAAGAGGTGGCCCAATCCAGCCATCATTATTGTTTCCTTAATAAGTTGAATAAAGGGATGTATATATCCCATGCTGGCCAATTTGATGGCTTCCACTACACACATTGTGAGATATCTTTGTTGGGGCAAAAGGAAAAGTTTCATCAGAAAGAGAATCTGTCGTTCACAGATGAGAGAAGTCAAGGAATGTTGTCCTACCTCCAAGGCAAGAATACAGCTTGGAGTTACATTTAAAAATATTAAGATATATCTATAGAGTTTATTCAGAATTATTTCTAATTCTCTAACTTTAGTATAACCCCAAATTTCAGAGGCATATAACATGCTCGTTCTTATTTAGGCATTAACAACTCTTAATACCCCACTCACAGATGACTTCCCCATCTTGCTAGTAAATATTTTTAGGGCATTTACAGAAGATCTCATTTTAAAGTGACTTCCAGACTCTCTTCCTGTTGTGCCTCACTCCCTAAAGTTCCAAAAGGGCATTTTATGTTAATTACAATAGCACGATGTGCTGATTCCAATCTATCCATGACCTCTAACTTTTGGATCAGCTTTACTGCTTCTAAATTGGTCCAAACCTGATCAGGGGTTGAAGAGCCAGTAGGTCCTCTATACTTTAAGGATCCAACTAGATCTCCCTGAGTTCTCCCATTTAAAATGCAGAAATGTTTACTGGCCAAGCACGCTAGCAATTCCCTACCTCTGAGGTTAGATTTTAGATACTGAGCAGTCCTAGTATATGAGATATTTGGATTAATTATAGGTATTGTATGAATCATATCTCAATATACATCCTCCAAGAAATTAGAAGGAATTCTGGCATCAAAGTCTCCCAAAATAATTATAGGACAAGGCATACTCTTATCTGACAATTCATCAAGTGCCATTTTCAGATCCTGTATGAAAAGGCCAGCAGGATAAGTAGCTCTATTGTGAGGGGGAAAGTATATATTGCAGGGAATGATCTTCTCTTGTCCCTCGCTAATCATTAGAGCCAAAATATCCTCTGACTTGGTAGAAATGTTAGTGACCTGAAAATTTAACAACGTTTTTATAAAAAGGAAATACTCCCTTTAAACCTTCCAAACTTTTTATCTTTAGTTGCTGACAGAGTAAAGACAGAATATCCAGCCAATTTGGGAGTTACATTTTCTGTACACCATGTTTCTTGCAGTCCAATAATATCAAAATTATCCAGAAATCTCATTACTTCATGGTCAATTATTTTAAGATGGATGCCCTCAGTATTCCATGAAAGTATAGAAAGAGCATCCACATCTCAATCCCCAGCTTCCTTATACAAATCCAACTGGCATTCAGAGTTCATTTGTTTGATATTATCTACAGGCTGCATTTGTCAGGCTTAATCAATAGCTGTCAGCGGCGAGTAGGTATTAGGGTCAATTAGGTTTCCAAAGTCAATCAGGGGGTTATCTGCTTCTTAGATTGATTCTGGACTATCCTTAGTCTTTTTAAACCATGAAAAGACTTCACCCAAGACTAACATGTTAACTAAATGTATTCCCAAACAATCCAGCTTGCTGGCCAGAGAAAGCAAGCTGCTAACTGTATGAGGATTTTTAAATGTAATATCAATCTGTGTTGTGGGCTCAGGATCTCCATATAACTTTATGGACTCCACCATGTTTCTGGAGATATAAAATTCTAATGCTCTTTCCAAGAGCAGCAACAAATCTTCCCGAACTTTCCTATGAGAATCCTTAAGTGAAACCTTCCATCCAAAGATAGTTATAGTCCTACTTAGCCATACTTCTCCTTGCTTCAGTACATGATCCTCTATCACTCCCAATATTTCTCTTGGTGCTATTGTATCCTTCTCACTCTGCAGTTCCCTATGGAGAATCTATTCTGGGGAAGGATAAGACTGTGTAGGAACCTTTATACATGACAGCTTCATGTTTAGCTTGGAATGTAGCACATACATCAATAAGTTTAGCTGCCATGCTGTACAGCATGTTAGTCAAATTAAAGTGTATCATGTCAGTACAGGATTTTAATGATTCTCCCTTTATTTTTTCAGCAACTATAAATCTGAAGTCATTGTACTTGCTAACAATTTCTGCCTGGTACACTGATGAAAATAAATAGTCCTGATATTTGCTGTACAGTCTCTTAAAATTTGATATGCCAAACTCAAAGCTGCAATGTGGCATTGCTGGAAAATCAAAGGCAGATCAGTCAGAAAGTTCACCTGCAGGAAATCGGCTGTCCAGATGGTCACATAACAGGCTAATGAATTACAAAATTGCTATTGTGCTTACTTCAGCTGTGCAATTAGCCAAAAGCAGTTTTACTTGTTGGCTCCAGCAGACAGTTTCTCCCAGGTATTGGCTTCTGATCTTTTTTTATTTTTGCCCTAGCAATCTGTACAGCTTCAATTGTTGTTAGACCACTTTCTGAAACATCTTAGACAACTCTGCCAACTCCAAAAGTACATCATTTAATACTGTTATGGCAATGTGGTATTCAGGATTGGACAGCTTCTTAAAGCAGTACTTAGCAATGGGATCTTTGATGGATGCATGCATAACTGTATGTGATGTCATTTAACCTAGGTAAGGTTTACAATGACTATGCTGGGTATTGTCAAGCTCAGTGGGGGTTTTAAAATGTATTTTTGCAACGTAGTGAGTGAGTCAGTGTGATATGAGAGAGGAGATGCATTTAAGAGAGAATATTTCTCTTCCATTCCGGATCCATACTAGGTGCATTCTGAATTTATGAAATTAAATGAAAAGGACATTTTTTGCACTGCTGTTTCTTGTTGTCCATTTTAGAATTACTATCCCCATGTAGCCAACATGGGCAACCTTTTACAGGCACTGATTCATTGAATCTCAAATGTGTGTATAATGTGAGACCCTGTTTTAAAGAGAAGCGCAATCTCATCTCTGTAGACATACGTACAGTCAGTGTCTCAGCCTGCTAATTGAGAAGGTTATACCCATCCCTACCCCCCATTAAATATATATAAAAAATGGCACAAACAGACAGTAGGTTGCTTTGATGCTTTTGTTGTAAACAAAACCAATAGTTTTCCCATTTTCTTGTACTGAAAAAAAAATGAACACGCTTTCAACGGTGAGGTTTTAAATCCATTATAAACACATTTTGTACATGAGATACTGCTTGGGGAGAAGGCAGATTACATTGAAGTTGCACAACTTTAAAACTGAAATAATATAATATACACCCTATGTCAGAGAACCTTTTGCATTGCTTTGTTGGGGGGAATCTACCAAACAAATAAAACATGCCATTTCTGTGAACAGCAGGGGAATACTGTTCATTATCAAGTACTGTCTTACTGAAAAGAGGTGTCAAGCCTAAAACATTGTTGTAACTGCAAAGCTGATTGGTTGGAATTTTGCAGATCAGTTCCATTGTTCAATAAGTGGAGCAAGAACGAGATGTCTGGCTTGTTAATTGCTGGCTTGTTAAAGTTAATGGGTTGCGGCCTCAGGGGTGGGCATACAATGTTTCTTTCCCATTCACTTTCATGTCCTGCTGTCTGAGTCTTAAATCTGAGTGATGACTGTAGTCACTACTTAATGAACATGAGGATCCCTATAAGCTGCTTTGAGTGCTACTACCACTACTACTGAAGTCGTGTGTGGGTTATTTCTGACTGCTGTGTGGGTGCATGTACACACACCTTAGGGGGCACATAGACTGGGATGTATAGGCAGAGGCATCACCAGCAGAAAGCAGGAAGTTGTTATCCCTCTGTACAGACAGTTGGGGGACCCCATCTGGAGTACTGCATCCAGTTCTGGAGACCCCATCTCAGCAGAAACATAGACAGGATAGAGGCAGTCCAGAGGAGGGCAACTAAAATGGTACAGGGTCTGCAAGAGAAGCCATATGAGGAGCGACTAAAGGAGCTTAGTAGGTATGCCCTTGAGGAAAGGAGGGAGAGGGGGGACATGATAGAAACTTTTAAGCACCTCAGTGGAATCAACAAAGTCCAAGTGGGTAGCATCTTTCAGAAAAAAAAATGTGCAAGAACAAGGGGACACAATTGGAAGACAGAGGGGGATGGCTCAGGGGTAATGTGAGGAAGTATTTTTTCACAGAGAGGGTGGTGGATGCATGGAACAGCCATCCTGAGGAAGTTGTGGGGTCTAAAACTGTGGGAGAATTCAAAAATGCATGGGACAGACATAAGGCAATTCTTGTGGGGGTAGGAAGAAATAGGCTGTTGGTTAACTAGGATCTTAGCTTATCCAGTAGGTAGGGAAATGGACAGACTAGGTGGGCCAAGTAGTCCTTATCTGCCATCAAGTCTATGTTTCTATGTTTCATGCTTAACAGTTGCTAAATATTACTGAAGTGGTATAACTAAGCTTGTGACAATGATGCCTAGTGCCACAAATATAAACTGTGTTGAACAACAAAAAGCTTTTGCCAGGCATTGCACATATTAAACATTTGGCATACATGTATACATTGAATAGGTATTCTTAATTATCTATTAATGTAGTCATGACCTGATGCTCCATTGCCAGCATTTTTTACTGTCATATACTGTAGGAGGCCCAGGTTTGCAGTCAGACTAAGGGCATCTTCCTTTCGTGGGCATCAAGGGATCAAGTGATCAAGGGCTGCTTTGGAAATTATGTGCCAAGTTTCATGGGATGAGAAGTATGTCTGCCTAACATACAGCATGATCATGCTCTGTAGGTCCTTCAAGGACAACAAGTGTTGTGACCATTCAGTCTTCTACATATGAGAAAGAATGATATGTGCTCTTAATACTACAAACCCACAGAGTGCACATCATGGCCTGTATTGCAGAGGGACTGGAAGGAAAAGAATGCCTCTTTGCAGATGACACAAAGATCTGCAACAGGGTTGATACACAAGGAGACATGGAAAGGATGAGAAGGGACTTGTCGAGGTTGGAGGAATGGTCAGAAGTATGACAGCTTGGATTCAATGCAAAGACATGCAAAATAATGCACCTGGGAAACAAAAACCCCGGGGAAGATTACACAATGGGGGGGGGGTGGTAACAACAACAAAAATGGAAAGAGACTTGGGGGTAATCATATCAGATGACCTTAAGTTTAGAAAGCAATGTGAGAAGGTAGTAGGGAGGGCTGGGGTATACTGGGATGTATAGGGAGAGGCATCACCAGCAGAAAACAAGAAGTTGTTATCCCTCTGTACAGACAGTTGGTGAGACCCCATTTGGAGTACTGTTTCCAGTTCTGGAGACCCCGTCTCTACAAGGACATAGGATAGAGGCAGTCCAGAGGAGGGCAACTAAAATGGTACAGGGTCTGCAAGAGAAGTCATTCGAGGAGAGACTAAAGGAGCTTAATATGTATACCCTTGAGGAAAGGAGGGAGAGCGGGGACATGATAGAAACTTTTAAGTACCTCAGTGGAATCAACAAAGTCCAAGAGGGCAGCATCTTTCAAAAAAAGAGATGTGCAAGAACAAGGGGACACAATTTAAAGATATAAGGCAATTCTTGTGCAGGGTAAGAAGAAATAGGCTGTTGGTTAACTAGGATCTGCAGCTTATCCAGTAGGTAGAGAAATGGGCAGACTAGGTGGGCCAAGCGGTCCTTATCTGCTGTCAAAGTCTATGTTTCTATATTGTGTCACCACTGGGAAGTGCAAACTTCAGGAATTACCAAGCTGTAGCCATGTACAGTACAATATCACTATGTGCTGTCCTCCAGCTTTGTATGCAGTATGTATATTTATAGCAGAGAAACAGAATTTGTCAGCAGAAAAGGACTGTCTGGCCCACTCAGTCTGCCCAGATGTTCCCTGCCTAACAAAACAAAGGATCATGTGCACAAGAGAAAAGGATTTCAGCTACCTCCAAAAATCAGGACACAAAAAAGGCAGAAAAAGGTTCAGAAAAAGATTACACAAAAGCCATATGGAAAGTGTAAAAAAAGTTTATTGTGCCAAGCAAAATAAACTGTCAAAGGAAAACACCCCCTTATTGTTTTCCTTTGTCCATTTTTTGCCTGGCACAATAAACTTTTTTATACTTCTGCATTTGGCTTTTGTGTAATCTTTTTGCACATTTCTTTCTGCCTTGTTTATTCCTTGCCCAATCTGTCTCCACAGAGACCAGCTGGTCTCTGTGACCATCCCTCCTCCCCACCTGTTTTTTAATATACCACTATGTTTAGCCCATACATGCTTGAAGCCTCTCACTGTTTTTTGCCTCCATCATTTCTGGTGACAGTCTGCTACAGGACTCTATCACCCTTTCAGTGAAGAAGTATTTCCTCTCATCTCTGTTACACTTCCCTTCTCCAGCTTCATTGCATGGCCCCCTGGGCCTGGTGCTCTTACTCATTTGAAAGAAACTCTGCTCTGCACTCCATGCACCCCTGTGATGTAATTGTAGGTATCTATCATGTCACCTCTTGCTCTCCTCTTTTCATGGGTGTATATGTTGAGATCCATCAGTCTCCACATAGTGCTTCTTATGCAACTCCTGCACCATTTTAGTTGCCCTCCTTTGAACTGCCTTCACCCTATGTCCTTTCTGAGGTACAGCTTCTAAAACTGTATGCTGAACTCCAAGGTGGGGTCTTACCATGGCACCGCCGCCTCCTCCCTCCTCCTCCTCCTCCTGCTGAAAATACTCCTCCCTATGTACCCCAGCTTCCTACTAGGCTTACCCACTGCTTTGCCACACTGTCCTGTCACTTTGAGGTCATCAGATATAATATTCCCAAGGTCCCATTCCTGTTTAGTGACTGTCAATACCTCCCCCCATCCTATTCTCAGTGTTTGAGTTCCAATTGCCTAGGTGAATGATTTTGCACTTTTTGCCACTGAATCCTGTCTTCACCCTGTATATGTCCTTTTTGAGGTGCAGCCCCCAAAACTGTACACAGTACTCCAAGGTGGGGTCTCACCAGGCAGCAAAACAGTGGCACCACCACCTCCTTCTTCCTGCTGGGAATACACCTCCCTATTCATCCCCAGAATCCTTCTGGCCTATCCACTGCTTTGTCACACTGCTCTGTCACTTTGAGGTCATTGGATATAATAACCCCAAGATCCCTTTCCTGTTTAGGCAAAGCAATTCAAGTTTATTTGTTAGGCTCCTATTCAAGGCTCTAGTTGCTGTACAGAACAATAAAATGTAATACAATTTTAAAACCACAGATTTAAAGCAATGTATTTTTGAAAGGCTATGCCTGTAGCTCAATGGGTTGAGCAACCAGGCATGCCCCCTTCCTGAACTATATAAGCTGTTCCTCCCAGCCTCCTTCTGAGCACTGTTACTTTGCAACTGGAGGATTCTGTCCATCTCTGCCTTCTTCCCTGCAGCCTGCTGGGGCTTTGCCCCCACCCTTGACCCTCAAAGTCTGCCTCCCTCCTTCCCTTGTACTTTGGACTCTGATTGGTTTATGCAGAACTTCTGTTCTTTGTGTTTCTTCTGCTTTGCAGTTAGTATTGCCTGCCACCGGCTGCTGGGTGCTTCTTTGTGTTGCTTGTGTCCTGTCCTCCTGTGTTGGTGGGTTTATTTTGTTTTGCTTTTTGTTTCTTTTTGGGGCTTTCTATCTTTTTTCAGCATACTGCTGCCCTTTGTTTGTATTGTGCTAATCCTGTGCTTGTGTTATTTAGGCTCCCATTTACTCACCAGATTTCAGCAAACCCTCAGTGCAACTGCAATTGTTATCTGTATGTTTCAGCTCAGTTACTGCTTCCTTGCTTCTGCCGTCTCTGTGCTTATCCATCTTAATTGTTTGCACCTGGTCCAGGCTCATTCTGCTTCAGCTAGTTTCCACTCTCTGCTGTGCTCTGTTTGTTTCAGCAGCTCTACTCAATTTATTCAGTGTTAGCTCAGTGAGGCAGCTACTACCCCAGCTTTTAATTCCCCTGCTTGATTTGCTGTAGTGTAGTGTGGCTCTGCTGCAGTTTATTGTTGTTCTACTGCCTCAGCAGCTTGCTATCATTTGGCTTTGTCCTTAACTAGAACCTTGCCAGAAAAGCATCTCTATTTTGGAGGTTCATACCCTATCAACATTTATTCATTTATTTAAAATTTTGGATACCGGGAAAGGCACACTGAACTGGAGCTTGTTTCCAGGTGTGACCCAGGGAAAGGGAAAAGAGGTGTTTTATATTTAATTGAAAACATAGTTACAATTTTTACAAAACTGTACAACAGATAAATACAGTATACATAATGATGTTAAAAATATTTACTAACAGATAAAGATAATGCAGTGTACAAAGAGACAAGCTGGATAATGAAGTAGAAATCATTATAGCAAGCAGTTGCTTAAAGACTTTGCTGATTCCAGAGGTAAGAGAGTTGATAGAAAAAAGATAGGGAACACATGGATGTACAGGGATAGGGGTAGCTTGAAGATGTGCAGATCACTGGACCTTAAACTATACTGGGAGGGGAATGTCACAAACACACTCAGCAGGTCAGGCCCTCTGTTCCCACAGTGCCAACCTCCGAGCACAATAGTGTGAACAGGTAACAGACAGGGTAACCCTCCTGTCTGCTTTTGGGTCTGAATCACCTTTAGTCTCAAGTTCTAGGGGGATTCAAATTGTGAACCTTATGCTAGCATACCCAATGTACAGGCTCAGATATGTACCCTTTTAGGGGCTTGTGGTACAATCTTTCACCAGGGGCACCAAGCCAGGCTTTCAAAATGAACCCTTAAAACTCTATAAAAGGCCTTAGGTATATTCATACCTTTTCCCAGTTTAGTAACACCATAAAGCTGTTGAACAATTTTGGCTTAACCCTCTATATGTCACATGCAAAAAGAACTGGCAGACACCCAGGCAGTCTTTCAAATAATAGGTACTTTACTAAAAGATGATAAAAATATGAAAAATGTAAACACAGAACAATATATGAAAGAGCTCACAATCACATAAAAGAACAAGGGAAGATTACAAAACAAAAACTCCTACCACAATATAATTAAACTGTTTCTAGCTAATGTATTACCTCTATATGTGCCTTGAAAGTTAGATCAGAGAGCTGTGTCTTTGAGTCCCAAAATGATATGATATATTCTCTAGTTATAAGGATACATTTCAACCCCATCTCCCCAACCCCTTGGTGAGTCATCTAGCTCCTCTTTTTAGAATATAAAATTATACAAACATGATGTCCTATCAGGAGGTATATTGAATAAGGTGACATCAGCAAAAACTCATTTCCCAAATTATGAGTCTTTGATCCACCAGTTCCTTTGAAGTTTACAACCCTGCAGTTCCATCTCCCAGGTGTGAGCTAGCCTGACAGGAATCAGCTAAATGATGTCCTGTCCTGTAATAAACTGTATATTTAGCTGCCCAACTTCAAAGCAGCAACAGGTCATAAAAAGGCCATAAAATGCAATTTCTCAAGTAAGTTAATTACATTACAAAGATCTCCTGGTCAGTTACATCCTGTAGCTTCACTGAAACCTGGGGGGGGGCACCCATGGAAGCACAGGATGTCTTATGGGAGACAATCACATACTATATTTTTATATCACAAATATCATACAATAATCATAACCAACTGGTCAAGCGTCACAGGGGAAATAAGGGAAAGTAGGTTGGAGTTATATAATGGGAGGTTACCTAACTAGTATTTGGCAGGGAATGAGAGAGAGTATAGGTTACACTGCTGTTGGGTCTTATGGTGCTCAGCTTGTGGCTTCCTGTTATTCCCATGCTGGAGGACTGTGATGTCATGGTGGGGTGTCATGGCTCCAAGTAACAGGAGCATGCTTTATGTAAACTATATGATTTTTCTCTGCTTTCTTGCCTACGTGGCTTTCAGTTATACGTGCATAAATTATTAACCTCCCAGCCTACATGGCCATGAGACATTCATTGCATTCCATTACTGCGCTGCATGCTCCTTACTAGAGTAACCTATCTCCTTAATGGCTTTTAAGGTATACACGCTAATCATATCAGTTCACTATTCCTGCAATCATATCAATTTACTATTCATGCTGAAACATGGCATCAAATGCTTTTATGTAAACTATCATTTGCTCCTTTATGGAACTGGTTGGCCAAGCATATACATAATTCAGCTTACCTCATATGTGATGCATGATTCTTAGCTATGCTGCTGCCCATTTTATTCTGTTGCAAATGTTACTACATATTTCTTATCTGCTAAATCTCATTGATTCATTTATTCTAAACTTCATTGAATCAATCGTTGTAATCACTGCCTCATACCATCTAAACACCTACCTTCTACATCACCATTAATTTGACTTCCTTAATGGAATTGGTTGGCTTGCTTGTCACTGGCTGCTGCTACTATCAAATGGCTTGCACTGCAGCCTCCTAACTTACCTAGGCCACTGGCTTCACCTAGCCTCCTTATCACTAACCTACTATCTAATCTACATCTGCTGTCTTCACACATCTTCCATATCAATAACCTACTACTTAATTTATAGCCATTGGCTTTGCCCTACCTCCTTCTATCTAGCACATCAAAGCTGATTTATGCACTCATGCATAAATCATAGGCATTTCTTTATTGGGGCCACAACCATGGATTATGACAACTAACCCCCTTTTACAGATGCTCATTGACACTGCGGTCCTTCCACATTCCATATCTAAATTCCATAACATTTTGCAACAACATGACCCAAGAAGTCCCAAGGGGATTTGTTATAATAGGCAACATGAGTTGGGGCTAGACTTGGAAGTGGATGCATGGCATCGCATTTGGCAGCATTTATATAAGTATATTAAACAAGATCACCTTCACTTCTTGCAGTTCCACATACTACACAATCTGTCCCTCTAGGCTTTTCCAAATGGGTAGGTTCTCATCCCCAAACTGTCTTAGATGTGGCTTTGCTGAAGGATCCTTGAAATATATCCTCTGGGATTGTGTAATAGTGGTTCCTTTCTGGTGAGCAATATGGGATTCCCTAGATCCACTTCTGGGCTTACAGTCCTATTTCATCCCACAGATTTGCCTGGTGGCCTTTTCCCAGTTGACATGCTGGATTGCCACAAGGTATTTATGTCCTTAATATCGAGTGTAGCTAAATTAATTATTGTTTGACACTGGCTTGACAATTTACTTCCCTCTTTTAGAGAATGGCACTCTGAAATGCTTCAGGTCCTGGAAATGGAAAAACATATTGCCTGAAGACAGGCCCATCAGGAGGGCTTGTTTGAATCTATGGGCTGTCTAGTAGCTCTTCTACCTTTAGCACAATCTCCTTAAGTGGTGAGGGCTGTTTTTGCTGGGTAGCTTGCTCCCCTTATGATGTAGGGGGAGCTGGGGACTAGGTTCCCCCTTCTGCCCATTTCAGTTATTCTCTATATTTTTTCTTCCCCCATTTCCAACATAACTACTCCCTTAGCTGTGCTTGGGGGTGGAGGTTGTGGGGTGGGTTGTATTGGGGTGGGTGGGGGATAGGTGGACTTCGTGGGGGGTTGGCTGTTTTTGTTTTTCTTATCCTGGTTTGATACTACTGTGTATTTTTACCTGATATTACTGATCAGAACATAATGGCTGTTCTTTGTTATTTTATTTTTTTCTTGTTTTGTACCTCTATGTTACGATGATTTTTCTGCTGTTACAGCTACAGTTGATATGTTGTAGATCTGTTGTTAAATACTCAATAAAGTGCATTTAATTAAAAAAAAATTGTAAGCATGCTAACCATGACCATTACCTTTTCTGGCTTGGGGCTTGGCCTGTAGCTGATGGTCTCACTTTGCACCCATAAAGTTCATATCTTGAGCATGTGAAACTTGGGTTGGGGTCCTTCTCATTGGGTCCATAGTTGGAATATCCTTGCTCTGGATGGAGCTTCAGATGTCTGACTCATTGGTGACACCTCTTGGTGTAGAATTTAAGACTTCAGCTGCCCAGGGGTGGGGCTCATGAGCCCAAGAACACCCTTTTGGCTATGGCAATGATGTGGCACCTTCAAAAGCTACTCTCCCTATGACTGCCTCTGGTTCACCTGGTCTGTTTTAGTTGGTAAGCCAGCTGAGTGCCTCAGCAATCTTTGCTCTCCTCCTCCCACCTTGGGGGTCTGCTCTTGCTTCAAGAGTAGCCATTGTTGTAAAGGCCTCTCTCAACCCTTCACAGTGTTCCTGTTAGAGAGATTGTGAGAGCTGTCCACCAAATTGGAATATTTCCTCCCCTTTGATTGGGTTTCTAAATTGCAGCAGCAGAGCCATCACTAAATAAACTATACTAATCTCGAGGGAAGGTGGCCTTGGCCTTGGATCCCCAGAGGTTTCCTCCTTTTAAAATGGTGTTTTTCCTCTCCTCCATGCCAAAGGTCATAATACATAGTTAGTTGTTTATAGTATATTCCCTAGTTTCCTTAAGTAGGTTTCTGGTGTTGGATAGAGATGGATGGTGACCCTACTCACCGTTTATTCTATCCTTAGAAAGCTCTCATACGTCATCAGTGCATTACATTTTATAAGTTCAATCCTGATGACCTGTACATCTCATTTGTGTTTCTTCAAGCTGTCTCATTGCTGTCATTCTGCTTCTCTACCTCATAGTTAATGTTTACTGCTCAATGTTTTTTGGGGCTCCTCCTAAGGTACCTTTAGCCAGAGAAATCTTTCCAATGGCACCCCAAGGGGTGGAAACCTCTGCTAGGGTTGCTTGCCTTCGGTACCCCTACAGAGTGGTAATTTCCTGTGGAGTAGAGAGTGCAAACAGCAAAACAGTTATCACAGTAGCACAAGAATAACACCACTCTGGTTGCGTAGACCCATTGAATTGAAAGGCTATGCCTGTAGTTCATTGGGGTGAGCTACAAGCCACACCCCCTTCCTGAGCGATATAAGCAGATCCTCCCAGCCTCTTTCTGAAGCACTTTTTCTTTGCCTCACCATTCTCCCCTCCTTCTACAGTGGCACACCTCTCTCCTCAGGGAGCTCCTTCCTAAGGTACTTTTAGCCAAGGGAATTTTCCACTGCACCTCTAGGGGTGGAACTCTTCAAGGCTTCCTTGCCTTCGGTACCTCTACAGGGTGGTAATTCCACGTGAAACAGAGAGTGTGAATGGCCAAATAGTTATCACAGTTGCACAAGCATAACATTACTCTGGTTGCGTGGGCCCATTGAAACATAATAAAACAAAACTTCCAGAAATTTTGTAAAAATTAAAATCCCTACAGCTTAAAGCTTAGGTGGTCCCAAAGGCCTGATTAAAATAATATGTTTTAAGTAAGTTTTTAAAATGTCCCAGAGAGGGGGCTCTTCTGACAGAAGCTGGAAGTGAGTTCCATGTCCTAGGAGTTACAACACAGAACACTCAGTCTCCCAAGGATTTAAGTCAGGAGCAAGAAATCATCAGGAAACCCACCTCAGATGAAGAGGGCAGATGGGAGTGTCTACAGTCAAGAGGTCTTTCAGGTAGCTTGGACCCAAATTGTGCAGGGTTTTGTATAGCAAGAAACATATCTTGAAACAAACATATCTTGAAATTGAGTAACTGTCAACCCACCTCCCCCATCCTATACTCAGTTCCTTGGTTCCAGTGCCCTAGGTGCATGATTTTGCACATTTTGCATTGAACCCCAACTACCATGCTCTTAATTCCTCCTTGATTTTCGTAAGATCCTTATATATTCTCTGCACCCCCTCCTAAGTATCTACCCTATTGCAGATTTTAGTGTCATGTGCAAAAAGGCATACCTTCACTTCCAGTTCTTTGGCAATGTCACTTCTGAAGACATTGATGAGGACTAACTCCAGTACTGAGCCATGTGGCACCCCACTGATCAAAGTCCCATCATAAGAGTGAGTGTTGTTATTCAACACACAGTGTCTCCTATCCATATACCAGTTTCTAACCCAGTTCACCACTTTGGATCCCACCGCTAGGCTGCTCTGCTTCTTTATCAGCCTCCTCTCCAGCACAGAATCAAAGGCCTTGCTAAAGTCCAGATAGGCCACATCCACTGCCCCCAATCTATTTCCATGGTCACCCAGTCAAAGAAATCTATCAGAATCATTTGACATGACCTACCCCCTCTCCCTTCACCATGAATCCATGTTTCTTGTGGTCTTGCAACTCATTGGATTCAAGATGCTACACCAGATATTTCTTTTTTAGCAGGGTTCCATTAATTTCCCCACCACTGAAGTTCAGTAATACTGACTGTCCTATAGTTGCTCCTCCTGCTGCTGCTCATACAATACGTAAAAGGACCATGTCTGTTGTTCCCTGGTCCTCCAGAACCATGCCTATTTACAATGAGTTACTGATCAAGGCTGTCAGTGATGCAGCTAGCAGCTCCCTGAGTTCTTTCAGTACCCTTGGGTGTATCCTGTCAAGTCCATAGCCTTGTCTACCTTCAGAGCTGCAAGTCCCTTTGGGAATTTTTTCTTCTGAAAGCTAACTTGTGTCTGCCTCTCTTCCTGTTTCTGCTACTCCCTTGTGGTCCATCACCCCACCCTCATCTGTGAAGACTGAGCAGAAGTAACTGTTTAGGATGGCACCATTTTCTTAGTCCTGTTCTGTGTAGTTTACCCCTTTCACCCTTCTACTCCTCACTATCTTGCTTTCCACTTCTCAAAAGAGTATATCTGAAGAAACTCTTATCCCCTTTAGCTACCCCTTTGGCTATCCTTTCCTCTGTCTGCACCTTTGCTCCCCTCCCTGCCTTTCCTGCTCTCCTCTGCTTTACTTAGTATATCTCCCTATCTGCCTCCCTCTGTGTTTTCTTATATCTCCTGAATGCACCCTTTATTCATCCATCACCTTGGTCACTACCTTAGAGCACTATAACGGTCTCTTTTTCCTTCTGCTTTTAAATACTTCCTTGACACACGTTGGTTGCTTTAATTATGCCCTCTCTTATTTTTCCTCCACTGTGCCTCTACCCCTCCCTGGCGATTGCTCCCATGAGGTAGTTTCTGAGGCCAGCTCCCAGTTCTTTAAAATCTGCCTTCATAAGATCCAGGACCCTCATTCTCATGTAGTTTGCCTCTGTTCCGGTTTTTATGTTAAACCACATTATACATTGATCACCATTACCAGGGGATTTCCCACTTTGACGTCTGCAGTATTTTTCCTGTTTGTAAGCATCAGGAGCACTGCCTTATCCCTAGTGGGTTCTTTGACTAAAAAGTTTACTGTAGCTAGCATTGCCTCAGATTTTCTTGGGCAACATTATTTATGTCCCTGGGGAGAACTGAACCTGCAATCATTGATTTGTAGACCTGTACATTTACCCCTGTACCATCCAGCCAGAAAATTGGTAGTGTTGTGATTAGCACAGTTGTCATTCAAGCAGTAGATGTGGGTTTGATTCCTGGGCAGTGGAGCTACTAATTTGTGTCAGAAGGGAGTAGGTTGCATGCTCTCCTCTGGGGCTGGAAGATCAGAAGGTCATGGGTTTTAGTCCCACACTAAGAACATGGGTTAATTCGTAATACTGACACTGCTGTACAGCACTAAGGGAGTACTACACTCTTGAAATGTTGTCCATCTCATGAGATGTTACACCATGGTCCCTTTGTCACGTCTGCTTGATTCTGGTGGCTGTCCAGACATTCCCTTGTCAATATAACAGGTCCGTGTAACACACAGTCAAGGATACACCTGGAAACACGTTGCCACAGCTCAGTACACCTTTGAGGACTGAAAGGGGCACAGTCCCATTAGTATGTCAGTTTAAGCAGATTATATAGGCCGGTAGGCCTTTACCTACAAACATTTTCTATTTTTAATGTTCCTTTTCTGGTCAACAATTACAAGTAAATAAAAATATGTGTAACCACCCCATGGGTTACTGTGACTTTAATACCTTCCTGCTGCTTAAACATCAATGGCATTTGCTGCTGCCAGAGCCTGCATTGCTGTGTTAGCAGCTATATTGGGAATCAGCAAATCTGTGTGCAGATCAAACCAGAAGTGAATTTGCACCCATGTTGGCCTGGTTTAATGTGTTGAATGCTGTTTGACTTTGTGCTTTATATAAATTAAGACTTTTATGTAAACTACCATTGAAACTACAAATCAGCAGCCATTATAGCTGATCTTTGACCAGGCCATGGCATTGTGATGGGGTCAGCAGAAAATGTGTTAGCAGCCTATCCAGAATGCTTGCCAGCTCAGGGAGACATAGGGGCTCTTGAACTACAGATGGATGTAATTAATTCATGGGGTTTTCCAGCTGCCAGTTGCTGTTAAATGACAGATCTTCAGTACTGCCTTTCCTGTTTGACAACTCATTACACCAATCAGCTTTGTTGTTGCCACCATGAACAGCAGGGATGAGCTGCCCTTAAGGCAGATCTGTATGAGATCTCATTCAAGCAGGAGAACTGTAAGTACTGTTGAGAACTGTTCTGTGACCATCTGTGTGTCTGCCATTGACCAACTATGTGAATACAAGCAAATCCTCTGCATGGAGATAGGAAGCATTCTCATGGTAGTCCAGTATACCTGTGAGGCTGAACTTCACTATTCACAAATATAAACAAACTCTGGTCAGAGCCACTATGCTTGCTAATGCAGTCACTTGACAAGGACTGTGGGGCAGGCAAGGGTGAAAGTATGTGCCTTTTCAGTCACTTTCTGCATATTTGAACTGTTACTGAAACAAACAGTTGATACATAACCTAGTGTAAGCAGCTGGCATGCACCCTTGCTTTCTATATTTAATTAAAAAAAAAATACAAAATTAAAAAATAACATTTCTTTCCAGTGGTAGCCTGTAGGGTGACAGGATCCTCATCTGCCATGGTGACCATGCTTCTGTTCCCTTAATCTTATAAGTCTCACCTCAGAGTCTGTGTTATTTCTTGCCATCTCTTGATCTGTGCCACTGCCAATCACAACTTTTTGCAGACACACAGATTTGTGCACTCCTCCTCCATTGAAAACAGTTCATGCTTGCGAGAGCATGCTTGCTTATCCCCTACTGCTACATACAGCAACATCACTGTAGCTATGGGGATGAGCAAGCAAGTTAAATGAGGCACGGTTTTCGGGTGGCCCTACCCCAAAATAAAATGGGAGTTAAACTATAAATCTGAGTGATCTATCATATAAAAAACACATAGTTCCTCCAGCTGTATGACAATAAAATGTAACTCCGTCACAGAGATATAATATTACAGGGAAGAATAAGATATCAATGTCACATACCGTGTCTGAAAGATTTTATTTCTATCTCACAGATTGTCTTATTTTCACTAGTGTCTTTCTTATAGCTAGAACACTGTAATTCTCTAAAGTGACACGATAGAATTGTAACATCGGACATGACAAATCTGTATATGTTACTCTCAATATTAGAGCAGTTCTTAGCTGTCACAGCCTTACCCGTTGAATCCAGTATTAATTCAACAAACTGTCATGCTGTTGCGTATCAAGCATTATGACAATAAAATATAACCTTAAATAGGGTCTACTAATTATAAACCCTACATAGATCAGTTCCTAAAAAAACACCAGATCACACAATTACAGATGTACACTGAAAATGGGCAACCTTATGTGACAGCACTTCATTCTCACTAGTATTCTGCTTCTATATATGACACTCTATTCACCCAAAATATCCTAGTGGAAATTCAAAGTTTCACTTCCAGTGGGAGCTCTATAAATGCCCATCTCCACATTACAGTTACATAAATCAGCACATAAAAGATGCTGCATCTCATTATCCTTGGGATCCCATTATAAAAAGTTATAAAAAAAGAGAAATCTCAAACTGTTCATTCAATCCTGGGGCAATCAAACTGTCCAATGTGGCCTTGTGGTTTATATTGTTACTGCTGTGGTCCTGTGTGTGTGAGCTTTGTCTTATTTCTAGTTGTTTTAAATAACCCAGGATTGGCTGCTTTGGAGGGGAATGGAGTGGCTTGGATGTGCAGGCAGAGTATATTGAACATGCTTTGCTTTCCACGTGCAAAGTGATACGCACAGAATGCTGAATCCTGAATTCTGAATACCCCATGAGAAAAGTTCAGTATAGCAGGCTGTAAGTAAGTAAAGGAAAATTTTCAGATCTCCTTTTGTAACCTTTTTTTGAACTTTGTACAGACACTTATTTAGGAGCTGATTGGAGCATAGAATTTGATGATAGGAGCTGGCAGCCGTGACTCTAGGCTTTGTTAGCAAGCTGAATATTTTTTCTACATTTATTTTATATGACAATTGCTCTTCATAAGAAATGGTGACAATTTCAATAGGAATGGCTAAGACTTTTATAGGTTTTGGATTATATCACTATACTTGAATTTATTGCGTCATTAGTCAGTTATCTCAGTATGTTCTGACCTGAAAATTAACAGAACAAAACATGGTCGGGGACTTGCTGTAAAGGGGAACATAGTAGTCTGGCTGAATTACAGCATTTTCAAGTACTCTCCCTTTTCTTACATTAAAGGGGCACTGTCAGCTTTGCCCCTTCGTTTTTGGCCAAAAGTAAGTAGTGTGCCTGTTGGCACACAGCTATCACATATATACTTAAGAACATCACTATATGTGGAAAACATAATTTTTTTCCGTTTTTCTGCATTTTGCCAAAGTAGCTTTCTATTCGGGTCCACTTTAAGTCCTCTGCATACGGAGCTACGTTCAGGTCAGGTGCGTAATCCTCAGTCGTGGTCCACTCGATTTTTCCATACTCGACATGCAGCTGTATATTGGGAGAGTCCCACACTATTCTAAAATGCTCCATCTCTGACTGCAACCGAGCACTGGGAGTACTGTAATTTATATTTGTACATTGTAGCCGAAATCCTGCGCATGCACACTAACGGTACACTCTTGCGCATGCGTGGGATCTTTGGCCATGCCTCTGGTGTGCATACGAGGATTTCGGCTACAATGTACAAATATAAATTACAGTACTCCCAGTGCTCGGTTTGCAGTCGCTCGTAGATAGAGCATTTTAGAATAGTGCAAGGGACTCTCCCAATATACAGCTGCATGTCGAGTATGGAAAAATCGTACTTCGGGGCCGCGTTCGTGGACGCACGCCAGCCCCGACCTGAATGTGTGTGCTCCGCATGCAGAGGACTTAACGGACCCGAATAGAAAGCTACTTTGGCAAAATGCAGAAACGGTAAAAAATTATGTTTTCCATATAGTGACGTTCTTATGTATATATGTGATAGCTGTGTGTCAACAGGCACACTACTTACTTTTGGACAAAAACGAAGGGGCAAAGCTGACAGTGCCCCTTTAAGGCTGTTTCTATTGCACATTACAATTCATCCTGCATGTTTCTAAATTAGTTTGGTTCCAGGGTTATGAGATTATAAATACTGTAAATTGTACATGTCGGAAATCCTGAGATGGACAAATACCAGAGCTGCAAATTATAAATCTCCTTATTACAAAGAGCAGCCAAATCATAAAAAAATTTAAAAATATACCATTTACCTTGCTTCCTGAAAATTCAAATAAACTTCTTTTTAAATAGTTTCAAACAGAGCCCTCACAGTTTTCCAACTGGGCTACTATTGGGGCTACATTTTCAAAGTGATTAGTCAGTACTTTCACTTATAATGGATTGTGCCTTGCTAACTCCAAAGCCACTGACCGTTAGCTGCAGCCTCAGCTAAATCACAATGTTTAGAATAAGAAGTGAACTGGAAATGAGCACAGAGCATGGAAATAGTGTAAAGGGGGAAGGGCTGGGAGAGACAAAGGAACAGCACTATAGTGAATGGACAGGGTTGCATGTGCTTCACCTCCACTGTGGAAGGACTTAGTCTAGGTAGCAGGTCACATGCTTCCACAGACACTTCTCCTATTATGTAATAGCAATACAGCAGCATGGCTCTGCCACACATATGTAAGAGAGGAGACTGATTAAAACAGTGGCAGGGGTACTTCAGGATCTGCTTAGTGGGTACTATAGTCCACTACCAGGCTATTACCACCTGGCAGGACTGGATGCCTTGACATGGAGGGTGGTACAGATCTCACCAGCCTAACTGACCGGAGGACAGTTGACCCTCTGGGTTGCATCACTATTCCAGATGGCTGACAAAAGAGAGCAAAAGTAGGAAACTGAGTAGATCAACTGACCACCTGAAAGGAATTATTGCAAGCTTTAACAGTGTAGCTCTGCACAGTGAGGGAGATCCCAGACCATAGGCATCATGAGTAAAAACAGGGCTTGCCCTACAATTCGGAATTGCTTTAATAATTGGAAACATATTTACTAAATTTGATCAGCTGGTCATTAGCTTACAAAAACCTCTAGTGCGTGGCCTTTGAGATTGGGGTTTCATAGTTCAATGAGCATTACTGATCATCTATTTTAAAGTGCACCACCACTGGCTAACCACATTCAATGGCATTGGGTTTATTTTGATTCCATGGATGGGTACCCAGTAACATTTTGCCAGCCACCTTAAATGATTTATAGCATAATGCACTGGTACCAGTGAGATGAGAATAGTGCCCTCAGTGCAGGAGAGTCAGAATATCACCCTGCATTGTGCACTGTGGTGTGGTACAAATGAGGTCTGTGCCTGAATCTGTATTTTTAGTTACAGCCCATGGAAACATTTGATTTGACTGCACCTATCTGGGCATTGCTGTGCAGTTATAATGTATACACACCGAGCCTACAATGGTCACTGGAACCAGCCACCTTTCACTATTGACCTCAACTGTCATTGCTACTTCCCCCCTAGGGTCTGCTGCTCTAATAGAGTGAGTTCTTTCTGTTAGACTTGTTAAAGTGTGTTTGTTCTTTCTATTTGACTTGACTGTCTGCTACCATTTGTTTAAAGGTTTAGCACATGCTAATGAGGACTGTACAGTCATTGGGTGGGTCAGTTGAAGGTGTGACCATACTGCAGAGGAGGGGAGGTATGGCATTCAAGGGGCTTGTACCATATTTCCACCATGCTCACTTCTTTCTCTGTGTACAATCTCTAACTATTAACAGATATGAAGCCCCCCTCACACTTAAAAGGAGATATCATGATCTCAGGAGCCACCATGACATCTGCAGTGACTCAGTGGCATTGAAAGGCTATAGTTTTGGGTACCTCTGAGGCATCTGATGGGTACTGACACTCGGAATACACTACCCATGAAGGCTCCTTACATATTCACACTGACTCCCATTATTCTGTAGGAAAAATACTCCTCTATTATACTGTAAAATTACCCAAATGTGGTCCTTATTTCCCCTAATGTGAGGATTTCTGTACATATGTTACTCCTGTAAGCAAATCTGTATTCATTTACAAAAAAAAAACTGGATTTGCCTTATATACCATAGTTCGGTAGAATATTGCAGTGCAGAGTAAAGCCCTTAGCTTAGAATTCAGGACAGCAAACAATTCTCAGCAATGAACTGCTATTATTCCTTTAAAAGGGGAGTTAAGAGGGCTCTGGGTAGGTATATATTTTCAAATATCTGGTGAGTGATCACACGCTACAACCCAGAAACTAAACTATTAAATATTTGGTACTTTGCATTTGGTCTTTTAAAAACCCTCTATCCCTTCCCAAGTTGCCATGGCTAGTCCCTTGGCAACCTCTTCCCCAAACCCCACTCATTTTTCCCCCCAACCTCCCATAGAAAGTTTTGAATAAAACACATTGACAGCTCTTGGCACTATACCAGAAGCTGACACTCCTGAAATTCAGTCCCCATCCCTAACCAGCCTGGCCAAAAAATAGTCTCATTAAACAGTGGGAATGCCCCTCATTAACTAATCCACAATTCTGGTGGCCAGTTAGTGTCCAAATCCTGGCTAATCTAGTTATCTTTCCTCCCTAACTCCTAAATTGTGAATCAGGGGTCAGGAGGGGGTCTTACTATTGACTGACACTATTTAGAAATCAGAGAGATGTAGACTATGAAGGAAGACTCAGAATTTGCTGCTCAGGTGAGAGGACCACAGAGAAAAGCTAAGCAGTTGTATCTGTCTAAACCTCATAAGAGGAGTGTAGGACCTATTATCTCATTATAAATCACTTTAGGTTAGTTTGAATAATGTATAATATGTTTAGAGTCTTTCCTAGTTTCATTTGGCCAATCTTCCCCAGCACTGAAGTTGAGCACTACCTCCTAATGCTCCTATGAAAGGACACTGCATACAAAATAAGAGGTACAGTGGCTCTGTGCACTGGCAGAAAGTAGGTGAGGGGGATGATAGAAGAAATGGTGGAGGCAGAAACTGGGCCACCACAGGCTGAGATACAGAGTAGGGGGATCCCAAGCAGGGGGGTAGGAAAGGAGGAAGGGGGAGGAGCAGTCAAAGAAGAAAAGTGAGGAAAGAGGAACAATTAGATATAGGAGAAATGAACAGGAAGAAAGCTGAGGGATGTCAAAATGGTCAATCAAATTTTATTTGCTACAGCACACTTTCTCATCATGAATCAAGGCACTTTACAAGCAAGACATACACAATTAAAACAACATGTCACCAATAAAACAAGAATAAAACAAAATAAAACAAGAATAAAACTATCCTGGTGATTCATATAGTGCAGCTAGCTCTAATCAGGCTGAAAAGCTTGCCTAAATAAAAATGTATTCAGTTCCTTCTTGAAGGCCTCTGTAATAGCAAGCTCCCATATTGCACAAGGGAAAGAGCTCCAGAGGGTTGGTGCCATTTAGGAAAAGGCACAAACACCAGATGTTGCCAGACACACCCTTAGAACTTCTTAAAAATCCCTCATTGGCTGAGCAGAGGGGATGAATGGGGCAGTAGGGCTGAAGAAGGTCTTGCAGATAGATGGGTCTCTTACCATGTAGGGCTTTATAGGTCAGCAGACCAACCTTGAAGGAATCCGCCACATAACAGGCAGCCAGTGCAGAGAGAAAAGCACAGGTATAATGTGACATGATCGTGACAGACCAGTCAACAACCTGGCTGCAGCATTCTGCACTAGCTGCAGGCAGTGAAGATCAACCCCCAATAGCCCTAGGTAAAGGGCCTTGCAGTAATTGAGCCACAAGGTCATGAAAGTATGAACTAATGATGGCAGATCACCTAGGATTATGAGGTGTCTAATCCTGGCAATGCTCCTCAGATGTTAAAAACCCCTTTGAACCACAGCTGACATCTGAAAACTAAGTGTCAAACTGCAATCCAGAACTATGCCAAGATTTCTCACCCCAACCAAAGTGAGCAACTGGGAATCCCCAAACCTAAGCCTGGAGACTCAACCACATTGCTCATTTGTCCCCTGGGTGACCAGCTTCCACTGCTAGCACATATGTCTTATCCAGGTTCAGCCTCAGGAAATTGGCCCTCATCCAGTCCTGGATCTTGGTGCGGCACTGATAAAACACTGAGACCAACTCCTGCTGCTCGGGCAAAAAAGACAGGAATAGCTGAGTATCATCTGCATAACAGTGAAAACTCAGCCCATACCATCTTATGTCCCCTAATGGTAGCATACACATAACATGGGGAAAGAATGGAGCCCTGCTGGACCCCACATGGGAGGGGCAGGGATACCAAGGAAAAAAAACCCAACACCACCTCCCAGTAAGGAATGATTGAAACCAGTTGAGAACTGTAACAGTCAGTCAACAACAGACCCACAGGTGCTCCAACAACACCCCATGGTCCACGGTGTCAAATGCCACCAAGACTCAGAGGAGGATAAGAATGGAACACCTTCCTCAATCCCTCGCCATCAGGAGATCATTAAAGACCCACACCAGGCCAGTCTCAGTGATGTGCCTCTTCCTGAAACCCGACTGGAGAGGGTCAAAGATGTTGTGAGCTTACAAATGGGTCTCGAGTTGAAGGGCAACCACTTTGTCAATAACTTTTTCCACACAGGGAAGTTTAGAGAACGGTCTGTAGCTGGCCAGGCTGTCTGGATCCAGTTACAGTTTCTTTAGGAGTGCTCTTACAACTGCCTCCTTCAGGGGCCTGGGAAAGTCCCCTGCCATTAGAGAACACCGGACTATCCTGGGTAAGACCAGGCTGATGACATCAACACAGCCCACTAAAAGGCACACTGAGCCCAGTTATAAACTACCGTAGGTTGGCCTCAACCCCTGGATGTCCCTCACAACATCCATGATCACCACCTTGTCAAAGTCAAACCAGACAGACAGAAGGCCCATGGCTCCTGGCCCATCACCGCATGCCCCACTAAATGGTGCAAACCGGATCTCTGACCTGATGGAGATGACCTTATCAGCAAATAACAGAACAAACTCATCACATCTTTTTTGTGAAAAAACTCTCTTGGACTGAAGACAGTCAGGATTACAAAGCCTGTCGACAGTCTGGAAGAGCTGAGGGGTCTGTTACTTGCTGCAGCACTCTCCCTAGACAGGAACTCTGCTTTCTTACGGGAGATTGCTGATTGATAATCCCTATAATGAGACATCAATATAAGCTCATCCTCCCCAGATCAAGATCTTCACCAGGACTGCTCCAACCTTCAACCCCTCATCTTCAACTCCCTGAGAGTCCCATCATACCAAGGGGATCTCTGGTATTAAGTGAGGGATTGAGCATGGACAGGTGCAATTGAGTCAAGGTCTTCCGTCACAACCCCATTATAGGTCATAATCAGCTTGGCCAGTTCACTGTAAGCACCCATCACACCCAATAGGTTCAGCACAGTCATCAGACCCTGTGGGGTCAAACCACTTAAAGGGCAGTACTGGACCATCTCTGTAGGGGAGGTTTTTTTGAGGGGGCATCAAAAGAGAACCTCACAGTATGGTGGTCTGACCATATAACTGGTTCCACAGTGAGATCTCTGATCTCCAGTCCCAGTGAGGAGATGAGGTCCAGAGAGTGACCATGTACATGGGTTGCAGAAGTAACAACCTGTGTTATGCCCAATGAGCACATTAGTTGGAGAAAGTCTTGTCCAAATTGTAAGAGTTCATCATTGACTCAGGCATTGAAGTTGCCCAGAATAATCCATCTGGGTGACTCCAACACCAGCTTGATGATGAAGTCTGTGACTTCCTGCAGGAATTCCTTCTCATTCCCTGGAGGATGGTAGACAAGAAGGATTCTGCAACCCACACCTGCAATCCCCTGTACAGCCACACACTCAAAGGACCTTGTTGTTTTCACTGGGAAAGCTGTGAGGCTCAAATCAGATTAAAAACAAATTGCCACACTCAACCCCTATGATCCTTTCTCAGGCAATGCACTACCGAGTACCCAGTTGGAACTGCAATTCTAATACTGGACCAGCATTTTCATCCAGCCAGGTCTTGGTAATGCAAGCCAGATCAGATGTTGAAACAAGATCAGCAATAATAGCTGTCTTGTTCTTATTTGATCTGGCATTGCATAGCACCACCCACAAAGAATAGGTTGATGAAGCTAGTGCAAAGTCTGAATCAAATATGACAGGAAACCACAAGAGTTCAATATGTACACCCTGGAGGAGAGAAGGGAGAGTTGGGATATGATGGAGCCCTGTAAATACCTTATGGGGGTTAATAAGGGACAGAAAGAAGGTATGTTTCAGAGAAAAGGGTGCTGTAGAACAAGGAGTCATGATATGAAGCTGGAAGGAGGTAGATTCAGGAGAGATGTGAGGAAGTACTTCTTCACAGAAAGGGTGGTGGAGTCCTAGAACAGCTTTCCATGGGAGTAAAATGGGGGTAAAACCAGTGGTGGGTTTCAAAAATGCCTCAGATAGGGACAAGAAAACCCTTGAAGGAAGGAAGGTGATTGAGGAGAAAGTGCTGTAGATCAAGTTGGGTCTTCAGAAAAGCTTATCATAATTAAAATGGGCAGACTAGATGGGCCAAGCAGTCATTATTTGCTATCAGTTTCTATGTTTCTATGTGTAAAAGGTTATGCTATTCAAATGGATACAGTGTAAAATTATAAATATGCACAATGTCGATACTGTAAACTGTGCAGTACAATTAACCTGTACTATGCTACACAGGCATGATAATCAAATCAGTAATAATATATTGTATGCATTGAGCAAGGGAGAAAAAAATCAAGGGGAACATGGGTCAAGGAATATACTACTCATTGAGTAATGACACCATGATAGGTACATTGGGCCTGATTCTAGAAGGGTTAAGCCAGGCAAAACAGCAGTTACACCAAGTAGAATGGCACATGTAGCAACTTATGGCAGCAGTTGTGACATGCACAATTGTACAAAGTGATCTGCGACATTTCGCAGGCCACTTGAGCCAAAGAGCTGTTATGCCACATAAACCCCATGTGACATAGCGCTATGGGGTTTACAGCAGCAGTTGTGCCCCATTCTTGAAGGGAAACCACAAAGTGCCCACATCGGGATTCTACAAGAACCCCCGGAGGAGATCCGCCAACGTAAGTTATGCCAGCATTTAGCTGGCATAACTTAGGGATGCCCCCGGGGTCCTGTAGACCCATTGGCTGTCCTGTGGATAATGCACAGTTTTCCACCCACTCCTATGCCCAGCACACCCCAGTGGGGCCCCACAGGGCTACCCATATCCCCAGCCCCCCAACTCAACCCTTGGCAAAAGCCCCACAGGGCGGAGCTGCCATCTCCCCACCCGTGCCCCGAACTGTGAGTCGCCCTCCACATATGCGGCAATAAGACACTGTACATTACTAAACTTGAAAGCGAACCCATTTCCCTGGTAGTCTAGTGCTCCCCTTCCCAAACTGTACATGCCCATAAAATAAATGAATTCCTGATTCCCTGGTAGTCTAGTGGTCCCCCTCCCCAAACTGTACATGTCCGTAAAAGAAATTACCAGACTACCAGGGAATCGGGAATTAATTTCTTTTATGGACATGTACAGTTCAGGGAGGGGGGCTACTAGACTACCAGGGAACCGGGATCTTTGTTATCATAATACTGTACAGTTCAGGGGGGCACTAGACTGCCAGGGACATGAGTTCTCTTGTATCATAATAATGTACAGTTGGGAGGTACTAGACTACCAGGGAATTGGGAAATTAATATCTGAGTGTATCTGTGCCATAGCGCTAATACAGCACTCAGTTGGTGGCTGGCCATAGAGGTGAGAGGTGGGCTGTGCCAGTCACCGGCTGGGGACGAGTTGGGGGTGCTGGGTGGACTGTCATGGCTGGGTGGGGATGTGGGGGGCCAGTAGACTACCAGGAAATCAGGAATTAATTTCCTTTATGGACATGTACAGTTCAGGGAGGGAGCCACTAGACTACAAGGGAATCGGGAATTCATTTATTCTATGAACATGTACAGTTCAGGCAGGAGGGGCCACTAGACTACCAGGGAATCAGGAATTAATTTCATTTATGGACATGTACAGTTCAGGGAGGGGGTCCACTAGACTACCAGGGAACCGAGATCAATGTTATCATAATACTGTACAGTTTGGGGGGGGGAGCACTGGACTACCAGGGACACAGGTTCTTTTGTATCATAATAATGTAAAGTTGGAGAGGGTACTAGACTACCAGGGAATTGGGAATTATTTTATTTTATGGACATGTACAGTTCGGGGAAGGGAAGCACTGGACTACCAAGGCTGGTGATGTGCTGCATTGGCGGTGGGTGAGCCGGGGGTCAGAGCATGGGAGGGGGGTGCTCTTGCGACCTGTAGTGATGGGTTGTGACATGCTGACCAGTTATGCCCTCTGTTCAGCTTACCTTGCCACATGTTGCAATTTGCAGGACTTTGCTGCAGGAGACCCTGCCTCTTCTAGAATAAGGTGCAGGGTTAATGTCGCAGTTGTGGGTGGCGCAGATTTTGTTCGGTGGCAACCTGCACCACCCTTCTAGAATTGGGCCCATACTGTATGCATTGGGCTCAATTCTAGAAGGGTTACATCAGGCGTAACAGTAGTTGCGCCAAGTAGAATGGCGCATGTAGCAACTTATGGCAGCAGTTGCGACATGCGCAATTCTACAAAGTGATCTGCAACATGTCACAGGCCATGTGCGCCAAACAGCTGCTATGCCACATAAACCCCCTGTGATATGGCACTAGGGGGTTTACAGCAGCAGTTGGACCCCATTCTAGAAGGGCAGCCACAAAGTTCCCACATCGGGATTCTACAAGAACCCCTGGAGGAGATCCGGCAACGTAAGTTATACCATCATTTAGCTGATATAACTTACGGATGCTCCCGGGGGTCCTGTAGACCCATTGGCTGTCCTGTGGATAGTGCACAGTTTCCCACGTCCCCATGCCCAGCACACCCCAGCGGGGTAACACAGGGCTACCCATACCCCCAGCCCCCGACAAAGCTGTTGGCAGAAGCCCCGCAGGCAGCGCTGCCATCCCCCCACCCGTGCCCCGAACTGCGAGTCGCCTGCTGCATATGCGGCAATAAGACACTGTACATAACTAAACTTGAAAACAAACTCATTTCCCTGGTAGTCTAGTGGCCCCCATTCTCGAACTGTACATGTCATTAAAGAAATTAATCCCTATTCCTGTAGTCTAGTGACCATTCACGTTCCATGCCAGCCTGTCTGGCACTCTCATCCTCAGCCAGTGACTGGCACAGCTCATGCTCATGTACAGCTGATACTGACTGGAGTATTAGCGCCATTGCACTGATGCGCCAGAAATTAATATCTGAGCTCATCTGTGCTGTAGCGCCACACAGCACTCAGTCAGTGGCTGGCCGTGGAGGTGAGAGGTGGGCTGTGCCAGTCGCTGGCTGGGAATGGGTGAGGGGGTGCTGGGTGGGCTGGCATGGCTGGGTGGAGGTGTGAGGGCCAATAGACTACTAGGGAATCGGGAATTAATTTCTTTTTTGGACATGCACAGTTCAGGGAGGGAGATCACTAGACTACCAGGGAATCGAGAATTAATTTCTTTTATGGACATGTACAATCCGGGGAGGTGGGCCACTAGAATACCAGGGAACTGGGATCTTTGCTATCATAATACTGCACAGTTTGGGGGGGTTGGCACTAGACTACCAGGGACATGGGTTCTTTTGTATCATAATGATGTACAGTTGGGGGGCACTAGACTACCAGGAAATCAGGAATTATTTTATTTTATGGACATGTACACTTCGGGGAAGGGAGGCACTGGACTACCAGGTCTGGTGATGTGCCACATTGGTGGCAGGTGACCCAGGGGTTGGGGCATGGGTGGGGGGTGCACTTGTGACCTGTGACAGTGAGTTGCAACATGCTGGCCAGGTACACCCTCTGTGCGGTGTACCTTGCCACATGTTGTGATTCACAGGACTTTGCTGTGGAGACCCTGCCCCTTCTTGAATATGGTGCAGTGTCAATGTTACAGTAGCAGGTGGTGCAGGTTGCGTTCGGCAGCAACCTGCACCACCCTTCTAGAATTGGGCCCATATTGTATGCATTAGGCCCAATTCTAGAAGGGTTACACCAGGCATAACAGCAGTTGTGCCAAGTAGAATGGCGCATGTAGCAACTTACGTCAGCAGTTACAACATGCACGATTCTTCAAAGTGATCTACGACATGTCACAGGCCACTGGCACCAAACAGTTGTTACGCCGCATAAACCCCCCGTGACATGGTGCTAGGGGGTTTACGGCAGCAGCTGCACCCCATTCTAGAAGGGCAGCCACAAAGTGCCAACATCGGGATTCTACAAGTACCCCCGGAGGAGATCCGCCATAGTAAGTTATACCAGCATTTAGCTGGTATAACTTACAGATGCCCCCAGAGGTCCTGTAGACCCGTTGACTGTCCTGTGGATAGTGCACAGTTTCCCACTCCCATGCCCAGTACACCCCAGTGGGACCCCATAGGGCTACCCATACCCCCAGCCCCCGACACAGCTGTTGGCAGAAACCCCGCAGGGTGGCACTGCCATCCCCTCACCCGTGTCCCGAGCTGCGAGTCACCCACTGCATATGCGGCAATAAGACACTGTATATAACTAAACTTGAAAACAAACCCATTTCCCTGGTAGTCTAGTGCCCCCCATCCCAAGCTGTACATGTCCATAAAAAAAATTAATTCCCGATTCCCTGGTAGTCTAGTGGCCCCCCTTCTGAACTGTACATATCCATAAAAGAAATGAATTCCTGATTCCCCAGTAGTCTAGTGGCCCTCCACCCAGCTGTGCCAGCCCACCCAGCACCTCCCCACCCATTCCTAGCTGGTGACTGGCACAGCCCACCTCTCACCTCCATGGCGGGCCACTGACTGAGTGCAGTACTAGCGCTACTGCACTGATGAGCTCAGAAATTAATATCTGACTGCGCCTGTGCTGTAGCCACACAGCACTCAGTCGGCGGCAGGCTGTGGAGGTGAGAGGGTGGGCTGTACCAGTCACCAGCTGGGATGGGTGGGGGTGCTGGGTGGCTGGCATGGCTGGATGGTGGTGTGGGGACCACTAGACTACCAGGGAATCGGGAATTCATTTCCTTTATGGACATGTACAGTTCAGGGAAGGGGCCTCTAGACTACCAGGGAATCAGGACTTTATTTTATGGACATGTACAGTTCAGGAAGGGGGGTCACTAGACTACCAGGGAACAGGGATCTTTGTTAACAAATACTGTACAGTTCAGGGGGGCACTAGACTACCAGGGACATGGGTTCATTTGTATCATACTAATGTACAGTTGGGTTGGGTACTAGACTACCAGAGAATTCGGAATTGATTTATTTTATGGACATATACAGTTTGGGGAGGGAGGCACTGGACTACCAGGGCTAGCGACATGCTGCCTTGGAGGCGGGTGACCCTGGGGTTGGGGCACAGGTGTGGGGTGCACTTGCCACCTGCAGCAGCGGGTTGTGACATGCTGGCCAGGTATGCCCTCTGTGCGACATACCTTGCCACATGTTGCAATCCGCAGGACTTTGCTGCGGAGACCCTGCCCCTTCTAGAATAGGGCACATATTCAATATCACAGTTGCGGGTGGCACAGGTTGTGTTCCGTGGCAACCTGCACCACCCTTCTAGAATCAGGCCCATTTGCTGTATTATGATGGTACCCAGCTATATACCAATGTTGAGTAAGTTACAATATGAGATTTTGTTTATCTTTGTTTTATTTTTAATAATCCAGACATTGTCTACACAATAATGATGAATAGCCAAGGACGCTCTTTACAGTTTGCAACAGTGTTTTTTTCCCCTGTTTATTCATTTATGGAAGATCACTTGTAATGTGACTGCAATTCTGTTCAACCGATTACATTTTTGTTTGGAGGACGGAAGGAGCTGGAAGAGACAGTGGTGTAGATCAAATTGGGTCTGTAGCAAAAGTGAACATAATTAAATACAGACAGACTAGATGGGCTCAGCAGTCATTATCTGCCATCAGTTTCTATGTTTTTATGTATAACAGGTCATGTGATTCAAATGGCAGCAGTGTAAAATTATTAATATGTGTAACTACATAATTTATGTTGTACTATGCCACAAAGAAACGATAATAACATGGGTAATAGAGGACAGAGGAGTTGAGACAGCTGGGTGTTGCAAGCTCAGTGACAGCTAATCACATTTATTTTCCTGTGGACACAGTGCAGAGGGATGCCTGAATACCTGCCAGCCATGTACATTCTGATGTCATGCCTCTACACAGCACTGTAGGTATAAAAAACTGATAAGAGCTCATTGTTTTCCTGTTTCCAAAGCTGTTTTCTCTAATAACTTGGAAGTAAATACTAGGAATTCTGAGACAACAGGAGACATTGTGCATCCATATATAGTTGTCTCATAATCATATAAAATTGTAATTTGGTTATCCCCCATGCATATAGGTGTCTAGCTTTCTCTAGGTTTCTTATTTCCACAAAGGGCTGTGATAAGGAATAAGAACTAATAGAAATTATTATTGTCCAACTGCAAAGTGTAAAAGAATATGATGTGGGGAGTGGTACAAAATATTTCTCTTACACATCCAGCAAATGGTTCAGTGCTGCTTCATGCCAGCTGAGTAAATGCTAGGGTCTAAAAGTTAGCCAGTGGCTAAAATGCACCAAGTGTTGTAACCACTTGTGAACTGAATTAGCCTCTCTATAGAGCTGGTGTGATGCTGCTTTCCTGTCTCTGTGACCCAAACATACTGGGGTTCTCCGCTGTTTGGTGCCAAACTGAACTGACAGATATGTTCTCAAAGGGCAGTGAGTGTACTTGCACTCTCTAGCAGGTTTTATTGATGATTTTTGTGAAGGCAATAAAAAATTGCTCTGCTGCATGGCACCAATTGGCCAAACATACTGATGGATATGACAGTGTCGGTCTGCTGTGGTGTGGTGCGACAGCCAGCCACATTCCATTACATGCATCATAATGTCTTAGCTACAGTCGCGAAAGGGAGCCTAGAAGTGTTAGCCACATTGATTTTACAGTAGCCATTGGTGAGATGGTGGTGGTCTTTTGTGCACACCCAGTGCCATGAAGACAAAAATTGACCTCTATTAATGACCAATATGGATAAGAAATGGGACCTCTCTGTTTTACCCCTTAATTTTTATTTTAACGGGATCACTGTCAGCCCTTTTTGCATCATATTATTTCTAGTTGAAAACCCTTATTTTCTAATTGCTTACCTTTTCTAAAATTCATTAATGTTGTTGGTTGTTTTGTCTGCCCCTTACATAGTAGAACTGAAATGCACGCTAATGCTGTTACTGTACCAAGAATGGTTTTGTTTTAAATCCTTGACCTGATCTTACTGTATACTCTCTGAACTTTAGGGACACCCCCAAACAATGCAGACACTCATGATGCCATATTATCCTCCTCTCCCACTGCTTAATGAAGTTAAATTTGGTGGGTCCCAAGTCCAGAAAAGATGCAGTGTAGGTTGATCAAGGACTGTAAACAAACATGTTTTGACAGACAAGAACCTGAGTTATTGAGCTGACACTGGAGGGGTGAAGGTATAAGAGGAATATGAGGAAATTTTGTTTTATGGAAAGGGTGGTGAAGCTATAGAACAGTCTGGCAGTGGAGGAGGTGGTGGGCACCAAGACCATAAATGGTTTGAGGCATGGCTGGGATGGAGTGAAGGGCTTGGTGGTTGCTCAGGTCAGCAGCATTAAGGAGGGGATCAGGGATGCTCTGTATGGAAAATAGGTCCCAGGGCAGATAGAGAGTCTAGGCAGACTAGATGGATCTTTGCTCTTCTTCTGCTATCATTGTCTATGTAATAATATATGTGTTGAGCAAGGGAGGAAAGAAATCAAGTGGAACATATGTGAAGTAATATATTACTCATAGAGTGGTGAAACAATGATAGGTACAGTACATACTGTATGGAGTTACTGTATTATGATGGTTTCCAGCTGTATACAAATGTCGAATAAGCTATAAAATGGGGTTTTATTTATTTTTGTTTTATTTTTAATAACCCAGACATTGTCTACACAGTAATAACACACAGCCAATGATGCTGCTTACAATTTGTGACCTTTCTTTTTAAACCATTTTATTCATTTTTGGGAAATCATTTGTAACATGACTGCAGTTCTGTTGAGCCATTTAACTTTTGGTTTACCTATGCATGCCTCTTACAAGAGAGTACTGCATGTATTAATGCCAGTGCACAATATTACCCTTAGGACAGATTGTGGAGTACATTTGAATAGATGTATAAATTGTGACACTGCACTGTATGTAAAGTAAGAATGGTGTCTCTGATTGTGAGCATTTGCCCCTGATTTTAATGGGCAGTGTCCCTCATTTTGGTCCTGGCAGGGTGAGAGGTATGCATTCTGGGGTAGTCAGGTGTTACAGCTGACACTGCAATGATTTCTTTGCAATCCCATATGATGCCCCTTGCAACCCATGGAAACTCTTAAACATTAGTTGCCAAGCATTTATACCTCCTTCAAATACAAAGCCATGAGAGTTCCAAAGCCACTAATGATTAATTAGATCCTGAAAGGATTAACATAAACCAGCCCTTCAGAGAATATAAATCATTGACACACACACACTCACACACGCACGCAACACACACACACACACACACACACACACACAAACACACATACACATTTGAGAGTGATAAAGTAATTTGAAACTCCTCTGGAATTTCCTTTAAAAGCTTGCTGTGTCCTCTGTTGCAAATTATGTCAGTAAATTATTTAGGTTCCAAAGATTAGCAAATCAGATTTCAATAATAAATAAAATTAACAAGCCATCAAGTGAGCATACAGACTTTTGATGTTTTCTTTTTACAAATGTCTGGTACATATCTGGCTGCAAACTGGACATCATCTCTTTTTTTCTCTCTCTCTCCCTCCCTCCCTCTCTCTCTCTCTCTCTCTCAGTAGCTGGCTATCAAAGAAAGTTTTTTTTTGATACTAGTATGCAAAAAAGAAAGTTTCTAATTGCAGTGTTGCAGACAGTTAGAAAATGGGCAAAGAAAATTCTCTCTTCTGATTGGCTGAGACACTTATTTAGGTGGGCATCTATCAGACAATAGATGCCCACCAAAAAAAAAAGCCCCAGCCCAAACCTTCCTGATAGCACCAAAGTATCCTTATGCCCAGCACCCTGCTTCGTCATTGACTGAAGCGCTGCCCACACAATTTCAAACTGTTGCCATTTTTTTTAATGCTTAGCAAGTGACAGAGACCAAGTGAGCCCACCACACACACACACACACACACACATGGATAGACAACCAAGTGTCAGACACAGACCCCTGGCAAACTGTTTTATTATTTTTTATTATTATTTAGCAACACCACATATTATGTCAGGCAGGCTCCTGACAACTCACTCCTGCTGAAAGTCACCAGCTACATTGTGGCTCCCCTACAGCTGTGTTCTTGCATGCCCATTCCACTGAGTATCAGATACAGCCCCTGGCAAACAGTTTTTTTCCTAATTTATTCTTTTCAGCTGTCAAAATGTAAAGGTAATTAACACACTCTCAAGTTTAAATTCTGCTGTAGGGCAACAAGACAAATGACCATTTCTCCCAAACCATACTCCTTCACAGTGGAAGCATTCCTGACTACTCTCACACTGCCTTTTTCACATGCTTGCACATAGCTGAATATAATGAGTAACTGTCACCCAGTCAAACACAACAACAATGGAAAGCATATGAAAATACTTTTAGAAAGCTTACTTTTCTGCTCACAGAAACTGTTTTTGCAGCTGACCATCACCACTGTTGATCATATTCTGATTGGTGCTGCTGCTGATGACCCATTCCTTGCCCTCAGTAATGTCCCGCTTGTACACAGCTCCCAGTAAATAAATAAAAAAGAAAGGCAAACCTCAACAGTAATTTAAAATAACAAAATAAATTTAGTGGTCTGCCGCTCCTTCCCATTCCACCGTACTATACTTCCGGGTGTCACATCTGCTGGGCACGGCAGACTCGCCTAACAGTACAAAACCAGTCCCAGAAACAAACTGCTTGTTTTAAAATGAAGCACACATGCTTTCTCCTGCTCCAACTCGGCACTCAAAAACAACAAATAAAATACTGTGTTGTCTTGGGGGGGAAAATGGACAAAGCAGCAAGCAAGCATAACCTAGAGCTGCTAATAGTAAAGAAATGGTTAGAAAGAAAAAAAACAGCAGTGCCTTACAGCAGTGATGGTACAATAGGGACTACTTTACCGGAAAAGTTAATTTTAACTGTTGTTTCTATTTATCTTTTATATCTATTTTTATTTTTACATATTTCTTTTTAAATGTCACCTATAGCTCATTTTCTAAGAGCAATAATACCCTCCAGAGTGGGCAGTATGGGCAATAACGGACCTTCCAGGGGGTATAAGGCCTCTGCCTGTGGTGTCGGGCCTCATGACACCCGTGGGTGGTCTGGTATTGCTCAATACTGCCCACCCTGTCGGGTATTATTGCTTGCTTAATCTGCTTCAAAGAAGTGGTGTAAATAACTTTGTGCCTACTCAGACTTGAAGACATCAGCTTCCAGGTCACATAAAGCAGGCATGACCAGAATGGCTAACAAGCTGAAATTAGTAACCATGTTATCACACAAGTCCTGTTAAGCACAAATTAAGATATAAATACATGCATTGTTATTGTGACCATTATTTCTAATCAAAACTTAAAAACACTGTCAGAGTGAAAGAAAAAAATGCTTCTTACCAATCACTGCAGGATAACATAGTTACAGATGACAGCCTTGTTTTTAGCTTTGGCAGATCTTCCGCAGTTATATCAACACTTCGTTCTGTGTTGATCTGAATGAAAAGATAGACAGAAAATATGCAAAATAGTTAATTACATTAATAATAATAACGTGGATTGTGTTCTGCTCCAGGAAACACATTTTTTGAAAAAAGGGATGTGGTCTACTTTTCTAATTTGTTCCAGGCAATAGGGGTTTCTACTACATATGTAGAAAATGCTAGGAGGGCTGCAGTCTTTATAAAAAAATATTTAAAACCACAAATTCTGAATTAATTTATAGATCCTGAGGAAAGATTGGTGACTGCCAAGGTTTTGATAGAGCAAACTCATGTATTTATGTTTAGTGCATATGCTCCAAATGAAGAGCATCTTTTCTTTTTCACCAACATTTTTCTACAGGCTGTTGCCATTAATGGACCTATAATTTTGAGAGGTGACTTTAATGTTGCTTTCTTAACAATGGACAGAACACACTCTGCTCCTGAGTGTAAAGGCAAAACAATAAATTTAATAAATAAATATGTGCAAGATCATGCCCTACTATACCATTTCAGGTTTCTGTATCCAACTTTATCCAGATACTCCTATTACTCTAAGACCTACAACTCATTCTCAAGAATTGATTTTTTTTTTAGTATCTAATCTTTATTATATAGACTAAGATTTTTTAGGTACAACTCTATTATCATTTTGGATCATGCTTTCTGCTATATGGAACTGGATTTTTCTCAGCCTGATAAATTATATCCCAGGAGATGGAAGCTTTTACAGAAGGAACAAGTTATAAATATGCTTAAAGAGGAAATTCATTTTTTTTACTTAGGAATAATCCTCAAGTTTTTTGTGGGTATCCATTTGGAAATCTTTAAAAATGTATTTATGAGGTTGCATTATTTCTTATTAGAATAATAGGAGGAAAAAAATGTTAGGTAGCTCTGGATACTATGGAGCAGAAACTTACAGTGGCTGAAGCAGAACAGGCTCAATCTGGAGCTGAAGGAGATAAGATGAACATCCTTTACCTTAGGGAAAAAAAAACCTGCTAATTTATTACATGAGAAGGCTGAAAGACAAATATATAGTTCAAGAGTGAATTAGTATTACTTTGGAGATACTCCAAGCATAACACTTAACCTTATCAACTAAAATTAGAAGGAAACCAGAGTAGAACTGATAAAATTATGCTGTCAAATGGACAGATGGTTACTAACCCTTTGGATATTAATAAAGATTTGAGAAATTCTGTTCAGAATTGTATCAGGCTGATAATTCTGCTTCAGTGATTGATATACAGAACTATATCACCAAGATACAAGTTCCTCAAATTTAAAGGGTCACTGTCAGCTTTGCCCATCAGTTTACTTTAACTTCACAAATGAAAATCTGTGGGCACAAACAAGCACTAAATATGCTTGGGAATTGTCTTGCATCAAAGTAAAAGTGCTTAGTTTACCTGTTTTTTTTTTATATTTTCCACTTGTTTCCTTTCAGTTATACCGACTGAAACTCACCATCCCCTGGAAGCAGATACTGCACTGAGAATGTGCCAGCAACGTCCGTCTGCTGTGCACACTGCGCTGAGGTGCAAATTTTACCAAACACATTACAGCAGACATATAATCCAGCAAAACTAGTAAAATTAAAAATGCTGCTGGTACGTTTCACAATAATACGAGCACTGGATTAACTGCAAATCAGTACCAGAGTGTGGCACCAAAAAAATCCCGTGCATGTGTACTAGTGGCACATTCTCACATGTGCATGAGATCTTTCCTCTGACCGCAAGTGCACATGCGTGAGATTTCGATGCCAGACTCCTGTACTGATTTGCAGTTAATCCAGAGCTCGTTTTATTGTGAAACATACCAGCAGCATTTTAATTTTACTGGTTTTGCTGGATTATATGTCTGCTGCGATGTGTTTGGTAAAATTTGTACCTCAGCACAGCGTGCACAGCAGACGTGTGTTCCCAGCGCGTTCTCAGTGCGGTATCTGCTTCCGGGGGATGGCGAGTTTCAGTCGGGATGACCGAAAAGAAACAAGTGGAAAATATAAAAAAAAAAACAAACAGGTAAACTAAGCACTTTTACTTTGATGCAAGACAATTCCCTAGCATATTTAGTGCTCGTTTGTGCCCACAGATTATCATTTGTGAATTTAAAGTAAACCGATGAGCAAAGCTGACAGTGTCCCTTTAAGAATCTGACAATACTCTTCTTAATATGGAAATTGGCCATATTAAAATACAGAATGTAATCTCTAACCTCACTAATGGAAAATCTCCAGATCCTGAGGGCTTTTCTGCCAAATTTTACAAGAAATTAAAAGATGTTTTGACCCCTATTTTATTTCAGCTATTTCTAAGTTGTCAGGACTCTCAAATTTGTCCACCTTACTTTAAGTAAAGCCAGTATTTCTCTATTATTAAATAAGGATAAACCATCAAGTTAATTTAAGTCTTATAGGTTGATATCTTTATTGAACAATGACTATAACATTTGTGCAAAAATCTTGGCCAATAGGATAACACATATAACTCCTAAAAGTATACACAATTACCAGACTGGCTTAAGAAGGTTACACTATAACATTAGAAGATTTTTCAATTCAATAGATTCTTCTCAGAGATCTAATCTGGTGGTGCTTTCCCTGAATGCCAAAAAAAGCCTATGACAGAGTCAAATGTAAATTTTTATTTCAGCTTCTTTCAGCTTTGGCATCAAGGGAAACTACCTACTGTATATTGGATAAAAATGATATATTCTTCTCCTCAGGCCTCTATGAAATCTAATTACATTATTTCCAGTTCCTTTAATTTTTTCTGAGGTACAAGGCAGGATTGCCCCATCTCCTCTGCTTTTCTCAATTTTTTTTAAACCTTTAACAATTAAAATTAGAGAACATTTAGATCTAAAAGGAGTTCAAATTGGTCATCAAATTCATAAATTGTCTCTATACACAGATGATATTTTATTGTTTTTAGGGGATCCTGTAAAAGAATACCTTATTATGCTACAACTTTTTGCGGAGTTCAGAAGGCATTCAGGATACAAAATCAACTGGGGCAAAAGCAAAGCTATAATTTTGTCAGATAATAGCAATTTGCTACATAATCATCCTTTGCTCAAATTACAAAGGCCCTCAATGAGATACTTAAGAGTACAAATAACATCTGACAAAGACTTATTATAGTCTCTAAATTATCTTCCTTTATTAGAAAAAAATAAGCAAGATCTAGAGAGATGGCAGACTCTTCTGTTAGTTCTTACTGGCTGTGTGAATATTCTGAAACTGAATATCCTACCTAGGGTAATGTTTTTGTTCCAAGCACTTCTTATTATGGTTCCAGAATATTTTCTTTTTTGCTTTGGATAAAGCTGTGAGAAAGTTCTTATGGAACCAAAAATCTCCAAGAATTGCATATTGTAAGTTTAATTTACCTAAAGATGAGGAAGGTTTGGCAGTGCCTAATTTTTGGCTTTATTATATGGCTACTCATTTGGAGTTGCTTCAATATTGTTTAGGGAAGATTTGGTTGATCTTGCTTGCTTTGATCTAAAATTAGCAAGTACCTTATATTCAAATCTTATACAGTCATTGGCTGTACATTTGAATAAATCAGGTCATTATATTTCTGTCTCCCACTCCACAAAAATAACCAGTCATATGTGGAATTTAACATGGAAGCTGTTAGGGGATGTGAACCTTCTTTCTAGCTATACTCCCTTTATAGGTAATGTCCATTTTCCTCCTTCTATAACAAGGAGCTTGGTGAAAAGTGAACTTCTGGGTAAGGGGATTTCTGCACTGACTGATTTTTTTTTTTGACAGAAATACTTTCTTATCTTTTTGAGTCTTATGACAAAAATGTAATTTGTGACAATGCAATATTTCTTCATTTACAGGTAAGAATTTTTGTGTTTCAAAAAACTAAAAGTCTTTTGATTCCACTGCTTTCAAAGTTGGAAGACTTTTTTGTAACTTAAATACATCTAAACATGTCATAGCCAAAATTTATAAATTTATTAGTCAAAATATTGGTAGTTCTTCATTCCTAAGTGTAAAGAATGCTGGAAAAAAAGGAAAGATCCTCCACAATACCTGATTTTACTTGGCAAAAAATTTACCTTGAAGAGCTAAAAATTAAAAACAATAGATTAAAACAAATATATGTAAATGTTCTTCACAGGACATATTTAACTCCTGTCAGATTAAAAAAATGAATGGTAAGATTTTGGAGATGTGTCAAAGATGCACATCGGAAAGAGGCATACTGGAACATATGACTGTGTCTGGAAGTGAATTTAAGGAATTTTGGCATACAATGTTCCTGATTTTTAGTAAGATTTTAGGCTGTGATTTCCCTATTGACCCAGGGATTTCCCTTTTTGGGCTGGTTTCATCAGATATTGGTCCAGAGGTTCAAGTCACTCTTATAAATTTAGGATTATTGATTGCTAAAAAAACAATTTTGCTTCATTGGAAGGACACAAAATCCCATGAGTTCTTGGAATGGCTCCAGTTAATGTTCAATTTGAATAAAATAGAAAGAGCATTTTATAAATTAGAAAATCAAGAATTTTTGTTTTATCAAATTTGGTACCCATTTATAAATTCTCTGGGATTGATTTAGGTTATTACATAGGGCAACAGGACAGGTAGGTAGGTAGGGAATTTTGGCCATGATGAGAGCTATTGGTTCTGATTGTTCGGTTTGTCATGAATTTTCTATTTACTCAAGCTTTGAGCCTTAAAAGAAAAGAAAAAAAGATCTGAATGAAATCTGAACCTCATTCATCACTGAGAAACACTGACTAAAAGAGAAAAAAATAGTGTGGTAAACAGACCTCTGAGCAGAGGGATTGCTATAAAACTCCAATTTTATGAAGTCAGTTGGGAATCTGCTGAGCTTCATTTTTCTATATGATAGTAAAATGTCTGTAGAGCGTCACCCTGCAACCATATAAATTAGCAATAAACAAGCAGATGACATTATATGCAGAAAAAAAATAAATATAGGGAAGTCTATAACCAGACACTATGATACAGTTATTTATGTATATGATGAATAATATGGTCTTATGTTTCCCTGGTGCCAGAATTATTGACATTAGAAAGAGAATTCCAATATATTACAAAAAAAATGGCAGCTGAAATCCATTCATAGCTCACCGTATAGGAATAAACAATGTTGGGGGAGATCACAAGAAAGACATGCCATGATTTGTTTACTACAAGCAAAGAATTCAAGAGCAGGGGTTGTAGACTAGCAATATCTGGTATAGGAACATTTCCAAGATGACGCTCTGATGGTACGTGGGGGAGCATCTCCTGAACTGACCGTGGAACTGACTCTCTGATTTCCACTGCTTCCTGAGAAGGTGAAGAAGTGTTGCAAGGGAATTTCAAGATAAAATGCTGGTTGGCTTACACCAAGGGAGGTGAAAAGGAGGTGAAAAGGAAAGAAATAGTCATCTTGCTGTCTCGGAAACAGATACAGTCTCTGTCTATCTGGTTTGGTCACAGTGAGAAGGAAAAACAAAACACTAGCTTATGTTCACCTGCTTGTCTGCTTAACCTGCTTAAAACTGCTGGTCTGGGAAGCAATGTCTGTGTTTGTACCCCTGTTCTTCTGAAGTTACAGGGTTTTTTATTTTCCCTTTTTTGAGATTGCTTTGAATTGAATTGTATGCATTCATCTCTGGGGTGAAAATTTATTGGGTTGGATCCATTCAGACTCAAGGCATGAAAGGGAAGGAAAAGTAAAGAAGTATTGCTAAATAAATAGGAAGACATCCAGTTGTTCGGCTGTGGAAAAGGTTTTAACGGCTACCAACTATCTGCCGGATTTGGCCCCAGAGAGTAGCGAAAAAATGAACCGCTGGCCTTGTTTACTTGTTTGCTTAAACTACACTTTCAAAAGTTAATATCTGTGCAGTGGGGCCCTGTAGCTGAAAGCCCTCCTTCATGGGTGTACCGAGTTAGATATAATTTTCATTTGAATGGGTCAAAAGCTCTGGTAAACGATTTACTGTGGCTTACTGCAGCAAGTTTCCATACTTTCTCTTATTGATGCTTTGAATTGACTAAAATCATCCGGAAAAAGCTCAATGTGAAAACTGCCTGCTGAAATGACCCAATGGATCTCTATTCAAAGCGAGCTACTGGTTTCTGGCTGATTGTCTGGTTTTTCCTCCCCTCTTGTATCTCTGGCCTGATGTCTAAAATGTTTAGATGCTTTAGAGAAGCCAAACCAGAATACAGTTTCAGGCATTCTCATAGCCAAGCAGGCCAATCCACCACAGACACAGCAAACATGCCCAAAGGTAATTTGAAAGATTCAGGCCAAAATAATCCTGCTTTCACCCAAACTATCTCTAATACCCCTATCACTTCTACTAATGGATCAAAAACCTCAGTTCATATAAAAAAAACAGCATAGCATCTGGAACTTTGAAAATTCAGAAATCAGTTGCTGATGGCCCCATGGATCAATTTTTAAGTCTACCATGGGCGACTACTGTGAGTAACAGTGAAAATCAAAGACCAGATTCTGATCCTGCTACTGAGCCCATCACACTCACTCAGTTACAAGCAAACCAGCCTTTAGAGCCTCTGAGTGAAGAGGAGGAGGTGGCACAAAAAGCTCAAGAAAAAGCCTAAATGACTCGACTCCCACCATTTCAAGCTACAGTGTCGCTGTACCCAGCTCAGAGATCTTCGCAAAAGTGTTACCTGATCCCATTGCTAGGGGTTTAAGTGTGGGCAGGACAGCCCCAGATAGTAATCCTACAATAAGCTTGAAAGCTTCAAAATAACAAGAGGATGGTGGAGTTGACACCGGTTTGAAAATCCAACAAAGGCAAGAAGAAAAGCTACAAGAAATGCATATAGGCTTCCAAACAATGTCCCTGGCTTTTGATTCTCTAAAGAGTTTGATTTCATCTTTGGGTAACAAGATGGAAATCCTCACCAAAAGGGTCTCTGAACTAGAGAACAGAATAGGGTCTACAGAAGGCCAATTAAGTCCTCTCCAAAATAAAGTAACCTCCTGTCAAAAGGAACTACAGGATCTCTAGCACAAAGTGCTAGACCTTGAATCTCATTCAAGAAGAGACAACTTAAAAATAGGAGGTCTTCCTGGGGGTGTGATAGGGATGGATACACTACAGTTTATGGAAGAGCTACTAACAGAAGCTATGGGTAAAAAATGGCCTGAAGAAAAGGTGGTATTGGACCAAGCTCACAGAAGTTTCTCCACTAGAAGAGATGTACCCAGGTTTGTATTTGTGAAGCTCCACCACTTTCAGATGAAAGAACAAATACTACAGAGGGCAAGAACAAATAGAGGTCTGCATGTGAGGGGCTATCATCTCCAAGTTTTCCCCGCTCTGCCTCCATCAGTTAGCAAGGCATACATCATTCGATGGGATTAGAAAGATCCTGAGAGATAAAGGCATTCCACATAACCTAATCCATTCAGGCTGCTTGAAAATGTTTCTCAATGGGAGGCAACACATTTCTGACACCCCCTCTGAAGCTGACCAATACCTTAAAACCAATTTCTTCCACACCAAAGGCAATCACTGAACAATGTATTTGTTAATTTTTTTGTGACTACCACTATGATATAAAAGTTTCAGAAAGGCTGAGCTAAGGATAAAAAATATATATATACATAGCTTTTGCTATACATAAATATACAGTATATATATATATTAGAGGCAAAAACTCCATTTAATGCATTAGTTAGGGTTGCTCCACACCGACAAAAGTGAGGAAATTCAGTGTTAGGGTTGAAAGCCCCCCTTGAACACCCCACACCCCCAACCAGCATTGGGGTGCGCATTAGGGTTGTCGGCCATAACTCTCACCCCATCACATGTGTAAAGAAGCAGAGCTGTAGGAGAATGGGGTGAGAGTTAGGACCGACAACCCTAATGCACACCCTGAGGCCAGTTGGGGGTGTGGGGGAGTCCAAGGGGGGCTTTCAACCCTAACACTGAATTTCCTCACTTTTGCCAGTGTGGAACAACCCTAACTAATGCATTAAATAGAGTTTCCTGCCTCTAATTTCCCTTCTTTTTGAGAATGATAATGAAAAATAGTGAATGTAATGTGGCAGCGGGAGCGCAGGGCCTGAAGGGCTATGTCTTGTCTCATAGTAACATTATGCCTGCAAAAGCAAATGGCAATGCGCATGGTGATGCAAAGTGAAACAGAAAGAGAAACAGTAGTGTAGACAGAAATGTTAAAAACAACGCAAATGAAAATGCAAAGGGTAACGCACATGGTGGCGTAGACGTGAACTTTAAGTGAAACGGGAATGGAACCGCAAGTGGAAACGGTAATGGTAACAGTAATGGAAGTGCACAGGCTGGTTTTCCCCAAAAGCTTCATAGAGAAAGACAGTGAGTACAAAGAATGTATGGATAATAATGGTTCTCGGAGCAGAAAATGAGGGGTTGGAATACTAAATTGCTTATATCTCAGGAACCGTACGAAGTAGAAAAAAATGTAAAAGTCATATGATTTATGACTTTCCTGGCTAGTTTTGTACTTAGCCTCTACTAGGGGACTAAGTGTTTTTCTGACTAAAAGTCCGTATCTCGCACTGTTTCCGAGATACGGGCCCTGAAAGGCGTGGCAAACGCCTTAATGTTATCCTATGGGAAAAAAAGAGATGTTCAGAGTGCCATAACTTTGTCTCCCTGTAATATTTTTTCACCAAACCACAAAAAAGCACATCTGTGGGATGTTGGCTGTATTTTCTTCACATTTCAGCCCAAAAGACCAAACCGTTATTTTGTAGCAGGGCGCCAAAGGATTCCTGTAATGCGTCGTACGCCATAATGTTATCCTGTGGGAAAAAGTGTAAACTTTGGAGTGCCGTAACTTTGCCACCATGTAATATTTTTTCAACAAAATACTGAAAGGCGCATCAGTGAGATGTCGGCTGCGATCCCTCAAAATTTCAGGCCAAAACACCAAACCATTCTTTTGCAGAAAAAGAATGGCTGTCATTTTCCCACAGCCTAGAAAAGTACTGTTGAAGTTTGTGAAAGCTTTGGCAAATTCATTCGACAGTGTCACAAGTGTGACAGTACTTTGCAAAGTACTTTTTCCAGAAATTTGAAAAACATATTTCTGGGGTGTTTTACCCCAAAATAAAGACATGGCTAGCATCCTCAGGGTCCAACTAGGTGAATACAAAAAGAATTAGGTTGCTAGAGGGTCCCAATTTTAAATGCCAAGCATTTTTCTGATCGCTAACTGAAAACAAAATAGCAGATCTGGGACAGTAAAAAGGCCATTTGCTAAAGTAAAATCTGCAATTGCGACACTGTTGAACTTTTTGGTAACTTTTCCCATTGACTTATAATGGGAACTTGTTTTTTGAATAACTTTTGAACCATTTAATATTGTTTCACGAAATCTTAAAAAGGCACATCAGGAACCCCGTCCGCACGTTCTCTGAAGATTTTGGACCTGCTGCGCGAACCGTGCGACCTGTAGATGCAACAGTAAAATTCCAGAAAAGCATAAACACGCGCGCAGTTCACGCTTAATAACTCCGCAGCCGTATATACAGATCCCAAGGCATATGGGTCTTGATCGTGTATTCCAAATTTCAGGCAAATCCGTCAAATGGTTGCAAAGTTATTAAGGTGCAAAATTTGGGGTTTAGCACGTAAATGGCTCCTCAACCCTAACTACAGTGACACTACCGTGCCACTATAATATATATATATCTATATATATATATATCTATATATATATATCTATATATATATCTATATATATATATATATATTCATTGCAAAAAACTCTGTTAATGCATCAGTTAGGGTTGATTTTAGGCTTACCAACCCTATCCCCCAACACTACACACCTTCCACAGACCAACAGGTATCACGGTGTGCCTTGGGTTCATTGGGCCCAACTCTCACCCCATTCTTCTATACTATACCATCTCAGCTTCCTTACAAATGGAATGAGGTGAGAGTTATGTCTAATGACCCCAAGGTACACCCCGATGTCTGTTGGTCTGTGGAGGGTGTGTGAGGGGGTAGGGTTGGTAACTCTAACATAGAATTTCCACACTTTTGCTGATGTGGAATCAACCTTAACTAATGTATTAATGGAGGTTTTTTTTGCAATGACTATATATATATATATACATATATAATGAACAACTGCATACAGGCATGGGGGTGTGCCTTGGGGTCATCAGCCCTAATGCTCACCAGATTCCATTAGTAAATAATGTAAGATGGGTACAGTGATACAGTATAAGAGAATGGGGTGAGCATTAGGGCTGACAACCCCAAGGCACACCCCAACACCTTTTGGTGTGTGCAGCATGGGGGTGGGGTGTTAGGTTTGTAAACCCTAACACCACATTTCCCTACTTTTGTGGCTGTAACCCTACAGTAACTAGAGCATGAAGGCAGTTTTTTGCAATTTATGTCCTTACTTTTTGAGATAGTACAATCGTATCCTTATTTGCCTATGGTAGCTCATATATGCATATATGTATGTAGCTGTGTAAGCACAGGACCCACTGAGCCCTGCACTTTAATTTATAAGACAACAGTGACCAAATTGTCAGCAAAGCCATCTTACTACCCCACCTCATGTACCCAGTAAAGGAAATTTTAAAATCCCCACCAAAACGTAATTCTGCACAACTACTATGCCATTCCACGCCACAGATGGCCAACATTTGAAAAATGACAGCTATGACATACATGGGGTGGGGTAATAAGAAGGCTATGTTGATAATCTGTGGTCAAAATATTGAAAATTTCCAAAGTTACGAGCATGTGTAGCAGAATTGCAACAAATGGTCATTATTATGGCATTTTTACATATTTTTGACCCGAAATTATAAGCATAGCTATCTTATTACCCAACCTCATGTACCCAGTACAGAAAATGTTTGCATCCCTGCCAAAATGTAATTCTGTGCAACTGCAATGCCATTCCATGCCATATTTTTGCCTGGATTTGAAAAATGACAGTTATGACATACATGAGGTGGGGTAATAAGAAGGCTATGCTGAAAATCTGGGATCAACATATTAAACATTTCCAAAGTTATGAGCGTGCATAGGGAAATTGCAAAAAATGGTCAAAATGTTAAAATATGGCTGAATTATGAATTAAAGTTGAATAATAATAATAACTTTATTTAATAGAGCGCCTTTCACAGTATCAAAGCGCTTTACAAATTCTCAAATTACTCCGTAAAACATAATTAAAATCACAGTGAATCAAGAAATGCCTTACTCCATAAGAAAGTTTTCAGTGTCTGCTTAAAGCTCCCCCAAACCCCCATTGAAATACACTGAACCGTATTTACCTTAGTTTTCTCATATTGCAGTCACCGGTTCCAGCAGCAATATGTGTCTTCGATTGGGGAGTGGATGTTGAACCTGGGACCTGTTTATGTGAGCTAGAGTGTGTGGGGGTGTTTTGGAGGTGTGTGGGGTTGTTGCTGCTGACTCAGAGGTGGGGGGGCTGATCAGCGAGGGACCATTTTTTTTTACAGGTAACATTTCTTTAAAAATAAAATCACTGAGGGACTGTTTTCTTAATTTTAGGGTTCTGCCTGAAATGGGAGAGTGAGGGGTGCCACTAGACACCAGGGAACAGAATGGCATGAAAGGGGACAACGATTGGAGGGTGGGGGGTGCCACTAGACACCATAGATTTAAAGATCAATGGCAAAGCCTTAACTATCAGAAAACAACTAATGTCTTTATGTTGTGTGTGTTGTTTAATGCCCCTGTACAAGTTTTCCTTTTGTTTCATATACCATTTTTAATTTAGATGCCTTTCTTTTTTTCCTCGACCTGCATTGCAAACCACAAGATGATTCATGCTGCAATGCTGTGGAGTGGAGTGGCTGTGATGTAATTTTGGAGCTGTCGGTGACAGCTGCTTTTTTTTCTACTTGCAGCATTCCCTTGTGTCTGCAAGTGTAGCTGTCAAATATAACTGAAGAATTGCTGGTTTAATGTGAGAACACTAATATTGTCATAATCATTTGTCAACATTATTTATTTGTTGTGTGACAGTGCTTTCTCTTGAATGTTAGTGTTTCTCAGCTGTTTTATACAATCGCAGTTGGCGGTTCTCTGTGTGAAAACCTGTCATCATCTGTCCTTTTGTCCTCGTCATCCTGTTTGTGTTTTGTTTATGTGGCAGCTATTCTTCACAGAGTTTTTTGAAATTTCTTTAATGGTGCTATTAACTTTTGAATTGTACCTATCTGGTAATTTAAAAAGAAGCTTGAGTGTGGTCCTCTTACTGTAAAACAGCGTGGTTTCACTGCAAGGCTGCACTTTCTCCAAGGTGAGGTTTGTGGCTTGTTTCTTTCTCCGGAGCATTTTTTTCTTGCCTTTGCTGTATTTCCACCTGCAATTTCTAGTACCCTGTATAATATTGTCACTATTACCAATTTTTGCTCAGTCTTGTAAATCACGTAATATTTCTTGGCTTTCTTTAGTCATTGGAATTCATATTACTGATTACCAGTTCTGGCTTCTTACAAGCTCTCTAACATGAAAATTCCTTGTGGAAAAAGTTTATTTATCCCCTCACAGACACATTTCATATTGAAATATAAGGGATCTAGCTATGTAGCAGCTGATTACTGAGATTGTCACGGTGAAGCACAAAGGTACTGATGTGAGACTTTTAAGAGTTCTGAGCTGTGTCTACTACAGTATCTGAATTGTACTAGTGATAGTTCATTTATACTTATGGGGCCTGATTCTAGAAAACCCAGATACGTCTGGTGGAAAATATGCAAATACGCAAGTTACGACAGTGCAGTTGCGACATGCGAGATACACCCTATTTTCCAACAATTGAGACTTGTGCCAAGCATGTCACAAACTGCAACATGCACAGTACAAAAGCATGTAAATTGCAAGAGCGGTGTACAGAACACCAAATAGCCATGTCTCAGAACAGGGATGCAGAATGCAATCCCAACAGGGCAGCAACTGGGAGGGCCAGGAGAAAATGCAACTTTAGCTAAGATGAGGCAGAGGTATTGGTCAATGAAATACTAAATAATGCAGGGCTGCTGCTGAGCCATGGAGGGGAGAAGGCAAAGAGGGACAAAAGGAGAGCAGCCTGGATTACTGTGGTCAGGAAAGTGAATGCAGCGGCCACCCAGAGAAGGACTGTACATGATCTCCAAAAAAAATACAATGATCTCAAATGGATCATGAAGCAGAAGCTTGTCCACAAATGCCACTACACCCAGGCCACAGTGGGAGGACCAAGCAAGCAGCGGACACTGACCAACTTGGAGCAGAGGATAGCCTCACAACTGAGCCAGCAAAGCATCAATGGGGATACAGACCTGGACACCTTCAGGTGGCAGAGTGGCACAGGTAAGTGAAATGGTGTGGAAATGCATGCCATATGAATGTGAACTACATATGTGAAAGCCCTGTGGGTTACAGTGGCTGAATTTGCATGGGCAAGGCAGTGTAACGTGCACATACTGGCCATGAGGGGTGGGGGGGAATGGCCGTGATGAGCAGCACCCTGGTGCAGGACATGTGTGCTTGTAATGACATGGGCATGGCAGTGTAACATGCATATGCTGGTCATGGGGTGCAGGGGAAATGGCAGCGATGAGTAGCACCCTTGTGCAGGCCATGTGTGCATGTAGTGACATAGGCATGGCAGTGTAACATGCACATGCTGGCCAAGAGTCGATGACAGATGTGGCACACACTTCACATGGACAAGTGTGTGAGGTGCCAGAGGCACATCTGAGCCACACCCACATGCTGAACACAGGGTGGGTGTGTTGGGAAACATATGCACAACCAGCAGATGCAGTACATGTGGTCATGTATAGAAGTACCTGCTACTGTACTGTGGCATGGACCACAGTGAGAAGCAGGGTATGGGTACAGGGTGTGATATGTGGAGTAAACACTGATATCACATTCAACCCACAAGGTCTGCAGTAGTGCCAAGAGTCAGTAGGGCCAGCGGTGATAGAGCAGAAGTCAGCAGCCCAGCAGGAAAGAAGTGGAGACAGGTGAAGCTAGCAGCACGGAAACAAGCAGCTCCACACCTGAGACACCAGTGCTGGCAACCACAATCAGCTCTACACCCAGGACACCAGTGCAGACAACAGAAAGCAGCTCCAGAACCAGAAATACCAGTGCAAGCAACAGAAAGCAGCTCCATACATGACACACATGCGGAGGTTGTTACTACAGAACAGAGTGAATCCAGTTCTGGGATGGAGGCTGAGGAGGGTGCCATGGAAGAAGGAAAGGACATCGGACACTGCAACACACAGCAGGACACTAATGTTGCTGCCATCATCAGAGAGGTACCCAATGGTGGTGAACACACTGTAGAGCAGCAAAGCATGAGAGGAACCATGGCAGCAGCCAGTCAGGGGATGGTGGCAGGGGAACTGAGCCCCATCAGTTACACAACCTCAGAGGGTCAGCTGGATGATGCAGTGAGGGAGCTGCAGGACCAGTTGTCCCCACCAGCTTATACTGGTGAATACTGCCAATCGGTAGTGTCTGGCCAGAAGGACATAAAACAAGAGCTGTGTGCCATCAAACAGTCCCTACAAGAGCAACATCAAAGCCTGGATGGGCACCCGACAGCCATTACCACCACCATACGTGACAGCAACAGGGACACGCCAGCAGTACTGGACAATGTGGTGCAGGTTATTCATGGCCTACATCAATGTACACAAGGGCACATGGAGGTCATGGAGCATTGCACTGCATTCATGGAGCAAATGATGAACCAGCAACAAGCCCACAATGAGGAAATGGTAAATGTTCTGCTGGCGATAGCAGACACCCTACATGTGCAGCACCTGCAGCCACCAATGCCACAGTGGTGGGCTCCACCCACAGTCCAAACAATATACCACCAAATCCCTGTGCCACCCTACACCAACCACAGAGCACTGAACCACCTGCAGTGCCAGGGCCAAGCACATTCAGGCATGGGTTGATGCAGTATATACAACAGACATCCAATGTGGCCACTATGGGAAACTAGTCAGTCCGCAAGCGGACTGTGACCCCTACCAGGGCACTGTCAAGCCCATCTGCAGAAGCACAGACAACCACCAATGCAGCCCCTGCATGCAGCACCAGAGTCACCACTGCTGTGTCAAGCCCTGTAGTGGCACAGCATAGCACCCCAGTGATGGCCACAATCACACAGGCAGGACAGACACCTTTACAGGGGCAGCAAGGTGGTAAACATAATGGGTGATGTCCCACCATCATTGTCCACAGTGCCACAGCAGAAAAAAAGTGGAAGAAAGAGGAGGAAGGTGGCCGAGGGGGGGATGGTCACAGGAGGGTATACAAAGTGCATCCCAGGAAGGGGATACCTACCGGGAAAGCATGGGAGGTGGCACACAGGAGGCTCCAACAGCACAGTTAGCTGTTGTGTGCACACGAGCAGGTTCTGCGCACAAACAAAACAGCAGGAGACCGCAGTGCTGTGTGCAGCAATCTGGTTCACTGACTCGCAGTGACAGCTGCATGTAGGTACAAGGGACAATAATGGACAGATGTGCCATAGTATGGATATTGAGGATCCAGATAATGCATACTGGGATGGGTGGTGATGCATGTGTATGGCAGAGGTGTGTGTGTGTGTGTGAGCACAAAAATGCACAATGTTTCACTTGTAAACATGTAACACTACTATGCATGGTGAATAAAGTGGTACAGTACTGTCAGTGTTGTTGTAGTCAGTGTCTGCTTCAGTAATGTGATCAGCAACTTCAGTGGCCTGCAGGAAGTGCAGGCCTGTATTGGTGTTCGCAGTACATCATGGGAGGGTGGTCTGCACAGGCATAGGCCTGCAATGCCATGGGACAATATGGCATGGGTAGAGTGCTGCTATGGCACATATGCAGTCACTTGTATGTGTCTGAAGCACACACAGGTGCAGATAGTGAGAGGTGGTATGTGTCCCAGAGGTATGTCCCTGACCAGTGCACAGGGAGGAACACTGCACTGGTGGGAGCACACAGGGTGATAACACACATGTGTGGTGTTTGGGGGGACAATGAGAATGGTGGTAATGCAACCTGTTGCCAGGAAGTGTACCATTGTTGAATCACATGTAGAAGAGTATGTGTGTATCGGGGTGACATGGATCACTACAGGTATATGTGTGGGGCAGCACCCTTGTGGTGGGAAGACTGCTGTGTGCATGCATATTCATGCAGCCATTGTGGACACTGCAGTTCATCAGGTGGGTGGGTGGCTGTGCATGTGCTTGTGGGGCCTGGTGATCCAATGCACATTGGGTCACCTTAGAGACTGTAAATGGCACCACAATCCACACAGGGGTTGTATACAGACCCCCATGTCTGGGGGAAGGAATGGACAAGGATATGATAGAAGGCATACTTAGGATGGCAGAGAAAGGGGAGATACTATTGATGGGGGACCTAAATATGCCAGATGTTAACTGGAGCACCTTTGCTGCAGCCACATCCAAAAGCAGGGCCATTCTTGCTGCCCTTCAGGTGGCATGCCTCAGACAGCTAGTTTTGGAACCTACTCATGAGGGAGCAATCTTAGACCTCGTACTCTCAAATGGGAACAGTGAGATGATCTCAGATCTAGAAGTGGGTAGCCATTTGAGAACAAGTGACCACCAAACAGTGTGGTTCATGAAAAACTCAGCTACGGAGTCAAGCCATACAAAAGTGAGGGTTCTGGACTTCAGGAGGGGCTGACTTTGGCAAGATGGGAGAGTGCCTTAGAAAAGTCTTAGAAAAGCACTAGCAAATAGGCTAGAAGGAGGGGTGAAGCAACAATGGGGAAATATCAAAACTGCCATCACAGAGGCAACAAGCCTTTGTGTGAAGCAAATAAACAAATCAAAATGAAAGAAAAAGCCACTATGGTTCTCAAAAGAAGTGGTGGTGAAAGTTAGGGAGAAAAAGATAGCATTTAGGAAGTATAAGGAAACACAGAATGACAGAGAACTGTACCAGTTAAGGTAGAAGGAAGCAGAGACGGTAGTCAGAATAGCAAAGGCACAAACTGAGGAAAAGCTAGCCAACTCTGTTAAGAAGGGGGATAAAACCTTTTATAGGTATATCAGGGAACATAGAAAGACAAAGGGAGGGATTGTGAGGCTGAATAGAATGGATGGTGGGTGGGTGGAGAGTGACAGTGAAAAAGCAGGGATACTGAATGAATATTTCTGTTCAGTATTCACAAAAGAGGAAGTGGGGGAGGTGCCTAATCCAATTAACAGATGCACTCTGGAGAGGGGGGTCAATCCCAGTCTTTTCACAGAAGAAAGGGTTCTGAAAGAACTCCTAAAACTGAAGGTGGACAAAGCAATGGGGCCAGATGGAATTCACCCCAGAATTCTAAAATAATTAAGCAGAGAACTAGTGACACCACTGACTACCCTTTATAACAAATAATGGGAGGATAGTGTGGTACCTGAGGACTGGAAGAAGGCTGATGTGATTCACCTTTACAAAAGTGGGAGCAAGACAGAGGCAGGAAACAACTGACCTGTCAGTTTGACCTCTGTGGTAGGGAAGGTGATGGAATCACTTCTGAAGGAAAGAATTGTTGAGTACCTAGAGGCCAGTGGGGCACAGGACCCAAGGCAGCATGGATTCACAGCAGGAAGGTCATGTCAGATGAATCTGATTGATTTCTTTGACTGGGTGACCAAAGTAGTAGACCAGGGAGGGGCTGTGGACAGGGCCTACCTGGACTTTAGCAAGGCATTTGACACAGTCCCACACAAAAGATTAGTAGTCAAATTGACCAGCCTTGGAGTGGGTCCCAGGGTGGTTGCCTGGGTAAAACATTGACTGAACAACAGGACACAGAAGGTAATTGTAAATGGAATCCACTCTGATTCAGGGTTCGGTACTTGGTCCAGTCCTTTTTAATGTCTTTATAAGTGACATTGCAGAGGGAATGGAAGAAAAAGTATGCCTCTTTGCAGATGACACAAAGATCTGCAACAGGGTTGATACACAAGGAGGCATGGAAAGGATGAGAAGGGACTTGGCAAGGTTGGAGGAATGGTCAGAAGTATGGCAGCTTGGATTCAATGCAAAGAAGTGCAAAGTAATGCACCTGGGAAACAAAAACCCAGGGGAAGATTACACAATGGGGGGTAGTAACAACAACAAAAATGGAAAGGGACCGGGGGTAATCATATCAGATGACCTTAAGGTTGGCAAGCAATGTGAGAAGGCAGTAGGGAGGGCTGGGGGATACTGGGATGTATAGGGAGAGGCATCACCAACAGAAAACAGGAAGTTGTTATCCCCCTGTACAGACAGTTTTTTTTTGAAATTTAGCATCTTTATTGATTTTGTAACAAACATAAAACTACAAAACAACAAAACAAATTAACAGACCCAAATAAGTCCAAGTACAAACCCAAGTAAATCCAAGTTCAAGAAAGTTGTAGCCAGAACCCAGTCTATCTCTGGATCAATTATGACAAAATTAACAATATTAATACCCCTATTAAACCCTTCCCTCCACCCCCCCTCCACATCTCTCCACCCAACCCTCCCCCCTCCCCTGGAGTGTGCCAAATACACTCAACATTACAGGATAATAATAATGAGAAATTATAAACCAATTAGTTATAAAGTACCAGAAAAGTAAGCCTAACTGACTCTAACAGAGGCATACGTGAAATGGATCTTAATTAAAATACAAAGCATATAGTTTACCCCATTTATTATTAAATGAGTCCATGCAATTCCAGGAGCTGGCTATCAGTCTCTCAGTGTTGAAACAGGCAGATAACTCCTTCAACCATTCAGCATAATTTATAGTCAAGTGATCCATCCAGTGCTTGAGTTCCAGTCTTTTAACTACAATTGAAATTATTGATATATGGAATCTGCGCTCCTGGACCTTAATATTGGAAAACATTCCTAAGATACATATCTCTATGGTAAACAATTCCACCAATCCTAATAATGGATCTAGTTTGGATTGAATTGTGTACCATAACGGGGCCACCTTATCACAATGCCAAAATATATGTATCAGGTTCCCTTTGGATTTACCACACCTAGTACATGTGGACACAGGAAGCTTGCCCACTTTAGCTAGTTTAACTGGTGTATAGTACAAGTTGTTTAGGATATGATACTGAGTGAGCCTATGACTATCCTGAGTATGGTATCTATGCAAATCTTTCCAGATTTGGCGCCATACAGGGGTAACGTTCAGCAGGAGAGAAGCCCATATTTTGGATCCTGGAAGGGCATTAGGAAATTTAAGCCCCAGGAGGTAGGAATACATCCTCAAAATTCCATGGGACTTGTTTGCATGATCCTGAATCTGGTCTAGAAAAGGCCTGACCTGGGACTGCTTAAATGTGGTTCCAAATATGGAGACAATAAGATGTCTCAACTGGAACACTTTAAAAATTTGTTTCTGAGGTATATTAAATCTGGCCATTATTTCAAGGGAAGAAAGGAGACTGTCTTGAGAAAACAGATTTTCCACTAGGACTCCCTGTAACTGAGGAAGCCATTCTGGGGAAATCAGAGATCCCCCTATATTGATATTGAGATTAAGGGTAAGGGATTGCACAGTATCCACCTTAGGCGATATTTTGAGAAAGTTCCAACATTGGGTTAAAACTTTTAACGAGGTACCAATAACCGAGTTTTGTATTGGAATTGGTAATGCCGACATAGTAGAAAAAAATATCATAGGTGAATTGAGGTTATGTAGTTCCAGTAAGTGTCTTTCAAGCCGTAACCAAATAGGAAGGTGCTCATCACCTGTGGGCAAAAACCCTCTCCCCAGTTTGTACAATTGACTTGCCCAGTAGTAGAGAGTGAAATTAGGGAGATGGAGTCCCCCCAATTCTTTGGGAAGGCTAAGTTTAAGGAAGGAGTGTCTAGGATGTTTGTCTTGCCAGATGAATTTGGAAAGGATGGAGTGGAGTTGCTGGAAAGAAGACATTGGGAGCCAGAGGTTCAGTAAATTTAAAGGATAAAAGAGGCGGGGTAGGACATTAATTTTGATAATACTAATACGGCCCCATAACGAAAGAGGAAGCTTTGCACATCTTTGAAGGTCCATCTGAATGTTCACCACTAAATTATCCAGAATGAGTTTTTTTAAAGGACTCGGGGTCTTTAGTAAGATATATTCCTAAATATTTGATTGAGTGAGAAGACCACTTCATACCAAAATGAGTGAAATTAGCTTGGTGAGTGAGAGCAGTTAAAGGAAATATTTCTGTTTTTGATAGATTCAGTTTGTAGTTATATAAAAGTCCAAACTGTGTGATAATTTGTAAGGCGTGTGCTAGCGAAGCATCTGGATATGATAAATGAAGGAGGATGTCATCCGCAAACACTGAAAGGGTCAGGGACTGCTGATACACTGGGCAACCTGTAACCTGAGAAAAGCGCTTGATGCTAAGTAAGAGGGGTTCCAGGTATAAGTTAAATAAAAAGGGAGGCAAGGGACAACCCTGTACCTGGTACCTGTAAACAAAGAGAAACGAGAAGAAAAAACCCTGTTACAATAGATTTTGGTGGTAGGAGCTTTGTATACTGTCTGGATCCAATGAATGAAAGCTGCCGGTAACCCCATTTTCTTAAGTGTTGCCCAAAGGAAATCCCAATTGACTCTGTCAAAGGTCTTTTCAGTGTCTAACGAAATTAAAGCCATGGGAGTCTGGGAGGTTTGAACAGGGTGGAAAATATGAGAGAGAGTTCTGAGATGATCCGCTGAAAAATGGCCTTGTACAAAACCCACTTGTTCAGGGCTCAATAAATGAGACCAAATCCTTTTAATCCTAACAGATAAAATTTTGGTTAATATTTTAATATTGTAATTCAAAAGCGAAATTGGTTGGTAACTAGCAGGATTGTTGTGCGGTTTGTCCGGTTTTAAGATTAGAACTATCGTAGCTTCTAACATAGTGGGGTCCAAAGTGTCTGCGGTGAACATATATTCATATAGATTGAGAAGAAGATGGGCTAATTCTTTACAAAAAGTTTTATAGAAGTTGGAAGGAAAGCTGTCAGGACCAGGGGACTTATCTAATGCAAGCCCTTTAATTGCTTCCTCTACCTCCACCAAAGTGATTGGAGAAGATAGAACAGAACAATGATGAACCTGTAAACATGGGAGGTTGAGGCCTTCCAAGTAATGTTCTATACTTGAAAGAGGTGCTGGAGAGAAGCATTTACTGTATAATGTACTATAAAAGGTTTCAAAGACATGGGTAATGTCTCGTGGGGAGGTTTTATTGGAACCATCTGAAGCTTGCAAAGAGGGAATTAACCTTGAACTTTCCATTTTCCGTAAGCGGAGGGCTAGCATTCTACCCACTTTCTCTCCTTGGTCAATGTATCTAGTCTTGGTTTTTAGGATGGAATACTCTGCTTTTTCTTTTAATAAATCTGTGTACTCATTCCAAAGAGTTAGTAAGGTTTCCAGGGAATGTGGTGAAGAAGATGAGGATAAAGAACCTTCAACGACCCTTATTTGTTTCAACAGGGAAGCAATTCTATCCTCTCTCTGCTTTTTCCTTATGGAAGCTAGTTTAATAAATTCTCTCCTGATATAGCATTTAAAAGAGCACCATATTGAGTCCTCCCTTGGGGTAGACCCTTTGTTAGTCTCCATAAAGTTGGAGATTAACTTCTTGATGTGGGAGACTATTTGCTCCTCCTTGAGAAGTTGTGTGTTTAATCTCCATTTAGTGTCCCTTTGGAGGTCCGGATCAGGTGAAATCAATAATCATGCAATAGAGTGGTTAGATATAACAATTGGTTCAATTCCAGTCTGGCAAAGGCCAGATAAGAGGGAGGTGCTGATTAAGATGTAATCTAGTCTGGACCAGGACTGGTGAACCTGGGAGTAGAAAGAAAAGAGCCAACTGGAAGGGTTGAGAAGACGCCATGGATCACATAACCCCAGAAGCTCCATGAGTTCCGCTAAGGCCTTTTGTGGAGGGGATAGAGGTTTTAATGGCCAGTATGTTCTGTCAAGATCTTGAGATGGCGGGATATTCCAATCACCACCCAGAATTATCGGAGAGGGCAGAAAACCACCCAACCTGTCGGCTAAACCCATCAGGTAGTCTGCATCTCCTCCGACTGGACCATAAATAGAGCCCAGCACTACTGTGGTATTATTAAGGGAGCCTTTAACTATCATAAATCTACCATCCGGATCAGATAGGTTCTCTTCTGCCACAAACGAAATGTTCTTTTTAATCAAGATTGCCACCCCCCTGCTCGATGATGACCGACTTGCAGCAAACACTTGGGAAAAACCCTGTCAACGTAACCCATTTATTTCAGTGGCCAGCAAGTGGGTTTCTTGCAAAAAAAGAATATCTATATTCAATAAAGCACAATTCTTGAGAACCTGATATCTTTTCGTTATATCTCTGATGCCTCTGACATTCCATGTGGCAATTTTAATTGGTATCGGGGTTATTGTCTATTTTAACAAAAGGAAAACATACATAGACTATTAGCTGGAAACTGAAATTCAAAAGGCACACCCCAGTCCCATCCCCCTTCCTTATCATCTTCTGAGAAAGTACTCTAATAAAACAAGAGCGTCTTCCCCAATTATCTCCATTTAACATGTACATTGCTGAAAGCATAACTGATATTAACCATCCCTCTTTAACTACAGTACATTTTACCTGGGGAGAAGACATCTAATCAATAAAAAACCACACCCCCCAAAAACCCCTCCAACTATGTACAAAAGGTCCCTAAGTGATTAAGAAAGCATACCATAACCTCCCTATAAGTGATACTGAGGATCAGACCCAGTTGGCAGCATTTCTATGAGAGCCTGAGCTTGAACATACACAACAGGCTTGAGAGGGAGTACTATGATCCAAATCTGCACGGAGTCTCAAATAAAATCAAAGGACTCCATAATCTCCATGGCTCCCCAGAAATGCGCCACACACACACCCTTAGCTGGGACGTTGCACAGCTCTCCATGAGCCTGCTCCAACCCAGAGCCCCCCCACCACCAACCCCTTAAGTCTACGAAGATAAGCTCTACCCTAGTATGTCCCTTATTAGATCGTCATTACTAAAATGAAGGGAACATTAAAAGTTTAGAAGGGTCTTACCTCAACAAACTGATTAGTACAACCTCAAAAAGAACGTATTAAAACAACTTACTTTAAGGCTGGCAGTTACTCCAAATAATAACCTTTAGGGTCAGCCAGCGTTATTTATCAGGGCTAATCGAAAGGGTAGAGGCCCACGATTCTCCCAACAAGCTGGAGGTGGACAACTAACCCCAAAGTTGCCCAGACTACTAGTAAATCAGGAAGTGACAGGGGAGCTTAAAATTTGATGGGACCAGGTCTTCCGTCCCTAATATCGGTATGCGGAAACACCTGCCAATCTAAAGGTTCCTACCCTCCCATAGCTGGAGTATACAGGTACATCCATGGGGAAAGATTGGCCTACTAGGCCTTGTTACAGCCTGCCAGCCCCTCCTGACCCAACCTGAAATGCAAAAAGGAAGAGAAGGTGGTAACAACCCTCTAGCAGGTAAATGCTCTAAACTCAACACCAATATTGAGCACAAATAGCCCTCGGATGATTTCTACTAAAGTTCAGCCTGTCTTAAACAGGTTAGGTAGCTTGATGGCAAGGTCCATTACTGCTTGCTCAGGGGAGTCATAGGAGTGCCATGTACTGTCCATTACCACCTGTAACTTGGCAGGGTATGTCATCTTAAAGCGTATGCCAGCGGCTATCAATTTGCTGACCGTCGGGTGGAATGCAAAGTGTTTCTGTCTTGTTTCAAAAGGTAGATCTTGAGAAATTCTTATTTTGTAGCTCTCCCACATAATGGCTTGCAACTCTTTCGATTTAGCTAGCAGATGCTGCTTTTCCACAAAGCTTAAAAATTTTACTATGATAGGCCTAGGTGCTGCACCGGGTAAAGGCTTTGGCCTGAGAGAGTGGTGGGCCCGTTCTATGTGGTATTGTGGATTAAGAGGGGATGGGCCAACTATCTTGTTAAAGAACTTTTGTAGAAAGGTGATAGTGTCAGCACCCTCTTCAGCCTCAGGTAGGCCTATAATCAAAACATTATTTCACCTGCTTCTCCCTTCCAAATCTTCTGTTTTCAGTCGAAGCTTATTGATTTGTTGACAGAGGTGAACAATTTCTGGGTCCACCTTCTTCTTCCACTCCTCCAATGAAGCGGTTCTGGCCTCCGAGTCACCCATTCATGTCGACAGACTATTAAGGTCTCCTCTTATAGACTTTAATTCTGCTGAGATATCCTCCACGTTCTCCCTGAATGGCAGTAACTCTTGAAGAAAATGATCTTGTCAGGGGAGTCACAGGAGAGATAGAGGAGCTTGGTTTAGAGGGATTTCCAGAACTTTGGTGTTTTGACTTTTTGGTGGTTTTCTCCAGGGTAGGCGGCGGAGTGTGTCTGATCCCAGCCTGCTTCATCTCAGCCTCCATTGTGGCTGTAAAGCCAATCAAGATGCTAAATTCAACTAAAAAGACAATCACTGAGGGCAGGGACACTTAGGAAGCATAGGATTAGGATCTGATGCATGTATTAGCAGGTAATAAAGCAAAAAAGGGGTTTAGTAGAGGGCAAAAGGCAGGAGCTCCAGAGTAGTGCTGCTTCTAGGTGCTCTGCATCATGTGACCCCTCCTGTACAGACAGTTGGTGAGACCCCATCTGGAGTACTGCGTCCAGTTCTGGAGACCCCATCTCTGCAAGGACATAGACAGGATGGAGGCAGTTCAGAGGAGGGCAACTAAAATGGTGCAGGGTCTGCAAGAGAAGCCATATGAGGAGAGGCTAAAGGAGCTTAATATGTATACCCTTGAGAAAAGGAGGGAGAGGGGGGACATGATAGAAATGTTTAAGTACCTAAGTGGAATCAACAATGTCCAAGAGGGTAGCATCTTTCAGAAAAAGAGATGCGCAAGAACAAGGGGACACAATTTGAAGATAGAGAGGGGATGGCTCAGGGGCAATGTGAGGAAGTATTGGTGGTGGACACATGGAACAGCCTTCCTGAGGAGGTTGTGGGGTCTAAAACTGTAGGAGAATTCAAGAATGTATGGGACAGACATAAGGCAATTTTTGTGGGGGGTAGGAAGAAATAGGCTGCTGGTTAAATAGGATCTGCAGTTTATCCTCTAGGTAGGGAAATGGGCAGACTAGATGGGCCAAGCGATCCTTATCTGCCATCAAAGTCTATGTTTCTTTGTTTCTGTGTACTGCTGTGTCCATTCTCTGCTGTGTAACTGTGTTAGGCATAGTAAAACAGTCATAGAATATGCCTCACTTAATTGTTTTCAGTGTGGCTATGTCATAAATATTAGATTTAGTATTAGTTCAAATAATAAAAAAATGTTTGCAGTATATCTGTGTTTTTTTCTGCTTCTTTCTCTTTGTTTCACTGTGTCTGTGTCTCTGTTTAATTCCACCTTTCAGTAACTAACCAGCTCTGTGCATTTGGTAGTTTTGTGCATACCACTGTCAATACTCTACCCCAGTTGTTGAAATGCCATATTGTTGTGCAGTCAGATGCAAGAATGACTTTTCCAGCAGCTCCAGCTTTTACAGGTTCCCGACCGATAAGGTGCATGGCCAGCAATGGATTGCTGCTGTCAAACATGATCGCTGGTCCCTCACCAGCCATAGCATTCTTTGTTCTGATCATTTTGAGGATAACCAATTTCAGATTCATCCGTCTGTGCTGGCGAGTATTGGTTTTCATCCAGTTCAGCGACTACTGTATATAGGCTTTGGTTCTGCCTCACACCTGAGGCTAGGGTCCAGGCAATAAAAGGGTCAGTTCTACCCATCCTGGACTCTGGTAATGTGGTATATGGTGTAGCCTCTGAAACCAGCCTGCACAGGGTCCATACTATCCTCAACAAAGCATGCCTGCTTTGTTTTAGGTGCAGATTGCCTTACACACACATGCAACCTTTATATTGGGAGATGATGGCTTCCTCTCATGGACTGAATCAAGCTCCACTCCTGCCTTCTAGGGAAGAAGGCCCTTCTAGGTCTTGCGCCCCCTCCCTATAAGCCTTATTCCATCTGGTCCCAGCTGAGCACTCCACAAGAAGTGTTACAAGACACACCCCAGCAGCACCTTTCAGAAGAACTATCTCGGGGAGGTGAGCCTTTGCAGTAAGGGCCCCCACCTAGCTAAATGAGCTCCCTCAGGCCAATACTAGCATTACTCACCTTGGCCAGTTCAGATCTGAAATTTGGAAGTCCATCTCCCCTCCAGTACAATGTTGCTGTAAAGAACACCACAGTCATTTCCAGCCCTCCCGATGCCACCTGACACAATATGGCTTGGCTGCGGTGACCCATGGCTCCTAAGAATCTCCCACTAATCCCCACCTTCCCACCCCTTGACATCCCATTCCCCACCCCTCATCTACTTAGTCCTCTGACCCTCCATAGCCCTCCACACCTGCTTAGCCCCCCTGACCCTTAAGCTATCACCCACTATTGTGCTCTCCCCCTCAACCATCTAGCCTGTAGCTTACTCTCCCTAAATGGCTGTACTTGTCAAAGGTCACATTACTTGTTCCCTCCAGGAACCTATCTAAGCTCAATAGCTGCATTCTGGGAATTTTCATACCTTGTACATAGTTGGAATTTGCACTTTATTCACCTAATCTGTTATAAGACTATTTTCCTCTGTATTATGTAATTAAGTGATGACTTTTGCAATGTATTCTGCCTCTCTCCATTCTTCTATTTGTAATACTGTTTAGCCTTTTTAATGATGTGTAACTGACAATGCTTTCTAGCTGCTTCTGTTTTTCTCCACTGTCCATGTACTTGATGTTCCCCCACTATCTGTTCGACGAGGATCCTTTGTAAATGAGCTTTTAGCTCAAAGGTTGTAATTCCAATTTTACAATAACTAGATAAATAAAAAAATATTTTAATTGACTTTTTTTTGTTTGTTTGTGCAGTGGTGATGGACAATGAAAGGTGTAGGAACAGGAAAGGTATACTGCGAATGTGCTTCTTTCCAGGCAGAATGTGGGTCAACATGGATGGTAAATGAGTGGCTTCTGGTCCAACAGTATGTGGGTGTTGTGAAAGGTGAATACCAGTCATGTGTCAGTTTGCACATCTCAATGCAACAAACATATACCATATATATATGTGTATATATATATATATTCATGGCAAAAAACTCCGTTTAATGCATCAGTTAGGGTTGTTGCACACAACGTACCACACTTAGTAGTTGCATGGCCTTACCTACCGATGCCCCACACCACACCACACCACTTGTGGTGGTCCACCTGAGCAACAGAGTTCAGCAAAACCAAGGAGTTGTACAGCTATAATATCTTTGATTATAACAAGGGTTTGAGAAATGCAGCTTTCTAAGTAAGCAATAAGACACGACAGGGTGTGCATGGAACAGATTTTACCGCACGGCTAGGGGCGTCATAAGGCATGAGGCCTTGGCCGAGTGCCTTTAGCCCCTGGCGTGCGGTAAAATCTGTTCCATGCACATCCCTGGAGTGTCTTATTGCATGTATAAAATGGGCTACTTTCTGTTTTTATTTTTTACAGCAAGAAAAATAATTTTAATGTGTGGAAAAAACAGATCTGCATATTCAGATTTATGATAAAATAGTCCTTCCGCCTAATACAGAATGACGTTATTTATTTATTTATTTATTGAATTTTGTTGACCAGGTAGGCCCACTGGGCCCCGGAGGTCCCTTTTTCAGGGGCGACCCGGGGGTAAAAATTACATACAGGTAAGGAGAACAGTACAAAATGGGTAAATAATACTGGTGCTATACACAGTTTGTCTTTCTGTGGCATCAGTAATGCTGGTTGTTTATCGAGTCCCCTCCCCCATTATGGGTAGTGGAAATGAAACTCCAGGTGCTTCAGGGGGGCTGGACATTAAAAAGCAGACATTCAACTCGCGATTAACATTAAATCTTTACCCGGGAGGCGAGATCGAACAGCTGTGCTGTCTGAACCTTGCTGCCCGAGCTGGGTTGCGCTCCTGCTGGTGACAGTGGTGGTGGTAGGGGAGTTCAAGAAGCAGTCATGCTCGAATCTCTCTCTCTCTCTCAGATATGCGTCATTCATCAAGACATGCCGTCGCACCAGAAATGAAACTCCAGGTGCTTCGTTGGGAGGGGGGAGACTGTTAAAAAAAAGCTGACATTCAACTCGCGATCTATAGCCTGAGATTAGTGAGCCATGACCTGGTGTGGTTACACTCTTTGTGATGCCCTTCCTCCCTCACACTCAATGCTTGTATGCCACTGCAAGTCTCAGAGTGCTGCGGCGGCATGTCTCGATGAACTACGCATATCTGAGAGAAAGAGAGAGAGAGAGAGATTTGACCATGAGTGCTTCTTCAACTCCCGTACCACAACCACTGTCACCAGCAGGAGCGCAACCCAGTTTGGGCAGCAAGGTTCAGACAGCACAGCTGTTCGATCTCGTCTCCTGTGGTAAAGATTTAATAACCGGAGAGGTGGCGGCTGCCATCTCCAAGAGAGCAGAGGCAACGCGCTCTTGCTGGACCACAATAAGCCCTTCAGGAAGCTCAATGCCTTCGGGAATGCTTTTCTGAACAAGTGGGTGTCTTCTCTTCTGTTTAAAAAAAAAAATTGTCTGCCAGTAAAAATTCCAACATTCTATGGCACCAGAATCTTGACCTTTTTACTGCCAGCTGTTTTTTTTTACCCATGCATGGAACAGATTTCATGCATGGGTAACTAGCCAATCAGATTCCTTGATTTAGCCTACCCATTTTATAATTGACTGTAAGCATTGTAACACTCTTATGTCTAGTTTTTATTAACAGACATGTAGAGCCTAACCATATGATGAACATGGTTTAATGTTGTTTAAAAAACAGTTTTATTATGATAGCAATAAGCCACTCCAAGGTATTATGTTAATGGTCAGTTTATCACTGTCTAGCTACATGTGGCACTCGGCTATTCAACATTAAACCCCTACAGGGTGATTAACAGACCATTTAACATAACTGTTGGTCATGCCTTATTGCTTAATTGTCTTTATGAGTAGATACTCTCCCTCTGCTAGGCACTGCAGCACCTTTGCAACACAGTGTCCCACCCACTTACACCATACATTGTCTAATTACTGAAGAATGGCTGTCAATATGAACTCATGAAGATGAACAGTGTAACTTGATCATTACAGTCATTGAAACCCTAGTGTGATTATAACTGACAGAGTCAGTGATAGAGGATAACCCCTGCTATCCTAGTACAGTTACCCCATTGTGAGTTAAATCAATACTAAAATACATTCAGTTTATATCTACAGCATACCTACTTGATTCCTGTAGTACCACAATTAACATAGTTATCAGTTTGATCTCATCAGTGACAGAAGTGTGGCAAACCTAAATAGAAGGCATACAGCCTGAGTATGAAACAACTGTTAAAAAAATCACACTATGTCCATAAGTGGCATAGATCACTCATTGCAGCAATAGTAAATGTATTACTATTTGAATAAGTTAGTCATCACAGATGCAATGAGATTGTCTTTATCAGGTACAGCATACTCAGAAAGTGTCTACAGCAAAAATCTCTCCTATATACATCTCTGATACAGGTACATCATTGTTGGATCAGTAGTGCTATGATATTTAGAAGTTGCTTGGCCTGATCCATGCAATTATAATGTTTCTTACAAAAGAATACTTACTGCATCTTTAGTATTGAAACACACTGAAGGTCTATGTATGTACATCACCAGTACACCTTCATCAGTAACAATGCATGTTATACTGGCAGTACGAATTTCATAGCGTTGAACAGGAATGCTTTTCCATACGTTTACATCAGCCTCTCTATGTTGAGTAAACCATTGCAGTAAATGTACTACTATGTAAATCACCTACTAAATGTATCACTACTTTTATCTTGAGCATGTTAGTGTCTTGTAGTTAATTTGTGTGCTTCTCTTAATTTATGTATACTCACTAGTGTTAAAACCTTTCTACAACTCTCATCATGCACCTTCAGCATTTATATTGAATAACAGCACAGTACCCATTGTCGTGTGGTGTGGGGCGTCGGTAGGTAAGGCCATGCAACTACTAAGTGTGGTACGTTGTGTGCAGCTGCAATCAGGGATGTGTACGCTTGGTGTACATGGCCTCAGTTTTGCTGTTGATCTCCACTGAGCATGCAGTACCTGGTCAGGTGGGTGGGGATGTCTCGTGCTAATTTAGACAATTGTTTGTTATTTCTGTCACCTGCTGCTGGATGTCTGTCATTGGTTGTGTGACTTGGTCTCCCCATACTTGAATGTGTGTGTGTGTCTGTGTGTGTGTGGTGCAGGGGTGGTCCAGTTAGGGTTTTCAACCCTAACAGCGAATTTCCTCACTTTTGTCGCTGTGGAACAACCCTAACTAATGCATTAAACAGAGTTTTTTGCCTCTAATTAAATATATACACACGTATGTATATATGTACATTCATGGAAAAAAAATCCATTTAATGCATCAGTTAGGGTTGTTCCGCAGCAACAAAAGCAAGGAAATTCTGTGTTATGGTTGAGAACCCTAACTCCACATTCATCCCCCACCTCCCCAGCACCACACACACACACAGACACAGACACACACACACACACACACACACACACACACACACGCACAAACATGCAAGTAGCTGGGAGGACCAAGGCAACACGACCAATCACAGACAACCAGCAGCACGTGACAGAAATAAAATACAACTGTATAAATGTACTACAAGACATCCCCACCCACCCGACCAGGTACTGCGTGCTCATTGGAGATCCACAGCAAAACTGAGGCCATGTACACCAAATGTACACATTCCTGATTGCAGGTGCACAACCCTAACTGATGCATTAAACAGAGTTTTTTTGCCATGAATTTCCCTTGTTTTTGAGGATGAGAACTTTTAAGAGTAAATGAAAATGTGGTGGTGGTGGGAGCAAGGGGCTATTTTGGTCCCACGTTTCCAACATCAGTAACTGTATTTATCCAATGGTGGCACTCCATCCCTCTGACTTACATATTTTAATGACACTATTTGATGTTCTTATACAGTAATAGTAGTGTGGTGCTCTTTGGAGACCTACTCCCACAACCTCATTTTGTTAATGAATGTAGTGCTGAAGACACAATAATTTTGTACTGTGCTCCCACTATGTCGTTCAATGAATGGGTGTGGTGGTGTGAAAAAAGGTGTCTTTGTGTTCTCTGGTTGCAGTATGTCACTTTTTGTATGGATACTATGGTAAATCATAGAACTTCATCTGTCAGACCCTTCTTATCATATCTCAGATACAAATACTTTTTAATGTGAGATTATCTGTTGATATTCCCTATTAAGTAAAAATGAAACACAAGCAACAGTTTTCTTAAGAAAATAATCTATTAATATTTTGATTTGTCATACAAAAAGTCACAATAAATGTTTCATTAGCAGACATATAAGATCTTTCTGATATAAAAAATAGATAATTATTTGAAAAAGAGTAAGAAATACAAACATAAACACATTAATAAAATATAGTGTTAGAAACACAAATATGAAATCAAAACAGTGATTTGCATAACATTTTGCAACAAAAAAATGGGTATTATTAACCCCCCCCCAAAAAATAGAAATAAAAAAAAAATGTCCATTCTGCGGCGAGGTGTGCTGTTGCTTGAGGCAGCCCCGTCCAAAAGTTGGACATCATGTGGAGGCACATTAAAAAAAGTAGAAGCTGTTGCACCAGGTCTGAATGGGGAGGGAAGGAGATACCAGTAGAGCTGTGGAGGCTGCTCATTGTGGCTCAGAAAGATTGGATGTTGTTGCTGCAGGTGAGCTGGTGCTGGTGGGTGCAGCCCCATCTACCACTGTGACCACAGGCTTCAGAACAAGATTGATAGTAGCCTGCTGCACTGTCTAGAGGAACAATTTTTCTTGTCCCTTCCACAGTGCAGCAGTCTCCTCTTTCAAACCATCAATCTTGCGCTCGAGACTGCGAACACAGTGACAGTGGACCTTGCACATTTGTTTACGAGATTTTTCTGCAAAGAGACAAACAGAAAAACATAAATATATATTGCTTATCATTTAGCTGCATCTCTTTTGTGTTGCAGTTTGTAACATTTAATTTTTCTCCCTATATATATTCTAAGTACACTTAGATCTGCATCCATAAGCACATATGTAGAACCATAAATTTTCAAATAGCAAGTCTTATTAGTCTGCATATCATATCTCTCATGTGTGATGTATTGCAAAAATATTAGTTTCATAAGTTTCCAGCAATACTCGAAAGTGTAAAACTTATATTGTATTGTAGTTTCGGTATCAATATCTTCCTTTATGCAGCCATTGCTAACCATAATAAGACAGTATGGTATGTAACAATTGAAAGTGCTTCATCCTTTGAGATCAATGGTACTAACAGATATATACCTATTACAGAATAATGAAACGAAGTGCGCGTCACCCACACAGTGATGCATCCCGGCGTGATATTTAAAAAGGGAATATGTACTTCACAAATACCAGTACAGCAGGTACATCAGAAATGTATGTGGTGCAAGCAGCAGGCTGTGCCCATGCATACTCTGTACATCTCGATATTTAGCCCAGGGTGTGCTGAGCATATGCAGGTGCAACCCCTAAGTTTGCTTCACAGACATGAAGAAAAAATAAAATAGAGCAACAGCTGGCCACCCACAGGTGATGTTCCGTGCAGCGTGCTGTAACACGTCAGGTGCTTGCTGTGCATGGTCACACAAGTCACGGCAGGAACAGCTGTTGCTGTACCCCCCCAGCTATGCTAAACCTTAGGCTTTAATATGAATGATAATCCCTCGTGTTCCAGTGGACCGTATTCCTAAATGCCCAATCACAGGCATTCAGTATGATAAATATCTCTGGTTGCCCAGTGGACCCTATCTCCAATACACAATCACAGCCATTTAGTAGAATAAATATATCTGGTGGTCCACTGGAACCTATACTCACCTGATCACAGGCTTTACATAAGGAATAATGCCTTGTGATACAGTGGTACCCTCTTTCCAACCCGCCCACTCAGTGCTGCTTCCCTGATCTCCCTCCGCCCCGTCAATGGCAGGCAGCAGCATTCCACCTGGAACTGAACCATAGATCTGTATACTCACAGCATACCTTATGGCTGTACAAATATTAGCCCACAGCGAGGGCCAATGGGTGTGCAGACCGTGATGTACTACACAATAACAATATGTGAATTGAGTCATTGACATATCAGGAGTGTGTCGTACAATATGGTCTGCATGCCCATTGGCCCAAACTTTTCACCAATGGGTATACAGCTGTATTGTTTGCTCTCAGTTAGCAGGCGGTTGGGTGAGTTGTGGGTGTGGTGTTGGCACCTGCTATTGACCAGGGTGGAGCATAGCAGCAGAAGTGAGAGGGTGGGATGTGGGGGGGGGTACTGCTAGATCAACAGGGATAATTCTTTACCTGTTTAGTACAAACATTAAAGAACTATGTTCTATCAATGTTAAACATGCTATCTTCTACTTAATCTTCAGGCTTTCAATATTTTAACTCTGAATGCTTTCAGCTATTCTTTTCACAAGAGATCACCTGGACAGATTTTGATAAGCAAAACAATATTCAAGCAATCCATGCAATAAATAAAATATTTTCGTATTTCATCACAATGTTAACTATTAGAATGTTACGTGACACTTAATCTTGTAAGTACCCATCAGAATAATGTAGAAGCTCAGTATATCTCAATTTTTACTACTGTATTACTAAGAGGAATGAATCAGACACATTGTGAACATTGGTAACTTAATAAATGTAGTTGAAAATTTGAGGAGTGGCTGACACACTAGATACTGGTCTGTTACACCAAAAAATACTGTACATGAACTGCACACAGTAACTTATAATAATAATGCATTCAGGGCCCATTGAGTGGGATATAACTTGCTGGGACAATGTATTTTTCAGTATGTTTTTTTTTGTATGCTTTTGGTGTCAAAATTACGCTGAACACTAGCACCGTCTTCCTGCTTCACCTGGACCACAGGTGTTGCCACAGCCTCCCTGGCCACTATATCAAAAAAAATGAGAACATTATTTAATTATTATGGTATTAAAATGTCAATATATAAGAATACTTTAACTATGTGACATATTCAACATTTTTCCATTATGCTGGCATCTAACTACATGATACAATTCTGTATATTGCTGTCCACTACACCTTGAAAATAACACTATTCAGATTGCATTACACATTATATCTCTCATATTGACCCTGTGTCAGACTATGATACAACACTGCCTAAACCGTCACTGGTATGTCACATGTCGTTCACAGGGAAATAGCTAATGCTGCTGACCATGGGCCAGTATCATTGAATTCACCACTTTGATCACCTACATTGCAGATGATAAAGTGGCACTGCACCATCAGAAGTGAACTGACAGTGGCAAAGCAATGAAGATATGCAATAGTGTTAGTGCTATGCACACCATCCATGATATTAAACACCGGGTAAGCAAATGATGACATAATGGATGCAAGGTGTAATTAGGACCATATAATATGGTTAAATAGCCTAATTTCCATACAGGGAGACTCATCCCAGCCTACATACTGCTGGTGCCCTGTTATGCATAAAACATTGGATATTCACGGGCCCATGCCCTTCAGAACAACATGTCCCATTGCACGATCATGGACTGCCAACATTGAAAGTATAACTGTTACAGCAGTGGGACAGCACCAGCCACCCAATCACTGGTTTACTACCTATAAATATCCAGCATAGTTCAGTGGACCCTAGTCCATTACCAAAATCCAGGATTACCTTACACAAATATCCATGGTGGCAACTGTACAGTGCTGTCACAGAAGCACAACCTTATATCATAATATATATATATATATATATATATATTATGTATCACTCATGTTGCACTGGACCCCACCTATTTCCCAATCAGACATTTTGCATGATATTATTAAGCATGGTGATCCAGTGGAACCTTTCCCCATCCCAATTGTGGATTTCACAGATGAATTATCATCCCTGATGTACTAGTGGCGGCATCCACCCAAATCACAGGTAATACAATGTGAGAGTGACTTGGTAGCTAATGGTGTCCCCCTTCCCCACCCACCCAGTATGTTCTGTCACCCTACTTTCTGCCAACCTACTCACTGGCATACAACAGTTACACACAGAGAAGGCTGACACATAACTGCTGAGTTACGCTGTACAGCATGACACTATGCCCATTCTTGCAGAACATATCCCAAATGGACGTGCACACCATAGTGTCCTTCATAATACCAACTTATAAATAATACTGATATTTATATATTGGGGGTGTGTACTACAGTGTGTTCTGCATGCCTATTGTCTGGCAGTTTGCACCAGCCTGTGCACAGCCATACTGTATGCCATCACTGCACAGCCAACCAGGTACCTTACAGGTGGGGATCTATTCCACAATGTGGAGGGGGGGGGTTCAGTGTGTTGCCAGTACTGATTGAACAGCTGGGTAGGGGACTACCAGCACCCGCAAGTAAAAAGTTTCATAATATTACGTGCTATGACGTTGATGTGAACACTGCGTAGTAGTGATGATGAATAATTTATGAATTACATAATTGGCTTGTGTTAACACTCCATTGTCCCACCAGGATCAAATATGTTATCAAAACAACACAATCAGTTGTCATGAAAGAGTCCACTGAACAGGCAACACCGTGAAACACCACTAAACCCACACAAACATGTAGCTACTATCTAAGAATTACAGAACTATTCCACATGTTTGAGCAGTATAGTTTCACATGCAGTGATGTCTGCTGCAGCAACACAACTACAGAATGCCTACCAAAGACATTGGTCAGGTAGTCTACCTGTTCCTACCTTCACATCTCAATGCACTGTTTAAGATGTTGACACTTACACTTACTCATTCCATATTCAGAGTTGACTCATCACAGGTTTAAGTTCCCACTACACTTTCTGCAGAGATCACCCTGGCAATTATCCTGTCATATACATTTACTGTACACTACCAATCAAAAGTTTTAGAACACCCCCATTTTACCAGTTTTTATTGAAATTTATGCAGGTTAATGTCTCAATGTACTCTGAAATTAAAGCATAGAACAAATAAACAATTGGAGATAAAAAAGAAATCATAGAATCATTTTGTTTAACAAAATTTAATCTAAATTTTTGACTCATCAAAGTAGCCACCTTTTGCAGATATACTGTAACCGCCGAACACACTTGTGGCATTCTTCCTACAATGGACATCAAATATTGTTCATGAAGTTCTTCTCAACACTGTTGCAGAAGTTCCCACAAATGTGTTGCACTTGTAGGTTGCTTTGCTTTCACCCTTCTGTCCAGTTCATCCCAAACCAGCTCGATGGGGTTTAAGTCTGGAGACTGTGCTGGCCATTCCATGATTTGAAGCCTACCGTCTTGTTCTTTTCCTCGAAGGTAGTTCTGACATAGCCTGGAGGTATGTTTTGGGTCATTATCTTGCTGTAGGATGAACCCTGACCAACTAGGCATAGACCAGAGAGTATTGCTAGGGCTGCAAAATGCTGTGGTAGCCTTTTGGTTCAGGGAGCCAGTCACTCTGTGCTGTTGTCCTGTGAGCATCTATCACGCAAGCTGTTGACTCTCAGAAACTTGTCTTCTCTGATTCTGTTGTGGCTTTGGGTCTGCAGACCTCTTCCTGTCAGAGTTTCCTCCAGTTTCTAAGTGCCTTTTAATGGTGTAGGAAATGGTACTCACTGACACCTTGGCTTTCTTTGCAATTTCTCTAAAGCAGTTTTTGCTAATGTAAACTTTTTTTTAACCTCTAGCAGTTTACCGATTACCTTTGTACCATTTCAGGTTATTCACTGGACTGGAATTGCTTAAATTTCAATAAAAGCTGGAAAAATGGGGGTGTTCTAAAAATTTTGACCGGTAGTGTATTTCACCCTGAGATATAGTTTTTCAACATATTATGTCTTTTTGCTTGGTCTAACCTAGCTTATAGAACAGTGCTCATCATGAACTGATACAAAACATTTCATAGTCTCGCCCTGACTGTTTGCAGAATTTCACAATTGTGATACACAACAAACACCGATACCACACAGTCAACATGATCACTTCTAGTTGCTGCTTACCATCTGACTCCACAAGGATAACAGAGTCAGAGTCAGACTCTGCAGCCTCCACAGCTTCTGTCTGTGCTGGTACTACCTCAGCAGCCAGACGGGAGTGCCTCTGATGAGCTGTGAAATATAGACAAAAAAGGACATTTACTAACTGTGTCACTTGCATTGGCACTTATTTATTATCACTCAGTATACAGGATTTAAATGTTTCTGTAACCTATTATAATTATTGATCAAGTATTTTACAGTTACTGAATAAACATGTAATGTATAAGTAATAGGATTACTGCCAAGCAAGCTATTTACACTATTTAAATAGTTATGACTGTAATGTTCTTAAAATTATTAAATGGGTCATTTGAATGGAATTATAGTCTCTTTTGCATGCAGATGTGCCAATCACCAGTGGCTTACACCTGGTGCCCTCCCCACCAGCAGAAATCTCGAACCAGTGTGCCATGATGCTCAGCATCAACACACCGCAACACATGTCCGGGGGTCCCCACTATGAAGCCTAGCCCTGGTGGTGTAGAGCACCCCCCTATCCAATCATGACTTTCCTGTTATTAAATCTACCCATGGTGATCCAGTTGCACCCCATGTCCATTCACAGGCTGCTCAGTGGTAAGACTAGCCCTGTTAGTCCATTGGTGCCCCACCCCCTATTCAATAATCTCTTCAGCGGCATGAAACCTAGTCTGGTGTTCCACTGTTCCTAAACAATTCCCTAATCACAATCCACTTGGTTTTAAATCTAGCCCTGGTAGCCCAGCTGCCTCCCACCCCATGCCTGACTTTGAATTTCCCAGTTCAAAGTATATCCTGGTAATACAGCAAATCCTACCCCCAGCCTGATCACATACTTCCTATGCTAACCATATCCTAGTGCTATAGCAGTAACCCCCTTGCCAATGAGAGACTCAGTCCCACCATCCCACTCCCCCCTTTCTAGTCAGTAGCAGTTTGCAGCTTCCCACCCACGACTTACTGCACAGCCAAGAACTGATTCTGATTGGTATGGCTATATGACCACTGGCACACTGTCAAGCAACTGCCACACACTCAGGGTGCACACTATCAGTCACCAGGCAGTCAGTGCCCTGCAGATAGTCAGCTGCTGGACACTGCTAACTAGGGAGTTGGGTAGTGGGTTGATGTGACGGAGTGAATGCATGGGGAAAGGGAGTAATGGTATGCCACCAGAGTACATCTAGCATAAAACGTCCACCATGGCACTGAGGGAAAGGTCCAGTATACTGACAGGGCTATGTTTGTCATCAGGGAGAATGTTATTGGGCATGGATAGGGCAACTTTGCCAGCATGAGTATGTGTTAATCACGGAGTCTGCAATTGTACATGCCAGAGGTGGGCCAGTTGAACAGGACGACTATGTCTTTTACTGTGTCACCTCATGATGAGGCATGAAACAGGGTTTGAGTGAATCACCAGGAGTATGTTGTTTACTAAAGACACCGTGATCAGGCATAACAGGTATGCAACTGAATCTACAGGGTTACTTTATTACTGAACATCTCAAATCATGGAAGGGTGGGGGGGGGTAGGCCACAGTGACAGACAGTGATCCTACAGCTGAGCTGGCCACCCACAGATCACACCCACTGTATAACACCATTAAATGCATCACGTCACCTGTCACTGCCCAGCTATTGCTCCTTTGTTACCACAATAACCTTTGTGTGGTACATACACAGTACTAGATATCAAACTAATATTTTTAAAAAAATAGCTTATTTATTTACAGTGTGTGAGGCACTCTCCTGCATCTGGCTTTCCAGCTGCCTCCCAAAGTTCATATCCAAGGTAGTACCAGCACTTGTCATTCTCTGGCATCGCCTCCCTCTCTTTCAGGTTGTAGAAACAATGACGCAACAGCTTCCACTTTTTTCTTACACTGCAAAAGTGTCTTGTTCTTCACCTTGAGTATCATGTGCAGGTAAGAATTAATGTGCCTCCACATGCTGTCCAACTTATGGTTCATGTTGCACATCAATATACATGCACTACCCATGCCTGGACTGCCTCGAGCAACATACACACCTCACGGATACTTCAGATTCTCATTGATATCCTTACTTTTTTCTTCCACTGAAAATCTGCAGAAAACACACAAAAAAACAGAGCATTACCGTCATATTTTATTACGTGTGTTACTTTCTGTACTGCTCATTAGTACATAACTGAAGTTTTTGTCACAAATATGATCTTTGTGTGCACACAAACTTCACACACATCCTTATATTTAGACCGTTATATGATTACATATTCAGAAACACCCCTACTTGGACTACACAGTACTGAGGCAAAAATAAATAAATAAATAAATAACATGTTGACACCCACAGTTCAGCTGCCATATTGTGTAGAGCAGCACAGCAGCCAATATGTGTGTGGGTGGCCACATCAACTATGAGGAGCCACCATCTGTTGGTGCCCCACTCCCCCATCAACAATCACAGTTATGTGTATATATATATATATATATATATATGTGTGTATAGTGTTATGGTGGTCCAGTGCAGGCTAACCCTGCACACGATCACAGGCTTCCTGTATAGAAATAACTTTGATGAACCAGTGCAGTTGTCACAACACCCTCATTAGACAAGAGCAGTAGTTTCCATGGACCACCACATATATATTCAACACACTATACCTGTGATAACACAAGGGTTTAGGGTGCACTGGAAAAGCAGAAGTATTTCAAACGTGAAGAGCACAAAATCAACTGTTGGGATACGTTGCCACCAAATGGTGAGCAACAGGCACCAATCCCCAAAAAATGATGTGTGATATGACGCCAGACACATGATGCTAGCTACTGGGACACCTGCATGTTTATAGCTCAATGTTGACATACGAATGGGGAACTTCCACCTTGCATACATTATGCCACATGTCTATATACAGGACAAAATGTTGCAATAGATGCACCCAGCACCACCACACTTCAATCCTTTATAAGCACAGTACTGTGTTGCCACTTCCAGTGGCACAGTGTGACCATGATATATACAAAGTTGGTGGCCACATTCAGAAATTGAACAGTGCTGAGGCATTACACCGCACCATTAAATATCACACTGTCAAAGCTTTGGTGCATTTGACTAGCACTGTACCCAGACTTGATTTACAAGGTGGCACACTCACAATAATCACAGACTATCTGTAACACATGTGTAAGCAATGTATGTAGCTGTTCTATTTTTTGACCAATAGTTTTTGGTTCTGAAAAGAACCTTTTTTGTAATTTCTATTTGTGTAAACAGTCTGACATTCTCAGAGGACTTTGAGGATTGCATCTTGAAGGTCTCCCAGGAAACAGCAATTGCCAGCATGTGAAAAGTGTACACCATCTGGTAGGTATAGCCAGTCATAACAATACTTAATTTCTGAGTGACGTATGGGGTACATTTCAGACATGCACAGATATGCAGATATTTGTACGTTCACCTTCCTTCAAGCTCTGTCAATCAGGTACATATGATGCTCTGCTTGCCAGACCCTATGCTCTGTAATATCTGAAAAAATGATTTTACAGGCAGGCAACATACTCATAATAGAAGCAAGGTCCAATTTTGCTTCCATCACTAAATCTACCCAGCATTTAGTGCCTAAATCATTTCCTTCAAGATGTATCAGCAGTATGTCCGGATGAGCTTGAGTACTCAGAAGCTTGTGCACTGTTGGCATAAGGTGTTCCTACCTCATTCCACCCCTGCCAAACTACTTAACACAGCAATTTGGGAGCTGCAGGTTTTTCCCCAAATCACTGTTCTGAGCATACTCAGAAGCTGACCTTACTATACTGCTGCCGACAATCCACAAAGTCCTTTTGCTATTTTCTGCCATTCTGAGGTTTGAAACTAAGATGTGTCCCCTGCAACAGCTAGGCACTAGTGAAACTAAAACTGAAATTCCTCTCTATGCTTCAGCACTGTCTCACTGAGCTGATGCATGAAAGACAAAGTCCATCATTGGCTAGAATTGTCTCTCACATAGCCAATGCAGTATGTGCACTGAGTATCTGAGCACTTCTGCTTCAACAGAAAATGTAGAAAGATTTCAAGGTGGAAAAATTCATCCTTTTCATAGGCATATTCAAACAATTACAAGTACAGAGTTATCACTGATTGGTTCTCCCTTCTGTTATGCCACACGTGTACCTTACTTGCTCCCTCCATTTTGCACCTGTATCTGTGCTAGTAAGTAACAATTCACAGTCTGACTTTAAACAGTAATAACTTAATAATGCAGTAGACTACCTTACATTTATAGACATAGACAAATAGAGCATTAAAAAACATTTTGATTAATACTATTTACATGTTGGTAACAGTTTTTATAATGATAGAAAAATGTAAAATAAAATGTTAATTGCTTACAGCAAGCAAGGGACAGTCTCTCACTTTTAATCAAGATGGCTGCTATGTCCTTCTTCTTCACTGTTCAGCGTCTCTGATTGGCTGCCTTACATGGCCTGATAAATCTGACTCTGCATTGGTTTAAGTGCCTGTCAGTCAAATGCAAGTCAACATATTATTGGTTAATGCATATTGTTGTTTCCCCATACTCATTTTTTGTGATAGTTTCACACACATGACATTGTTTTAGTGAAAGTGTCAAATGCACGACACTGTTTTCGGAATTGTTGAGGTTCCTACGTTACTTTTGCGACACTGTCTTTATACCACGACAATAAATATTAGACACCACTGTGAGTGCTGAATGCACAACAGCATATCAGTCTGAAACTTTTGCAATAACGACATTATTTTTTGTAGACACTTTTGAATGTATGACATTATTCTGTCACTTTTTCCACAAAAAAATGATTATTTGAGTAAGACCAGCTCTGTTCACTTAATACTGTGGCAATACATTACCTAACACATTTTTACATACCTATTGTTAAATTATTAGTCGTTCAATCAACTAGTACATTTCTGCACCATCGTTCATTGATTTTCATTGCGCACTGTTACTACACTGATGAACTGTGTACTCCTTTGTAAGCAATCATGTCAATTATTTATGCTTCAGTCAGAAATACACAGTCTCAACATTGAATGTTAGAAGAGAACAAAACAAAGAGATACTAATATCTTCTTTTTTTCTGTCTCTATTATACAGGTGTCTGATACCTCTATAAGATTGCTGATTACTACTGTGAAGTCCCAGATAGAAAACATGCCCAGCAAACACAGACGACTATCTAAGCAAAGATGAGACAGGTATCATAATGGATCACTGTTACTGAAGACTAATGCAAAAGGCACTGATGTGAGTTCAAGACATAAAACAATTTAGAAAATCACTGAAGTAGTGGACCCTAAATCGTTGCACTCCACAGTAGCAGTGCACACTTGTTCAGCAGCAAGAAAAAAATGTTCACCCAAGTAGCAGTTGTGTAGAACACAGAGATAAAACACAACCATTATGAAGGTAAGCATAACTTCATGCACTAAACAATATCAGAATCTAGTACCTGGTGATGTCAAACTCAGAAAGCAGAAGTATTTCCGATCACTAGCATTTAAAGCTAAGTTCGAGAGGCTTATTGCTGCTGTGATGAGACATGAGATCAAAAAGAAAAAAGTAGTATAAGTTTGATGAAATTGCATCTCAAAGTACGTACATTTGTGAGTAGGGCAGTATTTGCTGTTCAATGCTTATGGTGTAAGATGTCTCATGTGTTGGAACTATTCAGAAAAGTTCTGTACAACATCAAGAAAAGGCTACAGGAATATCCTGAATTGACTGTACACAATTTCTGTGATGTTTTCACAGGTTGATGGCTCCACACACAGCACTCAGAAGCATATTTCTGGGAAGAGTCTTATTATTCACAGAAAAAAGACAGCAATTTCACTATTGATTAGTCTGGTAAACCGGTAAACGTACTCAGTGTCTCTGATGATACAACAGTGGAGTCAGATGATGACACTGAAGCACCTAGTCAGCGTCACAAGCGTCACTGTCTCTCATGGGCATGTGATGCAACTTGCAACTGTAGGCAGTCATCATTTGACAAAGTTGCCCACGTTATCAAACTCTTTGTCATAACATTTCATAAAGACAGACTTAAACTGTTTTCCGATATTGACCTATGTGAGCTCCGTCCACACACTAGACTTATGGGTCACTCATTGTGTGCCTAGATAGTGGTGTTTGTGACAACGTGTTTCACCACATGCGGATGCTTGGAGTGCATCATACAGGCATGCAGAACTTTGTATACAGGGTATATAAAGGTCAATGAGTTGTTAAGCAGTACACTACTTTAAAAAACTTATTGGAGTCTGGTGACATGCATGGTGTCATCACATGTCTCAAACAACTATGACACATTACTTCTGTGACAGACACAGCAAGCAGTCAGTCTGCTACTTCTGATGATGCCTCTGTTTCTGTGTTAGAAGATGACATCCTGAACCAGTCTGGCAAAGAAATTGTGAGATTTGAATTGGCAAAGGCAGGGAAGTTTGACTCTATATGTGTGTCATGTGAATGTCTGTGTTACAACAAACAAACGGTCATTGTGAACCTTGAAACCTTGTCACCATACAACGACATGTGGTTTCGGCTGTCAGCATTCTTGCTGTTGCAATCAGACTTTCAGTTACAGCCCATCATTGTGCTGTGCAAGCACTGCTTCTCCAAACTGATGTGTAACATTTTGCCACCAAGGCCATTGTTGAATAATATGGAGGCACAAGCTACACCAAGCGAGATTGCTACATTGAATATGTTTGAACATATTCTTATTCAGACTATGAAACCTTTTCAAACCATTCTACATCTGAACACAAAGATATGGAACATTCCCCAAAAAGAGCTCATTAGATCTCTCAAGGGTTCTGTCATGTATCTGCCACTTCCTCTGAAGGAAAATGTGGACTCAATCGCCACAGAAAATAGTTTGATGATTCTTGTTAATGGTGTTCCAACCAAGGCCGAGGCCAAGGCCATCTGGCAAGATGTTGTCAATGTACAGAAGGTCAAGCTTGCTCTTACTTATTTGAAGACCAACAATCCCTTTTACACAGACCTTGACATTGATGCAATGGCTACTATGTCAGTAGAATGCAATGAGTTGGGAAGTACTAAACCAATGATTGATAAGATCAATGTGCAGACAAATGACAATGTGTATGAGCAGTACACAATACACCCACTACATGGAAGAGATCCAGTGGGGGACAACATTGATCTCTATCAAATGAAACAGGTGGAAAGTGAGCCTGTTAGCAAATGGTAGGCAACACTTGAAGCATGCTGTTTCCCAGACTTATTTCCAAAAGGGTCAGGTGGATGCCTAGAAAGAAGAGAGTATGTATACAGGGTGCAGAGTATACATTACTAACCGTACTCAGCAAAGGATGGAACTATTTAGATGTAACATACAGTACCTATTTCACCTCCTCTGGGAGAGCAAGCTTAGAATACTGTCTGTGTCTATTGCACACACTATTCGCCTCACTACTCCACTAGATGGAATCACAGCTGCACAATTCCTTCAAAAATTGAAGCAGAAAGATGAAAATGTGCAAGTCAATTTGTCTTCCATTCTCTCGAGCCTACGTGGCACCAAAGAATATTGGTATTGGAGACAATCTGAGGTGATGACAATGCTGCGAGAGTACGGTGCAGCCACATGGTTTGTCACACTCAGTTGTGCTGAGTATGCCTGGGATGAAGTCATTGAACTGTTAAAGTGGGCAAATTCTGATGTAGATGGCATTTTATCAATGACTGTCAGAGAGATGTGCTCACTTGACCCTGTGTGTGTCACAAGGCATTTCCACAAGCGGTTCCATGATATACTGACTTTCATTTTGTCAAAGGAGAATCCACCTCTTGGTACTGTAGAACATTACTTTTGGAGGATGGAATATCAAGCACGGGGTGCCCCTTATATACACATGTTATTGTGGATCAAGAATGTACCATGCATTGGTGAACATAAAGCAGCACAGGTGCTAGCATTCATCAAGCAATACATCACTTGCCGTATTATGGACAAGTATGACAGTCTTACACTGTGGAAGTTGGTTCAAAGGTTCCAGTGACATATTTATGTGAAATACTGCTGTTGGGTAGTAAAGAACAAATCTGATTGGTACACAAGATGTCGTTTCAGATTCCCTAGACAGGTTTGTCAGGATGGTGGCATGAATGAACCTTTTTCAGCAATGCAACACCACTTGAAGGCAAAATCAAGCAAGAGGGTACATGAGTTACCTAGAGATGAGAAAGAGGTGTACATCAATGACTACAACCCAACTCTTCTCCTAATGTGGCAAGCAAACATAGATGTTCAGTTTGTGACTGACAATTCACTGGCTCTGGTGCGGTACATTACTTCGTACATAACTAAGCATGAGCAGACTAGCTTGTAAGATCTTTGGGAAGATATTGCCAGTTCAAGCAAGAGTCTGACATCTCAGCTGTGGTCACTGGGATTGAAAACCCTTTCACACAGAGAATGTGGTGCTTATGAGGCCAGTGACCTTTTCATGGGCACACATTTGTATGGCAAATCTGATGCTGTACGCTTTCTCAGTGTGAACTACAAAGAGAAACGCAAATGTGTACTTATTCCTCATGCTGAGATTGAGGAACTCACTGTTAATAGACCTTCTTCAAAAAATATTTTGAAGAATAACCTCATTGACATATACTACCCCCATAAGCATGATGACATGGATGATATGTGCCTATTTCAGGTGGCTAAGTGGTGTGACTACAAGACAAATATGTCACCTGACTCTACACAGAACATTTACAAGGTGAAAGGAGTTGATGGCTGCCTCATTAAGAGACACAAGCCTTGGCTCATAGACCACTGTGAATTACATCTATGCACATCAGAGAGCAGAAAACATTACTACTTTGCTCTCTTATTCTTATTTAGACCCTGGAGGAATGAGTCTGAATTAAAAAGTAACTGTGATACATTCAAGGAAGAATTCAATCTCAGTTATGAGGTTTTCAAAAGTGAATACTCAGACACATACATACAGAGACTGGAGAGTGAGAAAGAACAGCTTGAGAAGGCAGAGAAACAACTTCAGGAGCATACTCCTGTTAGCTCACAAGACAATCTCAATCCAGAAGGAGAAGGTGTTCTAGGTGAGCCTCTGCCTTTAAATGCCCCAGAAGTTTTAATGTCAGAAGTTGAGAGTGCCATAGAACATGGAACACACTGCAGTGTCAACCCAGTTGACTTGAGAGAAAGACTAAATCAGCAGCAACATATAGTTCACTCTCAGGTCACTGACGCAGTTTGACATGGGCTGCTACATGAAGCCAGAAAATGTGATTGTCTTGACTATAAGCCGCTACTGATGTTTGTTAGTGGCTCAGCTGGTGCAGGAAAGAGTTTCCTTATTCAAGCCATCACTGCTGAAATATGGAGCCTGACAGGATCATCAATGTCTGTTGCTGTTACTGCTCCCACTGGACTAGCCACATACAACATTGGTGGAGTTACTTTACACCATCTCTTTATGTTGCCAGTAGAGCATGGCAAGACTGGAGAGTATTTTAAATTGTCATTTGAAGATGCATCTCAGCTTCTCTCCACGTTCACAAAGATGAAGTTACTCATCATTGATGAAATTAGGATGGTGTCCAATGTAATGCTCTCCTGTATAGTCCTATGTCTACAGGAGATTTTGGGTATTGACTAAGAAGTACCATTTGGTGGCAAACATATTCTTGTATTGATAGACCTTTTACAGCTTGCACCACTTAATGCAGAACATGTGTTTGCAACTCTGACTGTCAAGCAGGCTAAGAGCACACTAGGCTGCATTGGAGGTGTAAACCCTTGGGAGTTATTCACCTATGTCGAGCTGTATGAGAACATGCACCAAAGTGGAGATCTGGCTTATAAATCACTTTTAGATGAAGCTTGCACAGGTTCTTTATCACCAGCACATGTTTCTATGTCAAATGATTGGAGAATCAGAATAGATAGTACATCAATAGAAGCATCATGTAATGTTTTCAGTGATGTGTACTCCACAAGCATATAGATTGTGTGTCTCATGCCATGACTGAAGAAATGTGTTGAGTTCAACAGTGTCATGTTGCAGAGAAAGAATCAAGAAATTGTCACACTGCATGCTGTTGACACAGTTGATGGTGTCATTCTCAGTCAAAAACTGGTAGCTAAGATGACTGAGTGACTCACTGAACTAAAGTCAGATGTTTCATGCATGGCTGGTCTAGAAGCTGTTCTAACGCTGTGTAAGAACGCACGTGTCATGTTGTGGCATAATCTCGATGTTGAGCATGGCATGGTTAATGGTGCTATGAGAAACATCATTGACTTTCTTTACAATGTCCAGAAGACATTTGTCGACACACTTGTAGTCCACGTTGATAACATAGAAGGGCCTGTACAGATAGACCGCACCTGTGTAAAATTTCAGGTATTCAAGGATATCTATGTAAACAGAAAACAGTTCCCAGTATGTGTTGCATATGCTGTTTCTTTTCACAAATCTCAGGGTTTAAGTTTGGATTCAGCAATTGTGGACATAGGTACAGACATTTTCAAAGATGGCATGAGCTACGTAGCACTTTCACCTGTCCATAGTCTATCTGGGCTGCAAATCATAACTCTTGCACCTCAAAAGATACGTGCTGACAAGAGATGTATTATTGAGTACAACAGGTTACATACTCTGTACCAGCCAGACATGTCTTTGATACCAGTGCCTACATCTCTGGTTGTCTCACATCACACAGTCATATCTACATCTGTCAACAAACAGAGATGAGCTGCCACAAGTGATTCAACTCCAAATAATTCTACAAAGGTCACAGTCTCAAATACAGGTGCAGAACAAGCTTTTGGTCAGAAATTACTAGGTGTGGCTGCTGTACCAGTCTTCAACAACAGCACTAGAGTTAATTGCTATGCTAATTCAGCTATGCACGCTTTTCTCCACATGCCACACTTTGTGCAGGCAATATTTGCTTCACAAGAGACTCCACTGTCAAATTAATTGAAGCAGGTTGTCAACATGGTTTCTGATCATTCTAAAAATATACAGTCACTAACACCTCTACGGCAGGTGCTGGGAACATGATGGGTGCAGTACATTTACTGCAGACATGCAACAGGATTCCACTGATTTCATAATGGCAGCGATAAACAGCTAGGATGAAGAGGGGATTCCAATGTGTCACTATTTCACTGTGTCATATGTTACCAAATATACATGTGTATCATGTGGTCATTCAGAGCGTGAAACCAGAGTAGACATTCTGTGGGTTACTCTGTCTATCCCTCAGTCCAAAAGTATCAAATTCCTGCAGCTATTCACCAATGTTGAAACTGATCATGTATGCGAAAGGTGTGGAGGCACATGTTCTCAGTCCATATATCTCAGGATGTCATCTCAATATCTGTTGCTTGTATTGCACAGATTTGACTCAAATGGGCTCAGAGTTGACGCACCTATCACAGATTACACAGCTGGTAGAATAGTTTTTAACCAATCAGTGTTTGACACTCACAGTGTGTTCTACCACCATGGTCAATCTATGCACTCAGGACAGTACACCTGTGTGTTAAGGCATAGAACTGGCTGGGTGCAGTGTAATGACTCTATAAGCTCTTTCAAACACAGACTACTGCAACACTTGAAAAATGCCTATCTCCTGATATTGAAGAATGACAATGACCTTCATATCTCAGAGGAATAGTCACACAACATGTGACATTCTTTGCTGTCTACCTTGTGACACAGTGACTCAGAGGATACTAGAATTGTTTCCAACCTACAACTTTCCATAAATGATTGCCTACGTAAAATATGAAATAGTGCCAAAGCATATTGAATGCAACACGACATATAAGATTTTTTTGTGTGGATCAGTGACATTGTGAAAATTGTTGTAGGGGCTTCACTCGGTGCCAACTGTTTTCACAGTCACTAGAGAAACCATGCTTACATGTCTAAGAAAGATAGTGACATCACAAAACACACTCCTTTCTGGTTCACCATTTCTGTACATATCTCTTCTTGTAACTATGTAATATGCAGACATAACAAGAAGTGGTTGTCAGCACAAAGGCACATACTTGTCCCTTGGTTATTTTTCAAAGTTTGAAACACTATGTCATATGTATGATATCACCAGTTTGTTTCTGTATCTCACTTGTTTACATATTGACTCCGTCAACACTTTTCTGTCATACAACAGTGTACCACTAGAGCTGTTAGTTTTCAAACTGTCAAATTGTATATATGTATATATAACTATTTTTATGGAGTTAAGCAATTCTTAATAATATTATATTCAAGTAAGATAAAAAATGCTGTATTATGACAAATGAAAGAAGTAGCAATGTACAACTATTGTAAAGTACCATTTTTATAACTGTTTCCGTATTCCAATAACTGATTTATGTATATAAAACTGCTACATACTTACTCATAGATGAGATATACATTTGTATTTCATATGATCAGTCTTGATCAGTAGCTAAATATTAGTACTACAACTCTTACCATTATAGTCAAGTAACTTTTTTTTAGCGTAAGTCATACTAAAAACAACAGGAAAAAATTCATTTAACTATATGTCTAACAGGAAGCATGCCATGCCTCACACATTTGTGGCTTTAATGGTTTAAAGTGCTGTACAAAGAAATGTTATCATTTTAAGAAATTAACATTGTACGTGTAATGATATATTATTCCATGTACTTCTCAACCAAGTAAATGTTATGTATATTGATAATACTTGGAATTGTAAATCAGACACTTTTGCTGATACCAACTGAGTTCATACCTATTCCTGATGATGTTTTTGATCTCCTCTATTGAGGGGTCGGGTTGTAATTTTCCAAATGCATTTACTCAGTAATATCTCTTAGCATATTTAAGTGTACATACCACATATCTAATGTCATGGAGAACATCATATCTTTCTGTAGCTATTGTTATAACACTTAGCATCTGGTGTTTTGCCCATCCCAGGAACATACACATTATCAGTCACACAACTACAACAAAATCATCACTTTTCAATGTGTGTAATCAATAGTAACAGGGTGCTGCCATGCTTGTATTAATGCAGCAAGTTTCCCCATAGCACATCATGTATTAAGCACCTGTGATACAGCTTTACATATTTTACAACCAATGGTAACACACATGTCGCTTGTATTGGGAGACTGATAGTGTTCAATTATTGTACTCTTAATTTGGCCTTTTCTTAAATCTTTAAAATTGGCAATGCATTTTTTTTAAAGTTAACACCTGTCTGGAGTCTTTACTTAACCATCAAGTTGGAAAGTCATTATATGGCAGTCATTGTATATATGCATGCAAATATACTTAAGCAGTATAGCACAACAGCATGTGTGTTATTAAAGATTTATCCATGCCTTGTCTTGTATGTCACAAAGTGCACTTGAATGGCTTAACCACACACCCTGGAGTGCCTTATCACAATAACACAATGGAACCATGTGTAAAACAAATGTCAAAATGTGTTATACTATGTTTTCTATTAATGAAATTCCTCAGCTGTGGGTAATGCAGGATTTACCCACAGTAACATGACATGTTTTGGCCAATGAGGTGACAGGATTATCACACACCATAGTAGAATACATGATTTTTAGTACACATAACAATAGAAAGGACAACTTTGGGCCCTGTACTCGCAGTGCAAGATTTGGTATATCATCCTGCACTAGCACTGCATGATTTCAAGCAATACATGTAGTGGTAAGAGGACAGACCCTTCACGCCATGCACTCCTCCCACATAATTTGGCATATGTATGTATGGATGTGATGCCAGGAGCATGGGGTCTTCAGATCCTGTGATGTCACCATGGGATTATGTGTATAAATGCTTTTGTGACAGCACAGAGCCTTTGGACCCTCTACTCCCACAATATCATAGTATGCATATATCCAGTGGTGGGCGTGCAGGCCCTTCAGGCCCTGTTCTCCCACCATGTGATATATGGATGCAATGGTGAGACTGCAGGCACTTCAGGGCCTGCGCTGCCACAGCACGATGTATCCATGCAGGCGGGAGTGCAGGCCCTTTGGACCTGCACTCCCACCACATGATCTGACATATGGATAGAGTGGTGGGAGTGCAGGCACTTTGTGCCCTGTAGTCTCAGCATGGTATTTGGTGTATGAATGCAGTGCTAAAAACACAGCCCCTTTGAGCCCAGCACTCCAGCCACATGATGTCTTGTGACATAGTACCAATGGTAACAGTAATGGAAACGCAAATGACAATGCAAAGGGTAATGCTAAATAGTGAATGGAATGCAGTGACAGGAGCTTGGGGAACTTTGGGCCCCGCACTCCTGCCGTGTGATGTCTTGTGACATAGTAGCAATGTTAACAGTAATGAAAATGCAAATTACAACCAAGGGGTAACGCTAAATAGTGAATGGAATGATGCAGAGCCCCGCCTACCCCTACATAATAGCTCATGACATTGTAACAATGTTAACAGTTATAGAAAGCATAGTGCAAATGGCAAAGAAAGAGTAGAAGCACACAGTAGTGATGACACAAACGGAGACATAAACGCAAGTCAAAACAGTAACTGTAACATTAGCGGGATCACACACCCTGTTTTTGCTGAACAGTTGTATAGAGAAACACAGTGTGTACAGAGACTGTATGCATTGTAATGAGCATAGAAGCTTAAAACAAGCATTGTAAGCACTAAATTGCTAATATCTCAGGAACCGCAAAACATAAAAAAAAATTTAAATGTCACAAAAATCATGATTTTCCTGACAAGGTTTTTGCTATTACATAGCCCTTTGGGCTATGAAACTCATAACAAAAATCTGTATCTCGCACCATTTTTGAAATACAAGCCCCAAAAGGCATGGAGTACGCCACCATGTTAGTCTATGGGGGAAAATGGCAACTTTGCAGTACGGTAACTTTACAGCCCTGCAATATTTTTTCACCAAACCACCAAAAGGCACTTCTGTGAGATGTTGGCTGCCTTTCCTCCAAATTTCAGCCCAAAAGACCTGTTTGTTTGTAGCAGGGTGACAAAGAATTCCTGTCATTTTGGCCATAGCCTAAAAAGTAGTGTCACAATTTGCGACCCTTTTTGCAAAAATTTGCACAAGTGTCATTCACAAGACACTAATTTGTGACACTACTATTTCCAGAAATTTGAAAAACATATTTCTGGGATGTTTAACCCCAAAGTAAAGGCATGGCTTGCATTATCACGGTCCGATTAGGTGAACACAAAAAGAATCGTGTTGCTAGAGAGTCCCAAATTTAAATGGCAAGCATTTTCCTAATCACTGACTGAAAACAAAATGGTAGATTTGTGACACTACTAGGGCCATTTGAGACATTAAAAAGTGCATTTGCGAAAGTGTCAAACTTTTTGTTAACTTTTCCCATTGACTCATAATGGGAACTTGTTTTTTGAATAACTTTTTAACCATTTAATATTTCTTCATGAAATCTTTGAAAGGCACATCAAGGACCCCGGCCACACATTCCCTGAAGTTTTCAGACCAGTCGCATAAACTGTGTGACCTGTAAGTACGAGCAAAGAATTCACTAGAAGCCGTAAACATGCATGCAGATCACACTTAATAACTCCGCAGTTGTACATCCAACCATTACAAATGTTGGCAGATCCCAAGATGTATGGTTCTTCATCATGCATTACAAATTTCAGGCAAAACTGTTAAACAGTGGCAAAGTTATTGAGGTGTAAAATTTGACCCTTTAACCTTAAAAGGTCTACTCAACTCTAACTATGGTAGCACTACTGTACTACCATAATATATACACCTGGTAACTCTCCTCCTCTCTAAATATTCAACTAAAAGTAGTAATTGAGACTCATATGAGTATTAAACAATACCATTCTATTATTTCTAAGGGGAAAGCAGTCAAAAATAATGTAGATAGAATGCATCTCTGGCCATTATCGAGCCCGTCTCACATGGCACCCACCACAAGCTATGGCTGTCTTTGAAGACTGTCTTTTTGGGGGGGAAAGCCAAGCATTAAGTCTGGATAAGGGGTCAATAGCAATAGTTCATTGGGCTCAATTGGAGGGGAGGGTGGAATAGGGATAGTATATATTTTCAGGCACAGCACTTTCTGTGTTTCCTTCTTAAACAAAAACTGAGCTATAAAGCAGCAACCTTCTATAAAATGTATATAATTAATATGAAACAAAATGGCTGAAAACTTTAAGTGTCTAGATTGGAACTTGAAGGGAGCTAAAGACAGATTGAAAATTCAAAAACATTATAAAATATGCTAATCAAATTCAAGCCAATTGTTTACTTTTACAAGAAACCCACTTTGCTTCTAATGATTTCCAATACATATGTAACCTATTTAGAGATCATGGGATTCAATCCAGCTTTACAAGCAACTCAAGAGGGGTCACGGTCATATTCAAAAACAGTTTGAATATTATCATAAAACAGAGTGAAGTTGATAATCATGGTAGATATGTCATTGCCACAATTCAGCAATTCAACAAATCAGTGACTATTGGCTCGGTATATGGCCCAAATGAGGATGACTCAGACTTTTTTGTTCACTTTATTAATACCTTATCAAATTTAGAGGACCCGGTCACATGATGGCAGCTTGAGGAGCAGCAGCAGCCTTCCAAAACTCCATGACCCTGCTATACACTTTAGTTTTTCTCACTGAATTTACAGCAGATAGCAAGTAATAAACTCCTTCATCTGAATCTGGGAGACTTCTGGAACTTAGCAATGCTGAAATTCCAAGGATGTCTACATGAAGAAGGCGCTGCCGCGTCATTCCCCTCCGTCAATTCTGGAGAAGGACAAGGTCACAAAATGCCCTAAACACCAACCTGCTGGTTTGAGTAAATCTCCTACCTCAGTGGCTGCTCTCTTAGAACAGAGATTCTTGGCAATCGTGCAGCCATTACAAGAGAAAATCATAGATATCTCAGAGGATCTATAGCAAATTAAATCCTCAGTTCAATCTCTAACTATCCAGGTAGGAGATATGGAAACATAATTGTTCTCCTTAGAGAAAAAAAAAGATAAAAATGAGCTAGCAGTGACGCAGTTTGGCTGGAGACTCAAGAAACTTGAAGAGAAAATAGAAGACTTGGAGGGTAGGAGCAGGAGAAACAACCTTCTAGTTATTGGAGTGCCTGAAAAGGAAGAGGGAACAGCTCCTATAATGTTTCTGCAAAATCTATGTGGGAAGATTGCAGGACCTTCTCTGAATGGAACCACCTATTTAATCAAACATGCTCATCGGGCCCTATGTCCTCCAACACCACCTAATTCTCCTCCTCAACCCCTTATCTTCAAATTATTCAATTTCTTGGATAAACAGCACATATTGGCCAAATTTCAGGAGCTGCAAGATGTTCTATGGGAGGGGTGTAGAATCAGGATCACCCAGGACCTTCCACAGTTGGTAAAGGTGAAAAGGTAAGAAATGCACCCGACTGCCTCGAAGCTTATTGCTCTCGGCACACCATTCCACATGAAAAACTTGGCAGTGCTTGAAGTTTAATCTGGTGATCAGTGGGTATCATTCAAAACCCATGAGCAGGCAATACAGGAACTTAGAGGTCTATCTCCCTCACATACCTCTTTGGGCCTGGACTTAAAAGAGATGCTCTCTGGCAGCTAAATAATCAGTTGCTCCAAAGACCTGACTCCCTTTAACGCATCAGAGAGTTTCTTTCCAACTTCTTAGCTGATAACAGAGACTCAGTGACCAGAATAGATATAGTTTGTGCAGCTTTGAAATGCTCCCTTTGAGGAGAGTGTCTCCGGTTGTCCACCACTAAATTCCAGCAGTTTAGATGTCAACAGAATAATTTGCTTAGGGCCATCCTCCAACTGGAACATACACTTAGTCGCCATTCCCCCGAAGCAGATTGGGTTAAACTACATGGTTTATAAGCTCAATATTCTGCCCTTATGTTCCAGAAAGTGAAACTCTCTTTAAAGCGTACTAAAATTAAATATTTTGACACAAGGTAGAAGGCAAGTAAGTTGCTGGCAATCTGGCTCAGGCAAGCTGAAACCTCTTGTTTTATCCCCAGTATTAAATTGCATAAAGACAACCAAATAGTCACTTCCCCCAGGGATATTGCTGAAGTGTTAAGATCCTACTATCAGAGGCTTTACTCTGAAAATCATTCTGAGAGACCCACTGCTTCTGCTATTACTGAATATCTAATTTCTATTGATCTCCAAAAATTGCCCTCTCACCAGGCTGTTCCACTTGGTAAGCTGATCAGTGCTCAGGAAGTTAAAACTGCAGTTGAACAACTTTCATTAGATAAATCCCCTGGGCCTGACAGCCTTTCCAACAATTTGTACAGAAGCTGCCTCTCAGAACTTGTCCCTCTCCTTACAGAGGTATATAACTTTTGGTACTCTGAGGGCCTCTCAGAATCAAACATCCTTAATGCATTAACCACTCTTATTCCCAAGCAAGGTAAGGATTCCCTTTATCTCAAAAGTTATTGACGTATATCATTGATTAACATTGATGTAAATATTTTAACCAAAATTCTGGCTAATAGACTGGGACCTGTATTATCTAACCTCACTGGTAGAGAGAAAATTGGCTTCATGGCAGGTAGATCTTCAGTGGATCACATGAGTAAATTAATGTATATGCACTCAGCATCCAGGGACTCAGATCTGCCTGCACTTCTTGTGTCCCTGGATGCTGAGAAAGCACTTGACAGGGTCTCTTGAGACTTTCTTTTGCAACACTGGCCCACTTTGGTCTCCCTTCTGGATTCCTTAGATGGGTCAGATTATTATGATCCTTCCCTTCCACCCAAATTTGGTACAATGGTATACTATCAGATCCCTTTTTGCTTCAAAGAGGGACCAGACAAAGTTGCTCCTTGTCCCCACTACTTTTCAATCTTTACTTAGAGCCCTTGATCTGAAAACTGGTATCCTCTCCAAGGCTTCAAGGAGTTAGAATAGGAGATCAACACTACACCCTCTCTGCATATGAAGCCAATCTCTTTTTGCACCTCAAGGAACCTCAAACAGGTAGCCCTTTTCTTATAGAGGAGATTAACGTTTCTTTCTGTAGTTTCACACTATCAACTCAATCTCTCTAAAACCAACATTTTCCCTCTGAATAATAAAACTACTAGGTCAGTGTTGTCCCACATTAAACTCTTGTGGTTACCCACCTCCCTCACCTATCTGGGAAACAGGGTCACCAGAGACATCTCCACTATGCTTAAGCTCAATCTTTCACATTTATTAAATACACTTAAGGCTGATCTTGATAGGTGGAGTGGTCTTCCGGTCTCACTATGGGGAAGAATAAACACCCTTAAAAGTGTTGTACCCTTTGGGAATGCTGGGATTTTTCCTCCCCAAAAACGGTTCTCTAAACTTCAAGCCATTCTAACTGCCTTTTTGTGGAGGGGTAAAGGCATTAGATGCTCTTATTTCAAGCTCTCTGCTCCAAAAATACAGGGTGGCTTATCTGTACCCTCTTTTTTTGGTTACTACTGTGCTCATCATCTTAGTAAACTAGCATACTGGTCAAAAGAAGATCAAGCTACTGATTTACAGACCTATTCTCCTCTATGGCTGGATATTGAGAGGTTCCTAGCTGCTCAACACCACTATACACTCCTTTCCCTAATATACGTCTCTCCCAGAGCACTCCCTAAACCACTGTGAAATACTCCAATGTAGTGGTCAGTTAGAGCCTTACATCAATTGCAAATGCATCTCTCACATAAATGGCACACCTCACTTGACCAACCCATTCTGAGTAATCCTCACTTTAAAATTGGACATTAACCCATACCAGCTACATTTTGCCTTCCCTTGGTTAATAAGAAGGTCTCAGATTTATATGCTGATGGCACAATAATCCCCTTCCCCATTTTTTGACTTCAGTTTAAGATGCCTTCAGCAACCGTTTTCAAATATAGACAACTCAAGGAAGCCATTAGGGCCCACTATGGGTATGCCAAGATGCAGATATTGTCTACTGACAGTTTGCACCTGCTTCTACAGTTGACTAGGGAACCCCATGCAGTTCCTAAAGTTTATAAAGAAATACAATCACTTGACTTTAATTTGCCTCAGAGGATCTGTTATTATTGGTCCCAAGCATTATCACTTAGTAATGGAACTGACTTCTGGAGGAAATTATGGCAAAATATATACAACTTTGTCAAACAAGATAGATTGCATTTATTTCAATTTAACATCTTGAACAATTTATATTTCACTCCAATAAAGCTTCATAAATTGGATAATCTGCCCTCCCCTAATTGTTCAAAATGTGGCAACCTCCCTGGATCTATATACCATATGCTATGGACTTGTGCAGTTGTTCAAGCTTTCTGGCAACCCATTAAGCAAACCTTTGCCCCATTTTTGGATCTTGACTCTTTCTTCACCCCATAAATTTGTCTATTGCATCATTTCACGAAGGGCACTCCTAGTATTAGGAAAGTACATCTAGCTCTGATTTCTTCCACAGCCAAACTGATCATTATGATACATTGGAGTGATAGCTCAATGTTATCAGTCCTGGAGTGGCATAAGTGACTGTTATTTGCTCCCCAATTGGAGAAACATACATATTTTTTTTTATTTGGTTGTTTAACCAGATATAGCACACTAAGCTGAAAGCTTATTTACAGGAGCAACTTGGGAGCACAAGGAGGTTAGGTGACTTGCTAAGGGTCACACAGTATGCAAGTGGAAGCTGTGGGATTCAAACCCAGGGCTGGTCTGCTGAATGTCACCAAATTTGCAACTCAGAGGCTTAGACCACTGCGCTATACTGCCTCTCAAATTCTGAAGAATCTCAAATATCTATGATTACCCATGGATATTTTATCCATGGGTAATCAGTCTCACCTTTATCATCTTAGATGGGGACCATTAGATGCATTGTTTACTATATGGAAACCATAACTGACTAAGTTATATACTTTTCTTTATGTGTAGTCTTGTTTGGTGGAACTGTAATGCACTTGATAAGGGGTGGGTTAGGGAAGGTTTTTGAGGGTGGAACTAGGTAAGTGGGTGGGTAGGGAAGAAGGTTTTATTTTTAGAATGTATATCATTCCAACTTCATAAATTCTGGATCATATACACACTGTATTAGGAGTAATCCACGTGATTGCCTACTTGACATTCAATTCTTTGTCTGTATTGTATTAATAAGAAAAACAAACTAAAGAAAGCTTATTGAATTCCAAAACAAGTAAAAAAAATTAGGGGACCGTTTATGTTAGGAGGTGAAATTAACATAGCATTGTCTGATCTGGATAGATCTGAAGGGGTCAGGAATTCAAAGAAGCAGGCTCTGAAAATTATAAAGGATTTTATGTTGGATCTTAAGCTTATAGATATGTTCAGGAAAACTTACTGTATATGGAAAAGGTTATCTTTCCTCTCTGGCATACATAAAACTGCTATAGGATTGATTATTTCCTTCTTTCTGAAGAATTATAGAATAATTCTTTAAAAATTCATTATGGTGCAATAAAAATATCTAACCACACCCCGGTAATTCTAGTATTAAACTATTTAAATAATGTGTTCAATCTTAGCAATGTTGGTTGGAAATTCGACAATACTTTACTGTATGATGTTACCATCATCAGAATTTGAAGACTGAGGTGGAGGACTTCTTAGCCAATAACAGACATGAGGTGGTTTCAACAATAACAATTTGGGAGTCTTTGAAGGTCTATGTCAGGGGTTGGATCATATCATACTCAACTTTCAGGAAAAAACCCCATAGAGGAAAAAGGGACCTCTTAGAACATCAACTTCTGATGCCTTAAGCCATTTTTAGTGGATAAGGCTCGGAAGAGGATTTAATATCAGTATTAAAAATTAGAGAAAAATTAAATGATCTCATTGCATATAATGTGAAAATATCTTTTCAAAAAGCTAGATCTCATTATTTTTTTTTTGGAGAAACCTGCCAGATTATTGACTTATCAGCTACATTGCAAAGAAAATCAGAATGTGATATTTAAAATCCTGCTAGAGTCTGGTCAAATTACATCTTCTCTCTCAGAAATCAACAAAGGTTTTTACAAGTTTTACTCTAAGCTATATACTTCTGATATTAGCCCTTCTCAAGAAGACATTGAAAACTTTTTTGCAAATATCCCTGGTACCCCCTGCCTGAAATATCAAAAAATATAATAGATAGTCCTATTAATATAGAGGAAATTCATACAGTAATTCACTCATTCCAAAACAGAAAATCTCCGGGTCCAGATGGATTTACACCAGAGTATTATAAGGAATTATTTGATATACTCTCTCCACTCCAATTATCTGCATATGGGGATATTGAAAGAAGTGAGTCCCTTTCTGAATAATTAAATGATTCCATAATTACTCTCATTCTAAAAAGATAAAGACCCCCCTAAAGTTTGATTTGTATAGGCCTATAGCCTTGATGAATATGGACTATAAAATTACAATGAGAATATGGGCTAATAGATTAGCAAAACATGTTCAAACCACTATTCACCCTGATCAAACTGGGTTTATCCCTGGAAGATGATTAATGACAAACATCAGAAAGATGCTCAATGTTTTAGAATTAACAGCCGAATCTGAAATGGCAATAATTTCACTCAGTGCTGAAAAAGCATTTGATAGAGTACACTGGCCTTTTCTATTGACTAGTTTAATTAAATTTAATTTGGGAGAGAAAGTTACGTGAAGGAGAAACATGGTGGATAAAAGTCCCAGAGCGAGGATTAAAACCATTTCCAATATCTCTAATTTTATTGATCTATAAAGAGGAATCCATCAAGGATGCCTGTCATCCCCTCTGCTATTCACAATTTTCATTGAGTCCCTTACGATATCGATTAGAAACAATTAACAAATTAAAGGATTGTGTATTAAAGGTGTGTCTTATCAAATATCCCTATATGCAGATGACATTCTGATCTATCTAGATAACCCAAAAGTAAATGAGAGGGAACTTCAAAGAGAAATAGAAAGCTTTAGCAAAGTATCAGGCTATAAGGTAAACTGGGAAAAATCAGAGACCATTTATAATGGGTTAGACATTAATAACTCTGATACCTTTCTTAATTCTTTAGTTAAGTCAGCAATGAAGTACTTGGGAGTTATTTTGACCAAGGTAATAAAAAGCTTATTCCAATAGAACTATGGTCCTTTTCTGGATAAAAAATTAAGATAGATTTGGAAAAATGGGTAAATCTACCATTAATCATTGTAGGAAGGGTCAATATTATTAAAATGAACATCTTGCCATGTTTACTTTTTTTTATTTCAGGCACTCCCTGTATACTTAACCAAAAGCTTTTTTTTTTTTCAAAATAGATAAATTGCACAGGAAATATATTTGGAAAAATAAATGTCCTAGGGCAAGCCTGATACAATTGTATCCTCCTTTGAGTCAAGGGGGATTAGGTCTTCCAAATCTGAGACTATACTATCTAGCTGCTCATATTGAACCAACCCTGACCTAGTTCCAGCCAAATGATTTAAATAGATCTACAAGGACCTGTGAAGCACTGGAGTCCTCTCATTTACCATTTCAAAAACTGTATCAGGCTCTGTATGTAAACTGTGAAAAACAGATATATATAAATAAAATAATAAACTCCGCTAAAATTACATCTCGGACATGGAGAGAAGCACATCTACTTTTAAGTTCAAATTTCCCTCTCTCTTTAGTGTCACCACTATATATGAACTCGAACAGTATCTTAAATCTACACAAGTAAATAAAAGCTTCCTATGCTGGAAGAATTGTGGTCTGATTCATTTGGAGTAATGCTTAGAAAATGATCAGCTGATATCATTTGAAACCTTGAAGCATAAATTTAATTTACTGACAGGAAGCATTCTTGCTTTCCTTCAATTAAGAGATTTCTCATGAAAAATAAGATCAGAAGATTGGACTTAAACCCTCTCGAACTGATAGTGGGCAATCCTCAAAACACTGTCAAGTTGATCTCTAAAATCTATCTTCTTTTATTGGAAGCTAATAAATGGGACACAGATCATTGGACGCAAAGTTTGTCCAGGGAATTGGGCGCATGGAGTCATACTATTGACTGGTCAGAAGTCTCCGCCTCACCCGAAAAAGTGTCTAAAAATTCCAAACTAAGATAAATTCAATTCACTGTCATTCATAATTTATATTATACACCGACCAAACTGAGTAAGTTTAATCCCTCACTATCTAACTTATGTACATGCTGTAAAAGTAAGAAAGGGACCCTGAGTCACATGTTCTTTCTTTGTCCAGATTTAGCAACTTACTGGAATAAAATAAGAGATATAATATCACAGGTGCTGGATAAAAATATCCCTTTCGATCCTGGCATTTTATTATTTGGCTTAACCACAAGTCTGGAGCTCTCTGAAGAAATTAGCTCATTCCTGGTTTTGTCATTAGTTTTAGCAAAAAAGGTTATCTTTTTGCATTGGAGAGATGTGTTGCCCCCAAATTTTAAATAATGGTTTAATCTACTAACCGATTGTGGAAACCTAGAAAGAATATGCTATTATAAGGATAATAGATTAGACACATCCCTTAAAATCTGGCTCCCATTCCTAATTTTTTTAAATAGATAAACATCTTAAGCAAAGCTTTTAACCTAACTACATATCGAGAAAAGTCACCTTAAGTAGGTTTTAACTAGGAAAACTGCTTTCCCCTGTACTATGATGTCAAATGGATACCATATCCAGTTTATGCCTGATATGAGGGTATCAGACTAAGTACAAAAACAAAACAAAAAAAAACAATATCCGGTATACTTCTAATACCAAGAGGGTTGGTGGAAAAGATTAAACTAATATATAGGAACAAAACTTGATTACAAAAGTGATGCAAAAAAAGATGGTTATGAATTTATAAAAACCTGGGACAGTTTAAAATGGATAAAATAATTTTTTTGCAACAGATGACTTACATCTACATAGTTCCCAACAACTACTGCACTGCTATTTTGCAACATGCAACCATACACGAAAAGGCAGCACTCAACAGCAAAAGTATTTAAGTGTAACTGAAGTAAGTACAGACATTAACTTAAATCTCCAGCATGGAAAGTCAAGCACAGGACCACAGCACTAACCCCAGCACTTCAAGTCTAATAGTGACTCTTCATTAGGGAGTGTGTCTATCATGCACTGGCCATTCTTTTATTTTAAATTCTTAAAGTGCTACATACATGCATCATAGCATGTAAGTGCAGGCGCCAACCCATTTCATTTTAAACAAACCCCAATACATAGAACACCAAGTGTAATAAGTTAAAAGCTAATTATAAAAAAGAAAGAAGACCTGAGACTGCTGCTGGCTAGGTAATTCAGCTAACAAACATCTACTAGGTGGATGTACTAGAAAATAAATTTCACATAAAAAGATACATTTGAATTAAATAGTGTATGGATAAATATCCAAAACTATAGCTCACAAGAGGACCATGTATCATAAAAAGGTTGGTCACAATATCACAATGTAGTGAACAAAGATCTTAAATAAGGTGAATAAAAAATTAGAAAATCTGTTTTCCTTAATCATGGTGCAAAACACCAAATTTGAGTTGCACTAACAGAATATTACCTAGGGAAATATGATCAAAGCTGTTTATTGACCATGTTAAAGGAAAACTACATCCTCATCTCTTCTAAATTTTATTTGTTTCCATGTCAACAGACAACTCTTTTCATGTAGCAGTTAGAGATGCATGCCACTGCCTTAGTCTGTTTTAACACTTCTTACTAGGCCCTATTGCTGTCCTAGGAGGCTCCATTTGGTGGTTGTTGAAATCTCATTGTCCCTGAGAGCTGCATTAAAATATGAGAACATGATGCATAATCAGCCTTTAAACTCCCGAGTATGCCTGTCTGCTTAATTAGTCTTCAAAGAAACAAGTTGCAAGAAGGTGTGAAATACCACTTTTATCTTCAGTGAGCTTTGCAAACTAAGTTGTAATGCAGGTTTTTTCCTTTTAAACTTCACTGAGTTTATGTGTTTCCAGGAAGTTTTTGCAGGGTATTTGTTCTTTCAGTATAGAGATACATGATACAAATGGTTGATCTGACATCATGTTCTCATATGCTAATGCAGTTCTCATGAACAATGAGATTTCAACAGCCATGAAATGGAGACCCCAAGGGCAGTCACAGGGGCTACCAAGAGTGGTGAAAACAAACTAAAGATAACACATATAGTCCTAACAGCTACAGGAAAGGAGTTTTTTGTTGGCATCTAAACAAATACAATTTAAATATTATGAAGGTATAGTTTTCCTTTAAGGAAAAATACTTAGTATAAAAAAGTTTACAAAAATCAAAATATTATAGAAATATGACACATAGTACAAATGTGACAATGAAAAATAAGCAATGGGTCTAAATAGTGCAAAATTTCATAGCTAACAGGTGAAAAGAAAAGCAGATTGTTTATACTAATGCAGCAAATTCATCTGCAGGTAAGCAATAGAGAGCAACTATTTTTGTAATGCAGATGAGCACATCAAACAGATCACTATGTTTCAATTAAATATATCACAAAATGAAATTACTTAACTATATAATAAATTAAAACAGAAGACCCAAACACTTAAGAGTCAAAGCGGACAAATGGGGGTGGGGGGAGATCAAAAGGACAGACTATTACATACTCAAATCCATTCATTAATAGCAATTTGAAAACACTAAAACAGTTCACGTATATATCTCACAACAGGAAGTTGTAAGTAGACTGTCATTTAAAACCCATGCAGTTTAAAAAAGTATAGAAACCGTCTGTACTTTCACTGTCATATTATAAACCATTGCCTGTATATATCTTACAAAAAAGAGGTTATGTCTATACTGTCATTTAGATCCTTAGGGTTCAAAGCTTTAAATGAATAAATCCATTTGAGCTCACATTGTGACAATTTCTCTACTCTGCCCCCGCCCCCTTGGGTGGGCTTGTACATGATATATTCCCATGAATTGGGAATTGACAGTGTTTCTATTGTGGAAGTCCACAAAATGTACCCCTATATGTGTGTTAGGTTCTGTTCTTAATAATGCATATATATGCTCCTGAATGCACTCCTTAAGTCTGTGTTTAGTTTGCCCTACATCGATCATGGGGCATGCATATTTCACAACATACACTACATAACTAGTTGAACAGTTTATGAAGTGTTTAATCAAGATCCTTGTGTCCATGCTGGGATGCACCATGGTATCCCCCTGTATGTAGAAGCAGCAGATATTACAGTGCCCACACTGAAAACACCCCATAGGCCTGGGTGGCATCCAGTCAGGTCAAGTGTCAACAGCCTGCTTTTCATACAGATGGTGAGTTAAGAGGTTACCTAGATTTTTTCCTCAAGTGCAAGTTATCCTAGTTTTTTCTTCAATTGCAGCACTTAGCCATGGATCCTCTTTTAAAACATGCCAGTGTTTAAGTATTATGTCCGAGATGTTACTTGCAATTTGACTATATTCAGTTACAAAGATAACCAGTTATACACTCATGGTTTCTTTTTCTTTTTGGGGGGGTGGTAACAAAGCACTTCTATTCAAATTTCTAGCTCTTTTAAAAGCCTGATCAAGAATGTAATTTGTGTAACCTCTTTCAAGTAACTGTTTTTCAGTTCCCCTCCCTTCTCTTCAAAATCAGTTAAGTTTGAACAGTTGTGCCTAATATGTACAAACTGTCCAAAAGGCACCCCCAGATTGTGTGTTTCAGGTGGGCACTGTCCACATGCAACAAGTTATTGCTTGCTATGGGTTTCCTATAAATAGAGGAAATAATCTCCTTCCTGGTTCATCCTTTAACTCGAGATCCAAAAATGTAATAGTAGAAACTTCTGTATAAAAAGTTAAATGAAGACCAACATCGCTCATATTAAGAAAATCAACAAATGCAGATGATGAAGCCACGTTACCTCTCCATACAATAAGTAAGTCATGTATAAATCTGCCCCAGAAAGCTATCTGGGGCAGATAGGGATTTCTGTTTTTTTTGTAGATTACTGTTTCTTCCCTCCATGACATGAATACATTTGCATAACAGGGTACCCGTGGATGTACCAATGGTGTCTCCATGGTTTGCAAATCAAATTTACCATCAAAAGCAAAGTAATTGCTGTTCAGTGTGTTTTTTGGAAAATCACTTTCTACTGGGTTATTATTTAGATAATATTCAATAGCTGATAGTCCCAAATCATGTCTAATACTAGAGTAAAGACTGGTTGCATCAACAGTTAACCAAACATATTCAGAAGATCAGACCAACCCCCTTAATTTTTTTTGATTTTCTTCTTTATTCTGCTTGTGTCCACCAGCTCGTCTGCCTGGTCACGGACCCCTGAACCTCCACCTCCATAGTGGCCATGACTCTGACACCCCTGGCTTTCGCCCCTCGGTGTGGGGTTGCAGCACTTGGTCCCTAATGCCACAAACAAGGGACTAGAGTTGGGATTCAGCCTGGAGGCTAATCAGGGCCAGGAGTGGGCATCATTAATGGTGGCCACAAGCAAGGTTTTTGTTGTATCCCGGGGCAGGGACATGCAGTGATGTCCAGAATCCACAGCACCCCTCAGAGCATTTGGACGCTGGCACTAGAGAGCACTCCTGGCTTATGCCAGGAGTCCTCATGTGCCAGGCATTCTTCCCAACCCTCCCCGAGAAGTAGAGCAGTCCTGGGGTGCTCAATCCTTCTCCCCGGTGGCCCTCAGCTCACCGAGTCCATTCCTGAATCTGGATCAAGAGGCGTTGCAGCGGAAATCCACTGTTACCGGCCTACTGGCCGGCCGTAGAATTTCTAATATAAGAAGGCTGCAAAAAAACAATCTGCTGCAAGAAATGGTCTATAAATATAGACCGCTTCTTCGATAAAGACCCCACACTAGAAACTATCAGACACCCTGGGGGGTGTATCTGGTCCTTATGGACTTTGGGTAAAACATAGGTGGTAGGGGTCACTGGGCTCTCCACTCTCATGTATTTCTCTTCTTTATCTGTTACAGTATATATCCATCCATGACTGATTCATACAGAAATTAGTCAAATTTGGACTTCAAAGCTGTTGTTGGATTTTCATTCAGTCTTCTGTAACTCAAATGGTCATCAATCTGTCTGCAGATTTTTGCCTCATAAGAAGTCTTATTCATTATTACAACCATTCCTCCTTTGTTTGCTTTTTTGATTTGTTTATCTTTCATGTTTTTAATCTCTTCCAATGCCTGAAGCTCCTGTTGTCTTAGATTCTGCTCTACAGGAGCCCATATTTTGGTAAACAGTTCAGTAAAGTCCTGTAGGACCAATGATTGGTAAGTCATTAGAGCAGGAGACATGAAAGCAATGGGTTGAAGATGGATTTGGGCTTAAGCCGAGTTCTTTGTTCTTTCAATTGCACTACAACCGGTTCAGCAGTCTCCATAATATCACTATTCTGCAAAACATTAAAAGTCATGCCTTCAGGTATAATGGTAGTTTCTGATGGCACAGGGTCATTCCACTGCAGGAAAAAACAGTGTGGCTGAAAATGCTGCAGCCATACAGCACCAACCACAAACAGAGTCGAGCAAAACACTGACCTGTTTGGAACAGAGCACCCATTGGAAACAATGGGTGTTTACGTTTTTTTTGCGGGGGGCTTCACCCCCACACCACCAGAGCATAAATAACTAACTCCGGGGGAGGACTTCAGGGGATGGGGAGAAACTCGAGAGGGGGAAGTTTGTTTTTTTGATAATATAAAATCGCTAGAACAAGTTGTAGCAGGGGAGACTGGGGGAACCAAACCACAGTCCCAGATCTTCCAAATGTGCCATGTGTTGGTGCTCTAACCATTCCACCATGGGAGTAGCTTGACCAGGCACCCAGCACATCGCAATTTCTTTACTCTTCAGTACATCACACAGTGACAGGGGTAGCAGTATTACCCTACTGCTGTTCTATCCCTGTCACTGTACATTCAGGCACTGTCTATGCAGTGCAGTTAATACCGTGCTGTCTTACATGCACGGTATTGACCAGTATGGTTTCTGATTCACCTAATAGATCAGTTAAAGCTTGTAAAGTGCTGTTACTGATATCAGTTTCCACATTTTCAAAATCACCATGATCTTCACCAATCATCACACTTGCTGTAGTACCTCGGATGATTGTGTCTTTGCTGCTATAGTATTTTTTTAACTTAGTTTTCTAAAAAAACATTCTCAGGTTTATGTAGCCATCAACTTTATGAACTTTTGGGTTAGGCACAAAACACAACCCACATTTTAACAAACTTAGGTGGTTTTCATTCAACTGGTCAGATTTAACATTTTAGTGTCCTGCTCCTCAAATTGTCCACCACTGTCCCAGATTAGTTGTTTTCTTCCCCATCTCCCTTTCCTGGTTTTCATCCTTTTTTGTGTTGTTTTTGTCCTGTTGAACCTTTGCTTAAAACAAAAGGTTACTTGTTTTCTGTGAAGCACTTCTAGAACTGGTACCTCAGGTTGAGCAGGAGGGGCTGGGTGGCTGTTTGTACTTTAGTTTTACTTGTTTTATTTCTATTTCTCCCTCTAGATTGAGAGCACCCCTGGACTGAGAACATCCTGCAGATCTCTTTCTATTTCCATAATTTACATCAGCTGGTTTCTGCCAAGTAAACACTTGGTTTAGTTCATAGTCTTTAGAATCTCTTGCTACTTTAGTATGTTTTCTTTCAACTTCCTCCTTTTCATGGGCATTCAATTTCCTATTTAAATTCGATTCAAAACTCTTAAATAAAGGATGGCTATGCTGTTGTACAATAACTTTCCTCAAATCATCAATTTCTGCACAGAGACTTTCATAAACCTCATTATTCTGGTCAACTAATATTTCAACCATAGTATCAGAGCAAATAATGAATGCATTTTGCCATTTTGTTTCATATTGCTCATTAGGAAAGCCTCCTGTCAGAAATGTATCAATTCTAAGGCCTCTTGGTACTGAGCTGCATTCATTATATTCAGTCAGAAAGTTTTTGTTGTAAAAGACATTTATTTCTTTAAATTTAAGCTTTTCATACTGCTGAAACAAATCCTTCAGCGTGGTATCTCGATTTTGTATATTACCAGTAGTGACAGCAGCAGCAGTCTCTGTGGTCATGTGGTACCTCACTGACGCTGCCATGGACTCGAAACAGGAGAACTCCCAGGTCTCAGGGCTATCTTCTTGGTTTGTATTGCTTGCAGCGTTCTGCTGATTTTGGGAGCTCTGCATTATTGGGAATGTGGCATAACCTTAATGCTTTCAGTCTCTTTCTGACCACAAGACAAACAGCTCCACCTGCCAAAACACAGCTTCAGCACACTAACACAGGTTTTAATTGTCTTTATGACTTTTAGTCTCTCTAAACATTGAACAATGGCTCTGACTGCCAACGTAATGGCCTTGGTATTTGCAAGATCTCCTTTGTCCATATAGCCCTCTCTGTCCACTCTGCTCCTCCTACAAGGGATTGCTAGAGGTTCCCAGGATTCATTTGAACCACTCTGGTACCCATGCATTTGCATTTGCAGCCCCCAACCCTGTGGAACTCTCTACCACATCAGGTAAGAGAGTTCCTGACCATGGAGAGTTTTAAATCAACGCTGAAGACATATATATTCAATATGGCATTCCCTGGATATTGATAAATGTGGCTGTTGTTTAATCTGGGGATTTTAATAGCTATGTGATACTTGTAGTTTTAAGCTCTATTTTATGTACACATGCTTTGACCTTTTTGAATTACACTTTTTTATAAATAAAATTTGATTTGATTTGATTTGATTTGAATGGCTCTAGCTCAACAATGCCAACTCCAGACGGCCTGACTTAGACTGTATTGAATATTGTTTTTGAAACTGCTTGGACCAGTAGAAGAAATCTTGAGTTATTACTGACTTCATACCGGCTGGATCTGTAAAGCTGTAGAAATGCCCTCCTTCATGCGAAATACGCAGTTGTGGCAGCAGACTCCCAAAAATCCACTAGTGAAGCAAGAATATGAACAAGGCACAGGCAGAGGAGTGCACTGAAGCAACAGAGTGGGTGCTTGCCTTGAAGAACAGACAACCATACACAAAAAGATAGCATTCAACAGCAAAAGTATTTAAGTGTAGCTGAAATAAATACAGACACAAACTTGAATCTCCAGCATGGAAAGTCAAGGTCGAGAGCATGGTGCTAACCTCAGTGCTTCGAGTCTAATCATGACTCTTTGTCAAGGGGGTGTCTATGGAGCACTGGCCATTCATTTATTTTAAATTCTTAAAGTGATACTCACATGCACCATAGCATGTAAGTGCAGGCACCAACCCATTTCATTTTAAATAAACCCCAATACATAGAACACCAAGTGGAATACATTAAAAGCTAATTATAAAAAAGAAAGAATACTGGAGACTGCTGCTGGCTAGGTAATTAAGCTAACAAATATCTGCTAGGTGGATGTAATAGAAATGATTCACCAGGAAAGGCATACTAAGCTATAATAGCTTGTTTCCAGATGTGTCCTGGGGGGAGGGGAAAGGGAGTTCAATTTGTATACATAATTCAGTACAAAAAAAACCAGAATAAGATAACATACAATGATAGAAATTTGAGACAAGTATAGCATAAACCAAGATAAATCATTATATACTATAATATACAACCAAAGCAAGACAAGCTATGTCCAGCTTATTATGTGAAAATGTTCAAGCAGTAGAAATAAAATATTGCAGACTCAACCCTTGAGTTTCAAGAGAGCCTTGCAGAGACAGAATAGGTGAGGTGAAAAAGAAGAGCACAGGCCAGGCTGACTGAAGGATGGAATAGAAAGAGGAGGGCTAGGGTATGGGGGGCAGACATTTGACCCACCAGGATACAGACCTGCAAGGTTCAGTCTTGACTGGAAGCAAACTGAAACTGGAGAGACTGGTTAGCCAGGTCTGCAGGAAGAGAGATAGTGTAGGAGGGAGGAAGGCAAGCCCTTTTTCACTCTCTGGAGTAGAAACTCCACAAGGGTCCGACACTGCCCGATGCTCGCACAATAAATGTCTTGGGGTATCGGCTTTTAGGCTATAGAAAGGTAGACAAGATGATTAGGAAGTAGAAATTAGTCACACTCTTCTACCTTCACAAGAGAGTGAGGGTTGAAGGGAGAGAGGCAATCCCTTAACCCTCTGTAGCAGAACCCCACAAGGGTTTGAACACTGCTCGATACACACCCAGCCAGCATCACAGGATATCACCTTACCTGGAGAAAGGAAAGGAGAGGTGAAATAGGGAGGAGTAGATGAGGTACAGCATTGAGAGAGAAAGGGGGAGGTCAATTATCATTGACAAATCTGATCTTGTCGAAATTATGGACAAAGTCATGCTTATAAAAATAAACAAATAAAAGAATAATCATAGGTCCAAACAAAATCTCATCTGAAATGTTGCAAATTATTGTTGAAAATATCATCAAACCATTAAAGATATGTGTTCTGATTCTCAAAGCCCTTATACCGATGCAAGGTGCCTGTGTCAAACAAGAATGATGCAAATAGCACCTTGCATCAAATGATGTAGCATTTCTAATTCTAAAACACAGTCTGCATCAGAAAGGGGAGCCACTGCACCAAAGAAGCACTGTGTCACCCTTGCAACCTACATCACGGTGAGACAGGTCACAAGGGAGCTTGCACCACAGTTGGACTGCAATATCCACTTGTTTGGGATTCAGGAAGCCCAGCCATGAGCACAGCAAGGGGCTTGATATAGGCCAGCAAGGAGCTGATCTAAGCCTCTTGTGCCAGTGCCACACAAGGTGGCAAATGGGGGGGTTCTCAATGTGGGGTCCAGAGGTGGAAGAAACAGAGGAGTGGTTTAGGGGTGTTGTGGAGCCAGTGGACATGCCAGGGAGTGTTCAGTCACCCAGCAGGGGTACCGTTTATGTAACTATTTTGGTAATGGATTATGGATTATGGTAATGGTCGGTACAAAGGACAAACAGTGCCATGTCCCCAGGAGGGCACAGTCCTGGCAGCAGCCTAAGCCTCAGGCAATGTTTGTCCCTGAAAACCCCCCTTACCATCCATTACCATAATAGGTATACTAACGGCACTGCCGCTGGGTGCCGAATCATTCCTTGGCATTCCCACTGGCAGCCCAGCATCCCCTATGGCATCCCCCATGTTCCTTCTGCCCCAGATCCCTCCTGGCAATCTTGTTTTGGACTGTGCCAGGTGGAGTAGGGAGCTGGATCCCTGTGACAAGTCTGGCAGGTGCACATATTGTATGGCGCTAGTCTGGGGGAGCAGCAACTCCAATTTCTTTGGGTGCAGGGACCCCTATTTTTTTCAAAATTGGGCACAATGTCCCTGACACACCTAGACGTCACTGCAACCCTAGATTACTGCAACTTGTGGTGCTCTCAGGGCTGTTTGAGAACTGTGCCCTTTATATGAAAAATCAATAAAAATGGGGGGGGGTTCTTTTTTTTCCCCTCCAGTCAGAGTCTGGGGGGCCTCTCTCTTTTTTTTTTTCAATATAATGTTTATCAAAGTTTCAACATTTACACATGACAGGATCATGCTATCAAAAACACACATGCATATACCAGAATAGGGTACATGATCCCATCCCCCACCCCATTACCCCCCAGAATACCCTTCCCCACAAGGTACAGAGGCATAACAATCCAAAGTGCATAGTTGCATGACAAAATAAGATCTAAATAGAGTATGACATATGTAGCGGGTTCCAGATCTTCTCATACTTGGATTTATTATTATTGAGACTCAAAATAGTTCTTTCTGTTTAAAGGTCAGCTAGTAACTCATTAAGCCATTCAGAATAAGAGGCTGTGTTTTTCCAGTGTTTAAGTAACAGGTTTTTAACTGACAGAAATCAAGGAGATATGATATTTTCGCTTGTTAACTGATATCTGTGAGTAATCCCCAAGAAGGCAAACCTCTGGGGTAAATAGGTCTGTTAAACCAAGCAATGGATCAATCCTATCCTTAATACTCTTCCATAGGGGAGTTGTCTTGGGACAGTCCCAAAAAATATGAAACAAAGAACCTTCCACCTGCATGCACCTTGTACATTTATTAGAGCTTAATACCCCCCATTTGGCCAGTTTTTGCAGAGAGTAGTAAAGGTTATGCAAGATATTAAACTGCATTAAACATAACCTGTCTTGTGTTACAAAATGATGGCAGTTATTCCATATAGCAGTCCTGTCTTTATCCCAATGTGGAAAAAAAATCAGACCAAAACTCTGTGGGTCCAAAAGGATCCAGAAAATGCCACTCGTATAAAATATTATACAGTTTAGAAATTACTTTAGGGGAATTAGCTAAAGGACCCAAATCTGACTGAAAAGAAAATTTAGAAGGTGAAGGAAGACAGTCTTCAAACTTTTTAATAAGAAGATGTCTAAGCTGAAGGACTTTCAAATAGTCCATCTTTTGTAGTCTGAACTTCAATATAAAATCTTCTGTAGATAGCCATGATTCATCCTCCTTGAGAAATGGAGACAGTCTTCCTTCTCCCAATCTAGGTAACCACCTAGGGGATAGAGTCTTATTGTCTATTTTAAAAGCTGGGGAGTTCCAGATTGATTGTGACATATCCAAACAATGTTTATATTTTAAGAATCCACACAGCTGTGAATGGATTCTAATAGATGTTGCTATTGTGGTATCTTTTAACTTTTTCAGTAAGGAAGATACGTTTAAGAATAATAATGTGGTGGGAGCTAAATTACACAACCAAATCAGTTCCAGTTCTATTTTAAGCCATGGGGGAAGAAAAATAGAAGGGTTAGGATCTAACCACTTGAGATATTTGGCAGCATTACTAGCCCAATAATACGTGTTAAGATGTGGAAGTTGTAAGCCACCCTTAAGTTTAGGCGTGGCTAATTTACAGTAGGCTAATCTCATTTTTTTTTAGACCAGATAAATTCTACTATTAAACTCTGAACTTTTTTAAACCAGCTTCCAGGTTAGAGAATATTGAGTAATTGAAGGGAGTATAATAATCATGGAAAAACATTCATCTTAATCAAATGTATTCTTCCCCATAAAGAAATGGAGAGGGTCAACCAGCGGTTTAAGTCTTGGGTCACCGTTAATAATAATGCGTCAAAGTTCTTTTTAATAGTAAGCTGTGTATCCCTAGTTAACTCTATGCCCAAATAGTGTAAAGAATCCCTGGACCACAAAAGACCTAGGGCTGTGATGTTGTTCTTAAAAACATTATGGTTCAAAGGGAATACAATAGACTTTCTGACATTTAACTTATAGTTCGATAATTTACTGTATTTCTCTATTATGTCTAGCATGACAGGGATAGATGTCTCTGGGTAAGAGAGCTGTAAGAGTAAATCATCCCCTTAAGCAGCAACTTTGAGTTCAGTACCTAAAATTGTGAGCCCTTGAACCTTTGGACACAGGGATAATTTACGGATTAGTGGTTCAAAGTAAAGGTTAAAAAGTAGAGGGGAAAGAGGACAACCTTGCCTGTGCCAGAATATAAGGTAAAGGCCTCGGAAATTATGCCATTTCCCTGGGGGGCCTCTCTCAAGCAACCTGCCTGCTCCTGCCCTGAAGTCCTCCTACCTGTGCCTCCTCTTTCCCTCCTCCTCTGTCCACGGTCGGCACCCCCTGGCTTAACCCCTTCAGGGTGGGGTTGCCCATCCTCATGGGCACTCTTTATATTCAGATTCCAATGTGGGAGAGGATCCACGTGGAGGACCCTGGAAGGCCAGGCAGGATGGACCCAGCTGTGGTCATGGGAGCAGGTTCCATCACCTATCCTGCAGACTGGGCTTTTGCTTGTTCTAGTGATCTTCCCCCCATCTGTGTTTGTGCACGTCCCTGACGCTAGGCACACGGCAACCCCTGCCTGCATCCGGGCACACAGATTATGTGCAGCCGAGTGTGCTGCAGCACCCCTGGTCTCCACCAGGCACTGCTGGCATGCCGGGTTATTCCCAATCTCCCCCCCGGGGAGGAGAGCAGCCCAACAGGTGCTCAATCCTCACCCACCCCTGCCATCCCCTGGTGGCCTGAGCTCACTCCTGAACACAGGTCGCTGGTGTGTTGTGAGGTGTAGAGTCCAGTGCCTCAACCCTCAACACCACTGGACCAGCTAAAAATGGTGGGTTTCTGAGTGACTGAAGGAGAGAGAATGCTGTTACAATAAAAAAGGAACCAAACATGATGTTCAGAATTACTGTTTCTTGAATCTTACATATGTTCCTGAAAAAAATTATTGAATCCATTATCAAAAGTAAAATAACAGAACACTTAACTCAACATAATCAATTGGACAATGAACAACATGACTTCACTCCAGGTAGATCCTGTATGAGAAATCTGCTCTCCTTCTATGAAAAGGTTAGCAAGCACTGGATAACAAAATCCCAGTAGATACAATATTCCTTGACTTTTGAAAAACATTTGACATGGTCCTACATTGGGCCATAATAGACTAAATAAAACAAAAAAGCATTTGTCAATGCCAAATGTTTGCTTGCTGTTATTAGCATTGGACATGGAGGAGTTAGATAGATGCAGAATAGGAGTGGCAGTGATGTATTGAAGTCACTCCAATCCCACCTCCACCCTGCAGAGATGGATAGACATTGGTGTGTGCCTGTGGGTCACTGCCCATAATGCTCACAGCATTTCACCTCACTCTATCCTGTAGACACCGACAAGTGTTGAGGTGTGCTTTGGGGTGTTTGGCTTCACAGTCACCACATTTCATAAGGACATATGCTGAAATGGGTGCAGTACAGGAGAATGAGGTGATGTCTGTGCCTGAAGAGTGCAAGGCACACCTCAATGTCTGTCACTGGCTTCAGGGTGGGGGTGGGATGGCATAAGCATTACAGCCGGTGATCCAAAGTTATATCTCTGATGCCTGTCAGTCTGTACAGGGTGGGACGTTATGGTGGGCGTTCAAGTTCAAGTTCAAGTTTATTGCAGGAAAACTCCATTGAGCAAGCTCATTCACAAGGAGGTCCTGTGACATAAACACTTAAAGTACAAACACAGATAGGTAATAACAGTATATACATGAAATGCAAGTTACATGATACAGGCTGGATATACATACAAGGGTACCACATAGGGTGACCGTAGGTGGTAAACATTGATATGAGACAGGGAAGCGACTTACAGGTTGCATACTGCTAAATGAAACATGATGACTGGTGTGTGCAATACATATACAGTATTTTGGCAGCTAGAACAAACAACAGTCTACAACTGATATGGGGGGAGGAGTTATTTGATAGAGTAGCAGTGGAGTGTAAGCAAAGATAACGCCAGGAGTAGAAGGGGAAGGGAAAGCAGTTAATATGACAAATCAATTATACCTTACCAGTGGATAAATAAGGCTCACATGGGGAAGGAAGAAACTTAATGACAGTTACAGGTGTCTTTTATTTTGGCTGAACTGAGCGATTTGTAGAAGTTTATTGAAACTGTGCTAGTTAGTTTCAGTACGGTTTGTAATTGGTTCCAAATGGAGAGAAGGGCATATGCAATAGCACGTTTACCAAAGGAAGTCCGCATCCTTGGTATGTCAAGCATAATAAAGTCAGATTTTCTTAACGAAATGCACTATGTGAGATACTAATAAGGAAGAGAGATAGCTTGGCAATTTCTGCAGGAGCAGTTTAAGAGTCCATAGCCCAGCATGGAGCAGGCGTCTGGTAGTAAGGGATGTCCAACCAACAGCTGCATATAAGTCACAGTGGTGCGAACAGTAAGGGGAGCTGGTAATGAACCATAACACATGGTGATAAAGGATGTCCAGTTTACTTAGATTTACAAGAGTGGTGGAGGAATAGATTACATCGACATGGTCGAGTAGGGGGAGAAAAGTGGCTGGTACAAGCTTGTTTCAAGTTTCAAGGGGGAAAAGGGGCCTATTTCTGTAGAAGAAACCTAACCTTGCTTTTAACCTTCTAGAGACATCTTGACGTGTCACTGAAAGATAATTTATTTCGATCCAGATACCTAGATATTTAAATTTGGTTACAACTTCCAGAGAGCTCGTTTAAGCGTGGTGACAATGAAGTCTTGGGCAAAGGGTATTGGGGCCTGAGACAGCATCGCGGGAGAATATCATCGCTTTTAGTCTTCTTAGCATTGAGCAGAAGCTTTGCCTTTATTAGATTATGCTCAAGTTGTGCGAAGTCCGCTTTGAAGCACTCCCTTGACTTCAGATAACGATGAGCCAGAAGTATACAACACAGTATCATCTGCAAAAAGTGCAGATTGGTCGTAGATATTTAGCATCTAAGTCATTAATGTACAGAGAAACAAGATAGGGCCTAAGATGGATCCTTGGGGACTCCTCTTGCAACTGGCAAGGCAGCAGAAAAAAGTCTTCCGCCTTTACTTTTGGAATCTTCCAGTTAGGTAGCTAGAGAACCACTGGGTGGTATGGTATGTGCACTTAACTTTGCAAGGTAATTGACTAATATATTTGTGATCAACAGTATCAAAAGCTTTGCTGAGGTCCAAAAAGACTGCACCAGTTACCTTTTTAGCATCTATAGCAGAGATCAATCATTGGTTACTTTTCTAGTGCAGTGATTGTGCTATGATTAGCCGGAAGCCAGATTGAGCTGGCTTAATGAGAGAGAAGGTTTCAAGTGAGATTTTAACTGAATATGGATCAGTTTTTCGAGAACTTTAGAAAGGATAGGCAATATGGAGATAGGCCTATAGTTGTTTACATCGCATGGGTCACCAGATTTAAATAGAGGGAGGATATGGGCTGATTTCCAGCAGGATGGCACAGTAGCAGATGTAATGGAAAGATTGAAGATGTGGAGAATTGGGGCAGTGAGATGGGCATAGCCTGGCCTTAGGAAAAAGGGTTCCAAGCCATCGTCCCCTGCGCTTTTTTTGGTGTCTAAGATAAGAAGAGAATCTTCTACTTCTTTATAAGTTATCTAGCACAGTTGGAAGGGGCTGGGTGCAGGACTAGATGTGGCGGGAGGGGTATGCTGGCTCACCGCAGCACCAGCATAAGGTGACGAGTCAAAAGCTAATCCAGCTGTGGCAAACTGGGAGTTAAGTTCCTCCAGGATTAGGGACTTGTTTTAGACAATCTTGCCACTTGCAACTATCTTTGTTGGGACAGAGGGGGGCCATGGGCCGTCCTTCTATATCTTTGATAGTCTTCCATATTTTATGAAGGTTACCTTTAGCTTGTTCGAGAGTAGAAATATAATAGTTAGCTTTAGCAGAGCGAAGTTTTTTCACACAGTTATTCCTGGCTGTTCTAAAGGCCTGCCAATCCGAAGATTCTTTGGAATGTCTAGCTTTAGCCCAGAGCTTATCTCGAGCTATAAGGGCTGCCTTGAGATCCGAGGTGAACCAGGGATTGGAATTGTTCCGTACCCTTACTTTGATGGGCGTGTGTTGGTATTTGCACCACAAATTTTCAACATGGCCTTTTTGTGACCCCCACCTCATGAAAGCATTTGGGACCTCATCTCATGAACAGTGGCATTGTGATTTTGTTAATGTGTCCCAAATTTCAAGTTCTCACAGTGACCATGCCAGTCTGCGCCAGATGTGCGAAAACACAGATCAGGCATGATGTGAAGAATGACAGCTGTACCATCCATAGGGAGGTGTGAAGAGATGGCAATATTGAAAATCTGTAGTGAAAATATTAAAAATGCTTGAAGTTCCAAGTGTACATGGAAACTGCACAACACATGCTTGTACCACAGTTATTTAGTGGAATTATTTCACCAAATTTTCAACATAGGCATTTTGTGACCTTTGCTCATGAACACTGTCACTATGATTTTCTTAATCTGTTTGAAACATTAATTTCCCACAGCGACCACGCCATTGTGCACCAGATGTGTAAATGCATATTTCAGTCAGGATTTGAAAAATTACAACTTTACTGTTCATAAGAAAGTGTGGCAAAATGCCAATGTTGAAAATCTGGAGTGAAAATGTTACAAATTTGCGCACTTCCAAGCACGTGTGGAAACTGCGCAACACACTCATGTAACAGTCATTTTATGGACTTTTGTCACCAAATTTTCAACATAGGCATTTTAGGTCCTCTGCTCATGAACAGTGTCACTATGATTTTCTTAATGTGTCCCAAACACTGATTTCCCACAGCGACCGTGCTATTCTGCGCTGGAAGTGCAAAAACACAAATCGGCCAGGATGTGGAAAATGACAACTGTATTGTTCATAAGGAGGTGTGGAAAATGACAATGTTGAAAATCTGGAGTGATAATATTACAAATTCGCAAAGTTATGAGCATGCGTGGCAACTGCACAATGCATGCTCGTAACAAAGTCTTTTGTCACTGTGATTTTCTTAGTGTGTCCCAAAGACTAATTTCCCACAGTGACCACACTATTCTCCATCGGAAGTGTGAAAACAATTTTGGTCAGGATGTGAAAAATGACAGCTGTACCATTTATAAGCAGCTGTGGAAAAATGCCAATGTTGAAAATCTGGAGTGAAAATATTACAAATTTGCTAAGGTATGAGCATGCGTGGAAACTACGCAACACACACTCGTAAAATAGTCATTTTATGGATTTTTTCCACCAATTTTCTAACATAGGCTTTTTGAAAGCCTGCCTCATGAACACTAGCACTGACATTTCATCAATCAGTCCCAAAAGGTGAATCTGCACAGTGACTGCAAAATCACCTTTTGGGACTGAATAACACCATGACAGTAGCTGAATTCATGAGGAGGGGTCCTAATAACCCCATATTGAAAATGTGGTGCGAAAATTCCTCAAAATGCCTCAGATATGTATGCACCAAGTTGAAAAAAAACTATTTATGCCATTATACAGCTTACCAGCATTTCTTCAGTTTGCGGTCGGCTTTGAAGAGTGCAGACGTGTTCCTGGTCCACTGAAGATAATTGCGCTGGGCTCTGGAGGTAAGTATGGGGTGAGCAGTGGGTGTGGGGAGGCAGGGTGCACAGAGGGTGGGTGCAGGTTGGGGGAGGGGCCACGGACACAACGAGGGACCGTTTTCTGTTTTACAGGGTTAAAAAAAAAAACAACCATTGTGGGACTGATTTTTTTTTTTACTGGTACATTTGGCATGCTGGGGTGGGCTCCCAGCATGCCACTTGATTGTTTTTTGGGGAGCTGTAGCTGATGGGAGATTGGGCACCCCTGTTGGCACATACCAAGCTGGGGGGCATGAGCTGAGGGGGATAGGGCTCTCCCTTTGGCAGAAAACAAATTTGGGGGGACATTATGCCGATGGGGAGTGGGCTACTGTGTTGGCAAATTGAACTGGGAAGAGGGGACTGAAGCTGATGGGGATTTGGTGCCCCACTGGCAAAGAAAGACTGTTGGGGGGGTGCATATGTCGAAGGGGATTGGGCACCCCCTCGGCATACAAAAGAAACTTGAGGGTGGGGACATTATGCCGATGGGGACTGGGCTCCCCATTGGCAAATGAACTGGGTTGGGGATGGCAAGGTATCACCCTGCAAAGATGGGTCACTCCCTCATTGCAGCGGTGGATTCATTTCAAGGTGGTGGCATGCTGGCTGAACTAGTGCCAGCAGCAGCATGCCACCACATTGGGGAAAGTGGGCCAAACCTCAAAAGGCACTGAGGCATTGGTTCCCACAATGCCGCACCTCCAAAACCCCACTTCTCTCCTAAGTTGTGCCAAAATGTTTCTTGCGCATGCTCAAGCAAACATAAAAAGGAAATTAACCCCTTATTTATTAACTGGGTGAGATACTGGCTAAATAACACACCACAAAGAGTCATGATTAATGGTCACTGTTCAGCAATGGGTAACATAGAAATATAGACTTTGACAGCAGATAATGACTGCTTGGCCCACCCAATCTGCCCATTTCCCTACCTATTGAATAAACTGCAGATCCTAGTTAACCAACAGCCTACTTCCTCCTCCCCCCCACTACAATTGCCTTATGTCTGTCCCATGCATTCTTGAATTCCCCCACTGTTTTTGACTCCATGACCTCCTCAGGGAGGCCATTCCATGTGTCCACCACCCTCTTTGTGAAAAAATACTTCCTCATATTTCCTCTGAGCTGTCTCCCCTCTATCTTCAAATTGTGCTCCATTATTCTTGCAAATCTCTTTTTCTGAAAGATGCTACTCTCTTGGACTCTGTTGATTCTCTTGAGGTACTTGAAAGTTTCTATCATGTTTTCCCCTCCTTACTTTCCTTGAGGGTATGTATACATATTAAGCTTCATTAGTCTCTCTTCATAATGTGACAAGTGGTATTTCTCAGATATCAGTGCCCGGTCCTATTATTTTTCAAATATGTATTGCAGATATGAATGAAATGGTATTAAACTGGAGTACAAAATATGCGTATGACACCAAATTAGGTGCACCATGTGTAACAACAGACAAATCAGTGTCATACAGTCAGATCGGTTGACCTATGCTGAATTGAGAATATCATTGTCGAAGTTTGGCATAGCGAGATCCCCAATGTCAACAGGTAAAATTTTGCCTGTCCAGCATTGGAGTGTTTCTCTTGGGGGTCTGCACCCCACCAAGCCCCCATGTGGGGGGCTATGCCCACATGCCCCCCCTTCTAAATATAATCAACTCTGAGTCGCAGTTGATTTCAAGGGGGGAGACACTCAGTGAAAGGATGAAATTTCACCCTCTGGTCCCTCACAGCGACAATTTCAAAATCTGTCAAAACTGTCACTGTGAGGGATTTTGCTGTAATAGTTTCATTGTTCGGTCGGCACATCAGTCAGACCTAGGTAAGATTATTAATTGGGCATACAAATGGGGGATGAAATTCAACTTGAGAAAATGTTGTATAATGCATTTAGGAAATAATAAAAATTAAATCTACACACATTATGCAATACTGTGATCTGGGTGTCACCATAACAAATAAGCTTGAACAGGACAAACAATGCACCATGGTAATTTCAAAAGCAAACCGAGTACTACGGTATATCAGGAAAACATTAGGAGCTACTAAAAGGAGGTTGTGCTACCTACTTACAGAGCATGGGCCAGATTTTCAAACATTGCTGAATGTTGCAAGGCTCAGATACACTGACTGTATGGCGCACAGAGCTTGCAGCAGTCTCCCAGCCAGTGATCTTAATTTTCTTTGCCATGAGTTACTCCAGCTTTTACTGTTTAACTTGTGGCAATCTCAGGTACCCTTTTTACAGGGCGTGTGACAAATATTTGGTGCAAGCTGCCATCAATTGGGTAAACTGACTAACCTGCACCCAACCTGCTAAAAATCAGGTGCAGTTGTGGCAAAGGTGTTTGGCACAGCTGCACCAAAACAAAGGGTTGGACACAGGGTTTATCATGAACCATGCATCCTCGTTTGAAAATCCAGCCCCATATGTCAGACCTCAACTGGATTATGTAAGCCAATGTGGGTGTCCAAACAAAAAAATAAGACATTAATAAAGTAGTAAATACAATGCAGGGCTACAAAAATTATTTTGGGACTTCAAAATACATATTATGAAGAAAAGCTATCAGAGCTAAATCTTATGTCTCTTGAAACTCAAAGGATCTAGGAAAATATCCTATTAATGCACAAAATTATGCAGGACCCATAGTTGATATGTGAAATGAACATTGAATTTAAAATATCTAAAATAGATACCATGGTCAGCTATTCAAAAATAGTCTCAAGCAGGGTGCAAAATCTATGGTGTGCTTGTGCCTGCACCTGACCCGGTGGCTGATATATTCAGTCAGATAGTGGATCATTGTCCGACTGAATATCAACTTGTACAAGCACAGTACTAAGTCAAGTTGTACTGCCATATCATAGACCTGGGCTGTATCCAGCCAACAGGGATTTCTACCCCAGGACCAATGTCAAAGGGAGCCATGATACAATATACAGCTGTGCCATGCAAATGAACTCATTGGACATGAAGACATTAATGAGCCATTTAACTGCCCATTATTGCCTTATTTGCATGGGAAGCTATGGCCCTTTTGAGCCAATTCTGTGAGCACCTGCCACATCATCCCTGGTGTCTAGCAACACCCCCACCTCCAACGTCTGCCCCATATCTGTTCATCTTTTTCCTGGTATCTAGTGACACCCCCACTCCCCGATCACCTGTCCCATAAATGTTATCCATTTGTCTGCTGTCTAGTGGCACATCTCACCCTTGATAACCAATCCCATATATGTTAAACATTGTCCAGGTATCTAGTGCCACCTCCCACCCCCCCATCACCTGTTCCATATCTGTTAATCTCTCCCTCATATCTAGTAGCACTCCCAGCCCTGATCACCCATCCTGTAAAAGCTATCCTTCTCTCTGGTGTCTAGTGGAACACCTCACCCCCCATTCACCTGTCCTGTATATGTTAATCACGGCACTGGTGTCTAGTGACACCTCCGACCCCCAATCACCCATCCCAGAGATGTTACTCATTTTGCTGGTGTCTAGTGGCATGCCCCATCCCTCAATCACCTGTCCCACGTCCCCTATACTATCTATCCCTTGCATCCAAAGGTGCCCCACTCCATCCCCCATATGCCAGTCAACTGTGTGTGTGTGTGTGTGTGTGTGTGTGTGTGTGTGTTCTGTATAGTATGCTGTACATGTGCACACTACAGCTCATATGGTGGATTTTAGAGAATGTATGCAATCATAAAATATGTTTTTTTTAGCTAGAAATAATAAGATACAAAACAGGTTTATTTATTTATTTATTTATTTAAACATCAGTTTAGAAACCTTTGAGCCAGAGGCTCATTTACAAAGGTACCTCGTCACACAGAGGACATAAGAACAATAGTACAAGGGACAACAGCAATTACACAAAAAAGATACAATTCAGTTACACTTTTGTTACAGTAGAACTCATAACCCATGAGCAGAATAGCCTAGGGTGCAACGGGGGTTGGGGGGTGCAGGTAGAGGAAGCAGGGGAGAGTGACAGGGGAGGAGAATTAATAAGGTTGACAGTGTCCCTTTAAATAAAGCAACATTCTTTTCTTTCAATGTCAGATCACTTTGAAGTCCATCCTGTTGTGCCATATACTCATTTATATTACGCTTAACAAAGAGCATGGATGCTTTTTGCATATCCTGTTTTAAGTGGTACTCCATCAAGATGACAGAATACATGCGCGGTCGAAAACCAAGTGATCAGAACACCTTGCACAGTTCAGAGTTGGCTTATTTAATCTAGTGTGGTTTTTGACAGCTTGCTTTTTGGAGGGTCCACACAGCACTGTTACATTTTCAGCTAGCCATGAAATCCTGGCCATAGCCTGGCCATTTTAAAAACAATTAAGCCATGAGGGACACTGCTTACGTTAACATAGGCCTCTATGGAAGTGTGATGCAAATATTTTCTTCTTGCTGTATGTACAAATTTTGTTAATTGTTGGAAGGCAAGAACAATGGCCAGTGTATTTTCACTCTGTACTTGCCTTTGTTGGGCTTTAAAGACTCCTTGATCAACATCATTACTCAGGAACAGATTTGTTGCCTCAGCACCGATAAAAGCTGCAGCCATCAGAGCTCTACTGGCATCTCCTAAAACTGTGTTCCCTATTTGTATGGGCATGCCAGATTCTTCCCCATACTGGAAGGAAAAAAATAGAGATGGAAAATCCATACTGCAAAGAAGAAATGTGTGTAGTGAGCTGGTTTCAGGAAATACATTAAGTTCGTATTTTATGATAAGATAACCACAATTGAGTGGCTCTGGTGCAATTGGGTTCTTTAAATAAACAAATGCTTGGTAGAATATTTCAAAATGTGTGAAGGGGCTCATAATGTATTTGATAGTAAATGGGAGTAGCAAAGTAAAAATGTGTAATAAGTGTATGTTTTGGTGAAATACATCACTGAATGAATTAAGAGTTGTGTGCTCTTTTAGAGATGTAGAATGTTTTCTCCTTGTTGAATATACACTGCTATAGATAATCTTTGTTTCAAACTGCATTGTGTCACTTTAAGGGTTTTATTTAAATGTATTGCTTTCACTCCTGATCGCACTCCCTTATGATGCATCAATGCACGAAACCGGTTGGAGTTTTTTTTTTTTATCCTGATGATGTCTTCATTTGGGCCAACCACAGCTGTAAGTGCTAATATGCGTTTTTGTACTTTTTTTGCACAATCAAATGAAATTGTAAATCTACTACTTGAAGACATGCATATTTGTTGTTTTTGATGGTGCTATCATGAGAGGGCTAACAACGGTGCTGCAACTGAGTTCCTGTCCACCTTCAAGGATTGCTTCCCAGAGAAGTATGTCCATCTGGGAGCTATGATTCAGGTCATTCTTGAACTTCTCAGTAGTTGAGAATGGTGTCATCACCACTGTGACAATGTAGGAACTGGTGGGAGGCAGTGACTATAATCAGGTAATCTTTTTCCTAGTGATAGGAAAGACCAGCTGAGCCTTATCTTGTGGGTGGAGCAGAACCAAACAGCAGGTACCAAACAAAATGCCCTGGTTGGTCACAGAGTGGAAATCTTACACATAGTTGGGGCACTTAAGCATTTCAATAGGTAATACACAGGTAACATGATTACATTAGTATAACCTGTAATGCTACAGTTATTTCACAGGCATTATATACCTCAGTCATTTGCGGTTATAGCTGCATAGATATATAGATACATAGAAATTGTCAGCAGATAAGGACCTCCAAGCCCATCCAGTCTGCCCATTTTATTGCTTGTAAAATGGACATGGTCATTGGCTGCAGCTTTACATTCCCATAACTAGTGTTCCTTTATTCCTGTCCTATGCATGTTTAAATCCTGCCACCATATGTTCGGCCACTACCTCCTGGGGCAGGCTATTCCATGCATCCACCATCCTCTCAGTGGAAAAGAACTTCTGCACATTTCCTCTTAACTGGCCTCCCTCTAGTCGCATGTCATGTCCTCTGGTCCTGGCATTCTTTTTGAACTGGAAGATAGTTTCCCCTTTAACCTTGTTTATACCCTTGGGGAACCTGAATGTCTCAATCATTTCACCCCTCTCCCTCCTTTGCTCCAGGGTGTACGTATTGAGGTCCCTCACTTTCTCCTCATAAGGCTTTTGCTGCAACCCTCTGACCATCTTCGTCACCCTCTTTTGCACTACATTCATCCTGACAATGTCTTTATGAAGGTGTGGCCTCCAGAACCGAACATAGTACTTCAGATGAGGCCTCACCAAGGTTTTGTACAGTGGAACTATTATCTTCCTCCTCTGGCTTGTGATACCAACATCCCATTTGCCTTTCTTACTACCTTGGCTGTCTGTCTGGTGACTTTCAAGTCAGCTGTGATAATGACCCCCAAGTCCCTATCCTCCCTTGTAACTGTCAGCAGCTTGTCCCCCATCCTGTAGCTTGCTCCTGAGATTTTACTCCCTGCGAGCATGATTTTGTACTTTGTTGCATTAAACCTCAGTTGCCACACATCAGACCATCTCTCCAGCTTCAGTGATGGCTACAATGTCTACATTATTGTCATTCATTATATAACTTACAACAGGGATTACATTGCTGTGGTGTTTGTTAGACCAACAGCCTATATACCCAGAATGGTCTTAATGATCTTCTAGCCAGTCAATATACATTGATGCATACAGCAGTGTCTTAGATCACACGTATAAAATAGATAACATTCAATGCTGTTAAGTCAAGTACTGATGCTGCCATGTCTTTTCCTATCAAATATAAGTCCCTTTTCCTCAGTTTTCTCCATGTAGCTATTGTAACTATATTGTGCTTCTGTAACTATATTGTAGTTTTATTTTCACTAGAATGAAATATTCTCTGATACCTTGTTAGTCTTTGTTTTGCTATTTTTATTTTCCTTGTTTTGGTAGTTACATACTCTTAATTTAGAATTATGTCTACTTGAGTAGTAGTTTTCATATAAACTTCAAATTTCACAATGGAACCTTTAACAATTAAATTCACAAGGCTTTACTCTGCGATTCCTGCTCTGTCTTATTCATGTACTTAAAATGATTCTTTGTTATGTTTCTGTGCATTTGAATAATCACCGAGTGTACTGTATATTTCATCCTATATATTTTCCCCATTGTTCATCTTTTAAACATTTAGTATTATTAATGGAAGTCTTTATGTTACTTAATGACTTTAATTAGACTCTGACTATTAGGTTTTTAAAGAGTTATGTTTCTCCCTCCACACCCTTTCTTGCTTTCTCTGACTTTTGCAGAAACACACACATATACATGTTCACATACACATATACATGTTCACATGTTTTGTTGTTATTGTTTGAATAGGGTTTTATAAAGTGCCTTATACACACACACACACACACACACGCACACACACACACACAATGCAATCGGGCAAAACTACAATTGTACTTTGTGGCATTTTGCAGAATTTCCTCAAAATGTTTGGTCAATTGCAAAAAAAATATATTTTTGGTTATAGTTTTTCCTGTCTAATTGGGTTGATTTATAGGCAGCCAAAGATCTCCAGATTTATAACATTTTTCAAGTACATTAACTGCCAGATATTAAGACCCTATAAAATTAAAACCGGATAATGAAATATCACCAGTACTGGCAGGTGCATAGACCTTAAAAAGGAAGTATGTTAACATTTTAATCTATTGGCTAAATGGTGGAATAGTTATGGGATGGCCTAGTTATATGCAGCCAAAATTTACAAGATAACATAAGTACTAAAATGAAATGTTATGAGTTTTTGTAAAGATTGTTGAACTGTGTGACAATGTTACCCACTCAAACACCTGACCTACCATAGAGGAAGAAGAAAAGGGTGGTTAGAGTGGTAATTAGGTAACATTCATAGAGGACTCTATAATATAGACAGCTGGAGAGTTGGAGTGGAATTGCAGGACCATGATACTACTGCAGGTGAGATGATTTGGCTGCCTACAGTACAGGTCAAATATGTGTTATCCATTGCCAAGCATTCTAGCAACAGTGAGGTCCTGACTGTTGTTGTCACCATTTCCTTATGTGTTCTAAGGAGAACAAGTCATTATGACATAAGCAGGTCATTCACAGAACTAGAGAGGTTCCTAAAGGGAACATTATACAGAGTAATAATCTTGATGATCATTATAATACTGGGGCTTGTTAGGAATGACAGCAGACTACTGGCAAAGCTCATGCTTGCTAAGGATTTATTTAAAGAGAGAGAGATTTAAAGAGAGTGGATCTTCTCTTTCCTTGCATAATACACTGGAAGGTACAAGAAGTCAGGGAGGATGTAAACTAGAAGATAGTAATGCATTGTAGTAGTAGCTAGTGCAGAGGACCACTTGTGGCAGGAGTATGATGCATGGGTTTACAATGCTAAGGACAGCAGAGTTGGGTAACACAAGAATAGCAGACCCACAGTTGGAGTGAAGAAGCACAGAACTGCAACAGTTATCACATGAATGCAGGACATATAAGAATCACACCCAGCAAAAATTATCTGACCTGGGAGCCTGATGCATTTGGAAGACCAGGATGCAGACATACAGACAGAGACCTGGTAGAGGAAGAATGAAACATCAAGAGTGGAGAATTCTGGCTATTTAAAAAGGATGGATCAGGCAGGAAAATGACTGGGTAGCTCCCCTTTCAGTGGAAGTGTCGCTGTGAAGAACAAGAAGGATATCAAGGGGAAGAAATAGTTTCAATGAGTCCATCTGGTTAAACTCAAAGAGAAGAATGGGGGGAAATATTTACCCAGCGGTGTTCTATGGGACTGTAAACAGAAAAACTAGGGAAATTAGGAGAGTAGCCAAACTGGATGCAGTTGTAATAACTGCTTTATGAAATTAAAATCCCATAAGTGGAATTGTGGTGGCATTATCTATTCTGTTTCCACAAATGCCAGTTAGTAATATGTAGTATTTACACCACAAATTATAAATTTTTCATTTCATTTTTTGGGGGGAAGCAACAATTAAGCAGAGGTTATTTTTAATTATATTCCATCTGGCATTACAGTACAGTAACATAATACATAATTTGTAGTGTAAAATAAACAAACTAGTTTAGATTCATAATAAATTTAAAATCACTAAACCAAATATCTCCATCTTTGCTCTGTTCCAGGATGCATTGATGCTGAGTATGAATGCTAAACATCAGACGCCTGATTCAGAAAGTATCAGGAATGATGCAAGGTGCTTGCATCAAAGAAATATGAGGCAAGGGGCTCACTGTGCTGCACCTTGTGTCATTCCTCATTTAAGAATGTAGCCTGCACCAGTTGCAGGAATGCCTGCACCTACTGGACTTGTGCTGTCCTTGCTATGGTTGCAATGGTGCACCATGGCAGCAGGGGGCATGCACCAGGGTGGCACAGTAGCATCCCCTTAAGTGTGATTCACAAAGCCCCCCACAGGACGCATGGTCTTCTACAATTAGATCAGCCTAGAGCTGGTCTAATGGGCTATATACCACCCCTGGAAATATCACCAGCTGCATCTCATGCCACGCAGGACCTGGAAAGTGGATAAGTAGCACTACAGTGGTTTGTGGTATCCAACCATGGCAGGTACATGCCCAGAGGGTCCCCTAGCATGCCAGGCATGGGACTTCTACACCCCATGAACAGCACAGGCACAACAGTGGCCATGCAGTGTCCATGTCCTGTTCTGTCTAGAGATGTACGAAGTCTGCAAAATTTGCTCAGGGAGTTAATTCACAAAGTCCGTTAAATTTGTTCTGCTAGTCAATTCATGGATTTTTCCAATTTTGCAGAGTGATTTTGTGAAATTTGTGGCAGTGAATTTCATGGATTATGAAGTGAAACATAAAATTTTGCCCATGAAGTTCATGGTTTGTCCACAAAATTTGTGCTTTGTGAAAAATAAAATGTGTGTTTTGTCAGAATTTTCATGCAAATCGTGAATCGAAGTTTCAAAGTTGTTTTGAAACTCCACAAATTCTGTGAAGCGTGAATTTTTGGTGCTTCACATGAACTTCATGGGTGAAGTTTAACTTCGCAACATCTCTAGTCCTGTCCCTAATGACCCTGCCAGCCTTCAGGTGGGCCTTCACCAATGGGCACCAGTGCTGCCCAACAGCTTGCAGCAAACTTCTCCCTTGCACCTTGCTGTGACACGCAGCAACAGTTGCCACATGATATGGGAGTTTGGTGTTGGGACCCCTTCTGATAGTGAAATGGGTGCAGGATCCCTTGTGCATCGAGGACTGATGCAAGCTGCTGTTTGCTGCAGTTTGCATCAGTCTATGAGGGGCTTTATGAATCGGGGCTCAGGCCTTCATCTGCCATGACATTGGAGTATAAGCATTCATATTTTCAGAAAAGTTTTATAAAAATTTCAGAAATAAATAAATTGAGAAATTATAAACCCACAAAATGTATACTTTACCTAACCAAATCTTGCCACATTTAGTAATTTTCCAGTATTTAGCTTGAAAACTGACTGAGTTGTAAGTAGAAATATTACTTTTTAAAAAATCTCACAAAAAATAAAATGCCAGATTTGAGCTATGGTGTGTTCATAGCTACACATAAGGATGTCATAATATTTGGTAGCCCTTGAGAGCTAGCAATATCAAGTAAGCTTGCCAATTTAAAATCTCTAGCTAAGAGGATAGCTGAGTTAGAGCCACATAAGGAAATTACAGGCTTTTGCAATGGCCATGTTTACATGGTAAACATAAGTGTGTGTTCATCAAAATGAAGTCTGGATGCTTTGTTATTCTTGGCTCACTGTTTTTTGTATTGCAGGTACTAGTAATTTGATTGTTACTTGTGTTTCTAGACATGCTTATTGAAGCATGCTTGAGTGTATGAATAATTCAATTATTGCTTCTATTGTTGAAAAGTAATTTTCTTTCTCTTTTAATTGAAATAATATTCTAGATTTCTGGTATCCTTCCTTATGTGTTCTAGAACACTTTTTTTAGGCTCCTATTTACAGCAATAGGCATGTTAAAACTATTTTAAATCTGTGTTGTTCAATATTGATATTTGAGAAAAGTGACTTTGAATTATGTAGAAATATTATATTTTTGGTTACGGTGTATTAATATTCTTATTGGTTCTATTTGTAATTCCGTGTGGCTTCTGAAATATAAGGTCAATGCCAAAAAACTCAGAATCACTGGTTTGGATAAGGTACAGTATACTGATAATAGTTTCTGATTGATGGTAGGTTCATATTTAGCTCTATGAATTTCAGTTTTCCATTGAAGATCCTGTAAATCTAAGTTCTTCTTTGCCAAATGATATAAGGCAATTTGGACTTGATTTTCAAAGGTCTGGGAATGATGCTTGGTGCTTGTGTCAAAAAAGAATGACACAAGGGTCACCCTGCACCACACCATGTGCTTTTCCCAATTTTCAAACACAGCCTGTGTCCCCAGCAGGACCACTTGCATCAGACTGGCCTATGCCAGGCATGCGCCTAGGCGCAGGCTGTGCCATGGTGAGCAGGGGGTTTGTGCCACAACATGGCTGCAACATTTCCTTCTGCAGAATTCTCAAAGCTTACAGTAAGCTGAAGGACTCACCAGTACTTAGACTAGCCAGAGCTGGTCTAAGTGTGGTGTGCAGTAGCGTGTGCCCACTTCATAGATACATAGATACATAGACAGTGTCGGCAGATAAGAGCCTATGGCCCACCCAGTCTGCCCATTTGAGCTTGTAAGTTCAGTTTGTTTTCCTAGAAGTCTGTTGCCCCTTACACCTGACCTCCAGAATTCCTTTATGTCTATCCCATGCATTCTTAAATCCTGATTGTTTCAGCCCCACCACTTCCTCTGGCAGGGTGTTCCACTTGTCCACCACCCGTTCTGTGAAGAAATTCTTTCTCATGTTTCCTCTGAATCGCCTCCTCCAACTTCATCCCATGCCCTCTAGTCCTGGAACATCTTTTTTGCTTAAAAATAGTGTTTTCCTGCACCCTGTTCCTCCCTGTAAGATACTTGTATGTCTCTATCATATCCCCTCTCTCCCTCCTCTTCTCCAGGGAGTACATGTTCAGTTCCTTCAACCTGTCTTCAGAGGACTTGTGATGCAATCCATGCATCACCTTTGTTGCCCTCCTCTGAACCTTCTCTACCCTGTCTATGTCCTTACGTAGGTAAGGTCACTAGAACTGTACACTGTACTCCAGGTGGGGCCTCACTAGTGTCTTGTATAGCGGAATTATGACCTCCCTTTTCCTGCTGGTGATACCCCTGCCTATACATCCCAGCATCCTATTTGCTTTAGCTGCTGCCTTGTCACACTGTTTCCCTACCTTGAGGTCATCAGAGATAATAACCCCAAGATCCCTTTCCTGCTTGGTGCATGCTATATCCTCACCCCCCAACTGATATATTATGCCAGGATTTTTGTGCCCCATATGCATTATCTTGCACTTCTTTGCACTGAATTTCAACTGCCAAACCCCTGACCATTCTTCAAGTTTCTGCAGGTCGCTTCTCATTCTGTCTACACCCTCTGGTGTGTCTACTCTGTTACAGAGCTTTGTGTCATCAGCGAACAGTGAAATTCTGCCTTCTAGGTCCTGTGCCATGTCACTGATGAAGATGTTGAATAGGACCGGTCCCAGCACTGACCCCTGTGGAATTCCCCACTGGTCACTCTTCCTCTGTGGAGTGACAGCCATTTACCACCACCCTCTGTGTCCTGCCACCCAGCCAGTTACCTACCCACCACACTACTGTGCTGCCCACACCCATATTCCCCAGTTTGTGTAATAGTCTTCTATGTGGCACAGTGTCAAAGGCCTTGCTGAAGTCCAGATAGGCCATGTCCACTGCCCTCCCTGATCCACCTCCCTAGTCACCCAGTCAAAAATTCAGCGGGTTGGTCTGAACATGACCTCCCACTGGTGAAACCATGCTGCCTTGGGTCCTGTAGTCCATTGACAACCAGATGTTCCACCAATCTCTCCTTCAGTAGTGCTTCCATGATCTTCCCTGCTACCGAGGTGAGGCTGACTGGTCTGTAGTTCCCTGCTTCCTCTTTGTTCCCACTTTTGTATAAGGGGACTACATCTGCTGTCCTCCAGTCTTTGGGTACCTCCCCTGTTTCCAGTGATCGGCTAAACAGGATAGCCAGAGGTTCAGCCACCAACTCTCTTAGTTCTTTAAGGACCCTGGGGTGCACCCCATCTGGCCCCATTGCTTTATCAACTCTTATTACTTCCAGTTCCTTCAGGACCCTTTCTCGTGTAAAGGGACTTGTGTCCATTTCTGCACCATTCTCACCCCTTGTACTCCTTCAGACCCATTACCCTCCTCTTCCTCAGTAAAGACTGAGCAGAAATACCTGTTCAATATGTCAGCTTTACTGTTGTCATCCTCCATGCGGCCCCATCTCCCCCTTCAGTCTCACTATCCCTCCCTTTGTCTTTTTTTTTTCACTTATGTACCTGTAAAAGGTTTTGTCCCCTCTACCCACTGATTTTGCAATGTGCTCTTCTGTCTGAGCTTTGGCTTCCCTTACTGACCTCCCTGCCTCCTTTGCTTCTCCTGGCACTTCTCCCTATCCCCTTCTGCCTGTGTCTTTTTGTATTGCCTGAATGCAATCTTTTTGGCTTTCACTTTCTTTGCTACCTCTTTGGAAAACCATAATGGTCTCCTCTTCCTTTTCCTCTTCTAACCTGCTTAATGCATAATTCTGTTGTTCTTGTAATCCCATTTAAATACTGCCCACTGTTCCTCAACCCCTGATTCCTGTCCCATTCCCTTTAATGCCTCTTTCAAGTATCTCCCCATTTTTCCAAAGTCTGCCCCCTAAAATCCAGGATACGTGTTTTTTGTGGTTTGGTTCTGCTCTTTCTGTGATTTCAAACCACAATGACTGGTGGTCACTGTTTCCAGGTGCTCCCCACTGTTACCCCCATCACACTGTCCCTGTTTGTGAGCACAAGGTCTGTATTGCCTTCTGCTGAGTTGGTTCCATGACCAGTTGCTTGAGGAAGGCACCCTGAAGGAGTCCAGGATAAATCTGCTCTAGCTGATGCTGCTGCTGGGATGCTCCAGTCCACGTCTGGAATATTGAAGTCTCCATCCAGTACTACCTCACCCTTGTCTGCCATCCTTTGGATGGCTAGCATCAGCTCCCTATCTGTTTCTTCCTCCTGGGCTGGTGGTCTATAGACCACACCTGTGCGGATGGCTGTCCCCATTTTCCTTTCCAGCTTAACCCACAGTATCTCTCCCCATTTTGTTCCTCCTAGATCTCTGTGGCCCTTATGTCATTTTTCACATACAGTGCCTCCTCCTCCCTTCCTGCCTGCTCTGTCTCTTCTGAATATGTTGTAGCCAGGTATGGCCATCTCCCAGTCATGGTTATCATTACACTAGGTTTCAGTGATGGCCACAATGTCCAGGTCTGACTGCACCATGACAACCTCCAGATCTTCCATCTTGTTGCTAAGACTCCTGCATTTGACATGGCTTTCCATGATTTGACCTCCCAGACTGTTTCACTGTTCTAGTCCAGCCCCTTCCTTGGTTGTCATTTATCCCTGGTTCTCCTTGCTGTCTGCCCTTCTGATGAAATTTGCCCCTTTCTGCTTGTCCACTCTTGGGCACTAATCTCCATCTTTTCACTGCTTTGCAAGATAGCCACTCTTCTGGTTCACTGGTTCCACTGCTAGCTGTGGGGGTGAGACAGCAGGTACCCTCCTTGCTGGCCTGCCACCCCTTTGCTAGTTTAAATGCTTGTCAATGTAGCATTTAAACTTATCACCTAGTGTTGGATTCCCTCCAGGATGGATGAGGCCGTCAGGCTTGAACAAACCTCCATCCCTCCAGGTGGGTCCCCAGTCACCAATGAATCCAAACCCTTCCTCACAGCACCAGTTCTTCAACCATGAGTTAAAGTTCCTGGTGCATGCACTCCTATGCTCTCCTTGCCTCTCACAGGTAGTACTTCTGAAAGTGACAGAAGTAGCTACTTGCTTGAACCCTCCCAGTTTCCTAAACTCTTCCTGAACTTCATTTGGCTCCCCATTTGCCAGGTCATTAGTACCTAGGTGGATAATGACATCCAGCTCACCCTCCCGTCTTGCCTTCCCAGTGATCCCCAGGATCATCCTTCCAACCCTCCATGCCGTGGCACCTGGTTGGCACCTCAACTCCCTGCCCTCCCCCTCCTGTGTTCCTAGCTGGATCCCTCTTATGATGGAGTCCCCCACCAGGATTCGCTTCCTCCTCCTCTGGGGTCCACTGCTTTCCCCGCTGAGGTCACCTCCTTGGCTAACCTCCACATCCTTTCCTTCCACTTCTCTGGGTACCTCTATTTGGTTGTCCTCATTTACCAGTGTGGCATATGAGTTCTTGAGTGGAATAGGATCTGGGATGTGCCTCCCTGAGCTCACTGTCATCCAAGTGCTCCTCGTTCTCGGCATCCTTTGAGGCAGTTGCATTGGACTGGGTGGTCCCTGGATAGGGGTGATGGTACTCCTGACCCAGTTTACTTCCGCTCTGAGTCTGGCTACCTCCTCCTGCAGTCCAGAGATGCATGCAGATAGGGCAGCACCTCAGTGTCAGAAGGTCTGCCTGAATATGGCTGCCCAGCCACTGCATTGCACCACTCCCCACATTATACTGCAATTCCACTACTTGTCTGCTACTGAAGCTCTCTAGTTCCCTTTTATTAATTTACTGTCCTAAAAATCCTGCCACTGATCCTCAGATAAATTATTTTTTTTTTTATTTTAAGAAAAGAAACCAAAAATAAATAAATGAATCAAAACACTTGTGGTGCTGAGGTGGGCTTCTTCCCCTTATGCCCCTCCTACTTCACACCTTACTGCACCACTGTGTTTAGCTCTGTCAATCCAGATTTAACAGGGCATATAATTAAGAGTTGGGGAAGGGAGGGAGGGGGGTGAAAATTTGCAGCAATTAAAGACAGCACAGAATTACACCACCACTATGTTTTAAATTTTCAGCAGCCCAAAAACAATTATAAGTAAAGACAACAACGAAAGTATAGTGTCACTAAAAGCCCACAATCTAAGTTTAAAAGAAAAATAGCAATTACCAGTTACTCTAAAGCACTGAATTGAATATGTTTCCTTCCTTTCCCTTCTGGCTTCTTCTGACATACAACACCATCGGCACATGGGGTAAATAAGTCTGTGGTATTCATCAGGTTTAACAGTCCCCCATGGAGTATAGTACTTATCCCTATGTACATTGCTGTGTGGTTGTGTTTAATGTGTGGTTTACTGTCAGTGTACATTTTAGCAAGTGCTGTATATATTCTGAGATCTGTCCCAGGTCTGCATGTTGTGATATGAGTGCCAGTGGCAGAAGGGCACTGTTTTCTTTTATATACAACGCAGAACACGGAATGTGTGACATAGATGTCTGAATGCAGAAGAATATCTCACCGTTATGTCATCCATGTTTCCCAGAAATAGTTTATCTTGTGCATATGATAGCCAGATGACAAGCACAGTGTGGCTTTCTTATAGCAATGTGTACTCACTGAATAAAGTCCATCCCAAAACTAGACAAAATGTTGTATCATCTGTTGTCTGCCTTAGGGTTATATAATGGGTGTGATACTAATATGGGATGCCAGAAAATATGCAGGCTGAGCTCTTACAGGTGTGCCCCTACTGTACAGCTGGAATGTGGAAGTGTATCTGGCCCACATTCATTTGGTGGTGACCTATCTTCTCAGATACCAAGGCAGATGCATTCTGCAATTCCAGCATTTGACCTATTGTAGCTATCAAACTACGATGTCCCTAACTTGGTTACATTCACCTCTAGTTGCCATTATCTCTGTGCATAGCATTGGACTCACACTATTGCCACCAACATGGATCCATATAGCCACCCCAGAGTAGCTGCAGCTCAATACAAACTTGTACAGTGCAGTGTGACTCCAAGGATCCTGTCATGACCACATTCCTGGGAGTGACCCGACATTCTCTTTTCACTCAACAAACTCAAATGAGCACAGGTAACATGTGTCCCACTTGAATATGTGTGTTCATCTGCACATGCTGTACGAATTCAAACTGCCCATTATCACATTGGGCTGAACTGTAGCCCACCAGGGGATGATGGTTGCCTCCATCATACCCCTACTGTGTGCCTTTTGTTTGGTGCATGACATGGCTTGTGGCAACACTTGGGACTTTGGCACTGATACTGCTGTTGTACCAAAATAAGGCACAGGGTCCTTGACGCACCCAGCTTTGCCACAAGTGGCTTCTTTACCCAACTTGTGCTGCTGTAGGGAGTCTTTGAAAATCAAGCCATTTAACTTCAATTTGGCAGTGGGATTAAGTTTGGGGTTCCAGTGGAACATCGTCTGAATGCTGGGGCAATTTTTGTTTATAAGGTGTTAAAGGGATGGTTAAATTTCAAAGCAAACAAATCCCCTAGACTAGATGGGTTACACCTAGAAGTCAGCAAAAAAGGGGACATTTACTTCACAAGGAAGCTCACAAAGTATCCCTGATTTTGCTTCACCTACAGCCACCCTTTGCATAGTTTACATCTAGGAAATTGCCCACATTTGCCCACTGAAGACAACATGTAATGGCAGTAAACACAAAAGTGTCAGTGAAGTGCCACTATGCATAGTTTTTAGAAAAAACTGTGCAAAGTGTTTGTTTTTGTCTTCATACACAAATCATAGTTTAAATGTATCACCCATTCCCCACCTACTGTAACAAACCATTCCTACCCCCTCCAGTCACCCAGACCCTTTTAAAGAAAGTACTCCCACTGCTACCATCTAGCAACCACCTCCCTCTTCCCCCCACACAATCCCGGTAATGTTTTTATATAAATAGGTTTGCCTCCTTAAAAGGCAAACTCAGTTGCCTCAGGCCCTGGACAATAGAGTGGATGCTAGGCAGGGGATGAGCAGCAGGGGTGGGGGTTGTCCTGGGGGGGAAGAACTGAGGGCAGCCCATGTAGGGAGAGAGAAAGGCAAGTGGACTTCAGAGAGGGGTGGGGCCTCATGACATCATGCCAGGAGAGGTAAAGGCGATTGGATAATGAAGGAGGGAGCAAAGAGGGGTTTAAAGGGACTTGGGTGGCAGAGAGAGCTCACAATTTGCTTGGTAAAATTTACTAGAAAGCACATTGGTTGGCAATTAGTGAGCTGTAGCACATCAGGGACAGATGACTTTAAATTTAAGTTGCTTAAATGTTGGTAGATGAGGAGCAAGGAGAGATAATTGGGTAACTTGTTGATCTAGGTGGCGATTACAATGGAGGCGTTGTTGAGTCGGTTCGTTGTGGCTACAGGGGGTAAGTAGAAAAGAAAAGATAAGGAATGCATTCAAAGAGGATGTAAGTGTTGGTTGCAGCAATGTAGCTTTTGAGCAGGGAGTTCTGCTATGTTAGTATTGGCCACCTGGTCGTAAAAGATATTAATGAAAACAGGGGCGTGATGCAGACTGCATTGTTTAAAAAGGTAGATGGGTAGCCCAACACAGCAAGGGGAAGGGGAAGGAGAGACCGCGTAGTTCTGGTAGGTTCATTATTTTGTGGCATGGTCACTAAAGTTGTGTTTGTTCAGCACGGGCCGGGCTTCGGAGATGCAGTTAGAACAGCATCGGATAGACCGATGCACCAGTGAGATTGTGTTATCAATCAGATTAGTCCCAGGAGGGCTAGTGGTGGGGTAAAGCTGGGGGGTGACCACGTGGTAGGCATGCAGTCAGGGTGCCAGTAGCCTCACCACTTTGGCAACAACCCGAGGAAGGGGGAGCTTGGATTTCCCACAATGGTAGGAGGCCCCAGATAATGCTAGGGGGCAACGGGTGGTATAGCGAGGGTACTGGTAGCAGCATCATGCTTGCACCTGCTTGGAGAACTTGGGATGTGGGAACCAGCAGGGGAACTCATAGGAACATACAAGGTAGGGGGCAGGGTGCAGGTTGGCTGCCCATTGCAGGGAAGGTAAAAAATCAATTCCTTGGCATGGTATGAGTGGAGGTAAGGATACGACTGGTAGCGGGAGACACTAGCACAGAGTTCTGTGGGATTTTGCTGTGGCGATGGTTCAGGTGCAGAACCACGTGGGGCAGGTTGTGAGAGGAGGCCAGTGGGGAGTCAGTTTAAGGCAGCCACAGGATGAGCGGCAGCTGGAATTACAGGTGGAAGGGAAGTGTTGTCCTGCAGAGAGCTGTGGTCTTCAAAGATAAGAGAAAGCAACAGTGTTTAGGAGTAGTGAACGCAGGGCTAAGGCTGATTAGGTAGATCTCTGGCTGCAGTAGATTGGGGTGAAGAGTTCCCCAGGTCAGATTGGTAACCAGTAATTTGTCCAGGAAGCAAGTGTGTGTGGGCATTGCGCGACTGGGTTTTCATATCCTAGGAGGAGAAAGACATGGGGACAGGAACAGCGGACATGGGAGTAAGGGCAACTGGGCCCACAACAGGGACGAGTGGCAAAGGGATGGCACAGCAGGTCCATACGAGGTGCCGGAAAATTTACAAAAAAAAAAGTGAAAGAGGGGTTTTGGGGGGACCCTTCTCAACCAAAGCCTAATGGGTGCAGCAATCTGGGAGGTGGCCAGCCCTGTGACTTGATGGGGGAAGGAGGAGGGATCCAAATGCTTGGTCACCATCTTTTAACATACTCATGGCTGTTATTTCGGAGAGCTTTAGAGGGGTGCAATTGGACATCATTTTATTGTGGGTATGCTACCACGAGGTGGCCACCATCTTAGATGGGAAGATCTAGCACCAGGAGACAGGTAGGGTAATGCATATGTGGAGCTTCTGGGCAGACGATGAAAAACGATGAGTCAGTGGAAAAGGGCATGAGACATCAGTGTCAAGGGTGCTGGGTGCAAGCCTGGATGGGAAATGCAGTAGCTGCTGCAGGGGAGGATATTACTATAGTATTATAATAGTGCCCATACTCGGATGAAAAGAGGTTCGGAGGTACAAGCATAGTGCCTCGAGCAGGGGAAACAAGATGTGTCATGCAGCAGAAGAGAGGGTAGGGCTACTGGATATATATATATATATATATATATATATATATATATATATATATATATATATATATATATATATATATATATATATATATATATATATATAATTATAGTGGCACGGTAGTGCCACTATAGTTAGGGGTTGAGGAGCCATTTCTATGTTAAACCCCAAATGTTGTACCTTAATAACTTTACAACTGTTTGACAGATTTGCCTGAAATTTGGAATACATGATCAAGAACCATAGGCCTTGGGATTTGCTAAGTTTCGTACTGGTCAGATATACAGCTGCGGAGTTATTAAGCATGATCTTGTGCGCATTTACGCTTTCTGGAATTCGTAATTGGCCTACAGGTAAATGCGGAGTTCGCGACTGGCCCACAATCTTCAGGGAATGTGCAGCCAGGGTCCCTGATGTGCCTTTTGAAGATTTCATGAAAAATATTAAACGGTTCAAAAGTTATTCAAAAAACAGTTTCCCATTATAAATCAATGGGAAAAGTTAACAAAAAGTTCAACACTTTCGCAAATGCATTTTTACTTTCGCAAATGGGCCTGCTACTGTCGCAAATCGGCCATTTTGTTTTCAGTTGGTGATCAGAGAAATGATTGGCATTTAAATTTGGGACCCTCTAGCAACCTAATTTTTTTGTATTCACCTAGTCGGACCCTGAGGATGCTTGCCATGTCTTTATTTTGTGGTAAAACAGCCCAGAAATATGTTTTTCAAATTTCTTGAAAAAGTACTTTTGCAAATTACTTTCGTGCTCACGAAAGTGTTGAACTTTTTTGCGAAAGCTTTCGCAAATTGCGACAGTAGTTTTCCATCTGTGGGACAGTGACAGCGATTCTTTGGCACTGCGCTGCAAAAGAACCGTTGGGAGTTTTGGGCTGAGATTTGGAGGGAACGGAGCTGACATCTCAGAGATGTGCCTTTCCATGTTGTATTGAAAAAATATTACACCACGGAAAAGTTACAGCACTCCAAAGTTGACAGTTTTTCCCATAGGATAACATTACGGCGCCCGACGCAGTACAGAAATCCTTTGGCACCCTGCTGCAAAATAATGGATTGGTCTTTTTTCCTGAAATTTGGAGGGAAGACAGCCAACAGCCCACAGATGTGCCTTTCAGTGGTTTGGTGAAAAAACATAACAGGGAGGCAAAGTTATGGTGCTCCAAACTTTTCTTTTTTTCCCATAGGATAACATTACGGCGTTTGCCGCGCCTTTCAGGGCCCGTATCTCGGAAACGGTGCGAGATATGGACTTTTCGTTGGAAAAGTTCTTAGCCCCCAAGCAGGGGCTAAGTACAAAATTAGCCAGGACAGTTGTAAATAATATGACTTTTAAATTTTTTTTCTACGTCGTACAGTTCCTGAGATATAATGTACTTAGTATTCCAAGTTCTCATTTTCTGCGCCGATGCTCATTATTATGCATACATTATTTGTACTCACTGTCTTTCTCTATGCAGGTTTTGGGGAAAACCAGCCTGTGCGCTTACATTACTGTTACTGTTGCCCTTTCTGCTTACTGTTCCAGCTCGTTTCACTTACCGTTGGCGTCTGCGCCACCATGTGCGTTATCCTTGCTTTTCATTTGCGTTTGTGTTTCTGTTATTTTTTGCCATTTCTGTCTACAGTACTGTTTATCTTTCTGTTTCATTTTACGTCACCATGCCCATTGACATTTCTGTTTGTGGGCACCATGTTACTATGTGACAACGCATCACGTGGCAGACCGTTCCCGTCAACGCCACCATGTGCGTTACCCTTTCTGTTCTCATTCGCGCTTGTGTTACCATGTGTGCCACTGTTAGCATTTCTGTTTGCGTTGCTGTCCCTGTTAGTATGCCACAAGACATTGTGTGGCCGGAGTCTGGGCCGATGGGCCCGATATCCCTCACATGACTCTCATCGCTCCTCCCGCTACATTACATTCACTATTTCGTTATCATTCTCAAAAGAAGAAATTAGATGCAAAAGCTCCATTTAATGCATTAGTTAGGGTTGTTCCACAGCGACAAAAGTGAGGAAATTGGCTGTTATGGTTGAAACCCCCTTGGACCCCCTGCCCACCCCCAACCGGCATTGGGTGCGCATTGGGATGTGGGTCCCAACTCTCACCCCCATTCTCCTATATTTCTGCTGCTTCTACATATGTCAGTGGGTGAGAGTTAGGGCTGATTTATCCCACGCGCACCCCAATGCCGTGGTGGGGGGCAGGGGGTTCATGGGGGGTTTCGAACCCTAACAGCAAATTTCTACTTTTGTCATTGTGAACAACCCTAACTAATGCATTAAATGGAGTTTTTTGCTCTAATATATATATATATATATATATACACACACACACAAAATAAAACAGCATAAGGACGAATGAGGATACAAACAATTAGTCGACAGGCAGCTAGTCCATGGCAGGCTCTTTAGCACACAATGGGCACTGGGGGGGTGCTGGGGGATAGGATATGAACAACAGTGGGTTCTGTTAGCACAGCCAGGGGGAAGATGTCCAGGGGTGTGTAGGTTAACTAGCCAGGCCCCATTTTGGCAAGTTGTCGGCACTTGGGTCTGCCATTTTAACATAGGCATGGGAGCAGTGGGGGGGGGTTGCGAAGAGGATGGGGCTGGCCCAGAGCACAGGAACTTTAACAGTTGACAATAATAATTAAGGAGGAATACAGTAATATTATATTAAGAATGGATATAAAGTGGAAAGGGGGAGCCAACTTGTGAGAGTGGCATCTGGTTTGGGGGCAGAAATTGGCTATTAGGGCAGAGATGGGAAACAGGCAGGTGCCAGGGTTATCAGTGGATAAGGTAACTGAGGGGCTACGCTATGAGGACAGTACTTCTTGCAGTGGGCTAACCCCATTGGAGGGGGTTATCAGCACTCAACAGGACTGGGTGGGGGGAGCAACACATAGCAATGGGGCTCAGCCTAGTGGGACAACAAAGGGTATACATACAAAAGAAAAAAAATATATATATATATATATACATAAATAATATATATAAATAAGCATAAGGCAGGTTATTAGGTTTTCATCTGGGGACAGGGCAAGTGCACTTAAAAGAACCCGAGGGAGAGTTTGAAAAAAAAATTGAAGGAGAGTTTGTTGTTTAATACTAAGTTTCTACAATTTTTCAGTGTCATGTGGCACAGCATGGGGCCCAGGTCAGGCCATAATTGAAGATGAAGGGGGCAGAGTCATTAAGGATTGTGAGGGAGAGGGGACAACAAAGGCATGGAATGAGTGCGGAAGAATGCCAGAATGGGTGGGAGAAGAAAGGGAGGGCTGAAATGGGCCTGGGAAGCGGGGTAGCAAGTGGGCCTTTAAGGTTGCTACAGCCAAGGAGTCAGCAGGTATGGTGCCACCGCTGACCATGGTCACAGAACTAGGCCCTGTCATGGGCCTACCACCTCAACTGCCCCTCGGATTCGCAAAGGCCACTATAGATGCGCTGGTACCCCGGCGCCTACAGCAACACCCAGGTCTCAGTACAGTGGCGAGAAAAAAAAAAGAGCTATTAGTTCAGAGCAAGGACAGGCCCCACCTCCCTTTTTATACACAGGAAGGACAGATTTTACACCAGATGGTAGTGCTAAATAGTGTGGAACATTCGGTAACCACCTGGTGGGCTTTTTGGTGAAAAAAGTATAAGACCATGAAAGACACAGTCTCTGGTGAGGATGCAAAACAAGGGTGAAGGTAGGCACCCAGGGAATAGGCAAAACGGAGGAGGACAGTAGGGGGTGAGTGGGGCAGAGATGGGATCGCCATGGGACATAATAAGGTCTTCAGGGTCAAATGCTACAAGGCCAAAAGAAAAAGCAAAGAAGAATACATAAGCATAAAAAGGGAGGTTGAAGACAGCAGAATAAGGGGGAGGTGCCCCCTTTTACCACAAAGGGAGGTATATAAAAAAATAAATGAAATCTGGCAGCAAGGCATCATGATGGTTGATGCCAGTTAGGGGACGCAGGTTCAAAGGTAATGGAGCATGCTAGTGCACATGCTACAAGAAAGGTAGATGCGGGGTGGCACAGGGTATTGATACATGAAGGTACTCCAGGCACAGGGTGACAACCCATTGCCCGGTTCAGTCCCACCCCCTCAGAGAAGTGACGGTGGCACCCTGCAGAGCAGAAAAGGGGGGTAAGCAGTATGGGAGGGGTGGGGTCAAAACATCAGTTATGGCACCAGTTGGGAAACATCTTCCAGGGACAACACTCCTTTTCAAGCTGGGAAGGGCGGTAACCAAGGGAGAGAAGGATAAGCAATGTGTAAGGTAGGCATCAAAATCAAGGTACCCAGGGCACCAGCTATAGAGGAGATCTGAAGCAGCAGTTCAAAAAAAAAAAAACTGGGGAGGCAGTCCTTGATTGTTCAATACCCAGAGCCTGTCAAAACAACTGAGTTAAGGCAACCATCTGGCTTAGCTTCTGGGCACAAAAGCAGGGAAAAAATGACATTGGGAATAGGGTGGAGGGCCAGAGTAGCTTTAGTTACTTGGTCCATGCCTCAAGATGGGCCATCCTGAACTGCCAGTAGAATGAATGAGTGCAGCTCACGTACTGGTCAAGAAAAATTGGCCAGGGGATCAGCAAAGTCTGAGCGGGCTGGGGAAGTCCTGCAGTAGGGCAGGAAATGCATTAAAATTGACCCTGTGGGGTTTTCCTTAGTTGGCTACAATTAGGCACTTCAGCGGTTCGGAGCCCATGCCCATCCAGTCTGTGCGAACTGAATATTGGCAATGCCCCTGGTATAAGAAATTAAGTGCAAAGCGGCAGAGGGGTAATAAAAAAAAAGAAAAAAAGGGGGATTGCCTAAACATGGAGGCAGGGGCAGGTCAATTAATTGCCAGGTGGTTACTAGGAATAAAAAAGGGAAAAGGGATTTTAATGTTTAACAATGGAGGGAAGTTCATTAGGATAGACAGCCTCCAATGGGGGGGGGCAAAGGGTCTCTGGATGCTGAGTTAAGTAAAGCAGTTGGACACATGAATCAGCAGAAAAGCACAGGTGAACAATGGAGGTGGCAGTGTAGTGTAAATAATAAGGGCTGGAGGAGGCCTGGCAGGCACGGGACAGGGGTGTGCTATTGAGCAAGAAGGGAGCAGGGCCACAGCCACAGGGAGCAGTGGAAAAATGGGCAAGGGGGTATACAACAGATGGCTGTATCCCACAGGGAGGAGGAGGGTGGTGAACACAGGGACCTCTCTCCCCACCCTTGTATGATAAGTGCGGGGGCGGAGAGAGCCAAGTGGGGAACAGGGCCCTGCAGAACATATGGCGAGGTGAGTGGTATTAGATTCGGGGGATCCCAAGTTCATGAGGTGAAAAAGGATCCCGTATTCCAGGGAAGGCCCTATGGTAACTCTTGCCCCCCCAATGGAGGAAGCAATGGCAGAGGTTGCTGGAAAAGGGGGGGCAGAATAACCTGGAACAGCTGTTAGTTACTTTAGAGGGTGAATGCCGAACAGGTAATAGGGTGTTGAAGCACAGAGAGGAAGAGAAAGTCAGATGCTTGACCAGAGGGTGAATGTCTATTATGCAAAGCCAGCAGACATGAGCTTGAAGGCCCAGAGGGGCGGAACTGGATAACACAGATTAAGGCTGCTTGGCAGGGAGCAGGTGGATACACAGGAGCAGGGCGGTCGGGTCCTGCAGCAGGTGAGGTTGGAAACAGGAATGAGGGACACAGGTCTCAGACACATGGGAAACATAATTGAAGGGCCTGGCCCTGGAGGGGAAAGAAAGAGGAGAAAAATAATAATAAAAAAAAAAAAAGAGGCACACCTACCTGGGGGGAAGCCCACCGTCCATCACAAGCTGGAGGTGGGCTAGTGGAAAAAGGAAGTGGTAGGTGCGCAGGAGAGGGTCAGACTGCTGAAGGTGGACAGCAGGTCTGCCAGGCCTGCTGAAGGTGGATGGCAGTGAAGAAGAAGGGGCACAGAAAAAGGGGAGGGAAGATGAGAATGGGGTGGGATAATCTGACTCAGAGGGCCGCAGAACAACACCAGACAGATGAGTGGTATGCGTGTACATGCATTCCCAACAAGAGAGAAGAAAATGAAGACAGTGTTCTCCAGATGTACGTCTGAGAGGCAAGAAGAGAAAACATGAATGGAAAGGTGGTTTATGAATATTGTGGCAGCCCCTGGACTTATGGTGAGGGCAAGAAGGGAAAAAAAAGGAGACACATGTGGGGCATAGAATTTGTGTATATTAAAGATATGATGAACATAAAGTTGTAAGATATGAGGATGAATATATTGTGGAAATTGGATATTAATAAATTAATTGCCGACTGAGCATCCACACAAATGGTAGTCTGTGTTTTATTGGGCAGGGCTCTGGGGACAAATACTAGATATCCCTTCCCCCCACCCATGCCATGTCACTAAAACACACCACACAAATCTCCAACCAATTGTCTGTCCCCCAGAGTCATATAAGTCATTGCAACCCCCCCCCCCACTGCCTTCCTCTAGCACCCAAACTCCTTCTTTTCCCCTAGCCCAAATTATACGGAAACATGATGATCTCACCTGCAAAATAAACAATACCATCCAGTGCTAGAGTGAGATTCCCTCTTCAGTGTCCTGCTGTAGAATGAATGAACCATGATGTCCTGACCTATAGTAACACCTGTTTGGTTGCTTGTCAGTACAGGTATAGTACAAATATCCTTTTAAAGATAATTAACAACAAAAGAGCACATGAACCAACACAAATGCACTTTTTCCCCTGAACTTGTTTTACTCTTGTATTGTATTTAACTATTTTATGAAGATTTTTTTATTTGTTAATCTGTGCTTTCAAGTACAATACCTTTAACCTTCTGGATAATTCTGAATAAGGCACTATTCAAATAACAAACATAGTTTATTGATTGATTGATTGCTAATGCCAGTAATCTGATCTATAGGGCCTGTATGGAATGCAAAAAATGGGAAGGAGGTCCTCCAAGTTGGACTATCACTCATAACACTGAGCTAAGCATTTAATTCCAAAAACTGATCAGTGTGAAAAGAAATTCTTTAGTGATGTGGAATTACTGATATTCCCAAAAAACTGTTAGTTTTATAAAGTGTTCATTTACTTCAATCAACATATTGTTTTAGCTCTATGCCATTTCTAATCACCTGTAAGTAAGTTTAAGTGATTTGCATCACCTAACACTCTTTGTTCCACCCAGGCACTTTTTCAACAGGTCCTCTAATTGTGCAAATTATGCAAAATTTTGCAGTCAACACTATGTACAAAACTCATCTGAGCAGCAATTAAATTTGAACAGATGAGTGTGCTGTGCATTTAACTAGGCACAGGACATGCCTTGCATCCTCTACACAGCATAGAACAGCTGGTTATATTCATAAAACTTTATAAATCACTTTCCTATAAAAGCAGCCTTCTTTCAAATAATTGCACCCTAGAAAGGAACAAGATGTGCAATGGCAAAAACTTACAGATATTTAGTCATTTTTTGGCATTTGTTAATGTTCATGCTCAAATATTACACACACTCCTGTGTTTTTCTCTTTAATAATAATGAACAATGAGTAGTGTATGTCAAAAGAACTATTATAGCAGTCTCACTAAGTGGATTATTTTAATCTTTCTGTATACTAACAGTAACGAACCTGTAGGAAGAAAAGTACATCATTTTCTAATTGCAGAGTCTCAATTACTCTGTTAAAGACTGCTGTTTGTCATATAGCAGAAAAACACATGACACCTGCCTGAGCAGTGGAACTGGAAACTGACCGATATTCATCTCACATAGTAGTATTGCACATTATGTTACAAACAAACATTTCAGGAAAGGTAACCACTGTGTAACCCCTGAAGTACCTAATGCGACTGACATTCCTGTAAGGCAAATAGTAAGTGTGTGTGTGGGGGAATGCAGAAAGCATGTAAAACAAATATCTAAGTTTTATACTTTTCAAAATTCTTCTTGAGGTGTCAGGCGTTCTTTAAGTTTCTGCAAAAGTGGTGCCTTTTTAGCAATTACCAACACCTTTTAACTTGAATACTAGTTCAGAATTTCTAGAGCACCCAATGAGTTACTATTCCCAACCATTCAAGTTTTCTTTCCTCCCAGAAAGCCAGCACTGTACAAGATATGACACACCCTGCCCCTTCTTGGTACCAGACACCCAATCAGTGAATTGGAACTTTTTAAGGTATGGCTGAGATCTCAGTTATAGAACTAAACTATATTGCAGCCCTATACTTAGGGTTGAGTAGCCTATTTAATGTTAAACCTCAGATTTTGCACATTAATATCTTTGGCTGTCTTTGACAAAATGAGATGAAATTTTGAATGTGTTGTATAGGAGGGAACATATGAACATATGAACATATGAAGAAGCCAGCAGAAGAAGGCCATTTGGTCTATCTAGTCTGCTCATATTGTAGGGTACACAGCTTGAGCTACTGTCCCTGCCTTCCCTCCCCACACCTCCCATCCTCCCTACCCATGATCCTTATCTTCCACTTATGCCTATCCCAGCCTCTCTTAGAGCTGCTCACTGTCTTCAACAAGATCACCTCTTCCAGCAGCGCATTGCAAGTGTCCACCACCCTCTCTGTAAAGAAGTGCTTCCTGATCCCCCTCCTAAACCTCCCACCCTCCAGCTTAAGACTGTGCCCCCTCGTGTCATAGTTGCCACTCAGCTTAAAGAGACTCTCCTTATCCACCCATTTATCCTTTCAAGTACTTGAAGGTCCCAATCATGTCTCCTCTCTCTCTCTCCTGTCTTTCAGGGAGTACATGTTCAGTGCCCTCACCCTCTCCTCATATGCCTTACCCTGCTCACCTGATATCATCTTTGTAGCCCTCCTCTGGACCTTCTCCAGCAGGTTAATGTCCTTTTTGAGGTGTGGGCACCAGTATTGAATCCCATACTCTAGATGAGGCCTTACTAGGGACCTGTGCAAGGGCAGTATAATCTCCTCTCCCCTACTAATGATCCCCCTAGATATGCATCCCAGCATCTTGTTTGCCTTTGCTGCTGTTTTCTTGCACTGTATGGCATTTAAAATGGGGATTATAAGAACAACAGAATTATGCATTAAGCAGGTTAGCAAGAGGAAAAGAAAGAGGAGACCATTATGGTTTTCCAAAGAGGTAGCAAAGAAAGTGAAAGCCAAAAAGACTGCATTCAGGCAATACAAAAAGACACAGGCAGAAGGGTTAGGGAGAAGTACCAGGAGAAACAAAGGGAGGCAGAGAAGTCAGTAAGGGAAGCCAAAGCTCAGACAGAAGAACACATTGCAAAATCAGTGGTTAAGGGGACAAAACCTTTACAGGTACATAAGTGAAAAAAGAAGGTCAAGGGAGGATAGTTAGACTGAAGGGGAGGATGGGAGCAGCGTGGAGGATGACAACAGTAAAGCTGACATATTGAACGGTATTTCTGCTCAGTCTTTACTAAGGAAGAGGGGTAATGGGTCTGGAAGGGAGTACAAGGGTGAGAATGGTGCAGAAATGGACACAAGTCCCTTTACGAGAAAGGGTCCTGAAGGAACTGGAAGTAATAAGAGTTGAAACAAAGCAATGGGGCAGATGGGGTGCACCCCAGGGTCCTTAAAGAACTAAGAGAGGTGGTGGCTGAACCTCTGGCTATCCTGTTCAGCCAATCACTGGAAACAGGGAGGTACCCAAAGACTGGAGGACAGCAGATGTAGTCCCTTATACAAAAGTGGGAACAAAGAGGAAGCAGGGAACTACAGACCAGTCAGCCTCACCTCGGTAGTGGGAAAGATCATGGAAGCACTACTGAAGGAGAGATTGGTGAACATCTGGTTGTCAATGGACTACAGGACCCAAGGCAGCATGGTTTCACCAGGGGAGGTCATGTCAGACCAACCTCATTGAATTTTTGACTGGGTGACTAGGGAGGTGGATCAGGGGAGGCAGTGGACATGGCCTATCTGGACTTCAGCAAGGCCTTTGACACTGTGCCACATAGAAGACTATTACACAAACTGGGGAATATGGGTGTGGGCAGGACAGTAGTGTGGTGGGTAGGTAACTGGCTGGGTGGCAGGACACAGAGGGTGGTGTTAAATGGCTGTCACTCCACAGAGGGAAGAGTGACCGGTAGGTACCACAGGGATCAGTGCTGGGACCGGTCCTATTCAACATCTTCATCAGTGACATTGCACAGGATATAGAAGGCAGAATTTCACTGTTCGCTGATGACACAAAGCTCTGTAACAGAGTAGACACACCAGAGGGTGTAGACAGAATGAGAAGGACCCGCAGAAATTTGAAGAATGGTCAAGGGTTTGGCAGTTGAAATTCAATGCAAAGAAGTGCAAGATAATGCATATGGGGCACAAAAACCCTGGCACAATATATCAGTTGGGGGTGAGGATATAGCATGCACCAAGCAGGAAAGGGATCTTGGGGTTGTCATCTCTGATGACCTCAAGGTAGGGAAACAGTGTGACAAGGCAGCAGGTAAAGCAAATAGGATGCTGGCATGTATAGGCAGGGGCATCACCAGCAGGAAAAGGGAGATCATAATTCTGCTGTACAAGACACTAGCGAGGCCCCACCTGGAGTACAGTGTACAGTTCTGGAGACCATACCTACGTAAGGACATAGACAGGGTAGAGAAGGTTCAGAGGAGGGCAACAAAGATGGTGCATGGGTTGCATCACAAATCCTATGAAGACAGGTTGAAGGAGCTGAACATGTACTCCCTGGAGGAGAGGAGGAAGAGAGGGGATATGATAGAGACATACAAGTATCTTACAGGGAGGAACAGGGTGCAGGAAAACACTATTTTAAGCGAAAAGATGTTTCAGGACTAGAGGGCATGGGATGAAGTTGAAGGGAGGACGATTCAGAGGAAACATGAGAAAGAATTTCTTCACAGAACGGGTGGTGGACAAGTGGAACACCCTGCCAGAGGAAGTGGTGGGGGCTGAAACAATCACGGGATTTAAGAATGCATGGGATAGACATAAAGGAATTCTAGAGGTCAGGGGTAAGGGGAAATAGACTTCTAGGAAAACAAACTGAACTTACAAGCTCAAATGGGCAGACTAGGTGGGCCATAGGCCCTTATCTGCCGACACTGTCTATGTATCTATGTATCTATGTATCTATGTATGCTTCAGGTCACTAGTGATCATCACTTCCATGACATCTATAAGCCCTTTCAATCTGGCTTTCAGCCTCACCATAGTACAGAAGAAAAAATTACTCACCTTAGTAATGTTATTTCTTCTAATGGAGTCTTGCTATATCATGACACATGCAGTTTGACCCAGCCCTCGAACCGCTCCGGAGGCAAAAGAGTCAACCCCCCATGCCAGGCATGGAACCCCGAGAGGTCCTTATGTGTGGAAATGTTTGTGATGGCAGCTTGAGTGGTTTCTGAGATATGCATGTGTCATTTTTTTTTTGCTCTTGCCTACAGCCTACATGGAAAGGATTTTTTGCCCCAAACTTGCAGGGGACATGTGTCATGTACCAAGGTAGTGCCCTTGACAGGACCAGGGAAAAAATATCAAAGGGTTTCAGAGTTATTAGGCTTTCAATTTGAATGTTTTCCTACCTGCGCATACACAGTAGGATTTTTCAGATAATGTTCTGTGGTAAAAGTAAAACTTTAATGCTGCAAATGCTGTTTTTTTGTTTTACGCTACTGAATTGTCACAGCACTAAACATTGTTTTGTGCTGTGCCAACTGCCATCTTGTTCAGTTTTTCCATGAACTGAAAAATGTGGAAAATAAAAAAAAAACTGCTGATATTTTTAAAAACAAACATCAGAACCTAGCTAAATGGGACTTGTTTAGCTAGATTCTGATATTTGTTTTTTAATATTATGCCCACTGTGCTTTCTGTGCACCTAAAATCCCAGGTGCCCAGTTGTCCAATTTAGTGAGAGGAGCATTTCCCCCATGTTCTCTGTATGAGAACACCAGGAATTTCTTGATTTCTGCATCTGCAGCTGAAGTCGTACTGCCAGATGCAGTGTGAGATGTGAGTTGCCCTTTTTTGGTGTCTAGTGGCACCCCCACCCACCAATCACTGTCCACATAAACAAAATAACTATATTCCCTGGTGTCTAGTGGCATCCTCACCACCCTCTAATCGCTGTCACCTAATTTTTATTTTAGTCACCCCCACAGCCCATTGTTTGTTTGACAGTGCTGACTCCAGGGGCCCCATCCTCATGATAGCATTATAAGCCCCTCCAGCAGTGTGGGACACTGGTGAGCCCACCCCCAGTGTTCAAAAATAATTGTTTACTTGAATCCTGTAAAAAGAAAACAGACCCCTGATGTCTTTTTGTTAACCTGAAAAAAAGAAAATGGTTTCTTGTCATTCCCGCCAACCCCCTTCCCCATCCCAACCCTCCCACTGAGAACCTACCACCCCACATCCCCCCTTACCCTATACTTACCACCAGAGGTTATATGCGGTCATCTTCTGTGGACTGTGACACATCTGAACTCTTCAAAGCTGAACCATGAACTGAGGAATCAAGGCAAGTGCCATATAATGTATTTCAACAGTGTTTTGAACTTATGTTGAGAACTTTGCTATTTTTAAGAATTTGTTCACCAAATTTTCAATGTGGCCTTTTTGGGACCCCTACCTCATGAAAACTTGCACTGTATTTTTGTCAATCAGTCACAGAAGGTGATTTCATGGTTACTGTGCAAAATTACCTTTTGGGACCAAATAAAGAAATTTCATTACCAGTGTTCATGAGGTGGGGTCCCAAAAAGGCCATATTGAAAATGTGGTGAAAACATTCCTAAAAATGGCCCAGTAATGCACATTCATTGAAATATTTCTATGCACATTTAAGAGATTCACCAGGCAAGCATACTGAGCGGGGGCCACTTGTTTCCAGATGTGACCTGGGGATTATATAGAGAATACACGCAAGAGCATAATTTAGGTAATTTTCAATATTTTGACTCCAAATTTTCCAAATAGCCATTTTATCATACCACATCATGAACAGTACAGCTGCCATTTTTCACATCCTGTCTGAAATGTGTTTTCACACCTGTGGTGCAGAATGGCATTTTGGCATGGATTTGAAAATTTTCACCTATGGGGTTTATGAGGTGAGGTCATAAGAAGACTGTTGAAAATGTGAGGTTAAAATATGAGTAAATGACAAAGTTATGACCATTCATTGCAATTTCTCTAAGCACACTCACAACTTTAAAAATAGTAAACATTTTGATCCCAGATATTCAACATATCCTTCTTATTGCCCTACCTCATGTATGTCACAGATGTCATTTTTCAAATCCTGGCCAGAATACGTTTTCACACCTGTAGCGTGGAATGGTGTTGCAGTTGCACAGAATTATGTTTTGGCAGGGATTCAAAAATGTTCTGCACTGGGTACAAGAGGTGGGGTAATAAGATTGCTATGCTGATTATTTATTCACTATTGTCCTATAAATGGGGGTTTCTGTGTTTTCACAGCTGCATACATATATGCATTTATGGAGGGATGGGAGCGCAGGGCCCTAATTACAATATCTCAAAAAGTAAGGAAATAAATGGCAAAAAACATTGTTAATGCTCTAGTTAGGGTTAAAACCACAAAAGTCGGGAAATGTGGCATTAGGATTTCTTTCCAACCCTAACATCCCATCCTCACCCTGCACACACCAACAGGCATTGGGGGTGTTCCTTGGGCTTGTCAGTCCTAGCGCTCACCCCATTCTCTTCTACTGTACCTGTCTCAGTTTATGTACTTATGGAATGGAGTGAATGTTAGGGCTGATGACCCCAAGTCACCCCCGCCGATGACTGTTGGTGTGTACAGGGTGGAGGTGTGATGTTAGAGGTGGAAACCCTAATGCCACATTTCCCTACTTTTGTGGCTTTAATCCAAACTAAAGTATTAATGGAGATTTTTGCAATTTTATAGTATATAAATTAAATAAATGGATAAAATGAGTTAATGCATTTCTAAAATGCACACTTATACCATGTTGCTAAATGAGTGTAATATTCTATAAAAGCTTACAGATTAGATTATTCTCCCCTCTATCAGTGTTATGGTGTACTGCACATAATACAGAGTTTATGAAACAGCATGGAGAGACATGAAACTTGAGGTATTCCCTATGATTCTTGATGTAAAGTATGTTTTCTGGTATTCTAAATCACAAGACTTTGACTTTTAACCATTGTATTAACCATCACCATGTACAGTACACATGTGGAGTTGGTAGTTGTTTAAACAGAAAAAAAAGAGTATTGCCATCTTTTGAGTTCATAGTAATAAAAAAGAACTCTACCTTCAGATTTTGTGAATGAAAATTCATGTCTCCTATTTACTTCCCATCTAAAAATGTAAACCATTTTACTTTTTTATCATTGAAAATTTTATTGAGTTTGAAGCAACATATGACAACAGATGAAAACATCCACCATATACAGACTTAAAGTAAATAAGGCTGTAACATACAAACAGTATATGTTCCCTGTTTCACATATCGAGAACAATCAAATCACTAACAGTTAACAATGCAGTGAGTGTAACTCAGAAAAAGGAGGGGAAAGAGAGGAAAAAAAGAGGAAAACTGAGATAGGATAAAGGGAAAAATGTGATACACCAAGAAGAAAGGAGGTGCTAAAGATTCATACAGGAGGATTACAATGGGGGGGAGGAAGCTTGCGTAGGGGTGAGTGAAGATAGGCATGTCACTTGGCCAGGTATTTATCAAACTGTCCTTGATGAGTATAAGAGAGGCATTCAAACAAGGATAGGTGGGCAAAGGCAGCATGCCATGCTTTCTGAGAAAGCTGGGCCACTTGACGCCAATGCATAAGCAAGAGATGCTTGGCCTCTAAGAGGGCCAATAACAGCCAGTCCTGGTGGGGAGCAGGAAGAGTAGCTAATGAGGAGGTGTCACCCAGCAGGAGTTTTGGATCTGCCAGAGACACCACCAAGCAAACCACCATCGAGCAATCCGAGGCTACTTGGAACCAGAATGGTTGAAGTGTGGGACAGATCCACAAGATATGCAAGAGATGGGCTTCAGGCTGTCGACATCGCCAGCATTGACAGTGCCCCAGGAGGCCATAGGAAAATGAGGCCGCTGGGGTGAGATACCAATGGAGTAGAATCTTAAGTTGGAGAAAATTACTTTTAGCATCCCTGTAACATCTATGGGTGTTACACAAATAGAGGGACCATGCATGCTCGTAAATGTCATCTTGAAGGACAGCTCCCCATTTCAACCTACTAGCAGTGGATGGATCTGGCTGCACCTCTCTCCAAGTTCTATAGAAGTGTCCAATTAAACCTCAAAAATTTGGGAGCTGATGAACAGTGGATAACCACCCCCATTTGCTATTGGCCCCATAGTGGACTGAGAGGTGTTGTACTGCACTACGCAGATGAAGGAATCTCCAAAAGTCAATAGAGGGGAGCCGAAACTTGGCTTGCAACTGCTCAAATGAGAGCATGATGTCAAGTCCATGACACAGAGGTCATGCATCCGAACAATGCCACACCCTTCCCAGGAGGGACAATGAAATGACTGGCCACCGACCGTGATGCATTTGTTATGCAACAGTGGGGTGTACCATAATGGGGGGACCCAGGCCATACAGGGTGTATGTGAGAGAAGCATAAGGGAATGCCACACCCACTGGGTCTCTGTCATGGTCAGGGGAAGGGTATGAATGCCCTTGACCCCCAGATCAAGGAGCACCCACAGGGGAAAATTGCCAGACAGTCTAGCTTCCAGCTGCACCCAGGACAAGTCACTGGACACACCAGCACAAACCACCGATAGCTGAAGTGGCCATGCAGGCCAAATGGTAACCCTTAAACCAGGGGCCCCCCATCCCACCATGGGACCAGTGTGCCCACATCTCGAGCTTGCCCCATCTCGGTGGGTTACCATCCCAGAGATAACTGGATGTGATATGGTCAAACATGGCAAACAGTTTAGGGGAAAGGTGAATCAGCAAGTTATTGAGGAGATACATAACCCGCGGCAGGAGCAGCATATGGATTGCTGCCACTCTACCTGCCAGGGATTGGTGTAACTTACGCCACTGTTCCACCTCAGAAAACAGCTGGATGATTAGAGGAGAGAAATTAGGTGACTCCAGCTCAGACCACCAGGTGAGGATGTAGAGCCCTAGATAAAAGAAAAAGCCTGGTCTGTCAAGGCCAGTTCAGTACCCTTGAGACAGTTCTTGGAACAAGTGGTGTTCAGTGGAGCTAGAATGGTCTTTTTCTGATTAACTCACAGTCTTGAGAGTGGGGCAAAGTCTTGGAGGATAGTCAGGACTGGTGGGAGAGACTGCTGGGGGTGAGAGAGGGTGAGCAGGAGATCGTCGGCATATGCCGCCACCACATAGGTAGAACCTCCCACTGGCACCCCGGAGATTGAGTCTGAGGCAATAAGGGTACATATCAGGGAATCCAGGGCTATTAGAAAAAAGAGAGAGGACAAGGGACAACCCTGCCATGTCCCTCTTTGCAAGCGAAAAGGGGCGGAGATGGCGGTGTTGGTAAGAATTCTTGCTACTGGCAAGCTATATAGCATTGAGACCCACTTACAAAAATATGAACCAAAGCTATATAGCTGGAGTACCGAGTGGAGGTAATTCCATTCCAGTGAGTCAAAGGCCTTGATGAAGTCAACAGCCAGTGCTGCCATAAGTATGGGTGACCAGGATGCCGCCCATTTGAGATTGAGCAGCAGCCTGATGTTGTCAACACCCGACTTAACTTTCATAAAGCCCACTTGCACTGGGTGAATAATCAAGGGTAGAACGTCCAGGAATCTGGTAGCCAAGATCTTGGCTAGAATCTTCATTTCAACCAACAATAGGGAGATGATCGAAAATTTGCACAGTTAAGTGGATCATTAGATTTCTTTGGAAGGAGGGTGATAAGGGCTTCTTCCATGGTGGGAGGGAGAGAGGTAGCCATGTGTGCCTCCTGGAATCCAGGAGCAGGGGGTGAGTAATATCTGATCCCAGGGCATGGTAGAGTTCTACCAACATGCCATCTGGGCCAGAGGCTTTCCCCAGGGCCATCCGGGACAAGGCCTGTCTTATTTCCAGCCAGGTGAAGGGGGCATCCAGTTGAGTAGCTTGGGCGGGGGTCAGGGTCGGTGGAGACAGCCCCTGACAGAACCTGCTCAGACCCTGCTGTAACTGGGAGGGTGACAGGGAGGATTGTAATTCCTAGAGGGAGGCATAGAAAGATGGCATGACCTGATTATGAGCTTCAGGTTCATTAACTATTGTCCCTGAATTATCCCGGAGAGCATGGATATGTGAAGATGCTTGTTGTTTCCACAGCTGGAACACCAAGAGCTTGCTGCTCTTCTCTCCCACATCCCAGAATGCATGTTTAGCACACAGGAGGAGCCATTCCACCTTGTGGCTAAGCATAGTGTTGATCTGATGTTTCAGGACCACAATCCATCTGTACAAGGAGTCATCCCTGGCCAGAACTGAAACCTCTCCTCCAGCCCCACAAGGTCAGCCTGCAGCATAGCTAGATTTGTCTTACGAGCCTTGCTCTGTGCAGCTGAAAATGCAATTATGCAGCCCCTAAGGATGGCCTTGGAGACTTCCCAGACAGTGCCTGGAGGCACTTCACTGGTGGCGTTAATGGAGATGTAGTCCTGAGCAGTCTGGGAAATCATGCTTCAGAATGTGGGATCCTTAAGAAGAAGGGGGTTATAACGCCACCTAGTACCTGATGGGTGTTGTCCTACTGGAGTGCAGGAGGTGAGGACCAGGACATGATCGGAGATCAGAATAGTCCCGATTTTGTTCCCAGAGATCCCCTCAGCTGCTTCTACATTAGCCAGCCAATAATCAATATGACTATGAGTGGTGTCGACATGGTAGTAAAAAGTATAGTCTTGCCTGGTGCGGTGATCATGACACCACATATCAGTGAAGCCCCACTCCTCTTAGAGATCCTGCAAGGCTGCCCAACTTTTAGGGTGGGCTTGGGGGAAGGGCTTAGATTTGTCCAGGAAGGTGTCCAACTCTAAGTTAAAGTCACCTCCCAACAGGATGGGGAATTTTGAACCATCCGGGACCAGGAAAGATAGCGCCTCACTGAGTGCAGGGAAAAAGTCAGCATGGTCATCATTGGGGGCATAGATATTGGCAATGATAACGTGTCCTACCGAGGAGGTTAGCCTGACTACCACCCACCTCCCTTGAGAGCCCTTCTGAGAGTCATCGACCACCCAGGGTGATGACTGATGCACGAGAATGGCCACACCCCACACCCTAGATAAAGCAGAGCTGATATGCACCACCCCTACCCAAGATTTCTTCAGCCAAGTAAATGACCTACTCAACAGGTGAGTTTCTTGGAGAAGAGCGATGTCTGTCCAAAGAGATCTGAGTTGCTGCAATACTTTGATATGTTTAATGGGATGATTCAGGCCATTAACGTTCCAGGAGACAAAACGGGTGCTTGCTGGGGGTGCTTTTCCCACTGTAGCCATGTCTGATAAAAACAAGAAAAAAGAGTAATACTTATTCGGATTGTCAACCAGGTCAGGGATAGGGAGTGGCAGAAGACCAGAGTTGGGGCACCACACTCACCTCCGGTGCCAAGATGAATCCTTAGCACCAAGAAAGAAACGGAGGAGACAAGCTGCTGTATCACAGACACAGGAGTTGTGCCAGGACACAGGGAACAAGAGAACAAATATCAATCAACCACAACCTTAGAGGAAGAGCAAAAGCTAAAGAACAATAACTGTATCCAAACTAGAGAAAGAAGAACTGTAACCAGGCATGTACAAGCTAATGGACACAAGGCTGAGTGCAAAAGAGAATATCAAATAAGCCGTACTCTCAGCTGCACAGACCTTGAAAGCCCAGTTTGGGAGAGATGAGTATAACCAGTTAGGTGCTATTCTCCCTATACCAGTAAGTAGTCCATTGTCAGGCACTGGGACATCGAGGGGGAGACAAGGATGGGGCAAAGGAAAAGAGAAGGATGGAGGGGGGATGGGGAGAGGGGACTATGGGGGGAGATGGAGGGTGTCCTCTCGCACCATGTAAAGTATAGGTAGTCTTAGGAGTACCAAGAGGGAAAGTAGAGGAGGGGATTACCACCTCACCCAATTGAAGGAGTCAGCAGCCCAACCTGTTTCACCTGGTCGCTCAGCATTAGCATAAGCAAGGACCGGGGAAGACAGAAGAGGAGTGCCTCCTATGGGCTTAAGTAGAGAAGTCCCTGAGATCGGATATGATGAAACAGGCTGCCCACTGTGAAGCAGCATACCATGTAGGGAGGAGGTATGACTCCTGTGGGGGAAGACCCCAACTGATCCCCCCCACAGCCACACCCAAGATGTGGCAAGCAAGTACAACAAATGGCAGCAATGGGTAGCAACATCCTAAACAGCTAGTAAACATCAAAAACAATAACAGTTTGAGCATTCTAGCCCTTAGATGAGCTGAGTCAATCAGTAGGGTCTTCAGTATGCCCAATAGGAGCCGGGGGAATAGAAGCAGTAGGCTGTGGTCCTAAAGCCACAGCTGTGGCATAGGAGATGAGGCCAGGCCACACAGGGGTAGAGGCATCCACTATTTCAACTAAAGAGGCATTGGGGTAGTCCAACCAGTCCAATGCAGCATCAGTTTCCTTGTCAGGCAGGTCTTGAAATTTGGGTTGGACTGGAGATGAATCCCTTGCGAGGTCTTCCATGGAAATCTTTTTTTCTGAAGAGTCTATCTTTAACAAATTATTACTATTAAAAGGTAAATTTTCCCCTGGTCCAGATTTAATTACAGGTCACCTACTTTATTTGGTATCTGCACATATAATAATTCCATTAAAAATATTATTTGAGCTTTTCTTATTTTATAATTTTATTCCTGGTGAATGGAAAGAGGCATTTGTGGTTCCTGTTCATAAAAAGGGTTCCAAACATTTGTGGGAAAATTATCGTCCTGTTAGCTTGACGTCCGTCGTCTGTAAACTCCTGGAAAGTTTACTTAAGGACATTATGTCTCCAATAATTGATAAATCAGACCAGGAACAACATGGTTTCAAGAAGGGAAGAAGCTGTCTCATTAATTTGCTTTGTTTCTATGAGAATCTTAGCTCCCTATTGGATAATAGGGTGGCGTGTGATGTCATCTTCATTGACTTTAGTAAAGCTTTTGATTCCATACCACATTGGGCTCTCATTAATAAACTTATTATCCTTGGTACTAATAGTTTCGTAGTTAAATGGATTCAGAATTGGCTTTTGGATAGGACTCAGAGAGTGATGATAAATGGATCTTTCTCTGAAATGGGTAAAGTGCTTAGTGGTGTGCCTCAGAGGTCAGTTCTCGGTCATTGTCTTTTTCAAGCCTTCATTTTTGATTTAACCAACTTTTGCCTCTCCTATACCATCAAATATGCAGATGATGTTAAAATTGGAGGTCCTAGTTCCAATTTGGACCAAATATCCTGCATTCAGCATGACTTAGATGTAATCAGTGCTTGGGTTAAACAATGGGGAATTAAGTTAAACGCCGCCAAATGTAAGGTTATGCATATGGGAACTAATAATTTAAACTTCCAGTATATTTTGGATGACCTCCCATTGTGTTCCACTGTTGATGAAAAAGACCTGGGTATAACAATATCAGATAATCTGACCTACTCTAAGCATATGTATCTTTCTTGGCACATCTAATAAAATCATGTGGTCTATTCTACGAAATATTAAATCTCGAGACAAGAACGTGTTGTTACCACTGTTTAGATCTTATGTCCGATCCCATCTCGAATACTCTTCACAATTATGGTGTCCATACAGGAAATCTGAAATAAATTCTCTTGAAAGGGTCCAACGTAAATACACAAAAAAAATTTGGGGGTTAGAATTGTCATCATATGAATCTAGGTTGGATAAGTTAAAATTAATGCCTCTAACTATAAGGCATATTCGGGGTGATCTTCTCCTCTTATATGATGTTATCCAGGATCCTTATATTATGTCTGAATTAGGTCTTTCCTTTAAAAAATTGGTACATAATATACGAGGTCATATTCTCCAGCTAACTGGTAAATCTTTTAAGCATCTCAGTCATAAGTATTTTTTCACTGTTAGGATTATTGAGCCCTGGAATCGGTTACCATCTGAAGTGGTTACTAGTAATACTAAAGCATCCTTTAAACATCGTCTTGACAATTTAATTTTGTCAGGGTATGACTTAGCTTATTATTATATGGATTAGTATAGGAGCATTATGGGCCTTGGCCTACTAGCTCCTTTATCTCACCTTAGTATGAACCTTAGTATAATCTTGGATGGGGGGGGTGTTCAGCAGTGCCTCCTGAGGTAGAGGGGTTCTGCTGCATGCCTGCTGTCTCTGGCGATGAGCAGGCCCTGAGGAACGGGATTACAAAGAGGAGGCGCTGGAGAGAGGGGGCTGTGAGAAGACTGGTTGGAGAGGTGGTGTTCAAGCAGGCAGAGTGGTAGAGACAAGGGTACCAAGTCGAGGTGCTGCACGTCTGGCCATTAATAAGTCCTCCAAAAGCTTTCTAGCTGCAGAAGAGTTCCCCCTAGAGGTAGATTCTTTGTGAGGGTCCCAGAGCCTCATGGGCGATGTAGTTGCAGGAGGGAGATTAAGCCAGAATTTGCTCAGCCAACTCTAAATATTGCCTGGGTGATGGGCCAGCAGCTCCCTACCATCCTTTGACACCAACAAGCTGGTAAGTCCACGGAATTGGTATTGAAAGCCATGTTGGTGTAATATTTTCTTTACCGGGCCAAATGTTCTCCTGGCTGTGGTTTCTTGGGCAAAGTCATGAAAGAAAGAGACAGGCGATCTCTGCCAGCAGACCTCCCCTAAATCCCTAGCCACCATCAGGATTCACTCCTTTGTGGTATAATGCAAGAAATAAGTCAAAATGGGCTGGGGAGTGTGGGAATTCTTATCGTGTCTCCCCGTTATACAGTGGGCCCATTCGACATCCATGGGGCCTCTCCACCTGTCTCCTAACATGATAGAGAGGGATTCATTCAGAAATGTCTCCATGGACTGGCCTTCAGCCCCCTCAGGAATTCCAATGATGCACAGGTTGTTGTGCCTGGCCCAGTTTTCTTGGTCCTCCAGCTTATCTCATAACGTGGCCAGGTGCTCCTCATGGAGTTGAATACGCTGTATAATTTTCATTTGTTGCTGCTCACAGGAGTCTAAGCACTGTTTCAAAACATTCGTTTTGTCCTGGAGTTGTCTTACGCCTGCCACAGTGCCCGTAAGAGATGTAGTGATATCCTCCACCTGTACCAGTAGGGCTGTAAGCATCCTCATTATGTATTGAAGTGAATCACCCACGGAGGCTGGCTGAAGTGATGGGTGGACACCCTGAACTGGTGGGACAGGCATGCTTTGGGCAGACATACTCAGGATCAAGGCTGTGGGTTTCTGCAATGCTAAGGCTATGGGGCCCATAGAGAAGGCACAAGCGGGCGGGGACCTCTGAGACCTAGAACAACAGAACGACTTGTAGAAACCTGGTGCTGCAGAGTCGGCAAATTGCATTGGAGTCCACAGAATGTAGTTGCCGGTCGGTAGGAGGGAGCTACCCGAGCATTAACAGATGGCTAGGGGGTCTCGACATCCAACGATGGTGGCGCCGGAGAACGGATATCAGCCAGGCTAGAGAGAGTTGAGAAAATTAGGCAGCCATCATTCCGTCGGCCAGCAAAATGTAAACCATTTTACCTGAGTCACAGGATGCACAGGATGCTCTGAGGTACAGAGAACAGAAGACTGTTAGTGAATGACATCCTTTGAGGTACTTGCTAGCATCAAGGCTCAGTCAATGATGCCTGGTGTAAACTTTGGGAGTGGTTGGGAGGTGTTTTGTTAGTATAGGGCAAGGTATCCGGTTGCTTGTTTGTTGATACTGGGATGAATTCCTGATACTGGATGTAAGCTTTTTTTTGGGAGGGAGGTTGGAGGGGGTGCTAGCACTGGGGATGAATACTTGTTGCCAGAAATAGGGGCTGAGATAATTGCAACAATGCACTATTACAATAGTCATGCAACCATTATCAGATTCTATTGTCTCAATGGGGCATGGGCTAGTAGCAAAGGGGTAGATACCTGGTAGGTAACTGGTAGAGGAAACAGGCTAAATCACAGGAGGCGGGGTGGGGACAGGTTGGTTGGGACTGACAGGGGGCCTACTGGAGGAGTGGATAGTGGGAAATCAGGACAAAAAAGGAGGTTGATTTTGAGTGCTAAAATAAATTAGAGCCATTGAGTAAGTTGGTTGGAGAGGACATGGTGAGGGGGTCAGAGGAGGAAAAGGAGGGTGGAGGTGAGAGGGATATGGTGAATCAGATGAGGGTGGGCATCGGTAATTCAAATAAATCTGCTAGCAGGGGAAGGGGCAAATCAAGTGTCAAAGAAGGGGAAGGGGAACCAGCAGAGAGAAGGTGTGGAAGCTGTGAGTCAACTCGGTGAGAAAGGAGGAGAGATTGAGATGAGGGAGGGGCCTCCTTCGAGGGGGGAGGATCATGCTAGAGAAAGGCCCAAAGGTAAGGGGGACCTGCAGGTGGGCATGGAAAGGGCAAGAGAAAAGAGGAGGAGGTAGGAGGGGGTGATGGTGATGGGAATGCCACGTTGGGAGAGGGGACTGGAGAGGTAGGAGCTGGAAGGGGGGAAGAGGTCGGAGAAAAAGGCTTGACTGGGGTAGGGAGTGGGGTGGAGGTTAAACTGGGGGGAGCCAGGGAACTCAGTTATAAAAGGTGCGACAAGAGGGGTAGGGTGGCTAGAGGTTCTCTTCTAGATGGTCCAGAAAGAAGCCAAGGAAAGTGGTCTTGTGGAGGGGGAAGTGACGGGGGGCTGGCAGAGGAGTCCAAAAAGGAGATGCACAAAAGAGCAAGGGGGAACCTAAGGTTCTCCTGCTGGGGGACTCCATGATCAAGGGTATTCACTGGGCAGGGCAGAGTGAGGGAAAATCCAGTCCAGTTAAGGTGGTGGGTATTTCCAGTCTGACTGTGCATAGGGTGATGTTCATGGTGTATGAGCTGGCGAGGGACTGTGGGGGATCACCAGACTTCCTGATACATCTGGGAACAAATGACATTGAGGGGAATAGTGTGCTGGAAATTCAGGCAAGGTTCCAAGAACTGGCCAGGGCTGTCCTGACAATGGATCCACAGTCTCTTCTCGGAAATCCTGCTAGTGCCAAGGGCCACTGTGGAGAACAAACAGAAGATCAGGGAGATTAATTACTGGCTCGGGCAGTGGGGTGAAGCACAAGGGATTGGGGTGTTGGGAGACTGGGGGGGAGTTTGGGAAGACAAGGGACTGTATGCCCGGGATAGGCTTCACCTAAATTCGGTAGGGAAGGAAGTTCTCAAACAGAGGATGATGGATTTCATTCAGGCTAGGTGGGGTTTAAACTTGTGAAGGGGAGGGGGGGCACTGCTGGGCTGATCCATACTGCTGGTAGGACTGGCCTGCAACCCTATAGAGGGGGACAGATGGTAGCCTACTGGAGAAGTGTGGATGGATGTATGCAAGATCTGGGGAGGATATGGTGAAGAGGGGTAGGGACAAGGGTTGGAGGGTAGCTTTAATAAATGCCAGGAGCTTGGGGAATAACATGCCTGAGTTCCAGGCCATGCTGTTTGAGGGTGGGGTGGGGTGAGGTGGATGTAGCAGTGGTCACTGAAACTTTGGCCACCCCTGGCTATGACTGGGACCTTAATCTGAGTGGTTACCTTGTGCTAAAGAAGGACAGAAAGGTCGGCAGAGGGCGAGGAGTTGCAATGTTGATTAGGGATAACATCGAGATTATGAGAGTAGAGGAAGCAGAGGGCAATGTGGAGGGCCCTATTGGTCACCTTGCAAACTCCCGTGGAAGGAAAGATCAAGTTGGTGGTAGTATATAGGGCCCCAGGACTAGAGGAGGACCTAGAAGATTGCCTGTTGGCTAACATTAAGGGGCAGTGTGGACTGGAAGGGGAAGGAGTGGTGTTGATGGGGGAACCTTAATATGCCAACTACTGATTGGGGTACTACGATGTCCACTGTAACCAGGGAGCAGAAGCTGCTGGATGGCTTCCTGGATGCATTTCTCAATCAGCAGGTGATGGACCCAATGAAGGAGGGTCATATCCTGGATGTGGTTTTAGCGTATGGGGATCTTGTACGAGATCTGGTTGTGGAAGAACCCCTAGCTGGGAGCAACCATAACACAGTCTGGTTTCAGCTTAAACTTGGGGGGAGGGGGATCATTCAAGGACAATGATAGTTGATTTTAGGGGGGTGGACATTCAGAACATGGGGGAAATTCTCAAGGGGCATTTGCGGGAGATAAAACCAGGTTTGGACGTGGAAGTAGGTGGGAGATCATAAAGCGGGGCTATAGGAGGCCACCAGGACCTGTGCAAGAGTGAAGGGCAAGGGCGGTAGGTCTCGTAAACCATGCTGGTGGACCAAGGAGGTCCAGTAGGCAGTAAGGGAGAAGAAGACTGCCTATAGTAAGTACAAAAAAATGAGAGGAGAGAGGGATAGAGAGAACTATCACCGTGCAACCAGGAAAGTCACCAGAGTGGTGAGGGGGCAAAGGCTTGGAAAGAGCAGAGGCTGGCACTGGGGATACAGGGTGGGGAAAAGGAGTTCTTTAGGTATATTGGTGAGTGGAAGATGGTCAAGGGCCAGCTCAGTAGGTTGAGGACAGCTGGAGGGTGGGTGGAAGGGGCTGGAGAGCAGGCGAGGCTACAAAATGAGTACTTTGCCTCAGTGTACACTAGGGAGGAGGATAGGGAACTTCCAAAAAAGGGGTTGAAGGACACAGAAGGTGCAGCAGACCTGACTATTGGGGTACCTGCTGAAGAACAAGCTACTGGGGAGGTAGGCCAGGAGTGAGATATCAAGCTGGTTCTGCTGAATGGGGGGGGGGACAGATGCTAATATTCCTATCAGTTGGTGTGGGAAGCCCTCCAGTCCTTAAAAATGGATAAATCTCTGGGGCCTGATGCTATTCATCCCTGAGTAGTGAGGCAGTTGGCAGATGTTTTGCCTGCGCCATTGGCAGATCTCTTTAACTTGTTGCTCCAGACAGGGAGGGTGCCAAGGGATTGGAAGCAGGCACATGTTGTGCCCATCCATAAAGGGGGATCAAGAGAAGAGCCAGGAAACTATAGACCCATCAGTTTGACGTTGGTGGTGGGGAAGGTAATGGACAGCATACTTAAGGAAAGGCTGGGAGGTTTCTTGGAGGAGATGGGTTACCTGGATGACCAACATCATGGGTTTTTGCAAGGTAGATCATGTCAAACAAACCTTGTAGAGTTCTATGAGTGGGTGACATCAGCACTCGACAGGGGGGAGACCAGTGGATGTATTGTTCCTGGATTTCAGCAAGGCATTTGATTCGGTCCCTCACATTGGCCTAAGGGAGGAGCTGGGGGGATGGGGGTAGGCCCAATGATGGTTAGGTGGATTGGAAATTGGCTTTCAGGTCACACTCAGCGGGTAGTGGTCGGAGGGGAGGTCTTATCTCCTAGGGAGGTCATAAGTGGGGTCCCACAGAGATCCATCCTAGGGCCACTCCTGTTTAACGCCTACATCTCCAACATCAGGGAAGGTATCGGGTGTGAAATGAGTTTCTTTGCAGATGACTCTAAGCTGGGGGCAGTGTTGGAGGGGGAGGAGGGGAGATTGGCCCTGCAAGAGGACCTGAATACTCTGGATAGGTGGTCTTGCACCTGGAAATTTAAATTTAACTCCTCAAAGTGCAAGGTGCTACACCTAGGGTGGGAAAATCCCAACTATGTGTACACTCTGGGAGTGATGAGTTGCAGGCATGGCAAGGGAAAGAGACGAAAGAGTCTTGGTGGATGTGAACATGAATAATTCAGAGCAGTGCAGGAGGACTGCAGTTAGGGCAAATAGGATGCTGTGATGTATCGCTAGGGGGATTACCTCAAGGAACAAGGAGACAATTTTGCTACTGTACAACAGCTTAGTTAGACTACATCTTGAGTACCGTGTGCAGTTCTGGGGGCCACACCTAAGGAGGGACATCCGACTCCTGGAGAGGGTTCAGAGGAGAGCAATCAGAATGATCTGATGCCTGGGGGATATGACATATGAGGAATGACTAGGGGAGCTCAACCTGTTCTCGCTGGAGCAGAAGGACTGGGGGGACATGACTGAGGTCTTCAAGTACCTCAGGGGAGTAAATAAGGTAAGCCGAGATAGGATATTTCGACTGAAGGAGGGTAAAATCACCAGAGGACACAGTTGGAAGATTGAGGGTGGTACGATTAGGGGGAAAGGAGGAGGAGGTACTTCACCAAGAGAGTGGTGGAACTGTGGAATGCACTGCCCAGGGAGCTGGTACAGGCAGCTACGGTGAAGGGATTCAAGAGAGGGTGGGACAGGTATAGGCAAGGGGTGAAGCAGAGGCTGGTTTGTCTGGGGGGAGGCAGGACTGGGGGACGGAGTAACAGTGGAAGGAGACAGATAGGGGGCTATGGTACCCAATCAGGGTGCTGAAGCATGAGCAGACTTGATAGTCCAATACAGTAGGCCTACCCTGGTGGCATGTAGTATGTTAGTATGTAAGATGGGCATGTGTAAATACCTCATAAAATATCTGTACAAAATGAATAGCAGAATCTTTGTAACTATATAATCAACCTGAAAGTTTGGTGTTAAAAATCATTCCCATTTGTTTTAAAATGTATGGACAATCAGGTTAGGATAAAAAAGTATTTATTAATAAGTAATATATAGTACCCTTGGTTTTATTTTTTAATTATTCCTTGTTTACACCTGTCCAGGTGTGGCCCCCATCCCACTGACACCCCCCCAACAATGTCATCCTGGCTTCTACCAGGTCTTACCTTGCCCTGTTCTCCTGTGGCTTACCCCCTGCAGTGGGGTGGTAGGGAGCCCACTCCACCCACCAGGTCAGGGATCCAGAAGGGCCACACCTGGATTACTGGGTGTGGGGCCAATGAGAGAGTGATGATCATCCCACAGGCCAAGTATCTTTTTCCTGGTTTTCTTATGTCCCCCCCCCCCACTGATGTGAATGACTGTGCATGTGTGCATGAAGTAACATCAGTGGTGGTGCCATACATACTCCTGTGCATGACACACTGGACATTTGTCACTCCTCCACCTCCTCAGTTTGGTCCTAGCATCACGTCACCTAACCTCTGCTAGGAGACAGGGTAACTCCAGAAGCTGCATCCCTCCCCTCTCTAGAGGAGGTGAGAACTCCATTGGATGCTAGGTCCCCCCACACCTCAGTCAACCCTCCAAAGTTCCAAGTTCATTCCCGAACTCTTGTCATCAGCATCACATGTGATATCACTACCACTGTACAGACAGGCCAGCAGGTTTTATTGTTTTATTATTCTATTATACCACCTTACCAAAGATATCAAGATGAAGGCATGCATAAACATATGAAAGATTTTTAGTAGCAATTTATGTTCAACTTTTTTCAGTTTATTTATTAGAAAGCAAACTAAGCACAGGTCTCATTTACAGTTGCATCCAGAACAGCTGAGAACAATCATTTGTCAATGTCAAATGTGTGCTTGCTTGTATTTGCTATGTAGTTGTTCAGCATATTATAGTTAGCACACACTGTGACCTTAGAGCTGCCCACACATGCCCGCTTACCAACACAGGCCTGCATAGATACTGTTACCCCACAAGCCCCACAGATACAGGAACCATCATCCCAGACCCACCTAATAAATGGGGTTATAGCGAAGAGTGAGACAGAATGAGTATGTGTGTGTATGTGGGGGGGGGGGACTTTGTAGCCAACTTGTGTGTGGTTGGTAGTCAATGGTGGGGTATGAACCAAGAAAGAACAGAGTGACTGTTTCTTTCTGCTCTCCTATCTTTTTTCTCCCCCACCTACTGTCAATCACCAAGCACAGGCAATGTGGTCACTAAGTATAACATACAGACACACATACACTCCCTCTCTCCCTCTGTGTGGCTCATCACAACAATGCACCACACTCGAAGAACAAAAATCAGTATTACTCCACTTTCCATATGCCTTTTTTGGGGTGGCAAGAGCAAGAGTCTCCCCCAACAACTTCACCGTATAATTGATCTTGTGCATAATTTTAGCCCCCACCATCTCCTCCTGTACCAAAAATAAAATCATTGTGCTAATTTCTAGTATGATATCCCCACTGTCTTTGGCCTACCTGTCTTTTAGTGTTGTTGCTAGTTCAAAAAAAAAAAGAAATGTTTCACTCTGCTTTCCTACTTTGTTCTGCCCTCCAGTCCACCCCCATACTCAATCTGGTCACAATTATATTTCCACATACTTTTCAAAACACTAACAAGTGCCACAAACTGTGGGGATGTCATATGGGGGGGAGGGATTGAAGACAAAAATGTGCATTTTCATTTTCCAGTCCAATAACAAAGTTTAGCAAACCACAGTTTAATTGGCTATAGGCATAGTGAAGTTTCTTGTCACATGGTCAGAGAGTGAGAGAGTAGCAATTGTGGGACTCAAACCTGGGTCACCAGGATCACAGTTTGCCCTCAAACTAGTAGGTGACACTGCCTCCATGGTAAGAAGTTACAAGGAAGACCACTTCTCCATGCCTGTTGATGACTTGCAAGCTTCAGGGTTTTGGGGGGGATAATTCATCCCATCTGTGATGGTGTCTCTCTCCTAGGAGATATAGACTGGGGAAGAGGGGGGAATGAAAAATGGTGAGAAAAGCCTCCAATGGACCTCAGTGATATCAGGTTTGAAAGAACCCCTACCATGTGGCATTGTAATCCTGAATGTCCCAAGGAGTACGCTGTAAGGGGACACCAGGAATCTGGGACCCCAACTGAATGTGCAAGCCAGTGGGCAAGAGCCATGGCCAGCAAGAAGACTGCACCAGTTCAGATGGAGATCCCGGATGGGAGATGGAGGAAGGTATGCCACAGGCAGAAAGATAACATAATGGAGAATCATGCAAGAAACAACAAATGGAACAGAACGACTTGAAATTTACAGTACTGATGTATATTATGTAACTGACAAATTTTGTGTAAGCAATTATCAACTGTCAGTTTTACTGCTGGTAACCGGCATTCCTATCAAAAATGTAATAGACCAGGCTGGCCCCTCGACAGAGCTAATGCTTGCAATGCAAGTGACTCAGCTTTGGTGATGAACCTAGGATGTTAACAGCTAGCTGGGGCAGAAAAAACAAGCATTCCAGAGGCTGCTGTCCTCCGGAGAATGAGGGCTGTGTCGCCATACTCTGTGAATGCTGCTTTAGGAATACAGGCAGTAGTGTAGCAGTTAGAAGTAACAGGGAGAGTGAGAGAAAGAGAGAGAGAGAGAGACACTGCTGAGCTCATGTAGGGTTGTGTTCATGTGCACACTTCCTCTGGAACAGTGGACTTTAAGCCACAGTCCCTGCTGAGTGGGTTCAGCAGCTTGGGGCAACTATGGAGTAAATACCCTCTATTCAGCTGCATGATGCCCTATATGACCAGAAGGTGGTAAATCCACCCAGGCAGACAGAGGAGGAAACAAAAAGAAGACCTTACTATGTTTTATAAGAGCAGAGTAAGACACTACAATGAGCAGGTTACATTTCACGAACAACTCCTCTCCCCTACAACCCAGTGGCATGGCAGTGTTAGAGCCCCCATATCCCAGCCGAGGTTTGGATACATCACAAAGGCAAAATGATGAGCTCAGAGGTACAGGATAGCCTAGCCTTTGCACATCCTCTGCAGCCTGCTGAGGAGTGGCACTGGTGTTGTCTGTGTAGGCAGCCTTTTCAACCTGCAGTTTTAGCTGAAAGAAAGGGTAGGCATGATGACCATGATTATTTAGGGCTGCAAAAAAAGGAAGGAACCATAGAGAAAAAGGAATACTAATAAAAAAAAGCACCCCGGTACTCGGGTGGAGGGATACAGTTACATGACAGTAATAATTCAGTCCCTCCCCTTATCCCAATGGTAATGGAGATGCAGGTTTTGTTACCTGTGATACATCTAACCAGCATGTTGGAGGATGTCAGTAGGAAGGAAAACTGCACAACGGTGTTTCATATTGACCCCAGAATGTCTTATGGTAACTATGAAACAAAAATATAATAGTAAATGAGCATTGAAAATAAAAAATAGAGCTAGAATCGATGCTTAAACCGTAAGTATTCTTAGGCATTACCTATAAAGAGAAACTAGAAAAGTTAGGACTAACTTTGCCTATGATCTCTTTATAGATAATCCCTGAAGACCTATGGTATAAACATAATTCTAACAATATTTTTTTAATTTTTAGCATGTGTGTGTAGTATTATCTTGTTGTTTTTAGATCACACACTGAAACAGCACCTTTTTTTGTGGTAACTAATGCAAGAAATCCTTTTGGAAGCTTCCAAGACAGATGTGAGGTTATACAATCAGAAAGAGCAAGACAGCGGCAGCAGCAGCTTCTGTTATATTGAATCCAGAGGGTGTGGTAGGTATGACTGACTCAGAGCTTCCAATAGGAAGGGGAAGGACAGACAGGGGATCTGTCATCTCTTAGTCTTAAATTGGAATGGGAGGGTGCAGCCCAGGGACTTTGTCAACAAGGAAAGGAGGATCAAAGTGTAGTAAAATTCAACACTACCCAGAAATCTCGATTTCCTCCTCTGAAAAATAAAAAATGTCTGTTGCAAAAAAAAAAAAGGTGGGGCTCCGGAGGTAAATTTATAGTATATACCGAAAATAAAAGGGTATTTCTTTTTCTCGTAAATCAATTGCTCATTTCTTCAGCAGACAAAAAAGCATTAAATGCTTGTGAAATAGTAATGAACTTGGTTGGTAGATCTGCATTCTTAGAAGCACAGAATTTTTGCCAGCAAAAGAAAATGTTGAGGTCTATTGCATCTACCCAATATGGAGGTCCATGCCCCTTATAGATTCATCTCCCTCCATCCCTCTGCCCCCAAATCTGTCCTGTACTTGTCCCACCCTCTCTTGAAGCTCTCCAAGGGTTTAGCACTTATCACTTTCTTTGGTAGCTTGTTTCATCCTTCTCTCACCCTCTCTGTAAACAAGCATTTATCAATGCCAAATGTTCATCGCTTGCATTGCTGTTGCACAAGGTCTTAATTGTACACATTTTTACTGTATATTTATCCAGGACAGACAAGATGAGATCCAGTGTCACATTTTCTGTGGTGTCCTACTTTTACACATTTTTAGATTGTATTTACCCAGGATAGGCCAAATGAGAGTCAATATCTAATTTTCAGTTGGTTCCCACATTTTGACCCCAAATTTCCAACAGTCTTTTTATGACCAGATGTTATGATCAAGATGGGTGGAATTTTTTAAATCCCATCTGAAAGGTGATTTTACAGTGGGACTACAAAAACAAGTTTTGGAGGGGATTTGAAAAATGTCACCAGTCATATTCTGGATGTCAGTTCACAAAATGGATATGCTGTACACCGCAGGGGTCAAAACTGTAAAAAAGAAAGTTATGAGTAAATGTTGGAATAATTCAACGTTTCTTCATAACTTTGTTGTTTTCTCTCATTTTGACCCCAAAGTTTCAACCTAGACTTTTCATGACCACTCCTTATGAACATAACAGGTAAATAGTGGCTAAAAAGTCATTTCATGTCACATGTGCGAAAATACAGTTTGGTCAGGATTTGAACAATGACAGCTGTCACATTCTGTACCCTGTACCACACCCCTCCATATCTGCCCCTTAAGTTTGTATATGTCCTGACGAATGATATGCCGTGCTGTTTGAAAATGTTTTAATATGCTGGCTGTTTCAGAATGTTTTAATTCCCCTTCTCATACCATTCTCCCTAACCGTGTTAACCCTATACCCGAAATACTTGTTATTGCTCTGTGTATTTTTTTTCTATTTCTGTATAATTATGTCTATTTATTATCTGTACATAAAAGTATTATTCTTGACCTTGTGCAATGCAGGTCCACCTTTTAAATGAGCCTGCTCAATGGTGCTCGCCTGAATAAATAAAGACTTGGATGATTGATTGATTGATTGACATTCATGAGATGGAGTGAAAAAATGGCCATGTTGGAAATTTGTGGTCAAAATATTGAAAATTACCGAAGTTACAACTGTGCATTGAAAATGTTCAATGTTTGCAGAGAACTTTGTTGTTTTTCAATATTTTTACCCCAAATTTTCAACACAGTCTTCCTATGACCCCAACTCTGAACACATGCGGAGAAAGTTTCATATCCTGCCTGAAAGGGATTTTATGCAGTGATCACAATATCACCTTTTTGGATGAATTTGCATAATTTCACCACCATTGTTCATGAGGTGGGATCCTAAAAAGGCCATGTTGAAAATTTTGGGTTACAAAATGTAAAAATTACCAAATTATGAGGATAAATTCAAAATCCATTGGGAGACGTTAAACCACATACCTGATTTCTTTAGTTTGTAGTCCAGTGTTGAAGAGTAAAGATATGTCTCTGGTCCAGACAGGATTACAGCACTGGACCCCTGGTTGGTAAGTAAGGGGTGAGGTGTGGGGTGCAGGGTGATGAGTGCTGAATAGGAGGGTCAGGTGCGGGAGGGTATTGGCAGCAGTGGGTTGGGGGTGGCAACAAACATCAATGGACAGTTTCCTTCTTTACAGGATGTATGAAAATAAGAAAAGACTACAAGGGACAGTTTTCTTTATTTCAGGTATGGATACTGGAGACTGAGCACACTAGTGTTGGTGTTATATTTGGTGGCACCAAAGATGGCCTCCCCTGTGTCACATAGCAAAAATGGTGGGGGTCAAAGCTGGCACTGGGGATTGGGCACCCTGGTGTCAGATAATTAAGAGACAGTTTTGGTTTTTTCTGGTACCAATATCGAGGATTGGGCACCACAGTGTTGGAGTTATGTTTGGTGGCACCGGTGGCTATCTCCCCTGTGTTGCACAGTGAAAACTGATGGGGTGAGAGTACCATCCCACATTGGAGAGTGGGCACCCAGCTGTCAGAAAATTTAAAAAAGAAGGGTGAGGGGGTTAAGAGACAGTTTTCTTTGTTTGTGGTACTAACACTGGGGATTGGGCACCCCGGTGTCTGTGTTATATTTGGTGGCACCAGGGGTGGGCTCCCCAGTGTCACACAATGAAAACAGGTGAGGTGGAAGGGTACTAACCGGGATCAAAGATAGGGCACCCTGTTGTCAGAAAATTAAGAAGGAAGGGCTGGGAGGAATTGATTTTATGTTGGGTGGGAGGAGGACCACAGCAGGCTGATCATGATGCTCATCAGCTCTGCTTGCTGGGTGGCATTATGCAGATCAAAGGAAACAGCCATCCTATGATATGGGCAGCTCTTTTCTTTGAACTAAATGAAGTTTCTGCCCAGCAAGACTAGACGACTGTCATGATCAGTCTGGCTGATAGAAAAATAGAAACACAGAATGTGATGGTATAAAAGAGCTGCTGGGCCCACCTAGTCTGCCCATTTTTGTTAACCGTCATTTTTTGCTGCACACCCAACTTAATCTACAGGATATTCCCCCACCCCCCATTCCTTAGCCCTACAATTCTCTTGTACCTGTCCAAGGCATTTTTGAATCTCACCACTGTTTTCATCCCCACAACCTCCACTAGAAGGCTATTCCAAGTATCCACCATGCTTTCTGTGAAGGAGTACTTCCTCACATCTGTCCTGAATTTACCCACTTTATATCATTCCTTCTTGTTCCAGAGCACCCTTTTTTTCTGAAAAATACCCCCCTTCAGTTCCTTATTTACCCCAAATAAAATATTTAAAGGTCTGTGTCATATCCACTCTCTCCCTCCTGTCCTCCAAAGAGTACATATTACTGTACCTCCATTAGCCTCTCCTCATAGGACTTTTGATACAGACCCTACACCATTTTGGTAGCTCTCCTCTGGATGTCCTGCACTCTGTCTATGTTCTTCCTCAGATGTGGCCTCCAGAACTGGACACAGCATTCAAGGTGGGGTCTTCCCAGTGATCTATATAAGGGCAGCACCGACTCCCTCTTCCTGCTAGCGATACTCCTTCCTATGCACCCCAGCATACCACTAGCACTTCTGACTACCTTGTCACACTGCCTGGCCATCTTTAGGTTATCTGATGATTACCCCTAGCTTCCTTTCCTGCCGTGTCTTTGTCAGTATCACTCCACCCATTTTGTACTCAGTTCCTAGGTTTCTATTGCCCAAGTGCATTATTTTGCACTTTTTTGCATTAAAACCCAACTGCCATACCCTTGACCACTCTACCAGTCTTTGTAGAGTCCTGCCCATCCTTTCAACCCACAGGAGTGTCCACTCTATTACAGATCTTTGTGTTGTCTGCAAAGAGTCAGACATTGCCTGCCTGTTCCTCTACTATGTCACTTACAAAGACGTTGAAGAGGACTAGTCCCAGCACTGATCCCTGAGGTACCCCACGGGTCACCCTCCTTTCCTTGGAGAAAACTCCATTTACCACTACCCCTGTATCCTATGCACTAACCAGTTTCTTACCCAGATTACCACCTTATTGCCCACCCCAAGTTACCCCACTTGCTTACCAGTCTTCTGTGTGGAACCGTGTTGAAAACCTTGATGAAGCCCAGGTAAGCCATGTCCACTGCTCCTCTCTGATCCAACTCCTTGGTCTCCCAGTCAAATAAATCTGTCAGATTTGCTTGGCATGGCATTTCCTCCATGAAATCATGCTGCCTTGGGTCCTGTAATCTGTTGGATACAAGATATTCCATAATCCTTTCCTTTGATAGTGTTTCCATTAATTTACTCACTACCGACGTCAGCCTGATGGCCTATAATTGCCAGCCTCTTCCTTGTTGCTGCTTTTGTGAAGTGAGACTACATCTGCCCTTGCACAGTCTTACAGGATCAAACTGATCTCCAGTTCTCTGTTAAATAGGTGCAGCTACTACCTCCCTGAGCTGCTTTAGCACCCTCGGGTGTACCCTGTCTGGCCCCATAGCCTTGTCCACCTTCAGACTAGTGAGTGCATTCTGGACTCTCTCCTCAGGAAATGGACAAGTGTCCATTTCCATCCCAGCAAAGTTCCTGGTGGCCTTGCAGTGTCACTCCCCTTCCCCATCTACTGTAAACACAGAGCAGAAGTATTTGTTTAAGCTGTTCACTTTTTCTTGATTGATCTCTGTACAGTCACCCCTCCATACAATCCCTCCATTTGTTTTCCTTTTTTTTTTTGCAAATATACCTAAAGTTTGTCTTGTCCCCTTTTGATATTCCCTGAGCTATTCTTTCCTCAGTTTGCACCTTTGTTTATTTATTTATTAGAATTTCGGATAAATACCTTTTAGCCAATGGCTCTTTTACAAAGGTTCCACATCAGTATACAAAGAATAGAAGTACAGTTTGTGTGAGATTAGCGGGCAAGCAGTTTGAATACAAAATTCAGTACAGGGTATACATGGTCTAAAAGCTACAGGTGATATAAACAACAGTTAGAACAACATAATCTGGCATACGTTTAAGAATGATTAGTCACAACAAATAATATTTACATGAATCAAAGCTGCCAGAAGGGCATTGTCAAAGGGGATAGGTAGAGTGGAAAAAGCTGAGCTGTTGCCAATTGTGCCAGGTAACATAGGAAAGTGGAAGAGAGAGAGTGGGAGTAGAGAGGTAACTGGGAGGGAGGTAGAAGGAGAGGTGGGTGGGAAGCAAGGATCAGGGAACAAGTGCAACATAAGGTGGGGTGAGCAGATTAGAAAAGGGAGAGAAGAAAGGAGTTGAAGGAGGGTAAGAGAGGAAGGTGGTGGACCAGGTCTAGGAAGAGAGGCAGGGGTAGATATGGGGAGGGGGGGATGGAGGTGGCAGACAGAGGTGGTGATAGTAGAGAGGTGTGAAGAACAGAAGCAACTTCCTGGGAGGTTAGGAGAAACAGTCACAGGTGGCTCTGAACACAAGCGTTTGACATAACTTGTGTTTGAATGAGTAAAGGGTGCCTAAGTTGGTGAGTTCATTGCCCAGGGAGTTAAACATCTTAGAGGCTCTTCCTGCAAAAGTCTGCTGGCCTTGGGTGGTGCAACATTGGGGAACAGCCAGAGAATAGTTGTCAGAGCTTCTTGTGTAATGGGGGTTGTTGGCTGGGCTTAAGAGCGATTGAACCCCAGAGGACATGAGTCCCATCAATTAAATTTTTGCTAGTAAACAGGTTTGGAAAGTAATCCTTCCCTGAAGCTGTAGCCAGTTTGACTGTTCATAGAGGTTGCAGGTATGTGTGTGGTGGGCAGCACCAGTAAGGAGTCTGCAGGCCGTATTCAGCATTGTAAAGATACTCCGTAGTGCTGTAGCTGTGGCTGCTCCATTGATAACAAGCCCATAATCAATGATGGAGACAATAGAGGTGTGTATTGCTAGCTTAGGAGTGTCAGGTGTCAGGCAGTGTCTGTGTTTATAAAGAAGGCCTATACAGATATTTACGGATTTTGCAACTGAATCGATATGGCTGGAGAAGGACAGAGTAGGGTCCAGGGTTATACTAAGGTATTTGAAAGTCTGCGTCTGGTCCATGGTCACACCCAAGCTGTTTCTAGCTGACAACTGTTGGTGTTTACTTATTTAGTTTTTGTTTACCAGGTAAGTGCCATTAGCCAAAACATGACTTTTTTCAGGCATGACCCGGGAGATTTACAATAAGAAGGGGAACAGTGGAATACAATTTGATTTGGGGTAGAGACGTAATACATACAGAGCTAAAACAAGGTTTGAAAAGCACATAATTTGGTAACAATAAAAGTTCAATAGTTCACATTAATTGGAAGAATCAGTGAGAAAAATCATATACCGCTGACAGTTGATTGGTTAAGGGTAGCTAAAGCACAAACAAATTGAGACAATAAGTGCCTAGAGTAATAAACTAGAAGGTCAGGATAGGTGGAGATCAGTTTACAGCGGCTGGGGTAGTTGGTGAAAGTAGGAGGCAAAATTCAGGGTGGTTTGAAGCAGGCACAGGAGATCTGACTGAAGAAGAAAGAATGATACCTGTTTTTGAACTGGGCAGGAATGGGAGCTAAGCAGACATCAAGAGGCAGGGAGTTCCAGAGTTTAGGTGCCGAATAAGAGAAAACAAGGGTTCCTTTGTTTGATTTATATCTAGGTATTTGCAGCAATGACTTATCAGCTGATCCTAGGTCATGAGAGGAGGTCAGTGGCGTGAGTAGGGATGCCAGCGAGATCGGGGTGCCTGCTCTAATGATATTATCAGCCAGGAGCCAAGGGCAAGAGTTCGAGCTGAAGTTGGGCGAGCCAGTTCAGATCGGCATAGAGTTTGCAATTGTGTTTTGCCCAGGGAGAGGCCAATGCACACCTACATATGCTGTTATAGGTAGTGTCCCACTCCCTAAGCAGAGTTTTGGGTGCATTGAGATAGGTAGCTACCCCATAGGATAGTGACGGGAACAGGATCCCATGGGCTATGGCTAGTCTTACTGACTGTGTAAAGACAGAGCTGGTTTTATAGGCTATTCCTATTTTGGCATTTACCGCTTTACAGGTGGATGTTATATGTTGATCAAAATTATGATTCTCATCGAGGAGTACACCTAGATACTTGAAGGAGTGAACTGGTTTGAGGACCTTCCCATCCTGACTAGGGACTGCAAATTTGTCCTGGTTTTTACTTAGTTTGACAGCAGAGCCAAGCAGCATAGTATGCAGGATGTGTGCCATGGAACAGCACAATCTTTTTTTTTTTTTTTTTTTTTCGCAATTTAGCACTAGTTTCTGTGAGATGAGCCAGGCCTCAGCTTGCCTAAACTTTCCTGCAGTTGTTTCTCCAAGAGGGAGAGGTCTGAATTCTTAGAGAAAATCATTGTCATCAGCATGCAGAATAATGTTTTTATCACAGGCAGAAGGAAGATTATTCAGGAAGATGCTGAAAAGAAGGGGTCCCAATATTGACCCTTGGGGAACACCAGCCAGGACAGGAAGTTTGGAGGAGAGGGAGTCACCAATCTTAACTTGTTGTGACCGGTTGGAGAGATAACTTTTGAACTATTGTAAAGTATCATGAGAAAGCCCTAAGTTGCCAAGTTGTTCCAGTAGTAATGGATGGTTGACTTCATCGAAGGCCTTCGAGAGGTCTATAAAGGTGGCACCATCAAGTTGTCCTTGGTCTAGTGCTAGATGAATGTGGCCTGTAAATTCAAGGAGGGCAGAGGTGGTGCTATGTCTTTTGCAAAAGCCGTGTTGCTGTGGGCATTGCAAATTGTATTTCTCCAAGTTCTCCACCAATTGGTCTGCAACGTGTTTTTCAAGAGCTTTGGATAAAGAGGGTAGGATGGAGATGGACCTGTAGTTACAGTGTAATGTCCTATCCCCAGACTTGTGTATTGGGGTAACCAGGGTGGACTTCCACTTGAGCGGGAACTGGGAGAGCATGAGAGACAGGTTATTAAACTTGGTAAGAGGGTGTAGGACATCGTCAAGGGTGAGGGCGATGAGCTTCTAGTCAAGTGTGTCCCCCACTTGATCTGGATTTTCTGAGCACCTTGAGGAGGTATTTTTTGGCATCCCTTTCAGTAACTGCCTTGAAATAGAAATATGGATGATTTGTATCCTGAGTCTGTTGATACTGGGATGCCGTTGTTTGGTTGGTGTCAAAGAAGTTAGAAGGAAGCACCTGGATGAGGTCAGTGAATGTCAGATTGAAAGTATTGGCAATTGTGGTGGGGTCCAGGGTGTTGCTACCATCAACCTTTAACATAATAGGAGTTGCTCTGGACTTTCTCCCTCTACTTCAGAGAGACTTTGCCAGAATTTCTTTTCATCCAACCATGAATTTGATAGGGTGCTCCTGTAGTAGCTGGCTTTTTCAGTGCAGATAGCTCTGATACAGGCATTTCTGATGGCCCTGTATGCCTGAAAGTCTGCTTGGTTGAAAGATGCTGTAGCACAAGCCCATAGCAGGTCCTGAGCTTTTAGTTGGACTTGGAGTTTGCCTGTGATCCATTGGTTGTCAAGGCCTTTAATTTTGAATTTCTTAAAGGGGATATGGATATCACATGCTGCATTGAACTTTGAGATAAAGTACTGAAGTGCAGTATCAACATCCAAAGTGGTGTCAATCGGGGACCAGTCTTGTTGTTGCAGGAGTGCCTTAAGTGGTGCAAGGTGTCCCTTGATTAGCATCTGACTGTTGATAGTTTTCACAGGGGGGTTATTGAATTTATTTTGTCATATGCAATGGACTGGGGAATGGTCAATAATGGCATCAGGGAGAACTGTAGTGTGGCTAATATGGTCAGGAAGAGTACCCAGTCCAGTAAGGTACTGGTCTCTGTTCTATATTAGAAAATGGGTTGCAGAAACCCTGCTCTCTGATTGGTCAAGAGCACCCTCTACCCGGGTGGGTATCAGGAAACAGACACCAGCAAATAACTAGTCCCCATGCCTGCCTGCCTGTTTACCGAAATCAGTGGCTCTCGGAATGTTGGCTTTTGAATAAGTCGCAATTTTTTTCCTGTTGCATAGCGAACCGCAAAGTAAGTGGTGATGCTGCCCAGACAGTGACAGTTTCATGATGGTTCTATTCTAAACAAAATCGTTATTATAGAAAGCTCTGCATCCAGTCCACTGCTTTATGTCACTGTCATCACTGCTGCAGATCACTCCGGTCCATCATTTTACAGGAGTATGAGCAGTCAGGATGGCGGCAGGCAGCCAGGATCATGACAGCAAGGACCAGGATGAGGGGCAGAGAAAATGATGATCGCTTTCTGTTTTCCCTTCATAGTGGACAAGTTTGCGCACCCCCCCGTCTGTTTTCTTGTTTGTAAATGAATTACTCAGCTCACCTTCTTCGCTGAAAAACATTTCGATCAGCTGAGAGAGAGCGCGCGCTATGTCCAGTAGCGCTACTCTGTATGATTTTCCCTGCGGTAGTGTAGATTATCCACCACTGTCCGTCTCCCATATTAAAAATCACGAAAAACAAAGCGAACCACAGCAAGCAGAGAGCGGAAAGGAAGAAACAACCGCTCCTCCCACACAGGTAGGCGGTACCAGGTAACAGTCTCTCTCTCTCTTCCTCATCCACCGCCCATCAACACCGCACCTCAGCGTGACTCTCACAATGTTTACCTCATGGAAAAAAAACACAGCAAGTGAGAAATCTACTTATTTTTTGCAGCCACTCTTTTCCTCTTCTTAAAACTGCTGTCACGAACTATGCTACACCAGAAGAGCTCGCATGAAAGTCAACAGGTGCATCAGTTGAAATAGGTAACCTCTGTTAGGCAGCAGCATATTAAAAAACACCAGCTTTTTAAAACTTAGCTCTGACATTATCTTCACAGAAATTCTGATGGGCTATGTTGGAGATTGCTGGCTATGGTGAGGGTTGCCCACACCTGCAACCTTTCCAGCTCAATCTCAGAAGTTACTACTAAGTAAAACTAATATATGGAATGAAACAATAAAAATACAGTGTATTAATAATGTTAACTCTGTGTGTGTATGTAATTATAATGCAGGCGGAGGAACTATTTTATTAGAGAACTAACTTTATCCTAATTTTCATTAACATTTTTTAATTAAACTTATTTTCTTTTACAGTACTCATTTTCTAAGCAATAATACCCTCCAGGGTGGGCGGTGTGTGCTATACGGACCTTCCAGGGGCTATAAGGCCTTCCGCCTGCGGCGTCGGGCCTCATTCACGCTAAGGCGGTCGATCGCCTTCTCGCCCCTGTTCAATGACCAGCCTTCTACTAATTAAGTGGGTGAGGTAACTAGCTGTGTAAAATGTGCAGCTGCCAAGGCATCCTTCTAGTTGCTTACACTGGAGGCAAGCCAGTTGACATTAAAATCTCCTAGCAATAGAACTTCTGAGCTAAGCTTTAGGTTACTTATTCAGGGAAGGAATGGGTTTGGGCTTGTTGTAAGTTTGGGTGGAATATATACAGAGGCTATCACCAGAGCTTAGTTATGGGCCCCAAGAATGACTTTGATAGCAAGGACCTGAAGTTCATCTCCATTAATGGGTAGGGTCAGGGCATGCCCTGTCATAGAATCTTTACGATAAGGGGCACAGCTGCCCCCTTTTTTGGATAGTCAATCCTGCTGAAAGATAGTATACTCAGGTTTTGCCACAGCAGTGTCAGGGATAATCAGAGACAACCAAGTTTCAACTACAGATAGTACATCTTGGCTATGCTGTGCTGTCCAGGCAGTGAGGGCATCTCATTTTTGGTAAGGCTGCAGATGTTGATGCTAGCTAGTGAGAGGGTCCCTGTTCTACATTGCTCCCTAGTGGTAGATATGCGTGGTCCAGGGCTGGTGTGAACATTGCCCGATATTAGCAGGAGTAGCAGTATTAGTCTTTTTAAGAGTTCCTTAAGATATCGACAGCGACTGCTACATGCACTTTTTCCCTTATACATATTCTTAGTTGTTGTCTGTAGTGACCTGACTCCCAATAGAATGAACAGGGAGAAACAGTTTGATGGTAGGGTCGACCATGGGCACAGTAGCATGTTTGTGTATCCTAGTATTTGGGAGAAGAGATGAGTGTTGTGCAGCTGAGACTACTGGTAATCATTCCACTTCTGTGCAAGAAGCTAGCAACCAGGTGATCAGAGGTTGGTTGCAGTGGGCATTTAAATATATTGGTAGTGTGGGATGCCAGTAGGGTTAGAAAGAGCAGGTACAGCAGGAACAGGTAAGGTTGCATTCCTGATGTAGTGATATTAAACCATGCAGGTAGTTATGTTCAGGGATATGGAGTATAGTAATCTTGTCCAAGGTACCAGGAGTCAGATGATAGAAACATAGACCACTTGGCCCACTTAGTCTGCCCATTTCCCTACCTAGAGGATAAGCTGTAGATCCTATTTAACCAACAGCCTATTTCTTCCTACCCCCCCACAAAAATTTCCTTATGTCAAATTCTCCCACAGTTTTAGACCCCGCAACCTCCTCAGGAAGGCTGTTCCATGCATCCACTACCCTCTCTGTGAAAAAATGCTTCCTCAAATTTCCCCCTGAGCCATTCCCCCTTTATCTTCAAATTGTGTCTCCTTGTTTTGCACAATTCTTTTTTTGAAAGATGCTACCCTCTTGGACTTTGTTGATTCCACTGAGGTACTTAAATGTTTTCTATCATGTCCCCCCTCTCCCTCTTTTCCTCAAGGGTATACATATTAAGCTCCTTTAGTCTCTTCTTGTATGGCTCCTCTTGCAGACCCTGCACCATTTTAGTTGCCCTCCTCTGAACTGCCTCCATCCTGTCTATGTCCTTGCAGAGGTGGGGTCTCCTGAACTGGACGCAGTACTCCAGATGGGGTCTCACCAACTGTCTGTACAGAGGGATAACAACTTCCTGTTTTCTGCTGGTAATGCCTCTCCCTATACAACCCAGTATCGCCCCAGCCCTCCCTACTGCCTTCTCACATTGCTTGCCAACCTTAAGGTCATCTGATATGATTACCCCCAGGTCCCTTTCCATTTTTGTTGTTGTTACTACCCCCCCATATTGTGTAATCTTCCCCTGGGTTTTTGTTTCCCAGGTGCATTATTTTGCACTTCTTTGCATTGAATCCAAGCTGCCATACTTCTGACCATTCCTCCAACCTTGTCATGTCCTTCTCATCCTTTCCATGCCTCCTTGTGTATCAACCCTGTTGCAGATCTTTGTGTCATCTGCAAAGAGGCATACTTTTCCTTCCAGTCCCTCTGCAATGTCACTTATAAAGGCACTAAAAAGGACTGGACCCAGTACTGAACCCTACTGTACCCCACTAGTAACCCCTCTTTCTTTAGAGTGGACTCCATTTACAATTACTTTCTGTGTCCTGTTATCCAGCCAATGTTTTACCCAGGCTACCACCCTGGGACTCAGTCCCAGGCTGGTTAATTTGACTATTAATCTTCTGTGTGGGACTGTGTCAAATGCCTTGCTAAAGTCTAGGTAAGCCATGTCCACAGCCCCTCCCTGGTCTACTACTTTGGTCACCCAGTCAAAGAAATCAATTAGATTTGTCTGACATGACCTTCCCGCTGTGAACCCATGCTGCCTTGGGTTCTGTGCCCTACAGGCCTCTAGGTACTCAACAATTCTTTCCTTCAGAAGTGATTCCATCACTTTCCCTACCACAGAGGTCAAACTGACAGGTCTGTAGTTTCTCGCCTCTGTCTTGCTCCCATGTTTGTGAAGGGGATTCACATCTGCCTTTCTCCAGTCCTCAGGTACCACACCATCCTCCCATGATTTGTTAAAAAGGGTAGTCATTGGTATCACTAGTTCTCTGCTTAATTATTTTAGAATTCTGGGGTGAATTCAATTTGGCCCCATTGATTTGTCCACCTTCAGTTTTAGGAGTTCTTTCAGAACCCTTTCTTCTGTGAAAGGACTGGGATCGGCCCCCTATCCAGAGTGCTTCTGTTAATTGGATCAGGCACCTGCCCACCTCCTCTTTTGTGAATACTGAACAGAAGTATTCATTCGGTATCCATCCTTTTTCACTGTCCCTCTCTGCCCACCCACAGTCTATTTTATTCAGCCTCACTATCCCTCCCTTTGTCTTTCTAAGCTCCCTGATATACCTATAAAAGGTTTTATCCCCCTTTGTAACTGAGTTGGCTATCTTTTCCTCAGTTTGGGCCTTTGCTATTCTGACTACCCTCCCTGCTTCCTTCTGCCTTAAGTGGTACAATTCTCTGTCCTGCCCTGTCTGTGTTTCCTTATACTTCCTAAATGCTATCTTTTTCTCCCTAACCTTCACCACCACCTCTTTTGAGAACCATAGTGGCTTTTTCTTTCATTTTGATTTGTTTATTTGCTTCACACAAAAGCTTGTTGCCTCTATGATGGCAGTTTTGATATTTCCCCACTGTTGCTCCACCCCCTCCTTCTAGCCTGTTTGCTAGTGCTTTTCTAAGGCACTTTCCCATCTTGCCAAAGTCAGCCCTCCTGAATTTCAGAACCCTCACTTTTGTATGGCTTGACTCTGTAGTTGAGTTTATCATGAACCACACTGTTTGGTGGTCACTTGTTCCCAAATGGCTACCCACTTCTAGATCTGAGATCCTTTCACTGTCCCCATTTGAAAGTACGAGGTCTAAGATTGCTCCCTCATGAGTAGGTTCCAAAACTAGCTGTCCGAGGCATGCCGCCTGAAGGGCATCAAGAATGGCCCTGCTTTTGGATGTGGCTGCAGCAAAGGTGCTCCAGTTGACATCCGGCATATTACGGTCCCCCATCAACAGTATCCACCCTTTCTCTGTCATCCTATGTAAGCCTTCTATTATATCTTTGTCTATTCCCTCCCCCTCACATGGGGGTCTGTATACAATCCCTGTGTGGATTGTGGTGTCATTTCCAATCTCTAAGGTGACCCACAGTGCCTCCTCTCATCCCTGTTTACTCTTTTGTTCAGTTGTTTTTATCCCTTCCCTTACATAGAGAGCTACTCCACCCCCTCTTCTCCCGCCTGTCTTTCCTGTAGGTTGTAAAACTGATGTTAACATCCAGTCATGGTTCTCTGTGTACCATGTTTCTGTGACTGCTACAATATCCAGGCATCCCTCTTCCATCAAGGCCACCAGTTCAGGGAGCTTGTTGCCCAGACTATGAGTGTTGGTACTCATTAACCTCCATTTATTGATGGTCTTACCCCTTTTTGCCCCATCCCTGTCCTTATTGCATTTGTCACTTTCTCCATTTACCCCTGCCCTTCTCCCTATTGACTTCTCTATGTTAATGTCTACCTCACTTAGTACCCTGATTTTTTTTGGGGTGGGGCTAGGATTTCCCTGCTCCTCTCCAGTGCCTCCACCCTTGGCTAGTTTAAATGCTTGACAATGAAGCATTTAAACCTATCACCTATGATTCTGGTTCACCTCCTGGACAGATACAGACCATCATGCCAGCACAGGCCAGCATCCCTCCAGGTGGACCCCCAGTCCCCAATGAAGCCAAATTCCTGAGCTCTGCACCTGTTTTTCAACCACTGATTAAATCCCATGGTGTGGAGCACCCTAGCCTCACCTGTGCCATAGACAGGCAGCACCTCCGAGAAGGTTACCGTGCATGCTATTTGTCTAAGGCCCCTCCCAATCTCCACAAACACTTCTTCCACTGTTCTGATCCCTTTCTTAGCCAGGTAATTTGTTCCTAGGTGGACAATGATATCCAACTCCCTCCCTTGTGCAGCTACTCCTGCGATCCTGAGGATTCACTCCCTGTCCCTTCAAACCATGGTGCCAGGCAGGCACGTTACCTCCCTCTCCCCTTCCTCCCACAGTTCTACCTTCCTAACAATGGAGTCCTCCACCAGGAGTTGTTTCCTTCCCCTGTGGGGTCCCATGCCACCCTCCTATGGGTCTTCTTTGTGGAGGTTCCCAGCATCCTCCTTGGTCTCCACTGTGGATGTCTCCATAGAGGAACCACACTTTTCCAGAATGGCATAGTATTTGTGGAGAGGGATGCACCTCTGTTCCACCACCCTCACCCTCCCTGAGCCCACTGTGGTCCAACCGCTCCTCTTTCTTGGCACCATCTGAGGCAACGGCAGTGACCCTGGTGATCCCTGGATGGGAGAGGAGGTCCCACAAATCCTGGCCAACTCAGCCTGGAGATGAGCAACCTCCTTTCTCAGCCCAGAGAGGTGCCTGCAGATGGGACAACACCACATCCTCCAGAACATCTCCCAGAAGACTGCTGTGCCACAGCCACTGCACTGCACCACTCCCATCATGTCTTATTTCTGGCCCCCTAATTGTTGTTTGGAACACTTACTCTTTCCTCTGTTTGTTTTTCTTTTCTTTTTTCTTTCTGTCTCTACTTACACCTCTGTACCCTTTTATCTCCTGCTCTTCTGTTCTGAGACTAGAAGTTCCTATATTTCTCAGTAGGCTCCTTACTTGCTCAGAGTCAGACCTCCAGCAGCTAGGGAAGGATAGAGAGCTACTCTTCCCTTTTAGGATGGTGAGTCTTTGGTGGCTTTGTGATCACTCACTTCCTGCTCCCAAGCAAGAAGCTCCTGTTGTCAGTTAAATCCTGTGCCTATATAATTAGAACTGCCTTTGGGTGGGGGGGTGGAGGGGAGGGAAGGAGGGCAATATAGTCCAAGTAGAGAAGTTTAGTTATACCAGCAGGTCCTTCCTCCTGGTGCTGTGCTTGTTCTCTGGCAGAAGCTATCTAGGGCAGTGCTTACATCTGTTTTTAACCTGTCTCTTCTAGCTAAGCCACTCCCCCTACTTTGCAACCCTTTCTACACTTATTTAATTTCACAGATAATTCCCTTCAGCCACCTGTGACAAGCACCGAGATAACTACACAGATAACAGATAACAATTCACTTCGACTAACTCTGACAAACAGACTAACTTTTTTTTGTGTTACCCTAAATTGAAGGTCCCAGTACAATAGTTCTAGTTCTTAGTCAAAGTAGAGAAGTTTAGTTATACCAGCAGGTCCTTCCTCATGGTGCTCTGCTTGTTCTCTGGCAGAAGATGATGAAAAGTAATCAAATCCACAATAAATGGTGAACTGCTGGGGACCAGAAAACTATTGTTACTGTAGATCAATGACCCAGAATATGTTAAATTCCTGAAGGTGATGAACATTGACCTGGGGCATATGCAGGATATAAAAATCCTTTGTTAGTATCTTCCCTTTGTTCTCCAAAATGGGTGTCAATAGATCTCAAAGACAAGCACACATTCTTTAAGAACAAATCAGGCAGAAATGTGGATTCAAATGCAGCACTTCACAACTCACAGCTTGTATAACAGATTTGCTGACCTTACTTTTGCTTTTGATGGCTTCCAAAAAAGTTGATTTATGATGAGAATGTCAATACCTGTGGTGATGTTTTGCAGTTTCCTAGTCCAGGAAATGTTCATAGATGTTACGTCCAAGAATGGTCCAGTTCCTCCAAGCAGAAATGCATGAAAGTCCACAAAAACTAAACTACTGACAGAGACAAACACAAACAGCCAGCCACACAGGCTCTTGTCTAGCATTTATTATGCTATTTGCTCTCCTTACTGCTTTGCTTGCCTCCTTCTCTGTTCCCTAATTCACTTCCCTATTTTCCTGTCTCTGGGTCTCCTTATACCTTTCTGAATGCTGCTTTCCTAGCCTTCCCCTTTTCTGCTACCTCCTTTGAGAACCATAGGGGTCTCCTCTTTCTTTTACTTTTATTTATCTGCTTAACATGGAGGGTAGTTTCACTATGCCCTCTTTTAGTTTGGCCCAATTTTCCTCCACCCAACCAGGTCATTGCCCCCTGCCAGGTCATTCATGAGGCATTCACCCCTCTTAGTAAAATCAGCCCTTCTGAAGTCCAAGACTCTCAACATTGTGTGGTTGGATTCTGCGGCTGTTCTTATGTTGAACCACACTGTATGAGGATTGCTGGTCCACAGATGGCTTCCTACCTTGATGTCTGCAACACTGTCCTTGTTAGTAAGCACCATGTCCAGTACTGCCCCATCCAGACTAGGTTCACTAACTAGTTGCCTGAAGAATGTCCTCTGCAGTGAGTCCAGGATGTGTCTGCTTCTAGCTGAAGATGTAGTAAGGAAGTTCCAATCTATATCCAGCAGATTGAAGTCCCACACCAGCAACGCCTCCTCCTTTTCCACAATTTTGCCGATTGTTTCTAAGATTTCTTTGCATAAGTCCACCCCCTATGCTGCAGGCCTGTAGATCACACTTGTCCAAATAGTGGTTCTGTTTTCAGACTTGAGTATGACTCACAGCATCTCTGCCACCCTGAATTCCCTGTATTTATGTTTCTTTTATGCTTTCCTTTACATAGTTCACCATTCCCCTCCTTTCATTCTTGCCCTGTTCCTTCTGAACATTGTGTAGCATGATATGATAATGTCCCAGTCATGGTTGTCAGAGCACCATTACTCAAAAATGGCTACAATATCCTGGTTGCCCTCCACCATAATGGCCTCTAGGTTTGGAATGTTATTTTCCAGACTTCTAGCATTAGCACACATAGATACATACATAGATACATAGACAGTGTCAGCAGATAAGGGCCTATGGCCCACCCAGTCTACCCATTTAAGTTTGTAAGTTCAGTTTATGTTTTCCAGGAAGTCTGTTTCCCCTTACCCCTGACCTCCAGAATTCCTTTATGTCTATCCCATGCATTCTTAAATCCCATGATTGTTTCAGCCCCCACCACTTCCTCTGGCAGGGTGTTCATTTGTCCACCACCCGTTCTGTGAAGAAATTCTTCCTCACGTTTCCTCTGGTCGTCCTCCCTCAACTTCATCCCATGCCCTCTAGGTCCAAACATATTTTTCACTTAAAAATAGTGCATTCCTGCACCCTGTTCCTCCCTGTAAGATACTTGTATGTCTCTATCATATCCCTCTCTCCCTCCTCTCCTCCAGGGAGTACATGTTCAGTGCCTTCAACCTGTCCTCATAGGAATTGTGATGCAATCCATGCACCATCTTTGTTGCCCTCCTCTGAACCTTCTCTACCCTGTCTATGTCCTTACGTAGGTAAGGTCTCCAGAACTGCACAGTGTACTCCAGATGCGGCCTCACTAGTGTCTTGTATAGTGGAATTATGACCTCCCTTTTCCTGCTGGTGATGCCCCTGCCTATGCATCCCAGCATCCTATTTGCCTTCCAGATTTTTGTTAGATCTATTCTTATTGCTTTCCCCTTTTCTCATGTGTTCCCACTTCCTTCCTCTTCTCTTCTGACTGCTTTTCCCCCCTTTCTTTTTTAGCTAACCCTCTGCTTTCTTGATTATCTTGCACCATGGTGGAACACCCATCCCTCAGGAGCTCCCTTCATTCGATCTCAGCCTGTAGGGGGACAGTTTCTTCCTTTCCTTTTTCTTCCAACTTCCTAGATAGTTTTAATGTTCATCAGAGTAACAAAGAACTGTAGATCCTATCCAAGGTGGATGCAGGCCATCAGCTCTGTATAGGCACTGATCCTCCCTGTGGGGGCCCCAAGTCCACAGTGTAGCCATACCCATCTTCTCTGCATCATTCCTTCAACCATGAGTTGAAGGCCTTGGTAAACAGCTTCCTCTCCTTTCCCCATTACAGGCAGGCAGCACCTCTATAAAAGCTACAGAGCTTGCTTCTTGTCAAGACTCCATCCCAGCTCCCTAAACTCCTCTTGCACTGTTCCTGTCCCATACCTAGCCAAGTTATTTGTCCCCAGGTGGACATTGACATTCAGCTCCCCCTCCCTTCCTACTCCCCTTGTGATCTGTAGGATATGTTACCCATCCCTCCAGGCTGTGGCACCAGGTATTCACCTGACCTCTGTCTCTGCCTGCTTTCCAGTTCACAACTCTATCCCCTGACAATTGAATCCCCCACCCAAAGTTTCTTCCTCCTTCTTTGGGGTCCTCCTGTACCAGCCTTGAGGCCTCCACTCAGGAGGGCCTTCACATCCTCCCCAGTCACTGCCATGGGTGCTTCTTCTTGACAGTCCCACCCCACAAGGATGGCTTAGGAATTCTGTAGTGGTATCAGCTATGGTTTCTGAATGTGCCTGGGACCCCCTTGCCCAAACTTTCAGATCCCACAAGCCTCTCCATCCTTGAGCCCACCATAGTCCAGCTGCACCTCTTATCTAGCATCCTTTGAGGTAACAGTGTCAGACTTGGTGGCCCCTGGGTGGGAAAACAGTTCACCTGACTCCTAGTCAATGCAGCCCTCAGTCTAGTGACAGCTACCTGACTCACAACTAATACAGTCTTAGGTCTAAAGACCTGCTCCACCAACCCAGAAGGGCACATGCAGATGGGGCAGCACTGCAGTCTCGAGAAGGTTTCTCTGAAAACTGCCACCCCCACAACCACTGCACTGCACCACTCCTCACATTTCCTATTCCTGCTGTCCCTGCACTTCCTGACCTCCTTACTCAGAGCCCAGTAATGTGAAAATCTGTATGCAGTTTAGTTACTAAAGTGCAATACAAAACTTTGTAGATACACTAACCTAGGAATGTTCCAGATACAGGAATGCTATAACACTCACTCACAGATGCACAATCACTACACAGATACAGGTGTGCTATAAACAACAATCATAGCATTTAATATTTTTTGTTTTTTTATATACAGATAAGGCAGTGCCCTCCTACCTAGATGTCAGCCTAGCAGCTAGCCCTCCAAACCTTCAATGCACCTTTCTGCTAAAGCACAAGTCATCCAACACACTCCTACCTACACCATCTAACAATACAGATGTACTCAAGTTTTACTGGCAATTGATCAGACACTGTGATGCCCCTTGCAGACTGCCCTCCATTGGATAGACAGTGACACACCTTGCAAGATGCTTTATCATACCAATATGTTTCCTTTGTGGAAGTGCAAGTGCAAAAATAAAAAGTATTTCCTGACATACCTTCTGCATTTACTCCCAACCAACTTCAAATTTGCATCTGTTCCCTGTGGTGCTGTTAATGTTGCTGGGCCTAAACAATTCACTAGAATCCACCTTGTTAATACTCTCAATATATTTGAAGGTCTCTGTCATGTCCCTTCTTTCCCTCCTGGTCTCCAGTAAGTACTGCACATGTTTAGGCTCTCCAGCCTCTATTCATACTGCCCCTGGTCCTTATTCAGATAGAGATTCCAGAACTGGAGGAACTGACATTCACATCTGAGAATTACTCTATTATAATAACTGGGGATCTTTTTTCCCATAGGGAAACTGGGTTATAATGGTGACTACGTGCTCGGTGACCCTTGTGCATATGTGCTAGCTGTGGTCAATCCTGCTTTCATGCCAGTCAGCATTCCACGATGTTCATCATACCATCACATGGAGTCTGCAGTAAGTTTGTTAAAATAAATAAATAAATAACTCACCAAAGGGGGTTAAAACGTTTAAATGTCTGTCCTTTTTCCAGCCACCGCTTCTGAGCTCAGACTGCTGCTGAAACCATAGCTTACAGTAGCAGCAGAGAGATGTGGTTTTATTTTATACAATTGCTGGTGAAAAAAACGATCCCCAGCAATTATATAAAATAAAACGTGGGATGGTGTGTTTAACTTACACACTCCCCTCTGTGTTGGATGCTTAAATAAACTCCTCAAGCTTTGCTCTTGGTGTTTATGTAGTATCCAACACCTCAGGGTGTGTGTAAAATCTCATTAAACACACCACCCCATGTATTATTCTATATGTAATTATTGACGATTTTAATACTAGAATCCTCAAATTATCTGGATCCAGTGAATCTGTGGCCAAGTATCACTTAAGACTTAATTTAATTAATCCAATATTAAATTTAGGAAGGAAGTCCATGGATACTGAATTTAATGATTAAGGACAAAATACTTAGGGAAATGATGACCAATTTGGATTTTTTTTTCTTTTGAATGGTCTGACCCCTGGAAATCCAGAGGAAGATTTCACCTTTATTGGTCCTATGAGAGCTTCAGTCATTTATTTGGCTTGGGTCAATCAAGGCACACTGGAAAATTTACTAGATTTTAAAGCAGTGGACCGGTTAGAATTTGCCCAGTTATTAATCACCATTATTTTCTGTTTTTCAATGTTCATCAGGAAATATGACTTTGTACACCCAGCAGGGAATGCAATAGAGGTATTAAATACTAAGAGACTAAGATGGCAGACTGATGTAGCTGACTTATTTTCTCTGATTCTTAGTTCAGATCCTTTATATACTTTGAGACTGGGAATAGTTTCTAATATAGACAATGGCTATACCAATGCTATTAGGGCACAGTTGGAAATTAACAACTTTTTAAAACCTTTATTCAAGATAAACAAAATAGCCAGACCTATTAAACAGACCTGATTCAACGCAAAGTGCCAGGCTGCTAAAGCAGAAATAAATAAATTTGTTAGGTACACTAAAAGGTACAGGACTAGTGAAAACCTTAGACTCCTAAATAAACAAAGTAATGACTACAGGAAGTTCCATTAGATAGAAAAACAGAAATATCAAATCAAGATGTGGAATAAACTAAAAAAGGATATGTTAGGCCAATATATTAAATTACTCTGGACATTATTTAGTTTTGGTTATGATTAATATACTACTAAGACTGAGGCATATATTACGACCCAGATTTGGGATGCTTATTATGAGGCCTTATATTTTTCTTCTGCAGAAGTTCAAACACATTCACTCTCTGCTGAGTGGAATAACCTAATACGGTTCTATGCATTTCATAAACCAACTATTTTCTCTCCTGAGAAAATTATTTAAGGTCTTTTTAAATCAAAGCTAACAAATCCCCAGATCCTGAACATATTTCAGCTGATATTTTTATAAAGCATTTCCTGATTGGTGGACCTCTATTTTGTAAATATATTTAATAGGTTCTTACAAGGTGAAGAATTTCCTAATACTTGGAAGGGTAGTTTCATCTATCCAGTATAAAAAAAGGACAAATTACTGACCCAAGCATGTATAGACCAATTAGCCTTCTAGATGCATCATGAAAGATATTCTCTAAAATTTTAATCTGGAAATTAGAGTTTGGAGTTCACAAGAATTATCCTTCTGTACCCTCTATGGGCCTACAATCGAGTATGTCATCTCCTTCAAATACTGTGGATGCCTTCCACAAAAAACTGCAACCTAAACTTGGTGCTCTGTTCAGAGATCGTGGTTGCATCCCCTTACCATCCCACAGGGAAATTGTCCAGAAAGTGACTATCTCAGTTTTTGACTATGGTGATGTAGTTTATGGTGTAGCCCCTAAGTCCATCATAACCAGACCAAATATCCTCTTCTACTCCTTCTGTCAGTTTGCACTGTACTGTTCATCCCACACTCACCACTGTGACCGCTATACCTCCCTCTCCTTCCCCTCTGTCGGTGCCCAACACCTCAGCACTGCTCCTCCGTTTTTGGGAAGTACTGGCTTGGTTCACTCCCTTCTTACCTCTCTTCTGTCCTCTCCACTCCCACTCCTCCTACCTATTCCCTACATAACTATGACTGCTATACCCTGGCTCTCCCTGCTACATCTGCTGTCTCAGGGCAGTCTGCTTTCTCTTATCACTTCCCTGAACTCTGGAACTCCTTCCTTTAGCCATGCATTCTGCCTTGTCCCTTCATTCAGTTTCCTCCCTTCTTCATAGCTTCATTTCTCTCACCTGCAACTGCACCTGATCCACCCACCCACTCAAATTCCTTTATGCTCTACTTCTGCCCTTTCCATTTCATCTGTTTACTAAACTTTCTCCTTTATGTCTCTTCTCATATTATCATAACGTATTTCATAAAAGTCGAGCTTGTGCACATCATCTGTCTGTATTTAATCTGTGCAAAATGCATTAACACTTTATGATGTTGTGAGTATTTGCATCCTTGTTATGTATTTCAATATTCTGTACTTCCTATTTCTCCTACCCCCCAAGAAGTATCTGGAAATGAGCTATTGTAGCTCAGTATGCATTTTCTGGTGAAACTCTTCTAAATAAATTAATAAATAAATCTTTTAGATGAGCACAGAATGGTTTTGGATGCAATCAGTCTACAATACAACACTGTTATGTACAATCTCATCTATTCATAAATATGTTTCTGTTAAAGAAGCTAAGCTATACTGCTGTTTTGTAGATTTTAAGACAGCTTTTGATAGTATTAACTGCAAATGTTTGTGGCATAAACTGTGAGTATTAGGTGAAGATCCACTTCTGTTGGACACTTTAATAAGGCTTCACCACAATACTTGGGTCTGGGTACAATACAATCAATCTGATAATTTAGCCTCTAAAATCAGAACAAATCTTGAAATCTGCCAGGGCTGTATTTTGACTCCTTTACTGTTCAACTTGTAGATTAATTCAATAATTACTCAGTTATATAGCCCAGATTTCCATTTCCCAAAGGTATTTGAAAGAACTGTTAGTTTCCTTGCTTACTCTGATGACATTGTCTTGCTCGCTACATCACTGCTTGGTCTACAAAGGAAACTGGACCTCTTTGATAAACTGTGCAATGAAAATAACCTACATGTAAGTAGAGATAAGACCAAATTGGTTATTTTTGGTAATACGTGCAAGAAGGTCCTGAAGTTATTTATAGGGAATCAAGCTGTTGGAAATGAAACATACTATGACTACCTGGATATAAGGTTCTCAGATAACTCCTTATGGATCAAATATCTGAACCTGTTAGAAACCAAAATGAAAAAGTGCATTTAATGCTTTTAAGAAATGTAATTGTAAACTGGGGAAGGGTACTATTTGGGGCATTCTGACTGTCATAAATGCAAAAATTAAATCATGCATCCTTTATGCTGTCGAAATTTGGTGTTTCTCCAATATTACATCATTGGAAATTATTCAGAATAAAATATTTTTTTACATCTTATCTGTGCCAAATTCACTTCTAGCAGAGGTTCTAAAAGCTGAACTGGGCTCATCTTCTCTATCTTCTGTAGTAAAAGAAGAGAGACACTTAATTTTCCTCTTGAGCATTTTTCTGCTAGCATAGGAATGCTTACCTAGATCATGCCTTAAGGAGCACATTAAATACACCAAGAATGATGTTATCTGTCTGTCCATTAGACTTATTAAAGATCACCTCTTCCCTTTGGGCCTGGGCAATTTACTCGTGAAATTTATGTAAGGCCCAAACAGAAAATTATTAGTAAAATCAGGACTAGAGTTTACAATTCTGCAATTAATCAAGCTCTTTCAAGAATTGCCTCACTGAAATTGTATAGATGGTGCAAACATCATAAAATCTGCTGTTGTTTAGAACCTTACTATGTATTTATCTAACCCATGTGAACATAGAAAAATGACAAGGTTTAGGATGGAACTTTATGAGGCTAATTATGAATACCATAGGTAAAAAATGTCCTGGAGCAACTACAGCATTTTGTAAATGTGGTGGTAAGTTGATGACAATTTAAAACACATCTCTCTTATTTGTCCATTGTACTACAGTAAAAGAAGTTATTAGCTGGGACCAATTTTGACCAACTTTTGTCTCCCAGCAGACCAATTTTTATTTATTTATTTATTTATTTATTTATTTGTTTATTTATTCTTTCATTCATTTTTGGAGTACAATACCTTTGAGCACATAACAGCACTTTTACAAAGGTTTCATGTCAGTAGGAAGGGTGACAGACCTACAACGGATGGTATTACATAAAATATTGACAAGAAAGTATTTAAAATGACAATATGACATTAATATTGCAACTAAAATTAAAATTATAAATTGGTAGGAATTCAAAAATAACCAATTAAAAGGGGGCAGCTCACGGTGCTTTGTCAAGTAGGTACAGTGAGACTTGGGAGAACAAAAGTTCAGGTAAGTGAAGATAACCAGTGGAAAGAAGGTGGAGGGTGAGAAGGGTGAGTTGAAAGTAAGATCAGGGAAGAAAGCAGAAAATAGGGCAGAGCCATTAGGGTGAAAGTGGTCATTCACAGAGAAAAGCAAACAAGCAAATCTTCATTTATATAGCATCTTTCAATGTCAAGGTGCTGTACAAAGTATAAACCATAAATATACAAACAAACAGCAGAATTAATTTAAAATCAGTCTGGGAAAGCCAGTGAAAATAAATACGTTTTTAACAAAGATTTAAAACTACTAACGGTCAGGCATTCTCTTAACTGATGAGGCAGAGAATTCCACAGGGCTGGTGCTGCAAATGAAAAAGCACAAGCTCCAGATGTTTTAAGATGAACCCTGGGAATCTCTAGCAATTCCTCATCGGCAGATTGGAGGGGATGATTGGGGGAGTAGGGAGTCAGGAGATCTTTCAGGTAGTTGGGTCCCTGTTCATGTGGGCCTTTAAAGGTAAGTTAGCCTACCTTATAGGTGATACACCATTGAACCAGCAGCCAGTGCAGTCCATGCAGCACAGGTGTTATGTGTCTGGATCTAGAGGTATCAGCCAACAGCCTGGCTGTATCATTCTGCACCAGCTGCAGGTGGCGGATATCATCCCCAGACAGCCATAGGTAGAGGCCATTGCAGTAGTCAAAATGAGTAGTAATGAAGGCATGGACCAATGTTGGAAGGTCACCTGGTGGAACTAGGTGTTTCACCTTGGTGATATTTCTCAGATGGTAAAATGAGGATTTAACCACAGCTGACACCTGAGATTTCATGGTCAAGCCATCATCAAAGATAACACCCAGGTTCCGCACCCAATCTGAGGTAGTGAGCTGGACACCATCAAGACAAAGGCTCAACATGTGCCCAGCCCCAGGAACCCCCTTCCCGGGTGACCCAGGTCCACAACCAACACCTCAGTCTTATCCGTATTCAGTCTCAGCCAACTGGAGCTCATCCAGTCTTTGATCTCGGTGAGGCAATTATTTAGCACAGAGACTGCATCAACCTGTCTGGGCACAAAGGACATATACAGCTGAGTGTCATCTGCATAACAGTGAAAACTCAAGCCATATTATCTGATGATATCTCCCAATGGCAGCATATACACTGCAAACAACATGGGTGCCAATATGGAGCCCTGCGGCACCCCGCAGGATAGGAGGAGGTCATCAGAGGAATAAATTCCAGTGACCACCATCTGAACCTGGCCTATGAGGAACAATCGACACCATTCAAGGACTGTACCCGACAGTCCACAGAGAAACTGCAGGGTCTTCAAAAGCATCCCATGGTCCACAGTGTCAAAGGCTGCTGAGAGAGATCAAAAAGGACCAAGACAGTATGAGCCTTTCAATCTCTCACCATTAGGAGATCATTTTAGTACCTGAACAAGGGCAGTCTCTGTGCTATGCCTCTTCCTGAAACCAGACTGAAGAACTTCATAGACATTGTGGGTTATAAGGTGATTGTCCAGTTGCAATGCAACTACCTTCTCAATAACCTTCCCCACAAAGGGAATGTTAGAGACAGGTTGGTAGCTAGCTGGATCGTCAGGATCCAAGGAGGGTTTTTTAAGGAGTGGTCGAATGACTTCCTTCTTTAGGGGGTCTGGAAAGACCTCCTCTCCAAGGATCTCCATACAATTTTAGCTAGGCTCGGGCAAATAACATCTACACACCCCACTAAAAGGGGAGTAGGGCCCAGATCTAAACTACAACAGGTGGGGCGCAAAGTCTGGATAATGTTTACAATGTCCATGAATTCCGGTTGTCTGAAATCCGTCTAGAGAGACCGGGTGCTCACCACCTCCCATCGACCTCCATAACCCCTCGTAGAGAGAGCAGGGCCAATTCTGAGCCTGATACTATTAACCTTATCAACGAAGAACTGAGCTAGCTCGTCACACTTAATTTGTGAAAAAACTCTTCTGGACTGAAGACAGATTGGATTGAACAATCTGTCAACAGTTCGGAAAAGTTGAGCTGATTCTGCGCAGCAGAAATCTCCCTGAACAGGAACTCTGCCTTCTTACAGATGATTTTTGATTGATAGCCCTTATAATGTTCTATCAATCTAAGCCTATCAGCATCCAGGCCAGACTTCCACCATGCTCTCTCCAGCCTTTGACAAACTTGCCTCAACTCCTTCAAGGACCCATCAATAAAAAACTATAAATTGGTAGGAAATCAAAAATAACCTAATAAAAGGAGACAGCTTTGTCAAACAGGTATAGTGAGATTTGGGGAGGAATAGGTACATAAGGATGTATCAATACTGCTGAGATAATACATGTTTTGTACTGTTCTCTACATCTGGCAATTCTGTATTGCCTTACACATGTTTTGTTATGTTTGAATTTATAAATTTTAATTATATTATTTTACAGTGCTCTTTGGTATGATTTATAAAACTTTGCTAGGTATATTGGGGCCTATTCATGATCAGGTGGGAATTATATGCCAGGGGCACCTATCCCACCCACGTATCTCTGCATGTGTGGATAGGTGCACACAGCCATCATTCACCAACAGCCACCACCTGTCTGCTGCTCTGTCCTCCCCCGGCGACCAGTACCCTGAGGGTGTCCAGGGGCCAAGTTGTGGACCCAGTCAGGCATCCAATTGGATGCCCATTTAGGGTCTCGATGGGATCCCTTGCACAGCAGGGCATGGGTCTGGACTCCCAGACCCGCGTGGCTATGCCCCAACATGGAACAGAACTCTGGTTGATGCCCAAAAAAGAGTACAAGGCCACACTGCACTTCAAAACCCCCACACACACTGCAGTCCTGACACCTGCACCCCTGCAACACAACCCCCCCAACAGGCCACCTCATTCATGCATGGAACCTGAAGCACCCCCTGTCCCCCACACATTGCTGCCCATGTCCCCTGTGTCTAGCAAGGGCTCCTCTGTCCCGGGTGTCCATCAAGAGTCCCCCCTGTCCCTGGTGTCCAACAATGCTCCCCAATGCACATTCCCAACCCTGAACCCATCTCCTCAGCCCTCAATGGTAGTCAGTGGCTTCCCCAACCCCCGAGGCACTGCAACCCTTTTGCACCTGCATAGTCAGTACTGTGGCTAGGTATGGGTAGTGGCACAGCTCTCCACACACCTCTGCAGCCACTGACCATCCAAATGATGCTGGGAAACATGCTGCTTATTTATAGGGGCTGCTCCCAGCAGCAGGTGGATGGCCAGCAGCCAAGGAAGTGTGAGAAGGGCTGTGCTGCTGGCCATCCCAAGCCACAGCACTGACAGGAAGGTATTGAGAATGGTGCAGTGATGTCAGTGCCATGGGGTGGTCCACTGACCACCAATGCTGGAGTGGGAGGTCCACTGACCACCAATGCAGAGGCAGGGCAACGGGCTCTGAGTGTATATACTGGGACACGACTGTGCAAGGGAGGTGATTGACCATCAGTACAAGGTTCAGTGCTGCCTGCGATGGGGAAGGGTGGGGAGTTCTCATCCCATATAGAAGTAGGGGCTACATTGTGCCAGGCAGGTGCCTGCTGCATCTCAAGGTTGGGATTGCACAGTGTTGGGGGGGTGTCTCACATACAAGGAGGCCAGGGAAGCTATGGGGTGGGGATGCCAGCTGTTCACCCGAGGTCAGGGATGATGAGTGGTTGGGTGGGGTGGTTCCTGCACTGGGAACAGGGCTGCACTGTGTGAGGTGGAGGGGAGCCTGTGGCCAGTCAGGGATGGGGTTGTACTGCTTGGGGGCTGGGCTCACATGGGGTAATGCCAGTGGGGCAGCCATGTTGGGCATGTAGTACACTTATGGCAGGGTTTTCCCCAGCATAACAGGTGCCCTCCTATGGCCCCTTCCCAGTGTGCAACACTACTCACCTTGGTACATGGTGTATAGCACTGGCACACCCTCAGCCCACCCATGGCACATTACTGTCCCCTCGGCTGGGGGATTGGATGCATGGGGGCTCTGTATACCATTCCATGAATCCCATGAAGGTGGCACAATGGGTGTGGAGTGGCTACACTCTGCAAATATGTGACATGTAGCCACTCCATACATTCATGCATAGGCCCCATTATGTATTTGAGGAGTACGAGAGGACAACTCCGTTTTTTGCCTTTATTGGCTTTTTTGTCTTAAATTCATATATTTTTTTTATTTTAGAACTCTAGAGATTATGGGCTACAGTACTCTTGGGGGGTGTACATAGCAAGACCTGACCCAGAAAAGTCCAATTTTCTCCTTCAAGCTGGCAGGATTATTAAAGTCCTAGTCCTCTCAGACCACTCTTCTTGTCTACAAATACATACCTCTATAATTTCTTGTCACTAAATCACATAATCTAATTTGATATAATTAAGAAACTTTTATGAACAATTTTCCCTTGGATAGAATTTTAATAGAAAGTTGACTTGTATGTATGTTTTATTGATATTCAATATTTGTACTACACTCAGTCATCCATGGTGTTTGTACTGTTTGCAATGACTTAATGCTGCTCAATAAACTTGAAAACTGAATCCTGAAGCTTGCTCTGGTTAGAGTGCAAGGTAACATACCCAAAATTTCTGGCTGTCACAAGTGAAAACATCTGACAGGCTTTCAAGCATCTTGAATGGATATCCTGTGTATTGGTAACACAGGCCAGACAATATCATTTGATCTAGTGCTTGTCAGAGATGAGGTTAGGGGAGCACCCTGTTTCCACATCTCTGAGCAAATTACAAAACATTGTGAAAACATAGTTCTCATAGGCTGTGCATATTACTTCTCTGCCCTAGTGTTTGTGTTGGGACTCTAAATTATAATATGAAACTAATCTAACCTACCTGTACTATGTACTATGTACCTGTACTGTATACTATGTATTGTATAATCTCATCTCATTTTATACTAGGATTCATACTAGGAAATGGTTAGGCTTACAGATGACCGAGGCCCATGTGTGTATGTCTCCAGAATTCTGGTACATTATCACCTTTTTTTTTTTATGACAAATACTGGTCGAGATTCTGTTTAAATTTTAGAAAGTTTGTATTTTCTAACATGGGCCTTGGAAGGGTATTCCATGATGGAATAATTATTTGAGTAAAAAAGAATCTCCTCTTGTTAGTTTTTGGAAATGTCAATGCTAGTTGATGATTGTGACTTCTTAGATTGCATTCTCTATAAGCCCATCTGTGATACTAGATCAATATCTGTGTGGATTTTATACATGAATAACAGATCTCTTTTTCTTCTTTGATCTAATGAAAACAATCCCAGTTCTTTTAGTCTTGTTTCATAGTTCTTACCCCACATATTGGTAATCAGTTTTATCGCTCGCCTCTGAACTCCCTCAAGTCTATTAACATCCCTTCTAAGGTATGGATTCCACAAAGGTGAAAAATAGTCCAAATGTGGCCTTACATACAATCTATAAAGTGGCAAAATACATCCTCTATCTCTTGTAGAGAAACATCTTTTAATACATCCAATAAGTCTATTTGCTCGACTAATAATAGCATTGCAATGACTTTCTGATGGAAGATCAGAATTTATTAATGTACCTAGATCATTTTGTACCTTTATTTGTGTTAATACATGTCCATTGAGTTTATAGAGGTTTTTTTGCATTGGTATTTCCCAGGTGCATAACTACGCACTTTCCTACATTGAAGTTCATCTGGTTTCTAACTGCCCATTCTTTCAATTTTTTAAAATCTTTCCTAACGTTGTAAATAGCTTCCTATGTCTCTACTGGTGACACTATTTTTGTATCATCTGCAAATTTAATTGCAAAACTATTTACATTGTTAAGTCTGAAATATAAATGTCAAACAATACAGGACCCATAACAGATCCCTGAGGAACTCAACTACTCACTGCGCGCATGCATCTGATGCAAACCCTCTTATACATACACATTGTGTATGATCATTTAGCCATTCCTCTACCCAGTCAGTTATAACATTGTCAATTCCCAACAATCTCATCTTGTTAATTAATTGATTATGTGGCACCTTATCAAAGGCTTTGCAAAAATCTAAGTAAATCACATCCAAGGGTATATTATTTTCTAGGGATTTACTAATCTATTCATAAAAAACTAGATTTCCTGTCAGACACGATTGATTTTTTCTAAATCTGTGTTGAGTTTGATTCATCAACCCTTTTGTGATTAGATTTTTCTCAAGTCTAATTTTAAGCAAAGCCTCAAAGATTTTTCCTATTATACTGGTTAAACTAATTGGTCTGTAATTTGTTATGTCTGATCTATTCCCAATTTTATATATTGGAGTTATAGTTGCCGTTTTCCAGTCATCTGGTACTTCATGTTTTGTTAATGACAAGTTAAATACTGTATAGAGGGGTTCAACTAACCAATCCTTCAATTCTTTTATTATTCTTGGGTGGATTTGATCAGGCCCAGGTGATTTATTGATGTTAATCTTTTTAAATGCTACCATCATTTCAGCTCTGGTGATATCCCATCTATTTTTTATACATATATTTTTTTTTATTTAGTTGTTTAACCAGGTATAGCACACTAAGCTGAAAGCTTTTTTACAGGAGCGACCTGGGAGCACAAGGAGGTTAAGTGCCTTGCTCAGGGTCACACAGTATGCAAGTGGAAGCTGTGGGATTCAAACCCAGGTCTGGTCTGCTGGATGTCACCAAATTTACAGCTCAGAGCCTTAGACCACTGCGTTATACTGCCTCCTTAATATTTGATGCACAGTAGACTTTTTTTTATTAGTTTTAATATTATAAACAGAGCTGAAATATTTATTAAATTCTTCAGCAGTCTCTAGTGGGGCTGTTATTACTTTAGTGTCAATTAATAAAGGTCCGATGTTCCTAGGAGTCTGTTTTTTATTATTAATATAAGAATAGAAACTTCCCCCCATCCTTTGTGTATGCTAACCTATATTCATACTTTTTTCAGTTTTTATCCTAGATTTACACTTTTTCAGAATCTCTTTATACTTCCATCTATTATAATCTTTACCATCTCTCTTCATATTTTTGTACGATCTTGCTTTTTGTTTTATTAGTTTATGTATTAAAGGTGTTATCCATGGAGGGATTTTGCCCTTTTTGTTGTATATTTTCCTATTTTTAACAAATTTAGCTTCTATTTCTAATAATTTATTTCTAATTTTATTCCAAAGATCATTTGAGGAGCATGGTTCAGCATTCCACTTCCAGTTTAGCAAGTCCTGTCTCATATGTTCAAAATTTGCTTTATTGTAATTTTTAAATATAGTTTTCCCTGCGTCAGGTTTTAATCTTATGTTATCATCAAAAGTTATTGTTGATTGATCACTGTTTGAGATTGGAGCTTTTACATAGATATTATTAATTTTGTCTGGAATATCTGTTAGTAGTAAATCCAAAATGTTGTTTTTTCTTGTTGGTAGAGTAATTAATTGGGTCAGGTCATTCATGCAGCATATATCCAAAAAGGAATGTTCTTGTTCATTGCTACCCTTATTTTCTTTCCAGTTTATACCTGGAAAGTTAAAATCTCCCAGTAATATTATATCTTTAAATTTCGATTTGTTACATATACTTTCATATACTTCTTGTATTAGTGATGGACTAGTGTTTGGTGACCTATAACATAGTCCAATCAAAAATTTCGGTTGTGCATCTCCCAATATTTCCACCCATATCATTTTGCATGATGAGCTTATCCCTAGGTCAGCAAGTATTTTGCCCTAATATTATCATTTATAAATAGGGCGACACCTCCCCCAATTTTATCTAGTCTATTTTTATACAAGGTAGTATAAGCAGGTATATTCATAATCCACTCCAATTTGTTGTTCCAACAAGTTTCAGTAACAGCGGCAATGTCAATCTTATCATTGTTTAGTATTAACTGAAATTCTTCTAACTTGATACCATGCAGGCTTCTAGCATTAGTCAAGAGAAATGTTAATCCTTTTTTACAGTTATTGGCCTTGTTTATTATTGTTTTTGTATGGACTTTATTATTTTCTGTTTTATTATTTTTGTAGTTATTTTCCCCTTGCCCCTTGTTCCTTAGTTTTTTGAATGGTTTATTTCATTATGTATAATACATTCAAGCAGTCTTGATCCTTTCCTGCTTAGGTGCAATCCATCGTACCTATATAATGTAGAATTGTTTTTGAATTTCTCCATTGCTTTTATACAATTTATATTATTTTAAGGCTCCATCTGTGTAGCCAATTGTTAAATGTTTTAATGTTTCTTGTTCTTTTAAAGGTTGCCCTTGGTACAGGTAGGACTTCAGATACTATAGGGGTGGCATTTAAATCCTGTATTGTTTTTTTATAGCTGTTTCCATACTACAAATGATTTCTCCCACCTCTTGTTTACAGAATATGTTAGTACCCATGTGCAACACTACTGTTTTTGGTGTTTGTATTTGTTTTATATTTCTGGCAATAGTTTAGTAATGTCATCAGTTGTTGCTCCGCCATAGCTACAACTTGTCACGTTCACTTTATTTCCTCTTGTTGTATATCTATCTGTAAATCAGGTGATGGAATCCCCTAATATAAATATTTTTTCAGGTATCTCAGGACTGGCATTTCTTAGATGATCCATCATGATACGATTATTACTTGAAATGACTTGATTAGATTCATTTTCTGTCCCCTGAATTCCTGAGTTTGATTCATTCTGTTCTATTTGTACAAAAAGGGGAGGCAGGGTTACTTGTTCTATATTACCTTGGCTTAATTCAATGTTATTACTTTTTTCAGTGTTTTCACTTGTTGGTGATTTTAGAATATTTGTCTGGCAAGGTTGCACTTTCAGTTTCAGTTTCTATGATTAGTGGGTCAAAAGTATTGTACAATGGTACATCAAAGGCCTCTGCTCTTCTTCCCTTTTTTCTTTGCAGGTCATCTGTATTGTACATCAAACCAATCTCCTTCTAAATTCTCCTGTATTTCATTATCCCTAATTCTCTTTTTATTAGTTGTAACTGTAATACACGATGCATTATTTACTTCTGTGTTTTGTTTACACACCGTTGGGAGTGTTGCATTATGGGGTGCACTTAGCATTAGAACCTGATCTTCTGGAGGTTCAGTAACAGGAGTCTCAGTTTGTCCTGTGCCTGTCTCTTTACTTTGCATTATTTGTATCAGGCTTTGTTGACTTATTTCCAGTGTCTTAAGTTTAGTATTAAAAAGAGAAATTTCCACTAACATCTCTTTATTTTGTTTACACTTTAGACAGACAAAAGGTCTTTCCAGCACTGGCACATCAGAAAGCATATATCACATTCCCCACAGAGTGTACCCCCTTGTATCTTTTAATAACTGAATTATCCAGAGGGATAATGGTCTCTAAGGCCAGAGGGGTGGGTCAGAGCCATGTGATGTGTGCTCATCCCCCATCTGATGGCACTACACATTAAGGAAAACCCAAAGAAGCTATCAAATGACTGGCCCCATGGTGTCTAATTACTGGGCCTCAACTCAATACTTGGAAGCAGTATGGCGCAGTGGTTTAAGGCTCTGTGCTGCAAATCTGGAGACCTGGGTTCGAATCCCACAGCCCCCACTTGCATACTGTGTGACCCTGAGCAAGTCACTTAACTTCCACATGCTCCCAGGTTGCTCCTGCAAACAAGCTTTCAGCTTAGTGTGTCTCACCTGGTAAAATAATTGGTAAAAAAAAAAAACTCCTGTCAGCCTCAGGTGAAACCCATCTGTGTCAGCTCAGCAGCAGATTCTCCCACTTACTCCCTCTGTAGACTCTTGTGAGACTACCATGCTGCACATTTACATGAATGTGGCATAAGTAACTAAATACTGTACTTTTTATTTCCCAGCCAGAGAGGGTGAAAAACTCAGAAAATCTCACAGGAAACAACAATAAAATTGCTCTTCAATCCATAATGCAATCACCCATAGTAGGATGGCAGGGTTCCCTTCCTACTCATCAGCCCAGATTTACCTTGCTTTTATGAATGTGTGTGGGTGAGAATCTCATTCAGAAATCAGAAACAAAGGTGTTGGGCTACAGTAAGCTGGTCCTCATATGTCCCTCATAACTATAGATTCCTCCCACCCCTGGGAAGCATAACTCCTTCCTAAACCCTCCCTTTGTATCTTCCCTCATTTCCTTCCCTCCTCCTCCTCCTTAGCTACCAGATTTGTTCTGGTGTCAGGGGATGTGGTTACATCCAAAGAGTCACCTGCTGCAAGGTTTCTTTTGCATGCTACCTATTGTGTTATTAGTCCCCATTCTCCAACACCTGACCTGAAGAGACTCATATAGTGCCTTGGAGAAAATGGCTATAGCTATGTATTTATTGAGATAAACAACCTACAGTATATCAGTAACTAGCTTGTGTAGCTCAGGAGTGTCAGCAAGTCTTTAGGCAGTCAACACCAGGAACCAGTCCATCCCCTGCCCCCAGGGGCCATCTGTGCAGACCCACTCTGTTTCAAAGGATACTGTCTCCAAAGTGACAATGGCTTCCAAGGTCCTATGGGCGGCTCAGAGCCATGTAGCAGGCAAGCCCAAAGAGGCTATCCCCATTGTGGCCTCCATAGTGTCTAATCATCAGGAACTCCCCTACTGCCAGCCTCTGGAGAAACCCACCTGTGTCAATAGAAGATTCCCCCCATTACCCCCTTTGTACACTCCTTGCAAGACTACCATGCCACCACAGGTTGACAAAGTCAAACCCCCCAAAGCAACCATTCTAACATTTTTTAATGCACCATGTAGATCTGCTAGGAACATGTCATTATCTGCATCCTGCAAGTGTATTCCATCATAGAAACATAGAAACATAGACTTTGATGGCAGATAAGGACCACTAGGCCCATCTAGTCTGCCCATTTCCCTACCTACAGGATAGGCCGCAGATCCTAGTTAACCAACAGCCTATTTCTTCCTACCCCCCACAAGAATTGCCTTATGTCTGTCCCATGCATTCTTGAATTCTCCCACAGTTTTAGACCCTACAACCTCCTCAGGAAGGCTATTCATGCATCCACTACCCTCTCTGTGAAATAATACTTCCTCACATTGCCCCTGAACCACCCTCCTTCTATCTTTAAATTGTGTCCCCTTGTTCTTGCAAGTCTCTTTTTCTGAAAAATGCTACCCTCTTGGACTTTGTTGATTCCACTGAGGCACTTAAAAGTTTCTATCATGTCTCCCCTCTCCCTTCTTTCCTCAAGGGTATAAATATTAAGCTCCTTTAGTCTCTCCTCATATGGCTTCTCTTGCAGACTCTGCACCATTTTAGTTGCCCTCCTCTGGACTGCCTCTATCCTATCTATGTCCTTGCGGAGATGGGGTCTCCAGAACTGGACACAGTACTCATAAGTAATCATGTGCCTATAGCTGCAGTAACTTTGTGACTATTCATCATACCTTAACACAATTTCCCCAATATTGTCTTTAAAAGTCAGCATGGCCATGTGAGCCATCCTCTGACCCTTCTCAGTCTCCACTGGATTCCTGGCATGCCATGACCCCTGCCTTTGTATAATGTATGACTAAACCATCACCACACTTGGCCAGCTTTGCCACAGCAACCACAGGTCATCTTTTATCTGGCATAGCAACCCCAATAACTACTCCAGTCCAAAGTTGATGCCCCCAAGTGGATCACTTAGACTTCAGGGGAGCCCTGATGCTATGCTTCAGCCATGACCCATGGAGGAAAATCTCACCAGCTGCTCCCCAATGCCCCATCCAATGCATCTGCTGATGTCAGGGATCCAAGAAGAGGTTCCCCCCCTTTGGTGGCCTACTTCACCTGCCTGATTGCTCAGTGAACACATCAGTGTCCACATATCGATACCTATTTCTTTTCATAAAGTCCACTTGCAGGAAAACAAAACCATTGTCCTAATAAATGTGGACACACTTAAACCTTCAAATGCCTGGGACCTCCATCTCCCCCAGTGCCTGAATCTGGCTGCCCATAAAGCCTCCTACCATGCATTTGTCACTGTCTCAGTGCAAGAAGATTGAGTATTAAGTTCTCCTGGCTTCCTTCCACCCCAGATTTTCTGTGCCTAAGCCAAAGATATATCGGAACTGAAAAGCCATTGGTGGGGTACTATCTGCATATTGGAAGAATGCACCCCTGTTGCTAGGCCTCTGAGGTACATACTGCTGTATCTCTGCCAAATGTTCCAACTCACCCCAGGAGGTGACCTCAGCATACACCAGCAACCCTCCGCCAGGCAGTCAGTTTTCCTCTTACGGAGCTGCAGAAAGACCCCTTCAGGTGTCAGCATCACTGCCAGACCATCATCTGCTAATATTACGTCAGCCCTTGTTGCTGTTTTTTGCTGCACCCTTTCAGACACTCGGAATGCCCCTGAAAAGACTACACAAAAAGCAGTTTAAAACAACACTATTTCCCATGGGGATAAGCATACAGGCTACAGTTCATCCCAAACCTGTTCTAATAGGCCTGAGATAATCAGGAACCTGCATTCCACCATTTTGGGTACCTTGACCCATTCTTCCAGCAGCTTGCATAACTGAAACACCTGTGTGTTAAGTTCTAACCCAGTGACCTTTGAAAACCAAGCTATGACCATTGATGAACTGCCCCTTGTGTGAAAGCTTCCTATTTTATTGGGATCACATAATGGCATAACTGGCCCACTGGTATTGGCCACACATTATTACAAGTCTGGGCCCAACTGATGTTTAGAAAACTTTCAACCCCACTCCTGTATGCTACCCTTGTAGAGGGAGCCAAAGAATTACTGATTAACTCCCAGGCTTCTTGTTCATCAACTCCCAGAGGAGGATTGGGACTTCCCTGGGATGTTCCACTGCTCTGGGCATTAATTCTTAGATCCTCTGTCACTGTGAATGAGAAAGATCTTCAGAAATACTCTTATACACATCAGCACATTCACTGTCTTAAAGCAAATGTTTAATACATGGCATTTCAGTACTAAGACCCACTTGAGATCACCATCAGATCTTTTGTCCCTAATTGCCTGCTAATGGCATGTACCATGCCCATGTTATCCATTCTGAAAATGACCTTGCAGTCCCTGAACTGACTCCCACAGACCTCAAAGACAACTACTATTGGGAAGAATTCAAGCAAGTTGACGTTTTTTGTCAACCTGGCCTCGCCTCAGCAACACACCTCTTGGAAATATTCTCCAAAGCCAAAGCCTCCAGATATATACACGCAGAGCTCCAGTTCCCAGCTGGTTATAACTTGGGCCAAATGGACACCCACTGAAACAATTCAGAAATTCCAACCAAGCTGTCAAATCTTCCCCATGCTTTCAATCACCTGCAGCCTATGGTGAGGTTTTTTTTGTGCATCTGGTGCCCATCTTTGTCATATGATGCAAGAAAGTCTGACTGTCACAGAGTGGCTCTGTGAAGCATCGTGGGGGCTGGAATTACTGGTGTTTTTCTTTTATGTTAGGAAAAACCATATGAAGAAATTATAGAAACTTAATGTTGGGATTTTAATATAAAAAAAATTAAAAGGGTATCTTAAGGAGCTGCAATCATGCACATCACCACACAGTCAGGCTGTATAAATCAGCTCTTATATATGTTTTTTAGATGCTGTGTTTACATGCTCCAGTTCATTTCATTTAAAATGCAGCCACCACCCCAGAGCTCATATTGAATTAAAAGAAAGGGGCATATTATCTCTCTTAGGAGATCCATTTGAGTGTAAATGAAAAGTCTAGGGTTAGTGGATAATTGTCATTCAAAAATTAAAACAAAGGAAACTAGCAGCTGAACCTTAAGCTTGTTTAAGCCCTGTAGTAAAACATTCTGCTAGCTTTCAAATGCCCCGAATGAGAGAGACACAGAGAGAGAGAGAGAGAGAGAGAGAGAGAGAGAGAGAGAGAGAGTGGAATCCATTATAGTTGGGATTGGTTTTTTTAGTGGTTATTTTCAGGTGTATGAACAAGTCTTAGTGTTCATATACTATCCTGGTTTACAGTAACATATAAAAGTTGGAGTGTTTTCGGGCCAGGCGGTGCTTAGAACTTCCAGACTGAATGAGACTAAAGAAAAGTGAATGTTTGTTTTCACTTGCAAGTGGTAAGAGCTAAGTTAAAGGAAAAAAAGGGGCATTGCCAGTTTATAGTAAAAGATACTGTCAATATGGAATTATAGAGGAGCCAGTTGCCCCATTTGAAGTCTGGATATTCTTTTAAAATATGTTAACAGGGAGTCAGCAGCTGATCTCTGCTTTTGATTAATTTCAGACGCCACTCCTAAATGTTCTTTGCACTCCTAGTTTAGAAAATATGCCCCCCTTTGCTTTAATAGGAGAAACAGTGTGGGTATTTAATTGGTACAGATTACTAAGTTATATTGAAGTGGATTTGTCATTAGGATAGCAACTGTGTGCACATTCATCCAAATCTCCAATCTACTGATTAGATAATGATATGCCCAAAACCGATTCCCTTAGAAAGACTAGACTTTTAGTCAAATTAGAAGAAACACTTAGACATGTAGGTAAGGGTATGCCTTACGTCCAGGATTAGTGTTACAGTCAGTCATGCCATGCCGGAAAGCTACCCATCATTGCAGCTGTAGCTCTGGCTTTTGGTGCATGCTAAGTGGTTAGCAAGTAGCAAGGAGCAAGTACTAAAATGAAAACAAACCATCACATGGAAAGTTCTACTGTTCTGCTTCATTCCCAACTAATTATCAAATAAACAAGCAGCCCTCCTTTAAGTATTGAGTATACAAAAAAATGCCGCTCTGAGAAAATGGTTGTTTTTGTCTTCTCCTTGTCGGTGCAGTTTTCCATATTAAAATACATTTGTTTTAAGGAAAGTCATAAGAACGCCAGCACTGCTCTTCTATATAATGAACTAGGTAGTAAACAATAAGACTATATACATATCTACATAGCAGTTATATATAAAAGAAAAAGAATAATAGGTGATTTATTAAAATGTTACTGTTGCTCCAGTGGTCTGTTCTTTTTTATAGGTTTTATTTGATGCTGCACTCCTCTCTTAGGCCATCTGTTTCTATAGAGCCAGCTGACCTCTTTTGCTCTGTATTTATGCATGTGATGGCTGGGAGGAGGTCCTTAGGGTAACAAAAAGGGTAAAATAACTTTTAATTTTGTTCTACATGACATACAAGCTCTTCTATATCAATGTGATGTTTATATTGTAGTGTATGATATAAATGAAGGTTATTAAATAAAGTTTAAATGCTTTGATGTATTGGTTGGTGGAGCTAAACCTATCACATGGACACAGAGCTGTATAAATTCTAAGGTAACAACTAGAGAAGTCAGATGCGATGAAGAGAGAGATCAGAGATGATCTGGGTCTGGAGAGAACAAAAGGGAGCTTTGCACTCTAAAAAAGCATTAGACTTAATCTAAATTTATTCTTACAGTCATTTGAAGTGATGTCAAACCAGTTTTCTGTAATGCATTTGTCCTGCATCTGAAGAAAATATTGGTATATGAAATAAAATATAGACTATAAAGAGAACTGCTATGTGTGTCACACTACCTGATTTATCCACGAATACATGCACCCTATCACATATGGTGGCAGTGGTGGGATCTTGATAGCCCAGGTGGGATCTTAATTGCCCAGTTGGGATCTCGATAGCCCAGGTGGGATTGATGGGTCTGTATAAGGCCTAGTGGACAGTGAGTGCTGCAGAACAGTTCAGTGAAGCCTTTAAATCCTTGGGGTTGCTGGACAACTCATAACAGAGATGCAACATTCCCTTGGATGCTGATTTGATGGTGATGGAGCCAGCAGAGCTAAGGTTGTCAAGTGCTGGTGAGGCCTGGTTCAACCAAGGTCTGGATCAGAAGTAGAAACTACAGTGGATGTTTGATTGGTGGATGGAGGCAGGGAGCCAATGGAGGGATGCTGAGCAAAGATACCAGGAAGTACAGAGCCAATTGATAGCTTCTAGAGACATTTCTATCCTGGAAGGGCCTGCAAGGGTGGAGGAAGAGAGTCCTTGTGCAGTGTGTTTGGAACTTCCTGCCTTGCCCTTATTTGATGGGATGTATTGGATAGAAGATGATAGAATGCAGAAAACAAATAAGTCCCCAGGTGAGACTGTTTTGGACTTTGGGGTGAAACCTACTTTCAAAATAGAAGAAGCAATGATTGCTGAGGGGACTTATATTGAACTTTGTAATGATAATAAATGTGATTTATCCACTGTTAGCTGGGCAACATTACAGGCAGGATAACCTGATATTACACAGCTCAGCAGATATGCTACCCAGAATAATGGAAATTCAGGTATGGATGGGAAAATGAGCCATTGTGGTGGTATGAGGTTAAGGGAGATATCCTCTACCATATGAAACCAAATGCATGCACTAAGCAGGTAGAAGCAAGGGTGGTAGTACCTTACATGTATAGAAAAGGAGTTCTAGATGCAATCTGTAAGAGAAGTAAGCATTTAGATCATGGGGAAGTTCTGGAACGACTCATTCCATGCTACCACTGGCCAGGAATATATCGACAAGTGGCAGTTTATTTAAGGGAGCAAAAGATACATACTGGGAAGTATGAGAAAGGCATAATACAGAGGGGTGACAACCTCAATAGGTGGTTACCTTGAAGAAAGGAAAGTTTTCATGTAGGAACGTGGGTGATAGATGGTAGTTGCCCAAAGGTTATTATTAGGTTAGGGTAGTTTAGGTTTTCTTACCTTAGGGGATTTCAGGTATTATAACTATGACCCTTTCTGGGAGAAAAGTAAATGGAACATTGAGGTGCAAATTGTTTAAAAGTCTGAAAATGCCCATGTTAGGGAAGGCTGTCTGAGTAGAGACTAAGATAGATATGGCAAGGAGCATTGATGTGTAAACAATTCTACAGCTAAAGTATGGTATGGGTAAAATGGGGTCAACATTAGTCTGCATGTAAAGCAAATGATTAGGGCAAGCTAAATAAGGGTAGAGGAATGGTCTTATTCCGATAAATGAATGCGTATTTTTTGTTTCTTTAATTTTTTTTTTAAATACATACTGGAACTGTATTATACGCATTCTTCTTTCTTACCTCCCTTACGACTGAGGGGTTGGCCACCTGCAGCCATTTCTACTTTCTTACTATATCCCTATTCTAATGTAGCTTTGTTTTGTTTTAATTTTGGTGCATTCTGTTTATAAAATGCTAGAAAGTACTAACAGCAATATACCTTAATGATTGTAATGTCTAGGATGGAGGTTGTCAGTATAACTTATCATTGTCAATGCTTTCCAATAATATAGGATGCAAGCCCTAGGGTCAAATTTTGTTGAGTATCAGTTCATGTTGTATGAATGACGTACTAAGGGACCCTGGGGTGGAGCTCCAAGGTGTGGGTGGACTGGAGCTCCACAACCCTCCCCCCAGTCTTAATAAAAATAACAAAAATAAAAATAGTATCTTAAGGAGCTGCAATAGTGAGCATCACCACACAGTCAGGTTGTATCAATCAGCTGTTACAGTATATATTTTTTTAGATGCTGTGTTTACGGGCTTTGGTTTGTTTCATTTAAAATGCAGCCGCTGCCACCCCAGGGCTCATATTGAATTAAAAGAAAGGGGCATATTATCTCTCTAAGGAGATCCATTTGAGCGTAAATGAAAAGTCTAGGATTAGTGGATAATTGTCATTCAAAAATTAAAACAAGGGAAACTAGCAGCTGAGCCTTAAGCTTGTTTAAGCCTATAGTAAAACATTCTGCTAGCTTTCAAATGCCGAGACAGAGAGAGAGAGAGAGAGAGAAAGAGCGAGAGAGAGGGAGAGCGAGACAGAGAGAGAGAGAGAGAGCAGACTCCATTATAGTTGGAATTTGTGTTTTAGTGGTTGTTTTCAGGTGTATGAACAAGTCTTAGTGTTCATATACAATTCTGGTTTACAGAAACATGTAAAAGTTTGAGTGTTTTCAGGCCAGGTGGTGCTTAGAACAGCCAGCCTAAATGAGACTAAAGAAAAGTGAATGTTTGCTTTCACTTGCTAGTGGCAAGGGCTAAGTAAAAGGAAAAAAGGGGCTTTGCCAGTTTATAGTAAAATATACTGTCAATATGGAATTATAGAGGAGCCAGTTGCCCCGTTTGAAGTCTGGATATTCTTTAAAATATGTTAACAGGGAGTCGGCAGCTGATCTCTGCTTTTGATTAATTTCAGCCACCCCTCCTAAATGTTCTTTGTGCTCCTAGTTTAGTAAAATACCCACACTTGCTTTAATAAGTGAAACTGTTTGGATATTTAATTGGTACAGATTCCTAGGTTGCATTGGAGTGGTTTTGTCATTAGGATAGCGACTGTGCGCTCGTTCGTAAAAACGCCGACCTACTGATTAGATTACAATATGCCCAAAACCGATTCCTTAGAAAGACTAGACTTTTAGTCAAATTAGAAGAAACACTTAGACATGTAGGTAAGGGTATGCCTTATGTCCAGGATTAGTGTTACAGTCAGTCACGCCATGCCGAAAAGCTACTCATCATTGTAGCTCTTGCTCTGGCTTTTGGTGCATATATAAGTGGTTAGCAAGTTGCAAGGAGCAGGTACTAAAATGAAAACAAACTGTCACATGGAAATTTCTACTGTTCTGCTTCATTCCCAGCTAATTATCAAATAAACAAGCAGCCCTCCTTTATGTATTGAGTATACGAGAAACCGCAGCTCGGAGAAAATGGTTGGTTTTGTCTTCTCCTAGACGGTGTGGTTTTCTTTATTAAAATACATTTGTTTTAAGGAAAGACAAATGAATGCCAACATTGCTCTTCTATATAATGAGCTAGGTAGCAAACAATAAGAATATATACTTATCTACATAGCAGTTATATATAAAACAAAAAGAAAAAGAATAATAGGTGATTTATTAAAATGTTACTGTTGCTCCAGTGGTCAGTTCTTTTTTATAGGTTTTGTTTGATGCTGCACTCCTGTCTTAGGCCATCTGTTTCTATAGAGCCAGCCGACCTCTTTTGCTCTGCATTTATGCATTTGATGTCTGGGAGGAGGTCCTTAGGGTAACTAACAGGGGTAAAATAACTTTTTATTTTGTTCTGCATGACATACAAGCTCTGCTATATCAATATGATGTTTATATTATAGTGTATTATATAAATGAAGGTTACTAAATAAAGTTCAAATGCACTTATGTATTGATGGTGGAGCTAAACCTGTCACATGAGCACAGCACTGTACAAATTCTAAGCTAACAACTAGAGAAGTCAGATGCAACAAAGAGAGAAATCAGAGAGGATATGGGTCTGGAGAGAACTCTAGGGAGCTTTGCGCTCTAAAAAAGTATTAGACTTTGTCTAAATTTATTCTTACAGTCATTTGAAGTGATTTTGAACCTGTTTGCTGTAATGCATTTTTCCTGCATCTGAAGAAAATATTAGTATATAAAATAAAATATGGACTATAAAGTCCATATTTTACATACACTGCTATGTATCACACTACCTGATTTGTCCATGAATACCTGTGCCCTATCACACTGACCCATTAGGATAATTTCACATGCAAAGTTGTGGTGACTGAGGAGCTGCTGAAGCTCTTGCAGTGATATCTTCTGCAGTTCAGTAGCCCTGCCCAGTAACTCCCACCAGAACCTTCTCCATGGGCAACTGACACACCATAGCCTGTGTGTCTATCTGAATGCCCAAAGATAATGAAGTAGTGCTTGACCCTTCCATGCTGGTTTGCATCAATGACACCCTGAAGTCCATGCAGATGTTGGCATGGACCACACCCACAATCCTATACTTAGTGCAGCATATGGTACACATACATTTATTCATGATATGCTTAGCAAAGTAGGATATAATGTTCTACTATGGGCTTCTGTAATACACATGTGCTAGGTAATCTTTGGTCCAAATATTGTTAGTATTGCTTCATGCGTACCTCATGATACAGCTGACACATCTTTGATTATTGTGCTAATTAAGCATTTCAGTATTGTTACTCAGAACTGGCGTAAGCTTGTTCCTAACTAACTTCTGTACATTATGTGGCCAGCTACTATTATGTGGTTGTGCGGTTAGAGCACCATATACAGCTTTTGCCCTACTGTAAGGATCAGCACTTTCTTATGAATAGTCTAGTCAGCGTTACTGTTATCAGTGTATGAGCTAACTGTCTTCTGAGCTAACTGTCCACCAACAGATTTGCTGTATTTACTCTCCACTTTTTTCTTATCTCTAAGTTTAAGACTGTGTGCAAGAATGTTTTTCTTTGAGCTTTTCTATGACAACACTAGGAGTTCAGAGGTTCTGGACTCCCAGCAGATACTGTTGTCCTTTTTACATGTTTGTGGAGAATACACTTTTATTCTGTGACCTATGCCCACCCATTCAACCCATACAGATGATCTTGCAGGCCCTCTGCACCATGAAAGGGACTGGGAACCATGAAGGCACTCAAACCTATGCCCCCTCACTCACCTAGTGGCATTGGTCTATGGGATTCCATTCCCAAACTTGTAGCTGTCTGGCTGAAGGGATTCAAGGTGAACTGGTAAGCCTGGGATTCTTAGTGCAGTTAAAGGGGAACATTCACAAAAAATGGACATTGAATCTAAGCTCAAACTAAACATCATAAAATTTCTATCCTCCTATGAGGTGTGGGATGAGTTTGCAAAGACCTCGAAATTACAGACTGATCTGGTACAGAGAGGCAACATCTGGAGCCAAGAAACATGACCACAAAGGGTTAATGGTTGCAACATTGTATGCTTTATCAAAAGCAGTGGAGTCTGAGTTAGACTTCAAAGGGTACATGTGCGAGCAACAGGACGATTTGGAATGGGAAATTGAAAAGCTTGAGAAAGAGCACCAGAAGGAACTTGAATGTGTTAGGCAATGAAATGACAGAGTGACTGTTAGGCAGCATGGACATGTCCGAGAACAGAAATAGTCATGGGATCCAGGTGGAGCCAATCTAAATGCTTCTTTTCAGCAATGGTGTTCAGAGAACAAGGTGTGGTGAGTAAAAATGGAAGTAAAACATGCCACTTAATCTCTTCTCTATCTGTGCCTTAGCTTTTATTTATCTGTTCCTAGGCTAGCCAGCCATACTCTAGTTATTTATTTATTTAGTTATTTATTTATTTAAAAGTTATACCAGGAAAGCATACTGAGCAGACTATTTCTCAATTCCAGATGCATCCTGGGGGGACAGGAATAGAGGTAAGCAACATCATAAATACAATAATCACCACATACTGAGACCAGAACCAATTACAGTGTACAGAGAACCTTGAATTGCATACAGAGGCAAAAGCATGAATCAAATAACAGTAATATTCACATAGTAATATTATAAACCAGACAAAACAGGCAAATCTGACATAGCTTACAAGTATTATAGTTAATAAGGGCACAAGCGCAGGTGGAGGAGAAGTGTGCTTCAAGAAGGGGAGTTGAGGTGCCTACCAAGGGGAGGCATTCTGAATGGTCACAGGAAGGGAATTCCATAATTTGGTCAGGCGATATCTGAGGGCTGCCTGGCTTGTTGTGGTGGTCATTAGAGAAACATACAGTAAATGAGAGTAATTTGTCCTAGGGGGTGCATCGGGGGCAGGGGCTGATAGTACAGAGGTGAGATATGGGGGGAGGGACTGGACCCAGAATTTAGCTGTAAGACTAGCCCAGTGTGAGTGTCACTGGTATTGAAGTTATGGGAGCTCCAGTGACCAGTAGAGGGCACAGTGATGAGTAGAGTAGGGGCAGTTGAGGGCAAAAATGACAGAAGGAGTGAAAGAGGGTGTCCAGTCTGGCTTGGGTGGGCTTTGGGGCAGCACTGTAGACTACATCCCTGTAATCCAAGATAGGGTTATCATTTTCTGCACAATTGTATGACGGGCAGGCAGAGGGATGCATCCACGATTGAGGTACAAGGCACCCAGCTTGGGGTGAAGCTTTTTGTGGACTGCCTCAATATGCACAGAGAAATTGAGATGCTGGTCAAGCCACACCACAAGATATCTGAATGAGGAGCAATCCTCTAGTGAAGTCCAATCCAGGGTGTAGAAGGAGCGGGTGAGAGGGAGCTGAGAAAGTCTCTGCCTAGTGCCAAAGGTCATGGAGACAGTTTTCTTGGTGTTGAGAAAGAGCTGATTAGAGCGAAACCAGAGCTGAACATTGTTGAAGTCCTGCTGCAATCTGGTCGCAACATCAGTGGACGAGGGGCCAGATGTATACAGTATTGTATTATCAGCATACCTGTGGATGGATATGTGTGGGCAGGCAGTGGGCAGATCATTGAAGAAGATGGAGAACAGTAGTGTGCCAAGGACCGAGCCTTGGATCTTGTCTCTTCTAAGACTCTAAATAATTTCTAACACTGATCTGATACAACAGGGTGAACTTTACACACACACACACACACACACACACACACACACACACACACACCCACAGATAACTGTTATAATTGAAGTCTGATGTGTAAAGGAAGAAAGCTTCCTTGGTTAATGCGCACTAAAAATCCTATGAACTAAATTGTATGCTGTTAATTTGCAGTTCTACAATGTACTATTTGAATTCATACTGTAAGGTTTTTTTCTCTCTCATTGAACTAAGCAATGTGAGGTTTGATACTCCAAGGTCACGTCTCACTCAACTACCGAGACAAAGCAACACAAATGAAAAAAAAAACAAACAAGGAATGTGTTTTTAGCTCTTTATGAAAGAGGGCAGACTGAGATCTGCTTTCAAAATTGTTCGGCTTATATAGCCGTATACAAAGAGAACAAAAGAGGTTTCCTTTGTTCACATTTTGCGAATATGGTTATTAACCACCCTTCACAAATGTAGTTTCTAGAAATATTTGGGGAGAGTCCCTATTTACAAGACATTTTCAGAAATAATTGTTCTTGTCTGGCAAGAACTGGTGTTCAGGTTGTTTTGGTATGTGAATATTGTTTGAGAAAAGTTGTAGAATGTATATGTGGGTCTGGTATGGTGTTTCTGATGGCAGAAAATGTGCTGGCAGAATTAGTAGAGATGGAGATTGGCATGGTTTTGAATGCAGAATGATGTAATACAGAATTATTCTGCATGGTTTATAAATGGATTTGTAGTCCACACAGCTCAAAGTGCCTTTCCTGGTTTGAATTTGGCAAGTGAAGGGGACAAGAGGAAGAAAATATGCTCCTTTTTCTGTGTAATGTTTGCTTATTTGTAGTAAGTTGTAAGCTGTTTGTTTCAGTGGCACAGCTGGTGTCATCTCAATTGCAAGGGGGTCCCAACTCTTAGTATGCCCCTATCATGTAAAGCAACAGATTCTCTGATTCCATACTGCAACCTAAGCATCAGAGGTTAACATTTTTTTTTATGTAATCCACCTTTCCCAATGGGGGGGGGGGGGACTTTTCTGAGAAAAGATTTCTCAAATGCAAGAAAAAAATGATGGAGACAGGGTTAAATCTCTGGTTTATTTTACAAGGTCAGCATTCCTTGCAGCCAGCAGGGTGTGACTGGCTCACTTGATATAGTACTGTACTTTAACACTCTTTCCTTTCAGGACCCAGAGTTTTAACTCAGTAGGAAAATGAGCTTTACTTTTAAGGTTTTTTTTCAATGTTATCATGCACAAGATTTCCCTGTGTGGTATGCATATCTGTTTTGTGCAGTTTTAGTGTAAATACGGCACTGTGTCTTAATGGGGAGGAATCTGTAGACAATCCCCCACCCTTTCATAAGCTACTCCATACTACAGTGCTTTGTAAATGTTTGGCGGTATGACAATTTAACTGCCCCAGATGGTATGTTTTTTTTCTTTTTATAATAGAATGTTGTTTTCTGGCTATTTTTAATGATCAGTTCATTTTATGTAAATGGTATTACATGGTTAAAAGCCTATTCCAACATCGCTTCTTTTTGCATTGTCAATGCCAAGACTACCTCCTTGCAAAGAAAGGCATGAAGATTGGGGGAGAGGGAGGGAGGCATGAACCATCCATGCACCCTTAGTATAGTGCAGTGGTTATGGGCATTGAAATACAAACCTGGATACAAGGGTTTGAATCCCATCAGCCCCCATTTGCACACTGTGTGACCCTGAGCAAGTCACTTAACCTCTTTGAATCCCAGATAGCACCTGGAGACAAGCTCTGGCTTAGTGTGCCTTTCCTAGTTAAACAATTTTCCCTTTCCCTTTTATGAATGCTTCCCAGAAATACAAATGCAGTGGTGATTCCTGGAGTTTCACTGTTTAAAAAAAAAAACATACACTTGGTAATTATACTATCTTGGGGGACATTTTCTGTATGGCTTGCTGTCATTAACCCTATGACTCATCTCTTAGCCCTACTCCACCCTCTGGACTAAAAATGTGAGTTTGCTACTCCTTCAAGGAGGTTTGGTCTATGTGACAGTGTAAATTTCAAACCTCATTTTAAATATGGCTTCCTTTGCTCATTGCTATTTCAAGTTTGATCCCCTTGACAGGCAAGGTGATCAAAGGGGGAGGACTCAAATCTTCTTCACACCACTCACTGACCCCAGAATCTGTGATAAGCCTCACAGAAAATCAAAGCCCGTTTATCTTAGCAGCTCATAGAGACAAAACAAATCAAGCCCATTTGATGAACAGTTTAACTGATAGAAAGAAATTACAATTGTTAACCAGGAATTTATTTCTTTGGTACATAATGTGCCCATAGGAGGCCATCAAGGGGCAGACAAAACAATTTTGAAAATATGAAACTGGGGATGGCATCCCAGATCTACAGGAAACTTTTTCCTAAACAATCTCAGAGTACACAAATAATTTCATGCCAATATTGTTCTAAAAATAACATTCTGGAAATGGTGGCAGATGCTTACTGCTCCCACAAAGACAGATTCTCTGGGACAAGGCTCTTTAACGGTTCACCAGAGGAGTGTGAGTGTGGGTATCATGTTAACTTTTCCTTTACCAACATTTGTGTGACTGAACATGAAAATGAAATGTTCATAGGAAAACAATGCCATGGAATACAACTAAATGGAATTGATAAGGATTTCACGTAAATCAGTTGAAACTGTTTTCTAACCTACCAGTGAGGAAGGGGACCCCTCCCTCTCTGTTTATTTTTTTTTTATTTTATTTGGTTTACAGAAATCATGTAAATGTAGCAGCAGATGTTGGACAATACTCCCAAAGGCATACATCTGTGTAAAAACAATACATCAGCATTTTAAAGGTCAAGACTAACCTACTAAAGAGAGAGGGGCCTGAGGCCCTCCTCTATGTTTTTCTATTGTTTTTCAGAAATATGAAGACACCCATTGAACAGGAAATGGTCCCTATCCACAGAAACTGCCTTGCTGAAAGATATAAGACTGGTCCTTCCAGTGGACACATCCATGGACCTAATTACCAGCTGCAATCTTCTAGTGCTGGAGAGAGCACCAATAGGCATATCAAGACAATGTTGTCAAAGTTGTTAAGAAAAATGCAAAGCATTAGGATACTCTGTTGCCCTTAGTCCTAATGGCCATAAGAGTCCCCCCATCAGCATCTATTCAATATATACCCTTTTGAGGTGATGAATGATTGGCAAATGAGATTGCCAGAACACTTATGGTTGAACGTCCACACTGCTACTATGAATAGAGTGTCATCTGACATCTATGTAAAACTGTTACAGGTAAATTTGATTGATATTCACCAATTTGCTGCTCACAGCTTGGGCAATGTCCACCAAAAGTCCAAAATGTACCTTGACATTGTGAACCAGCTCAGCCCCTCTGTTTATCAGGTGCAGTTGACAGTGTAATAGTGCTGTTACTTACATTGCTGAGCAAAGATATTGCCCATTGTGCTTGCGCTTACTTTTAAAAATAAGATTCTTTTTACTTTGAGTGGCTGGGCTAAGTGCAGTTCAGCTTCTGGTGCTGACAGGAGCCCTGTGACCCTCTGGAAAACAGGAAGAGGGGCCTTCAATACCATACTGGACTACAGCCCAGGGGTTAGTTTTTAAATAAACAGTTTTTAAGAACTAATTCAAAAAGGGTGTGCCAGGTCCATGAATGAGTTGATTTTGCCCACTGAGAAAAAGTGTTTAATTAACAAATAAGTGATTTTAATTTCTGTGGGAGTGAGGTATGAGGCATGACACTGTGAGTTGCACTTCTGGGGTAATACCTGATTTAAATGCAGGCTCACTGCTAGCAGGGTAAGCACGCTTTTCTGTGTGTGAAGACTTGTGTCCTGCGCATGTCTTGTGTGTCTAGCGGTGATAACAGGACAGTGGTCCGACTAACTAAGAGACATCATCCAGGTAACACCTCTATTAAAGGTATTGCAGTTAATATACCCATTACTGATAGAAGAACTGAACATAAAATCAAACACCAACAGTAAACTACTTCTGTAGTTATTGTATAACTGACTGTACAGAACAGATAAACACAGCTGGCATATGCTGCTATAGAATAGGAAATATAATAACAACAGCCATGGGGCTCTAGGGGATAAAATGTCGTACATGTCAAATATATTTACTCATGCAACCATCAGAAACAAAAATGCCATTTACATGTAGTAAATGCCAAGAAAATGTAGATTTCCTAATTGAAATCAGCAAGTTTAACAGCAGACTCCTTAGCCTAGAGAATAGCTGAAGGAGGTGTCTCATAGACTTGTGGCATCACCAGGAGGAAATTAACCCACCACTAGCAATACCTTAAATACAAACGAGACCATTGTAAATGTGACAGGGAAGAGAACTAAACAAACTAAGAAGTTACAAATCAGAAAATCTAAATCAAATACCTCTGTCTTACAACCAGAAAAAACACAAAAAAGAGGAATAGAGGATGAGCCCCTAGAGACCTCAGGTGAGGAATGGTACAGAGTGCAAAGTTCCAAAATAGCAAAAAGAGGCCATAGATCTGACCAGTACTCAGTGCCACTACTAAATCATTTTGATCCCTTAGTCAACTTAGCAGATAATACTCCAGCTAACCTTCCAGAGGACAATAACATACAACACAACTCTCTGAACAACTCCAGCTCACAGATATTAGGACCAGTTACCCAGGACCAAGAGCACCATATAGCAATCAAACACAAATCAATGATCCACTGATTAACTTTGAGCCAGATATTAACATAAATATAGAAGGGATGCAGATAGAATCTCCAAATATCCAAAGAAATGTTTTTTGCACTGGGTGGCTCCATTATTAAACACCTGGATAGTTTGTTTATTGTTTGTTTAAAAATTTATTTTTATACAGGTTAATCTGATTGGAGAAAAAAAATTCCCATTTACAACAAATACCTGTGGAATTTACAATAAAGACAAAACAATACAGATTAAAACAAAATACAAAATCACAATTACCTAAAAACAAATACAACAAACATTTAAATGATTATACAATTCCAATTTAAAAATATGCAGATCAGAAATTTCAGTCATATGGCGAGGTAACTTATTCCATATCCCTGCCAAACTATTTTGTAACACCATATCCCCCATATGATTCATAAATTGTATCATGGGCAATTTTTTAGTAGTCCTCCTAAGTGTATCTGAATATTTAGAATCTGAGTTCTGACATATCAAATTTCGTAAAGGATGCATTTTTAAGTATATCAAACCATGACATATAGTAAGTGATATATATTCTCTTCGAGCTATTGGATGCAACCAGCCAAGTTCCTGATAAACTACACAATGGTGAACTCGAGATCCATTATTTAAGATATAATTCCTCAGTCTATAATAAGTCTGGTCCAATTTGTGTAAGAATTTTTTATAAGAATGTATATATAATGATAAACCATAATCTAAAACAGGCAACAACAATTGTTTTACCAATTTAATCTTGACATCCCTAGTCAAACATCCTGACACTCTTCTTAATGCCCCCAGTCTTTGATTGACTTTTTTTATTTGTAACAAAATATGTTCTGAAAAAGAAAAATGGTAATCAACCAAAACTCCCAAGTATTTATAAGTATTAACCCCTTGTACCCTTGTCCCATCCAAAAAACTAATTTTCAAGTCAGTTATATCTTTATTAGATTTAGATCCTACAGAAAAAATCATACTCTGAGTCTTCCCAGTACTTATCAAAAGTCCAGAGTTTCTTATCCAAGTTTCAATATTAGAGAAATCTGTCTGGAGTCGCTGCCTCAGCTCCCCAGGATCTTTAGCAGATGCTACCAATACTATGTCATCTGCATAAAGTCTGACATCAGTGCCAGTTACATAATCAGGAAGATCATTAATATAGATATTAAATAACATAGGGCCCAAAATTGACCCCTGAGGTACACCACGGTTCAAATCCAGGAGATCTGAGACAGCGGTCCCACAGACCACCCTTGTTTTCGATTAGTTAAATAGGATCTAAACCACTGTAATGAATTATGATGTATCCCTAAATTCTGCAATCTAAATAAAAGTGTTTCATGATGAACTAGATCAAAAGCTTTACTTAGGTCCACAAACACTGCCCCAGTTTGGTTTCCCTGGTTCAATGATGTTGCCACCAGGTTACCAAAATCAAGTAGGGCAGTATTTGTGACCTACCTCTAAATCCATGCTGACAGTTTGTTAACAACCCCAGTGGTCAAGGTACTGCACAAGCTGATTATTTATCAGCTTCTCAGTACCTTTGACAGAATCGGAAGCAAAGTGATTGGTCTATAATTGAAGGGCTGTGATATCACCACCCTTATAAATAGGAATAATTTCACCCATTTTCCAACAATCAGGAACAACTGAAGACTGTATACTCCAATTATAAAAATAAGTAACTATAGGAGCTATAACGTCAGACCCCAATTTCAAAAATTTGGGATCAATATTATCTATTCCAGCACGTTTTGATATTTTTAGGTTCTTCAATTCCCTAGCTACATCCTGTATCCTTATATTCTTCAAATTAAAGCCCTCATTATTCAAGGAGAAAATATCAGAGTGAATACCCTCCTGGGCAACACTCCCCAGGTTAGGTATCTTTAGATCTGGTAAATCCTTAAAATAATGATTCAAAAATTAGCCACTTCTAAAGGATTATCAACCAAACTGTCTCCCACTATTAAATTAATTAAAGTCTGAGATTTCACTGGAGTTCTTAAATTGGAAATAACCTTCCAGAATTTATTTGGGTCATGTATATTGTCAAAAGAACTCTGGAAGTATTCTTTTTTTGCAAATTTTACTTTTTGTTTACATTTATTTTGCCATTTTTTAAAAAGATCCCAATCCCCCTTCAATTTAGATTTTTTGGCTTTTTTCCATATTCTATTTTTAATACGCAGAAGGGTTTTCAATTTATCATTAAGCCATAATGGATTTTTAATATTATTACTCTTTTTTATTTTAGGGGCATGAATTTGAATTATATATAGGAAAGAATCCGTAAATTCTTGAATAGCTAAATCCAAATCAGGGATCAAAAATATCCTTGACCAGTCAAAATTTCTGAGACTATCCCTAAATGATGACTCGTTAAAGTGCCTAAAGTCACGTACCCAAAACTCATGATCATCATTACACCTAACTTTTTGGATTAACAAGTGACATTGAATAGGGTTATGATCACCCATATTCAGTAGTAACACCTTACAGCCCTCAACCTTCAAATCATCTGAAACAAAAAACAAATCTAATATAGTTCCAGTTGTTCTATTGTTTAAACTTCTTGTTGGATGTTGTATCAGTTGTCGTAAGCCTAATATTTCAAAACTAGATCTAAGTTTATTACCTCTTGTTTGTCCCCAGGCTGCATTAAAATCTCCAGTTAGCACCACACTTTGATCTTTCAAAATCTCAAAGAGAAAATCAGCTAGAATGTCAAAATTGTTTAATTTAGTTTTAGGGGTGCATAAAATACTCCAACTGTTAACTTCAATTTTAACAACCTGACAACCAAACAATCAATCCCTTCCACATTTTTCCCAAATAATATTTGATATGGACCTAGAGAATTTCTTAAATAAAACAATACACCTCCTCCCCTTTTACCCCTATCCTGCCTTATCAAATTATACCCTACCAGTTCCACTTCCTCATTAAGAATACCAGAGTGCAACCACGTCTCTGAAATAGCTAAAATGTCACAAAATGAGTAAGATACCCAAACCCTATATTCATCCATTTTACAAACAAGGCTTCTAACATTTTCATGAATGATTGTTACCCCTAGTTGCTTTTTAGGTCCAGGGTTAACTTCAACATCACCACACTGTATTAGGAGGACAGAAAAAAATAAATTCATAGTCCTATTCTCCACCACATTAAAAGATCTTTTTTTAATTTTTAATAATCCTATGCATAGTCTTTGAGAGTTTGTAAATGAATTTCGCCTCCTAACTAAGGTATGGTGATCTTGAACATGCCCCCCCATAATCATAAATACTGATCCTTTACATATATTATTATTATTTACATCTGACAGATATGGGCTGGTTAACCATAGCCCCATTAATACCTAACCCCCAATAATACTAGGTAAATGCATTATTCAAGCTTACAATCCCTAAACAATAGTCTACTCAAACTTAAAAGTAAGCTTACTATCCGTTTTTCCTCACCGAGTGGCACTCGTGCCATTCACGACGCTCGTGCCATGGCACTCGCGCCTGTGGGTGGCACAGGCTTTTAAGGTTGAACTAGCCCCAGCTGTCGGCAGTCCCAATCACAACAGCATGCTAAATGGGAGATTCATATAACAAACACTGTCCCAGTTTTGAATTTTCTGCCCACAGTCAACAGCAAATGACACACTCGGAGAATAAATTGCAGTCTGTGTTTCATTCCAGCAGCTCTCACCTGCAGACTGGCTCGTTTGTTCAGAGCACTTCAGAACTGCAACTTTAGATCTTCGGGATGGCACGGGCTTTTAAGGTTGAACTAGCCCCAGCTGTCGGCAGTCCCAATCACAACAGCACGCTAAACGGGAGATTCATATAACAAACACTGTCCCAGTTTTGAATTTTCTGCCTACAGTCACAGCAAATGACACACTCGGAGAATAAATTGCAGTCTGTGTTTCATTCCAGCAGCTCTCACCTGCAGACTGGCTCGTTTGTTCAGAGCACTTCAGAACTGCAGCTTTAGATCTTCGGGGCGGCAAGGGCTTTTAAGGTTGAACTAGCCCCAGCTGTCAGCAGTCCCAATCACAACAGCACGCTAAACGGGAGATTCATATAACAAACACTGTCCCAGTTTTGAATTTTCTGCCCACAGTCACAGCAAATGACACACTCGGAGAATAAATTGCAGTCTGTGTTTCATTCCATAGGGTAGGGCGATTTACAATTCAGACAAAGCCACTAGGACCTTGTCCAGCTTTGGCAGGGCCAAAATTGCAGACATTATTTACATGTCTGAAACCTTCATTCAAAATACTGGTGAAACCCCATTAGTAATTGTGCACGCTGGGGCCAATAACTCATTTTCTGAACCATTGGTAAATATTAAACAGGACCTTGTAGCCATAACTAATAAATAACTTGAGTTAGGCTGTGAGGTAGCGATATCTGAGATACTTCCAATCCATAGAGCATCTGAAAATCAGTAGAAAAGGATAAGAGATATAAACAACTGGCTAAGAAGATGGTGTCTAGGTCAAAATGTACACTGTATGACCTACTGGGAGGAATTCTATGGCAGATCCAATCTGTATTGTTAGGATGATTTACACCTCATCCAGAAAGGTAGCAAAATACTAGGTGATAGATTTAACTCATTTATCAATACTTGTTTAAACCAAAAACAGAGGGGGAGAGATTCTCACACAAAACCTCTTGAGAACACAAACAAACTGAAACTCTGAAGTACAGTAAAGAAGAATTTCACACTCATAGGGAGAAAATGGTCATGCTTCCATTTAGTGAAAATAATTAACTATATTACTCCCAAATACTTGAAGTCTATGTAATAAAATCAATGAACTTGCTTATTTATTGAAGGAAAATAATGTAGCAGTATGCGGAAGGGGTCAGTGAAATATGGCACAAAGATGATGACTGACATATTGAAATACCTGGGTATTATAATATCCATAAAAACAGAAAAGAGCAAAATAGTGGCAGCATAGTGCTTTACATAGAAAATAGTTTGATAGCACATGAGATGAAGCATAACTCACATGGTGAAAATGAGACTGTTTGGGCACAGATCAAGTTATCACATACTAACTTAATGATAGGTGTCATCTACAGATCTCCAAATTCAACAGCAGATGAGAATGATAGCTTTTGTTGGAATTAAAAGAAACAAACATATTAGGTGACTGTATACTCATGGGAGATTTCAACTTCCTAGCAATCAACTGGAATACACTTAGTTGTAAAACATCAATAGAAAATACATTTTTAGAGATCACCATACAACAGTATCTGGACCAAATAATCACAAAACCAACAAGAGGGAAAAATATACTTGATCTAGTATTAGTAAATATAGAAGATAAGACTCAGGATGTTAATATACTACAACCCCTTGGAGATAGTGACCACTGTATGGTAAAAATGGATTACAAAACTGTCCATAGCATACAACAGGCAAAACCAAAATAAGAGATTATAATAAACCCGAATATGACAAAATTAAATCTTATTTATCCAAATGGAACTGGCAAAAATAACTAGTGAATTTACACTTAGAAATTATGTGGGAACATATAAATCAACAACTCGGGTACTGTATAGATAAATGGGTACCCCATAAGACTAAATATAACAACAACAGACGAGTTCCACCATGGTGGAATAACTCCATTAGAAAACAATTACAAAAGAAAAAAAAATGCTTTATCAGAGGTATAAAAAATCACTCTCCTAGAACTTGGTTAAAAATTAAGAAGTGCATAAAAAGAACAAAATGTATGATAAAACATGCCAAGAGTAGACCTGAAACCAATTTGGTATCTAAAGTCAAGGATAACAAAACACAGTTTTTTAACTACATAGGATCATTAAAGGGTGGACACCAGGCCATTGGACCCATAGCAACCGACAATGGAATCATAACAAATGAGATGGAGGTAGCTTGTGAACTGAATAACTATTTTTTAAGCATATATGATTCAAAAGAACCATTCACTCTTACAGGAGCCAAAAATACAGATGACAGCCCAACCTTCAACACAACAGAGGTGGAATGGATTATAAAGACTCTCAAACCAAATTGTTCAGCAGGATCTGATGGTATTACCACCAAATTCTTACAGAAATTATGTAGGGAAATTGTGGGACTGTTGACCCTCCTATTTAAAGAGCCCGCGACACTGTTGTGACAACTTTGAGAAAATGTAATGTTTAGCACAAGTGAGCTTATATGTTAATATTGTTTCTGTATTTCTGATTCTTTGTTATTACTAAGGACATTTGCACGTAAACAGGAACACTGCCCTATCTGTTCTGGCTGGTTGCCTACATATGAAATCACAGTTCTGTTTATAACATCACAATCTGTTGATGTGGGGATAACTACAGTGCCATAAACGGGGGATTGTTTATTTTATTTTATTTATTTATTTAAATGTTGGTAACCAGGAAAAGCACCATGACCAGAAGCTTGTTTCCAGGTGCAACCCGGATTATGATGTCATATGTAGGATAGAAAAAAGAGCAGATTAAGTTTAAGGGACAGTAAGCCTCTTTCATACAGTTGTCCTCAGTAATAAAGAAAAAAGGTAAATAATTATAGAAAATACATAAAATATAAACTGAACTGTCTAAATCTCACATTTTATCTACATTTTTCTAATGGTGTCAGGGGCTCTTTAATACCTCCATTAAAGAAGGTAAAACTATACAATAATGGAGTTTGCCCTTTAAGGGGCAGACCAAGCTGTCCTGGTGCACCCCTTCCCTTTACCTGGAGATGGTGTGCTCAGAGGGGGAGGGGGGAAGGGAAAGGGAGGGTCAGGGAGATGGAACAATAGGCAGGGAACAGGAAGGGGAAGAGTCAAAGGAGGTACATAATGGACAGCACAGGAGTGGTTCAGCCACTTTTGCTGAAGTTTTTGATCTACACTGAAACTGCAGCACTTCAGATTGGCATATTGATTGGTACAGAGGTTTGTACAATAGAAAAGAGAAGGTAAGGAAATAAACAGATATTTGAATCAAAGATGGTGATCTCCTAGCCCTAATGTGGGCTAGAGAAAAATGCTGGGCCCACTTCAAAAGTTACCTTGATCTCACAGTTTACCAGCAATATAGAAATCTCAGAAACAAATGCGAAAAAGCCATCAGGGTAGCCAAAAGTGACTTCTGTAAGTCCGCTCTAATCAGCTCTGTCAATGATCCCAGATGGTTCTGGAGAAACATAAAAACTCTTGTCAGTGGGCCCTCTCATTCGGGGGTATATGACATGATCATTGGAGGAGTCTCCTGTAACAATCCCAATACCATTGCCAACTCCCTCAACACACACTTCTCAGACCTATCGGCTTTCTCTGCACTCTTCCCGGCTGACAAGTGCACTTCTATCCCCTCGCCCCCTGCAGGGCAGGAGGACCACCCATCCTGACAAGTGTTCTGTCTCAGGGCAGTGTCAGTTGAGGACATGCTGAGTATCCTCTCTGGCCTCTCCCAGTACTCCAGCCCTGGCCTAGACAACCTGGAGCCTACACTTCTAAAACTAGGTGCCTCCCATATTGCCCCCCCAGTTGCCCACATTTTTAATCTGTCCCTTGACTTGGGGGTCATTCCTGATATCTGGAAGGAGGCTAGGATTGTCCCTGTTCTGAAGCAGGGCAATCCCAAAATACCGGACGACTATCATCCAATTGCTATTCTATCATCGCTCAGCAAGCTCCTTGAAAAGGTTGTGGCAGTGCAACTTGGAGTACATACAGGTCCACGGGCTGCTGTCCCCAGTCCAGTACAGCTTTCACAAGGGGCATAGCACAACCACAGCCCTGGTCTCTGTCACTTCTAGCATCAGAGCAAACATGGACCAGGGCAAACTCTCTGGGGCTATATTTATTGACCTGTCCAAAGCCTTCGACCTTGTCGATCATGTGTTGCTCTGTACTCAGTTATGAACACTTGGCCTTTCCCCCTCTGCCATGAAATGGCTTATGGGCTACCTGCATGGTAGAACACAGTGGACTAGATTCAACAAAGTCCTCTCCGAGCCCTTACCAGCATCCTCTGGCATCCCCCAGGGTTCGGTCTTGGGCCCCCTCCTTTTCTCCCTTTTTATTAATCAACTTCCAATGGCAGTAACTAACTGCAGTGCCACCCTATATGCGGATGATCTGGTCATAATGACCCACTCCTGGGACATTGTGACTCTCAGCCAGTACTTGTCCGAGGATTTTTATAATGTCCTGGCCTGGGTAATTAAACATAAACTGGTTCAGAACCTGAAAAAAATGCAGGCTATGCTATTTGGTTCAACAGCCAAAATCAAAGCCTTGCCTGCCCCGCTGTTTATTACCAGTCCGGGCGGAACTTCCCTCCCAATAGTGAACTCCGTCAAATACCTTGGGGTGACACTTGACCCTCAACTCGACCTGGGGAGTCATATTTTAAATGTCTGCAGAATAGTGAACTGCAAACTGGGCCTGGCCTAAAGGGCTAAATATAACCTCACATCTGCAGCTCGTCTGGCCCTAGCGAGAGGAGTACTCCTTCCCTCCCTTAGTTACAGTCTGCACCAATTTGCGAGCACCTCTAAAACTCATCTCACTCAGTGGCACACAACGTATAATAACATCTGCCATTTTGCTCTTGCTGCCCCCCGTCTCACCCACCATTGTGAGCTGTATGACAAACTTTGCTGGCTCTCTCCAGCTAAGTACCTGGACTTTGGGGTAGGGTGCCTCACAGGTAAAGTGATTAGAACTGGCACTCCTCCGGGGCTGGCTCAGCTTCTACCACTTGCTGACCTCTCCCTCTACCAGCTCAGGTCCCAGGTTCCTTGGATGCTAAGAGTTCCCCCCATCTGAACCCTCATGGGGGGGGACTTTGCTGTATGTGCTCCTAGACTTTGGAACTCCTTTTCTGAGTATGTTCGCTCAACACCCTCCCATCAGTGCTTCCGCAAATCCCTATGGAGCTTCTTGAAATAAGCATCAGCGTGCGATTGCCCCATGCCTCCCTAGTGCAGTGTCGCCTGTCAACTGGATCTTAGTGTTTCTCATAGGTACTGCCTGTAATACCATGCTTGTCCCCAGAATTTCAATCTCGTACCAGGGCGTCTGACTGAGTCTAATATTGTCTATGAGTGTATAGCTTGACTGTGTTTAAAAAACATGTTAAAATTGTCTATGACCTATTAACTGGTGATTCTATGAACTTCACCACTGTTTGTCAGGAGTGATCTACACACCTCTCTGCTCTGTATCACCTTGGATAATGTTACTCAATGTACTTCCTTGTGTTATTGTGCTGTCATGATGTATCTGTAATTTTTCTGTACCACTCTGTATCCCTATATTGTATTCTCCGGGGTCGTTCCTGAAAATAGGCATAATACTTGTCTAGTGTACTTACCCAGTCAACAAAAGCTAAATAAATAAATTAAAAAAAAGACTTTTGCTTGGGGAACATGTTTAATAATAAGCTGCGTGTAAAAAATGCTGCTGTAGACAGAACTCTGTGAGAAATGCTGTTGTAGACAGAGCCTTGTGAAAGTAAATGTGAGCACTGATAGCGAAGCAGGAGACTGGAACGAGCATAAGCACCAGTGGGTCGATGTTTGGGTCTTTTCAAGTTCAGTTTGCAGACCATTTTAAAAAAAAATTATATAACAAACAAAATGTAAGATATAAAGAATAAGTTATTAAGCAGGGGGGCATGCCTTGATTTGATGGGAGAAAGAATGTGAAGCAGCATGTGGTAATGTGGCCAGTGGGGCCTAGCAGGCAGAGTGAGGGAGAGTCTGTGTCCTAATATTGCAGGATGGCTGCGCTAGCAATGAGCTGTAGAGCGGGAGTAGGGCAAGAAGCATGTTTACTGGCTTTAACAATTTGGAGCTTTTGGAAAGAAGGTCACCGAGAAAGATCAAGCTACCTGAGAGCAGCCTAGTGAGAATGGGAGGGAACGAGGAAGGGGGATGAGCTGAAATGCTGGTGACCTGGGGCAAAGACTACCCCTTTCAGGTTGTTTTCTGTGGTTTTTTGGGTCATTGGGGGGCTAACATGAGCTGATCTGAGTGTGGGAATGAGCAAACGGAGTGACAGGCATGTAGAGTACCCGCACGCGAGGTCCATGTGGCGTGACATCAGATGCCGTGGATGCAATGCGGCATGAAGGTAGCTGGCTTAAGCTGGGGGAAATTACTGTTGTTTGGCAGATTTGGGTAACTGGGGACAGGGATGAGAAGAAAATGGTGGATGGATCGCAGAAGGGCTGGTTTTGGGAGATCTAGCTGAATTATGGAACAATGTTCATTTGAAATCGCCATGCGGCATGACGTCAGACACCACATTACATCATGAGGCTGGATGAGTGGAAGTGGGGGAGTGGGCTGTTGAAAGGGCTGTGGGGGAAGAAGCAAGACACTAGGGCATGGAGCAGTTCCAGGGGTGAAAAACCACACCGGAAAAGTGGCAGATAATTGTGGCCCTCAAAGGGAGGGGGTGGGGGGACTGAGGCAGAGAGGCCACGTGGCGCAACTGGAGGCATATGGAGTGAGGGAGAAATGAACAGATCTTGTGGGCCAGCAGCTAGAGGCATGTGAGGGCAGAGCAGCAGATACTTGGGGCCCTCAAGGGGAAGGGGTTGGGGGCTGAAGCTGAGAGGCCACATGGTGTGGCTGAAGGCATATGGGGGCAGGGGGAGAATGAAAAGGCCTTGAGGACCAACAACTAGATGCATGTGAGGGCATGCAGGTGGGAATGTAGAGGCCCAAAAAGGCAACAAGATACAGCGCAAAGGGTGCCGAATGGACACGCATGGTCAGAGGCCGGTTGGGGGCACAGAGAAAAGATGGGTTGGGCCCGACAGGCCAGGGGCTGGTGGCTGAAGCCATGATCTTTAGGATCACCTCAGAAAACACCATTTCCAGTGAGAGGGCAATGAAAGGGGACTGCGGGGAGGATGGCCTTAGGCGGGACCCAGGCCATGCAGCATGGTTTGCAAACCCCATTTCCATTACAGTTTAACAGGCAATCGGGGAAGGGCCTGTCCGAGGACACTTGGGCTCAAACATGGATGGCTATACAGCAATGATGGAAATTATGACTGTTATGTGTGCTTGTGGGGAATGGGGCAGGCCTAAAGAAGGAGGTACATAGGAGATGGCAAAGAGGTGAGAACAAAAGTTTCTCATCGGTAGTACAAAAATAAACGAGCATTTGTCAATGCCGAATGTTTGCTTGCTGGCATTGGCAGTGGTAGTGTAGAAGTTACAGAGCTGCGTAATAGGAATGACAGTGAAGTATTAAACTGAAGCCAACCCCACCACCACCCTGCAGAGAGTGACAGGCATTGGGGTGTGCCTTTGGGTTGTCAGGCATAACGGCAAGTTATTTCACACACCCCACCCTGCAGACACTGACAAGTGTCACGGTGTTCCTTGGGGTCTTTGGTTTATGCGCACCCATTCCATTAGAAAATATGGTGAGATGGGTGCGATATAGGAGAATGGGGTGAACTTTGGGGCCAAAGAGTCCAAGGCATACCTCAATGCCTCTCACTGGCTGCAGGGTGTGGAATGGTATAAGCATTACAGGCAAGAATCCCAAGTCACACCCCTGATGCCTGTCATTCTCTACAGGGTTGGGCGTTAGGGTTGTAAACCCTAATACCTCAGGCATTCGTTGGTATTTTCACTCCAAATTTTCAACATGTTTTTTTTGTGATCCCATCTCATGAACAGGGGGAATATCAGTTTGTTAGCCGAAAGCTGCTTATGCACAGCGACTACGGCATTTAGCACCACAGGTGCAAAAACATTCCGAACAGGATGTAAAAAAATGACAGCTGTACTGTTCATGGGGAGGTGTAAAAAATGGCAATGTTGCAAATCTGCAGTAAAAATATTTAAAAAAATGGTGAAGTGATGAGCGTACATAGAATCTGTGCAACACACACCCGTAATATAATTAGGTTGGGGATTTTTTACAGCAGATTGTCAATTCAGGCATTTTGATGCCTCCGATCATGAACAGTGTCACTGTGATTTTCTTTATCTGTCCCTAACAATGATTTCCCACAGCGACCATGCATCTCTGTGCTGAAAGTGTAAAAACACACTTTGGCCATCTTGTGAAAAATGACAGCTGTACTGTTCATAAGGAAGTGTGGAAAAATGCCACTGGTGAAAATCTGGATTGAAAATATTACAAAGTCACGAACTTATGAGGGTGCATGGAAACTGCACAATGCTCACTCGTAACACAGTCATTTTATGGACTTTTTGTCACCAAATTTTCAACATAGCCATTTTAAGACCTCTGTTCACAAACAGTGTATCTGTGATTTTCTTAACCTGTCCCAAACATTGCTTTCGCACACCAACAGCAACATTGCGCGCCACATGTAAACAAAACATTTTGGTGACATATGAAAAATGGCAGCTGTACTGTTCATAAGGAAGTGTAATAAAATGGCAATGTTGAAAATCTGGAGTGAAAATATTAAATTGCAAACTTACGAGCATGCATAGGAACTGCAACGCACTGCAGAAACAGTCATTTTCTAGGAATTTTTCACCAAATTTCAACATACTATTTTAAGACCTCTGCTCATGAACAGTGTCTCTGGATTTTCTTAATGTGTCCCATACATTGATTTCAAGACATAGACTGCGCCACTGTGCGCCACATGGGCGAAACACATTTTTGGGTGAGATGAAAAATGACAGCTATACTGCTCATAAGAAGGTGTGGTAAAATGGCAATTTTGAAAATCTGGAGTAAAGTAATATTGAAAAATTCGCGAACTTACGAGCGTGCATAGGAACCGCGTGCAGCTGCCGTCAAAACAGTCATTTTGGAATTTTTTTCACTAATTAGTCAACATAGCCATTTTAAGACCTCTGCTCATGAACAGTGTCTCTGTGATTTTCTTAATGTGTCCCATACATTGATTTCGCACATCGACTGCGCCATTGTGCGCTACGTAGGCGGAAACACATTTTGGCCAAGATGTGAAAAATGACAGCTGTACTGCTCATAAGAAGGTGTGGTAAAATGGCAATGTTGAAAATCTGGAGTGAAAATATTGAAAATTATGAACTTACGGCGCGTGAGGAACTGGCATAGCATAGCTCATAAAACAGTCATTTTTTGGAATTTTTCACCAAATTTTCAACATAGCCATTTTAAGACCTCTGCTCAAGAACAGTGTCACTGTGATTTTCTTAATGTGTCCTGCACATTGATTTTGCACATCGACTGTGCCATTGTGCGCTACATGGGCGGAAACACATTTTGGGTGAGATGTGAAAAATGACAGCTGTACTGCTCATAAGAAGGTGTGGTAAAATGGCAATGTTGAAAATCTGGAGTGAAAATATTGAAATTTCTCAAACTTACGAGCGTGCATAGGAAATGTGCAACGCACGCTCGTAAAACAGTCATATTTAGGAATTTTTTTGCTAAATTTTCAACATAGCCATTTTAAGACGTCTGCTCATGAACAGTGTCACTGTGATTTTCTTAATGTATCCCGTACATTGATTTCACACACCGACTGCGCCATTGTGTGCTACATGGATGAAAACACATTTTGGGTGAGATGTGAAAAATGACAGCTATACTGCTCATAAGAAGGTGTGGTAAAATGGCAATGTTGAAAATCTGGAGTGAAAATATTGAAATTTCACAAACTTACAAGCATGCATAGGAACTGCGCAACGCACGCTAGTAAAACAGTCATTTTTAAGAATTTTTCCACCAGATTTTCAAAATAGTCTTTTTGAGAGCCAACCTTCTGAACACTGGCAGTGTCACTTTGTTACTCATTCTGGAAAGGTGATTTCACGCAGTGGTTGTGAAATCACCATTTGGGCCTGAGTAATGCCATGACAGTGCAAGAATTCATGAGGAGGGGTCCCAAAAACCCCATGTTGAAAATTTGGTGCAAAAATTCCAAAAAATGCCTGAGATGTGCAACAAAGTTGAAGGCAGAAGACACCAGGAGAAAGGACTGCTGTGTGACTGGACTTCTCTGCTGGGACTACAGTAGAAGAACTTTTGTACTTAGACCTTTAATTTAGGGTAAAAAAAACTAACATACAAAACAAAAAAAAAGTGTGTGTGTGTCTGGGTTAACTGAACTGAATGGGTATCTGAACAGTTATAGGTGTAAATATCAGGTGATTGAAAGGACTTAACTGCTGTGAGGTTTAAATTACTGGTAGAAAGATCTAGTAAGTAGGGGAGTGGCTTAGCTGAAGGAAGCTACATTTAAAGACTGCCTTAAAAGATTCTGCTAATGTCTTGGCAGAAGACACCAGGAGAAAGGACTGCTGTGTGACTGGACTTCTCTGCTGGGATTATATTGACCTCCTTCCTCCCCCCCACCCAAAACTAGTTCTATTTTTATAGGCACAGGATTTGACTGACAACAGGAACTTCCTGTTTGGGAGCAGGAAGTGAGTGATCACATAACCACCAACGACCCACCATCCTAGAAGGGCAGGAGTAGCTCTCCAGCCCCATCTAGCTGCTGGAGGTCTGCCTCTGAGCAAGTAAGTGGTCCACTGAGAAATATAGGATATTCTTGTCCCAGAACAGGACAATCAGGATCTTAAAGGGCACACAGGCAGAAAGCAAGGAGAGAGAGAGAAAAAAAACAGAGGAAAGAGTAAGGATTGAAAACAGTTAAGGGGCCAGAAATAAGACATGATTGGAGTGGTGCAGTGCACTGGCTGTGGAGCAGCAGTCTTCCGGGAAACATTCTGGAGGATGCGCTGTTGTCCCATCTGCAGGCAGCTCTCTGGGCTGAGGGAGGAGGTTGCTCATCTCCAGGCTGAGTTGACCAGGATTTGTGGGACCTCCTCTTCCATCCAGGGACCACCAGTGCCACTGCCATTGCCTCAGAGATTGCCAAGAAAAAGGAGTGGTTGGACCACAGTGGGCTCAGGGAGGGTGAGGGTGGTGGAACAGAGGCGCATCCCTCCAGTTGTACCTCTCCACAATTCCTATACCATTCTGGCAAAGTGTGGTTCCTCTATGGAGGCACCCACAGTGGAGACCAGGAGGATGCTGGGAACCTCCACAAAGGAGACCCACAGGAGGGTGGCAGGGGACCCTGCAGGGGAAGGAAACAACTCCTGGTGGGGGACTCCAATGTTAGGAAGGTAGAACTGGGGGAGGAAGGGGAGAGGGAGGTAAGGTGCCTGCCTGGTGCCATGGCTTGGAGGGACAGGGAGCGAATCCTCAGGATTTCCAGAGCAGCTGCACAGGGGAGGGAGCTGGATGTCATTGTCCACCTAGGAACAAATGATCTGGCTAAGAAAGGGATTAGAGAAGTGCAGGAAGAGTTTGTGGAATTGGGGAGGAGCCTTAGTCAAGTAGCACGCACAGTAACCTTCTCGGAGGTGCTGCCCATCTATGGCATAGGAGAGACTAGGGTGTTCCACACCATGTGATTCAATCAGTGGTTGAAAAACTGGTGTGGAGCTCAGGGATTTGGCTTCATTGGGGACTGGGGGTCCACCTGCAGTGATGCAAGCCTATACTGGCATGATGGGCTGCATCTGTCCGGGAGGGGAACCAGGATCCTATGTGATAGGTTTAAATGCTTCATTGGCAAGCTTTTAAACTAGCCAAGGGGGGAGGCACTGGAAAGGAGCAGGAAATCCTAGCCCCCAAATAATCACGGTAGTGTGGCAAACACCAACATAGAGGTGTCGATAGAGAAGGGCAGGGTAAATGGAGAAAGTGACAAAGGCAAGAAGGACAGGGATGGGGCAAAAGGGAGTAAGGCCATCAGGAAATGGAGGGTCATGAGTACCAATGCCCGTAGTCTGGGCAACAAGCTCCCTGAGCTGGTGGCCTTGATGGAAGAGGGATGCCTGGATATCGTAGCAGTCATAGAAACATGGTACACAAAGAACCATGACTGGGCTGTTAACATACCAGGGTACATAACCTACAGGAGAGACAGGAAGGGGAGAAGAGGGGGAGGAGTAGCTCTCTATGTAAAGGAAGGGATAAAAGCAACTGAACAAAAGAGTAAACAGAGAGGAAAAGAGGCACTGTGGGTCACCTTGGAGACTGGAAAGGGCACCACAATCCACACAGGGGTTGTGTACAGACCCCCATGTCAGGGGGAGGGAATGGACAAGGATATGATAGAAGGCATTCTTAGAATGGCAGAGAAAGGGGGGATACTATTGATGGGAGACCTGAATATGCCAGATGTTAACTGGAGCACATTTGCTGCAGCCACATCCAAGAGCAGGGCCATTCTTGATGCCCTACAGGTGGCAGGCATTAGACAGCTAGTCGTGAGGGAGCAATCTTAGACCTCATACTCTCAAATGGGGGCAGTGAGAGGATCTCAGATCTAGAAGTGGGTTGCCATCTGGGGACAAGTGACCATCAAACAGTGTGGTTCATGTTAAACTCAGCCACACAGTCAAGCTATACAAAAGTGAGGGTACTGGACTTTAGGAGAGCTGGCTTTGGCAAGATGGGACAGTGCCTCAGAAAAGCACTAGCAAACAGGCTAGAAGGAGGTGTGGAGCAACAATGAAGAATCATCAAAACTGCCATCACAGAGGCAACAAGCCTTTGTGTGAAGCAAATAAACAAATCAAAATGAAAGAAAAGCTACTATGGTTCTCAAAAGAGGTGGCTGTGAAAGTCAGGAAGAAAAAGATAGCATTCATGAAGTATAAGGAAACACAGAAGGAGCAGGACAGAGAGCTGTACCAGTTAAGGCAGAAGGAAGCAGGGAGGGAAGTCAGAATAGCAAAGGCCCAAACTGAGGAAAAGATAGCCAACTCAGTTAAGAAGGGGGATAAAACCTTTATAGGTACATCAGCGAGTGTAGAAAGACAAAGGAAAGGATAGTGAGGCTGAATAGAATGAACCGTGGGTGGGCAGAGGGGGACAGTGAAAAAGCAGGGATACTGAATGAATATTTCTGCTCAGTATTCACAAAAGAGGAGGAGGGGCGTAATCCAATTAACAGAAGCACTCTTGATAGGGGGTCGATCCCAGTCATTTCACAGAAGAAAGGGTTCTGCAAGAACTCCTAAAACAGAAGGTGGACAAAGCAATGGGTCCTGATGGAATTCCCAGAATTCTAAAAGAATTAAGGGAGGAACTAGTGAAACCACTGGCTACTCTTTTTAATAAATCATGGGAGGATGGTGTGGTACCGAGGACTGGAGGAAGGCGGATGTGATTCCCCTTCACAAAAGTGGGACCAAGACAGAGGCAGGAAACTACAGACCTGTCAGTCTGACCTCTGTGGTAGGGAAAGTGATGGAGTCACTTCTGAAGAAAAGAACAGTTGAGTACCTAGAGGCCAGTGGAGCACAGGACCCAAGGCAGCATGGATTCACAGCAGGAAGGTCATGTCAGATGAATCTAATAGATTTCTTTGACTGGGTGACCAAAGTAGTAGACCAGGGAGGGGCTATGGACATGGCCTACCTAGACTTTAGCAAGGCATTTGACACAGTCCCACACAAAATATTAATAGTCAAATTAACCAGCCTGGGAGTGGGTCCCAGGGTGGTAGCCTGGGTAAAACATTGGCTGCACAACAGGACACAGAAGGTAATTGTAAATGGAGTCCACTCTGAAGAAAGAGAGGTTACTAGTGGGGTACATCAGGGTTCAGTATTGGGTCCAGTCCTTTTTAATGTCTTCATCAGTGACATTGAAGAGGGACTGGAAGGAAAAGGATGCCTTTTTGCAGATGACACAACGATCTGCAACAGGGTTGATACACAAGGAGGCATGGAAAGGATAAAAAGGGACTTGGCAAGGTTGGAAGAATGGTCAGAAGTATGGCAGCTAGGATTCAATGCAAAGAAGTGCAAAATAATGCACCTGGGAAACAAGAACCCAGGGGAAGAATACACAATGAGTGGGGAGGTAGTAACAACAACAAAAAAGGAAAAGAACCTGGGGGTAATCATATCAGATGACGTTAAGGTTAGCAAGCAATGTGAGAAGGCAGTAGGGAGGGCTGGGGGTATACTGGGATGTATAGGGAGAGGCATCAGCAGCAGAAAACAGGAAGTTGTTATCCCTCTGTACAGACAGTTGGTGAGATCCCATCTGGAGTACTGTGTCCAGTTCTGGAGACCCCATCTCTGCAAGGACATAGACAGGATAGAGGTAGTCCAGAGGAGGGCAACTAAAATGGTGCAGGGTCTGCAAGAGAAGCTGTATGAGGAGAGACTAAAGAGCTTAATATGTATACCCTTGAGGAAAGAAGGAGAGGGGGACAGGATAGAAATGTTTAAGTACCTCAGTGGAATCAACAAAGTCCAAGAGGGTAGCATCTTTCAGAAAAAGAGACTTGCAAGAACAAGGGGACACAATTTATAGATAGAAGGAGGGCAGTTCAGGGGCAATGTGAGGAAGTATTATTTCACAGAGAGGGTAGTGGATGCATGGAACAGCCTTCCTGAGGAGGTTGTGGGGTCTAAAACTGTGGGATAATTCAAGAATGCATGGGACAGACATAAGGCAATTCTTGTGGGGGGTTAGAAGAAATAGGCTGTTGGTTAACTAGGATCTACAGCCTATCCTGTAGGTAGGGAAATGGGCAGACTAGATGGGCCAAGTGGTCCTTATCTGCCATCAAAGTCTATGTTTCTATGTTTCTATGTTTCTAAAACCCATCTAGCCCATTATACAGCTTACCGGCATTTCCTCAGTTCGCAGTCGGCTTTGAAGACTGCAGATGTGTTCCTCGGTCCAGTGAAGACTGCCGTGCCGAGCTCCAGAGGTAAGTATGGGGTGAGGGGGGGTGTGGGAGGCAGGGGCACAGTGGGTGGGTGCGGTTTGTGGGAGGGGGGCTGGGAGAAGCGCGTGGGACCGTTTTTATTTTGCAGGTTAAAAAAAAAAGACAACGCGGGACGTTTGCCATGCTGGGTGGGCTCACAGTGTGGCACAAGGATGGCTGGGGGGATCGTGGAGCTGACAGGGGATTGGGCACCCCTGTCAGCCATAGGATCAGTTGCCATGCTGGAGTGGGCTCCCAGCGTGGCACCCAGTACTCGGGGGGAGAAGACAGTGAAGCTGACGGGGGATTGGGCACTCCCATCGGCTATACCATTGGAGCTGCCATGCTGGGGTGGGCACCCAGTGTGGCATTTGGAAGGCTTTGGGGGGGAGTGCAGCACAGCCGACAGGGGATTGAGCACTTCGTCGGTTATAGAGTGTGTGGGGGGCAGCACGCAGTATTGTTGCATATGTGTGTGTGTGTGTGTGTGTGTGTGGTGTGTGTGTGGGGAGCTGCGATGAGCAGGCGTATCTCTATCACTGCTCACTGAAGCGCGGCTACCTTTCAACTGTATGCCACTGCATTTTGGAGCTTGTCATAGACAGCTCCAGCATGCATTGGCTTACAGGGGCTGCACCTGCCAACACACTGACTGAATTGGAAGAGGGGGTGACACACCCCCGAAAACTCAGATGATAGCACTATGTTTCTTGCACATGCATGCAAGCAAACATAAAAAAGGTGTAACTGTTGAGGGATACATTGTGTTTGAGAAGGGCAGGGGTTTAGAGGGCAGGCATGGGACAGAGGGGGGAGAGGCAGAGGCATACAGGTAAGGGGCCAGACTTACTGACCAGGGGGGCCAAGAAAAAGGCATGATGGGGGAGCTTGACAGGAGGGACAAACAGAGGACAGGGGATTGGTTCCAGAAAGCAAGAATGCTCATCAAGATAGATGCATGGGAGGTCTGGTTAGATAGATACCTGGACAAGAAGACAGCTGAGATACTCTGGACAGGTTTTCTGACAGGTTTTTCATTACAGTATGAAGGCCAGAGGCAAGGGAGAGAGGCAAACAACCTGGGCTCAATAAAAGGGAAGGAAGAAATTTTAAGATGGAAAATAGAGAAGGAAAAGGCAGCTGGTAGGGTGAAAGGGCCATACGACACCCTCCATTTGCAGAATATGAGAATTTCTAAATTGGGCTTTAGTCCCAAAAAAAAGAAGGAGAATATAGGGTGATTCACCACCTGTCATTTTCAGAAGGAGACTCTGTGAATGAATTTGTAAGTGAGGAACATAGTAAAGTGACATATACCACATTAGAAGGAGTGGTCAAGATCATCCGAGAAACTCCTGATGCTTGGATGGCAAAAATGGACATAGAGTCTGCTTTCAGATTGCTCCTGGTTAGGAGGGAAGATTGGGACCTGTTGGGATTTAAAATTGGGGGACAGTATTATTTTGACAAAGCAATGCCCATGGGCTGTTTTATAGCATGTGCCTAGTTTGAGTCATTCAGCACCTGCTTACAGTGGATATTTCAAGAAAAAAGTTACAAGATGGTTATTCACTATCTGGATGATTTCCTGTTAATAGGAAGTGGGAGGAGAGAGACGGAAAGAATGTTGTCCAGCTTCCAAGATTTATGCAGGGAATTAGGGGTTCCACTGACACCAGAAAAATCAGAAGATCCCAGTAAGGTTTTAGAATTCCTGTGTATTGAAATAGACGCTCTGAGTGAGGTCTTTAGGCTGCCAGACAAAAAAGTATTGAAGGTGAAGGAGCTGCTCCAATTACACAACAGTAGAAGAAGAGTGCAACTGAAGCAGATACAACAGGTCCTGGAACACCTAAACTTTGCATGCAGGGCAATTGGTCCAGGGAGGGCTTTCACAAAAAGACTAGGAAGGGCCACAGTGGGAATCACCAAACCACATCACTGGGTAGACATGACAAAAGGAGTTAAAGAAGATTTCAGGGTTTGGGAGGAGTTCCTCAGAACCTATAATGGCTGTTCCTTTTGGCAAGAGAATTGGGTCTATAACATGGACCTTGATCTCCACATAGGTACAGCAGGGGGCTTAGGCATGGGGGGCTATTTGAGGGGCAGATGATTCACAGAACCATGGCCTACAGACTGGATGAGGGATGAGAAAGTAAAAGACATCACACTGTTGGAAATCATGCCCACATGGGCCTGCACCATGAGGTGCGGTGAAGAATCAAAAGGTGACCTTCTAGTGCAACAACAAGGCAGTGGTTGAGGTCTTGAACAGCAGAGGAGCAAGATCAGAAATGGTGATGGGGTCTTGAGACAGTGTTAAGGGCCTTAAACTTGAACATGTCATTCAGGGCAAAACACATAGTGGGGGTACACAACATCCTGGTTGAAAGCCGTTCCCGTCTGCAGCTGGATCATTTCCAGAGGCTGGCACCTCCAGCAGAGGAATAAAAGACACCCACACCAACGAACATGTCGGACGTTGGCAAGAGGGAGCAGAAATGTTGTTTTACATCTCATGGACACCATGGACTCTGAAGGCCTATGAGGGGGCCTAGCAGGTGTTTCAAACATTCATGGCAACACACCACATGAAGATAAGTAGGCCACTTATGGAGGAGCAGTTAGAAAATTCACAGTAGAGCAATGGTAGAAAGGAAAGGCCCACACTATGATGGGGCCTATTTAGCAGGGATCAGTTTAGTTTGCAGCCTGGAGGATTGGAAGGTCCTGATGAAGTCTATGTCGATTTGAAGGATGATGCAGGGATGGGATAGGTTAAAACAGAGAGCTATGGATAATAGAAGGGCAATAGGGGAGGAATGGATTGCAAAAATAAAAAGGGTTTTACCGGCATTCTGCAGATTGAAAGTTGAGGCACAGCTATTTCACATGATCTATGTGGTAATCTTTGCAGGGGCCTTGAGAGTGAGCGAGGCTGTGGGACAGGGCAGTACAAATGAAGAAGGGGGGTTGGACTGGGACGATCTAAGCTGGGGGACCAAAGAGATAAAAATCATGATTAAGAGGTCAAAAATGGATCAAAGGGGGTAGGGTTCTACGGTTACCCTGAAGGCGCATGTAGACAACATAGTTTGCCCAGTAAAGGCTCTGTGGGCTTATGCCACAGAGCGTGGGAATATGACAAGGAGATTATTTGTACATGGAGATGGGAAGAAGGTCACAAGTTATCAAGTCACGGCCATGCTCAGAAAAGGCATGCATTTCCTGGGGGAGGATCCAGGCAATTATTCATCCCACTCCCTATGGATACGGGCTGCTTCACAGTGGGCAGCAGCAGGTGAGACAGTGACTAGTATGTTGGAAAAGGGGCACTGGCAGTCTGCCAGTTACAAGAGATACATTCAAGCACTGCAGTATGGAGACTAACGTATCACCTGTGTTTTTGTTTTACAGATGCAGAGCCACTCTGGGGGGGCATAGTGATGTGATATGGAACAGGGAGCTAAGAATAAGATATAAGATGTTTATTTTGCTTAAATCCTATAAGAAGAGGGAGGATCATGGAAGTATGGATCTACAGTCACTCCTACATTTACTAAGTGGAGAAGAGAGCAGGGGAAAAAGGCTGGGGGAAAACAGCTGTATCAGGATGTGAGAAAATGTAGGTTGGTTTGGCGTGGCATCCATGGGATGAGATGGGTACAGCTGTTTCCTACCCTGAAAGAAATGAAGGAGCAATGACCTGTTCCAGACCTAATTATTATACATTTAGGGGGTAATGACATTGGGGGTAAGCTTTGGGTGGACACATATATGCAGGTGAAAAGGGACTTAGAAAAATTACAGCAGTGGTGGCTGGGGGTAAGCCTTGCCTGGTCAGATATGATCCCAAGAAGGGTTTGGAGACATGAACACAGCCATAGAGTGGTAGATAGGGCCAGGAAAAAGATGAATAGAAGGGTAGCAACACTAACAAGGAAAATGGAGGGCACATAATACTACGGGGTGTGGAAAAATGGGTAGAGGACTACTACAGGACAGATGGCATGCACCTGTCAGATCTAGCCATATATATGTTTAATACAGAAACTATGGGTTTTATAAAAGCATGGAGGAGAAAGACAGAAAGTGGAAACAAAAAAAGGAGAGGAGAAGGAGGGAAAAGCCCCCCTTCCCAGTGGTGGGGGAACAATACCCTAAATTTTGGGGAAAGACAGTCATCCAACACAAGCTGGAGACTGGCTAATGGGTAAAAAGGGGGGAGAAGAAGAGGAGGGGGAAGAAAAAGGAATAAGATGAAAAGAAGAAGAAGCTGAAGGAGGAAACGTGGTCTCGGTTCTCACCGTTACCTAACAGGGAAGGAGAAGAAGAAGGCATCCAGGTTTTCACCTTGGGGAGTGAGAAGAGGAAGAAAGAGGGATGATCAGAGATTGATATATGGATGCAATAAAATGCAATTGTGAAATATATAATAATACAAGTTGATGAGATGGAAAATGGAAGATGATATATAATAAATTAATTGCCAATCTGAGCACAATAACATACAATGGACTCTGTCTTTTTGTGAGGGAAAAGGGAGGAATCCGGGACAATAGAGTTTACCCTTTAAGGGGCAGACCAAGTTGTCCTGGGGCACCCCTTCCCTTTACCTGGAGATGGTGTGCTCAGAGGAGGAGGAGGGGGAAGGGAAGGGGATGGGCAGGGGGATAGAACAATAGGCAGGAAACAGGAAGGGAGGCTAAAGGAGGTACATAATGGACAGACCAGGAGTGGTTTATCCACTTTGCTTATGTTTTCTTCCTCCCACCCACCCACCATGAAATATAGACCATGTGAGGAAGACAGTCAAAATGGGACTGGTTGATGGCCTATCAGAGGTGGATGACAGAAATGTCTGGTAGGACGGTTAACGAACTGCCAAAGGTGGATGGCAGAGTGGGGTAAAAAGGGGGGAAGGAGGGGAAGGGAAAAGAAAAAGGAATAAGATGAAAAGAAGAAGAAGAAGCTGAAGGAGGAAAAGTGGTCTCAGTTCTCACCATCGCCTAACAGGAAAAGAGAAGAAGGCACCCAGGTTTTCAACTAGGGGAGCGAGAAGAGGAAGAAAGAGGGATGATCAGAGATTGATATATGGATGCAATAAAATGCAATTGTGAAAGATATAATAATAAAAGTTGATGAGATGGAAAATGGAAGATGATATATAATAAATTAATTGCCAATCTGAGCACAACAACATACAATGGACTCTGTCTTTTTGTGAGGGGAAAAGGGGGGAATCCAGGACAATGGAGATAGGTACTAGTAACTCTGATTCACAAAGGAGGTAGCAAAACAGATCCAAGTAATTTTCATCCAATAAGCCTTACCTCTGTTATAGGTAAAATAAATGAGAGATTACTACAAAGATACATAATAGAGCATATTAATAGTTCAGAGTTAGGAGACATCACACAATATAGCTTTCTATCCAGCAGATCTTGCCTTACTAACCTAATTCAGTTCTTTGAACTGGTTAGTGCAGCACTGGATAAAGGAATAGCTGTCAAAGTAATTTTCTTAGATTTTTTAAAGCATTCGATAAAGTATCCCATAGTGTACTTTTACAATACCTACAAAGGATAAAACTGCACCCAAATATTATTAGCTGGGTGCAGTCATGGCTTGAAGATCATCGACAAAAAGTCCTAGTAAAGGACATTTATCAGACTGGGGAAGTGTGACGAGTGGTGACCCTCAGGGATCAGTACTCGGCCCTTCCCTGTTTAATATTATGCTGACCACAATGATGGTCACAGATAACATTTGGATAAGCAAGTATGCTGATGACTGCAAAATTGGGGGTCTTGTAAACTCAGAATCTGATTGTGACTCTGTCCAATATGGCTGCTGCATGCTGTACCTGTTGAGGAGGAGTAGGTAGAGAAGGCACTCTAAATTGCTTTTGGAAAGGTTTGGAAAAGATATGCCACAGTTGCCTCAACAATTTCCATTTTAGAGTGCTTACCGGACTTTCTTGTGTGGTCTTTTTGGTCTCCCCCGGCTCTCCTTTCTGTTTTTCAGCTTTGGCCCACAACAAGTCTTTGACAGTGGAGGAGCGTGGTGGCCGGCACTGAGAATAAAGTCCTTTGGGTGGATTGGAAGGAGGAGTTCACAGTGGAGTGTATGGGAGAAAGGTGCTTGTGTTTCTGGAGTTGGAAGTTGAAAAGAAGAGAACCTGGGAGAAGTGAAATTCTGGACTGAGGTTCGCAGATGTCTGTGGACTTGCAGATTTGTGGAGTGGTGTGGCAGTGGAGCTGAGGAATTGAGGAGCCGAAGAGCCTAGGGGCCATGGAGTAGTGGATCTGTGAAGCTGTGGAGCTGTTGAGCTGAAGCGTTGGAGTGCCTGAGCACTTGAGCATTTTGGAAGCATTTTGGACATTGTAAAAATTGAAAAAAGATTGATAAAAGCTGAGAGCTGAGAGCTGAGAAAAGTTTGGAGTTCTTTTAAGGTTTTTGAGAAATAGAAGAGTTTAGTTTAAAGGAGTTTAAAGGAGATAATTAGTATAGATATGCGTGGGAGCATATTTTGAGTAAATAGAGCTGAAATAGAGACGAGATCTGAAAACAAAAAAATGTAAATAAAAAAATCTAAGTAAAGTTTGAAGTATAGTGATAGTAATAAGCGAAGTGTGGAAAGCCGAAAACAGAAAAAACAAATTGTTCAAAAGCTAAAGCTAAAGCCAAAGTTCTTTTTGTTGGGGTGCAAAAGAAGTATTTCTATGGTATTTCAAAGGTGTTTTAAAATACTGTATCAAACATTGTATAATGTACTTCAAATATATTTTTGATAATAATGTTAATGAGACTTTCGAGGTCCTGGGTTAGAACTACAATCTAATTGGTGGTACGCTGTACATCACTATCACGTTCTGGTACCTAGACATATAATATACACCCTACATGACCTTAAATGTACCCTACATGCACTACATAACACGCAGACGTGGGTAGTAATTTAAATCAAAGCTATGATTAGAGTCTGTCGACAGCAGATATAGTGTGCAGGTTTGGCATTCTCTTGGCCTTTAAAAGAAGAGCTTGTGTAGCATTGAACTGGGAATCAGGAAACGGTAACATTTGACTGTTCTCCCTTCATTTGGCACTTGAAATACGCAGATAGCTCTTTCTGCTTATGGCAGAATTAAAGATATTAAAGAAAGTTAAGTGTTACACCTCTCTTTTTTTACAACTAGAAAGTGATAGGAGGTGTAAAATCTTGTGATAGCACCTTAAATACCACCAAACAACCACCACATAATAGCTTGGAAGGTAATTAGAAGTTTAAAAATTTGTTCTCTTGTCTTCTTGTACCTTCTGTTTATGCTTAGCTTTTTCAGCTTTTTTATCAAATATTTTATAACAAGTAGAGAGCGTTCTCTAATTTATGCTTATATATTTATAGATGTTGTCAGACCCCAAACTTGACCAGAATAGGAGTAATAAGAGCACAAGTGGGGGAATATCCAGACAGTGGCCTAAGTACTTTTCAGAAAATGGTGACAGGCACATTTTAAGAGAACTTAATGGAAAAGCTTCTGTTATAAATTTTAAGCCAAAAATAAAATAGACAGTAAAGAATTTTTTATTTTTATTTTTAACCATAATGCCGCTGGGACAAAGTCGGAACCTAAAGGAAAAACAATGAATTACAAACTTAGAATATAAAATCCAGGAAGAAATAAAGTGAACCCACAGTAACAGATAAAGAAAAAGCCAAAAGGATTGAAGAATAAATGCATAATTGGAAAAGGGTTAACTGGTTCTTACATTTAGGAACTAGGAATCAGTTCGACGAAGCTGGCACAGTTGGATATTTTAAGGGAATTGTGTAAAAGAGATTTGGGTATTTGAAAGTGTAAAGCTTGAATGTTTGACTGTTGGAAGCAGTAAAGAGGTTACTCGAGAGGGAACTCAAAATTATTATTATTGCTAGGATCGCTAATTGGTGAATTATTTATTTTTTGTATAAACTATTTTTAGAGTATATTGAATATTGCAAGTGTTGTAATCATTATCTGCTCACCCCAGACAGTGTAGAATGTAAAGAAAGTAAACAATGATGACAAGGTTGTCAAAAAAGAATAAATGCAAATCCTATATGCTACAAAACCAGAAAGAAAAACTAAAAAAAAGTTTGAAAGGAAAAGTAAAGAGAACAGAAAGGAAAAATACTAGCTATATTTTAGCCCCAGGAAGTCAAATAAATCTTGTAGAGGAAAAAGGAAACCTTAAGAATTCAAGGTTCAATCCTTCCCCCTATAAGTTCATCCCCTATAAAAATAGATAAATTAAACTAACAGCAGTTAAGTACGAATGAGTATCTATTAATGAGATCTATAAGAATACCTGAAGTAGAGAATGGAGGAACAATTTCACAAGGAGAAGAGCTAGAACATAAAGAACAGAAGGAGCAACATACACAGATAAAGGTTGCAGAGTATGATGAACAACAGTCTAAAGTATATCTAGGAAAGGAAAGACAGCAGCAAAATCAAAATATAGATTTTGAGCAAGGACATGTTCAAAGTAATGTTAGAGATGTCTCACATCAATGTCCCAGGGCTTCATTGCTGTCTGATTTGTACGCTTGTCTTACTCCATATGTGCAGAGATTTAAATAAGATCCTCCATCTAAATTTCCACCAGATATATCACACTTAATTCAGAATAGAACAGGAAAAAAATCTAGAAGATGTACATGAGGGTTCAGAGATGAATAAGGAAACTAATAGAATAAATGAAAGTGAATTGAGACAGTCACCTCTACAGGAAATTCTAAAAGAAATAAAGAATGGGATTCTTTTAAACAATGAACTGCTGATCAATTTTACAACAATAGTCAGCACAAAATTGCTAAAGAATGTAGAGGGAGAAAAGGATATTATTTTGGAAGAGTCAAAAGAAAAAGAACTTGGAAAAATGGATAGAAAGGAACATAATCAAAAGAAAAGTATAAAGATTACAATGATAGAAATAGGCAATAAAAAAAGTGGAGATAGAGAAATCAGTGCAGAATTTGCAGGGAAATAAATCAATTAGAAATAGTAAAAAATCAAGGAAAAAGACAGAGGAAAGAAGGGGTTGAGATTAACTAGGATCTGAGTAAGACAAGGAAGGGAAAAAAGAAAGGAGGAAGTGGAAATGAGGAATACAGAGAGTATGAGGAAGACGGTATAACAAAGAGACATAAGGAAGTGAAAGAATATAAAGATAAAGGACAAAGTTCTAGTGAAGAAGGAAGAATAATAGAAAAGACTGAAGACACTCTAAGTACAGAAAAAAGGGAGAGAGAAACAGATTGAGAAAGGAGAAAAACTACCCACAGTTTTTCTTAAGGGTATACCACGAGCAAAAAATGAAAATCATGTAACTTTAAAATTAGTTGTATACAATGTATGCAAATGTATATTGGGAAAAATATTTTCATGGAATGACATAAACTCTAACTACAGATATCATGGAGGTAAAGTAAAAGGTTGGATCTGTGTGGTGGCAAAAATTAGAAATGTTAGGAAACAGCTTCTGGATGCAAAATAACAATTTCAGGAAATAGGAATAAAAGCAGATACAACCATAGAAGAGAGGAATGTAAAGGACAGTATTGATTGGCCAGAAAAGGAAAGTATTGAAAAGAACAAAATTAAAAAACAAAACAGTAAGGTCCAACAAAGGATATCTTACTACATGAAACCAGTAGTGAGTGAAAATGTATTAACAACAGAAGTGGAGCATAAGAGAGTGATAAGAGGTAGATTGTAAAAAGGACCCAAAATAAACAGTGTAATTTTGGACAAAACTCAAAGTAAGAAAATCTTGGATAGTTATATGAGTTTAAATATGAGTGTGGCAGGGAAAGAAAGTATAGAATATTTGACAGAGGAAAGAATAGAAATACAGTAGAATGACAGTTTGATCATAAGAAAAGCGATATAGAAGAACAGAAACTGTGCATTTTGAGTTGGAACATAGCAGGAGCTGCTGGAAAATTTAAAGATAATAGATTACTTAGGTTACTAAATGAAATGCAAATAATTATGTTACAAGAAACTTGGGTAAATACCCTAGAGGGTTGTCATCTGGAAGGATATCAAGGATGGCATATCCCTCTGAAAAAGACAAGTTTATATGGGCATTCAGCAGGGGGAATTAGTACCTTTATTTGGATGGTACCTGGTCTAATACGTAAATGTGTTTGGAATGATAAGAACTTTAATATCCTGGTCATTGAACTTATGTGGGAAAATAAGGAGAAATGGCTATTGATAAATGTGTACTTTCCACCTGATACTGTACCACTGCTTCCCACATTGTACACTGCATAGGAAGCTATGCAAAGATTCTAGAACAACTACAGACCCTGTATCCAGGTGTCATGATTATTGTCTCAGGGGACTATAATTTAAGATTAGGGGAGGAACAACAGGATGAGGGAAACAACTGGAATTTGGATAATATTTTTGACATACCTATCAGGAAATCATGTGACAAAAAGAAAAGTAGAGCTGGTAATAGATTTTTAATAGAATTATGCAAATTGAATATGCAGATTGTGAATGAGACAGACAGTCGGTATAAAACTGGTTTATGTACCATTTTTCATAAAAAACTGTATGAGTTTATTGGCTTATATAATTGTGGATGTATATTCCTACAAAAAGATCTGTAGTTTGGAAATTGTTGAAAATTGGGACAGTGATCATAGGCCATTACGGGTGTCCTTAGATTGTCCAATTAAAATTGTTAAGGAAGGTGGGAATAGAAGAAGTTGGATAGATAAGAACATAGAAGTAAAGAAAAGTAAAATAATACAATGGAACAATGTAAATAAGGAACAATTAAAATGATACGTAAATTTACCACAAATAGAGGGATTAGAAAATGTTGTATGATAACAATATAGGCCAAATTAGATCAATATTTAGAACAAGATCAGAAGGAAAAACTATTTTTGGAATATTTGGCATTAGAAGAAACAATATATAGAGAACTGGAGAAACAGCAAAAAAAAGGTAAAAACAGGACAACATTTTTTGGTGTTTAATGGTATGATGGAGAGTGCATTAAAATGAAACAAAATAATAAACCAAATCAATAGGAGATTAATGAAAACTAACAATGTAGAAGATTGAAAAGCATTGAAATCGCTAAAGTCTGAATATAAAGTATTGATAAAAACTAAAAAGGATAAAAATAATTATGAGCTATGGGGCAAATTGCAAATAGCTATACAATAAAAAATGGAAGTGGCTTTTGGAGATTAATGGCATTTGGTGTGTATGATATAAGATATAATGTAATAGTTGTTATTCCCCCAGAAAAATTGATGAATTATTTTATGACAGTTTTTAGTAGTACAGACAATGCCTATGAACAAGAAATGGGCATAGAGACAGACAATACTGAAAATTCAAACTGGATGGAGTTTACAAAAGAGGAGATGGTGTTGGCAATACAAAAACAGAAAAAGAATAAAGCCACAGGTATAGATAACCTTGGGGCAGAGTTATATCAAGTAGATGTGGAATGGTGGGCTGAAATATTATTAAAACTATATAAGAACATATTAAAACATAAGATAATACCTGAGAGCTGGAATATAGGGGTGACAGTACCCTTTTTTAAGAAAGGGATATGACACTGCCAGAAAACTACAGATCAATGACATTATTGGACATCAATCAAAAAATATTTGCTAGACTTATTTTGAACAGAATAGAATACTGGGTGGAAAGTAATGATATCCTTTCCTGGTTCCAAGCAGATTTCTGTAGAAACAGGTCCACAGTGGACCAGATGTTCACTCTTAGATATATCTTGGATACATATGTTGGATCATGGAAGGGAAAGATTTACACTGCTTTTATTGGCATCAAGTCAGCATTCAATTCTGTTCATAGAATAACTTTATGGGAAATCCTAAAAGATCTGGGAATGGATCCAAAATTATTTAATATTATTAAGATATTACATCAAGAAAACAAACCTGTTGTAAGGTATAACAAGGAAGGTGACATGAGTGAAGCAATAAAGGTTAGTCGTGTGGTGAAACAAGGGTGCATTTTGGCACCAACCTTATTTAATTTATATATTGACAAAGTTGTGAGAGATTTAGAAGAGGTGGATACCTCTGCACCAAAAATAGAGGAAACTAGAGTACAAATATTGCTATACGCAGATGATGCGATGGTAATATCTCAAACTCCGCCTGGTCTAAGAAGAGCTGTTATAGCAATAATAAAATCTCTAGATATATTGCATATGAAATTAAATCAGGAAAAAACTAAAATTGTGGTTTTTGGATATAAGTCCAAAAATAACCAAAAATGGAGAATTGAGAACTTAGAGCTTGAAGAAGTTAGAGAGTTTACCTATCTGGGTGTAACTTTTTGTGATGACTTAAAATGGAAAAAAACAAATAGAAAAAATAAACAGAAAAACATTAAACACTTTGAATGGAATTAAACATTTTTCCAAAAAAAAAGGTGGAAATTCCTTTATAGCCCAGTATAGATGCTTAAAAGCATAGGCTAATTCCCAAATGTTGTATGCCTCAGAGGGACGGGGAATTGAAGGTTATTATACAAATTTGGAAATAGTCAAAAATAAGAATCTAAAAAACCTTTTGGGTCTCCCAATGGGAGTCTCAGGGGCTGAGCAAGATTAGAAACAGGAACCCTATCAATCCAAACAGAATAGTTAAAAGATATATCATACTGGAAAAAAAATCATAACAGCACATAAAGACAGCTTGATATATAAATGCTGGGTTGATGCAAAGAAAAGTGATATCAGATTGGACACAAATTGATTTAGTATTCTAAACCAAGTATTACATAAAGGGGGATCACCCTATAATTGCATCCTGGGATTCAAAGGAAGTATGAAGGACACTTCAGAATTTGTACAAATGGCAGTTTGAAGAACAGAAGATCAAGTGATCCAAACTGATTTTGGAAGGATAAAAGATTTATGGAATGGTTCTCCATTTAAGAAAATAAAAACAGCCATTGAGAGGAATATTTACTAAAGTGCAAGAATAAAAACATAGAAAAGCAGTTACTAGATTAAGGCTAGGGGAATTTGACAGATGGGGGAGAAGTACCATAGAAACATAGAATTTGATGGCAGATAAGGACCGCTTGGCCCACCCAGTCTGCCCATTTCCCTACCTAATGGATACGCTGCAGATCGCAGTCAACCAGCAGCCTACTTTTTTCTACCCCCACCCCCTAGAATTGCCTTATGGCTGTCTCATGCATGCTTGAATTCAACCACTGTTTTTGACACCACAACCTCCTCCGGAAAGCCGCTCCATGCATCCACAACCCTCTCTGTGAAAAATACTCCTTACATTACCTCTGAGCCACCCCCATCTTCAAATTATGCCCCTTGTTCTTGCACATCCTCTTTTTGAAAGATGCTACCCTCTTGGACTTTGTTGATTCCCTTGAGGTATTTGAAAGTTTCTATCATGTCCCCCTCTCCCTCCTTTCCTCGAGGCTATACATATTAAGCTCCTTTAGTCTCTCTTCATATGTCTTCTGGTGCAGACACTGCACCATTTTAGTTGCCCTCCTTTGGACAGCTTCCATCTTGTCTGTGTCCTTGCGGAGACTGGGTCTCCAGAACTGCACACAGTACTCCAGATGGGGTCTCACCAGCTGTCTGTACAGAGGGATAACAACTTCCTGTTTTCTACTGGTGATGCCTCTCCCTATGCATCCCAGTATCCCCCCAGCCCTTCATACTGCCCTCTCACATTGCTTGCCCACCTTTAAGTCATCTGATATGACTACCCCCAGGTCCCTTTCCATTTTTGTTGTTGTTAGTATCTCACCCCCCATTGTGTACGCTTCCCCTGGGTTTTTGTTTCCCAGGTGCATTACAATGCACTTCTTAGCATTAAATCTAAGCTGCCATACATTTGACCATTCCTCTAAGCTTGCCAAGTCCCTTCTCATCCTTTCCACCCCACCTTGTGCAGCAACTCTGTTGCAGATCTTTGTGTCATCTGCAAAGAGACATATTTTTCCTTCCAGTCCCTCTGCAATGTCACTTATAAAGACATTGAAGAGGACCGGTCCTAATACTGAACCCCGCGGCAGCCCACTAGTAACCCCTTTCTTCAGAGTGGACTCCATTTACTATTACCCTCTGTGTCCTATTCTCCAGCCAATTCTTTACCCAGGCTATCATCTTGGGACCTACTCCCAGGCTGGCTAACTTGTATATTAATCTTTTGTGTGGGACTGAGTCAAATGCCTTGCTAAAGTCTAGGTAGGCCATGTCCACAGCCCCTCCCTGATCTACTACTTTGGTCACCCAGTCAAAGAAATCTATTAGATTCATCTGGCATGACCTTCCCGCTGTGAATCCATGCTGCCTTGGGTCCTGTGCCCCTCTGGCCTCTAGGAACTCAACAATTCATACCTTCAGAAGTGATTCCATAATTTTCCCTATCACTGAGGTTAAACTAACAGGTCTGTAGTTTCCTGCTTCTGCCCTGCTCCCACTTTTGTTAAAGGGAGTCACATCTGCCATCCTCCAGTCCTCAGGTACCACCCCATCCTCCCATGATTTGTTAAAGAGGGTAGTCAGTGGTGTCACTAGTTCTATCCTTAGTTCTTTTAGAATTCTGGGATGAATCCCATCAGGCCCCATTGCTTTGTCCACCTTCAGTTTTAAGAGTTCTTTCAGAACCCTTTCTTCTGTAAATGGGCTGGTATCAACTTCTGTATCCAGAGTGCTACTACTGTTTGTTTTATGTACCTCCCCCTCTTCATTTGTAAATACTGAGCAAAAACATTTGTTTAGTATCTCTGCCTTTTCACAGTCACTCTCTGCCCACCCCCTTCCCTTTATTAAGCCTCACTATCCCTCCCTTAGTCTTCCTTTGCTCCCTGGTGTACCTAAAAAAGGTTTTATCCCCCTTCTTAACTGAGTTGGCTATCTTTTCCTTAGTTTGGGCCTTTGCTGTTCTGACTGCCTTCCCAGCTTCCTTTTATTTTAACTGATACAATTCTTTGTCCTGCTCCTTCTGTGATTCCTTGTAACATAGAAACATAGAAACATAGACTTTGACGGCAGATAAGGACCGCTAGGCCCATCTAGTCTGCCCATTTCCCTACCTACAGGATAGGCCGCAGATCCTATTTAACCAACAGCCTATATCTTCCTGCCCCCCACAAGAATTGCCTTATGTCTGTCCCATGCATTCTTGAATTATCCCACAGTTTTAGACTCACAACTTCCTCAGGAAGGCTGTTCCACGCATCCACTACCCTCTCTGTGAAATAATACTTCTCATTGCCCCTGAACCGCCTCCTTCTATCTTTAAATTGTGTCCCTTGTTCTTGCAAGTCTCTTTTTCTGAAAGATGCTACCCTCTTGGACTTTGTTGATTCCCTTGAGGTACTTGAAAGTTTCTATCATGTCCCCTCTCCTTCTTTCCTCAAGGGTATACATATTAAGCTCCTTTAGTCTCTCCTCATACAGCTTCTCTTGCAGACCCTGCACCATTTTAGTTGCCCTCCCTGACTGCCTCTATCCTGTCTATGTCCTTGCAGAGATGGGGTCTCCAGAACTGGACACAGTATTCCAGATGGGGTCTCACCAACTGTCTGTACAGAGGGATAACAACTTCCTGTTTTCTGCTGCTGATGCCTCTCACTATACATCCCAGTATACCCCCGGCCCTCCCTACTGCCTTCTCACATTGCTTGCTAACCTTAAGGTCATCTGATATGATTACCCCCAGGTCCCTTTCCTGTTTTGTTGTTGTTACTACCTCCCCACCCATTGTGTATTCTTCCCCTGGGTTCTTGTTTCCCAGGTGCATTATTTTGCACTTTTTTGCATTGAATCCTAGCTGCCATATGTCAGACCATTCCTCCAACCTTGCCAAGTCCCTTTTCATCCTTTCCACGCCTCCTTGTGTATCAACCCTGTTGCAGATCTTTGTGTCATCTGCAAAAAGGCATACTTTTCCTTCCAGTCCCTCTGCAATGCCACTGATGAAGACATTAAAAAGGACTGGACCCAATACTGAACCCTGCGGTACCCCACTAGTAACCGCCTTTCTTCAGAGTGGACCCATTTACAATTACCTTCTGTGTCCTTTGTCCAGCCAATGTTTTACCTAGGCTACCACCCTGGGACCTCTCCCAGGCTGGTTAATTTGACTAATAATCTTTTGTGTGGGACTGTGTCAAATGCCTTGCTAAAGTCTAGGTAGGCCATGTCCACAGCCCCTCCCTGGTCTACTACTTTGGTCACCCAGTCAAAGAAATCTATTAGATTCATCTGACATGACCTTCCCGCCAGAACCCATGCTGCCTTGGATCCTGTGCTCCACTGACCTCTAGGGTACTCAACTATTCTTTCCTTCAGAAGTGACTCCATCACTTTCCCTACCACAGAGGTCAGACTGACAGGTCTGTAGTTTCCTGCCTCTGTCTTGGTCCCACTTTTGTGAAGGGGAATCATATCTGCCATCCTCCAGTCCTCGGGTACCACACCATCCTCCCGTGATTTATTAAAAAGAGTAGCCAGTGGTTTCACTAGTTCCTTCCTTAATTCTTTTAGAATTGTGGGGTGAATTCCATCAGGACCCATTGCTTTGTCCACCTTCAGTTTTAGGAGTTCTTGCAGAACCCTTTCTTCTGTGAAAGGACTGGGATCGAACCCCCTATCAAGAGTGCTTCTGTTAATTGGATTAGGCACTTCCCCCTCCTCTTTTGTGAATACTGAGCAGAAATATTCGTTCAGTATTCCTGCTTTTTCACTGTCCCCCTCTGTCCACCCACCGTTTATTCTATTGTACTTTCTGAATGCTTTCTTTTTCTCTTGAACCTTCACTGCCACCTCCTTTGAGAACCATAGTGGTTTCTTACATCATTTTGTTTTGTTTATTTGCTTCACACAAAAGCGTGTGATGGCAGTTTTTATTATTCCCCATTGTTCTTCCACCCCTCCTTCCTGCCCATTTGCTAGTGCATTCCTTAGGCACTCACCCATTTTGGCAAAGTCAGCCCTCATGAATTCCTGTACCTTTGCCTTTGTATGGCTTGACTCTATTGCTGTGTTTATTGTGAACCATACTGTTCGATGGTCGCTAGTTCCCAGATAGCTACCCACTTCTACATCTGTGATCCTCTCTGCATCTCCATTTGAGAGGACCAGGTCTAAGATTGCTCCCTCTCAAGTGGGTTCCAATATTAGTTGTCTAAGGCATGCCCCCTGTAGGGCATCTAGAATAACCCCACTCTTAGAAGTGGCTGCTGCAACTGCACTCCAGTTAACATCTGGCATATTCAGATCACCCATCAGCAATATATCCCCTTTATCAGCCATTCTAAGTATACTGGTCAAGCTGATTTTGTAATACTTTATTATCAGATTCTGAGTTTACAAGACACCAATCATGACAGATTGACAAGTATAGAGGATTTAACCAGGTAGACACCTGTGTATGTTGCAATAATGCTGCATTGTCCAGCACTCATTTAATTTTTGAGTGTGAAGTGCTTAGTGATATAAGGAGACTATACATTGAGCAATCCTTTCGAAATCATGAAGGCATGAATAAGGATGAACAATTAAATGAGGTTTTAAATTGTAATGAATTAAGATATTTGCCTTAGTGAATTTTGCCCATAGAGTAGCAAAAAAAATGAAGTGGAGTATTTAACTAAGATTCTTATCCTTATGGACATGATATGTGTTTATATTTAAAATCTGTTGGATTTAAGCTATTGGAGATGAAATTTATAAATGCTGCGATAAGCAGAGAATGTTAAAAACTCCCTTTGTGAATTTCAAATTTTGTATGTAACAAAATATATTTTTATACATGCTTGGAAATAAACTTTACCTTACCTTACCGTGGATACCATTTGGATAAGCAGGTATGCTGATGACTGCAAGATTGGGGGTCTTGTAAACTCAGAATCTGATAATAAGGTATTACAAAATAAGCTTGACCAGCTATCAGACTGGGTTAAGGATAACAAAAGAAGTTTAATGAGAACAGATGCAAGATTATGCACTTCAGGAAGAAAAATCCTCAGTTTGAGTATAAATTAAATAACATTATACTTCAGAGAACAGTGGAAGAAAAAGATCACCGACAATGTATCATTTGGCACAAATAGCTCAGTAAGAGCCAAAAAAATTCATAAACTTGTTGGATCTGTATTGGGAAATATAAAAAGTAGGGAGTCTGAAGTAATTGTGCCACTCCATGCTAGTTTAGTATGTCCCCACTTGGAGTACTACTCTCAATTTAGTGCACCAACAACTGTGAAAAGCAGAAAACTGATCGAGGGAGTACAGAGGAAGATCACAAAAAAGTTAACTCTTTAAAACATCTCAACTATACTGATAGATTGACAAGATTAAATCTGTTCTCCTCTAATTATAGGCAAGTTAGAGGAGACCTCTGTCTAATATACAGAATTATAAATGATGATTACATGAGTGAAACAATAGGGATCACAAGATACAAAAGTACTAGAGTTACTCGCAGTAATAATTATAAGATTAAAGGTGAAATAAATATGACTGCTAAAAGGAGTATGTTCTTCACTCAGACGGTAGTAACAATGTGGAACACACTCCACCAGCAAGTAGTCAATAGTAAAAACTTAACATTTAAATATAGCCTAGATGCACATACGGGAAACAAAAAATATCAATTCCTCCCATGATACATATGGGTGGCAAGTTCTATAAAAGGCCTCACAGCTTTCTGAACTTGCAAAATTGCCTATAAACCTATGAACCACAGGAAAACCTATTAGCAGGTGGCTCCATGCCAATCAGCTCAACTGAGAAAGTACTCTCATGACCCAGTGTAAAGTGATCCACTGAGCAGGGGTTGGGGGTGAGGGTTGCACATTCACCTATTTCTTTTTTGTCTTTTCAGGACAATGCAGAATACTTCGACTGGCGAAAAGGCAAATAGCCACTGACATTTTGGGCACAAATATCTGCTTTTCCTGGCACAGATGAATTACACATGATCTATCAGCTTTGTGGTACCATGGTTCCAAATGGCGTATTCTGAAAAGAACCTGCCAGTCCTAACCAAAATGCCTGGCAACAGGAACAGCCAGGCCCTTCCCAACTCTACAAAGACAGAGTGATAGAATACTCAAATGATTCTCCTTTAATAAAGAATACATGACAACCAGACCAAAGAACGTGGACTTTTGAAATCATAATGCAACTTCTTGAACAGTATTTGGTTCCACAAACATAATTGTATACCCACCCACTACTGTGCCCAACAAAACTTTTCACATATTCTGACACTGTCTCTTCTCCACCACAACCTTTACAATGTCCTAATCTGGAACCAGGTCCAGCTAGAGGACTGACTGCAATTTCCATTCCTGGGACTCTAATTGAAATGTTCAATTTATGCATGTTTCTGTTGTTTTAAATGTATTTTCTGCAACATGCCCAATATAGTCTTTGTTCCATGGCAAATATGCTTAGGTTTCATGCTTTTGTGTTGTTAAATATTGTTGCAGCTTATCAAGTATGAGCTCAAAACCCTGTATCTGAGCCACAAACTGCTCCACATCAAGGGAGGAGTGGATCTGAGTGTAACAGGCCAGGTGGGGAGTATATTATGTCTATTTGGAACGGGTATGTCAAGCTGGAATACAGAAGATATTTATTTATTTATTTATTTATTTGAGTCTTTGGTTACCAGGTAAGTGCATTGATCCAGGGGACTGTTTACAGGTATGACTTGGGTCAACAAAGTGGCACAACAAAATTACATACAGATGCAAGAAATGTGCAGATAATACAGAAGTAGATACAGAACAATTAAATATGAGGGAAGCAGGTACAGTGCAAAATAAATACCGTGTATCAGAGAACAAGAAAATTAATTTACAATTTAAATTAAGTAAATAGGGTTTACATAACAGTGTTTGAGAGAGCAAGGACTACTTTACACTTTACAATTGGGTAATATAGTGAGGGGAGAATGTGATACAAGTGGGGGAAAGCCTACAAGTATGCAACAAATATACATATTGTGATTCCCTGGCAGGAGAGATGGAAAGAGTAATGGAGCAGGAACAGGAGGCCGTAGAAGCAGGGAAGTATAGGAAAAAGAAGGGCAGATGTAAAGAGGGATAGGAAAGGGACAAGGAAAAGCAGGTCGATATGGATTATTCTCAGCGGCACAGGCATTTGACCTTGGTAAGTAACTAATTTTTGAGTCAGAGTTTGAAAATGAAGTGGGTGTCAGCAGAACGGAGAGAAGCAGGGAGACTGTTCCACAGGTAGGGATCAGTTATTGACAGGGCTTTGCCACCCATGGCAGTGGAGATCTTAGGTATGTCCACAGAGGGACTGAGGACACATGCAGACTTCTGGGAGCAGCTTGGGTTTTTAGGAGGGATATGTACAGGGACACGTCACCAACTCTTAGGGTGTTATCAAATAGGCAGAGAGTGGAAGCCAACCATGAGACTGATACAGATTACAGTGGTGAGTGGAGTATGGTGCCAGAAGAGTGAACTGACAGACATTATTGTAGACGGATGTGAGATGTGACTAAAGGGCAGAGGACATTCAGGAGTATATGGGGGTGCAATATTTGAGGACTGAGAGCAGCTTGCCTTGGGCAATTGCTAGGTGGGCCTCCTTGGTCAACAATTGTTTTTGCCGATTGGAGGCATTAAGTCTTTTGTTGACCCAGTGAGCCATGGAGTTTACATGCTCTGTAAAGGAGATGGAGGGAGAGATTGAGGGTTAAACCCAAGTGTTTGAAATTTGGGACATTTTCCAGTGGGGGTCCATCCAGCGTGAGTGCTAGAGGTGGGGGGGGCTATCAGAGGAACAAGGAATGGGGTCAGCAGGAGGCTCAGGGGAAAATTTGCTTATGTGGGCCTCAAGATTATTAAACTTTATATTGACATCGATTGGGTCAGTTAGTGTACCAGTGGGTGACCTGAGATGAATTGCAGAATTATAGGAACTTGGGTTTAGTAGGTAGCTGATAGCATTCAAAAAACGACGTGGATCTCTGAGGCTATCCCTCTGCTGCTTGCAGAGGAAATCTCTCTTCGGTACCCTGGTGGTCTGCTTGCATTGGCTTTCCAGTCACCTGAAGTTGTTACCATGAGAAAGGGAGGGAGACTGCTTGTATGCAGCCCATAATTTGTCCCTAACCTTCATCAAGGATTGAAGTTCTTTTGAGACCTAGTGGGTACAGCCACCCCTCACTCTCCGGGTAGTGACAGGAAAGTGATGGTTTTGTAGTTGAAGGAGGGCCTTTATAAAAAAAAGCCCACAGCCGCTATTACATCCATGAGAGAGTAGAGAGTTGATCAATCAACTGCCCTAGCATCCTCAAGGAGGATGGAGGTATTGGGGCAGTTGAAATTATGGAAAGAGATGTGTTGGGGGGGTTGTTTGGACTTGGTGGCCCAGGTGATATATGCGGGGGAGTGATCATTGAATAAGACATAATACTAGACCGAAGTACCATGTCCTCCCTGTCTGTGACCACCCAGTCTAGGAGAGAATGGTTTTAGGTCTGAGTAGTCTGTCTGGTTGGAACGGTGATGACTTGGACTAAATTATGCAGTATTAACAACAAATTAAGAAACAAATTATTTTCACAAGCTGAAAATGTGCTAAGGCCCATGCTACATGGTATTGAGGGCTTAGCCATGTGGAAAAAGGTTCAAGGTGTATGACATGTATGATATTACACTTTTATTTAGTCACACACAGGCCTAGATTATGCCAGACAGCAACACATAGGCAGGGAAACAATGTTTTAACCATTGTCACTAACCTCTTCTGAGACCTAGAAGCAGGGTGTATCCCTGACATTGTCAAGGACTCACGGATGGCCCAATAGTATTGCCCTCATTATCATACCGCGACGTGACCTTGCATGTCCTGCATGTACCAGGGGACAGGGCACTCCATTATAGTCACAAAGAGACTCTGGTCTGGCTATTCAAATCAGTAGCACATGGTGCAACTGAGTTACGCTGGCGCAGGTGCGGACTTGTACCAAGGAGCGATATTCAGCGGTAGCCAGTGTGCAGCACAAATCTCATTGTACCAACGCACAACTATAATTAATGCAGGCGCAAGTGCAGGGGGTGTGCCCATGAATATTCAGCACAGTGCAATATTCAACTGTGAAACCATGGCACAAATGCAGAGCAAATCAGAGATGCACTGAGCAAACTTGTTCCTATAAATACAGGGTGCAAGCACACAGAAAGCACTTGCACCAGGCAGGAGGGAGTGAAAGAGAGACAGAGAGAGAGAGTAAAAGAAAGAAAGAAAGACAGACAGAAAGACAGACAGAGACAGAGTGAGAGACAGACAGACAGACTAAGGGAGACACAGAGGAAGAGGGACAGAGGTGGCAGTGGAGAGGGAGACAGGGGCAGCGAGAGTGTAAGAGACAGTCAGACACACTGCCAGGCAGTGCACCAGGGTGGTACACAGCCCACAGCAGCCAACCACCCAGGGGGATATTGGACATCAAGGGCCATGGATAGTGTGCCCTTCATGATGGTGGCCGTAATGAGGGGTATGAGGGGGCAGCAGGAACAGTGACATGGCCAAGGAAGAGCCCGTTGGCAGTATGCCCGACACAGGTGGTGTGCCCGCATCACCTTCAAGAACTACAGTGACATGGAGATAGTGGGCCAGTACTACCTGAACAGAGCCATTCTGAGGCAGGTCTATGAGCTGTGCAGTTAAGAGATGCAGGCACCCACCGGATGGAGCCATGCCATGTCCGTGGAGATGAAAGTGACAGCTGCCACATGCCTACTCACCACGGGCACCTTCCAGAGACCAACAGGGGAAGCCACAAGCATAACCCAGTTGGCCACATCCCACTTCCTCACACAGTTCCTCAATGCTCTGCTGCCACGTGCTTTGGAATACATCCATTTCCACAGCACACAGGCAGAGCATACAGCAACCATGCAGGTAGGCCCATATTGCATGTGTGTCCTGGTGCTGTTCTGTGGTGTTGGCTAGGCTGCCTGGCATGCCCTGCAGAGTGGTGCACTGCCAACATGCACATCGTGGGGTGGCATCACCAGCCACTGCTTGTGTTGTGATGCAACTGTGCGGGATGTGTCAGGCATGGGCTTACCCTGTGCACAGGAGTGGGGGAGGTGAGCAGCTACTGTGGATGGTTAATGATGTGTATCTGTCTATGTTCCATTCCCAGGGCCTGAAAATCAAAGGAGAGCGACAGCAGCGGTGGTGGCAGTGGCAGGCCGGCAGGCTGCAGAGGGACAGGGTGGTGTGTAAGAGTAGCTCCAGCACCGGTGGGGCCACAGAGGGCAGGTAGGCGCTGTCATGGTCCTTTGCACTGTGCATGAGGGGTGGTGGGGTATGGGTGCAGGCATGGACACCTGTGCCATGTGTCGTGGCAGCTGTGTGTCACACTGTGTGTGGTGCCTGCCGCTGTGGCACATCCATTGGACATGTTTGACAGCTGTTGATGGGGTTGGTGTGTGCCTGGCAGCCACTGATTTTGCTGTGGTGCTACCGGTGCACTGTGCCTTGTGACTGCCATTGTGCAGTGGGGTGGCCACTGTACAGTAGGGTCCACCACTGTGTTCTGTCATGGTGTACTGCATTGCTGGCAGGTGTTGGCTCAGCCTCCTGCGGGTGGCCGGTAAGGGCCCTCTGGGGGTGTGTGATCCCACTGCCCAGTGTACGCTGTAGGTGGGCATGGTTTCTTGGGACATTGCACTGATCACTTCTCCTGTCCCTTGTCATAGGTGTCTGGTGGAGGTGTAGGATGCCCCTTTACTGCTGGCTGCTCCGACAGCTTATCTTAATTGCCTCAAACACCATGGAGGCAGTGCTGCAGGTGCAGAGAATGTTGCTTGCTGACCAAAGGCAGTGAAGATGGCAAGGGGTGGCAGGGCGTGGCTGCCAGTAGTTCAGACCCCGCATTCCCCTGTTTTCCCAGCAGTACATCCCCCTACAGTCCTCCTTCCCACTGTACAGTCCCTGTTCTCTGTCCTCTTTCCTCAATTTCCTACCTTTTCCCAATTCCTTGTTTTGTACATAGTTCAGTTCTTTAATATATCTATCCTTTGACATACCTGCCTGTGTCTGTTTCTGCTTTGCAGGTGGTGTAAGGAGCCATACTGCAGTGGCCCAGTGCCTTTCCATGTGGTGTGCATGTGTCGGGGTGCATGTTGTACTTCTGTGGTTCAGTGCTGTGTGCTGTGGTGTGTCCCACTGTGGTGGTGTCCCTCCCCTCGGTCGGTGGCTGTGTCTTGGGGTGCCCATTGGATGGCTGTCAGGGGTGTGTTGTTTGTGTGTGCTTGGCTGCATGGTCCTGGGTGTGGCCTGCTCTGGTCTAGATGTGTAGGGGGCATGGCCTCCAGCCTGCTGGGGGCCCCCTTGGTGGTCCTCCATTGGCCATTGGCACCTCCTGTTGCCTACTATCTGTGCCACTGTTGTGTTCTGGGGTGGGGATCTGAGTGCCTGTGTATGCCCTGCTGTACCCAGCTGGTGGTGGCCTCCTGTGGTCTTTCACTGTGCTTCCCTGGCTCTGTCCCTGTGTCACTTCTCTGTGCTGTGTCCCCCTCTGTTGCTCTGCTGCTATGCTCCCATGGTCGCACTGGGGCATCTCTTTCTGCACCATGGTGCAACAGTGTTTGCACCACGGCGCACCTCTGGTTGCACCATGGTGAAACTGTGCCATATTCAGCTGGGTTGCACTGGTGCAGTGAGGCCAGCACAACCTCCAAATATGGCTCCTGTTGCACCACGGGACATTGGATTTGTGCTGCGCTGAACTTATTCCACCCTTTGGCACATTTCTGAATATCTGGGCCTCAGTAAGTAACATAGATACTTCTTTTGTTGCGTTCTCTGTAATTACTCTTTTCCAGTGTTCTGACTTTAAATTAATGGAGTCATATAATCCATTGGAGGATTTCCTTGCAATTTGAAGTAATAATGGCACAATAAAGAAATGTAAAAGTTGCCTGATGTATGCAATCAATATCTCTGATATGCAATGTGAAAACTTTACATGTCAAAAATGTATAGATTTGGGATAGTTAGTATAAAAGGTTAATAGACTGAGGGAACAGTCAAAGGTTCTGATTCTAAACTCTGAACTGACTGGCTGTGTTTGAGAAGAGCTCCCAAAGCTAAGTGCTTTTTGATATAATTTTCAGTTTAAAAATTGTTTTGTTTTATGTAAATTTAGGTGATTGTGAAAGACAACCCTGTAGGCTCCAGGAAGATATAAAATTTGTGTGGTAGATATTTGTTGGAAGTCAGAAGGATCAACACATTTATTTAGTGTGATCTTTCTACTCTGATGTGGTTAATTTTAATACTATAGTTTAAACCCTTTCTGTATGTGCCTTGGTGGTGTCTGATATTGAGAACCTAAGTGTCAATTGTGGGTATCCTGTCTGTTTTGGTAGATACTTTATTTCTTTGTTAAACAGCTGAGTATACCTATTGCCTAATACTTTATAGTACATTGTATCTTTTGCTCAGTCTCTGATTTTTCTTCTTTTCTCCAATGTTTTAGAACTGTTTAGTTATTGTGGCAGAGGTGTGGTACTGTGTTCTTTCTTGTAGTTCAAGGTGCTTTTGGAACTGCTGATTTCTATTGGTTTAAACGACTACATTTTTTTTTTTTCTATTTTAAAAAGCTACATCAACTGGTTTGTTGTCACCTGTTTGTTGTTGCTAAGTAGCAGATGTTTTTGCATTGAGCTCTGATTCTGTGATAGAATCTGTATTAGTAGAAGGTAGATTATTGTGATTGTAGTTACCTTTGATGGTAAGGATAAAGAGGTGAGATAGAAGTGTATGCATTTTCAAATATTATAGAGGAACAGTGGCAGGATTTTTAGGACAGTAAATTAATAAAAAGGGAACTAGGAGAGCTTCAGTAGCAGACAAGTAGTGGAATAGCAGTATAATTGAAGTATAATGTGAGTGGTGCAATGCAGTGGCTGTGGGGCAGCCATATTCAGGCAGATCTTCTGGACACTGAGGTGCTGCCCTATCTGCACGCATCTTTCTGGACTGCGGGATGAGGTAGCCAGACTCAGAGCGGAAGTAAACTGGGTTAGGAGTACCATCACCCCTATCCAGAGACCACTCAGTCCAATGCAGCTGCCTCAAATGATGCAGAGAACGAGGAGTACTTGGATGACAGTGGGCTCAGGGAGGGTTAGACCAGTCAGGCAGAGGCACATCCCAGATCCTATTCCACTCAAGAACTGATATGCCATGCTGCCAAACAGGGACAACCAAATAGAGGTACCCAGAGAAATGGAAGGAAAGGATGTGGAGGTTATCCAAGTGCAAAAGATGGAGATTAGTGCCCAGGAGGTGGATGAAAGAATAGGGCAAAAATTCAGCAGAAGGGCAGACAGCAAGGTGAACCAGAGATAAAGGACAACCAAGGAAGGGGCTGGAGTAGAACAGCGAAACAGTCTAGGGAGGTCAAATCATGGAAAGTCATGTGTGCAAATGCCAGGAGCCTTAGCAACAAGATGGAAGATCTGGAGGCTGTCATGGTGCAGTCAGACCTGGACATTGTGGCCATCACTGAAACCTGGTGTAATGATAACCATGACTGGGAGTTGGCCATACCTGGCTACAACTTATTCAGAAGAGACAGGGCAGGCAGGAAGGGAGGAGGAGTGGCACTGTATGTGAAAAATGACATAAGGGCCACAGAGATCCAAGAGGAACAAAATGGGGGAGAGATACTGTGGGTTAAGCTGGAAAGGAAAATGGGGCAAGCCATCCGCACAGGTGTGGTCTATAGACCACCAGCACAGGAGGAAGAAACAGATAGGGAGCTGATGCTAGCCATTCAGAGGATGGCAGACAAGGGTGAGGTAGTACTGGTTGGAGACTTCAATATTCAGGACGTGGACTGGAGCATCCCAGCAGCAGCATCAACTAGAGCAGATTTATCCTGGACTCCTTCAGGGTGCCTTCCTCAAGCAACTGGTCATGGAACCAACTCAGCAGAAGGCAATACTGGACCTTGTGCTCACAAACAGGGACAGTGTGATGGGAGTAAGAGTGGGGGAGCACCTGGGGAACAGTGACCACCAGTCACTGTGGTTTGAAATCTTAGAAAGAGCAGAACCAAACCACACAAAAACACATATCCTGGATTTTAGGGGGGCAAACTTTGAGAAAATGGGGAGATACTTGAAAGAGGCATTAAGGGGAATGGGGCAGGAATCAGGGGTTGAGGAACAGTGGGAAGTATTTAAAATGGGGATTACAAGAGCAACAGAATTATGTATTAAGCAGGTTAGCAAGAGGAAAAGGAAAGGAGACCATTATGGTTTTCCAAAGAGGTAGCAAAGAAAGTGAAAGCCAAAAGATTGCATTCAGGCAATACAAAAGACACAGGCAGAAGGGATAGGAGAAGTACCAGGAGAAGCAAAGGGAGGCAGGGAGGTCAGTAAGGGAAGCCAAAGCTCAGACAGAAGAACACATTGCAAAATCAGTGGGTAGAGGACAAAACCTTTACAGGTACATAAGTGAAAAAGAAAGGCAAAGGGAGGGATAGTGAGACTGAAGGGGGAGGATGGGGCTGTGTGAGGATGACAACAGTAAAGCTGACATATTGAACAGGTATTTCTGCTCAATCTTTACTGAGGAAGAGGAGGTAATGGTTCTGAATGGAGTACAAGGGGTGAGAATGGTGCAGAAATGGACTAAGTCCCTTTACAGAGAAAGGGTCCTGAAGGAACTGGAAGTAATAAGAGTTGATAAAGCAATGGGGCCAGATGGGGTGCACCCCAGGGTCCTTAAAGAACTAAGAGAGGTGGTGGCTGAACTTGCTATCCTGTTTAGCCGATCACTAGAAACAGGGAGGTACCCAAAGACTGGAGGATAGCAGATGTAGTCCCCTTATACAAAAGTGGGAACAAAGAGAGGCGGGAACTACAGACCAGTCAGCCTCACCGCGTAGTGGGGAAGATCATGGAAGCACTACTGAAGGAGAGATTGGTGGAACATCTGGTTGTCAATGGACTACAGGACCCAAGGCAGCATGGTTTCACCAGGGAAGGTCATGTCAGACCAACCTCATTGAATTTTTGACTGGGTGACTAGGGAGGTGGATCAGGGAGGGCAGTGGACATGGCCTATCTGGACTTCAGCAAGGCCTTTGACACTGTGCCACATAGAAGACTATTGCACAAACTGGGGAATATGGGTGTGGGCAGGACAGTAGTGCAGTGGGTAGGTAACTGGCTGGGCAGCAGGACACAGAGGGTGGTGGTAAATGGCTGTCACCCACAGAGGAAGAGTGACCAGTGGGGTACCACAGGGATCAGTGCTGGGACTGGTACTATTCAATATCTTCATCAGTGACATTCGCAGGATCTAGAAGGCAGAATTTCACTGTTCGCTGATGACACAAAGCTCTGTAACAGAGTAGACACACCAGAGGGTGTAGACAGAATGAGAAGGACCTGCAGAAACTTGAAGAATGGTCAGGGGTTTGGCAGTTGAAATTCAATGCAAGGAAGTGCAAGATAATGCATATGGGCACAAAACCCGGCACAATATATCAGTTGGGGGTGAGGATATAGCATGCACCAAGCAGGAAAGGGATCTTGGAGTTATCATCTCTGATGACCTCAAGGCAGGAAACAGTGTGACAAGGCAGCAGGTAAAGCAAATAGGATGCTGGGATGCATAGGCAGGGCATCACCAGCAGGAAAAGGAGGTCATAATTCCACTATACAAGACACTAGTGAGGCCGCACCTGGAGTACACTGTGCAGTTCTGGAGACCTTACCTCACGTGGCCATAGACAGGGTAGAGAAGGTTCAGAGGAGGGCAACAAAGATGGTGCATGGATTGCATCACAAGTCCTATGAGGACAGGTTGAAGGCACTGAACATGTACTCCTGGAGGAGAGGAGGGAGAGAGGATATGATAGAGACATACAAGTATCTTACAGGAGGAACAGGGTGCAGGAATGCACTATTTTAAGTGAAAAGTTGTTCCAGGACTAGAGGCATGGGATGAAGTTGGAGGAGGACGATTCAGAGGAAACGTGAGGAAGAATTTCTTCACAGAACGGGTGGTGGACAAGTGGAACACCCTGCCAGAGGAAGTGGTGGGGGCTGAAACAATCATGGGATTTAAGAATGCATGGGATAGACATAAAGGAATTCTGAAGGTCAGGGGTAAGGGGCAACAGACTTCCTGGAAAACATAAACTGAACTTACAAACTTAAATGGGCAGACTGGGTGGGCCATAGGCCCTTATCTGCCGACACTGTCTATGTATCTATGTATGTATCTATGTGCCTCCACACAACAGTAAACAGTGTCCCTAAAGATAAAAGAGAAGTGATGGGCAAGAGGGAGTGGAGGGAAATGATGTCCCAGGAGAAGGTAGTTGTCTATATTCAACTAATACCTCTCTTGAAAATCAAGCATGGTCAATCATAGACCGAATGCTCAGAGAAAAAGGACTTAGAGCTTTGGCACACTCACAGATACCTATGTACAATTGATTTGCCCCATTACAAATTAGTAATGAAGAACCAACAAGCAAAATATTAGAAATAGGAGATTCACTATTAAGAAGAATGGACAGCATAATATGTGGAGATGATAAGGCAAATAGGGAAGTAAACTGTCTCCCAGGGGTCAAGACTACAGATGTAATGGAAGTGGGGTGAAGAGAATGGGTTGGGGGTGTTAGGGAACTGGAATGGAGTTTGGGAGGATAAGGGACTATATGCCAAGGACAGGTTTCATCTTGCCCCATTAGGGAAGGAAGTCCTTAAACAGGGGATGGCTGACTACATACAAGAAAGGTGGGGTTTAAACTTGTAAGGGGGGGAAGGGATAAGGGAGGGGCTGACCAGAAGCCCTCCCCTCCAGATGAGGGGAGTAGCCTTCAAGCCCAAGGGGGGGAGGGGGGAAACAGACTGGAGGTGGAGGTTTCAGGAGGAGCAGGGGGAGGATGGAAGTATAAGGAATCTGGGTGGGGTTCAACAAAAAGGATCAGGGATAAGGGGTGGGGGTTAGTGTTAGTAAATGCCAGGAGCTTGGGAAACAAGTTGCCAGAGTTCCAGGCCATGCTGTTCGAGGGAGGGGTGGATGTGGCAGCAGTCACGGAAACGTGGGCCAACAAAACCATGACTGGGACCTAAAATGCACGGGGTACACTCATGCTTAGGAAGGATAGAAAGGAGGGCAGAGGGGTGGAGTGGCTATTGACATGAAGAAATTGCTATGGTAGAAGAGGCAGGGGAAACTGGAGGCCTTATGGGTCACCTACGATCCCCAGCAGGAGATAAGGTCAAGCTGGGAGTAGCATATAGGCCCCCCGGGATGAGTGATGTTCTAGAGGATGGTTTGCTGGACAACATCATTGCCCAGTGTGGTCCAAAAGGGGAAGGAGTGGTGTTGATGGGGGACCTTAATATGCCAGGTACAAACTGGGGAACCATGTCCTTAAGGTGGCCAAGGAGCAGAGGCTGCTGGATGGCTTCCAGGATGTGTTCTTAACACAGCATGTGATGGAGCCCACAAGGGAGGGGCATGTCCTGGATGTGGTTCTGGCAGATGGGGATCTGGTAAGGGACCTGGTTGTACAGGACCCCTGACTGGGAGTGACCACAATACTGTCTGGTTTCAAATAAGCATTGGGGAGTGGGGTGAGATCTAGGACACTGGCAGTGGACTTCAGGGGGCAGACTTTATGGGCATGGGAAATATTCTCAAGGATCACTTGAAGGGATTACCTCAACGACAAGTGTGGAAAGGAGATGGAGGTCATAAACGGGACTTCATGAGGCAGTCAGGATTCATGCTAAGTTGAAACGTAAGGGAGCAAGGTCACATAAACCATGCTGGTGGTCCAGTGAGGTCCAGGTAGCAGTCAGAGAAAAGAAGGCAGCTTACAAAAATATAAAACAACAAGAGGGATAGGGATAAGAAATGTACCAGCTTGCATCTAGAAAAGTCACCCGTATGGTAAGGGAGCAAAGTCAGTAAAACAACGGCTGGCACAGGGGATACATGGAGGAAAAGGGTTCTTCGGTACATTGGGGAGCTGAGAAAACTAAGGGCCATCTCAGCAGATTGAGATCAGAAGAAGGCTGGGTGGAAGAGGCGAGGGACCAGGCAGAGGTATTTAACGAGTACTTTGCCTCTGTGTTCACTAGGGAGGGAGATGGGATATCTACAAAGCAAGGCACAAAGGGGATAGAGGCGGCAGGGAGTGGGATCAGGGGAGCAACAGAAATGGAGCAAAAGGGAGGGAAAGGTACCCCAGGGGTGTCACATCTGGATAAGGATAAAAAGACCAGTAAGGTGGAGGGGACAGATGATGCCATCCCCACCAAAAGGGTGTGGTTTGCCCTCAAGGCCCTAAAGAAAGACAAATCTCCTGGGCCGGATGGCATTCATCCGAGAGTACTATGGGAATTGGCGGACATACTGGCTGCACCCCTGGCGGAGCTTTTCAACAGGTCACTTGAGACAGGGAGGGTACCTAGGGATTGGCGAGAGGCACATGTGGTACCAATCCATAAAGGGGGGTCGAAGGAAGCCAGGAAGCTATAGACCCATCAGTTTAACCTCGTGGTGGGAAAATTAATGGCGAGTATACTAAAGGAATGATTGGGGGTTTACTTGGGGGAGGTGGGAGGTCTGGATAGTCGGCAGCATGGGTTTGTGCCAGGTAAATCATGTCAAACCAACCTTGTGGAGTTCTATGAATGGGTAACATCAGAACTGGACAGGGGTAAGCCTGTGGATGTATTATTCTTGGACTTCAGCAAGGCGTTTGACTCGTCCCCACAATGGTCTGGTGGAGAAACTGATGGGGTTAGGAGTAGGCCCTTGATGGTCAGATGGATTGAAAACTGGATAGCTGGACGAGTCAGAAAGTAGTGGTCTGTGGGGAGCTCTCGAACCCTACAGAGGTTGGTAGGGGTACCACAGGGCTCGGGTCCTGGGTCCAATCCTGTTTAATGCATACATATCAGACATCAGGGATGGTATAGGGTGTGAAATGAGTCTCTTGGATGACTCCAAGATGGGAGCAGTAGTTGAGGAGAAGAGGGGAGGTTGGCCCGCAGGAACCTGGACACCCTGGAAGCTGGGCTCACACATGGAAATTAATTTCAATATCACCAGAGTGCAAGGTGTTGCATCTTGGTCGGAAACCCTAAACACAGGTACACCCTGGGAGGGAGGTGCTGGAAGCCTCAACAGGGGAAAAAGACCTAGGGTCATGGGGATACATGTATGAATAACTCTGAGCAGTGCAGGAGAGCAGCTAGCAAGGCAAACAGGATGTTGGGATGCATCGCAAGGGGATCACCTCAAGGAGCAAGGAAGTGATTCTGCCGCTGTACAATGGACTGGTTAGACCACACCTTGAGTACTGTGTACAGTACTGGAGACCACACTTGAAGAGGGACATACAGCTCCTGGAGAGGGTACAGAGGAGGGCAACAAAGATGATACGAGGGCTAGGGATTTGACTTACGAGGACAGACTTGAGGAGCTCTGCCTGTTTTCATTGGAGGAGAGGAGAGACAGGGGAATGATTGAGGTCTTCAAGTACCTCAAGGGAATAAATAGGGTAAACATGGAGGGATCTTTAGACTAAAGCAGGGAGGCATCACCAGAGGGCATGGTTTGAAGTTGGAAGGTGGAAGGGTGAGGGGAAAAGAGGAGGAGGTTTTTCATGAGAGGGTGGTGGACCTGGAATGCTCTGCCTGGTGAGCTGGTGCAGAGATCCACAGTGGAGGGCTTAAGAGAGGTGGGACAGACACAGAAATGGATGTATCAGATGATGGCCTGTCCCGGGGGGGTTGGGATGGATGATAGGGGTTTCTGGAGCACAAGGGATGGGAGGGTCTCTGCACCCAACTAAGGATCTAGGTTCAAGCAGACTTGATAGACCATAAGGCCTAATCTGCTGGCAAATAGTATGTTAGTATGTTAGTATGTTAATGAGAATATTGCCAAATGTGATCAAAAAACAACTTAATACCCAGACAGTGGTGGTTCATGTGGGAGTAAACAATATAGAATCACTAAAAAGATGTTGTGGAAGGTATATTAAAATTGAGTGACATTAAAGCAGCAGTACTACCAAAAAAAATCTGGGCTTTTTCGACTGGTTATTCCATGTGCCCTGCTGAGCATGTCCTCGGTGCTTTTTCCCACCGGCAAAGTATTCTCACTCTGTAATGTATTCAGCGATCCTTTGTTTATGTTTACATTTCTGCAGCCTGCTCCATTGACTAGATAGCGTTCGCCATATTTGCTGTGGTGCTACAACGGCTGCAAAGGCTCACTTCCTGGTTGGGTAGTACTGGTGCTTTAAAAGGCATAGACAATTACCATTTATTGCAGGGATTTTACCATTAGTAAAATGCCATCATGAAAAAAACAACACCATTCAAAGGGTAAACACGAGAACTAAAAACAAAAGCAACGAAAGGAAAATTACTTACACTGATATGTGGGACACTTTTCTGAATCACAAAGAACTTTATGCAATGGATGGACTATATTTAAATATCAAGGGGATCAAAGTTTTGGCAAACCTAATTAACAGAAACCTGACTTTAAGCTAGATGAGTGTGTGGGGGGCGTTAGTACTAATCAATCATTCATTAATTTTCCAGCTAACAAAAAGAGCAAGAGGAAAAGCTTCAAAAAGAATACAGATAATAATATAAATTGTTACTTAGCTAATGCAAGAAGCATACCAAATAAAATAGATGAGTTGATGTCTATTTTAAACACAGGAAAATCAATATGGTATTCATCACAGAAACATGGTAGAGTGAGGATGATATATGGGGCAGAGTTATTGTGGATTACCAACTCTACAGCCTTGATACAAAAAATAGGAAAGGGGAGGAGTGGCTGCCTACATATCAAATACAATCAGCACTACGAACATAACTGAAAAGATAAAAAAAAAGAGAAATCTAACACTGAGACCATTTGGTTAAAAATGTATGCTATTTGCAACCAAAATACCATCATTGGTTTGTGCTATCACCCACCTAGTGCATGTTTAGACATATCAGAGCAAATTAGTAGAGAACTAGAAACAGCCTGTGAACTGAGTCAAGTACTGTTACTGAGAGATCTAAATTATGCAGACGTTAAGTGGATGGAAAAGACAGCCAATAGCCAGGCTGGAAATATGTTTCTTATCCAGGAACTAGGACTCAGTCAGCATGTAAAACTTCCAACTAGAGATAGAAACATTTTAGAGATAGTAATAACCATTAACAAGATTAAGGTCCAAAAGTGCGAGATAGAGGAGCCACTTAGCAACAATGATCATAGTAGCATTTGGTTTAGTTTCATAGGGGCACAGCTAATTATTAAAGGGTGGAGAACAATTTATAATTTTAAAAAGGCTAATACGGAAATGATACAGTATGATCTTGCGTTATTGCTTGGGATACTAAATTATTTGGCAAATCCACAATAATAATGTGGGAGATAATAAAAACAGAAATACTGTATTTAAAATATGCAACGCTCATTTGACTAAAATAAATAAATATGATAACAAGAGTATAAAACATAAATGGTTAACCAATCATGTTAAAAAACTGCTAAAAAAGGAGAATATGCAACACATATAAACATCATTGCACTGCAGAAAATTGGTCTAAATTTAAAACATGTCAACAACTATGCAAACATATGATAAGAAAAAGTAAAGCATATATGAAACTCAAGCTTGCTAGTACAGCAAATAAAGACAATATCAAACAATTTTATAGTTATGTTAACTCATTACGTGGGAACAATGTTGGTGTAGCATTGATAACACATGAAGACAGACAGATAGAGGTTCCTTTGGAAATAGCAGAAATATTCAATAATTATTTTAGCTCAGTATTCACTGAATCAACAAAATATGATGGGGATATTCCAACTGGAAAATCTTTACATGTGGAGATAATTCCTAAATTGATAATGGATAAGATTAAAACACCAATAAACACTACATCTGCTGGACTGGATGATATCTCAGCTATGATGCTTAAACTTTTGTCTCCAGAAATAGCTACCTCTCTGGTTAAATTATTCAAGAGATCAATTCAGGAGCAAGCCATTCTGCTTGACTGAAAGTCGACTATCGTGACACCTATTCATAAGAAAGGGAGCAAAACTGATTATACTAATTACATGCCAATCAGTTTAACATCAGTAATTGGTAAAATAATGGAGTCTGTCATTAAGGACAATCAGCATAATAATATAAAAGATAGAGGACTGTTAGACTAAATGCATCACGGTTTCATGCCCCATAGATCATGTGTAACTAATCAGTTGTACTTCTATGAGAAAATGTCTTACACCTTGGACCAGGGGTACCCAGTGGATTACATCTTTTTGGACTTGTCATGACATCGCCATACCCACACATGTGACCTTTATTCCCAATCTGGATGGCTTTGACTGGACAAATACATAAAATACCAAATCTGCATCACGGCCAAGAAAATTATAATGAGACTTTCCCCACCTGGTGTCTGTGCCCTCCTTAAGCCTAGACATAGGAATGTCACTACAAGGAGATCCAATTCCCATCTACTACATATCCCACTATGTCGCACGACCCAAGGACAAAGATCATTTGCCTATCGGGCATCCAACTGGCTCAACTCTCTTGGCAGCGACATAGTGACCACTTCAACACTCGGACTTTTCAAGTCCAAGCTGCGTCTCTCACCGCTTGTATCCTGCTATGGCCCATCTTAACATTTCCACCATTCCAGCTGCACATGCCCCAGCATCCAGCACTTACAATCAGTTTTTGCACCCCTAACACCTTACCTGGCATATTCCCTCGACAAGGCCCCCTGGCTGCACTGTCTCCCACCCTCACCCACCTCCCCCCGTATCTCCACTCCTGCCCCTGCCCTCACCCACCTCCCGTACTCCCCACCCTGCACCTCCTACCCCTTGATCTCCTACCCTCACCTCCCCCATCGACCCCTCCTCCCTTGTCTTGCTCATAGCTCAAGTCTTTGTACTGGTTATTACATGTCTGTAAGTCAGTGACTTTATGTTTGTAAATAAAATTATGACTGTTGCACATGCTGACGTTGAACCTTTGTAAAAGAGCCTCAGCTCAAAGGTATTGTAATCCTAGATTGAAATAAATAAATAAATAAATAAACAAACAAACAAATAAATAAATAAATAAATTTGATAAGACTCCATATATTGAGATAGTTAAAACCCTGATAGACCTGGAGGTAGACCATGGAATAATTGGGTGGGTTCATTCCTGGCAAAAAGGTAGATCACAGTTAGTTAGCATAAATGGATATTACTTTTCTAAAGTTTAAGTTATGAGCAGAGTCCTACAGGGATCCGTTTTGTGACCACTCTTATTTCAGATATTCATATCTAAACTAGGACATAACTTTCGTGTCTGGGTCAGCAAATATGCTGATGACACCAAACTTCATGGGTTGTCTCTACGAAAGCAGATCAAGAAAAACTCCAAGCCACATTAGATAAAATGGTAAATTGGGCAGATCTATCTGGTATGTCCTTTAATTCAGACAAGTGCTGTGTGATGCACTTGGGAAAACATAAAGCAGAAGCTGTTTATTATATGAAAACTGTCCCTCTTAAGAGAACTGTGGAAGAAAAAGACCTTGAGATTATCATATTTAATAAGCTAACGTATGAAAAAAATTGCCAGATGCAGGTTGTTAAGGCAGAAAGAATCATATGGACCATCAGAAGAAATTTCACAAGTAGTGAAGCTAAAATTATTATGCCCCTGTATAGAGTCTATAATTGGCCACTTGTGGATTACGGAAGTCCATTATGGGGACCTGTCAAGGGAAACAATAAGGATATTATTGAAAAAGTCCAAAGACAGACAAGTAAATTAATACATGACTGTAGGGATTTACTGTATCTTACAATGATAGGTTAGTAAGGCTGAACCTAATGTTACTTCTTATGAGAAGAATCCTAGGAGACATGTTGCTGTGTTATAACCTAATACGTGACTCAGCATTACTCTCTGAACTGAGTTTGAGCTTCAAACCTGCGTATGTTGAAGGACGCATATAACTGCTATGCTTGAACCTGCTTACTGTAATCATGTGTATTCTCTCTGACTCCTGGCACTTAATCCTCCCCCTACTCCCCCACTTCCCCTCTGGCCCAGTTTGCTTCCAACCCCTCTATTCCCCTCATCCAGCACTAGTACTAAGCACTTGTATATCATTCACACCACCGTGTCTCCCCACCTTCAATATTTCTTAGTTTTCTGCATTCTTCATCTTCTCCCTTCCCCCACACCTGTTCTCATCTCCGCCTCCTGTTATATTTCTGTAATCTGTATTACTTTTTCCATTTTTGACCATCCTCTATTGCAATAAAATCCATCAACCTTGCACTTTATGGCCCCGATATTCAGAATTGCGCCTGGCAATGGTGCATGTGGTGGTGCAGTGCAACTGAGTTGCACTGGTGCAACTAAGGGACATTTTCAAAAGAGAGGACCCATGGCACAGCTTCTCTGAATATATCAGGTAATGCACACTGTGCAAATATGATGTGCTGGTCCACCCTCCAGACAGGGCTGAATACCAGGAATGGGACCTGCACCAGCGCAACAGAGTTACGCTGTGCACAAATTCTTGATATTCAGCCAGCAGTATGCAAATGGTGTCATAATATACGCAAGGTGCAAATAAGGCCATTTGCATGTCATTATGGCCCCATTTGCATGGGTTGTGCAGGGCTGGCCAGCAAAGTGCACCTGGCACCCTGCACAGCATGCAGTGCTGTCAGAGGATGTCTAGTGGTACCCCCCACCCCATCCTGTACCTCTGTTCACCCAACAGGAAAGCCTGTCAAATTCCTGGTAGTCTAGTGGTACCTCTTCCCTCCCTGTAGCCCAACTGCCTGACATACAGCTCTGTATGATCCCGGGTAGTCTAGTGGTACTCCCACCATACCTCCCATAGCTCTGTTCACTGAATATAATATAGTAATAAATCCCTGGTAGTCTACTGGTAACCCCCACCCCACCTGTAATCTGGATCACCCATAAACTGTACGGAAATAAATACCTGGAGGTCCAGTGTCACCTCCCACCCACACAGTACTCCCTACTCACCAGGGGTGTCGGCAGGCATACCTACTGTACACAACAGAGTACAGTAAATAAAAAACAGGCAGGGGCAATACATCAGGCAGGGGCAACAAAAAGAGGAAAGCAAGGACATTGTGAGTCACATTGTATCTGTGTCATGCTGAACCCTTTTGCCTTTGTTGTTTGCTATGGGGCACTGATGGCACCAGCCAAATACACAAACAAGAACAACTAACAGACAGGCAGAAAAACAAAGGAAGGAGGATTATAGAAGGAAACTGATTACTTAAATTCAGACATGGCTAGCAGAAGGGGGTACCGCAATGATGTGGTGTGGCAGTGCATATTTTGGTTTATGTTATAACGGGGGGGCAATAGTGCAAAAAATTCCTGGCTACACCCCTGCTGCCCATGACTCACCCACATCATCGACGAGCAACAGCAAACCCACCCTCGCCTCACGGCTGCCACCAATGCAGCTTACGAGTATCAACTGCAAGACAATGGTCCACACTGTGGACCAATGGGCTTGCAGTAGATACTGTAATAGTCATTCAGAAATATATGAATGAATGACTTCAGTCACATATTTGTGAATGACTGTTACAGTATGCACTGAAAGCCCATTGGTCTACAGTGTGGACCAATGACGTTGCAGCTGATACTGTAAGCTGTCATTCAGCGGGCAGCTGGGGAGGTATGCGGGTGGGTTTGCTGCTGCTCACCAATGATGGGGGGAAGCTGGGTAGGCAGGGGGCTTGTGTGGGGGGTGCCACTGGACCACCAGGGATTTATTTTCGTACAGTTTATGGGCGATTGGGGTTGCAGGCAGAGTGGAGGTTACCACTAGACTACCAGGGATTGATTACTATATTATATATGGTTACTGGAACTACAGAAGGGGTAGGGAGTACCACTAGCCTACCAGGAATCATATAGAGCTGTATGTTGGGGGATCAGGGCTATGGGGTGGGATGGGGGGTAGCACTAGACTACCAGGGATATCATATTCATTTATTTTTGGTGATCATGGTTACTGTAAGGAAATGGGGTACCACTGGACCACCAGGGACTTTATTGGGTGTTTCTGTACAGTGTTGGGGGGGAGCCACCCATGTCAGGCAGCTGCTGTACTGTGCCTCGCAGTATGGCAGCTCGCCTGTGGGTGGCTACCAACTGAGCCTTATTTTTCGGGCTCAGCTTTGTGCTGATGTCACGGCACATCTCAGGGTTGTGCTAGCATATGCGCTGCACATCCTAGGCTGAATATCGGGATGTCCCGCATGTGCATGGGCATACCCCTGAGATGTGCCATACATTATCTTTGTGTCTGGCATACAGCGGGAATTGCACTGCGTAATTTCTTTTGAATATTGCCCCAGGATGCATTTCTGTGGTTACGCTGGTACAACTCAGTTGCACCAGGTGCAACCCCTTTGAATATCTAACCCTATGTCCTTTTCTATTGTTCCAATTTACTTACTTTTTTGCACCTATTATTTTTCATAATTGTTGTACTCGACTAGCTTTACCTGTATAGGCACCTGTATTAGACTTGGAAACATTTTGCTATTCAGAATTTACCCAGTTAACTTCCTTTTGTCTGCTTTTCTTGTATATGGTATATCAGCTGTATTTGAATTGCACTACTGTAACTGTTCTTTATTTTGTATTGTACTTATGTCCCCCCAGGTACTCCTCACAAATGAGTTGTCTCAATGGTGTTATCCCGGTAAAATAAATTTTGAATTGAATTGAATAAGGGTACAAGGTAACATAATATGCAATTAAAACATTAAATTCAATACTGACAAATGGAGAGCTTTCTTTACTCAAAGGGTGGTTAACCCCTGGAACAGTCTTCCTCTAGAAGTTGTTTCCAGCAAGGAAAAAATCATTTCAAAACTAAACTCAACCACTACTTACTAACCAGAAATTCCCTAACTTATTATGGGCAGCTAACGGAGCGCATGTGGGCCTTAAACGTTTCTTATGCTCGTCAGACCTTACTATTAACCTTAGTAGTACGACTCTTGTTCTTGCACATCTCTTTTTCTGAAAGATGTCACCCTCTTAGACTTTGTTGATTCCCTTGAGGTACTTGAAAGTTTCTACCATGTCCCCCCACTCTCTCCTTTCCTCAAGTGTATACATACTAAGCTCCTTTAGTCTCTCTTCATATGGCTTCTGGTGCAAACCCTGCACCATTTTAGCTGCCCTCCTCTGGACTGCCTCCATCCTGACTATGTCATTGTGGAGATGGGGTCTCCAGAGCTGCACGCAGTGCTCCAGATGGAGTCTCACCAACTGTCTATACAGAGGCCTCAGACTCAGAGCAATTTCAGACCCCACAAGAGCAACAAAACCAAAACACTCCAAGAAACCAGCTTTGAGTAAGCGCATTAAACTGGACATGATTTATAAAGAGCTTCTGTCTTTCAAAGCAGAGATTAGGAATCTATATGGGGAATTAAGAAAGGACGTAGCAAATCTTGAGCAAAGAACAAATGCATCGGAGCGCTATATTACGATAATGGAAAACCGATTCGATGATATGGAACTAGAAATACAAAATCTACAAGACCAATATGCACAATTACAAGCAAGGTAGGAAGATGTTGAGAATTGAGCACAACATAAAAATATCAGGCTATCCTCATCCCTGAGGGCTCTGAGGGGCAGGACATAACTGATGTCACCATTACTTTATTATAAATGGCATTAGAACTACCCTCAGACTTTCAAATTGAGATGGAAAGAGTTCACAGCGCATTGGGCCCTCGTCCCATGGATCCCAATGCCAGACCTTGGTCCATTATTGTAAGGTTCCAAATTTATGCAGTCAAGGATAAGGTGCTAACAACCACATGGCATAGGGGAAACATTTTCTATGGGCAGACCCGTATGTATCCAGACAATGACTTTGCCCCACAATCAACAAGAAATCGGAAAGCATATTCAGATATTTTACCACCACTGAAGGAGGCATCTATTAAATTTAACACACCATATCCAGCATGACTTGTGGTGTAGCTCCCCTGAGGCCAGCAAGAATTTCACATGGCTGAGGAGGCCAGGGAAGTACTTCGGAAGCATGGTCTACAATTTAAGATGAGACCAGAACAGAGACAACAAACACAGGATCCGCCTAGATAGCAGACCACGATGAATGCACGGAATCTGCGAAGGGGATTTTCCCAGAAAGCACACTCTATCTCTAACAGACTGGCTGAATTTCATTGACCGGCCCATGGACGAACCTGAAGGGTAGGAACACTAACTTTGGCACCATTATGTGTTAGGTCTGTTGTGACTTAGACCTCAGCCTCTGGTGTACTGGGGACCTAAACTCCTCATACCATTTGGGGACATGTTTATCAAGGTACCGCATGCTCATTTGAACTGAGGGACTTCTTATGACTTTCGAGAGCTATCTGAAGACATGGACTTGAGTATCACATACAAATTTATAAAATTACTTATACATTATTTAAATATGTTTGCTATTCTAGACATTTAACAATGATGTTTACCCCAATGTATATCAGATGATAGAAGCTCTAGATATTTAGATTGGAAACTCAGCCTGGAGTTAATGTTAGGGCAGCTGAATAATTTTATTTAATGAGGGGCACTATTAGTAAAATCAAGATATAATGGTTCTACTTTGAAAACATATCATTTTGGGAGAAGGTGGGCACTTATACACTGGAGATGGACAGCTCAAATTGCATTACATTGCAGGGCTGCTGATTTTTTTTTTCATGTGTATACTTTTGTGTGATTTATTTTTGACCCAGCTTTAATTTGCTATTTTGGGAGACAACATAATCCCAGGGGGCCCGGTAGGTAACCATCTCCGGATTTCCTCCAGTGCACCTCCCTTTTTTGATGGTGACACATACAGAAAGAACAAATACGATCTCCCCTACATTGGAAGTTCAATACAAGTATACATGTAACAAGTTTACTTGGATCAGTCTAATACAGACCTTAAATGTTATCCAGAGGTGGACACAACAACATCTCAACCCCAACAATATATTGTTAGCCCTGTTGGCTCAGTTGCATAGATTGAAATTTTGTTACTATGTTATCAGCTGTGGTACTTGCACCATTTATATAATTTTTGGCAGGATACAACTAGATTGTAATGATCTATATGGCACTGAAATTTTAAAGATGGCAATAGAAGTTTTGTACAAGTTAGAGTCAGCTGGGAGAGACTTTCCGGAGACAGTTGGAATACTAAAAAGCTGTTGCAGCCAAGGCTGGTATGCTAGGATGTATGCTGCAACTCAAGGAACAGTTTTGCAGAACAGCTAATTTTTTTAACTATTAAAGATGGCAATTAGCACTGAAACATTTTTTTCGCTTAACATAAATGGAATTAATTATCCAATTAAGAGATCCAGATTATTTCAATACCTTAAAAAACAAACTAGTGATATAATTTATCTACAAGAGACACACCTTTCTGACACGGAACATCAGAAATTAGTCTGGGGGGTTGTACGAGTTTTCTTCTTCATTATCCAGGACAAAAGGAGGTGGGTTGCAATTTTGATCCATTCTACTATGCAGTTTCACCTGGGTCACAGTATACAGACCCCAGGACTGTTTTGTGATCCTTAAAGGTCTACTGTATGGAAAACAAGTAACCTTGCTGAATGTTTATTTTCCACCACAACATGCTCCAGGGAAACATAGAAACATATAATTTGAAGGAAGATGAGGACTGCTTGGCCCATCTAGTCTGCCCATTTCCCTACCTGATGGATAAGCTGCAGATTCTAGTTAATCAACAACTTACATCCTCCTACCCCCACTAGAATTGCCTTATGCATGTTCCATGCATTCTTGAATTCTCTCACTGTTCCTGACTCCACGACTTCCTCAGGAAGGTTGTTCCATGCATCCACAACCCTCTCTGTGAAAAAATACTTTCTAATATTACCACTGAGCTGTCACCCCTCTATCTTCAACTTGCATCCCCTTGTTCTTGCACATCTCTTCTTCTGAAAGATGCTACCCTCTTGTACTTTGTTAATTCCCTTGAGATACTTGAAAGTTCTATCATGTCCCCCCCAAACCTCCTTTCCTCGAGGCTATACATATTAAGCTCCTTAAGTCTCTCTTCATATGTCTTCCGGTGCAGACCCTGCACCATTTTAGTTGCCCTCCTCTGTACAGCTTCCATCCTGTCTATGTGTTTGAGGAGATTGGGTCTCCAGAACTGCACGCAGAACTCCAGATGGGGTCTGACCAGCTGTCTGTACAGAGGGATAATAACTTCCTGTTTTCTACTGTTGATGCCTCTCCCTATGCATCCCAGGTTCCCCCCAGCCCTCTTTACTGCCTTCTCACATTGCTTGCCCACCTTTAGATCATCTAATATAATTACTCGTAGGTCTCTTTCAATTTTTGTTGTTGTTATTTACTCACCTCCCATTGTGTACTCTTTCCCTGGATTTTTGTTTCCCAGATGCATTACCTCGCACTTCTTTGCATTGAATCTGAGCTGCCACATATTTGACCATTCCTCCAACCTTGCCAAGTCCCTTTTCATTATTTCCACCCCACCTTGTGTATCAACCCTTTTGCACATCTCTGTGTCATCTGCAAAGAGACATACCTTTCCTTCAAGGTGCTCTCCAATGTCACTTAAAAAGACATTAAAGAGGACCAGTCCCAGTATCGAACCCTGCGGTACCCTGCTAGTTAGCCTCCTTTCTTCACTGTGGACTCTGTTTACTATTATCCTTTGTGTCCTGTTGTCCAGCCAGTTTTTTTTATCCAGGCTACCACCCTGGGACCCACTCCCAGGCTGGCTAACTTGTATATTAATCTTTTGTGTAAGACTGTGTCAAATGCCTTGCAAATATGTAGGTAGGCCATATCCGCAGCCCCTTCCTGGTCTACTACTTTGGTCACCCAGTGAAAGAAATCTATTAGGTTCATCTGACATGACCTTCCTGCTGTGAAACCATGCTGCCTTGTGTCCTGTGCCCCGGTGGCCTCTAGGTACTCAACAATTCTTTCCTTCAGAAGTGATTCCATCATTATTCCTACCACTGAGGTCAAACTAACTGGTCTGTAGTTTCCAGCCTCTGTCTTGCTCCCACTTTTGTGAAGTAGAATCACATTTGTCCTCCTCCAGTCCTCAGGTACCACCCCATCATCCCATGATTTGTTAAAGAGAGTAGTCAGTGGTGTTACTAGTTCTACCCTTAATTCCTTTAAAATTCTTGGGTGAATCCCATCAGGCCCCATTGCTTTGTCCACCCTCAGTTTCAAGAGTTCTTTCAAAACCCTTTCTTCTGTGAATGGACTGGTATCGACCCCCCTATTCAGAGTTTATCTCTTGTTTGGTTTAGGTACCTCCCCCTCCTCTTCCATTGTGAATACTGAGCAGAAATATTTATTCAGTATCCCTGCTTTTTCACTGTCACCCTCTGCCCACATTCCTTCCCCTTTATTAAGTCTCTGTATCCTTTTCTTGGTCTTTTTTTGCTCCCTAATGTATCTATAAAAGGTTTTATCCCCATTCTTAATAGAGCTGGCTATCTTTTCCTCAGTTTATGTCTTTACTATTCTGACTGCCTTCCCTGCCTCATTCTGCTTTAACTGACAAAGTTCTCTGTCCAGCTCCTTCTGTGTTTCCTTATATTTCCTGAATACTATTCTTTTCTCCTTAACTTTCCCTTCCACCTCTTTTGAGAACCATAGTGTTTTTTTCCTTCATTTTGTTTTGTTGATTTGCTTCACACAAAGGCTTGTTGCCTCTGTTATGACTGTTTTGATTATTCCCCATTGTTCCTCCACCCTCCTTCTTGCCTGTTTGCCAGTGCTTTTCTGAGGCACTCTCTCATTTTCCCCAACATCAGCCTCCCTAAAGCCCAATACTCTTGTTTTTGTATGGCTTGGATCTATGGCTGTGTTTATTGTGAACCACACTGTTTGGTGGTCACTTGTTCCCAGATGGCTACCCACTTCTAAATCTGAGATCCTTTCTCCTTCCTCATTTGAGAGTACCAGGTCTAAGATTTCTCCCTCCTGAGTGGGTTCCAACACTTGCTGTCTGGGGCAAGCCCCCTGTAGGGCATCAAGAATGACCCTGCTCTTGGGTGTGCCTGCAGCAAAGGTACTCATTAACATCTGGCATATTCAGGGCCCCCATCAACAATATCTCCCATTTTTCTGCCATTTTAAGGATGCCTTCTATCATTTCCTTGTCCATTTTATCCCCCTGAGATAGGGGTCTGTACACAACCCCCTGTGTGGATTGTGGTGCATTTCCTGTCTCCAGGGTGACCCTTAGTGACTCATCAACTTCCTGTTTATTCTTTAGTTCTGTTGCTTTAATCCCTTCCCTTATTATGTTATTTTTATTTATAAAAAAATAAATGGTTCAGGGAGCTTGTTACACAGACTGCGGGCATTGGTACTCATCACCTTCCATTTTTTTATGACCTTACCCCTTTTAGCTCCATCTCTGTCCTTACTGCCTTTTTCTACATTTATCCCTGTCCTGCTCCCTACTGACTTCTTTGCCTTGGTATTTACCTCTCTAACTGCTGTGTTTTGTGGGGGGAGACTGGAATTTTCCTGCTTCTTTTCAGTGCCTTTCCCCTTGGCTAGTTTAAATGTTTGCCAAGGAAGCATTTAAACCTATCACCTAGGATCCTGGTTCCCCCTGGACAGATGCAGACCATCGCACCAGTATAGGCCTGCATCCCTCCAAGTGGCTCCCCAGTCCCAATTAAGCCAAAACCCTGAGCTCCATGCCAGTTTTTCAACCATTCATTGAATCCCATGGTGCGGAATACCCTAGTATCATCCTTGCCAGAGACAGGCAGCACCTCCGAGAAGGGTACCATACATGCTACTTGTCTAAGGCCCTTCCCCAACTCTACAAACTCCTCTTGCACCACTCTGATTCCATTCACAGCCAGGTCATTTGTCCCTAGGTGGACAATGCATCCAGCTCCCTCCCTCATGCAGCTGCTCCCATGATCTTGAGGATTCAATTCCTGTCCCTCTGAACCTTAGCACCAGGCAGGCACATTACCTCCCTATCCCCTTCCTCCCCCACTTCTACCCCCTAATGATCGAGTCCTCCATCAGGAGTTGTTTCCTTCCCCTGTGGGGTCTCGTGCCACCCTCCTGTGGGTCTCCTTTGTGGAGGTTCCCAGCATCCTCCTTGGTCTGCACTGCAGGTGCATCCATAGAGGAACCACTCTTCACCAGAACAGCATATGAATTGTGGAGAGGTACAACTGGAGGGATGCACCTCTGTTCCACCACCCTCTCCCTTCCTGAGCCCACCTTGGTCCAACCACTCCTCTTTCTTGGCAACCCTGAGATAGTGGTGGTGGCCCTGGTGGTCCTAGGTGGGAAGAGGTTTCACAAATCCTAGCCAGGTCAGCTTGAAATGGGCAACCTCCTCCCTCAGACCAGAGAGGTGCCTGCAAACAGGGCAGCATCAAGCCTCCAGAATGTCTCCTGGAACACTGCTGCCCTACAGCCATTGTGCTGCACTACTCCCATCTTGACTTACTTTGTGCCCCCTCTCCTGTTGCTTTTTATGCTTACTGTCTCCTCCCTCTATGTATTTTTACACTTACTTTCCTACTGCCTATGTGCCCTTACAAGTCTCGCCCTTCCTGTTCTGGGACAGGAACTTCATGTAGTCTTCAGTAGTCTCCTTCTTCTGTGCTTGGATTCAGACCTCCAGAAGCTAGGGTGGGGGGGGAGAGTTATTTTTAAGGTTCCTTCAAGGTTGATAAAACAAATGTGACTCAGTGATCCTTCACTTTCTACTGCCAAAGAGGAAGTTCCTGGAGTCAGTCAAATCCAGTGGCTATAAAAATAGAACTGGCTTAGGTTGTGAGGGTGGAGGGGTTGGAAGGAGGGCAATTAGTAAAAACACTATCAGTCTAGACTGCTGTTACTTGCTCTGAAAGAAAAGTTCTCCTCTGTCAAAAACAGCAGGAAGCTGTAATTGGAGACACCTGCTTTTGTACTCCTAAGCCACACTTCCAATTAGAGTCACACTGTGCTCCTGACTCAGTAAATTAAGTTGATACAGTCCCTTCCTCAGAGAAACACACAGTGACTTTCTTCTTCTTCTTTTTTACTTAAATCAGACCCCCTTCTTCTAATAAAGTATTTGTTTGCTTAATCCAAACAGGACTCCTGCTGAGATAGAAGTGATTTATCAGTAAAAAAGCTGTAGTTCTAGACTACTGTTACTTGCTCTGAAAGCAAGTTATCCTCTGTCAAAAACAGCAGGAAGCTGTAATTGGAGACACCTGCTTTTGTACTGCTATGCTCCTAAGCCACACCCCCAATTAGATTCACCCTCTGCTCCAGACTCAGTAAATTAAGCTGATACAGCCCCCTTCCTCAGAGAAACACACAGTGACTTTCTTCTTTTTTTACTTAAATGAGCCCCTCTTCTTCTAATAGACTATTTATTTGCTTAACCCAAACCAGCACCGACTCCTGCTGAGATAGAAGTGATTTATCAGTAAATAAGCTGTCATTCTAGACTGCTGTTACTTGCTGTGAAAGCAAAGTTCTCCTCTATCAAAAACAGCAGCAGGGAGGCTTCAACATTTTTTCAATAGGTTGCTGGATCATATGCAGGGCTGTTTGATTATGGGAGGAGATATCAACCTTACACTGATGCCCAACTTGATTCCTCAGTACCTTCCCAATACTGCCTCTCCCCATCACAGAAACAATTTTGGACCCAGCAGAATGCTCTTCAGATAATTGATATCCGGAGACATTTTTTCCCCACTACTAGAACATACACTTTTTATTCCTCTAGACACAATACATATTCTAGGTTGGATTATTTTTTTTATATCCAAAGAACATGCAGACTGGCTACAAGATTTAACAATTGGCCCTAGATTTTTATCAGATCACTCCCCTTTACTTTTGAAGTTAGAGTTCAAGATTCCGAAAAAGGACCACTGGGTGGTGCCTGGATGCCTCATTACTTAAAGATGAGGCCTTTAAAACTAGTTTTAAGGAAAAGATCACACAGATTCTAGTAGACAACTCTACCCCTGAAATCATGGCTTCTATTATATGGGACACTCTGAAGGCTGTTATCTGGGGGAGATTATTACCTATATAGCCCACAGGAAAAGGCAGTGGGAAAGTAAATATGCTAAACTCCACGTGGAACTACAAAATCTACAACCCTCCCCAAATTTAGCCACCATAGAAGTGAGAGACCAGATTAACCAAAAACAGGCTGAGCTACAAAAGATTCTTGATGAAAAAACTCAGCAGGCATTATTTTATCTTAAGTCATATAAATTTGAAGGGGGGCCCAGAGGTGTTACAAATTTAGCACGTAGACTCAGGAATCATAGAACAGCTACTTATATTACCCACCTTAAGGATCTGCACCATAATATTTATGCCAGGAACACCACTCAGATAATAGAAATTTTTAGGACATACTATTCTCAATTGTATGATACCCCCCCCAGCCTAACCAGCAGGCATATGAGGAGTTTTTTAAATCTATTTCCCTTCCTAAAAGTACACAGGATATGGTAGAGAGAATAAAAGCCCCGATTAGAGCAGAAGAAATAAAGAGAGTAGTCTCATATAGTAAAACCTTGAAAACACCAGGCCCAGAAAGCTTACCTCCTGAAAGATACAAAACATTTTTCATACAAGTGGCTGTAGCCTTATTGACAGTGTTTCAGGAGATTCAGGAGGTAGCCCCCCCTTGGGCCTATACTAATATCTCCCCCATTATTAAATCCAATAAACCAGCAGACCAACCTACTTCTCATCGGCCCATATCCATTATCAGTATGGATTACAAGTTGTTTATGCCCATCTTAGCTTTTAGAATCGTTAAAATGCTGCCATCTCTCATAGACTCTGACCAGTCAGGATTTATTCATTCACGTCAAACCACAGATAATATACATAGGACAATACACCTACTAGACCATATAAATCAGAGGAAGATACTAGCAGTATTTTTCAGCCTCGATGCTAATAAAGCCTTCGACCAAGTTAGGTGACCCTTTTTATGGCAGATCTTGTCCATATTTGGGCTCCCAGTGGAGTATATCTTAAAATAAATGGCAAACTATCCACCTTAATATCTCTTAGCAGGGGGACAAGACAGGGTTGCCCCTTGTCACCCCTGCTCTTTGCTCTCTACAGAGAGCCTTTATCTGAATTCATCTGACATCATCCATTGATTCAAGGGATACTACTTGGTGGGAGAAGTTTCACTAGTTCCTTAAATGCTGATGATATAGTCTTGACATTATTGGACTCAGAAACCTCTATTCTAGCAACACTGGAGGTAATTAATGTTTTATCTGCCATATCTGGCTCTCAAATAAATAAACAGAAAACTGGGATACTAACCTTAAATTTTGTCGCTACCCAAAAATTGGAACAACTCCCTGCCTGTTGAAGAAATAATAAGATAAAAGTTTCTGGGGTGAATATCCCTAACAAATTAGAATACCTGGATCTCTTTAATTTAGAACCATTGTCCATTGAAACTGAATCCTTAATGGGAACATGGTCTCATTTATTTTTGTCCTTTTATTCTAGAATACATGCCATCCACATGACAGTTTTTCCTAAGATACTATATTTTTTCCAGACTCTACCTTTAATTCCCCCCCCAGTTTTATTTTATGTCTTGGAATAGAATGTTGTCCAAATTTGTATGAGCTGGAAAACAACGTAGGATTCATTGGTCACTTCTACAACTAGCAACAGACAAAGGAGGCCTTAGTCTCCCAAATTTGAGGGATAATCATAGGGCAGTAACCTGCAAAACAGTTATGACTTGGCTTAGTGGGCAGCTGAATCCAACCTGGAAACATTTTGAATTTGTGTTAAATGACTTATTTAGTATTTTTCCTTTAATGTTTGCCCCTCTTGCTTCTCACCCACAGCTCAGGAATTTTACCTTTGGAACTCATAACACCTTAAAAACCTTGTATGAGATAAGGGTCCTTCCACAATTAGAGGAAACCTTTTATTATTTTTGGTTATTAGTTAGTGAGATCGACTTCATTTCCACACAGATGGATTATGCTTTTAATGAATGACATACTAGGGGGTTGTCAATGATATACCAATTTCTGGACATGCAGGGAGTGCTACCCTTTGCCTGTTTGCAAACAACTTTCCATCTCCCCAACTCCCACCATTATATATATTTACAGATATTTTTGGGTCAGAAAAAAACACCCCAGAATGGTCTTCCAAACCCTGTACCCCCAATGATGGTCTTTTGATAGAGGCCATTCAAGGCTTGGAAACACTGGAAAGGTCTTATTAATAAGGCCCTCATGGAACATTGGCAAGAATCCACAAGAGATGTATTACAGGCCTGGAACATACAGCTACAAACACACCTGACTTATGAGACGTGGTTGGAGCCAATGTTACCATCTATGAAAAGTTTTCTCAAGCACAATACTGGGTTGAATTCATATGGAAACTCTTTAATACCCCTGACAAATTAGTTAAGTTTCTGCCAGTCAGCTATAGCATATGTTGGAGAGAATGTGGTTAGTCATTAGCTAATATGTCTCATATCTTCTACACCTGTCCAATGATAGTCCAGTACTGGTGAGAAATTGAATCTAGTTTACGATAATTAATGGTAATTGACTTTACACTCTCTTCACAGCTGGTGCTGCTATATGTAAATGACAATGATTCTGTTCCTCCTAGAAAAAGTAAATTATATTTATATCTGGCTGCAGCAAAAAAGTAATAACTCACCTTTGGAGTACCAGTACTACCCCTACATTGGACATGTGGCATAAGGTGATCTCTGAAATTTACTATTTAGAATGGGTGATTGCCAAAAAAACTGGCAGAACTAAGCATTCTGAACTGGTTTAGAGGCCTTGGGTGTCCTATATTTCCTCTATAGATATATCTTTTTTTCCCTGAGTACTATAGAAGGATAGATAATTAACCTGAAAGCTCCTTCTGATTTAAGAAATGTATTTATTGCAGTCTCAAGATTTGTCATTTCCAAGCTGCTATATTTATGTAAAAGTATTGATGAATGTCTTTATCACATGTCATTGTGCATATTGTATCCTTGGTGATATGCTGAAAAATAACAAAAATAAAGAATATTAAAAAAAAAAATACACATGGGTTGCCCAACAGACAACAGTAACAAGCATACATGAAATTACAGGGAGTCCTTGATGGGTAAACTTCGGGTAAAAACAGTGCAAAATCAACACTGTAGTGTATTGGACACTCAATCTGTTACAATAGCCAAGAGATCAAGCAGAACCCATAGTATGGGATGCATAAAGTAAAAAGTGCATGCTGCTATACAGTGGAAAGCACAGGACATAAATCAGTGTGGGTTTTATCACTCGGTTTGGCATGGGTAGGAAGGGAGGGGCAGGCAGCAGACAGGTGCAAACCTGTGTGGTAGAGGTTAGAAAAAACTCAGCGTATTTCGGGACAGCAGTACAAACATGTGAACATACGATATTTGCCAGCAGATAAAGGTCTAGAGGTCTATAAAGTTTGCTCAAATGTGCGGCTAGCACCCCTTATTCTGCAGCTGCCCTTCCCTTCCACCCTTCCCCTTCATTGACTCTCCACCTTGTCCTGTCCCATCCCCTTTTGAAGCAGTCCACTGTTCTACTTCATACCACTTCTGCAGGTAATGCATTCCACCCAACCACCACCTTCTCTGTAAAAAAGTGTCTCCTCATCTCCCTACTGATCCTTCCTCTCTCCAGTCTCATATCATGGCCCCTGGTGTCCCTCCCCTCTCTTACTTTGAACAGCCCCTCTGTACCTGTCTTGTTTATTCCTTTCATGTACTTAAAGGTTTCAATTATGTCCCCCCGCAGTCCCTCCTCTCCTCCAGTGAGTACATGTTCAACTCCCTCAACCTCCTCTCGTATGGTAAGTCCCCCATCCCCTTGATCATCTTTGTCATCCTGCGCTGCACCCCCTCCAGTAACTTAATGTCCCTCTTCAGATACGGGTGCCAGTACTGCATGCAGTACTCCCAGTGCGGTCTAACTAATGACCTATACAGTGGCAGAATCACCTCCTCCCTCCTCGAGGATATACCCCTTGCAATGCAACCCAGCATTTTGTTGGCCTTTGCAGCTGCCTTCCTACATTGTGCTGAGTTGTTCACTGAACCTGTAATGAGCACCCCCAGATCCTTCTCCTCCTCTGTCTGGGTTAGCTGCACTCCCCCCAGCTGGTAACTCCTCCTTGGGTTCTTCATCCCAAAATACAGCACCTTGCACTTTTTGACATTGAATCCCAGTTGCCAGGTGTCTGACCAGGTTTCAAGCTTTGCCAGATCATCCTGCAACCCCTGCCATCCCCCAGGGTCATCCACCACTGCTCCTACCCTGGTATCATCAGCAAACAGACTGATCTTGCTCTTGATGTCCAATGATATGTCTGCAATGAATATCCCAAATAACACTGGTCCCAACACCAAGCCCTGTAGAACACCACTCATCACTACCCTCGGGTGTGAAAGCTCCCCACTCACCACCACCCTCTGTTGCCTTCCCTGAAGCCAGTTCCCTACCCATCTCACCAGCTTTGCACATGCCCCTGTGCCTACTAACTTACTTCCCAGCCTTCCATGCAGCACCAAGTTGAATGCCTTACAGAAGTCCAGATACAGGACATTCACTGCATGGCCCCTGTCCAGTTGCCTAGTTACCCAGTCATAGAACCCCACCAGGTTGGTTTGGCAGGATCTGCCCCATATGAAGCCATGCTGTCTGCTGTCCTGTAGTCCTTTGGCCTCTAGAAGGGCCACCAGCCTTTCCTTCAAGATAGTCTCCATTAGCTTACCCACGATGGATGTGAGGCTCACTGGTCTGTAGTTTCCCGGTTCATCCTTGGAGCCACTCTTGTAGAGGGGCACCACATGAGCCATCCTCCAGTCCTGAGGTACACACCTGGAATGTAGTGAGGCATTAAATAGGTCTGCCAGAGGTCCTGCAAGGACCTCTGCCAGCTCCTTCAGTACCCTGGAGTGGATGCCATCTGGTTCTGGTGCCTTATCCTCCCCTCAGTGCCTTCAAACCCTCCCGAACTTTGCCCTCCATGATTTCCCCATCTGTCACCCCCTCCCCCCATTTCTGCCATTTCTCCCCCTTGGGTGTCACCCCCCTCTTCTCTTTAGTAAATACTGAGCAGAAGCACTCATTTAGTGCTTCTGTCTTATCGCACCCTGCTTCCACCAAACCCCCTCCTTCCTAATCCTTACTTTGTGGCAGTGGCATGTGACTTCTGATAGGAGCCAATCTTTCAAATTTTTTTTGAAGGCCAGGTGGGAGAAGGATGAGCAGATAGATTTAGGGAGTCTATTCCATAGGGAGGGGGCTGAGATGGAGAAAGCTTTATTACCCATGGAGAAGTGGAGATGTGCAGGACATCCAACAGTTGGACAGAAGATTCTTGGAGGTTCCTGGAAGCCACTCTACCTGTTAGTAGGGATGAGTATGGAGACAGGTGGCTGCCCCTAAGTGTATTAGGTAGCCTAGGACAGAATCAGAATGGCCTCAGAGTGGGAGCCACCTTAGGGACTGGTAGAGTGTTCAGTGATGAGTGGAGTAGGGAACTTGAAACACAAAGTGACAGATGCTGTCATACATTGCATTCAGTTGTAAGTGCAGTGCAGAGGACAGGAGGGAGTAGACAGGTGAGCAATATTCAAGAAGGGATAGCAGGTTACCTTGAATGATAGTGAGGTGCACTTCATCTGGCAGAAGTTGTTTATAGTGCTAGGCAGCACCTAGCTTCTGATTGACTCACCACACAAAGTTATTTATATGCACAGAGAAAGTAAGGGAGGGGTCAAGGGTAATGGCTAGGTATCTGAAAAAGGGTACATTTTTGGGGGGGCAGCAAAGGTGAGTATAAGGAGGAAGGAGTTAGTTTTGGTGACCTTGGCAAGGAATAGTTTGGATCCCAAAAGCATAGACTTTGTCTTCTTTTCATTGACCAGGAGTTTACTGGAGAGAAACCACTGATGGGCAGCACCATAGTTTGGTGTGAGGGTGGAGGAGATGGTTTCAAGTGACTTATCACTATGGTAGAGGACTAGGTTGTCCATGTAGAGGAGTGCCTCACAGGTGAGGCTTTCAGTAGGAGGTGCATTAATGAATATAGAAAAGAGGAGGGGGCCAAGTATGGAGCCTTGGGGGACTCCAGTGGATATTGGTACAGCATTAGAGGAGGCTTTGCCAATTATGACAAAGTGTGACCTCCCAGAAAGATAGCTTCTGAACCAGGTAGTAATTTCAGGGGAGCATTCAAAGCTAATTAGTGTAGAGTGGAGGAGGGGGTGATCAACAAGGTCAAAAGCCTTTGAGAGGTCCATGAATGCCACACCTGTGGCCTTGCCTGCGTCCATGTTTCTTAGTATGTGGTTAGAGAAAAGGCCCAAGGCAGAGGTGATACTATGGTGCTTGCAGAAACCATGCTGAAGGGGGCATAAGAGGTTGTTCTTGTCCAGGAGTTCTGAGAACTGGAATGTAAAATTTTTTCCAGTAGCTTACTTAGGTGAGGGAGGAGGGAGATGGGTCTATAATTATCAGGTGAGGTGGGATCCCCTGCTTTGAAAATAGGCACAACATTTGCATGTTTCCAGGAGTCAGGCACAGTGGATGTTGAGAGGGCAAGGTTGAATATGAAAATGAGGGTTTTCACAACTGCTGGGGAGATGAGTTTAAGGAACATGGGGAAGAGCCCATCACTACCAGGGCTATCACAGACAGGGAAGGATTTCAGGAGTTTGGTGGTGATATCATGGCCAATGGTTCTAAAGTAGAAAGGGGGGTAGGGCAGTGCTGGAGGATTGGGAGGAGCAGTTCAGCTGGCTATCAGGGCCAGGGAAAGGCTAGGAAGGGAGTTAGCGGAGACAGGCAAAGAGGTCAGTGAATTTTGTGTTAAAGATATGAGCAATCTCAGCAGGATTGGAGATGGGGCCAGAGGGGGATGCGAATTTTATTGTGATTCTTAGGGTTTAGAAGTGATCCAATGGAGGCCCAGAATCTATAAGGACTGGCGAGATTGTTTCTTTGTTGGTTGAGGTAATATTTACACTCAAGGGATTTGGCAGTTTGTTTGCAGGTATTGCGCAGGCACCTATAGGTGTTCCAGAGTTGAGGGGTGAGGGATGCTTTGTATGCTTTCCACTTGCAGTCTGTGTCTTTCATCAGGGACAGTAGCTTCCTAGATAACCAGTGGGTACATACCCCCTTACCCTTCTGGTTGTGAGAGTGAAGTGGATGTCCTGCAGATAAAGAAGGGCAGTTGTAAAGAAGCTAACCACAGATGTTATATTGTTGTGGAGGTAATGGTCAGACCAGTTTACATACCTTACTTCTTTGTAAGTATAAGACTGTGTGTAAGATTTTTTTTCTCTGAGTTTTGCTATGATGACACTGGGTGTTTGGAGGTTCCGGACTCCCAGCAGGTAATGCTGTTCTTTTTTATGTATTTGGGGAATAAACTTTAATTCTGTGACACCTAGCTTCTGTGTCATGTTTTGCCAAAAGGTATAGAATCTGCCAGCAGCACAGACCTCCTGGAACACCAGCAGAAGGTGCCCGCTTTCCCCAATGCCATGCTTTCCTATGAAAAGAAAGTTGTCCAAATAATAGACCCCTCTTTGCTCACCATTACCCAATACATAAAAGTACTGTACTAAATTGTTCAAATACTGTGATGTCATGGCACATTCCACTGGCATGCACTTGTCAATATGGTTCTGGCTCTCAAACCTCATTTCTAATAGCTCCCTGTCATCCTTGTGTATTGGTAGTAACTGATTCAATGTCCTTTTTTGCCAGCAATGCCCTTTTCATGCTGCCCTCACCATTTCTACCACTTATTCAAACAGTACACATGAAACTGCCATGTGCCAAGAGGAAATATGGTTATTAACTGAATCTCCTTCTGGGTAAGATGGGTGATTTATCATCCTGACCTCCTTGGAACCTTCTTGAGCCTTCTTGAGGACCAAGCCAATAGGCGACATTTGTAAGCATGGTAAAGGCGGGGATGGGAAAGGGACCCTGATTCACCCTGCAACCAGTCACTCCCTGGCTGATTTCAAATTTTCAGCCTCATATCTCTGACAAGAGCCCTCATATGGAATCCTAAAGCTGACCATTAAGCCATCTGCCAGGGAACCAGAAGATGCCCAGTCTAGGTATCAGTCTAGCCAAGTCCTGACTTGGTCTACCCAACTGGAAATGGGAGGTGTATTGTCCTACCTCTGAAAAGGCTACAGGCTAGTGCCACCCAGTTTTATTGCGTGAAAGGATGAGGCTGTTCGCATGACATGCACTCATGTTTAAACCTTCAACATTATGTTCTCTACCCTTCTTGATTAAAATTATAGTAGTGCATGGGCCTTTCCTCCTGTGAGGTGAAACCTTGTGCCTCCCTCTTGGAGAAGGGGCTTGTTTGACTGGGAATCCACTGTCTGTGTGCTGAATGCCCCCTTCCATTTTTATAGCCTAATGCAATGGAATGTCCAGCTTATTCTACTGCCATGCTGGGTCACTCTGTTTCCACCGCCATAATTCTTCATTGTAGTCCAGCCAATCATAACCCAGCTTGCTGGCATGCAACCCTATTGTAATAGCCCCACAGCCCATTTACCTTCTCAGGATTTACTTGATCAATTTTTTTCTGAAATAATCATGAATAGGCTGGCCTGGTGGTGCTGAGGGTTGAGATGCTGGACACCACACCTTACACTATTTGGGACTGAGCTCAAGCCACCAGGGGCTGGCAGGGGGAAGCCTGGGAGATGATAGTAGCAGTTGCTGGGCTGCTCTCATCACCCTGATTGGGGAGGTAAGTTTCCTCATTCTTGGCTGACACCTGGTGGAGGATGGGTGTCAGAGTAGAGGTTTGGGGGATGACGGTGTGTCAGGAGGGTGCTGGGAGTAGTGATTCTGGGGAAATGTGGGTGCCTGCACATGTACACACCACAGCTTCAGGTCAAGATGGGAGAAAAAACATAGACAAGTCTATGACTCTCCATTGACATCTGTGATGTCTTTCAATGCCCTCTGACCCTGCTCCTTGCAGATCCCCAGTGGTAAGATAGTGGGGGAGAGACTGACAAGGTTGGGGGCTGAGGGGGCCCGATGGCAGGTGTAGGTATCACAGAGTAGCAAACAGCTCTATAGAATTTAAAAAAATCATGAATCCCGTTGACATTTCTCCTAGGTACTGTGAATCTGAATCCTTCTCTTAACCTCAGCCCCTTTTTATTTCTCTTTTTTGCCCTTCTCATCTTCAGATTCCTTAGGCTGATTCAACAGTGTGAAGAAAACCATGTACTCCCTGCTCAGAATCTGCAGCTGAACCTTCTCCATGAAATGGGACCCTACTAGCTCCCCCAGGCTCACAAACCCCATTGCCAGCAGGTGGGTCATTGCTTGCATCCCTACTGCTACCAGATTGGGCATGGCTGTAGCCTGAGCCATTGGTGCCACCCACTCCCCCCCCCCTCAGCATGGGAGTCACTACTGTACCTGAGGTTGAAGTACAACCCTGAACACATTATTGGGCTTCTATAAAGTCCAAGACCTGGCCCAGATTCTGCTCCAAGGCAGAGAGCTGTACCTCTCCTAAAGTGTTCCCTGTACCAGCCATCATGTCATGTGGTGGAGAGGAATTTCAGGAGGACCCACCGGATCCATCCCACATTCTGTCTAAGCCACGTGGAGCTGAGCCTGTGCTGGTGCCACACCTTGTAACCTAGATCTATGACTAATTCACCAGGTACCAGAACTACACCATATCCATCATGTTGAATAGCATGAAGGTTATGGGACAGCAATGAATTGTGAATGGGTGCGACTGAAGTAAGAGGGACTGGTGGAATCATCAAAATGGTTGCACCCTTTCTGCTGCCACCTGAAGTGGGTTCTGTCAACTCACTTATACTGCATTTCCCTTGCCTTATCCAGAGGGCTATCAACCACACAATAAGCAATAACAATGAAACCCAAATGCACACGCACAAAAAATAATAATAATATAATAATAAAAAATGTTTAAAACTGTACTTCAGGGGTCTCAAACTCCACACCATGAGCACTCCCTGTGGTGCTCATACCAATGGACTACCCCCAGGCACACACACTGCCTGCTTATTTATTTGTACCCAATTCTTGAGTCCCCCCATCCAACCCCTGCTGTACCTTTTTTATAACACCACATTGCCTTGCAATGCTGCTTGCTCCCTGTAGCCCCACTAATATCTTTGACCCCCCATTGCTTAGCAACCAGCTCCCCCTTCCAGGTCTGCCACTCTTTTTTTTTTTTTATTTAGTTGTTTAATCATGTATAGCACACTAAGCTGAAAGCTTTTTTACAGGACCGACCTGGGAGCACAAGGAGGTTAGGTGACTTGCTCAGGGTCACACAGTATACAAGTGGAAGCTGTGGGATTCAAACCCAGGTCTGGTCTGCTGGATGTCACCAAATTTGCAGCTCAGAGCCTTAGACCACTGTGCTATACTGCCTGTTATCATGCAGCTGCAGCTATACCCACCATCTGCACTCACATCCAGGAGTGGTGATTATGAGCATAGGGCAGCCAGTACCACTTGCCAACTGTATGGCTTCTTACAAGGATATATTCAATATTTTTTTATTTTATTTAATTTTTATTGAAGTCAGATATCAGGTCAAGCAGCAGATCACAACATAGAAAAGCTTACAGTTGAAAACAATGTTTACAGCAGGTAGAGAGGGGCAAGTACCCAGGAAATACTTTAAAGAAACTACAGATATGATATAGACAATGAAATATACATCAAGGGTTATTATAGCCCAGACTAATGATAGTCAACAGGATATGTAATAAACACTATTACCAAAAGAATGGTATAGCTAAGGCACAGGTGTTAACCCAAACATTGGTTAAAGTACAAAAGAGTCATCTATAGTGGTTATGTACATGTCCCAGCTTTGTCAACTTGCCTGGAGTTGGGATAACCAGTCATGCAGTGAGGCAGTGATACACCTCATAAAATAGATCTTTCTGATGATCTGTCACCAAAACTCCAATGTAGGTGGTTTCTTTTGCATCCAAAGCTTTGTAATGGCTTTTTTGGATGCTAGGATATACAAAAATTCCATGGACATGGGAGCCACTCAGAGTTCCGAGAAAGGTACAGACATTTGGACCATTGTTGGGGAATTATTTCCACAAGAAGGTACATGAGCTGTACCTGATCTGAAATTGCCATTCAGAAGGGGTTATGGACTGAGCAATGCCAGAATATGTGGCCACATTTAGGTGGCCACAGAGTCTTCAGCAGTGGCCAAATTGTGGGGGCATTTAGCCAGAATAACTGGGATGTGACGCTGAAAGAGGGGAGTGCATATTTCAACCAAATGGGATATGTAATAAAGGAATTCAGGTTTTGATTCCATTTATCAGGTATAGACTGGGTTGAGTCCCCCCAGAGGAGATCCTGGAGTCCTCTACACATGTCTTCTATCAAATGTTGCAATTTATCTTCCTGTATAGCTCCCATCAACAAATGGAGGGACAAAAGAGGCAGGCTGACATATGGGTTTGTCTACCCTCCTTATATAGGAGATATGTCCACACCTGGAGATAATGTAAGAGCTCCCAACCGGATTCAGAAGTTCTACCCATCCAAATCGACCACACCTTCCAAAGATGGAGACAGATGGGCCTCACATACATTTTCCAGTTTTTGGACACACAAAGAGTACTCCCCTTTAAGAAGTTACAGTTAAAGTATATTCAACAGATTTTTGACCTATGAGCAAAGGGAGCTGTGTCTTCCTATGAGGATATATAACAATTTTTTTGGACAGCTGGTCAAAGGGGGTCTGTATCTTGCTATGAGGATATCACTTAACTGTTACATGATGGGTGAACAAATGGGTCTGTGATGCTTACTACATGCAGCCCCACATCTATTTCTGGCTCTGCACTGCCTAGCAATAATGCTCCTGAATGCTGCTCACTCTAAGCTCTGCCACTCGAATGTGCCAAATGACACTGCCCACTCCTTGTGCCCAGCACAATCCTAACAAGGCACATTGTAAAATATAACATTTTAATTATTTTACCGGGAGCATCACCCTGCCCCTTCACTGATGATTGTAGCCATTTTTGTTCTTTTTTTGTCCTAGTTGCCAACTCTTTTCTATTGAAAGAGCACTCCCAGTGCTCTAACTGCTGAACTGCAGTGTTCTGAAGAGTGTCAGCACTACTAAGCTATTATTTGCTCCCCCTACCATAAAGACTCAGCTTCACCTTAGTATTCTCCATGTTATGCTTCCTTTCTTGCTAGCAACAGAGACAGCTTTACTAGTAGCAGTCTGCAATACTGGAGACCCTACACACAACAAGTCTGTCAAAACTATCTTACCAGTTCTGGTTTATACTGCTGCTGCTCCTTGCTTGACTCTACTACTGCTGCTCAGGTGAATAATTTCATCCAGCAATCAGGAACCAAAAGGGCTGGGCCACAGTAAGCTTGTCTCTATATATCTCTCGTAGCTCCTCCCCTCCTGCCATACATTCCTCCCACCCATGGACAGACATAACTCCTACCTTAACTCTCTCTTTTTGTCCTCCCCTGTTTCCCTATCCTCTCCACCTATTAGTGCCAGATCTGTTCTGGTGTCAGGAGATGCAGCCACAGACAAAGGGTCACCTGCTGTAAGTTTCCCTTTGTAGACTGTCTAGTAACAATAGTCACAATGCCTTGTGTCAGTCTTTCAAATACTACCAAAAAAATCATCATCATCAAGGTTGATAATCAGCACATGACAGCACACGTGTGTACCTCCTCAGAGCCTTTTATCCTTTAGGCTCTAGTTATTAGCTGGCAAACTGCAAGAATACAGGCAAGTGCAAAGTTATAGTCTTGACTATTCATGACTGTTCTATACTAAAGATATGAATTGACAGGAGGGAATCTGGTGCTGGGCCTCATTGTATTCCAGGGACCTGTATAACCTCCAGGCAAGCTGTTTAAATCCATGTCCTATGTTCTTTTCCAACAGGTCCTCTTAATATGCATATTATGCAACATTTATTAGTCTACTGCATGTGTGAAAAAAGTGTTGAGCACCAATAGAATTTTAAGAGACAAATGCAGTGGACTTTTAAGTAGAAGCAAGACATGCCTGGTGTCCCCCAGATAGCTTAGAACAGCAGGTTTAATTCATAAAAGTTCATAAATGACTGCTGTAAAAACAGACTTCTTTCAAATAATAGCACTCTTGAAACATGAAAAAATGCACAGTGGCAAAAACACATAGGTCTGTGGTCAGCTTTCATCTTTCAGAAATTAGTGTTCAGCATGCAGTTTGTTGCTGTAAAAAGTACAGTACCTCCCTTTGAGCCATCAGAATTGGAGATGGGAATGTGCAATTGCAGTAACAAATCTTACCTGTCACAGGAGAAAACAAAACAAAAACTCAGAAACTCACTAGTTGCCCACATTATGAGCTTCTACTAATCACGTTTTAAGTGATCTGCATAGCTAAGCTTTCTGTGTCACTATAAAACCTTCCTTGGAGGCTCCAGTGACAGGCTTGATTTTTAAACATGATGACACAGCCACAACTCCTGATTTTGCATTCCCATTGCATCCTCCAAAATAAGTTAAAATGCCATGCTTTCATTTTCATTCATTTTTATGTATTTGTGTTTGTCCTTCATGGTCACTTGCATCAAAAAAGTGATGAGTGCATCACATTTTTTATGCATCATTGTATCAACAGACCAGCATTTTGATGGTCTAGCTGCAACATTGCTTTCTTTACAATTTAAAATTCACATTAAAAACATGCTGCAACTCTTTGAAAATCCAATCAGCTATATTTGTAATATTGAATGTTTAGTTTAAGTTTTTCCTTGCCATTCCTTTTAATATTTCACATTAATAACTACTTATTACACTGTCCATTTCCTACACACCTAATGATCCACATCTGGTTAAACAAGTGCTGTGCTGACATGGTAAGCATAAATGTCAGTACTTCAGAATACATTTTACATCTACTGTGTTAAAAATCCTCCATAGAGGTCATCAAGTTGCCTTGTTGAACTTATTCATTCTTATTCTTCTACTCATTTTCTGTGCTCTTGTCACTAATATTCTCAAGGCTCCAACTTCTAAATCATCCACAGTTGACAGTATATATTCTTTTCTGCTCACACACAAACTAGAAAATCATTCCAACATCTTTTTTATGAACTTGATTCACTCCTAAAGCCTGGGTCTTCAACCTATGAGTGCTAGCAGGTGGGGCATTTCTGACTAAGGGTCTGCCCCTGCAAGTGTCCCCGAGTGTAAGCAGTCCCAGTGTGAGTGGCATTACAGGAGTGGTGAGTCTGCATTGGCGACTCAGCAGTAAAGACAAGAGGGCTGCAGGGCACTGCTCTACAGTATGCTCTCTACCTTCTGGCTGTAAATACCACCCATAATGGGTTTCTAATTTAACTACTCCCCCGCGTAGACTGTTTTATCTACTTTGTAAAATAGCCATATGTCCACCTTAAATAATTTATTCTACATTGTCTTAATTTAATGTATTTTGCTAACTTGGCTGAAACTGATACTGGTTATATGGTATGTTGTTTTAAACAACTATATTATATATGTACACTGACACTAGCCCTAAAGGTACCATGCATGTCTGAGGTTACATTGCCCTCTGATACTTTCCTACCTTCAGGGATACACCCCCTTAGTTCCCCATTCCCCTTCCCTACCAATTATCGCAAGAATGAATATTCTAGTCTCAGTGCTAGTACTAAGGCTACAGGTAAACCTCATTGGAGTTTGATCAGTATTTGCTCCTCCACATCTTTCCATATTTGTGTTGCCCTACTACCATTACATAAGTTGCTTATCAGCAGCAGCTTGCTAACCACCTCCTGCTCAATTGTGAAACCTATAACAGATAAATCCTGTTATATATAGTCCATCCACTCAATTCTGCCTCCATCCATAAGAAATTAAACTCTTCAAAGATTATAATCACTCTTATGTTCATGCTGGTAGGAAATATTTTATTCAGTCCAGGCACCTTAACCTTACCTAGCAACTACTGTATTGTCCACCCTCTAATGATTATGATGATAACGTTTTTATTTTTATCCAGGAACAGAATTTAGGGGAAAAATCCGTGTTTACAAAGAATGACCTGTACATAAACATTTATATACCATCACACTATAACAAACATATAATTACACCATTTTCTCAGTACATAAAATATTAAACTCAAGTACAATTAAAACATAGGGATACGTTGAACTGAAGGTGTTCCACATCACAGCCAGGAGCCTTAAACGCGCTAGCTAACACTTGCCCACTTTATGCTAAGACACATATTCCAATAATCTCAGAGTGCTAGCTTTCTAGAAAGATAAGAAAGTGAGATATTGCTCTCTGGTTGCTCAACAACAGAACATATTCAGTCTTTTTATTTTTACTGGTTTCATATTAGCATGAAAATAAAAAAAAGTAAATATTATGTAAATCACTATGTAATAGCAGCACTAGTGTTCTACCAGGGAAAATAAGATGTTGTGAACATTAGCAGGAGTGCTTGAAGGGCTAAATCTAATGGGTGTGAATTTAAACTGTTATACAGTATACTGTCCAAAGGCAGAGTTGAAGAAACAATGAAATGGGTTAACGTATGTCTTGCAAAATATCTGTTTTTAGGTCATGATCAGCACTGCCAGTGCAAAATCCCATAACACTGTCAAACAAGAAATTGTCATTGAAAATATTTTTATTTTACACAACAGAATTGTCCCATGAAAATATATTGTCAGTGAACATTTCAAGGACACTGCAGTATCATACAGTATACGGAGCCAGTGGATTGCATCAGGCTAGTTCTGTTGACTTCAAAGATGGCTTTTGCTTTTACCAGAAATCCCAGAATCCCCTGCAGCTGACATCAGAGCAGGAATGCAGCAATTTGAGATTCAATAGCATGCAATGCAAGTTAAAGCTTTTATAAGCTCAGATCAGATGTTTGCTGGGCCTACAATGACAGTACTTAACCACAGGAGGACAGTAAGACCAGCAGACTAAAGGTCAGAGCTTATAAAAACTGAACTATCCAGAAGCACACAGGTTTTCTTCTACTCCTTCAAATGCTGCAAGTCCCAGTTCCATGTATCCTACATGAGAAAGACATTGAAATGTTCCATCCATCTGTACATGTTGAACCAAATACTCCCGCTGCCCACCTTTGACAAATAATACCACAAAGATCTGCCCCATCCATCTCAATGTAGGAAGTAGCAATTGGCATCCTCTAAAACCACTGTATACCTCCATATCACACAGTAACATCACAAACAGCCCATTCGTGCTAACCCATTTAGTATTGCATGAAAAGGTGGCACTATTTGTCTCCGGCTTGGACACTACTGCAACCCTGTCAGCAGAGGAAAAAGTCCACTTTTTCTTGGAATGTGCATGAGGTTTACTGATATCACAATTTGACAAAATAAAACAAGTAACACCAAAGTATACCATATTTTAAGGAAGAGTGTCAGTGAAGAGTACGACATGGATTTGGAGCAGTGAGAAGTGTAGGGAACAGAAGTTGAGGCAGAGAAGGTAGTGCGGGTGGAAGCATAAGAGAAACATACTGTAGAAACATGGAAACATGGAAATGATGGCAGATAATGACTGCCTGGCTCATACAGCGTGCCCATTTGTTTCCCTGCCTATACCGTCACTGCAGACCCTTCTTGGTTTCCGGCTCCCCTCTCCCTTGCTTTTCACTAAGATTCCCTTAAACTTATCCAGTGCAATCTTGAATCCCACCACTGTTTTTGTTCCTACCACCTCCACTGGAAGACTGTTCCAGGCATCCACCACTCTTCCAGTGAAGAAGTATTAACATTGACCAGGCACTAACACACTTTATTACCACATTTAATAAAGCCTGTAACATCTTTGCCCCATACTCAAAGGGGCTATCAAGGGCAATACCCATCATTGGATCAACCCTGCTCTTCTCAAATCCATGGCCTTGAGGGATAACCTCTGGCAAATAGCCTGGGCCACCAGTCACATCACTGACTGGCAAAGACACAGGGCAGCAAGAAACACCTGCACCCATGGTATTCACCTAGCCAAGGTTGCCCACTTCCAGGAGTGCCTCACCTCCTCCTGGGGGGATGGAAGAAGGTTCTGGGACAAGAGAAAAACCTCACCAGTAAGCCTTCCACCTCTGCCCCTCAATGTTGAACAATAGGTGGTACCACCACACAGGACCATCAGCTCATTGCTGACAACTTTAACACCGCCTTCACAGACCTTAGTGGTGTCCTCCCCTGACTTCTTATCCAGCACCCCCATACCAGTTGGCACCCATCAGACCCAAGGACCTTGTAACACCCCACCCTTTCGATTCAAGATTGTCACCCAAAAGGAAGCTAGAACCTACCTGCAGTATGTCTTGGGTAAGTCCAGACATAGCAGTGACACCTTGGACCTGCAAGTCCTACACCATGCCTTTGATGCAATACTATGCCCCCGTACCACATTACTAAACTGATCCCTCTGCCTCAGTCAATTCCCCCAACAATGGAAGGCAGTGGTGGTAACTCCAGTCCACAAAAGTGGAAATAGGGCTTCTTGTAATAACTACCACCAAATATCCATCCTCCTCCTCCTCCCTATCTTAAAAGCACTTGAGAGGATAGTTTCTGATCCATTATCAGACTACCTTACAAAATACAACCTCCAATGCCACCAGCAACATGGCTTCAGGAAGGGACATAGCACTACCTCTGCCCTCCTTGAATTTATGGACTACATACATGAAGCTCTTGACCATAGTCACCTTGTTGGGTCTGTGTACATAGACCTAACAAAAGCATTTGACACGATCAATCATGCCTTTCTAGTTGCTGCTCTCCCTGCTATCAGTCTCTCTTGTAATGCTACTTCCTGATTCTCCAACTATCTCTGTGAGCGGACACAGCGTGTCAAAATCCATGACACTTTCTCCTCTGGCCACCCCGTCCACTCAGGTGTCCCTCAAGGATCAATTCTGGGTCCCTTTCTTTTCAGTCTCTTCCTCAACACCCTCCCCCTAGCCTGTTCCAGCAACCTACTCGTATATGCAGGTGATGCTGTTATATATATATATACAAGTCACTCCAATTCCCTCCCACTAGAGCAGTCCCTTCAAAAGTGCTTTTCTGAAGTTGAAACCTGGTTCTCTTGACACAAATTGAAACTTAACTGTAAAAAGACAAAGGTAATGGTATTTGCCTCCCCCAAAACAAGCATAAGGGGGTTTGTCTCAACATCTAAAATAATCTCTGCCATCTGCTGGAACAAGTCAACAGCTTTAAGTACCCAGGAGTAACATCAGATTTTTCTCTGTCCTTTTGGGAGCATGTCAACCTGGTCTGCAAGGCAGTGAATATTAGGATTGAATTACTCTATAGGCATAGGCGCTGTATGACACATGACTCCCTTCAATTAGCAGTAACCAGTTCCATGCTCTCAATCATCGACTATGGTATAGTAATCAATGGCTCAGCCTCTGATACCATCCTCAGTAGAGTAAAGGTTGCCCTCAATAAGGCATGCCACCTAGTGACCAGTACCCATAAACTCACTAACACCTGCAAGCTCTACTCACTCACCAATTGACTAAACTTCAATAATAGGCTTATCTACCAGTCGTGTCTACTGACCAAAAAAATCACCCTTGGCCTCACTCCCCCCTCCTCACAGACACTTCTCTTACATGCATCCACTAGCAGCCTCACAGAGAGTGTCAAGAAAGTTACATTCAATGTCCCTCACTGCAGAACTTCCAATGCCAACAGACTTTCATGTACAGGGCCCCAGTTTGGTTAAATAGCCTGCCACCAGAAGTCCTGGCCGAACAAAAGTTGAGGCCCTTTAAATTCCATCTTCAGCAGCACCTACTATCCATTAGCTGCTGTGACTGCACTTTAATCTTGTCTATGTACCTCTAACACCCCCATCCAAATCTGCTCCCCTTGTCCCTAATGACTATGTCTACCTAGACTGTTACCTTTATACTCTATGTTCAATAATTTGGAATTAACTGAATATGTCATTAATGACTACGCCCACTTAGACTGTTACCTGTAATTTTTGCCTATTTTGGTCTCTGTTATTACTGGCTGCATTAGTTGCTTCTAATATGTCCATGGTTTTTCCATCAGTTTTTCTACTTTGTCTCTTAATCACTGTTTCCAAGTATTCCATGTTATTGTGTGCTAGCTCTCTCCCTTGGTGATATTGCAACTTATTATACCCCTTGTTTCTCACCTGCTATATACCTATCCCCCATATATTGCTGGCCTGTTATTACTGAATTTTTTTTTGTATCCAGTTGTTACTTGTAACTTGTTTGTTCTCTGATGTGGAGCCTTTGTAAATGAGTCCCTGACTCAAAGGTTATGCAATTCAGAGATTTTAAATAAATAAATAACAAGCGTTTGTCAATGCCGAATGTTGTCTCGCTGGCATTGGCATTGGTAGTGCAGGAGTTAGAGATGCATAATAGGAATGGCAGTGAAGTATTGAACTGACACCAACCTCACCCCCACCCTGAAGAAACACATATTCAACATAGGCATTTTGGGACCTCCCCTCATGAACAGTGGCATTGTGATTTTGTTAATCTGTCCCAAAAGTTGATTTCCCACAGCGACCTTGCCATTGTGCACCACAGGTGTGAAAACACATTTTGGGCAGGATGTGAAAAATGACAGCTGTACTGTTCATAAGGAGGTGTGAAAAAATGCCAGTGTTGAAAATCTGGCATGAAAATATTGCAAATTTGCGAAGTTACAAGGTTGTGTGGAAACTGCACAACGCATTCTTGTAACACAGTCATTTTATGGACTTTCATCACCAAATTTTCAACATACACAATATAGGACCTCTGCTTGTGAACAATGTCACTGTCATTTTCTCAAGCTGTCCCAAAAACTGATTTCACACAGCGACCAAGCTATTCTGCGCCGGAAGTGTGAAAACAATTTTGGCCAGGATATGTAAAATGACAGCTGTACTATTCACAAGGAGGTGTGGAAAAATGCCACTGTTGAAAATCTGGAGTGAAAATATGACAAATTCACGAAATTCTAGAGGTGTGCATGGAAACAGCTAAATGCACGCTCGAAAACCTGTAATTTGGATTTTTTCCACCAAATTTGCAACATAGGCTTTTTGAGAGCCCACCTCATGAACAGTGGCACTGTCATTTCATTACTCAGTCACAAAAGGTGATTCCGCGCAGTGACTATGAAATCACATTTCAGGACCGAATAACACCATAACAGTGTCTGAATTCATGAGGAGGGTCCCCAATAAACCCATGTTGAAAATTTGGTGCAAACATTCCAAAAAATGCCCGAGATATGCACCCAAGTTGAAAAAACCCTATTTATGCCATTATACAGTTTACCAGCATTTCTTCAGTTCGCGGTCGGTCTGAAGAGTGCAGAAGTGTTTCTGATCCACCGAAGATCATCGCGCTGGACTCCATAGATATGTTTGGGGTGAGGGGGGTGTAGGGAGGCAGGGTGCGCAGAGGGTGGGTGCAAGATGGGAGAGGGAGCAGGACCGACTGCGAGGTACCGTTTTCTTCTTTTACAGGTAAAAAAAAAACATTGCAGGACTTTTTTTTTTTTTACAGAGGCATTTGGCACACTGGGTTGGGCTCCCAGCATGCCACCTGAGTGTTTGGGGGGGCTAGCCGATGGGGGATTGGGTACCCCCATTAGCACATATCGGAAGTGCTAGAGCCGAGGGGGATTGGTCACCCCCCTTGGCACACAACAAATGGGGGGGGCATTATGCCGACAGGGAGTGGGTTCCCCTGTCTGCACATGAACTGGGTCAGGGCATGCCAACAGGGGGATTGGGCACCCCTGAAGTTGGCATTGTGGCAGGCGGTGGTGGCAGTCACTGCCGCCATGTTTACTACAATGCTTCACCAGGAAAGGCACGACAGGAGGTGCCGCTGAGTGATGAGCTTGGCTCTCATTGCAGTGGACCTTTTCTTAGATATGCTTACCACATTACATGTTGCTGATGTGTGCCCTGCATTCACCCACAGTGACCGCACCTCCAAATCTGTTACTATTGCAATATGTTGGCTGGCACGAAAGCGCGAGTCAACATAAAAAGTACTTTGTCACATCTCTCTTGAATTTACCCTCTTCCAGCTTCATTGCAGGTCCTCTTGTTCTTGTGCATATTTTCCTCTGAAAAATACTCCCCTCCTGTACCTTATTTACCACTGTGAGGTATTTATAGGTCTCTGATATATCCCTCTTTCCCTCCTCTCTTCCAGGGTGTACATATTGAGGTAGGCCATATTGAGAAAGCAATATTGCATGTATCTTTTTCTGTTTTATAATTTTGTGAACCCTCAGTCAAATGAATAATATGGAATAATTCAGGTAGGACTCAAAGAGGATTGTGAGTATTGTATTGCTCATTTAAGACTCCAGCCAAGAGGTATATTATTTTTGAGATTTTGCTATTCTTTTTGAGTTTCAGTCTGGCTAACTACTGTAGTCTGGATCCTTTGAGAATGCTCCTGTGCTTGAAGGACGAGAATGCCGCACACAGTAGTACTGAAATGGAACAATGTGCAGATGCTTGCAAACAAATGCTAAAAGTTTAATCATCACCAAGCTGCTCATATGAATGTAACTGCCTGGTTTGTGCTTTGACAAAGTTAAAAGTGCCTCCTCAGTTTCAAAGTATTTCCCTTTAGGAATATTATCTCACAGGATAGATTGAAACAGTGGTGGTTAATACTGTGGTTAAAGATGGCCTAAGTTATTTTTCTTTTAAGTACAAAATTAGAATGGGGCCAGGAGCAGCACTTATCTGATCAGTTTGGATGGGTGAACTTAAAATCTTTCACAAATCCTCAATTTTAGTACATTTATCTCCATTCATCTGAAATCTAAATCCTGTTAGTTATCATAGAAGTTGGATTTTATATAGTAGCTTCCATATATGAAATATTTAAGAAATAAGGCATGACCAAGGGTTATGTTAATGGTCTGTTAATCACCTTCTAGGGGTGTATTGTGGCACGAGGTGTAGCCGAGTGCCACATGCCCCTAGAGGGTGATTAACCAACCATAAACATAATCCCTGGGAGTGCCTTATTGCTATTATAATAAAAAATGTTTTTAAACAGTGTTAAACCTTGTTCAGCATATGGCTAAGCTCTACATGTATGTTAATAAAAGATTAACATAAGGCTGTTAGAATGTTTGCAGCCAATCAGAAAGATCCATTTCTCAGACCCTTTTTATAATATGGGGTTAACACATGGCAAGCTGTGCAGTGCATGGAGATAATGCACAATCCATGGACTGAGTACACACTCTTGGTGCTAAGAAGGCACAAAGCATTAGTTGAGTGCCTTTACATCTAGGAGTGTGCATGCAATCCCTAGGAGTGATTTATCCTCGTGCTATGCAAATCTGTGAATGTGTTATTCCCATTGCAACATGGTTTTTTTTGTAATAAAAAAATAAAGACAGAATTTTTAATTTAAAATGTCAAATTAATTTGCATAAGGTAAGAGTGAGCCAATGCTGAGGTTGTATTCAGTAGAACTGCTGAGAACCATCACTTCTGAGTCCAGCAAGGGAGGTCTGGGGTTTGGTTCCTTCCCTTTGGCTCTTTGGCACTTTGATTGCATGACACACTGGGCTGGATTCAGGATGGGCCATCCTACTGCAGACTGAACCACAAATCTGGGCACTGCACATTTATCATTATAAGCAGGCCTCTGAACATTGTTGGCAGCAGGCAGCAGTAGTCAACCTGTGTATTAGGTGGGCGGGCTGCTCATGAATATGCATGATCATATCCATTTCCTTTGCTGACCCACTGGAGTGGTGTAGCTTAGGTATCAGGGCAGGGGGCTGCTGTATATAGCAGAGCAGGTCAATGGAGGGCTGGACTGTGCAGTCATACAGGTAAGAAAACCCCCAAACACCTGATGCCTAAGGTTTCTGGACCTATAACACAGGCATCACTATGTCTGGGTACTCATTATCAGTGTGGGGGGGGGGGTGAATTGAATCCATGCAGACCTGAGGCTGGCAAACATCTACAACAGAAACATTTTGACTTTAGTTCCTCCTATATATCTGCCAGTGAACCCTTTCCTACATGCTGTGCTCCTGTGTGATGCACATGTAAACATGCCTGGCTGTCCTGGGCACTGCCCTCAGCGCTACCATGGCTATCAGGGTGGTAGGTAGCACTCGGCTTGGGATCATCACTGGGTGCCCCATACTATATCAACCTTGGTTTATCTGTTTGCAGAGGAACAAATATGGCTGGAAATATCAACAATATTTGTTCCTGTATTCAGACATTGTTTTTTACAGGACTCATACATTGAGCATGGAAAGCTTGTGCAAGTCACATGACCTGTGGCAACCAATTAGCAACACTGGAGATAGCCATCTGCTCACTCTGTGTATACCTCAGTGCCCTATTCAGGTCTGTCTTTGCAAAGAAGAACATGTGTGCACTGAGATGCACAGCTATAATATTCATTTGTTTTTTTTTAAAACAGTTGTTTTTGACTGAAAAAACACTTTGGCAGTGTCATAATTTTGTTCACTGTTATTTAGTATAATGGCAAGAAAAATCTTGGAACTTTTTTGGCTGAGATACATAGAAACATAGAAAATGTTGGCTAAAGGGTAACTGTGGTCCATCAAGTCTGCCTGACACCTCAACTGACTGTGCATTAAATTTCTATCACTGTACAGTCAGCTATTGGAACTCATTTTTATTCCACAAAAGCCTATTTATGATCCATTTTATATGCAGTAAGCCACAACAGGGTGTGTAATACAGAATGTTAATGTACTTTACAGGGACACATGGACACTTGGCATTCAGCCTCATGCCTTACTACAGCCCTGGGTGGTGTTTTAAAATCCTGTAATGCACATCCTGTCATGGCTTACTGCTTACATAGTTAGCTAGTTAACAGCAGTTAACTGTAGTTTCCATGCACAGCAGTCCAGTAAATTCATGTGCTGCTGCAAATACATGTACAGAGCAGTGTGTGCTTGCCACAGCTATAGCCTGCAAAGGGGCAGGAACTTCAGTTCAGCCCAGCAGAGGACAAGGCAGGGACTGGGCAGAGTGGATTTTTTTTTCTTTGCCATCTTCCTTGCTCCCAGAAACCTGACTCTTTCAGGTTCTGCATCGGGTCACTCCTCTACCCACTGGACTCACTCTCATCAGCATTATTCACCTCCAGATCCCAGTATGTCCCTCTGGTGCCAATGTCAATTCTATCCCTCCTGGGGGTCCCCACCTACTCACTTAGGCAGATGTAGGAGAACAGGGAGAAGTATGCAACCAAAGCCATTGCTGGGCATGAGGGACTAGGAAGTGGACATGCCACTAATGAGGGTTGGGTGACATGAATAGCTCATGGGGAGGCCATCATGCAAGAATGCCATAGCCTGTCATTTCTTTTGTTATCCCTGCCTATCCTCACCTTCCCACTCGGAGGTTGTATCACATCAGTGCCCTGGGGGTCGGACCCACTGGGATGTGGCAATGGCCCCATACAATCTCTAGGTACAACTCTTCAAGCTGTGCACATCTCTCCCTCCACCTTGGAGCAGACTGTTCTACAGAGACTCTGCAGGGGGGAATTTTGAAGATTTTGTTTTTCATTATTTTTATTTTACTGACTGGTGGTGATGAAGTGAAAAGAATCCATCTTTTATTTTTCCCCCTGTGTGTAAGCCAGTCAGGCACCAGCCAGTCAATGAAGTGAACGTGACAGAAAGTGAAGTAGAGAGATGCTGTGAGACTTCACTGAGAATGATTGGTCTCTCTACAAAGTGTCTCACAATGAGTTCTGTTAGTGTGGTTCATCAGGGACCCAAAACGTGGTCTCACTGTTGCTTGTCTCCCACACACCTCACAACACACCACACCACACCATACCACATGAGGATGTCCAATGTTCAATAAACATTACTGTAGTGAGTCATCATAGTTTGTAGTGATGAGCTGCAGTCTGCTGCTGTGTTGCAGTTATAGTTTACCTGGTCAACTCATGTAGCAAACCTAAAGTGCAGAACAGAAGAAAGATGTAGAGGAGGAGGAAAGGTGCAGATAAAGGTTTCATCATTTTGACAACACCAGTGTGATTGCTTACCCCACTCCCCTCATCCCCCTGCCATAACATTGCCATATTGCTGACATGTTACTTCCTACCTGACTAGCCCTACCCTACAACAAATGATGTAATTTACTTTATTTATTGTTAAATTGTACCTGAAACTAACAAGTCTTCAACCTTATATGACACTATATTGATTTCATGATGCCTACCTTGTGATCTCTGCTATCTGTATTGCATTGTATAGTATTGTATTCTACTGTTTTGTCCTTGACTTGTAATCTTTGAAAATGAGTCTCTGAGTCAAAAGTATAAATTCTAATCAAAATAAATAAATAAAAATAAATAAATCATGCCAGTCTCTGGTACAAGCGGTGGAGAAGATCATGGTGGGACTTTGAGTCATGGAGCTGAGAAGACTAGGCCTGGGTGTGACATTATAGCCAAATAAACCTTGGTTCAGTAGTCTACAGAAGTCCACTGGCTAACCTTCCAGTCCTAGCAGCCTTCACAGGCCTTCCAGTGCATCTGAAACCACCCATAGTAATCCAGAAGTGCACTTGTTTCCTTACCTTCCTTAAAGTGTTTCCAGTTCCAGTTGTACTTATCTTGCATGTGAAAGAGAAAGAGAAAGAGAAAGAGAAAGAGAAAGAGAAAGAGAAAGAAATGACGCATCCCTAACCGAAAAATGAGCATTCCCCCTGTCAGTCTCATATAAACAACATGACAACAACTTCCCCAGCAGCTTGTGCATAAGTGGTGACAATTGTTGGTCTGCCTAAAACCATTACATGATCTTCCTCCATATCATGCAGCAGCACTACAAAGCCAAGTGCTGCTTGTTCATCTACTCATCCAGGAGTTGCCATTGTGTAAAGCCCTGAATTTGGCAGTCTACCCCTAAGATGTGTAACCCAAAGGGAAAAGTCCTGCCCAACACTTTGGAACTATAAGAAAATACTCCTTTCCAAAACAAGGTCTCTGCCAGGCAGCTCAAAAGGACATGCACCAGGTCCACCCCTTGTTGCTGGCACTACCAACACATGGAATCTGGAAGAAAACCATGTCAAACAGAACCTGTGCCATGCTGTACCACACGTGCATTACCTTCATTTGAATCAGGAATCCTTTTGTGTCTCAACACACCACATGTGCTAACTTCACACATCTATTCCAGGTCTCTTCTGGCAACTGCAGGCCCAAGTCCCTCACCCATAATTGTTTGCATTTTGCCCCATATTCCTAAGAATCTGATGTATATTTTCCACTCTCAATTATCAGGTAGAAACACAGAATCTGACAGCAGATAAGGACCACTTGGCCCACCTAGTCTGTCCATTTCCCTACCTGATGGATAAGCTGCAGATTCTAGTTAATCAACAGCTTACTTCCTCTTACCCCCCACTAGAATTGTCTTATGCCTGTCCCATGCATTCTTGAATTCTTCCACTGTTTCTGACTCCACAACCTCCTCAGGAAGGCTGTTCCATGCATCCACAACCCTCTCTGTGAAAAAAATACTTTATAGAAATATAGAATTTAACGGCAGATAAGAACCAGTTGGCCCACCTAGTCTGCCCAGAATGTTCCAGAAATTTAGACAGCCAGAGCCTCTCTGCAGAAGATTGGACTTTCAAAAAGTTTTGCACAGCTGACTGAAGTTGGAAATATTTCAAAACTCCATTCAGGGATTATTAAATTTCTCCCTCATCTGCTGCAAGAACAGCAGCACTAACACCACTGGCAGGAATAGACCACACAAGAAATTGGTTACCCCACTCTTTCCAAGCTTTCCACCAGACCACCTTGTTATTATATTAATCCCCTAGTTGTTCCAGGGATGGGGGATTTGACCAGGAGATAGAATGGAGCACTTTCCTAGAGTGCTCAAACATTTATACCTGGACACATTACATTCTACACCTCTTCAGAGAACACAACATGGGTATCCTGAGTGTACAAAAGGTAACTGACTGCTTCATCTGGAAGGCCATTATGTACCCCTTCAACAAAGGAAGACCCTATCACCCTTTACCCAATGAGAACAGTGCTTGTTTCTACTTATCTTAGATTGCTTCTCCTGCCAAAGAAATTTGCCAATAACTCTGCCAATATAGACAAACAGATCATCTGGCACCACCAAAGGGTCGTGACTGAAGCAAATTGTAAATTTAGGTTGGGCAAACATGCATGAAGCCTTTATCTTACCAACCAGTGTAAGGTTCATTTTGAGCCATCTCTAACATTCAGTCTCTACGTCATCAGTCAGTGGCAAAATCTAAAAGTAGCGCTGTCAACCTTTTTTGCATCATAGTATTTCAAGTTGAAAACTCACATTTTATGATTGCTTATTTTCTCTAAAATTCATTGGTGTTGCTGGTGGTTTAATCTGTCCCCTTTCTTAGTAGAAGTGAAATGCATGCTAATTGTGTAACTACACCCAACCTTGCTTTTTTTTCCCAAATCCTTATTGTTCACTTCCTGCACATTAGAAACACTCTCAAACATTGCAGACACGCATTATGCAATAGTTTCCTCTACTCCCAGAACATCATGTGTGGCTAGACTGTGATTTGGGCATCCCCAAGTCCAGAAAAGATGCAGTGGGAGTTCATCAAGGACTGTAAACAAACACATTTTGGTGTGGTAACACCAGTGTGGTTGGCAGTCTGTTTTTCACTTTTAAAAAGAAAAGAGAATCAGAATCAAGCTACCAGCTACAGCAACATATTGTACAGAATACAATCATAAAATGTTTTTTAAGCCAGGGGTAGTTTGAGTCCTAAAGGGATCGACAGTGTCCATTTAATGTTAACCATACATGTCCAGTTAGCTGATATTTTATTCCCCAAATATATAATCCCTTTTCCCACCCATTCCAGTGGATGCCTTGACAACACATTCTGGTATACCACATGTTCATAGGTAAAAGAGTGGTTTTGGTCCAGATTACCTCACAACCCCAGAGCAGTGCATTATGGTCAAGAGTAGGCATGAAGCAGGGGAAGGGGACATCCAGATTAGAATGAGTTAGCAGGTGGTAATCTGCATAGAGTTTGGTAAAATTATTTTGATCTCAAGTAGCAATATCCAGTATCACTACCATATCTGTCAGTTTTATCTATCAGTTTACATGGCAGGAATTCCAGAATGATGAAAGGGAACAAGGGGGAAACCCTGTTGTGTACCCCAGTGTAACTGGAAGGAATCTTAGATAGCACTATTGATAAGTGGGGCTGCCAAAGATATAAGTGTTAGATGAATAAGAAAATGTAGCTTCTTTTAGTTAGCTGCTTTCTGCTCTACAAGCAAGGCTAGCAACAGCATATGAATTGTGCGCATGGGAGTAGAAGCTATATTCCCTCCCGGAGGGATAAAGGTGTTGCCAGGCATCGGTCAGGTCAAAGTCACTTTGCAGTGCATCCAAGGCTTTTACATTTTGGGATTTTGGTACTGGAGTCTTGTTAGACCGGTCTAACACCGTGTCCAAAACACAATTATAGTCACCACCCAACAGCCAGGGCCCCTCCCATCTGACCATATCGAGAGCAAGCTTCTGAAAAAAGCTGGGACCTTCTACTTTCGGGGCATATATGGAGCCAAGCAAGAGCAAACCTTTGTCAGGAACATTAACCTTTGCCAGCATGTAATGGCCAAACTGATCCACAAAGCTGTCTAAGAGCTATATTGGGGAACCCCCTGGGAATCCAAATGGAGGGTCCTCAAGCTTTTGAGGAAAATATTGAGGAGACCCACATGCCTCTCATAAAGCTTGCTGTTTTCTGTGCCTCAACATGAGAAAAGTGCATCTCCTGCAACAGTATAGCTGATCCTCTATATCTACGAACCTCTGCAGCAAACTTCTTGCATTTTAGAATAGATTTAAGGCCATTAATATTGCATGATATACATCTAAGATCATCCTCCATCATGCCATAACCACCTAAGACCTTTTCCTCATCTGACACACAGTAAGCATACATCCACTTTTTTCTCCCAGTTATCCCCTTCTCCCCTCACCCACCCAGAATTTGAAATGCTTCCCCACCCATAGGAATTTGACAACAACCCCAAGTGTGCAATGCAGACAAAGAAGATCCTGGTAGGAGCCCTGACCAGGCACGCACCAGTTTCAGCAAGATAAGGTGCAACCCAGATGACACCCCACCAGTTCCCCTCAATCCCTCAAATGACACTGTGAAACCCCCGCTCTCAGTCCAAACAGGACTGATCCCCCCCTCCAGTGAGTAAGTTCCCACCAGAAAGTCCAGTGCAAACAAAAGACAGACCTGAAACATTGTGTGAGGTTCGATTGCCATGTGTGAGTGGAGCAACAAGCCGACTGTGTCAAACAATAAACGAGAAAAAACAACTGAAATATTTTAGTGCCATAAACATAGCACAACATTCAATATGGCTATAACAAGAGAATGATAAGAATGTTGTAGAGTTCAATGCGAGCGTCTGCAGGATATAGTGTACATATTGAGCCCCCTAAAAATATGAAAGGCCCAGTCCCTGATGCACAGTAGCATGTTCCAATTAGCAGTCGGAAGTCAATGGGTAGCCAGCCCGCTGTTACCCACATCCCCAGACATTGTCGGGCTGATGTAGAGAGCCGGCAGACAAACGTGAGGGTGCTCAGTGGTCAAAAATGGCCAGGCTGGTCATCCAATTGGCAGAAAGATCTGAGCAGGGTGTGCACACCTGGGTCCCAGATAGAAATAACAGTTACCAAGTGCCACTTGCTCACATACATGAGAAAATGAGGGCCAAGGGTACATAACTTCCCTGCAGCGATGCATAGATCAGACAGTCAGAACTGATGAGATGATCAGGAACGACCCCGCTTTATCTCACAAACACCAATAAAAATGCTCCAAACATTGCTCATCCCCATCACAGCAGGCATTGACCAAGGTAGTGACAGGGATCCTAGGTCCATTAATTGCCCTGTTGAATAATTCCAAATGTAGTGCTCCCCACTGGAACCTGGATCCCCAGACCTGGTCAGGGGGGCATTAAGACAGCAGCCACCTCTTCTGTCTACAACCGCCATAAGTTCCTTTACCCATGAGGAGAAAATAAGAGTGCCAGGAGCAAAATCAGGGGTTAAAATAGTTATCATATATGCCACATCCTGCAGAAACACCAACGCAACAGAAGTAGTATGAAAGAAAGTATCTTATTCTGCATCAGGTAGGCTCTCTCCCTCTTGGCCTCCTCCTCCTCCTCCTCCTCCTCGATCCATTTTTAGGCCACCCTGTGGCAAGTGAAATACTGTGGGCTCTGGCCAAGTTGGTCCACTGGCAGCCTAGCCAGATAAGAAAAAGAGAACTTCCATCCCAATTTGTAGAACTGATTCTTGGCCTGGTTAAACTTCTGGCATTTAGCTGCAGGTCTTGGCTGAAGTCTTGAAAAATGTACACTGTAGTGTTCTCGAAGGCTATGGGACCCTGCAATTTAGCCTTCTGAAGTACTGTTTCTTTGTTGGAGTACCGCAGTTATTTTATCAAGCAATGGTGTGGATGGTCTCCCGAGTTCGGCAGAGGGCCCACCTGGTGGGCATGCTCGATCTCATAGCTCGTCGCTTCCTCCGGAAGGCCTAGGTGCTTAACAAGCCATCTGTGGATTTCCACATTGGGGTTCCTCCCCTCTGTCCCCTCAGGCAAGCAAATAATCCACAGGTAGGAATGCCGGGAGCAGTTTTCTTGATCATCAAGGCGCTCCTGGAGCTCAGCTATGGTGGAAAGCAGGCTACTTCTCTCAGCACGAACCCTAGCATAGGAGTCCTCCACATAACTCACATTCTTTTCAATTCGCAGATTTGAGAGATGTGTAGTAGTGGTCTCAGTAAGACTGGTGACCACAGAGTACAAGTGGGCGTACTGGGTGTTTAAATTGTTGAACCCTGTTTTCATATCGCACTGCATTTGCAGCAGTGTGTCAGGAACTCCTGCTAGCAATTTAGTGAGCTCCATCAGGCCGGAATCCACTGACTTGATGTCAGGGTAGGCACTAGGTGATGTAGGCCCCAGCCCACAAGGATCATTTTCACTTTTTTTCGAGTGCTGGCAGGCTACAAACTGCAGCTTCTCTTGTTTATTTTTGGATTTACCAGACGCCATCTGCTTCAGGAGGTAAGAGATCACCAAATTAATATCCAAAAAGACTCTGAAGTAGCTGTTTAAGCACATATAAGATGTTGACCCGAGGAGCTGCTCTAGCAAGCATCCGCCACGCTTGCCGGCTAGCCACTCCCCCCCCCCATTATTTCCTTTTGATATATATAATTTATCCTAAGAAAACACAACAAAGTGCACTAGGTTTAATATACAGAATAATGTATAGGAGACCATGTATAATGAGGTATTTTTACCTGAGGTCTGTGGTGTCTTCATAAATAATGAGAGAAAATCTCAAGTGGTCTGCAAAAGTATCACAAACACAGAAACATAGGCACGTAGCCTGTGTTGGCAGAAAAGGACCAGTAGGTCCAGCTACTCTGTCCCCTCTGCCTTGCCTGTCACTACAGCCCCTATTTGGCCACAGGTGTCCCTCCCTTCCTCCTCACTTACCTTTATTTTTTTTACCCATATGCCTATCCCATGCATGTTTGAAGATCCCCACTGTCTTCGCCCCACCACCTGTTCTGACAGACTGTTTGAGGTATCCATCACCCTTTCTGTGAAGAAGTATTTCCTCAAATTCCTCTTAAGCTCACCCCATTCAAGTTTCATACCATGCCCCCGTGTTCTGGTGCATGCTCCTCCTCCTGTGAAAGAGACTCCACTAGTACACCTTGTTCACCCTGTGAGGTACTTATAGGTCTAAATCATGTCTCTCCTCACTCTCCTCTCCTCCAGGGAGTACATGTTGAGCTCCCACAGCTTCCTCATTTGGTTCCTTGTACAAACCTGCATGATTTTAGTAGCCCTCCCCTGGACCCCTACCACCCTGACAATGTCCTTGCAGATGTGCTGCCTCCAGAAATGGACACAGTATTCTAGGTCAGGTCTCACAAGTGAGCGATACCAAAGCTCCTGGTAGAAATTCCCCTTCTTATGCACTCCAGCATCCAGTACACCTTGCCTACTGCCTTGCTGCACTTCCCTGCATATTGGGATCATCCGATATGATCACCCAAGGTCCCTCTCTTTTTTTTTGCAAATAACTATACTTTATTTCAATAATAACAAACATTACACATCATCACCCAACCCAATACATCCCGTACATTGGTACATAAAATGGGATAAGGTACAAAAGGTTATAAGAGGGAAAAAGAAACCCGCCCAACCCACCCCTAATCCCCCACCCGCTAGGACTGGCAGCCCAACAAATGAAGGCACAGTAGAGTAAAATCGGGGTTCCATAGGGATCGCTATAAAAGGATAAGAGAAGAATGTATTCTAATATGATGATCCCTTTAGACCCGCCCAAGATACAAAACAGAAAAAGAGTAATAATTTGGGAAGGGGTTAGTAGGCCAGGTTAAAGATATATGATAGTAAGGGAAAAATAAAGGAGACAAAAAGAGAGGAAAAAACTAGGAGGGGGAAAGATATAACTATTCCCCTAGGCCACTTCAATTCCTCTACTACGAATAAAATAAAGTAAAAGGTTGAGTCACCTATTTTGGGATATCAGTACTGTACTATATGGTAGTTGTACTGATAACCATACTGTCTTTTAAACGCTGGTATAAGTTGCCCCAACATTTATCAAATTTCTTTCCTGAATTGAAAACAGAAGCCACAACCCTTTCTGCGTTCAGAGCTTCCAGGAAAGTATCCCACCATTCTTTGCATGAGGGTATGCCCTCTCTACACCAGTAGCGAAGAAGTAACAGCTTACTACAAGGTTATTAAAGCTAACTGGTATTTATGGGCTGTGGACAGAATATGAGTAAACTTGCCAAGAATGCAAGTCTCGAGGTTAAAATGTGACACTACATCACAGAGAGGGGTCATCCATAATCAGATTAAGTCCCAGAATTTGACTGCTTTGGGGCACTCCCAGAGTTTGTGTAAGGTAGTAGCCCAAGGGTTGCCACAATCCTGACATTTAGGGGATCTGTGTTTGTATATACGCGAAAGTTTGGCCGGGGAGAAATACAGGTTATGTAAAATATTAAATTGCAGACCCCGTAGCCTATCTTGCTTAATACAATTATATAGATCCTGCCAGACTTTTATCCAGGTCTCTTCTGGCCAGTTTAAGGACAAATTCATTTTCCAATAGTGCGGGGCAGGAGAGGCCTTAGAGTCTCTTAGGGCAAGAATAAATTTATAAATTTTGGATATCGCTTTGTTGGATAGCGCGAGGTCTTTTATCTTCATTATCAGGCTTCCTGCCTGCTCATGCCCTTGTCCACCTTTCAGGAAGGAACAAAGCGAGTTTCGGATTTGATATAGCCAAATCTATCCTTAGAATCTACTATAGCTTACCCATCAATTCTGAAAATGAGACAGGGTAGCCACCCGACACAAAGTCGGCAATTCTAGGTTTACTAGAGGAGTTACCTACTCCCCTTCTTAAAGGTTGATTACCGATTAGTAGGTTCGGGTTATTAACAAGAGGTTGCATCAAGTCTTTTTTAAAGGGGATATTTAGGAACGAATAAAGCTGGTGGAGGGCTTTAATATCCCAACCAAGTGGGGTGCCTTTAAGCTTAGACGGGATTTTAGGCCAGGGACAGAAGAGCAGGGACTCTAGATCCAAGTTAACATTTTGGGCCATCAAATCATCTAGGACATCACTTGCTGAAGATGTCAGAGTTTCAGATGCCCATTGAGCCGACCTTGCCACATGGCTTGCTAAATAGTAGATATAAAATCAGGCAACTGCAAGCCTCCTTCTTCCTGCTGAGTGAGTTTTCGTAGTCCAAGCGGGGGTTTACTGCTCCAAATAAAGTCAGTACAATATTTATGACAAAGGTTGAAAAAAGACATTGGAAGGTGCACGTTGAGGTTAAAAAGGTAATAAGAAACTTTCAGCAGAATCATCATTTTTATTGTATTGACTCTCCCCCAAAAGGAAAGGGGAAGTTTGGTCCACCTTCCAAGGTCATCTTTAATCGATTTAAGGAGGGGTTTAAGGTTCAAATCAAATAACTGTGTTAAATCTTTTGAAACTTTTATACCCAGATATGGGAGGAAGTTCGTCTGCCAGCTCAGGCCCAGAGAAGAACACCAGATTCGTTGTAAGTGAAGGGATAGTGGATAGACTAGAGTTTTACTCTTGTTCAGTTTATAGCCAGAAAACTCAGAAAATCGCGAGATAGTGGAAAACAGCTGTGGGAGGGAAATCTGACTATGCCATGTGTGGATTAATAAGTCATCTGCAAAAGTGGACACCTTGAATTCCTCATTCTTAATACACATCCCCGGATACCAGTGTCCATCTTGATGGCTCTGATAAGTGGCTCCAGGTATAAATTAAATAAATATGGTGAAAGGGGGCACCCTTGTCGAGTTCCCCGCATTAGTCTGAAGGGAGGTGATATCAAGTTGTTACAGGAGATCCTCGCAGAGGGGCATGTGTACAAGACCCGAATATAACCCAGAAAGTTGTCCTGGATGCCAAATTTAGAGAGCACCTCAAACATAAACTCCCACTCCACCCTATTGAATGCCTTTTCCGCGTCTAAAGCGACCAGAGAGGCTTCCTTGTCTGGACTCGTGGATTCATGTATTAAATAAAACAGCTTTCTAAAGTGGTCTGCCGACGAGCGACCCGCCACAAAACCAACTTGTTCAGGACTTAATAGCCCTATCCATGCTGATTTTAACCTGTTGGCTAAAATCTTGGCAAATATTTTAATATCAATATTTAATAAGGATATTGGCCTATAGTTCGTCATGAGATCCGGGGGTTTATCTGGTTTTGGCAGGAGAATAATCCTTGCCTCAAAAAGGGAATGGTCCTTGATCCCTTCCTCACACCAGAAGGTAAACAATTGGTGTAATAACGGGACCAAAGTCTCTTTAAAGGTCTTGTAGAACAAAGCAGTAAATCCATCCAGGCCTGGTGCTTTGTCAAGTTTCAGAGCATCAATGGATTGTGAAATTTCTTCGAACTTAAGGGGGGCCTCTAAAACGTGACTAAGGTCTTGGGGAAGTTTGGGAAAGGGGATATCTGTAAGGAACTCTCTCATTCTAGAAAGCGCCTCTGGTGGCGATGGCTCACTTGCATATAAATTCTTGCAAAAACCGACAAAAGCGTTCAGGATATCCTCAGGGCCAGAGATAATATCACCTGTCTGGGGGTGTTTTAACATGGCAACCCATCTTGCCGCTGCTCTCCTTTCAGCTGCCAGGCCAACATCTTCCCAGCTTTGCTACCTTGCCCTATATAGGATGCCCTCAAACTGGAAGCAGATCTCTACTTTCTTTCATAGTCGCCTGCATCTAGCTCTTAAGGAAGCAAGTTCTTGCTCCTGGAGGATCTTAGTTTTTCGTCTATGGTGTCCAGGGTCCTAATTCTATCCAAACAATCCAATGATGAGCGTGTAATGTTCTTCTTACGGATTGTTGCCAACCTAATGAATTCACCTCTCCATGTGGCCTTCAGTGCCGCCCACACCTGGTCAACTGCATGTAGAGATCCCCAGTTCTCCTCAATAGCGTGGAACATGAAAATTCTGAATCTCTCCAATAAGGAAGAGTCTTTGAATAAGTGGTTGTTAAGAGATCACGAATATGATCTGGGTGGCAAAGAAAGTGGACGGCACCGGAGGCCAACAGGGGAGTGATCGGAAATTACTCGACCAGAAATGGTGACCTCGTGAACCAGAGGGAGGATTTGGTGGCTTACTAAAAAGTAATCTATTCGAGAGTAGCTTTTATGGACTGGGGAGAAGAAGGTATATTCTCTAGTCTTGGGGTTGTTTAGACGCCACGGATCAGATAATCCTATCGAAGACATAAGTTCGAACATTGCTCTCTGAGCAGAGGATGGGGGGGGGCCTTTAGACCATGAACGGTCCAAGCAGTTTTATTGGACCAAGTTCCAGTCCCCACCTAGAATTATTGGATTATCGGCTAGAGGAGCGATAAGAACCACTAGCTGCGTAAAAAAAAGGAGGAGATTCCTGATTAGGCCCATAAATGGAGCCTAGCACTACACTTGCGCCCGCCAGTTTACCCACGACAAGGATGTACCTACCCTCTGGGTCCGAGATCACTTCTATTGGGGAAAAGGGAACACTATTGGCCACTAAAACAGCCACACCTCTTTTGCTCGTGGAGAACCCCGTCCCAAAAACTTGGCCCACCCATCTTTTTTTAAGAAAATGAAGTTGATCAGGTGTCATATGCGTTTCTTGTAGAAATACAATTGAGGGATTGAAACGAGCCAGATGGTTGAGGACAATATACTTCTTTTTGTTATCTCTTCTCCCTTTTATATTCCAGGAAATTATATTCGGCTCAGAAACCATATAAAAAACAATAAAAAATAGCACTTAAACTGTTGGGCTGCCAAACCTCCCCCCCAATAACCCCAACTTACCCAGAAACTAGAAAAAAAAAACCCTCCCTGTTATCCAAGCCCACCCACTTTCCTCAATCACTATAACTAAGCTTATCCCTGGCCCCAGGCAGCCTCCAATATGCTGGACCGTGGCACGATCCGAAAGTGGGGCCTCTCACTTCAAAAAAAAAAGTTGGTCAACTAACCCCTCTCCTCGAGGTCTAAAATTGGTATAAAAATCTTGAACAAACCTTTTGGTATTTGACTCAGATGAAATGTACTCGCTTAAGTCCATCTAATTAACCACAAAGAAGTAAACTACAGAAACTAGTATTAGGGCTACATCCACTACCCCGTATTAAATTAAATAATGTAAATTGAGTATAGTAGCTCTAAAAAAAGGAAAAAAAAACTTGGAAAAAACAAGAAGTTGGGACGTTACAACAAAGTTAAACACTAACACCACGTTCTACTAATCAGACCCATAAAGGATGACCCTAGAAACTCAGGGTACGGGCCTAGCCTGTTAACCCCACTGATCACCAACAAAGTATAACAAAATTGTAGTAGGATGAAGTTCTGCTCAGCCCCCAAAAAAAGGTTAGTAGGCCTAGTTGAGGAACAGATCCGCTATCACATAACTGCAGAGTATTTCTCACCAGGGGTTATCTGAGGAGACTGGTACATGGGAGTGCCCATTGTCCATTACAGCATAGTCGCCTTCTACAACTAACACTGCTCGGACACTTCCCTATGAAACCCTTTAGTAGGGGTACCTTAGAACCTCCTCTAAACATGGTAAATATAGCCTTAGAAAGTATACTTTAGGTATATTAGCCCTGTTGCCCTTAATGTAACCCAAAAAGAGCAACCAGACGGATATGGAAAGGTAAAGGAATCAGGAAGGGAGGGAGAGGAAAAGGGGTGGAAGGAGGGAAAGGAAAGAGGAAAGGGTAACGGGACGTAGTCACAGTAGTCCTTAAGGTCCATCATTTAGGCACTTAGAAATAAGTCCACATTGTGCCGTAGTGTATTCAGTCCAGGTATTCAATATGTGCTGGGGGTTAATTCCACAGCTGTGCTTTTCAGGTTTTATGGAAGAGGTCCGGAAATGAGTCCTTTAACACCTTCAGGGCTTCTTCTGGTGTCTCGAACAGCTTCTTCCCTTCCTTAAGAGTAATTTGAGTTTAGCAGGGTATAGCATGCGATGCTTTATTCCCAGCCCAAAGCTTGGACGTATTAGGTCAGAAGCTGGCTCTCGCCATCCTGCTTTTAATAGTTAAATCCGCACCAGACGGAGTTTCTTGCCTCCCAGAGGATTGCCGAGCTTTTGCCTCTTTTCAATATATGTTCTCGATCGAGGTAGTTCAAAAGTTTAAAGATTATGGGCCTCGAGGGTCTACTGGAGGAGGTTTTGCTCTTAGGCCCTATGCCCCTTTCAATGATGTATTCCGGTCCGTTGGATGAGGGGCCTATTGTTTTTTTCAATAATTTTTGCAGGAATACAATCGTGTTTGGTCCTTCCTCCCCTTCTGGCAGTCCAAGTAGGACAAGATTATTCCTGCAGTTTCTGCCTTCGAGGTCTTCAAGGCGATCTTCCAATTTTGTTAGAGACCTCCTTAGATCAGTCATGGCAGGGCCTTGTTTATCTGCACTGCGCTCCAGCGAGGATATGCGGGTTTCTGCGTCTGTGACCCGACGAGCTAGTTGGGTTAATGCAGGCTTAAAGTCTGCTACGTCCTCTATCAGCTTAAAGAGGGCATCCTTTATCATTGTAAGGTCTCCATAAATTCGTGCTGGTGTTAGATCTTCTGGTGGTACTGTCAGGAAGAGCTTACGCTGGGCCGTTTCGCCTCGAGTTCCTGCTTCATTTCGTCCATTCTTGCCAAAACACGTAAGTCCTCCTCCGATCGCTTCTCCGGTCTTTCCGAGGGTTGTAACTGTGAGCAAGAGGTTGCAAAGAGGTCGAGAAGTTTTAAATTTTTATGTTTTAAGGAGAGCGAGCCCCGTAGACGCTTGCTACGCTTCCAGGCGCATCACGTGACCAAGGTCCCTCTCTTGCTTGGTAACTGTAAGTACCTCTCCCATCTTATACATAATAACACCTGGGTTTTCCCTCCCTATTTGTATGATTTTGCACCTTTTGGCATTGAACCCCAGCTGTCACTCCCTAGCCTATGCCTCACCTTTACCCAGATCCTTTTGCATTCTCTCCATCCCCTCCTAGGTTTTCACCCTGTTGCAGATGTTTGTGTCATCTTCTACTCCAGTTCCTCAGCAATGTCACTTATGAAGACATTGAAGAGAACAGGGCCCAGTACCAATCCCTGAATTACTGCACTGGTCACACTCTCATCTTCAGAGTGACTGCCATTTACAACCACCCTCTGTCTCCTATATTTTAACCAGTTTGATACTCAGCTCACCACCTTCTCTCCTACCCCCAGGCTACTATGTTTCTTTATCAGCCCCCTGTGTGCTAGACTGTCAAAGGCCCTACTGAAGTTCAGATAGGCCACATCCACTGCTCTCCCTTAATCCACGTCCCTAGTTACCCAGTCAAAAAAAATGTATGAGATTTATTTGACATGACCTTCTCTCATGAAGCCATGCTGTTGGTGGTCCTACAGCCCATGTGTCTCCAGCTACTCCATCAGTCTGTCATTCAGCAAAGACTCAATTAATTTCTCCACCACTAATGTGAAACTGGTCTGTAATTGCTGTTCTCCTGCCTGTTGCTGTTCTTGTGCAGAAGTACACCAACCCTCTTCCATTCATCTGAAACCACCATCCATCTCCAATGAGGTGCTAAATAGTGTTGCCAGAGGGGTAGCTATCACCATGCTCAGTTCCTTTAGTACCCTTCTGTGGAACCTCTCCAACCCTATAGCCTTGTTTTCCTTCAGGACTTCCTATTCTAAGCAGACTTTCTCTTCTGTAAATGGACTTGTGTCCACTCCCCCCCTCCCCCTGGTGCCTGTTAATGCATGTCAATCTGTGCCCCCTTCCACTGTAAAGACTGAGCAGAAGTATCCATTTATAATTTTAGCTTTTCCTTCATGTTTCTCTGCACAGTTCCTCCTCAATCTCCTGAGCCTCACTATACCACCCCTTACCTTCCTCTTTTTGCTCACATTCTTGAAGAAAGTCTTATCTCCATCTTATTCCCATTCTTGACCTCATGGGCAATCCTTTCCTCAGTTTGAACCTTTGTTGTCCTTACCCTCCTTCCTACCACCCTTTGTTTCTCTAGATACGCCTCCCTGTCTGCCACCATTTAGGTCTCATTGTACTTCCTGAAAGCAGTTTTTTCTCCTTTGCTGCCTTAGTCACCTCCTTTGAGAACCGCAGTGGTCTCTTTCTCCTGTTACCCTTGATCACTATCTTTAAGCAGCTTGCCATTACCTTAGTTATTCTCTCTTTTTTTCTTTTTCATTGTGCCTCCACCCCATCTCAGCTATTCCCCATGCTTCATGGTATTTCCTAAGGCAGTCTCCCATTTCCTTAAAATCTGCTCTCCTGAAGTCTAGGATCCTCATCCTAGTGTGTTTTTTCTCCTGTCCAATCTGTATGCCAAACCACACCATATGATGATCACTTGTACCCACAGGGCTACCACTATAATGTCTGTAATGCTGTCCCTGTTCATAAGTACCAGATCCAGCACTACCCCATCTCTAGTGAGTTCTGTAACAAGCTGCCAGATAAATGTCCCCTGCATGGGATCTAGGATGACTCTGCTCCTAGCTGTAGCTACAGCCAGGATGTTCCAATCTACATCTGGTAGATTAAAGTACCCCATAATTACAATTTTCTCTTTGTTTGCCATTTTGCTTATGACCTCCCCCCAAACCCTCACCAGTTCCTCCCCCTGTGTTGGTGGCTGGTACACCACCCCCATGTATATAAAGTCCCCAGAACCCATCTCAAAATCAACCCATAGAGCTTCCAGCCCCCTCCTTTTCCCCACTGTGTCCTTCTATTTCAGTGGCCTTTAAATTTTCCCTTACATATTAAACAACTACTCCTTTCCTCCCTGTCCTATCCTTTCAATACATACTAAAACATGGTATGGCCACCTCCTAGCTGTGGTTGTCAGTATTCCATGATTCTGTTAAGGCCAGCAGATACAGGTACACCTCTGCAATGGGTCAGGAATTTTGTTTCCTAGGCTCCTTACATTGGTGCACATGGCTCTTCACTCCTTTTGTCTCTCCTTGCAATTACTTTGTCCTCCATTCCCAGACCCATCCTTCACCCTTCTCTTTTCTCTGCTATATTACCTTTCCTTTTTATGCTCCATCTGCCCCCCTCCCTAGTATTTCTCTCAGCTTTAGATCCACCTCTCAATCCTCCCATCCCAAGCCCCCCCCCCCCCTTGTCCCTACTCCCCGATACTTCTGGCAAATTTATTTACTCTGGACTTTTCTTCACTGCTGCTCCATTTTCTGGGACCAGAACCCAGAGAATTTTCTGTGTTCAGTCTTTGCTGATTGTGTGACAGGACATTTTGCACCATACAATCCTACTTAAAGCAAAACAACTCAAAAGTCTTTCATTATGATTTGCTGCATTTCCCTTTATGCTATGCTTCACATTAATAGGTTATGGGTAATTTTTTTTTGTTCCATTCTGAAACTTGACTTTATTGCTGCAGTTGTTCCACAGTAGCCCTTGACTCAGTGATTTTGTGCTGATGTTCTAAAGCTCCCATATACAGATGGCTAGCATAGTCCTAACACAATTAGCACTATGCTAATAGGACATAGTTCTAATTAACAGTGTAGGGATGTTTTCAACAGTCCTTGCAACACAGCCCACATTGTACAGTGTGGTCATGCTAAATACACCACTAGGCCCATGCTAATCAAGGAACCCTTTTGTGTACATGGTTAAGTGGTATTGTTATGAATATTGTGGAAGAGCTAAAAAGGCTGCTGATGCAGTGTTATTTACCACTTCCAAACAACCCTACTATTACCAATGCACACAGTGGTGCCTCCCCTCCCCCCCATACACACACATACACACACAACACTGGTATCAGGCTGGCATTGTAAAGATATCCTCCTCACCCTGATTCCAATTGTGTAAAGAATGAACTTCCTTAATTATCTGTACGCCTAATATATATGTGTGCTTGCAGATGAAATTGTGGACTGTGGTGCACAATATCAATTATGAAAACAGAATGGAACAAGGAGAAGAGAGCACAGTGACATTGTCACAAGTGACCAGTGGAGAAATCCAGCACCTGCCTTGAAACAGTCAACTCTTTTTCATAAAAAACCGTGACATGAATTGCCATTAAACTACTAATTTATATTTATGCATTTTTATAATGCAGAGAATATAAAAATTCTGTTTTATCTTAGACTGGACAATGTCTCAACATTCTTTAAGCTTGATATTATAGATGATGTAAGTGTTCTACAACCATATGCTAGAATGTAATCAGCAATTTTCTTTGAAATTGCAGATGATTACAGTATATAGTATGCATTGTTAAGTGCCATTGTTTTAATGCTGTTGTGTTTTTTTAATCATTTGAATTGCGTTGTGCATTTTGCATGAGGTTCTTACACTAAGTAACTTATATACATTATTGTGATTATGCACAGTATTTAAATGGTGACTACATTAGTGTCACAGCTTTGATAAACACCCCACAGATGTGAAGTGATAGGTGTGACTGTTCTGAGGTAAGTTTCTCTGGAAAATAAGCTCTGTTGTGCTCTATCTCATATGTATGCCATTTTTGCAGTTCAATAAAAATAGCACTTTACTGCATGTTATTATGACTCTCTGGGAATTTTTTTTTTATTGTAAACTTATGAGAGGTCGTAGTAAGTGCCAGTCTGTTTGTTGTGTTTGATCTTCAATCACCACCTTGGTCAGCAGACATCTGAATGACAGGTGTTGAGGGTGTGAACTATAAAAACAGCTGTTTGTATGGTGTATGTGTGATCGGTCTCATCCATTCAGATGGTTGCCAGACAAGGTGGTGACAGGAGGGTCTGTGCTGGTCATCATCCAATGCTCTGCCTGTCAGTGCCCCTGGGATTTTTTGGGTGAGTTGGGTGCTGGATGGGGTTGGTGGGTGCTGAGTGGGTTGGTCATAAGGGGGTTGCAACATAGTAATACAATGGTGCAAGAAAGGGTTACCACTAGACTACCAGGATCATTGCCAGAACTACAACAGGGATAGGGGCAGGAGGGGGATACACCAAGGCTACTAGGGAAAATGTCAGAATCACAACAGAAATTGAAGTGGAGGGACCAGTAGACTACTACAGTAGATATCAGAATTACAATGGGGATCAGGCAGAAAGGGTATACCACATATATACCAGGGATTTATACGTTACTGACAGGTAAACTGGTAAAGGGAGGCAAGGATCAAAGCTTTGCATAATATATCCACACATAAAAAAATGCATGGAAGAATTGTACAGAGCTACTAATTTCTCATCCTTCCCCTCTCCCTGGAGGCAGTATAGTGTAGTGGCTAAGGGCACTAAGTTGCATACCTGGAGAACTGGGTTTGAATCCCATAGTCCCCACTTGCATGCTGTGTGACCCTAAGCAAATCACTTAACTTCCTTGTGCTCCCAGGTCACACCAGAAAACATGCTCTGACTTAATGTGCCTTTCCCTATTAAAGCAATTTCCCTTCCCCCCATAATAGCATGCAGATGGCACTTTAATCCCTTGCATGCCGTATCTGGTCATTAGCATGCTGGGCACCCAGGACCAAGGGGAGCTAACCCTTTGGAATGCGTTACCCTCACCCCCAACCTTAGCTCCAGGGTGTCTGTTGCCAGCAGTGGGCCATGGTGTACCTTGCATTTGTGTTTTGCATGGTGATACAATAGCTTGATATTCATATAGGCAGTGCATGCCAGACATGGTGCACTGCCAGCAGATACATGTCTCCTTGATGGCTGCCTTATTTTACACATAGCACTGTGAACTGCACGGTAACAATTGTTATCTGAATATGGAGGCCAGGGCCTCCTACTCCTCCAGTGTACTACTGGGAGAACCAAAAAAGGAGTTGTGGCATTGTGATAAGCAGCTCTCCTCCACTAAGGCCCCAAAGTGTCCTATAACACTACAGAAATGGAGCAGATGGTACGTTTGCTGGTGATCAGGCATACTGGTTTCTTTCCTACATGAAAGATGATAGAAAACAGTCTTTAAACTTAAAGCAGACTTTCTCTTCTAACTTATATAATAAAATCTGCTTCAAAAGGCAGTATGCAGTCTACAGTTAATTTGTTTAACCTTTTTATTTATATTTTTCAAGCATATTATTTCCATGGTAACATTTGCTCAGAATCAAATTGCTCATTCTTATTTAGTTCAGAGGCAGTTATGCATAACTGAAATACACGCAGAGCAGTGTCTTTCAGCAAGTCACTCTTTAAAGTTAGAATGGGTCCTAGTCATAAGGTGTTCCGTTTGTATATTGTAGCACCACATGCATCTACCTACCCTTGAAAATAGCCAACAATATCATTAGTCTTTCTAGTTACTAAATACCATCCAATGTACTTTTTTAAACTAGTGCTTTGAATGGTAATTCATTGATTTCAATGCCTTCAGGATGGTATTGTAACTCTAAATATTTTGCAGTTTTCAGATGTTTTGTAATGTACAATATCTTTTAAAAATATGCTAAATTGTGAATATTTCATTGCAAAGTACAGTCCTTTTATTTCAAATGCAATCAAAGTTTTTCTCCTAAGAATATTACGTACATCATTTACCAAAAGGCTGGTGACTATGAATAGGTGTGCTTAACAATAGGTGCAATTTTGAGCAATTTGTGCTATTTTCACAGTACTTCTTTGTCAATGTACAAGTCTAAGGAAAAAACACAGGTACTATGTGCAAGTCACATACACTATACAGTATTTCTGGACACAAAGCACTAAAGTATACATAATGCTGGTTTGAAAGAGATAATCACAAAATGGCATGGGTATATTTTGAAGTGAAGCTGTCTCATTACTACTTGGAAATTGGAAATACTTCCTGGTACCAGCAATGGGCAGTGGAGGTTTCTTTCTAGCACCTCTGGGCCTGACTTGAGAATTTGATTCTGTCTTTCTCAATGCCTTTTCCTGCCCCTGGAACCACTGGTGACTGAAGCTCCTTTCCTGCCTTTGTTCACTCCAGTTCTTGGTCCCCAAACCAGTAACCTAGCAGATTATACCCCTGGGCCTCTGAAGGTAAATTACCTTTTAAGTGGACAGATGACCAGATGCGGCACTTGTAAAAAGGAGAGAGGCTAGGCAACCCAGATGGGTTTGTGGGAAGAGGAAATTTCATCTGTCCAAGAGCAAGCCAGCATTCCACATACCAGGGCCATCAGAGAGGTAAATGATCCCAAACCCCTCCTTCAGACCTTCACTGCCAGCCCTGCTCTTGGTATGTGACACCTCTGCATCACACACCAGGTAAACGGGGTAAATGGAAACCCTGTTAAAGGAAAGGTTGGTAGAGTGTCTTGAAAGCAATCATCTGCAAGACCAAAGTCAACATGGATTTATGGGGGGAAGTCATGCCCAATGAACCTGATTCATTTCTTCAAGTAGGTGACCAGGGAAATAGATTGGGGAGGGGCAGTTGATGTAGTCTAGCTGGACTTTAGCAAGGCCTTCAACACTGTGCTGCATAGGAGACTGATAAAGAAATTGAGCAGCCCAGAGGTGGAATCTAAAGCAGTGATTTGGGTAAGAAAATGGTTAAGGGATAGGTGACAGAAGGTGGTGATTAGAGGCACTCACTATAATGAAGGGACAGTGATTAGCTGGGTGCCATAGGACCCTGTACTGGGACTGGACCTCTTCAATGTCTTCGTACTATAAGAGGCACTGCAGAAGAATTGGAAGGGAAGGTATGCCTTTTTGCAGATGACACCAAAACTGTAATAGGGTAGACACTCAGGAGGGGTTGGGGGTGGAGAGAATGTGTAGAGACCTTGGGAACCTCAGGGAGAGGACAAGAGCACGGCAATTGGGGTTTAATGCTAAAAAGTGCAAAATCATGCACCTAAGGCACATGAACCCAGGAGTTAAGTATAGGATTGGGAGAGGTACTAACAGTCATTAAGCAAGAAAGGGATCTTGGGTTATCAAATTTGATGACCTCAAAGTGGCAGGGCAGTGTGACAAAGCAATGGGTAGGGCAAGTGGAACATTAGGATACACAGGGAGCGATATCTCTTTCAGGAGAAGGGAGGTGGTGCTGCCACTGTATCACTTTCTTGTGAGACCCCACCTAGAAGTATTGTGTCCAGTTGTGCAGGCCACACCTCAGAAAAGACACAGACAGGATGCAGGCAGTCCAGAGGAGGACAACTAAAATAATAGAACAGTTGCATTAAAAGCCCTATGAAAAGAGACTAAGGAATCACAACATGTACACCCTGGAAGAGATAAGAGTGAGAGGGGACGTGACAGAGACTTTGAAGTACCTCATGGGGGTGAACAGGGTGCTGGAGGGGAAACTCTTTCAAATAAGAAAGACCACCACGGCCAGAAAGCATGTGATGAAGCTGGTGGGTAGGGGGAAGGGGCTAGAGGAATGTGAGGAGGTACTACTTCACAGAAAGAGTGGTGGATGCCTCAAACAGACTGATAGCAGTAGTGATGGAGCTGAAAACAGTAGGGGGCTTCAAGCATGAGTGGGATAGACATAGGGGAATATTAGTAAATAGAAAGGGAGGAGAAAGGTTCACTGGAGACTAGTCAGACTAGGCAGGGACCATCTGGGCAGACTGCATGAGCCAAACTGTCCCTTTCTGCCAATAAAGTCTATGTTTCTGTTTCACACTGATGTAGGGGACCACATGTTCCTTCCCTGATGGCACCCCACTATTTGAGCCACTAGGTGACAGCTATGCATCAGAAGGCCATTCCCTCATTCTCCAAGGCAGAGGGTATCCATGATAGATGCAGGACCTCCACCTTGCTGGTCAGCACCAGATGTCTCCGGCTCAAGTCATGAACCTGGATTGTCTGTATGACATGTAGTACAGCTACTGCTGTGCTAGCAGGTCAGCACAGTGTTTTATTTTTCAGTAGTGATAAAGTAATTCGAAGACCTCTCTACTCACTTACATACAAATGTAAAAAATAGTTTTTACAAAGAAGAGAATCATACCCTCGAATTGCTTTTTTAATTGAAAATTGAAGGTGCTGCTTTTTAAGATCTATATGCCTTTTAAAGTGCCTTTGACCTTTTTTTGGCAATGTGGAAGTAAATGGACTGATGGAGTGCCATTATACTGACCCCAAAGCGAATGTTTTTCAGGGCATCCCTTTGAAATGTTATTAGGGAGCTAGAACTAGGAAAAATAAGAAACCTAGAGTAGTGTACAAAAAATTAATCCTACAGAAAGATCAGGGTGGCTTAGCAATACCAGACTTTTATAAGTATTGTCTAGCAGCTCGGATTACTGCAATATGGTATTGCCTAACTGAACAAAATCAAGACTTAATTACAGCACAGATGGAAACAACTATGCATGATTATCCAAGTATGGGAAATGTACTCTTCTCAGGTTTTTATTTGAAGGGCAATAATAAAAGAGGTAATCAGGTTACTCAAACTACAACCTCTAGTTGGTATGAGCTACATAAACTTATGAAAAAGAAGATAGAAGTAACTTCCTATACTCCAATTTATAATAATTATGCATTCCCCCCATCAATAAACGAATCAGTCTTTAAAAAGTGGCTAGCACTGGGGTTATATGAAATGGGACAACTATTCATAGAATACAGTTTTAAAGCATTTGATCAGATACAAAACCAAGATAATATACATAAAAATCACTACTTTAGGTACTTGCAAATACAAAAATATGTATTAAAAACTGATGGAGAATCACTGCTAAAAATACACCCATAATGGAAACAATTTTACTACAAAAAAGAATAAAAAGTTAATAGCCCTGATATATGATGGAAGTAATTTACAATGAATAGACAAAACAGTAAGATTATAGGCTAAGAGGGCATCCAATCTGGGCATAGTTGAATCAGAAAGTTTATGGCAGGAAATATTGGCTAAGTCAATAGCTAAAATAAAGAACAACAAATTACAACAAATTAATTTTAATGTATTGCATAGAACTTATTTTACCCCATCAAAATTACATACAATGAATAATACTACTATGGAAGGATGTCCAAGATGCACACATGACATGCACCCTGATACGTTTAATACATAATTGTCCTTTTCTTTCAAATTATTGGTCAAAAATAATTAATACTGTAGAGAAAGTATTGAGAAATAAAATTCAGTTCTCACCATTATTAACACTTTTTGCAATCAAGCAAATTAAATCTCAATTTGACACACAATGATTTTTTTTAACAGTATCAATGTGCCTAGCAAAAAAAATGTATATCGTTAAATTGGAAGGACCCACTCCCTCCCTCTTTCAAAGCTTGAATAAACCTTAAGGTAGACATTATTAAATTAGAAAGATTATGGTACCTAAAAGAACAAGATGAGCTAACTTCCAAAGATTATGGAATCTTTTTCATAACCTGATTTAACAAGGTGTAGTATGTTAAAAACTAAATATATATATATATATATACACACACACACACACACACACACACACATATATATACACATATACACAGATTGTGTAATTTAATTAAATGAATGGGAAAAGTTTAGAACAGAAATTAGAGAATCTTGGGCCCATAGGTAGGTAGAGAGATAATGATGAAAAAATATGGCTCAATCAATTGAACTTCAGATAATAATTGATATCAGATCAAAGTTTTGATTCTGAACCCATTAGTGGTGGGGGCCGGGGACAGAAAAGGGAGGTAGAACTAGCAACTTTAATTCCATTTTGCCTATTCAATTGCCAGCAGGTTTGATGGAAAACAACAACTAGAAAATTAAAGCACTAGGAACATTTTTGTGTTAAAACTAGTAATTTGTAAAAACATCTAGTAGTTACAAACATACGAAGAAGCCAGCAGAATAAGGCCACTTGGTCTGTCTATTCTGCTTGTATTGCAGGGTCCACAGCTTAAGCTACTGCCCCTGCCCCCAACCCCAATCATTCCATCCTTTCCATCCACCCCTCCCATGACCCTTACCTTCCTCTTCTGTCTATCCAAGCCTCTCTTGAAGCTGCCCAACATCTTCAACTTGATCACCTCTTCCGGCTGCACTTTCCAATTGGCAACCACCCTCTCCATGAAGAAGTGCTTCCTCACCTCCTTCCTAGACCTCCCTCCCAACTTAAGACAGTACCTCCTCATGTTTTGGCTGCCACTTAGCTTAAAGAAACCCTCCTTACCCACCCTAATGTATCCCTTTCAAGTACTTGAAGGTCTCAATCATAGTCCTTCTTTCCCTTCTCTCCTCCAGGGAGTACATGATCAGAGCACCCAACCTTTCCTCATATGCTTTACCCTGCTGACCTGTTATAATCTTCATTGCCTTCCTCTGGACTGTCTCTAGTGGGTTACTGTCCTTTTTAAGGTGTACAATATGCACCAGTGCTGTACTCCATACCCTAGATGTGGCCTCACCAGTGACCTGTACAAGGGCAATCTAACCTTCTCTTAGCTGCTGCTGATCCCCCTGACTATGCAGCCCAACATCGTACTTGTTGCTACTTTTATGCACTGTGCAGAGTGCTTCAGGTCGCTAGTGATTATCACTTTCAAATCCTTCTCCTCCTCTGTTGTTGATACCTGGACACTCCAAGGTAGTACTCTGTCCTGGGATTCTTGGCTCAAGTGTGCATAACTTTGCATTTCTTGGCATTGAAGCCAAGTAGCCAGATTTGGAACCACCTCTCAAGTTTTTCCAGGTCCTTCTTTAGGTCCTGTATCCCTTTGGCCATATCCACCCTCCCACAGAGCTTGGTGTCATCTGTGAAAATGCACATTTTGCCCTTAATGCTATCCCCAGTATTACTAATGAAGACATTGAACAACACCAGCTGTAGCACTGAGCCCTGTGGGATCCCACTGGTGACCTTCCTAATGCTATATAACTTCCCCCACCACCACTTCTGAGTCCTGCACCCCAGCCAGTTTTCAACTCATCTGATCATCTTCTCCCAAATCCCAAGATCCGCCAACTTCCTGATCACCATCTTGGGGTACAGAGTCAAAGACCTTGCTGAAATCCAGGTAGGGGATATCCACTGCTTGGCCTTTGTCTACTGGTTTGGTGACCCAGTCAAAGAATTCAACCAGATTCACTTGACACAACCTCCCTCCCATGACCCATGTTGCCTTGTATCCTGAAGGTCATTTTCCTCTAGATGCTCTACCAATCTTTCCTTAAGTATGTTCTCCATCAGTTTGTATATGATTGAAGTCAGACTGACTGGTCTATAATTCCCTGGGTCACTATGTACCATGCCTGACTCCAGCGTACTATTGAACAGGCCCACCAGTGAGTCCACAAACTCATCTGCCAGTTCCCACAGCACCCTTGGATGTACTCCATCCAAGCCTGGTAAGTTGCTACCTTCAATGCAAGCAGCCCTTTCTTCACTCTGTCCCCCTCTACCACCACATCCATGCTCCCCTCCCACCCCCACATCTCTTCTCTCCTTGTCAGCACTGGTCCTTCTTTTTCCCTAGTGAAGACAGAACAGAAGTATTTGTGTAGTACATCTGCATTTCCCTCATTCTCCTCCACCCACCCGCCCCCCTTCCAAAGGCTAACAATCCCATCCTACTTGTTCCTTTTCTCACTCATACAGCAAAAAAGGTCTTCTCCCCCTTCTTAATTCCCTTCCCTAACTGCAGTTCCTTCTGAACCTTAGCCTATCGGACTACCTTACTTGCCTCACTAGCCATCTTTAGGTAATTCTCCTTGTCCTCCACTCTCTCTCGGTTTTCCTGAATTTCCAATAGGTTAACCTCTTGTTCCTTACTGCCTGGGCTACCTTAGTACTAAACCAGCTGGGTGTTTTGATCCTTGAGTTCTTCCCCTGACTCTGGTGCACTCTTCTGTTACAGCCATTATTCCCTCCTTAATGATGAACGACCTTTGGTCCACCCCCACAGCTGCCCTGATTCCTGTGAGGTGCATCCTTAACAATTTGCCCATCTTCCTAAAGTCTGCCCTCCTAAAGTCCAGGATTATAATCTTAGTGGAGACATTTTTCCTGAACATATTCAACCAGAACCACACTGTGCGAGAATCACTTCTACCCAAGGGCTTCTTGACCATTATATCTTGCATGTGCTCCTTATTTGTCAGCACCAGATCAAAGATTGCTACCTCCTGGGTGGATTCTGAGACTTGCTGAGTTAGAAATCCAGTCTGCAACACTTCCAGAATTGCCTGACTCCTGGCATATGTTGTGGTCAGTATGCTCCAGTCTACCTTGGGCAGGTTGAAGTCCCTCACTACTACCACCTCTCCCTTCCCTGCAGCATTCAATATTTGTGAGTTAAATTACCTGCCCTTTTCTCTTCCTGGTTGGGTGGTCTGCAAACCATCCTAGCCTTACCTTCTTCGCTGTACTGTACAGTGACTGAACCCACATTGCTTCTGCCCTCCTCTCCTCCAACTCCTCCTTCGTACATGTTTTACCCTCCCTGATGTAAACCACCACCACTCCTTTCCATATCATTCTGTCCCTCCTGTATACTTTGTACCCAGAGATTGAGAGGTCACAGTCATGGATGGATGTAGCCCAGGTCTCAGTGACTGCTGCAGTGTCTCCCTCCCTTCTGTTAGCAGTGCCTGTAGATCATCCATCTCATTACCGAGACTTTGCGTAATCAGGGACACCACCCTCCATCTAAAATCTGAGCCTCATTGCCTTCCACCACCTCTTTCCTTCCTCTTTCTCTCCTTTGTGTGCTCCTTCACCCTCTGTTGCTGACTGCTCTGCTTCCTTTCCACCATCCAGACCCCTTCTACTGGTATGAGAGGGGGTCTGTTGACCTCTTCCTCCTGAAGTTGTTGGGCCTGTAGGCCTATCTGCCCCCCCCAGTAGTTCACATTAAGTATATGGGTTATGTACCCTCCAGTTTGCCCCTAAGTACCCTTGAGCCCTCCCTACTGAGATGAAATCTGTCTGGTGCATAAAGTGTTCTATTTGACCAGGTCTCCCCCAGTTCCCAGTACAGATGAACCCTTCCTCCTTGCACCTTCCCATCAGTCAGACATTGAAATACTCTACCCTTTTCTTTCTGACTGTGCTAACCCTTGACACTGGTAGCACCTTTGAGAATGCAAGACATCTTGCTACCTCATTGCAGGTCCTCCCTGATGCCACGAATCTACTTTGTACTAACTACAACTCCTCCCCAGCTAGGTCATTGGTACCTAAATGTATAACTACATTTGGTTCCCCAATCTCCCTTACCATTTCACTGATTCCTAGGCACAACTTCCCTGCTGTCATCTCTGGCATGCAAACCACCTTCCTACATTAGAGGTGATTTATTTTATTACACAGCAGAGGTGATTTGTTTTATTTTATATTCATTATATTCACTTCAATCTTTCAGGATTTCTTACGTGAACAAGCAGAAGGGCTTTGGATTAGGGTGTTTTGTGTTCTGTTTTTGTTCACTGTTCTGTAATTCTTCATAGCCAGGAAAGGGGATTGCTGTAGTTAGCAGACCATTTTGCAGAATCTTGCTGCTTGGGCAGGACAGTTGCAACCTGGGAAGCAGGTGTATGATTGGAGAAGGGGCTGAAGAAGGCTTATGGGAGAAAAGCTTAGAAAGATTCTGCTAATTACTTGGCAGAAGACACCAGGAGAAAGGACTGCTGTGTGACTGAACTTCTCTACTGGGACTATATTGCCCTCCTTCCCTCCCTTCCACCCCCCCACCCAAAGCTAGTTCTATTTTTATAGGCACAGGATTTGACTGACAACAGGAACTTCCTCTTTGGGAGCAGGAAGTGAGTGATCGCAGAACCACCAAAGACCCACCATACTAGAAAGGCAAGAGTAGCTCTCCGGCCCCCTCTAGCTGCTGGAGGTCTGCCTCTGAGCAAGTAAGTGGTCTACTGAGAAATATAGGATATTCTTGTCTCAGAACAGGACAATCAGGAGCTTAAAGGGCACACAGGCAGAAAGTAAGGAGAGAGAGAGAAAACAAACAGAGGAAAGAGTAAGGATTGCAAACAGTTAAGGGGCCAGAAATAAGACATGATTGGAGTAATGCAGTGTAGTGGCTGTGGAGCAGCAGTCTTCTGGGAGATGTTCTGGAGGATGCAGTGTTGTCCCATCTGCAGGCACCTCTCTGGGCTGAGGGAGGAGGTTGCTCATCTCCAGGCTGAGTTGGCCAGATTTGGGACCTCCCTTCCATCCAGGGACCACCAGTGCCACTGCTGCTGCCTCAGAGGTGCCAAGAAAGAGGAGTGGCTGGACAACAGTGGCCCAGGGAGGGTGGAGGTGGTGAATGAGGCGCATCCCTCCAGTTGTACCTCTCCACAATCCCTATGCCATTCTGGCAAAGTGTGGTTCCTCTATGGAGGCACCCGCAGTGGAGACCAAGGAGGATGCTGGGAACCTCCATAGAGGAGACCCACAGGAGGATGGCAGGGGACCCTGCAGGGGAAGGAAACAACTCCTGGTGGGGGACTCCATTGTTAGGAAGGTAGAACTGAGGGAGGAAGGGGACAGGGAGGTAAGGTGCCTGCCTGGCACCATGGCTTGGAGGGACAGGGAGCGAATCCTCAGGATTGTCAGAGCAGCTGCACAGGAGAGGGAGCTGGATGTCATTGTCCCCCTAAGGACAAATGATCTGGCTAAGAAAGGGATTAGAGAAGTGCAGGAAGAGTTTGTGGAATTGGGGAGGGGCCTTAGTCAAGTAGCATGCACGGTAACCTTTTGGAGGTGCTGCCCATCTATGGCATAGGAGAGGCTAGTGTTCTGCACCATGATATTCAATCAGTGGTTGAAAACTGGTGTGGAGCCCAGGATTTAGCTTCACTGGGACTGGGGTCCACCTGGAGTGATTGTATCCATACTGGCATGATGGGCTGCATCTGTCCGGGAGGGGAACCAGGATCCTAGGTGATAGGTTTAAATGCTTCATTGGCAAGCTTTTAAACCAGCCAAGGGGAGGCACTGAAAGGAGCAGGAAATCTAGCCCCAAATAATCATGGTAGTAAGTGTGGCAAACACCAACATAGAGGTGTTGATAGGAGAAGAGCAGGGTAAATGGAGAAAGTGAAAGGCAAGAAGGACAGGGATGGGGCAAAAGGAGTAAGGCCATCAGGAAATGGAGGGTAATGAGTACCAATGCCTATAGTCTGGGCAACAAGCCCCTGAGCTGGTGGCCTTGATGGAAGAGGATGCCTGGATATCATAGCAGTCACAGAAACATGGTACACAGAGAACCATGACTGGGATGTTAACATACCAGGTACATAACCTACAGGAGAGACAGGCAGGGGAGAAGAGGGGAGGAGTAGCTCTCATGTAAAGGAAGGGATAAAAGCAACTGAATAAAAGAGTAAACAGGGAGGAGAGGAGGCACTGTGGGTCACCTTGGAGACTAGAAAGGGCACCACAATCTGCATAGGGTTGTGTACAGACCCCCATGTCAGGGGGAGGGAATGGACAAGGATATGATAGAAGGCATTCTTAGAATGGCAGAGAAAGGGAGATACTGTTGGTGGAGACCTGAATATGCCAGATGTTAACTGGAGCACATTTGCTGCAGCCACATCCAAGAGCAGGGCATTCTTGATGCCCTACAGGTGGCAGGCATTAGACAGCTAGTTTCGAACCCACTCATGAGGGAGCAATCTTAGACCTCATACTCAAACGGGGCAGTGAGAGGATCTCAGATCTAGAAGTGGGTTGCCATCTGGGGACAAGTGACCATCAAACAGTGTGGTTCATGTTAAACTCAGCTACAGAGTCAAGCCATACAAAAGTGAGGGTACTGACTTAGAGGCTGACTTTGGCAAGATGGGAGAGTGCCTCAGAAAAGCACTAGCAAACAGGCTAGAAGGAGGTGGAGCAACAATGGGGAATCATCAAACTGCCATCTCAGAGGCAACAAGCCTTGTGTGAAGCAAATAAACAAATCAAAATGAAAGAAAAGCCACCTATGGTTCTCAAAAGAGGCGGCTGTGAAAGTCAGGAAGAAAAGATAGAATTCGGAAGTATAAGGATACATAGAAGGAGCAGGACAGAGACCTGTACCAGTTAAAGCAGAAGGAAGCAGGAGGAAGTCAGAATAGCAAAGGCCCAAACTGAGGAAAAGATAGCCAACTCAGTTAAGAAGGGGGATAAAACCTTTATAGGTACATCAGCGAAGCGTGAAAGACAAAGGAGGGATAGTGAGGCTGAATAGAATGAACGGTGGTGGGCAGATGGGGACAGTGAAAAGCAGGGATACTGAATGAATATTTCTGCTCAGTATTCACAAAGAGGAGGGGAAGTGCCTAATCCAATTAACAGAAGCACTCTTCATAGGGGGGGTCAATCCCAATCCTTTCACAGAAGAAAGGGTTCTGCAAGAACTCCTAAAACTGAAGGTGGACAAGCAATGGGTCCTGATGGAATTCACCCCAGAATTCTAAAAGAATTAAGGAGGAACTAGTGAAACCACCGCTACTCTTTTAATAAATCATGGGAAGATGGTGTGGTACCCGAGGACTGGAGGAAGGCAGATGTGATTCCCTTCACAAGTGTGGACCAAGACAGAGGCAGGAAACTACAGACCTGTCAGTCTGACCTCTGTGGTAGGGAAAGTGATGGATTCACTTCTGAAGGAAAGAATATTTGAGTACCTAGAGTCCAGTGGAGCACAGGACCCAAGGCAGCATGGGTTCACAGTGGGAAGGTCATGTCAGACGAATCTAATAGATTTCTTCGACTGGGTGACCAAAGTAGTAGACCAGGGAGGGGCTGTGGACATGGCCTACCTAGACTTTAGCATGGCATTTGACACAGTCCCACACAAAAGATTAACAGTAAAATTAACCATCCTGGGAGTGGGTCCCAGGGTGGTAGCCTGGGTAAAACATTGGCTGCACAACAGGACACAGAAGGTAATTGTTAATGGATTCCACTTTGAAGAAAGAGGGGGTTACTAGTGGGGTACCACAGGGTTCAGTATTGGGTCCAGTCCTTTTTAATGTCTTCATCAGTGACATTGCAGAGGGACTGGAAGGAAAAGTATGCCTTTTTGCAGATGACACAAAGACCTGCAACAGGGTTGATACACAAGGGGTCATGGAAAGGATAAAAAGGGACTTGGCAAGGTTGGAGGAATAGTCAGAAGTATGGCAGCTAGGATTCAATGCAAATAAGTGCAAAATAATGCACCTGGGAAACAAGAACCCAGGGGAAGAATACACAATGGGTGGGGAGGTAGTAACAACAACAAAACAGGAAAGGGACCTGGGGTAATCATATCAGATGACCTTAAGGTTAGCAAGCAATGAGAAGGCAGTAGGGAGGGGTGGGGGTATACTGGGATGTATAGGGAGAGGCATCAGCAGCAGAAAACAGGAAGTTGTTATCCCTCTGTATAGACAGTTGGTGAGACCCCATCTAGAGTACTATGTCCAGTTCTGGAGACCCCATCTCTGCAAGGACATAGACAGGATAGAGGTAGTCCAGAGGAGGGCAACTAAAATGGTGCAGGGTCTGCAAGAGAAGCCGTATGAGGAGAGACTAAAGGAGCTTAATATGTATACCCTTGAGGAAAGAAGGGAGAGGGGGGCATGATAGAAACTTTAAGTACCCCAGTGGAATCCAACAAAGTCCAAGAGGGTAGCATCTTTCAGAAAAGAGACTTGCAAGAACAAGGGACACAATTTAAAGATAGAAGGAGGGCAGTTCAGGGGCAATGAGGAAGTATTATTTCACAGAGAAGGTAGTGGATGCATGGAACAGCCTTCCTGAGGAGGTTGTGGGGTCTAAAACTGTGGGAGAATTCAAGAATGCATGGGACAGACATAAGGCAATTCTTGTGGGGGGTAGGAAGAAATAGGCTGTTGGTTAACTAGGATCTGCAGCCTATCCTGTATGTAGGGAAATGGGCAGACTAGATGGGCCAAGCAGTCCTTATCTGCCATCAAAGTCTATGTTTCTATGTTTAGAAAGAGAAATTGGCTATGGGTTCAGTTAAGAAGAGCTGAAGAGAACTATACAGAGGTGATTTATTATATAATATAATATATTATATCATATTCATTTCAAACTTGCAGGGTTTGTGTACTGTTCTATAATTCATAGTAGCCAGGAAAGGGGACTGCTGTAGTTAGCAGAACTGCTGCCCTCTTATTATTGTACTAGGGAACTTTGCTCTTTAAGTAATTTCTGCAGCTTCTCACTGATTGTTTTTCTCCCTATCCAGGAACACACCCCAACACCCACCCTCCCTCCCCAAAATCCCACCTTTCCCTGGTCATTCACATTTCAATCAATCAGTCTTTAGCCAGATGAAACACCATTGAGACAGTTTATTTACAAGGTGGACCTGGGTCAGGTACAGGTATATAACATACAAAAGTTAGATGAGTATATGGTATAAGGCACAATAAGTACAATGTTACAAATAGGTTATAGTTTGTACATCATATACAAAAAAATACAAGTTTGTACATCATATACATAAAAACGCAAGAGGATACAGAAGTCATTTAGTACAATTGTCACCCAGTAAACATTTATAGCCAACCTGAGCCTCCCACTTCCTGCAGTGACACAGGAAGAGGCCCTACATACTCTTTTTTTTTTTATTGTCTCTTGCACAGGACCTCCACTACATTTTGTCCACACTTCCTCTCAACATAGGAAGAACTATATAGTATTCCTGTATTGCACAGGACCTTCTAGTTCTTTCATTCACAATTCCTGCATTGGACTTCCATGACTTTTCGTCCACACTGCCTCCCAAAACTGCCTCCCACACATAGTTTTTCTCTATTGCACAGGACCTTCTAGTTCTATCATCCACACTTTCTGTAAAACAGCAGGAGAAAGTGCTAGAAAACAACTCTTGCACAGGATCTTCTGTTTACTTTCATTCGCACGTCATCTCTACATCATCCCATCTCCTCTCTAAGAACAGGAGGCAGTGCTAAATATGAAAAAAAGTTTATATTTTCTATTTAGAATTATAATTTCTAGTTCTTTCGAGAATTATATTTTCTAGTTCTTTTGTCCACACTTCCTGCATAATGGCAGGAGGCAGCGCTAGAGAACAACTCTTGCAGAGGACTTTCTATTTATTTTATCCACGCTTCATCTCTTCGTCATCCCACTTCCTCACTAAGAACAGGAGGAAGTGTTATATATTAAAAAAACAAGCAAAAAAAATATTTTTTCTTTGTATCCAGTCTACTCAACCAAGGACTTAGTAGACTGTAGACACTGTGGGACTTTATTCAACAGAGCAGTAGCTCAAAAAACTGGACACAGTCACACATGCTGGACACTCAAAAATCTGCATTCTCAGTGCCACACCGCATGGGCTGAAATAACATACCTCAGGACCAAACTTTGGGCAATTGAACATTACAGCAATCCGCTGGCAGCACAATACCACCCCACACAGCATCACCACCAGGGGCACTGGTTTACCTCATTCACAGTGACGTGGCTGGAAACCAAGAATAGTGATTGGCCTGTGGGAAAACGGCACCAAAACAGAAATAGTGTTTGTTGTCAGGCTACCCGTGATGTGCAGGCTTTATAAGTCAGCACGGTAGCTTGCTTTCATCTTTTCCTAGTGCCTGAACTGACCTGCTTATTTTCCGATTTTATTGTCTTGCTGCTCGAGTCCTGGGGCTTCTCAAAGAAAGAAATCCTGTCCAAATTGCATTCTGTTCATGAGTATATGTGTTGGTTAGTTGGTTGGAAGGTCTGCATACCGTGATTAAATATATTTATTTTGTTTTCTCTGTGCACCGCAGTCTCAATTTCTTTTTTCCTGGCTGCAGTATCTGCCGGTTGTTTTGGGCTAAAACAAAACCGCAAACGTCTGCTATTAATTATTTTAACTGTGATTTTTTTAGCTCGCTGAGAAAAAAAATGCCTTCCGCATTCAGAGGGCTCAGTGTCTAACTGACGATATGTAAATAACAGCAGGAGTATTTCCACTAAATATATTACAAAATCAGTACATTTAGCACAAATACTCCTGACATTACTTGCATATCATCAGTCTGATTCTGTTTCTGTACCAGCGAGCTAAATTCGCCTTTATTGGATCCACATCACATTAAATATTAAAGCAGCATGAATCCAATGTGCAGCGGGGGCGGGGGGGTGCAGCTTGGGAACCAAGTGGCTGGACTTCTCAGAACATCGTGAATGGCATTCTGTTCTCTTCTTTCCTAGGTTGCTGTGTTTTTATTTATGCTGGGGTCCTGGGACCTAAACTTGTCTGTGGTGTAGATTGGCCTAGAGCTCTGAAGATCATTAGGGGGGCTGATTTTTTTTTAAATGCCCCTTGTCTGTGCCAGCCAAATTTGTTACTCTCTAAAGAGAATTTTTCGGCACTGTGCTTTTGATTTGGGGTGAGGAGAAACTGATCTGGATGCCTGGCATCAATGTGGAGGGGGGTTGAGCCTGGATGTGCTAGTGGGGTGGGAAGAGTGACAGTGAGGAAAGTGGCTGTGCTGAACTGGTCCATTGGGGTGGGGATAGAGTGACTGGGCTGGTCTGGGGTTATTGGTCAGGCTAGTCATGGTGTGGATAGTGTCCAGGCTGAACCAATGGGGTGTGGCTCATCCAGGTAAGGATCCATCTGGGTGGGCGGCGTGGCCATGCATCACCATCAGGGTAAGGACAGTGGCTGGGCTAGTCCATTGGGGTGGGAATAGTGTCTGCTGTGGTCCATTGGGGATGGGAACGTGTCTGTTCTGGTCCATCAGGGCGGGGAGAGCTGGGCTGGTCTATCTGGGTAAGCAGAGTGGCCATGCATCAGCATTGAGATTGGGATAGTGCCATGGATGGTCTGTAGGGGAGGAGAGATTGGCCGGGCTGGTTTGTCTGAGTGAGGAGAGTGGCCCTGGTAGTCCATCGGGGTTGGGAGAGTGATCCTAGTAGACCATCAGAATGGGGAGAGTGGCCCTGGTGGTCTGTCGGGGTGGGGAGAGTGGTCCTGGTAGTCCGTCAGAATGGGGAGAGTGGCCCTGGTGGTCTGTCGGGGTTGGGAGAGTGGCCCTGGTGGTCCATTGGGGTGGGGAGAGTGGCCCTGGTGGTCCATTGGGGAGGGGAGAGTGGCCCTGCTACTATGTTGGAGTGGGAAGAGTGACCCTGGTGGTTCGTCAGGGTTGTGAGAGTGGCCGAGCAGGCCCGTCGGGATGTGGAGAGTGGCCGTGCTGGCCCGTCTGTGCTAGGAGAGTGGCTGGGCTAGTCTATCTGAGCAAGAAGAGTGGCCGTGCATCAGCGTCTGGATTGGGATACTGTCCTGGTGGTCCATTGGGATGGGGAGAGTGGACCTGTTAATATGTTGGAGTGGGGAGAGTGACCCTGGTGGTTCGTCAGGGTTGGGAGAGTGGCCGTGCTGGCCCGTCTGTGCTAGGAGAGTGGCTGGGCTAGTCTATCTGAGTAAGAAGAGTGGCCATGCTTCAGCATCTGGATTAGGATACTGCCTTGGTGGTCCATTGGGATGGGGAGAGTGGCCCTGCTAGTACATTGGAATGGGGATAGTGGCCCTGGTGGTCCATTGGAGTGGGGAGAGTAGTCAAGCTGGCCCATCACAGTGGGAATAGAGTCCGCTATGGGCAAGCAGAGTGGCCATGCATCAGCATCTGGATTGGGCTAGAGCCCTGGTGGTCCATCGGGATGGGGAAAGTGGCCCTGCTGGTACATTGGAGTGAGGACAGTGGTCCTGGTGATTCATCAGGATGGGGAGAGTGGCCCTGCTGGTACATTGGAGTGGGAAGAATGGCCCTGGTGGTCCATTGGAGAGTAGTCATGCCAGCCAGTCAGGGTGGGGATAGTGTCCGCTCTGGGTAAGCAGAGTGGCCGTGGATCAGCATCTGGATTGGGATAGCACTATGCAGCTTCTTGTGGGTGAGGAGAGTGGCTGTACTGGTCTATTAGGGTGGGGATAGAGTGACTGGGTTGGTCTGTCGGAGGGGATGGACTAGTGTCCAGGCTGGTCTGTTGGGATGGGGAGAGTGGCTGTGCTGAATTGTCCTGCAAACTTTGTGATGCTCACCTGCCCTACTGTACTAGCAGCCTGGTGCTGCTGACCTGCACTTTCTGCTGTCTTGTGCTGTACTAGACCTGCCTTGCCATCTGCTGCCACAGGACTACTGCTTTTCTGTGTGCCTGCCGTAGTCTGGTAATTTTTTTGTGTTTTGGATAGCCCTGCTGCTTTTATTTGAATGGGAAAGCAAGGGAGGGAAGATGTTGGTGGGGGATGAGATGGTATGCTTAATGTACAGAAAAATGAATGTATTTGCAAAATGGCAGACATACTGAAAAAAATGGTTCTGGTGAAGGAGGGGAGGATGAACAGAGTGGCACAGAAGCATTTATTGCAATATGTATGCCAGTCTTCTGGGTCCATGCCATGCTCCAGTCATTGTTTGTTGATGGTCGGCAGAGGGATGGGCTGGGTGGACTGGTTCACATGCTGGGAAAAATGGTTCTGGCCTCTGAGGAAGGGGTAAATGGGCAGAGTGGGACAGAACCATTTTTACCAGCATGTGTGCCAGTCTACCAGGTCTGTGACATGCTCCAGTGGTGGTTGGTTGATGGTCAGCATATGGGCAGGCTGGGCTGACTGGTTCACATGATGGAAAAAATGGTTCTGGCCTCGGAGGGAGGGGTGGACTGGCAGAGCAGCACAGAACCATTTTTCCCAACATGCATGTCAGTATGCCAGGTCTGTGCCATGCTCCATTGGTTTGTTGGTTGATGGTTGGCAGATGGACAGGCTGGGCAGACTGGTTCACATGCTGGGAAAAATGGTTCTGGCCTTGGAGGGAAGGGTGGACTGTCAGAGCAGCACAGAACCATTTTTCCCAACATGCATGTCAGTCTGCTGGGTCCATGCCATGCTCCAATGGTTTGTTAGTTGATGGTCAGCAGATGGGCAGGCTGGGAAGACTGGTTCACATGCTGGGAAAAAATGGTTCTGGCCTCTGAGGAAGGGGTAAATGGGCAGAGTGGTTCAGAACCATTTTTCCCAGCATGCATGCCAGTCTGCTGGGTCTGTGCCATGCTCCATTGGTTTGTTGATTGATGGTCGGCAGATGGGCAGGTTGGGCGGACTGGTTCACATGCTGGGGAAAAATGGTTCTGGCCTCTTAGGCAGGGGTAAATTGACATAGTGGCACAGCAGCATTTTTCCCATCATGCATGCCAGTCTGATGGGTCTGTGCCATGCTCCATTGGTTTGTTGGTTAATGGTAGGCTGATGGGGAGGTTAGGTGGACTGGTTCACATGCAGGGGAAAAATGGTTCTGGCCTCTGAAGAAGGTGTAAATGGTAAGAGTGGCACAGAACCATTTTCCCAGAATGCATGCCAGTCTGCTGGGTCTGTGCCATGCTCCATTGGTTTGCTGGTTGATAGACGGCAGATGGGCAGGCTGGGCAGACTGGTTCACATGCTGAGAAAAATGGTTCTGGCCTCAGAGGGAGGGGCAGACTGGCAGAGCAGCACAGAACCATTTTTCCCAATATGCATGCCATTCTGCTTGGTCCATGCCATGCTCCATTGGTTTGTTGGTTGATGGTCAGCAGATGGGCAGGCTGGGTGGACTAATTCACATGCTGGGGAAAAGTGGTTCTGGCCTCTGAGGGAGGGGTAAATAGGCAGAGGGGCATGGAACCATTTTTCCCAGCATGCATGCCAGTCTGCTGGGTCCATGCCATGCTCCATTGGTTTGTTGGTTGATGGTTGGCAGATGGGCAGGCTGGGCAGACTGGTTCACATGCTGGGAAAAATGGTTCTGGCCTCTGAGGAAGGGGTAAATAGGCAGAGTGGCACAGAACCATTTTTCCCAGCATGCATGCCAGTCTGCCGGGTCCGTGCCATGCTACATTGGTTTGTTGGTTTTGTGTGTGTGTCTGTGTGTCTGTGTGTCTGTGTGTGTGCACAGGTGTCTGTGTGTGCATGTAGAATAAATAGTAGAGACACAGTCAGACAAAATAACTTTATTAAGCCACATCAAACTGAATTAACCATGTCTAATCTGTGCCCTTCAAAACTGTCAAAAGTGAGGATTTTCCTCCTTGGTTTCCTTGATCAATTGTGGAGGATATAGGCATCAGATTACCCAGGGGATAAACAAAGACAAGTTAATTAAACTGTCTAACTTCATGTTAATAATAATCTTACCACCTTTAAGTTGGACTTTTGCAGGAATGTCTAATGGAATATTGTTGGAAGTGTGGGGGAACTACAGAGAATTGACACATTCTTAAAGGTGAATTACCGGCAGAGGTGAAGCCCTGACCACTCTACGGATTGGGGCTTCACCTCTCTGGTCCCCCCTGCAGGCACTATATTAAAAAATAATCTTTGCACCTGAGTGATCACTCAAACTGGTGATTGATTACAAAGATCGATTTATTTCTCTTGACTGCAAGGGGGATAGGAGAGATGAATCCAGGAGCTGCACAGTGATTATGGCTTGCTTGACCACTGCTGGTAGAACACCTTTCATGAGTTTGAGCTCCGACATGAAAACTAAGAGGCTCCATTTTCATGAGAACCAAGTTAGAAAATGCCCAATTTACTGTTGGTGCAATTCCTGATTGGATGCACTTTGTTTACATATAAATAAACCAATCCAGACAGCTAGAAGTTAGGGACTGAACTGAAAGAGTCCACCTTGGCATCTCGTGGTTTGGCTTAATTCACGTCTGAGCTCTGTCAAACTTTGGTACATAGCATTAGATGAGTATCATCATTCTACCTCTACTGCCATCACTCCTGAGGGGTGAGGGCTGCAGTGCTGCACCTGCTGTCATCACACATGAGGGGTGGGGGCTGCAGTGCTGCACCTGCTGCCATCATGCCTGATGGGTGGGAACTGCAGGGCTGCACCTGCTGCCATCACCCCTGAGGGGTAGGGGCTGCAGTGCTGCATGTGCTCCCATCACACCTGAGGGGTAGGGCTGCACATGCTGCCATCACGCCTGAGGGGTGGGGGCTGCACCTGTTGCTGCTGCACACCCTGAGGGGTGGGAGCTGCAGTGCTGCATGGGCTGCCATCACACCTGAGGGGCAGGAGCTGCTGCTGCCACCACACCTGAGGGGTGGGGGCTGCAGAGCCGTACCTGCTGCCATCACGCCTGAGGGGTTGGGGCTGCACCTGCTGCTGTCATGCCTGAGGGGTTGGGGCTGCAGTGCTGCACAGGCTGCCATCACACCTGAGGGACGGGGGCTGCTGCTGCCACCACACCTGAGGGGTTGGGGCTGCAGTGCTGCACCTGCTGCCATCACACCTGAGGGGTGTGAGCTGCAGTGCTGCATGTGCTGCCATCACACGTGAGGGGTGGGGGCTGCTGCTGCCACCATACCTGAGGGGTTGGGGCTGCAGTGCTGCACCTGCTGCCATCATGCCTGAGGGGTGGGGGCTGCACTTGCTGCCATCACACCTGTGGGTTGGGGGCTGCAGTGCTGCATGTGCTGCTATCATGCCTGAGGTGTGGGGGCTGCACCTGTTGCTGTCACATCTGAGCAGTGGGGCTGCAGTGCTGCTCATGCTGCCATCACACCTGAGGGGCAGGGGCTGCTGCTGCCACCACACCTGAGGGGAAGGGACTGCAGTGCTGCACCTGCTACTGCTGCCATGCCTGTGGGTTGGGGGCCACAGTGCTGCTACTGTCACCATTGCACCTGATTGGCACTGCAGTGCTGCTGTTGTCTGACTTGGCTGCTGTCTAACTTAGAGGATTGAGGAAAGACCACTCATGCCAGTTTGCCTGGAGTTGGAAGTTTAAGTCACTGCTCAGCGCTTTCAAGGATGTGCGCTGCAACAGATATTTACTGCTGTTCAGCTGCCACACAGCCCTGGCCTGTTGACTGATGCCTGAACCTCAGACAGACTAACCGCATCATGTCCTGTGATTGTGCCACTGCTCCACTCAAAGTAAGTTGGTGAATGTCTGCTTCATTTTCTTGATCAGGGTTGTCTGGTTTGGTTTATTGGTCTGGTTGGAAGGAAACAAGAGCTATTCGAGGTAGTATTTGGTGATTGGAGTGTTAATGACAGATAAGGCTGCCAAGACAAGGCTCCACCATCAGCGAAGATTACAAAGATACAGCAAAGGTACTTGCAGCGATAAAAACTCTAACCCTGGCTCGACACTTGGTTCGTAGTGCTCTGGTGTCAGTCACTGAGAATTCTATATCATCCACAATGGCAGTGGGTTGTGTTGCTACAGCCAGTTATGTTTACCCAGAGCCCTTTATGACAAATATATGGGGGTCTGCCATTGTGAAAAGTTATACTAGCCATGGTTTGGCACAAAGGCATGTTTTCAGGTGGATGGTAATGAGAAGGGTGCAGGGGAGAGTGTGGGTGGCAAGCTGGGCCACTACAATAGGGCCCTACCTCCATGGAACTCTGCCTGAAAGTGCTTGACTTTTAGGGAAGTTGGATCCAAATATGGCTATCGATATCGCCTTAGCCCTGGTGGCCTCCAGCAGAAGTTCAGGTTCTGGCTCGGTGGGGGGGGGGCAGATCAGCTTAAATATCTAACTAGGTGGCATTTATTCATTCTCATGTTGACTGATGTGTCTTTCAAGAGGTGATGTTGTATTAATTTTAAAATTATGTGTTTAGGTCTTAAAAGTGGTGCTGAATGAGATCTGCTGCTGCAAGTCCTTGTCATTTTTTCTAAGGTACAGTACAATACAGTAACGCTTTGTGGCTTATATAAATCCTGTGTGTCTGTCTGTGTGATCAGTTTCCTTTGGATAATTATTTATATTCTCTTCTAGGTCTTTTAATTGCTGCTGCCTATGAGCTGCTACTGCAAGGTGCCATCACATCATCATCCGCATCCTTCTGTCAGAAAAATAGTCTGTCTGCCTGTGACTTGCTACCAGAAGTCACTTTCTGAAAGGTACAGTCTATATTTGGAAAAGTCTGCATTGTAGAAATTGAGCACTCACTTGCACACAGAATAGAGTCTCTACATAAACATTGACATAGAGGTTGTTGGCAGATGAGGACTGCTAGGCACATCTAATCTGCCTGTTAGCCCCACACTTGTTTGTAGCCTCTGACATGATCTGGTCAGTGGCTTTTATCTCGTCTTTGCACTTCTAAGGTTCCCTTATGTATGACCCAGGCATGTTTAAAGGACTCATAAACAAAATGTAATCAAAAGCGCTCCAAAAACACAGACTCGTGTGTCCAGGGCTTACCTACTGAATGAAGTGGTCCATTTTGCTCTGAACTAGTGGTAGTCCATAGAGTCGCTAATACTGAAATGTGTGGCAGACATATAAACAAACCCCTGGCTCCTCTTTAAACCCCCTGCCTCAGTAGCACCCTAAGATGGCGGCAACATCATTACGTGATTACATCATCTGAGCGACAGAGTTATGGCATGACAATGAGGCTGAATGGGGTCTTAAGGATAAAGTAGGTATGACATTACCGTATCGAAGCCCTTACCCTCCAAAGCCTTTACCTGTGCAGGTGTGAAATCAGTGGTCACACATACACAGATAAGAGTTGGAGCGAAGCGCTTTGATAAAGTAATGTCATGCTTTATCCTTAAGTCCCCATTGAGCCCGCATTGTCTGCCGGAGCTCTATCACTCAGATGATGTAATCACATACTGACATTGCCGCCATCTTAGGGTGCTACTGCGGCAGGTGGTTTAAAGAGGAGCCAGGGTTTTGTTTACATGTCAGCCACACATTTCAGCATTAGCGGCTATGGATTACCACCAGTTCAGAGCAAAACAGACCACTGGATTCTGTAGGTAAGCCCCCCTGACACATGAAGCTGTGTGTTTGGAGTGCTTTACATTTGCATTTGTTTATGGTATGCACTATTTGTAACTGTCCTGGGCCAGCTTCAGTAGCTGATCCCCTTGATTGTCTCATTCATGGAGGTCGCAGGTGATGTACTGTCTTTTTGGAACTGTCCTGTGCCAGCTTCTGTCACTGATCCCTTTTATTCTCTTGTCCTTGGTGGCGGCCAGTGAGTGAGCTTCATTTTGTGACCTTCTAGGGCCAGCAGCTGTAGCTGCCTCTCTGGTCTCTCATCCATGGTGGTCTGTAATTAAATTATATTAGTGTCTTATGAATTTCTGATGACAGCTTTTTCTGTAGCTGCTCCACTTGATTCATTCATCCATGGGCCCACAATTACACAATCTGTGTCTTGTCTGCAGGTACTGATGCAGAAATTGGCCGTGCATCTGATCTCTGATTACAAGTTTCTCAGACTTTACTCAGTACCTTCTAATCAGTCTAGATGTGCAATTTAAAATATCTTGGAATTACTTTAAAACCTGTACAACATCTTAATCTTATACTGCACCTTTATGCAGCTTTGTTTAATTTTTTTAAACTGTGCTTCATTTGTAGTTCTTTGGAGATAACTGTACTACATGGAAAAATGGCATCCCAACCACCACAGAAAATAGCAAATATCAGTTGTGTCACTGCAAAGGAATGTGCAGTACAATTCAAAGCTTACGGCATGTATGAAGAAGGAGGAATGATATTTTGTCACTTCTGTGACCACACAGTTGATTACATTCAGAAGGATACCATGGCGTATCATTGCAAAAGCAAAAAGCATACAAATAATTCACGGCTAAAGAATGATACAAATGCCAGACAGACAACTCTGCATACTAGTTTTGGTGCTATGACTTTTGCAACAGCTGCTCATGAGAAAATTGTAATGGACACTTTTAAAAGTTTGGTGTGGTGCCAACATTCCAATTGCAAAGTTGGATCAGCCCTGTCTGAGAGATTACATGGCAAAGTACGTAAAAGGAATTAAAGCACTTCCAAAGGCAGACACACTGCGTCAAAACTATTTGCCAAGACTGAAAAAGCAAATGGAAGAGTCCCTTACCGAGTCTGTAAGAGGGAAGACTCTTACAGTCATGTGCGATGAATCAACTGACACAGACTCTTGCTGCATGCGGAACATTGTTTTCACGATGGAGGGTGGCAGGTCTTACATTGCCAACATGACAGAGCTGACTGCAGTAAACCACTCGACAACTGTGCAAGCTGTTATGAAGACACTGCAGAAGTATGAAACAGGAATGGAGCAAGTGATTGCATTTGTGAGTGATATTGCATGCTATATGATCAAATGTTTTAATGATGCTATTAAAAGCATAATTGGAGACCACATTATTCATGTTGCTTGTTGGGCACATGTGTTATCCATAGTAGGTGACACATGGATCAATCATTTTGAACTAGTGAACAAGCTGGTTGCCCAAATAAAGTATGCTTTCCAACAGTTCCCAAAATGAAAGAGGAAATATATTGCATTTCTGGAGGAGAGGGGAGTAGAGAAACAAACATTACCACCAGTTCACGTCCTTACTTGCTGGAACATTTGGATTGAGACTGTCAAATTCCACTCAGTCCACCTACAGCATCTTAGAGAATTCTTTACAAATGATTCAAGTGACGCAAACTCCATAAAATCATTGCAAAAATTATTTGAGGAGTGGTTTGCAGAGCTACAGCTGCACACAGCATTCATTGTGGAAAACTGCACAGACCTCATTGAGACCATAGAATTGCTGCAGTCGAAGAAAAGCCCTTGGCTGTCTCAACATACAGTATGACACACTACAGAAAATCCATAGACACTTTGAGACAGAAATGTACAAAACTGGACAATTCAGTGAAAGAATTGATGAGGTTCTCAGCAATTTTAGGCTACGGGGCAAACAGGAACAAGTGACATTTTTTTCGAAAAGCATTTTCCTTAGCACTGACAAAACTGGTAAAGCATTGGAGTCCAATCTTTCAGTTCTGTTCTTTAAAAGCTGTCAGATTTTGGACCCACATAATCTTGCTAAACTGAACAGGGACTTCAAACAGTACACTGAGGAAATGCCCCTTTTCAGCCCGCACAACAGGACTGCTATTCAGAAGGATTGGGAACTGTACATTGACCAGGATTTAAAGGAGCTGCCGGAAAGGTCAAACTGTGATGTTGGGTAGTACTGGATTGCAATGGAAAATCTTACACCAGTACTAGCTAGAGCAGCACAATAAGCAATCTGGATACCAGTCTCTAGTGCGGATGTGGAACGCTCATTTTCTGTGTATGGGCAAATCCACACAGATCAATGAAGGAACTTGCTGGTGACCAATTTGGAGACACTATCTATGCTGATGTATAATAAGTGAGAATGTTTTCTGGGCATTGTCATTGTTTTGTGCTTATTGTCCTAGGTATACAAGTTTAAGTTGTTTCATTTCATTTTCCGTGCTGTTTACTATTCTGGAACCTGTTGCTGTCCAGGTAATCTGAGGTCCTAGGTAGTCTAAGGTCCTCTTTGATCAGTAATCTGCTTCCCTGCTATTGAGGTTAAGACAACTATATTGAGGCCTGTGAAGAGTCAACTCCCTCTCCACCATTCTACCTATTCTATCTAAATCCAAGGTTGCTAATGCTTTAAGCAGGCCACGCCTCTGTTGCAGCACACTTCTTTATTTTATTTCCACTTATTGCTTATTTATACAAATTTATAGACTTTAATTGTATTTATGATTTTCGTGCAGTGTTTTGTATTCTACATTACTTTTGTATATGTGTGTATATTTACATAGCTTTTCACAGCAGCTCATGTGTATTTTTAGATAATTTCCAGCAGTCTGCATACAACTCATTTGCACACTTATTTTATTTATAGATTTTAGATTAGCTGGTGAATTGCATTGTTTGTATCTGAATAGTTTCTATCTCATTAAGCTGAAGATCACTGTTTTGTTGTAAAGTTTTGAACATCTTAATTTTTTCACATTTATAAACACTACATATTTGCACATCTTAATTTATAGGTTTCAGTTTAGCTGGCGTATTGCACAGTTTCTGAACACTATTTTAATGTATTTACAGTTTTTCATTTAGCTGAAGATCACTGATTTGATGCACAGTTTTGCACATTATAATCTTTTTGCACATATATATTAAAACACTACTTTTTCTTACAATTTTGAAGCTCGTCATTTCAGTGTATTCAGTATATTTTCTTTAATCAATGACTCGGATGGTTACTGGTAAAGGGCAAGGCCTGCACATTGAGAGAAGGATGGATTCAACATGATCTGGAGGGGAGCGGGGCACTACAGAATTCAAAGAGGACAAACTGACATGTACACATGTTATACATACACAAAATATATACTTTTAATGGGTACAAGGGCAGATCTACAATAGTAGTTGTCAAAATAGTTAAAATGCATGCTAGTGGAGTACAAAAATGGTAAAATGTGTCACAACACAAAATACTGGTAAAAACTGATTTTGACATTGCTGACACCAGTGTCAGTAACAGTTTTTAAAGTCTGTGAGATGGAATTTGCCTTTTCTCAATCACGGTACACCAGTGTCCCTGGCACCACTCCCCCAGAGGACAACTGGACCAGGAGGCTGGCAGACAGTCAAAAACCCTAAGGTGTGTTCCACATTGCAGTGCCAAGGCAAACAAATGTATATCAAATTGCCAATCCAAATTTCAACTAGGTACTTGTTGCTTTCATCCAAACCTCCTGCTGAGGTGCAGGATGAATCAGTTCACATTCAGACACAGAACACAAATGAGCATATCACCCAGGCCATTTTGTGAAAGAAGGCCAATAAAAAACCCTTGCTGATCATTGGAGGCTCTATGATAAGAGAAGTAGCGTCTCACCTGAAGCAAAATGTACACTCTGTGGTTGCAGGCAAGTGCCTTCCTGGGACATCAGCTTGAAAGGACATGAACTACATTTAGAGAATAGCATGAGGCATGGCTAAGGATGCACACGTCTTGATTCATATAGGAACAAATGACCTGGCTAGTTGGACTGTAGATGAAACAAAACAACAATCTTGCCTTGGGGACAAATTGGCTTCTATTTTGTCCATTGTCTCCTTCTCTGAAATTCTGCCTGTATGGGGCAAGGGAGGTAGCAGGCAGAAAATCAAGGAAAATGAGATCACTGACTTGAACACCTGGCTTAAGGACTGGTACCAGGAAAAGGACCATCGCTTCATGGGAGACTGGGGGAATTCCTGGGAGCTAGACTTTTTCAGGTTCAGTGGCCTACACCTCACAAAGAGAGGGGACCCTTGTGCTCTGCTGAAAGTTCAAACTATTTATCAGTCATTTGAATTAGTGGAAGGAGAGAGGGCACTAGCGCTCACTTTAGCACCAGGGCTGGTAGTTTCCCCTCCCCCTCCACCTGCTAGTTCTGCAACTGGCCACAAGACAACAGGCACCAACCAAGACATAACAAGTGCAGCCCAAGCCAAACCACTCAAGAAGCAAAAATGGCATAATAGTAGGAAAGACACAGCAAACAGACACAGCCAAAGCTGGTGGGCACTCTGTCTCAATGCCCATAGCCTAAAAACAAGATACCAGACCTCACTGCTATAATGGCAGAGGCTAACCTTGACAGAGTAGCTGTAACAGACACTTGGTTCAATGAAAACCATACTTGGGATGTTGCTATCCCAGGGTACGCTCTGTACAGGAGAGACAGCAAAGGAAGGAATGGAGAGTGGGGTGGTTATCTTCATTAGGGAAGGAATCAAGGCCACAGAGGTACAGATGGCAAACACTGAGACTGAAGCCCTATGGATCACCCTTGGAGCTGGGGAAAAGTCACCCATCTGAGAGGGTGTGATCTACTGACCCCCATCTCAACAGATATATATAGACAATGAGCTATGAGAAACCATCCTAATGATGTCTGATAAAGGTGACTTGTTGTTCAGCAGGGACTCCAATCTGTCTAATACAGATCAATCCTCCTACACAGCTCCATTGGACAGGAGCAGAATATTCCTCATAGCTCTAAAAGGGGCAGGACTAAAAGAGTTGGTGGAGTCACCCACAAGAGAAAACACAATCCTGGATCTTGTACTATCAAACAGTATCAGGGTCACAGACATTAAGGTAGGAATCAGTCTGGGGTCAAGCGATCATAGGTCAGTCTGGTTCACAGTCAAAGGGTAGAGGACACAAATCACACAAAACTGAAGATCCTGGACTTCAGGAAGGCTGACTATGTCAAAATGAAAATGTGCATTAAAAACCATCACAAAGATGTTACACGGTGTGATGTGGAGGAAAGCTGAAAGGTCATAAAGGATGCAATAACTCTGGTCACCCCAGAATGCAGCAAACAGATCAATAAAACTAAGAAGAGGAGAAACCATCTTTGTTTTTCTAATGAGGCTGCTTTCAGTATAAAGGAGAAAAAAAACACTTTCAAAAAGTACAAACAGACAAAGAGGGACAGCGACATGGAGGAATACACGGCAAGGCTCAAGGAAGCAGGGAAGGCAGTTATAATAGCCAAAGCACAAACAAAAGAAAAAATTGCTGAAGGGGTTAAAAATGGGGACAAGACCTTTTACATATATTTACAGGAGGAAAGAAAAAGCAAAGGGGCTATCGTTCAGTTGAGAACCAGAGAAGGGCAGAACATGGAGACTGACAAAGAAAAGACAGAGGCTCTGAACAAATACTCCTGCTCAGTCTTCACACAATGGGAACAGGGTAGTGGATTGGTACTAGTAAATGAAGGATACCACACCAGTGAAGCTGAGACAAATCCCTTCACAAAAGAAAGAGTCCAAAAATAACTGAAAAAATTAAAAATCAACAAAGCAATGGGCATTTTTGTTACATTCTGGTGCATTTTGGGGCCATTTGTGAGAGTATACGGTACCCTTCTACCATACCCTTTTTACATACCAGTCCCATTGTTCTGGCCCCTGGTAGCTGCATAGTTTCATCTTGGCACCCATTGTTGATGCCATTCTTGCAGTGCAGGCATACAGTTAGGTAAGTCAGCACTTATGAAAATGATGAGTGCCAAGTAACTAAGCACTGAAGGTTGTTTAAACTGTTTAAGAATTATAATACATAATAGCACTGGAACATGCAGTTTTGATTGCAAAGGCCATACCTGTGTAAGGACATTGACAGGGTGGAGGCAGTCCAGAGAAGGGCGACCAAGATGGTGCATGGCTTGCAACACAAAACATATAAGAAGAGACTAAATGACCTCAATATATACTCATTGGAGAAAGTAGATAGCAGGGGAACATTAAAAAAAACTTTAAAGCACCTCAAGGGCATAAACAAGGTGTGTGTGTGTGTGTGTGGGGGGGTGACGGGTGGATATCTTCCAATGTAGAATGGGTACAAGAATGAGGGGGCACGATATGAAATTGTGGGAAGGGGGTGTGGATTAAGATGAAATGGAAGAAATTCCTCACAGAGAGGGTGGTGGAGATATGGAATAGTTTGCCACAAAAAAGAACCATCAAAAATGTTACAGTGGCATCTATCTTACTTCTTCACAGCAAAGCAACCTTACATCACCATCAGTCACACTGCTGATGCAGCTGGCCATGCACAATTTGCTCTGCCCATGTATATGTCTCCTTCATGTACCATCTCCACTGCTGTCTGACCTGAGGTGAAGGACCTGTATTACTCACATACTGCCCCTTTCCCTGCAATTACCCCTGCCATTGTGATTTGCTTATTATGTTATACTTATTTCCATATTATTGTATTATTTTTGTACTTTGTATTTGCATTGCTCTTGACCCCCCCGACGCATCTGGAAATGAGCTGATACCAGCTCAGTAAGTCTTTCATGGTAAAACCTTTGAAATAAATGAAAAAATAAATAAGTTCTACACCAAACAGCTTCCAATGGCTAAGTGCAATGCAGGCTAAGGGACACAGTCTTAAAGAGAATCATGTGTTAACAGTGTTCCTCACACTCTGAAAGCTGATAAAAATTTAAATAAAGTATTGGACTCACCTGTAGCTTGCAGCAGACTGAAGATACCTGACTAAACCTTCACTATATCGATACTACTTTGTCACCATGTTTAGAACGCTCTGATGTCATGCAGGGGGAAGCTGTGCCTAACGATGTTGCCTCACCATTCATGACATCAATGGATTCCATAAAATGCAGAGAGCGTAGTATCAACATAGGGCAGATATAGTTAGGAATATCTCTGGACAACTGCTGGCTACTGGTTAGCTCAATAACTCATTAAAAAAGCATTTCATGAACTTTCAAACAATGATGGACAATGTTCAAAAATATTTCCTATTAGTAGTAATACGTACACAAACTAAATTATTGCTATGTAGAAAAACACAGGCAGTGTCAGTGGCTCAGTAGGTGGCAGGCTCACCTCTGGTACTGGAAGATAAGAGGGTCATGGGTTCTAGCCCCACATCAGGAAGCTGAGAAAATGCTCATAACTGGCATGAGACATTAAACTGAGGTCCCTTCTGCCCATCCTTGGTCGATCCCATGGCATTTATAGAGGGAAAGTTTTCTCAGGAGTCATGGCCAGCAATCCCTGTCAAATTCAGGGGTCCATGTAACCTATCACAAGAACGCACCATTGAAGCAAGCTATGACAGTTCAGTGTGCCTTTCCTGGTCAAATATTACACATAAAAAAGGCAAAAACACTAAGGTAGAAACCATCTGCAGACAAAACCACTGTTTGAAATTACAGTTCTGGTGTATTTTCTGTCTATGCTCATTCCTAAATTAAACATCAGTGCAAGGCAAACTTTCCTCCCTGATGCATTTCCCAAAAACTGGAATGCACTGCAGAGGAGCATACTGTAAACAGGTTTCCATACCTTTCAAATTCTTTGCCTTAGACAGAACCCTACACACCTTGCTTCACAGAAATATTCTAACCTGTCACATAAAGTTGGAGATATTTTTGAGCATACAAATCATTAAACAAATAAAACTGACCTCACAGGAAGGAAAGCAGGGGTGGGAGGGGGAGTTATCAGAGATCAGGTGGGATCTACGGTGATAGTATAGGTAGGGAAACAATGGGCAGACTGGCTGGGCCAAGTGGTCCTTACCTAGAGTTACCACCTTTTAAGAAACCCAAAGTGGGACATTTCTTATTGAAACATGATTTTTTGCAGGACAATCTATAACCTCAATCAGTGCTACAGACTTGTTTTCTCTAAAAAATCAAAATTGAGACTAAATGTTGTAGTTTGTTAGTTGTTTCTTATCCTTTTAATATAATTTAGTTAAGGTATTGTAGTTGTCTGCAACATTGTGAGGAAAGTTAGAAAATATTTTTTTCTACTAAAAGGTCAGGACGTAGTATTTTTCATATAGTGTATGTTAGAACGTTGTATTCGTTGGAAATCTAGCTTTCCCTAGTTTTGTTGTACGATTGATGTGATGTCATGATGTTGTTGTACCATTGTGAGTACGTCACATCGATGGTACAACAGCATGGATTACATTTGTGCATGTACCACTCGCACTTTGTAGGTGGTCATACAATGGACAGCAGTTAAGCGAAGGCACTGGAGGAGATAGTAAGTGCCATTTTTTTTTCAAATCTTTGCTGGCACTTAGTAGTACACCAGATTAAGGTAACAAACAAAATACCGCTGTGGACCGGGAATGAACATAATGTTTGGCCACGTCGAGGCGGGAACAGGGGTGGGTCTCTGACATCACGGCGCGACCAAGGAGGAAGGTATAAGCTGTTTAAATTTACTCTTACACAAACACTATAAAAGACAGTGGATGGGCAATAGTAAACAACAACACTGTTTTAATTTCTCGAGGTTTCATGACAACCGAAAACCCCTCAAGCTTCGCTCTCGAGGTTTACTTGGTTGTCATGACAACATCTCGAAGAAAACAGCAGCATTGTTGTTCACTGTGACCCATCAACTATCTTCTTATGTGTTTTTGGCAGGATGCAGCTGCCCAAATTAGACTGTCCTACGAAAATCAGAACAGGTGGTAACCCTATCCTTATCTGCTGGCAAATTATATGTATCTAAGTTTCAAAGAAATGTTCTTTTACACTAAACAGGATACCCAATAATCGTATTAATTATTTAAATAAAAAAATGTGGTACAAATTCTGGCCCTTTGGTCTGTATTGTACTGGTGTGTGTGTGTGTGTGTGTGTGTGTGTGTGTGGGGAGCAGGCTGAGCAATTTTGTGAAATTATCTGTGTCCAGGTCTGACTAATACTGTCATCGCCTGTGGTTGTAGACTGTGAAACCTAACTGATGGATATCCACAACCAGCTACCTACATACAGTAGCTTACTAAACACACAGTGCATAGTGGTTCAGGGAGAAAACTGCATTTATAATACAATACCACTTTTAAAAAGCAGAGCAACCAGCTTCCAGACTAGTCAAACTGCCGGCTGAAAGAAACATGCAGATAAATAAAGAATGCAACAGGTTTTAAATGCTGTACAGAAGTAATGCTCAAATTTCAAGGGCACATGGAGGCTAAAATGAAACAAAAACAATTTATAGATGAATATTCAGATTTGTACTCCTTTAACTGGAATGCTTTACAGTTTGTTCGATTCCCTTAACTTTTAACTACAGTATTTCATTCACATGGGTATATCTTTGCTATCTCAGGTTGTTGATGTATATCTGAAATTTTATAAGAAAATTTGGAAGATCTAATAAGTGCTGCTGCCTCCACATCCCCAAATTTTCAGGAAGTAACCCCTCCACTTTGTAGTATGATCAGGATGCAAATGTGATTACCAACGCTACCTGTGATGTCACTCTGTCCTCCCAACGTGTCCCGTCGCGTGTCCAGATGGATGCACTGTCACCCAGCATCTCTGAGGGCAGCCATTGTCTGCACTCTCATTCAGTGTGCTGAGAGAGCTGCTGCTAGGAGGGCAGCCTCTGTCCTCTGTCTGTGCTGTCCTGGGTGCTCCCCCCCTGGGCACCTCTATGAGATGGTAGCTGGCCTCGAGTGAGCATCAGGTGGGAAAAAGTACCGCAAGTGGTTGGCGGAGCAAAGACACACATGGACAAAACTCTTCAAATTCCAATTACTCCACCGATGCCAGCATGTCTGAGCAATCAGGACTGTGGAGTGGAGTCACCCCCTCTCCTGGTGCCGAGGACTGAAGGACCAGGTTTCAGAAGCAAAATGAAAAAAACACAAACTGAAAAAAAAAAATGGGGTTTTCGCCTGGATTTTTTCTGTACGCACAGATGTATAACACGTGTGCATGGTTATGCCACTGCACCCAAGAATACTGAAGAAACTAGCCTCCCAATTAGCAGTCCTCTTGGATAAGTCCCTGAAGAGTGGCAGAATCCCAGATGACTGGAAAAAAGCCACAGTGGTACCCCTGCACAAAAGTGGGAGCAGGGAAGATGCTGGTAACTACCATCCAGTCAGCTTCACCTCAGTGGTGGGAAAATCATGGAAACATTACTGAAGCAAAGAATAGTACAATATATGGAAGCAAATGGAAAAACTGGACCCAAAACAGCATGGTTTCTGTGCAGGGAGGTCATGCCAGACAAACATGACTGATTTATTTGATTGGGTGACCAGAACTGTGGACCAGGGTGGAGCAGTAGACTTAGTGTATCTGGACTTCAGTAAGGCGTTCGACTCTGTTCCACATAAGAGACTAATAAACAAGTTGGACACACTGGAGTGAGGTATAAAATAGTCAGCTGGGTTAGGAACTGGCTCCAGGGAAGAACCCAGAAAGTCATGGTAAATAGCACTCTGTCAGAGCAAGGTGGGGTAACCAGCATAGTCCCCCAGGGATCAGTACTGGGACCAGTTTCTATTTAACATATTCATCATCGACATCACTGATGGATTGGAGGGAAAAGTATGCCTGTGTGCAGAAGACACCAAGCTCTGCAACAGAATAGACATGCAAGAGGGGGCCACATGAATGGACTCTGATCTAAAAAGGCTGGAAGAATGGTAAAACAATGGCAGCTGAAATTCAGCACCAAGAGGTGCAAAGTTATGCACCTGGGGAGAAAGAACATGGGCAGAAAATATACCCTAGGAGGGAAACAGCTGACAGAAACTAAGGTTGAGAGAGATCTAGATGTACTCGTATCTGATGATTTAAAGACAACCAGGCAATGTGAAAAGGCAGCACAGAAAGCTAATGGCATCCTTGAATGCATAGGTAGGGGTATCACAAGTAGAAAAACTGAGGTGATAATCCCACTGTACAGGTCCTTGGTGATGCCGCATCTAGAGAATTGCATCCAGTTCTGGAGACCACACCTCAAGAAAGAGGGATGATCTGGAGAACATTCAGAGGAGAGCTATGAAGATGATTCATGGACTTCTTTAAGAATCTTATGAGTCAAGACTCAACTATCTCAAGATGTACTCACTGGAAAGGAGATGGGGCAGGTGCATATGACTGAGACATTCAAATACCTCAAAGGAATTAACTCAGTTCAAACTCAGGACCTTTTCAGAGAAATCTCATCTACACGAACAAGGGGGAACAGCATCCACCTACAGGGAGGTTGATTCAAAATCAACATCAGGAAATGAGAGATCATGGGATAAGCAAGGTGGAAACTTAGGAAGGAAAAAAGACTGGGGGGGGTAGCCCACACGGATAGGATTATCACCCTTCTGTCCCCTCCATTCATGCTTTCCTTCCTTCATTCCTTGACTGCCATATGAGCTGCTCCCCCATCTAATTGCTCCACTCCACTCTGGTTAACATCCCACCGTGGACTCTACTTATCCTGCCAACTATCTCCCCTTTCCCCTGTATGCCCTTTCCTTTCTGACTAGCTATGCTTGCCTCCTCTTTCCCCTCTTTTTCTTCTAACCTATCGTCTCCATCCTCCCACCCTCTGCTCCACTTTGCCTGCTTCTTCTTCCCTGCTTACACTGACTACCCTGCCAAGTCTCACTCCCCTCTCCTGTTCTTCTATCCCTACCGTCACTGTCTGAACCTGACCTCATACCCCAGCTTCCTGTTGCCCCTCCCCCTCTCCTGACATTGAGTCAAATCTATTCATTAAATGCACCCCTTCAATAGTTCCCACTCCTGTTGCAACCCTTGCAGTCCCTCCCCTTCCCCCACCGAGTGCCTTTACCCCTCCATGCGATTGCTGACCCTCTGAGGAAGAGGTACCCTCAGATACTGGGTGATCTTCCCTGCTCCCTTCCCCTGCCTGAGACCCTCAGTTGTCTAGGTACCTCCCCTCTGCCATTACCTCCACTGCCCTGCTCCTCTGTCTCTCCACTCTATCCTCCTCAGCTCCTGGCTGAGCTATCTTGCTTCTGCCCTTAGCTGCTTTAGGCTCCTATACACTGGCCAGACCCCTGTACTCCACATCATCCCTGAAATACTGCTGCTCCACAACTATTATAGCACACCACCCTCCTCCCACTATCTTGATGCTTGCACATGCTCCTATTCCTCCATATCCTCTCAGCCCCAGTTTCTCCTAAACCCTAGATATGTCTCTCGGTATACAACCCAGTTAGGGATGTTTGCAGAAATCCCTTAATTTCCTCAATTTACCTTCCCCATCCTGCTTCCCTGATGCTCAATACAAATTTAAACTGACCCAATATAGGGATTAGCTACAGTCCCCTTCCAACCCCATACAGCATACTTCCTGCTCTTCCTTGTCACTTATCATTCCTCCTGTGATCAGTGTGGCTTGTGTCTGCAGCTGTACATGCAGATACTCTGATGATGTTTCAGATGCCACTGATTCAGATGTTACACTCCTGCATTGTGGCACTCATGCTTCCGGGTTGCTCATGCTTTGGGATTGCTTGGACCTCTGGAAAATTATAGGATCCTGCAGCCATGCTAGTGACTGGCTGCAGTTATGCGGTTCCTTGCTCAGCTAATGGCACTGGCTCCAGATACCTTACTCCCAGCCTCACCAGCCCTCTCAGCATTCTCCCTCCTCCCCCTTCCTAATCACACACTGCCCGATTCTACACAGCATCTCTGCTAAATAGAAAAAAAAAACAAAATTTAAAAGAACTGCCCCAGCATGGGTTACTCACATTAGAGTCTACAGCAACTTGCCAAACGACAACATACCAGGAGCAATAAGTCAGTAGCACAAAGAGTGAGAAGCAATAAAACTGCAAATTAGTTACATGGTGAACAGGCACAATTAGCACTCCAGTGAAGTAGAAACCACCTATATGGAACCAAACAAACAGAGTAAAGGAAAGTGATCTAATGTGGTGGGCTCTGCCCCCCATACCACCCATAATTGTATATAACCAGCTCCAGGTGGCACATATAGTGGAGGATGGCAGACACTGAGCCCAGAACAACTTTGCTCCAAAGTCCGACCCGCACAAACACAGTCCACCCTCCTTCCTGTGCTCTAATGCCCTTGTTTTAGAGACTCCTTTCTATTGTCAGGATACCCCCAGCACTTTTTCAGTCCCTGATGCAGCTCCAGTCCCCCACCATAGTAGAAAAAATGCAGACCACTTGCGCTCCTTAGAGAGCTAGTGTACTGCCTGGAAACTGCTTGCATTTAATTGAAACTTTCAGATGTAGTCAGCTATCACTTCTTATATCTCAAGTATTTATTCTTTTCTGTTTGCCAATTAGAAGATTTTCCACCTGGCAGTACTGGGGTGATGTGTGAGCAGCACTCTGTCTGGAGGATGAAAAAAACTCAGTTCTGTTCCTCCCACTACATCAACACTATAACCACACTGACTATGGCATCACTAGTAACCAATGAGAACCATTTCTCACTGCCAGGTTTCACTTTCACATGAAGCAGCAGGGACAGACTCTCCCTGGTTACTAGTGATGTCACAATTTCCTGCATTTAGATTGGAAGCTTGTGAAAGTCACTGCTCAGGCTGCAAGGTTTGTGGTGCCTCAAGGTGTTTGGTCTCATTTCTGATGATGAAGTGGGAGGAACAGAACTGACTTTTTTTTCCTCCAGGCAGAGTGCTGCATCACATGTCACCCCAGTACTGCCAGGTGGAAAATCTTCTAATTAGCAAACAGAAAATTAAAAAAAATACTTCAGATACTGGAAGTGATAGCTGACTGCACCTGAAAATTACTGTTAATTCCAAGCAGTACACTAGCTCTTTAATTAAACAGGACGACTGCAGCCATGCTAGTGGCTGGTGAGATCACATGGTTCACCTGCTCAGATAATGGTGCTGGGTCCAGCTACCTTAATCCCACCCTCACCAGCCCTCTCAGTGTTCTCCCTCCTACCCCCTCCATAATCCCACACTGTTTAACCATTATTATCAATAAAAAATGGAGCTAATCCACTAGCTATATATGTTTTAAATAATGTCCTAAATATCACAAAAAAACTGTTGAATGTAGCACTCCATGAAGGTGGATGGAGACTATAAAATGGACTGGAAAATTCTGGAAGCTGACTGGTTGATGTAGTTTTTGACCCGTGATGATATCTCAGTCTATAATTACATTTAAAAACTGAATACCAAAATCAGCCATTTCCTATCATTTTGGGATCATCTTTAATAACAATAATACATTACAGGGTGTAGAATTTCATGTTATACCATCATGTTTTGGGAGGTTGAAGGCTTTTGGCATTGCCTCGTGCCTCAAGATGAACCCAGGGCATGACAATACAGTATATCATGACATCCGCTTCAAATTACTGGGAAACATTTTAACTCAGTTAAAAGAAAATATTATTTTACACATAGAATTGTCAACATATAGAACTCCTTACCGCTAGACATTATTATTAGTAAAAGCAAATCTGAATTAAAAACTGTTCCAGACAAATACCTTACGAAAGCAAAAGTATCTTACTACTAGTTTTCTATGGAACTATATATGGACTCACACCTCCTCAGCTCCTAACAACCTCAGTATGAACCTTAGTATATACTACACTCTGTTGCATATTATTGCTTAATCATTAACACCTCTTTGTAAACAATGGTGCACGGGACAAATCTCTACAGCATTTTGCTAGTCATGGAGTGGCACCACCAGTAGCAGTGGCTGATACCACAGCTGAAGCAGTTCCATCTATGGAAATCATATGTACTGTTCTGTACTGTGCCTCTGCAGCTAAAGAAAGGGATATTTCTTTCATGAACACTATGGAGGAACTGAAAGACTCAGTGAAACCTTTGATTGCATATGGTCTGAGAATGGACAATAAATATGATATTAGTATTAATTGATACCATTGAGAAGAAATGGCTCTATACAGAAAAATAAGTTACCAAACCTATAGAAGCTGACACAGTGGATAAAATTAAAACAGTGACCATAGAGGCCATGACAAGTCCACTGACTCAGAATGTCTTGATTAGTTGCAAGTTAGAAAGTCAAAAATGAAAACAGATGTAAGAAACTTCAGACTGAGGCAGTTTTGAGAGAGTTGGATTCTTTGATTTCAAATATTCTTGATATGGTGAGAAGGCTTTTTACAACATCACTAAATTTACCTGTGGAAAACGTACCTCCTATCTCAAAAACTTTTAGAGTACAAGATTGTAAACCAGTAGTTGCACAAAGGAATGGAGCTAATGCTGGATCCACAGTGGGTGAGAGTCAGAGTCCACAGGGCAGATCTACAAACAATGATGCTAAATTTATCTGCCTGTTATCATGATAATGTGATTCAAACAGTTTGGTCCCAGAGTGTATCTGAGTACAAACAATCTTAGGTTTATTTTGACCCAAGCCCAGGGTAATATAGTTTTACAAGTTAAACCTGATGTGATTGAAGGTGGCAATATCCATGTAATATCCTTGCTAGTGCAAAATTGTTTGTAAAGAGAAATCCAGCTTGTATATTTTTTTTTTGTTATGCCAATCAACTGAAAATTTCTGGGAAAGATGTCAGCAAACTGTTGATGAAGAAACCACCTGAAACTCCTCTGAGACGCCATACACATGTACCTCTTCAGATAGCTTTGCAGTAGCTATGGAAGAGATGCAGATTCTCTTTATTATTGTTTTTTTTCTCTTCTTTCATATAAAGTACCCATTGTATATCTAATATCTGATTTAATGCTGCTAATGACTCTAAGGTTTATCTGACATGTTAAAAGGCTCTTGTACATGATACAGTGTTTACACTATGTGAAAGAAAACAATGGTAAAAGAAAACATTGGACAGTTTTATTTGTATTTTATACAGTACATGAAGCATGGTTCAGTTAGTAGGACATCTGCCTCTGGGTCAGAAGGTCATGGGTTCTAGACCTGCAATGGGATTGCGATAGCATCATATTATTTCAACATATCCTTTGACTCAGCCCCCTATAGGAGACTGATCAAGAAGATCAGGGATTTAGGGCTGTGGAGAAATTGGCAACTTGGGTAGAGAAACTGGCTGAGAGGAACAACACAAAGGATGGTAGTTTATTTATTGAAAATCGGTACCAGGAAAGACACACTGAACCAAGGCTCATTTCCAGGTGTAATCCAGGGGAAGGGAAATAGGGTGACAAAATATACAATGCATAGGCAAAATATACACCATATATACACTGTGGACAGGCTACTACACAGGAACTAAAATGTTGGTTCAGGAATGCTAAAGCAATGTACATGAGAGTAGCATGGCAAACTTAACTAAAGCCAGGGAAGGAGCATCAGCATTGGACATTGTTAAAGTCGCACTGTAGCAATGATTCAAAGATTAAAATTGAGGTGCCTGAGGCAAAGAGTACAATGTCTTCCACATACATATGAATATGCTTGTCAACACAGATAGATGGGAGGTTATTAAGAAAAATGGAGAATAAATGGGAGATATTGGAAGAAACAAGTGGAATACCTCAGCTGTCCATGCTGGATCTGGTCCTTTTCAATGTATTTATTTGTGACATATTGAAGGACATCAAGGGTAAGACCTGCCTCTTCACAGATGACACAAAGATCTGTGCAAGGGTGGACATGGAGAAAGGGATCAGGGAACTTAGGTGGGATCTAGGCAGGTTAGAGAGGTGGTCAAAGATCTGGTAGCTGGGCTTCAGTGCAAAACAATGTAAAGTGATGCACACTAGAAAGAGGAACCCCAGAGTGCAATATGAAGTGAGGGGTGAGGTGCTGGAAAGCATGACAGAGGAAAAGGCCCTTGTTGTCATGATATCAAAGAGCCTTAAAACAACAACACATCATAACAGAGCTGTGGAAAGGCAAACAGGATGTTGTGTTGCATAGGGAAGGGGATAAGCAGCAGAAGTCGGAATGTGATCCTCCCATTGTACAGGTCACTGACAAGATCACACCTGGAATACTGTGCAAGATACAGGAGTCCACACCTGAGGAGAAACTGTGGCAAGGCAGAAGCAGTACAGTGCAGGGCAACCAAGATGGTCCATGGACTTGGACGTGAGACAAATGAGAAGAGACTGCAGAAACTGAACATGTACACCCTTGAAAAAAAAGAGGCTCAGGATGACATGAACAAGACATACATGTACGTGCACAGGATAAACAGGTTGGATTCCAAAGAACTTTTCTCCCTGGGTTCAACTACAGAGATGAAAAAGAATTCACTTAAACTTGCAGTGAGATTCAAAATAGACATCTTCAAGCACTTTTTCACAGAAAGAGTGGTGGACAAATAGAACAAGCTGCTAGAGGAAGTGGTACAAGCCAAATCAATGAACAGTTTCAATAAGGGAAGAGGCAGCCATAAGGGGTTAGCTAGAAAAGGGGTGGAAACAAAGGGAAAGTATGGTCGCTAGGGCCAGTGCAGAGTACTTAGGTAGGGTGGGCAGATTGGATGGACTGACCTGCCTCCTTCTGCCATCAATGTCCATGTATCAATGTATCTACTGTATCTGTAAATGCTGACACCAAAATGCAATACTGAGGGTATGTTGCACTGTTGGAGTGTGCTGTCTTTCAGATGAGATGTTAAAATGGGGTCCTTTCTGTCTGCTCTGATGACTGTTCATGTAGATATTAACGATCTAATGGCACTTTTTGAGAAAGGTAGGGGAATTTCTCCAGTAGCCTGGCCAGATTTCCCACAGTCATTAAAAATACCACCAGCAGCTTAATCCAGTCCAATTTCAATTGATCTGCAGCTGTAGTCCCCCGATAATGGACAGTATCGCCTAGCCCTTCTTTCCAGGTCAACAAAACATTCAATTAATCAATCAACCAATTAATCAATTTTACTGACCTCAGTGGAGTGTTGCCCCCTAGCTTTCTTCAACACCAATGAGATACTTGCACTGAACGAAATCCAGGGACCCAATCAAACTCCCATCTGCCTTTCTACTTCAGAGCTATCACCTTTATAGAAGCAAAAAAGTACATCCTAAAAGTGCTAGGTAACTCCAGAACTAGCTCTGATCAACTTGACCTAAAACTAGTTAAGCTCACCCTGGACATAACTCTCAATCCCCTCACCAAAATCTTAAATCTCTCCTTGGTATCAGGTGAACTCCCATGGATCTGGAAGGTGGTGGTAGTTACCCCTGTTTACAAAAGTGGTGACAGGGCCAACTCTACAAATTACCACCCAATATCTATCCTTCCTCTACTCTCCTAGGCCCTGGAGTGAATTGTAAGCGACCGACTGACGGAATATCTAGACAAATATAATTTACAATGTCAGCAACAACATGGATTTTGAAAACAACACAGTACCACAAACGCACTAGTGGAGTTTACCAGCTTTATCCATAATGCGCTAGACAGAGGTCTCTTGGTGGGGGCAACATATATTGATCTCACCAAAGCCTTCAACACCATCAATCACAATCTGCTCTTGAATCAGCTCTCCAATACCAGCCTCTCCCCTGCAACAGTAGCAGGGTTCAGAAGCTACCTCTCTGGGAGGGTCCAAAAAGTGAAAATCCTGGACACCTTCTTTGACAACCATAGTGTTAACATAGGCATTCCTCAAGGCTCTATCCTTGGCCCTCTACTGTTCAGCCTGTTCTTAAACAACCTCTCTCAATTGGTATACAAACAGCTACTACTATATGCAGATGATGCAGTCCTATATTCATGTAATTCTGACCCCTACATACTGGAAAAGCAAATGCAGGCTAATTTCACTGCAGCTGAGCACTGGTTCCTTCAATCAAAACTGCTCCTCAATTACAAAAAAACTAAGACAATGTTATTCGCATCATCACATAACAAAAACCATACTCACCAACTTTGCATTCACAACAGTCAGGACAGTTCCCTTGAGATGATTCAAACATTTAAATACCTAGGATTGACACTGGACCACACCCTCTCATTTAACCAACACATAGATGCAGTCTCAAATCGTCAGTCGACAGTCGTCAAATGCAAAAATAGGATTACTGTACTGACACCAAAAAGGTCTGACTTCTGAGGCACTCAGACCTGCTGTAAATAGCTCAGTCCTCTCAGTGATAGACTATGGCCTGGCAGTATATGGGGCAGCCTCCCAAACTGCTTTGAAACATATCAAAACAACACTAAACAAAGCATGTCATTTAGTCTAGGTGTAACCCATCTCACTCACACCTGCAAGTTGTACTCTCAAACAAAATGGCTTAACCTTGACAGTCATCTCCAGTAGCAAGTATGCATGCTTGCCAAGAAGTCTATGCTAGGACTTACCATCCCAGGCCTGCAAAGCCTCCTTAGCAGACCTAATTCCATCAGATGCACTAGGGGTACAAACAACTCAGCCCTCTGTGTCCCTTTCCATAGAACCACACAAGGCCAACAGTCTTATGAATACCGGGCGACACTTTGGCTTAATGTGCTTGACCTAGGCATCACAAAAGAGGACAGAATAGGCTCCTTTAAAGATAAACTCTGAGTGGCCCTCGCCACAAACAGCAACTGTGACTGTGAGACCTGAGCTCCCCCACACTCTTCCCTCCTCTTTCCTGCTACCCCTCATTCTAACCTGCACCCTTGCATTCTCCTCTCTTCTTGCTAACTAACACTCCCCTAGTAGGCTCCAGGTCCCAGCCTCAACACTCCCCCCCAGTGAGTCTAGTCCTCCTTTATGACTACACTCTTTAGCACTTAAGACAAAAGAACTGCTGCCCATCAAGTTCTCGCCTCCTTGCGTTTATTATTAGTTAATTATTTTACAGACTATATCATCCTCTGTTCCCTACCTGATTTGCTCTATACCCTGTAGATTCTCAAGTTGTTCACTTAACAACCTGTTAACCTAGTCTGCTTTAAATTATGTGTTTGTATATTTTTACTTATGTAATCCCTGTTATTATAATTATGTAACCTCTGTAACCTGATGTACTCGTGTCTTTCTAGGCATGGAAACTCCTTGTATCTGCTTATGTACTTGTAACAATTGTAAATGATGTTATGCCCATGTATTAATATGATGTGGAACCTCTGTAAAAGAGCCTTTGGCTCAAAGGTACTTCCTAGAAATATATAAATACAATCAGTCAGTCAATCAAATGACTCAATCAATCACTCAATTGATAAATAAATACATAACTGAAATAAAACAATTTTCACTTTGCAGGGTCAGGTACTTGAATATTTAACATGTAGATATACTTTTTTAAATTTAAGGTTTTAAGGATTAGTGGGCTTTTTTTCTATCAAACACCTCCATGTTCATCAGGTTTCTTTTTTCTTATTTTTTTCCTTTTTTTTGGACTTTCCAGTTATTCCCCATTTGTCAGGCTCTTTAGCCTGTCTTGGAAAAAAGATGGCTCACTGATCTAGACAGGGTGTCTGTTGGAGCTCCGAATTTCACAAGCTTCATCTGTGTCTAACATTTTGCAGCACTTTGTTAGATGTTTTGGTGCTTTAGGTAAAAATATGTTAGCTAAGGCAGGGATTATAGTGAGTCATCAAAAGAAAGGTAGTTTGTTACTTTTAAGCATTATTTTTGGCCACCATGTAATCCAGGTGCCATCTTGATTCTCTGTGTGGGATGACCACAGAGTTTGTTAACACTCCCAGTCCCCTCTCACTTGAGTCACTTGGATGTCATTTCACATCATGGCTTAATTGTCTGTGACTTCTCTTTGTTTGATGCTGTGAATTCCAAGACATCAACCTGTTGTTCATTCCTGCTCTTTCTGGGTACTCTACTTGCCCTCTTAGGAGAATCCTGGAAGGTGGAATTGCTGCAAGCATTCTGTGGTGCAGTCTGTCCCAGAAGGGAGGATTCAAGAATCTGGGAAGCTCTCCCTGCTGTGTAGGATTTCACTGTTCAGTCAAGTTTTTTCGTGCAACAGCAGAAACAACCATCCTGATGAGGAATTGGAGAAAGTCACAGATTAACTGTGTTCAGCTTGGGTGGAGGCCTGGCATTCATGCAGTTGGAGGGAGTGAATGATGTCCTCCTGTGACTCTCAGCACAATCTTTGGATTCAGACCGCCTTGCAAATTACATAGGAAATCAAGGAAAGTAGCACACCCTGCAACATCTAAAGGTGCAGCTGTCCATCCAAAAATCAAAACATAAACAAACTAAATTTTCCTAAACACTGAGGAACAGTGTAAAGAACACATTTATTAAAGCAAAGACTGAATCAGAGAACTGAAAAACCCATATGTAACTCTCCTTTTCAAGGCTTCATTGGGGTCCCCTGATGAAGCCTTGAGTAGGAGGGGCTATGTACCTCTATAAATGCCAAGTCCTTACTGTAGCAAATTTGTACTTTGCATTGTTCCTTGGTGTTGTGCACCATTTTATTTTTGGTCTTCCAAGTTACAAACCTGGCTCAAACCTTCCTTTTTATGGGGAAAGTAATTGAGAAGTTAGCGGTGACACAGCTCAAGGCCTCATCTTGAAAAATATAACATCTGTGAGCCATTCCAGTCTGGTTTCAGTTATTGGCAAGCACAAAACACATGCTACTAAGGTGCTGAATTATCTTCTTCTGGTAAGAGATAGAGATGAATACTCTATTGTACTCTTTCTTGATCTCTCATTGGTGTTCAGGGCAGTGGATCATGGTGCTTTGATAGGTTGCCTGCGGCAAAATGGGAGGTAACACCAGGAATGCTTTCAGGTGGTTTGAAACCTTCTTATCTGGCAGATCCAGCAGTTTATCTTGGGAACTTGTTCCTCTCAGTCTGCTTGTTCCACTTAGTTTTCACCATATACATGCTGCCATGTGAAAAGGCCATTAGATGGTACAAACTTGAGTTTCACTGCTACGCAGATGATACTGTGCCAGCTATACCTGTCTTTTGCACCTGACAGACATAATATGATTTCTATGCTAGACCAATATCTTAAGGAAATCTCTGAATAAATGGAAGCCATGTGACAGAGCTGTAACCCTGGGATAATGGATGCACCGTGAGTGGAACCAGGTTTGAGCAGGTCATCAATAATTGGTGGCTTGCTTATAGGTTCATGTTCTTATGGTAGGCCTCTATGATTCATGGATGGGGTGATGGATCTAGGCATCATTCTGAACAAGAAGCTGTGCATAGCATGCCAGGTGATGACTGTAGCCCACAGTGTTTTTTCCAAGTAAGACATATTGCCTAGATAAAGCCGTATCTAGGGCATAATGATCTAGTGACCCTGGTGAATTTCTCTTTGATCTTAGGACTCAGTTACTGCAACACTCTATAGCTAGGGCTATCTGGAAGGTATTTGCACTGCATGCAGCCAGTACAGAATGCTGCAGATGATTGATTGCTGGAACTAAAACCAGTGAGCATATTACTCCATTCATATGTGAACTGCACTGGCTGCTACTTTAGTAGTGTATCACCTTCAAGATTGTAAGGTTAACATACACAGTCATACACGATCCAAGTCCTCACTAGCAAAAGATCTTTTAGCCTTATATTACCCAGGCTTCCCTCTCTGCTCCGCCAAGATAAAGTGCTTTCCATTACTAATTCCAAATTAGGGCAATCAGGAGGAGACAGGACATTTTCTATTATGGTTCCATTTGGAAAGCCTTGCTTAGTAGTCTGCAGAGCTCTGCCTCAGTTGTGGCATTTAACAGGGGCTGAGCTCAATCTTTCTGAACAAGCCTTTTACTGCATGACAGGTAGGCTGAGTGAGCTTCAGGAGTCAGTCCCTTCTCATTTTTTCTGATATACTGTATGATAGGATTGTACCATTCCTGTTTTCCAACTACTGTTTATTAAGTGGCATGTTTAATTTGTCTGTGTTTTATTGTGTGTCTGACTATATTGGATTGTACATTGCCCAGATCCTTATGTGCTGGGTCCCATATAAATAAACGTGTCTTCCCTTATAATTTCATTTTTCCCAATACTTTATTGAAGCAGAAATTGGATACAATAGTCAACAAATTAAGCATACAAAACACTAATACTTAAATGACAGGAGAGTTGCCACCAAACCTAGAAGAGACAAAGAGGGATAAGGAGAGGAATATGACATTGATTAATCATTTAATTTGTAGCATTTGCCTTTCATTGCAGAGAATATAGCTCTACTATATATTTATTTTATGTACTTTTTATTTGAAATTTGTTAGCTGGGTAGAACCTAAGAGCAGTAGATGCCCATTTACAAGGGGGACCAGGAGATGTAAACAAAAGCAACAATACAGCATGAATATGCAGTACATCAGAGTAGTTTTATACAGTAATCAGGTAACATTACACTTGTGCAGTGACAATACATCAAAGTACACAGTAACATCATACTTGTACATTGAAAAATCCACACAGTATTTTTAAAAATCATTTTAAACATGTTCTGCAACTTGATAGAGTGTAGAGAAGCAGGTAAATTATTCCAGAAAGTAAAGGCTTTGTAAATGAAAGAAAGTTGGCCCAGGGAAGAATGGAAGAGTGGGATCTTATGAAATGAGTATGAGCAGATATATTTCATTGGGAACCAGTATTGAGGCTAGCATCAGATGATAATAAGAATTTAATAGGACCTTTTAGGAAATATCCACAACTGATGAGTGTGAAATTAGTAATGTATAAATAAAAAAAGGCCAGCCAAGATATTTGTAAAGAATGTGGTAATGTGAAAATTTGGGGCTGGAGGCAACATATCTGCAGTTTAATTGTAAATGATATTGACTCTGAAATTGCAAGACATTGACAGTGTGATAAACTGGAAATCCATAGTTTCTTAGGACAGGAGTAGGGATTGAGACAGACATTTCTTAGAATGAGTGGGAAAACAAATTGTTAGCCCATTTTATTAAAATTTGTTAACTGTCTTGGTCAAGCTTAAACAACACCATTCTCAATTTGAGTTCTATAAGGTCTCAATATTTTACTAAATGCACTAAAAGCATTCTTATGGCTATAAGGCACTTCTTCTATTTTGACTGTATTTAGCATGAAGCTTAACCAAGTCATGCAGTTAGGGGAATACCCAACTCTTAGGTTCATGGATAAACCATTTTTAAATATGATTAAACCATGGATTATACATGGTCAGCAGCCATGGTAATTCATGGTTTATCCATGATTTTAACCATGGTTATCCATGGCCAGCTAATGATAGTAAATAGCCCTGGTATAGACGATGGATGACCATGGTCAATAAAGTTTGAGAATTGCTCAAGTTCGCTGTGGTCTTCCATTGTTATCCATGGTGGTTGCTTTCAGAAGTTTCCTGCATTATAAAACAAATTTCTTTACCTCTTAGGTAATTTTAATTGTTTCAACAATCTTAACATACTGTTATGAATAAATATTATCTACATTTACTTTTATAATAGCTTTTATTTACTTACCTATTTCTATTATTTCATGTGTTGTTTTTTATTATGAAAAATTGATAGATTTGCTGAATTGATAATAATTCCATAATAAAATGAAAGGGCAGGATTCACAAAGCAGATGCGCTGGGCGCAAATGAGATGTGCCATCCCCAGACAGTGTGATTCACAGAAGGATGCATCGCAAGATGCATTGTAAACATCCCCACTGTGAATTGCACAGATGCAGCATGGTGCAACCTGAGATGCCACAGCACAATAGGAATGCATAAAAGCACCTGGGGCATCACAACAGTAAATATGGAGCAAGTAAGCAAGGAACAAAGGAGCAACAGGGGGAAACTGCAGTGGCACAAAGGATGCAGGGGAACACACCAGCAGGGACTGTCCAGAGTGCCAAATGTCTGACAGCAGAAGAGGTACACAGACAGAGCACACACAGAAACACCTGGAAGCACCAGACACACCCCACACAGGAGACCAACAGGCACAGATGCCATGCCTAGGGGTGCCTGTTAAGGTGTGCCACAGCTGCAGAGGGGCACCATGCAGCATGGCAGAGGCTGTAGTACATGGCCTGATGCACAGGAACCGAATGGTGTGGACAATGGATATGCCACACAAGTGCACACAGGTGGACAGGCACAATTGCAGACAGGTCAAAGGCCACACCCCTCACAGGTGTAACATGCCCACATGCAATGTGGATTGCAAGTAGAGTAGCACAACAACAGGTCACCAGCACAACAGAAGCAGTCCACATGCACCACACACAGAACAGGGGCACTGAGAAAGACAGCATGCCCCAATGCACACCCACATGTCAAAGGCAACAAGGAGGATGCACAGTGAGGGTGCCATGACAGAGGGACAGAATGCATGCATGCGCAGTACCACAGGTGCACATGTGTGGATGGGAACAAAGGGACAGTGGACAGAAGCAACCAAAACAGAGTACATGCAAAAGGTACACTGAATGACCACAGACATCAGTTGCAGTAGAAAAAAGTTTAGTAAAAATCAATGTAACAACAATAACTATTTACAATAATAACAGGCTGTAGGAACAGGAAGGTGAGGTGTGGGGATCTGTACAGGAACAACAACAAAGGTGAACAGGATGGTGATGGTATGGGTGTGGTGGAACAGGGGACAGCAACAGACAATGCGGATGGGCAAAGAATGTGGGGTAGTACAATTAGAGGCTATTTACAAAAGTCCATGTCCCTAATGTGCAGGATGGGCCACAGCACGGCCGCCACCCCTATAACCCCTGGCACTCAGCATTCTGGCCTGCATGGTTAGTGTCTGCAGGAACTGTCCTCGGTGCCTGTACAGTGGGAATAACATCCTTCTCATCACCCTCTGGAGCTGCATCCCTGCAAGTCACAGAACACCCTGATGCCTCCGTCGACTGTGCACATCTGGCTGTACCACCTGTGGACCTACAGTGGGGGACACATACAACAGGTAGTAAGAACCATGTTCCACACTGGCCCCCCCAGCCACCATGCGACTGTGTGTGAGGCATCCACCATGGCAATGGCCGACAGCCCACCAGGCACACTCCATGCCAGCAACAGGCTGGCACACAGTGCCACCCTGTGACTGTGCAATGGTATTCGGACAGCACATGGACCACATGTGCATGTAGAGATAGCCACAGAGGGGCATGCAGCCATGTCCCACACAGCATGTGCAGATGTCAGCAGGCTGCACAGGCATTCAGGCCCTGTCGCAACACCACTGGGGCACCACAATGTGCCCACAGTCCACATGAGATGCACACAAGGTGGAAGAAAACACTGGGGCCAGGTGCAATATGGCCCAAGCACACACCACCATGCCCACACCCCATGTGTGTGTGCATCCAACAGCACACAGACATGCACATGGGACCAGCAATGGCCTGCAGAGGGCACTGCCCCCCCAAACACAAAGAGGATGCCAAAGACAAACACTCACCTGCACCAGCACGTCCTTGTCCATGAACTCCAATACTGGCCCTATTTCTCTTGGCCTCCACTGCAGCCACAGCCCTCCACCTGTCTTCCAGCCCTGTGAGAGAAACACAGGCATAGAGCACCGTGAGGAGATGTGAGGTGTGTCACCCCCCCAGTCCCCAGCAACTACATCAGTGTCAGCATGCAGTGATGGTACTACCCCCACAGTGCCCCAATTAAGGCACCCCTGACAGCATGCAGCAACACACAACTCCCCAGCCCATGTCCACCATATGTGTGTGTGTGTGTGTGTGTGTGTGTGTGTGTGTGTGTGTGTGCAGCTGGACATGTGCCATGCCAATGGCTGTACCACACCACACATGCCACAGTGGCCATGCACCCCCCACTCATGCACCATGCTGCACCTGGCTATCCCCGGTGGTCATACCAGCACACCACATGCGGAGGGTGCTCCATAGTCCACACACACATATGTGTGTGTGTGTGTGTGTGTGTGTGTGTGTGTGTGTAGCAGTCTGCAGTGCATCTGCCCCCACATGGACACATACCCCAGCCTGCCTGTGTACCTACAGTGTACTGTTACTTACCTGGGCATGACACTGTACCCCTGTTTGCACATTCCTGGAGGCTCCTGAGCCTGTCCAGGTCCCTGCACTGCAGATCACCATAACGGTGCATGCATTGCTCACCAGTGCAGGCAACCCCTGTCCGGTGCACCAGCTGCTCAGCGATCCTGGCGCACTGCACTGAGCAGGGTTCAGTGAGGTCATCTGATCCAAACAGCTGTCCCTTCACCTGCAGCACCAGTGCCACAAGGTTGAGGAGCTCAACTCCCCTCTAGTTCATGGCCCTTGGCCCTGTTCTCTGTGCACAAGACATGTTCCCTCTCAGTGTCCCCTGGTCAGGTGTGCACAGATCAGGCTGCTGGTGTGCAATGGCACATTTGTGCCACATGCATGATTGATTGCCATGCACTGCACCATGCGCCACAGTACTGCGGCATGTCAATGCACAATTTCTACCAATAGCGCATCACTGAGCATGCATACAGCACCATGCATGGGTGGGAACACAGAGTCATTGGTCATGACCAGGTCACACATGCATGTTCCGCGCAGATCTAGCATATTGTGAGTGGAAAGCAATGCCACACACAGTGTAGTGTTGCTGTGCACACTGCCAGGGTTGTGCCATGATATACAGGTGTGCATTTATGCAATGTCACTCCATAGTGCAATACATGCACATTATGAGACAGGTGGCACAGCAGATATCACACAAGTGGATGTGGATGTGCACCCGCAGGCGATCGCATGGTCAGGAACACCGAACTGGTTGCGCTATGCCTGTCATAACACTAACCCAGCATCATGCATGCACAGAAATGTGTCATGAGATTTGCGCTGTATTCAGAAAATCCCTCATGTCCAACACGCATGCTTGGGAAATGCACCATAGTGGGATGTGCTAAATGCAGCAGTTTCACATTGCTGGTTGGGATGAGCTGGGGGCAATTATGCAATTCACAGACATTGCTCCCAAATCAGCTCATTGCCAGATTCAGGGGCATCTTACCTGTTTAGCATCTCATTACAGATGCTGCCAATCTCATTTGCATGCCCTGAGCCATAAATGCTCCTGAATGCACCTCCACAGAGCTCAGGTGACCAAGAGGAATTGCATCCTTGAAGGTAAATCTGTTTACCTTCTCCCATAGTCAGTGTGACAGCACAAAATGATAGTGCGTGGATTAGGGCATACAGCCATAACCCTCAGCTGTTCCTGGTCAACAGGAACATCCCTGAGAGTGCCCCACAGTGTCCCACTGTTCCAAATAAGTTTGGCATTGGGGAGGGATGTTGCTGGTGTGTCAGGTGGCATGGTACAACTGACTGCAGACGTGTGTTGCAAGCCAGACCACCATCTGGTGGTACATGGCAAACAACGCCAGAAATGTGTGCAGGACATGTTAGCTATGTGTACCAGTGCTACATATTTGTACCTGACAATGGCCAGCTGTCCCTGACCATACTATGTCCTGTCCCAGATACGCACAGCAGGTGGGTGAGAGGTATGCAGACAGGGTGCTGAGACCCTGCAGCAGCCAGACACCATACCTGCACACATACATAGTTGCCTGTCATGTGCTAATGCCTGTGTATTCTCACCCACAGAAACCACTATGTCTGGAAAGGACACAACTGTGGGATGCAGATGTCTCAATTTCACCACAGATGAGGCCAGGGTGATGATTGAGGCCTACTTCATCTGCAGCAAAATCCTGGCTGGCGGGGGGGGGTGTTACACAAGGTCCCTGCACCCTTATTGGTACCCCCAGAGGTGCACTGTAGACAACTAGTATTTAGGTATATGATATACTAACATATGGGGCATTGGGCATCTACCGTATAAGAGCAGATGTCAGAATATGTATGTATATTACTGTTAAGCACTTAGCTTTCTAATACATATATGTATTTCTTGCTTATAAGATGTTAGGACAACTGTGTCCTTGTAATGATGATGATATATAAGGCAGAATTGCCATCTTTTGGTAATTTGTTTTATTACACTAACATATGTATAACTGAGCTCTCTTTGTCTTTACAAAGTGATGACTATTACAAAATTGTATAATGTTATCTGAGACTGTGGAGCCCCCTTTAATTTAGCCAATAGAGCTCATCTCTGTAACTAGAAATGTTTCTATCTTACGGTAACCATAGTAATTATCATAGGTATATAGTATATTGTAAGACACTACGTCTTATACCTTGGAGATCCCGGGAGACACAAAGAAACCTTGAGGTATAGGGAATGCTTAGCATTGGCCCCAGTTCATATTTGGTAAGAACTGCTTAGGGCAACTGTGATTTATCATTTGGTAGTAATAAACAAGTTTATTACTCTTATGCAATGTGTTTGTGATTCCTTGCATTCCTATTATTGCCAAGAACCTGAGAGTGAGGTTTAGATCTCCTGACAATTGACAACCACGTGCAGGCAATATATGGTGTTTGCAAAGTTTCACTTGTTGCTTCAAACTATTCCCTTCCCAACGGGTATTGTAGGTGTGCATTCCTGCATCACCTCTCCCATTCTATGACCACTTTGAAATCATTTGCAAAGTCTGGTGGCTTTCTGGGTGTGGTCAATGCTGACTTCACCCACTCCACAGCAGTTCTGAATTGCAAGTTTACGGGTGCACAGTAGCTCGACTGTGAACAAAGCGCTTCTGCTGTGGATCAATACACAGCATGACGCCTTTTTCATGGTTTGATTTTTCGTTCCCTCCCACGCAATGGCCACTGTATCAAATATCTGCGCAGAACTGAGACTCAATGTCTCAAACTTCCTTGCCTCCCATTGAGGATGGGCTGACTTCACGTGGGATGCAAGTCAATCCGACAACCCTATACTGGGGATTTCAACCCAGTACTCAGAGATGAGACATACAGCCAGAAAGCAAGAAGGTAAAGGGCTGTTGATCATGACTCTCTATGCTGCTCTGGAAGTCTCCAAAGCGAAGTTCTGAACCCTTGAACTGCAAATCTCCTCCCTTAAACAGGAGATGGGTTTGCAGGAAACAGAATTTGTGAGACATGAGTAGGATTTGGAATCTGAACTCCAGACTCTGTGGAATGAAAAGGATTCCCTTTTGCATCATTCCACCAAGGCAGGCGAGCAGGAACATTGTATGCTGAAGTTGGAGTGTGAAAGTTTGAGACAGAATAAGAGTCAGGCTTTGCAGATCAATGACTTGTTAATTAGAATGAATGAGCAATTGAGTGAGGAGTTGGGAGAGGTCCAGGACGAGATAAACCAGGTATGTAATGACTTAGAAGTGGCTACTAGGGACAATCGTGAATTGAGCCCCTCATGTAGAGTGTTGCAGAAACAGGTGCAGGATGAGGCTGATATGAATGTTGCAAATGTGAATCATGCTGAATGTGAATTCAAAATGGTGAAACTGCACCATCAGCGAGAGGTTCTGGCTGGACATGTTAAGGCAATGGGATGTGTAGCCCCTGCCTTAACTACATCATCTGAAGGGGAGGTGACAGATGATGACATCTCACAATACAATGCCCAGTCACACCCCTACTATGGCCCAGAGTGCCCACCCCACCATCCACAACATGGCAGACCCCCATCACACCTAACCCATGTTATACGTCACCGACGACATGACGCACATCGTGGACGACGTCAACATGGTGGCCCCCATGATGGGGGGAGAGTAGGCTAAAGCCTAGTCCTGATGGCTCCACCAGTAGCTGTTATTAATGTGGAAGACAGGCAGGAGGTAGAGACAATGATCGAACATGTGGTTGGCAATGTACCCATCTCTGAGAGAAACAAACAGGTTCTTAAAACCCAAATTAGGTAGCTTCTGCCTGCAGTTGGCACTCAGGAGGGCATGGTTCACACTGCGACTGAGGCTACAGCTCAGGCAGCTTTGGATGGCGCCCGGGGAAATCTACCTCCGCCTGATTGGCCCAATAATTCCTTACAAATGGCCTACTCTGTTCAGCAAATAGCTGACAGTATTGGTTGGATGAGCCTGTCCGACAATCTCAGCTGCCACTTGGAAAAGGTGCACGCTAAATGTGAAATGCTTAATCTCACTGCAGACTACCAGGTCCAGATCCTATGCCAGACTATTGATCCTGGACTGTGGGCTAAACTCCCTGATGCCATCTGCCAAGATGGCCAAGCCACCTTTGACAAAGTTACAGCTGAAATCATTCCTGCACACAGCCCAGGTGTAGTAGGAGTGATGCTTGCATAGCCGGTGAAACAGAATGGAAAAGAAAGTCCAGCGACTTATCACCAGAGGCTCTGGATGGCCTACAGAGCAGGGAAGCACCTTGCACAGGAAGCTGCAAATGTAGACTTTATTGAGTATAAGACCCTGTTCCTTAGGAACATGATCCCCAGTAGAGGAAAAGGAGAGCCAACCACTTACCCCACCATGGAGAGATTGCTGACATTCTTCGGAAACTGAGAGAGTTATCAACTCTACGTCCATGATCTGGGCTCCGGTTCCAAAAGGTAGCTGCCATGGTGACTACTCCGGGCGCCACGACGACTACATGGTGGAAGGGCAGGCCCAAGAGAAACAGCCCCTTCCTGCAGACAATCAACACCCCCCAGCAGGCCCAACAACCTCAGCAGCAGCAGCAACAACAAAGGGGTGGGAACTGGAAATAACACAAGAATAAGAAACCCCATTAGAACAACAAGAGTAAACAACAAAGGCCAGGCCCTTCCTATAGGGAGATAGCTGAAGAAAACTGGATGTTCAGAGCACTTCTGGGGCAAGTGCGCTCTGTAGTGGAGGCTGTTTCTGCTCAGGCCCTTGTGGCCATACAACCAGGAGCCCAGACCTCAACAGGCCATGGAGATACCAGAAGTACAGGCTCTCATGCCCATACGGCCCTGAACCCAGAAGCAGCTCCCTATATTGCATCAGTACAGCATGGTGAGGTGGTTCAAAGGAGCCAGGCCCAGCCCCTCCATGCTTCCTGAAGTGCAGATTGACAATTACAGGCCCCAGTCAATATTATAAACAAACTGGTCTTGGATACAAATGGAAGGCCCTGCACTGAGGCTGAGGTCGGGGGCCGCCTATTGACAATACTGCTAGATACAGATGCGGCTGTATCTGTATTACATGATGACCACCCAGAGACACATCCCCTTGGTCCACCGGATGAAGAACCAACATGTCAGGAGTGGATGGCACTAGGTTGCTTGCATGCTGTTCTCTACCACTACCTGTAGAGTTGGGACACTTAAAGGCCTATCACACCTTCCAGCTAATGGTATTGCATGACCATCCTAGTATAATCGGAATTGACTTTCTAGGATGACACGGCTGTGTGGTGAACCTAGCCAGTATGTTACTGATACAAACTCAGGGTGAGTACCATACCATTATGATTCCTGATTCACATGTAATGGCAACAATATCTGCCAACAATGAAAAGTATGACGTCATAGATTTGTTCAAGAACCATGAACTTTTCCCTCCTCCATCCTACAAAGGCATATGGAGGCATTTGTCACCAACAAGCATGACTGTTGCAGAATGCACACTGTCATAAAAGTGACAGGCACAGCACATGAGAGGCAAAGGCAATATCCTTTTCCACCAGAGGCCTTGGCTTCTCCTAGGGAAACAATAAAATCACTCCTCAAACAAGGTGTAATCAGGACATGTGTCTCTACCACCAACTCCCTAGTGTGTCCTGTGAAGAAACCCACAGGCACCTGGAGACTTACTATTGATTACAGAAGCCTGAACCAGGTCACCCCCAGTTGTGCTCCAACTGTGGCATCAGCACCTGACGTGCTGAGACTCTTGATCCCCAACCAGAAGTGGTTCAGTGCCACGGACATCTCCAATGGTTTCTGGTCATTGCCATTGGCCCCCAAAAGTCAATATAAGTTTTCTTTCACCTTTGAGGGTAGACAGTACACAAGGACCTGCTTACCACAGATTCCATAACAGCCCGTCCCTGTTCCATTCCCATGTGATGGATGCCTTTGAGGGTTTCTGTACCTGCCAGTGTCTCTTGCAGTATGTGGATGACCTGTTGGCAACAGCCACACAGGAACAACACTTGGATCTCTTGCATGAACTACTGACTCTATTCAGAAAGCAGGCCTCAAATGCAATCCAACAAAACACAGCTATATCAGAAAGATGTACTCTTTCTGGGCCTATGAATAACTGATCAAGGCTGAAGCCCTACCTGGAAGAAGGACTGCAGGATCTGTCATCACCCACCAGTGTGGCCATTCTTAGGAGATTTCTAGGCACGGTAAATTATTCCAAAGATTTTATTTGTGATTTTGCTCAGAAGGCTGCTCCTCTGTATGAATTACTGAAAAAGGACATTCCCTGGAATTGGGGCCCCATTCACATCTAGGCCATGACGTCACTAAAACAGGCCTTGGCCTCTGCTCCAGCTTTGGTCAACCCCAATCCAGCCTTGCCATTCCACCTGGAATGTGCCACCGCTGACATTGCCATGTCAGCAGTGCTGGCCCAGAAGGTTCATGGCACTTGAGACCCATTGCATGCGCATCACAGCTCTTGACCCCAGTAGAACAGAAGTACAGACTTTGTGAAAGGAGCCTTCTAGCCGCCTAGTGGGCTGTCAAGCATTCCTGTATATCATTGGATACTCTCCACTGATCATCAACACAAACCACACCCCAACTACCTTTCTGCTATCAGACCGAGTGAAGGATGGGTCAGTCTCAATACCAGGCTGACACACAGGTCACTTCTTCTCTAAGACAGGGACATCGAGGTCCACCAAACCAAAATGCCATCCATGCTGGCACATGGCCTCCTTTTCCAAAGAGAACCCCATGACTGTACATTGCAACCACCTGATCTTCCAGATCCAGGTCCTTTCCTTCCTGCCAAGCCACAACTACTTGAGAGCGCCTCATTGTGTTGTATATTTACAGATGGTTCAATTTCTTATTACCAGGGAGAACAAATTGCAGGGATGGGAATTCTAATGATTTATCCATATGGTAACACTGTTAAAACTCTAAGCGTTGCAGTGTAGCATCTTCACAATCTGAGATAGCAGCAGTGGCCTGTGCACTTGAGTTCATTCAGCATGGGACTGAGGATACCATCATTTTTACAGACTCTAAATGGGTTTGTTGTTCTCTTACAGAATTTTCCCTTTTTGGCAGAAGAACTCCTTCCTCTCATCTGATGGCAGTCCAGTGAAACACGAAGAACTGGTAATAAACATACATTCACTGCCACAGAAGTTTGCGCATAAACTGTATGTACACAAAGTTAAGTCTCACTCTATACATGACCCCTATCATGCCTTCAATGATACCGCAGACACCCTTGAAGGGGCCTGGGGGGGGGACAGCTGGATGATGGATCATCCAGAAGCCAGTGCAGCTGTACACAATGCAGCAATTAAAAAAGAAGCCCAAACCTTTTTCCCCTTTGATCCTTCAGCTGCCCAACATACTGACTCTGAACTCAAGGATGTGTTCAAATTCCTTGACAAGAGCACTGAAAAAAACTTACCTATCCACAACCTGTACCAGAGGCATGAAGGTAAGTTACACTTTTCCCCTGATGACAAGCTCTTCTGGTATCAACCAGATGATACCCCCACTAAGTTGTGGGTGGTCCCCAGACATCTTAGGTCTGAATTTCTGCACCAAGTGCATGACATCCCTACTGGTGTACACCAGGGAATAGAAAACACCCTCCAAAGACTCAAGACCACCGCTTGGTGGCCTGGTATCACCAAAGATGTCAAACAGTACATAGATAATTGCCTTGTTTGTGCACAGAACAATCCTATCCCCACCAAATGAAATGCCAAACTACTACCACAAAGGCACTCTGGCCCTTGGCATGCCATACAGATTGACTTTATTGGCCCATTGACCAGTACCAGCAGAAATAACAAATATTCCCTTGTGGTGACTGATGTTTTCTCCAAGTGGGTAGAGGCTTTCCCCACTAAGACATGTACTGCTAAAACCACTGCCAAAATCCTGGTGGAACAGATTTTCTCAAGGTGGGGCCTACCTCTCAAGGTAGACTCTGACAAAGGAACCAGTTTTACAGGTGAGTTGATGAAAGAAGCACTTCAACTCCTCGAGGTTCACCAAAATTCCATATACCATACCATCCACAATCTTCAGGTCAAGTAGAAAGAGCCAACAGATTGATTAAGTAAATGATTTCCAGATTCATTGAGGACAATTCCAAGACCTGGGATTCCCTATTGCCGTTACTCTTTATGGTGATTATGGGCACACCCTCAGCCACCATCCAGTTGACACCATTTGAGGTGATGACTGGCAGACAGATGAGATTACCTGAACACTTGTTTGACCTGCATACCACCACAGCAGACCATGTGTCTGTAGACCAATATGTTGAAAAACTCAGACAAGACCTCATACAAACACACTTGTATGTTGCTAACTGCATGGGCAGGACCAGTAACAGTCCAAAATACAGTTTGACAAACATGCACAAGAGTGGATTGGCAAGTTGGAGATCAGGTGATGGTTCTCAGATTTGCACATCCCAATACTCCTTCTCCAATAAGTGGAAGGCCCTACCCCATTGTCAACAAGTTCAGTCTGGCAGTCTATCAGGTTAGACTAATGAACAACAGCAAACTGACAGACAAATGGTTACATACAAACCAGCTGAAACTGTATAAAAAGTATAATTGCTTTTCCTCACCCCATTGGATGGAATAGTACTAACATACTAATATTTGGTTTTCCTTTTCAGGTACATTGACAAGATGGCGTTCTTGTTCCACTTTCTCCTCATCTCAGGAGTTATCCCCTGCATCCAAGGCATGATAAAGCACCTCCTTCCTCATCTTGATCCTCCAACATCTGCCCCAGATGGAGTTTCTATCAATATAGCCAACAATTTTATTATTGTCCAGGAACGTTCTGATGCCTACCTCACTGCCTCGGTTGTTGCTCCTGATAAATCTACCCTACAAATTGAGTGACAAACCACGTCACAAGGAAAAATTCTCCCTGTGGCTAGCTTTCCAAAGGAACTTTCCACGGCTGGCCCAATGCAAAATTATTCCCTAATGGTTCACTGACCTTGCTCCAGACTGCACTTAGACTTTCTGGTTTATACAATATCACTGCCTTGATTGATCCTGCATATTGTAGTTCCTTGTCTAAAGACTCTGCTAGAAAATTCTGTGCTACACATAACATGGCCTCTGCTGCCATGTACCTTTCTGTGTAACCCCCAACTGAAAAACAGCTTTTGGAATGTCCAAAACATACCCCTGGTCCTCGTAGTGGTCTAACAGCCACTGCCTTACCTGGTACACTTATTAATAACTTACAATTTATGCATATACCTGTTTTGTTCAATTTAACTTACTGGAATATGAAAGCATTTGGTATGTGTCATACTACTAACACTTCAGCGTTTTACAGTACATTATTGCTTGATAGTCTAGCAGCTTTTCAGATTCTTACTCAAGACCCCATTGCAGGGGTACATACCACCAAGCATAGAGGCAATTTCAGGAGAAAACCTAATTCTGATGATCAAAGTCATAAACGTAATACACATGAAGTTGACAGTTCTGATGTCACTGGTGCAACAGGCGCTGTCACAGGTCTTTTTGGTACAGCTATGTCTATTTGGAACAAAGCAGACATTGCTGCTATCAAATCTCATTCAGCTAAATTCTAAACTGGTTTGGTAAATGATATAATACCTCCATTATTGCATGGTGTGGATGGCCTTAGTCAGGAAGAAAGATACACTGTATACAATTTGCATGACATTGCTAAGGAATTTACAGACTCTAAAGATAAAATTAATGCTCTTATTGCTCAAAATAATAAAAAAGCAGATAAACAATACATTGCCCATGAAATGCTGTGCTCAGCCTATGGCTCATATATTATTACTACCATCAACAATTTTTTCCGTGATCTGGAATCCAGAAAGATCTCTGATATCATTCATGACAGATGTATCTCTAAATGGTATTGTCCATGGTGTAAAACCTTTAGTTGTATTGCAATATGTATGCAACAACCTCAGACCATTCCACTTTCTACAGCTAGGAATTTGGGTTTTGTGACCAGGTACCCTAACACTGGTCCATGTTTTACTACTAAGAAATGTTCTATCAAGGATACCATGTTTGTTTCTTTTACTGTCTCTTTACCACATTTTGATCCCACTACAGCTCTATTTGACAAACTTGCAACAGTCCACTCTGTCAGACAACTCGATGCAGATATCTACAGAGAATGCCTCGACTTGCCTACTCTACTGGTCTTCCATCCTTTCCTGGACGCCTGGGTCGCCCCGCACATGGACTGCTGTGCAAAAAAGCAATACATTTACTTGTGTCAATGTGATGTATTTATGGTTATTCTCCCTACAGTATTGATTAGTCCTTTTCTATGGATGATGACATAAGCACTAATGGCACAGACTTCTTAGACTCAATATTGGCTCTAGACAAGCTTTACCAATCTTATTGAGAGGCTCATCACCTGTCAACACGGATGGCGAAGACTACATACCCTGTCCGGTACAGTTGCCAAAGTGGAGACTCCCCACTGTTAAAATGCAATATAATTCTGATGGGGAGTACTGTGTTGTTACTAATGTAAAGACTTATGTATATGGTACTCAAACATGTGTTATTGATAACCCCAACTTCTCCTTCATCCCTCATCAGAAAGCAGTTATTGGATATACCATTATAACACCCATCCTCTTATGGATGTGATATAATTGATGGAACTTCCAGATTATCTGCTCACCCTATCTGAGTATCTACCGTATTTTAATGTACACATTGACCCCCTTACACTGACATTAAAATCACTGTTAGAGAGGAAAGATACTCATCTCATCCTCATCAGCAATAATATCACTAAGGCTAATGAAGTTGTCCTTGCACTAATTAATGATGGTGATATTAACAGTGTACTAACTAACACTTGGTTAGAGATTACATTTAAAGGTTTTGTTATTATACAAGGATTTTGATATTTTTTTCTTATTATTATGCTTTGCTGCCTATGGTGCATGCTGCGTCAACACCGTGAGCAGCTGGAGTTCCTTTACAAAGCTTGCTCGTTGGGTTTGTAAATGACACCTGCTTTCTTTCCACATCCTTGCTTTTTGCTGTGTTGCCTCAGAGAGGCAACAAGGGGGTGAATGTTACACAAGGTCTTGTACCTTATTGGTACCCCATAGGTGCACTGCAGACAGCTAGTATTTAGGTATATGATATACTAACTTACAGGGCATTGGGCAACTACCATATGAGAGTAGATGACAGGATATGTATGCATATTATTGTTATACACTTTGCTTTCTAATACATATATGTATTTTTGCTTATAAGATGTTATAACTGTGTCCTTGTAATGATGATGACATATAAGTCGGCATTGCCATCTTTTGGTAATTTGTATTATTAGACTAACATATGTATAACTCAGCTTTCTTTGTCATTACAAAATGATGACTACTACAAAATTGTATAATGTTATTTTAGACTGTGAAGCCACCTCTAATTTAGCCAATAGGGCTCATCTCTGTAACTAAAGTGTTTCTATCTTATGGTAACCATAGTAATTATCATAGGTATATATTGTAAGACACTATGTCTTATACCTTGGAGATCCCTGGAAACACAAAGAAACCTCAATGTATAGGGAACGCTTAGCATTGGCTCCCAGTTCATATTTGGTAAGAACTGCTTAGGGCAGCTGTGATTTAACCTTTGGTAGTAATAAACAAGTCTATTACTCTTATGCAAGCTTGTGATTCCTTGCATTCCCATTATTGCCAAGAACCTGAGAGTAAGGTTTAGACCTCCTGACAGATGGCAGCTGCCAGCTGAGGGATGAGGGCTGGGAGGTTGTGGCAAGGCATGTCAACGCCATTGGGAAGTTCAACAGAACACTCCAGGAGTGCAGAAAGCACCTGAATGATGAGAAGAGGTGAGCCAAGCAGAAGGTGGAGCACATTGAGGCCTCCCTTCATGAGGCAGGGGGTGGGCTGCAGACAGGTGTGTGTCTCACACCCATGGAGGAGCTACTGGTGGCTAGCATGGGCTGGGTGGCTGTGCAGGGTGTTCCAGGAGGGGGCTTCCAGATGGGCAGCAGTCTATCGCAGCAATGTGAGTATACATAGATTCATAGATTCATAGAAGTGTGATGGCAGAAAAGGACCGAACTAGGCCCACCAAGTCTGCCCATTTGCCCAGCTATCTGCTTGGACCTGTGCCTCCCCCCTTTAACACTCCCATGTGGTTGTCCCATGCCCTTTTGAATCCCTCCACTGTTTCCTCTCCAATGACTGCTTCTGGGAGTCTGTTCCACTTTTCCATGACTCTCTCTCTGAGTAATAGTATTTTCTAATGTTACCCCTGAACTGTCCTCCCTCCACCTGCAGGCCATGCCCCCTCATCCTCTTACTTCCTTTCATCTTGAAGATGCTCCCCCCTGGCACCCTGTTTATACCCTTAAGGTACTTGAAGGTCTCGATCATGTCCCCCCTCTCCTTCCTCTGCTCAAGGGAGTACATGTTCAAATCTCTCAACCTTTCTTCATAGGATAGGTGGCTTAACCCTTTTACCATTTTTGTCACTCTCCTCTGAACCCTCTCTATCCTCCCCGCATCCTTATGGCCTCCAGAACTGGACTCCGTACTCCAAGTGTGGTCTAACCAAATGGGTGTACAAGGGTACTATGACCTCCCTATTCCTACTGGTGATCCCCCTTCTGATGCATCCCAGCATCCTACTCCCTCTGGCCACTGCCCTCCTGCACTGCCCTTCCACCTTCAGGTCTCCAGATATAATGATGCCCAGGTCCCTTTCTTGCTCTGTCTCCTCCAGCTCTCTGCCCTATAAGTATCCTGCCTTCTGATTTCTGTAGCCCAGATGCATTATTTTACATTTTCTGCATTGAATTCCAGCTGCCACCTTTTTGACCATGCCTCAAGTCTCCCGCAAATCTCTCTGCATTTGTTCCATCCCTTTCTCCGTGTCCACCCTAGTGTAGATTTTGATATCATCCACAAACATACTCACACCCCCTCAAGACTCTCCATGATGTCTCCTACGAATATATTGAACAGTAAGGGCCCCAGCACTGATCCCTGGGGGGGACCCCGCTCATGACCTTGCCTTCCCCAGATGCCACCCCATTTATTATGACTCTGTCTCCTTTTTTCCAGCCAGTTTCTCACCCATTTGACTGCCCCCTGCCCCATCCCCAGTCCTGCCATTTTACCCAGCAGTGCCCCATGAGGCACTGAGTCAAACACCTTTCTGAAATCCAAATAAGCTACATCTACCACTCTACCTTGATCTATTTCCTTGGTGACCCCATCAAAACTCTATCAAATTTGTTTGACAGGATCTGTCCTTAGTAAAACCATGATGTCTTGGATTCATCAGGCTGTTTGTCTCCTGCTAGCTGGTGATCCTGCCTTTTACTAGCTTCTCCATGAGCTTGCCTACCACTGATGTCAAGCTCACAGGCCTGTAACTTCCCACTTCCTCTCTCCCTCCCTCCCCCCTTATGCAGAGGGACCACATTTGCCTGCCTCCAGTCTTCTGGCACGACCCTCATTTTCAGGGACCGATTGAAGAGTGCAGTCAAGGGTCCTGCCAATACCTTCTTTAGCTCCCTTAACACCCTTGGGTGCACCCCGTCTGGCCCCATTACCCTGTCCACCTTCATGCAGCCCAGTTCTTCCAATATTTCCTCTATGAGAAATGGCCTCATCTCCACCCCCCTCCCCAGCCATTTCATTAGCTGCTCTGCTACCTTCTTTCTCTTCTTCTTCCCCCTTGAACACTGAGCAAAAGTAGGTGTTTAGTAGGTCTGCCTTTTCTCTGTCTCCTCGTATCACCACCCCCTCTTTTGTTCTTAACTGGAGAATCCCCTGCCTAGTCTTCCTTTTTTCATTCACATAGCAAAAGAAAGTCTTATCCCCTTTTTTGACCCCTCTCACTAGTCTCTCCTCTGTCTGTGCCTTTGCCCTCCTTACCTCTATCCCTGCTTCCCTCTGGCTCACCTGGTATTTTACCCAGTTCATTTCCGTCTGAGTTGTCTTGAACCTCCTAAAGACTTTCCTTTTTGTCCTTACCTTTTTTGCTACTACCATCGTATACCACAGCGGTTTTCTCCTCCTCTTCTTTTGACTCTCTCTCTCGGCACATATGTCAGCGGCCCCTATAATAGCTTCCTTGATCTTCCCCCACCTTGCCTTCACCTCCATCAACTCCCCCACTCCTTGCAATGCCCTCTCCACTATTTCCCCCATTCTCCTGAAGTCCGTCTTCCTGAAATCCAGGACCTTTAACCTAGACTGGTGAACCTCTGCAGTGTTTCTCATTTTAAACCTGACTGTGTTCTGGTCACTTGTATCAAGATGTTCCCCCACCGATACCTCTTCCAACCTTCCCCCATTCATCAGGACCAGATAAAGAGTAGCTCCTGCCCTGGTTGGCTCCCTGACCAGTTGATTTAGGAGGGCCAACTGCAGGGAGTCCAACATTTCCCTGCTGCTTGTTGAAGCAGCTGAAAGGATGTTCCAGTCCACGTCTGGCAGATTCAGGTCCTCCATCAGCACCACCTCCCCCCTTGCTGCCATTCTCATGAACTTGTCAGCCATACTTCTGTCCACAGTTTTGTGCTGTGCTGGGGGTCTATACACCACCTCCATATGCACTGACTCCCCTTTCCCCACTGCCAACGAGACCCAGAGTCCTTCTGCCGCTCCACACTTACCCTGCAATACTGATGCCCTGATACCTTCCTTTACATAGAGTGCAACCCCCCTTTCTTTCCCTCCCTGTCCTTCCTGAACAATTTGTACCCTGGTATCTCCATTTCTCATCCCTGCTCCTGGTGGCACCATGTTTCTGTTACCCCCACTATGTCAAGGCCCTCCTCTGCCATTATTGCCATTAGATCAGGGATCTTTCTACCAAGACTTCTGACATTAGTGCACATAACCCTCCATGCCCCTCTCTCCTCCTTCCCTGTGTGTTTGTCTCCTTTACCCTTTTGCTGTGTGTGTAGGGCTTTTTGCTCTCCCCCACCTCCAGCCTCAACAGTCAGGCTTTTTCCTGCCCTCCCCCCCATTTAGTTTAAATGGTAGCTTCTATCCACATAATCATCCAGTTTATATTTGAGCACTGCTTTCCCCTTCCCATTTAGGTGCAGCCTATCCGGGTCATATAGGCTTGTGTCACTCCATGTTGACCCCCAATCTTCTATCACACCATACCCCTTCTGGGTGCACCAACCTACAAGCCAATCATTGAATTCCTCAATATTTTGCCTTGCCTCCATGCTGGCCCTTGGTACAGGTAGCACCTCCGAGAAGGACAGGGATTTGAAGTCCCACATGATCCGGGAACTGTGCCTGTCCCTGTGTATGTGCCATGGGTGAACTGTCAGCCCCACTGTGGGTCACTATTTGACCATGTGCCAGTATGTGCCAACCATGGTTCTGTATGCCCCATCCATGTACTGTGTTGTGCATTCACATTACAGGACAGCCATATGCAATCTGGGGGGCACCCATGGTGTGTGGGTCTGCTGCACCTCAGTGATCTCATCCCTGTGGGTGGTGTCCAGGGTTTTATGCCAGTCACGCACATGTCCAAGGGGGTATGTACAGGCACTGGTGCAGTGTGCTGTAGCCAGTGCCTGGCCACATCAGTGGAACTGTTGTTGACTGTCACCTGCATGGCATGTCAGGTGCACCCCTGGCACACGTGCATAACCTTCTGTACATGCCTGTCTGAACACAACTGTCACACATGTCTGTAACCATGTATCTCTTCTTTCTGTTACAGCTCCATCAAACCTCATGGGTGCTGCCATGGCTGGCACACCACAGGATGGCCTTGCAGGGAATGTTGCCAGGCCATCACACCAGGCTGCAGCCGGGGCTATGGATGATGCCATGCCCAGCCCTTCCAATGCCACAGCAGCCCTGGACACAGTGCCAGTGGTAGCAGGGCCATCCGACCCCTCAGCAACAGGTGCCATGGCTGTTGACCAGGAGCGCTTATGACTAGTCAGCTTTCTGGGTATGGCTGATGATGACCCAGGGGACAGAGTGGACATTGCAGATGCCCTGCTGGTGCTAGCATCTGGTACACAGGGTGCATACAGCAGTGATGATGATGATTCAGATGGTACTCAACTTTGGGGGGACATGGCCAACAGTGGAGCCACCGACAGGTGCATGCACAGGTGGCACCATCAGGCAATGGTGGTCCTGCAGCCCCTGATACCCCTGCAGGGCCCAGCAACCCATGGTGGTGATTGCAATGGGCTCTGTGCCTGGTGCTGCTGTGGTGACAGGGAGCTCCAGCATGGGTCAGCAGGACTCTGTGGTGATGCAGCAGGCAGTGGAGGACCATGATGCAGCCATCCCTAGATGCTCAGTAGTTGCCCAAGCTCAATCTCTGCTCATTCAGTGGCCTAATGTGACGTGTCCACCTACAGAGAATGCTCTGCAGCAGGCTGGCATGCCACCTGCCAGTCAGTGTGGTCACCTGATGATGAGGTTGAGGGTTATGCACACCTCCTGTAGGACACCATGGAGGGGCAAGCATCCCTATGGGCAGAGTTCAGAGGTCTTCGGATGCTGCTGGCCATAGAACATGAGTCATTGGCCATGTGGCATGCCCACATGTTGGCAGAGGTTCGCCCACTATGGGTAGGCATAACCGCAGCTCTGGAGCAGATTGCGCATTCTGCTGAGGCAGCGTGTGCAAATAGTGCACCTTGAGGCTGCCAGGCCTCCGGTCGCACCCCCAGGAGTGCATCACACATGGCCAGGTCACGGCGTCAGGTGAAACCATTGCTGCTGATGCCATCACCACACATCACCATCCCCATCAACCCCGTATCCAACATGGATCATGGGGACGACACACCAGTGAGCACCTCTTCACGGTCTCACTGCAGTGCCCCTCCAGGGGTGTTAGCTACCCCCCGTGGCCAGTGGCACTGACTCAGTGACCATCAGGTATGAGTGTGGCCACTCATGTGCATGTGGTAGTCATGGTGCCTCCCACTGATGCCTGGGTGACAGCTCACAGGGCCCCTGTCATCTGAACCCATTGTGGCCCACACACCAGGCTACCTGTGCCTGGGGCAGCATGGGTGGCCCACACACCAGGCTACGTGTACCTGGGCCAGCATGAGTGGCATGTGCCTGCCCCAGTGCATTGCCTGTGTGGGTCACCTGTGTGTTGCAACATGCATGTCTGGGGGCGCTGTTGTTATGCTGTGTAGTATGGGCATGATGAGTGCGGTCCTGTGTCTGCTGTACACATGTGCTGGTAGCAGTACACTGATCCATGCCATCTCCAGCACATACACTGTGTTCCCTAGACATTTGTGTCCTGCTGTGTATGTGTGCATGCAGCGTTGTTGACCCTCACAGTTGCGCTACACAGTGGCAGTGTTGTCATTGACTGTCCTGTGGTGTGGTTGTGGGTGTCGGGGTGTGTGTGTGTTGGGGAGGATGTCGTGTTTAACCCACCTGTGTTACTCACCTGTTGTCCATGAAGTGCTCTTTGACGATGGTGTCCCTGTGCCGCTGGGACCTGGTGACCAGGTGTGGGTCTCTGCATACCAGTGGTGGTTCATCATGCTGCACCTGACCTGCTGCATCCTCATCCCCCTCCTCCTCCTCCCCAGAATTGTCACCCTTCTCGGCCTGGACAGTTATTCCACAGTCAGTGACCATGTTGTGCAGCATACAACAGGCCAGGAATATGCACCAGGCCTTCTTTGGGTTATATTGTAGGGCACCACCCAACCTATCCAGACACCTAAAGTGCATCTTCAGCATGCCGAAGACACACTCGGTGATGGCAAGTGTAGTGATGTGTGCCTCATTGTAGTGCTCTTCTGCCTGCATGCAAGGTCTGCGGAAGGGCGTGAGGAGCCAGGGTCAGAGGGGGTACACTGCATCACCTGTGGGGGCAAAAGCAGTCTGTTACACCTCTGCATACCTGTGCATTGTGTCCTCCAGCCCCCCCTTGCACCATGGTGCAGTGCTGTGTCTGCTGAATGTCCACCCCAGTCCCTGTGGCAACCCTCCTGGGGTGTCTCCATCCCCCTCATACCTGCATCAGCCTGCCCTGGCTGCACAAGTCTAACCTGTACCTGCCCATGCACGCAGCCATGGCTGCTCACACCAGTTCCATTCAGCATTGCCTGCCCTCCATTGCCCAGTGCTCCACCCATGCATGGCTACATGTGGTGTGTTCTGCCCTGCCACTCATGCCTGCTGTTGCTCTGCAACCCACCTCCCATGCTGTGCTGTTCTGCTGCACTGTCCCCCTTGTTGCATACACAGTTCCCTCGGTGTGCAAACCTCCATTGTCCCACCTGTGCAACACTCCCTGCACAGTCCCTGCCATGGCCCATGCACACCTGTTCCTCCTCCCATCATTTGCTGTGCCAATGTGCACTGTTCATGGGTATATCTGCATGCCCCACCCACCTACTAGTTGACCGCTGGGTATGTTCCCTGTCTCGAACAGGTGGCATAGAGTGGACTGGTGCCATATGAAGGCATTGAGTGTACTCCCATGGTATGTGGTGCAGACATTGCTGATGCACCCAGTGGCATTGCACACCACCTGGCAGTTGACAGAGTGGTAGCCTTTGCGTTTGACATATGTCATGGCATCCTCACCAGGTGGTGCACAGATTGCCATATGTGTGCAGTCAATGGCCCTTATGATGCCTGGCATGCGTGCCACCCTGTGGAACTGCTGGATGGTATCTGTCCACTCTGCTTGTGTGCTTGGGAAGTGGATGAATTCCAAAGCATGTGGGAGTAGTGCAGTAAGGAATTGTGTGAGGATACGGGATGTGGACAGCTGGGATATGCCAGTGGTGTCTCCAGCTGGCCTCTGGAAGGTTCTTGTGGTGAACAGGCACATTGCTGTTGTCACCATGGTCTCCACGGATATGGCATGATCCTTTCCACTGGATGTCTGCATTTCATCATGGCACAGCTCACAGAGCTGCCTCAGAATAGTCCTGTTCAGGTGGTATCAACCGACTGTTTCAGTGTCCATCAGCCGTTCAAGTGTTAGCCTGGCACGATACTGCCACGGGGCTGACCGCCTATGGTACCTTCAGCTGCCACATTGCTGGTTCACCCATCTCCTCATCAACATTCCCACCATCAGGAAAGGTGCTCCATCCATGTTTGTGTTTCACTGCTGCTGTACTCCTACTTGCTACTGCTATCCTGTGGTCAGCCTGCTGGGGGCTTACATTTATGTCTACTTCTTTTATACTTATTGCCTAAGGGTACATTTGGTACTTGCGCTGTGAATGCTCCATATTTGTGCATTCATTTTGCTCTGTGAATGGCTTTGCACTGTATATGCAGTTACACGCCCCCTCCAGATGTGCCACATATCATTAATTTTGGTCTCTGGTGCATTCTGTGTGGCGCAGCGCTTCTGGATTGCACCAGAGCACCTGTGCTCTCTTTGAATGATGCCATGGAGCATTTCCCTGCTGCGCTGGTGCATCTCATTTGCGCCCAGCACATCAGCTTTGTGAATTCTGCCCAAACTCTTTTAAGATGTGGTGAGTTCTCATATTAAGTTTTTTCAATGCTCATGTAATTAATTTCCTTGTGTAAATTAAATGTTTGTTTCCTAAATTGAAAACAATGCTATTATTGTTATTATTTATATTAGTTTAAAGTGTCAATTCTGCATTCTTATATGCAAATTAATTATGCAAATGTGGTTGTTATCTCAAGCTGTTATGACAAACTGGTCCAAACTGTGGTCAAAAATTGATGAACCATAGTTAATGATGGTTGACCATGATGTATCCAGAACATTCAGAAAGCATATTGGGAAATGTCATAATGCACAGAAGCCCCCATATTCAAAAGGTTAGCATAGCACTAATCAAGTTAGTACTGGGCTCTGGGCTGGACCATATTCAGAGGCCCCAGGAGCACTGCCCAAACCCGACAGTGTGATCAAGCTTCCCATACTGCTGTGTTAATACAAATGAAGGATTCCCTAATGAGTAACACTGCGGTGGTATATTCAAAAGGCACTGTTGACTGCTGCAGAAAAACTAGTCTTCATGCAGTGCTAAGACCATGCCCCTACCTGCAGGTTGGGCAGCTGTACTGCAGCCACCCACCCTTGTGTTCGCTGGACCCCTTCCACCGATCACCCCTATCAAATGTTTATTTCTAATTCCCTGGCAGTCTAGTGAACCCCTCTCCCCACTATTGCCCCTGTCCTAAATGTATTGCTTAGTCCCTGGTAGTCTGGTGTAATTCAACTGAGCAGTAGCACCTACCTTACTAATCACCATTAGTGGGATAGGTTTTACTGCTTGGTTGACATCTTAAAAAATTTTTGATCAAGCTACTCCCAGCTTAAAGGATTTTGTTCTGAAAGCCATTAGCACTGCCTTGTGGGCTAGCACCTGCCCACACCAAGTGCCATAAACCCCCCCCCTTTCCAAGTGACAACCCCCATCTGCCCACCCACTGAGGACCCCACCCCTCTTCACCCCAGTCAACAATCATCCAAGTATCCAAATCAGATTGGTGGCCAGCAAAGCCCTTCACTCACCTTCTTGACTGGCTGCCTTCTGACACTCATAGAACACTATCATGAGTACTGTACTTATATCTATTATTTTAAAATGTTCCTCTTTAATCACAATTGGTAAAAATAGAAATTGAGAAATGTTGGTAATAAATTCATTTTAATCACATTTGTTCTATCAATCAATATCAGTGCAAGTCCCTCTCACTGAGTCAACTCATCACAAGTTTGATTTAGTTGAGAGGTATATTTCTATTCAAAAAGATTCATGTTTTTCTTTGTACAGTAATTGATAGTTCCAGGTACTGTACTTAATTTGCCACATTTTTCTAAATAATCCTGCTGGTGAATTGCTTAAGATTACTGTGACTTTTATATTTAGCAATTCTAACTTTATCCCGTTCACCTTCTAGCTTGAATTGAACTGAGTTGATCTAATGTGTGTTACCACTGCAAGGGAATTTTTGAAATACAGAATGTTAAGTACTATATACTGTAGCAAGTCATTGTTGACATACAAGTCTGTTTCATCCTCTAGTGTAGCAACTGTAATCCCTTTTACATTGAAATTTTGTCAGATTGCAATAGCTAATGTGTCTAATGCAAGGATAAGTGGGTAGAGGTGACAACCTTGTCTAGTACGGAACTAAAGATTTATTTTTGGTGATACATTGTTATTAGTTTTTATGCATGCTGTTGGGTGTGATTATAAAATATTGATCCAGCCACTAAACATTTGTCCAATTTCATAGATTTTAAGAATTTCTCCTACATGATGCCATTCTATGTGATCAAATGCAAGTGAGAGTAAGATGGGGTAATGGTTATTGTGATCATCTAGGATATTTGTAATTTGTCTAATATTAAAAGTTAGTTTCCATCTCTTAATAAAACCATTTTGGCCATGATGAATTAATTCTGGCAGGATGTTTTCAAGTCTTCTAGCTGGGATTTTTGAGTCGATCTTAACATCAGTAGTAAGTTGTGAGACTAGTATGTATGACTCTCCCCTGACCGGGCACTCCCTCCACAGCCTGACCCACCTCACTGTCTTCTCCTCCACGTTGCAGCCAGCTCTGGTAAAGCCATCACCCGAGCTCTCCAGCCACCAAAGACTCTCTCAGATCAAGGTCAGTGGAGGTCCTGTCTGGGCACTCCCTCCACAGCCTGACCCATCTTGTTCTCTTCTCCACCATGGTGTGGCCGGCTCTGTTAAAGCCATCGCCTGTGCTCTCCAGCCAGCAAAGACTCCTTGGATCCAGTCAAGGTACGATCATACTGAGTGGCCAGTTGAATTCAGCACCCAACACTGCCTGCTCCTGATTGGTTGCTTCTCCCTACTACCTCTGTCCCATTGGCCTCACTGGAAACTGCAGCTACTGGCTGTTCTATGCTGCATTTTGCTTTCTTTTTTTCTCTAGCAGCGGTCCCTGACTGGGTGCACCCTCCACAGCCTGACCCGCCTTACTCTCTTCTCCTCCGCAGTGCAGCTGGCTCTGCTAAAGCCATCGCTGGTGCTCTGCAGCCACCAAAGACTCCCGTGATGTGATAGCTGTTTGTCAGTTTCCCTTTTTTTTCTAGTGCCCAGTTTCCCATTAGCAGATTATAAAGATCTGCCACTAGAGGGAACTTAGTTCTTTCATTTGCTCAGCCAATCATGTTGCAGGAATTGAATCCCAGCCTAGCTGGCTGACTTCTCTGAGCTTGATGAGCCACACTTTGCTCTGTCTTTTAGCTACACTCCTGCTGGACTGATATTTTCTCCTGCCTGCCCACCCTTCCCCCGGCTCTCTTTAAATACACTTGCTTCCCCACCTACCCTACAGTGCTGCTCTGCTATTGGCTAATCCCAAGTCAGAGCTGAGCCTTAAAGAAGCTTCAATGTTATCCCACAACTGTGTTTTTGACTACCTTTCCAAGTGCTCCTAGATACAGTGTATGAGCTAAAACACTCCTGCAGCCCAGCTATTGTTATGCTTCCCACCTCATTTCTCATTTTTCTGTGCTCCCTTTCCTATCTTCTCTCCTCCCCTTCTTCTCTCACGCACCATATGGGTGCTCCTTCCCCTCTTCCTCCTGCTTATTCAGCTCCCCTCCTTCAGCATCACCATCTCTCTCCCTCCTTGCCTACTTCGATCCCCCCTCCAACTCCTTCCTTTCACTTAATCTCACCTAGTTTCCTTCCAGCCTATATAAGTTGCAGCATCACTCTAATTCGTTGCTCCAGTCATACACCTTTTGCCCTCAATACCACCAAAGATTGTAAGCTGCCCGCTACTTTCTCTGTGCTTGTTTTCCTATTACTAATTTCAGGAGACACCGAAAGGAACCCTGGCCCCCCTACACCTTCACAACAACAACAACCCACTCACAAAGGCCTAAAGAGCATGCACATAAACATTAGGAGTTCCCTCCCAAAATTGGACACTTTAAACTGCTGGATAGCTCAAAATACCCCTGACATCCTATGCATCTCTGAAACCTGGCTTTTGGCCAAAATGCTGGACTTGACCATCTCCATCCCGGCTACCAAATCCTAAGGCAGCACCATGGCAAAAGAGGAGGTGGAGTAGCCATGATTATAAGACAGCACCGGTCTTATTAAGTAACAAAAAAGGAATCCTGCCTAGGATCCCATGAACTATTACTAGCTAATTTCTCCCTTCCCCATACTCTCCCAACTTTTATTGGGGTAGTCTCTGCTTCCCATCAGCTCCAACAGCAAGCATCTCTGTTCTCCTGCCACTGATTCAATCTGGGAAACTCATTCTCCTGGGGGATTACAACCTTGACTGGCTATCCCCTTCACCTAAGACCACAACCTCCAAATTATAATCCCTAAACCTCACTCAGCTGATCACAAAGCCTACATGCTACAACTCCTGATCCTCTAGTCATTCCCTCATTGATTGGGTCCTCTTTTCCCACCCTCACCATATATCCTCAGGGGGTGTCTTTGACCCAGCCTTAAGTGACCGCTGCATCACTTATTGCATTAGAAAAGCACATCTTCCCAAATCTGCCCCAAAGTACATTGAAACTCATCCACTAACCTCACATAACACTAACTCACTCCTATCAGACTTACATAATGCCAGCTGGGCATCAGTTTATTCTGCAACCACAGTTGGTACTGCGCTAGCCCAGTTCATTAATATTTTCAACTGTGTCTGGGACTACCATCCCCCCCTCAAAAGAGCCTGGATCAGGAAATGCCACCACCCATTGATTACCACCCTTATAATTTCCATGTGCAAAGCCTGAGACAGAGCCTGATCTGCTTTTAAATCCTCCCTATCCCCAATTTTAAGACACGTGTACAATACAGCCAAAAATGCTTGCACTAAGGACATTCGTAAGGCTAAGGTGGATTACTTTAAACATTGCTTTAACACTACACACACACATCCTCCTTTTGGAATATTGTATAATCCATTAGCAATCCACCTCCTCAATCTACCATCCCCACCCTTAAACACAATGGCATTGAAATTACGGACCCCATCCAGGTTGCCGAGACATTCAACTCCTTCTTCACCACCTGTGCCTCCTCTAACCCAACTGCATCTACAAAACTGCCTGCCTCCAAACCTTCCCCACATCACATGCCTAGGCACAACTTCCTTCTAGCCCCTGCTTCTGCCAATGAAGTACTGCTCATCCTCCTATCCCTCAACACGTCAAAATCCAGTCTGGATGGTCTACATCCTAGTCTCCTTTGCCTTTATGCTCCTGCCATCGCACTCTCTCTTACCTTCATTATAAACAAGTCCTTCTCCTTGAGTGTTGTTCCAAAAGCCTGGAAATCTGCATGCATCATCCCTCTCCACAAAGGAGGTGACCCACCTTACCTGGGAACTACCACCCAGTATCCCCTCCTCCCTGCTCTGGCAAAACTCCAAGAATGTCTTGTGCAATCCAGGCTGACTGAATTCCTCTCTGCCACCAACTTCCTATCCCCCTGTCAGTCAGGTTTCAGAAAACAACATTCCACCTTATCCTCCCTTCTCCATGTCACAGGTCTCATTCAATCTGCTGCAGATAAAGGCCACCTCACTGCTGTGGTTTTCATCGACCTGGCAAAAGCATTCAACTCTGTATCCCATCCTTTTCTCCTGGACACTCTAGAAGATGGAGGGCTTGCCCCTCCTACAATACAATGGTTCAAATCTTATCTCACTGACAGACACCAATCAGTAAAAATCACAAACTCCTCCCCTCCTCTCCCTCCCTCCCTCCCTATTAGGCTGGAGTCCCTCAAGGCTCAATATTCGGCCCTATCCTTTTTTCTGTATTTATAAATGATCTCCCATCTACCTGTTCCTCATCCCTCATGATGATACCATTCTGTATGCCTCCAGCCCTGACCCCATCACTGTCCACTCTGTGCTGCAACATGACTTCTACTCAGTTCAGTCCTGGTTCCAATCAAAACAACTCAAGCTCAACACTTCCAAAACAGTCTCTATGATGTTTGGAACTGCTCAAAGATTTGCCAAAGCTATCAGTGCCCCACCAGTCACCTCGCTCAATAGCACCCCTCTAAAGATCATCCCCCTCATACAAGTATCTAGGAGTCTGGCTTGACCCACAGTTAAATTTCACTATCCACATTGATTACATGGTTACTAAACTCTGCCCTAAGCTTGGTATACTATACCATAACAAAGACTGTCTCGCTCTCCCCATATTTAGGGAACTTCTAACAAAAAATTATTATGCCAGTCTTTGATTATGCTGACATTGTTTAGTGCACCACACCCTCTTCATCAGTCTCTCAATTTGATTCCCTCTACTATGCCTTCTGTCATTTTGCCTCTAACTCTCAATAGAGATCCCACCACTCTTCTCTGCTATCCTCTCTGATCCTTCCTTCACTCACACAGAGCTGTCTCATTCACTCTATATCCTTCATTTCCAAATTCTGGCTCAGTCTACTCCCCATATACAGTGGCGTCCTCCAGGATGAAACCCACTTTTAAAGCACTCTGCAGTGTGCTGCAGCAGACCTACTGAATAAAGCAATGTAATTTCAATGGCAATTAGTCCCTTATGTTATGCAGGAAATTGTGGCATTTACTTCATCATGGCAGTGTACATTTTCCTGAATGACACAAGGGACTAATTGCCATTGCAATTACATTGCTTTATTCAGTAGGTCTGCTGCAGCATTCTGCAGGGTGCTGCAAAATACTGCCACTATCATCTCCCCTCTCTGGGGAAGACTCAGTCTTCTCCCTTACACAACTCTTTCTCTTGCTCCTCTGTCAAATCACTGCTCCATCTCCTGCCTTTCTCTACTTGCTCCTATAACAGCTTTTAGCACTTGAAATGTTTGTCACCTGTTGCAACAACATTGATTTTGAGTTACTCTGTACCATTTATAATTGTCTCATTGCTCTTGAAATGTTTGTCCCTTTTTGTAATTACTCCAATCTTTGATACTCCATTCTATTGTACAGTTGTCTCTCTGTGTAGCCTGTTTTGCTGTATTGTATTGATTGAAATATTTTATTATGCTTACTACTGTGTAATTTTATACTGAATGCCTTGTACTACATGCTGTGATTCCCATGCCCTCTGTCCCTGGGGTCGCACCTAGAGATGAGCCTTGGCTCAGTGTGCCTTTCCTGATCACCAAATGTTAAAATAAAAATAAATAAATAAAAATTAAGTGAATGTACCATTTTTTGAAGAAAAGTAGGAGAGTAGCTTCTTCAAAGGAGTTTTGAAGATATTCCAAGGCCAGAAAATTACTAAATAGAGCAATTAACCTTTGGCAAAATTAAATCAGCAAAGCTTTTATAGAAATCTATAATGAGTTTGTCAGGTCCTGGGGCCATTCCTAGATGAAGGATATTAATGGCTCCTGTTACCTCTTCCTGTATTAAATGTTGCTCCAGCATAGTTAATATACTTTGGTCTATTACTGGAAAAGAGATACCTAGCAGAAACTCATTGCTTAGAAATACAGAGTTCTGACTTTTAGAGGAATGCAGTGTAGTGTAAAAGTTGTAGACAGCAGTATTAATGTGTTCTGGTTTGTCCAAAAATAATTCCCTCTCTGACTTTAATCTTAGTGATGCTTTTCTCGTCCTGTTCTTTTGTAAGTTACCATGCAATAATCTCATGAGTTCTTGCCCATAGCATAGCATTTTGATTTTGTAAACAGAATTTCAAGTTTTGCATGCTGAGTGCTAAGGTGATTATGATGTTCTTTTACTAGCTGAAGTTTATTAAGAGTATGAGGATTATTATTCATGATGGCCCCTATTCTCCAATGTGTGGAGAGTCTATGCACCAAGTATCAGGGGCGCATGGACCCTTCATAGCCCCAGTTCTTCCTGTACCCAATTCTTCAATGTGTGGAGACTATACACTATGTATCTGGGATGCATAGAGCCTCTGGGCCCCTGCACCTGATTCTCCAAGGGGGCATGGGCCTGCTATGCATCAGATCCCCTGCCCAGCCATGAGATTTGTGAGTGGGCAGTCTAGGAGGTGGTGCAAGGTGCATGCCCATGCTCCATGCTATTCTCAAAAGCATGGAGTGCTGGGAAAGGGGGGTGCAGGCTACACATTTCTAAACCAATCATGGCTGCTGTGCCCCCCTCTGACAGCACTGCTGCTGGCAATGGCAAACCCTGCAGGGTCCCCATGCCATGCCAACCCAGCCCAACGGGACCACTACAAGGGTGGATATCCCCACCACACCACCTGACACACAAAGGGGTACTGGCCCCATGAAGGCAAACAGGCTCCCCACACCCACACGCACCCAGTACAGACCCACCAGAACAGACCCCGCCCACCCCTGATCATGTCCACCCCGGCCATCCATGAGTGATCAATGGAATCCCTGCAGCACCAGCGCCCCGACCCCATATCTGCTCATAGGTGCTGGCATGGGATAATAATAATAATAATCTTCATTTATTTTGCACCTTTCAAAAATGTCAAGGAGCATTACAAAATATAAAACCTCATAAAACAACAATAATAAATACTTAAAACCATAATATTACACAGTTAATTACAGAAGACCTTACTCCTTAAATATGTTTTCAATGTCTGCTTAAACCCTCCCCAGGGTCGTGCACTCCTGAATCAGACTGGAAGAGAATTCCAAAGGGTAGGGGCCACGTGCACAAATGCACAGGCCCCTGAAGATTTTAAAACTACCCTTGGAATCTCTAGCAACCCCTCATCTGTTGAGCGGAGCAATCGCTCGGGGCAGTAACAAAGCAGTAACTCTTTCAGGTTGTCAGGGCCTAGTCCACATAGGGCTTTATAAGTCAGTAATCTGACTTTGAAGGTGATCCGCCACTGAACTGGCAGCCAGTGCAGTTCACGCAGCACTGGCATGATGTGGGAAATCTGAGGAGTCCTTGTCAACAACTGGGCCACAGCATTCTGCACCAGCTGCAGGTGGCGGATGTCAACCCCCAGAAGCCCAAAGTAAAAGGAGTTGCAATAATCAAGGCACAAGGTCACAAAGGCATGGATTAATGTAGGTAGATCACCGGATGAACAAGGTGCTTAATCCTAGCAGTGTTCTGCAGATGGTAAAAGGATGACTTAATGACGGTCGACACCTGAGATTGTAATGTCAGTCAATCGTCAAGTATCACTCCTAGGTTCTGCACCTGTTCAGAGGTCAGGAGCTGGGAATCCCCTAGGAAAAGCCCCGAGGGATGACCTGCCTCTAACCCCCTTATCCGGCTTCAAGGATCCACAACCATTACTTCAGTCTTTCCTGGGTTCAACCTCAACCAGCTGGAATTCATCCAGTCCAGGATTTCAGCAAGGCAGTTATTAAAAACCAAGAGAGCTCCATCCTGGTCAGGTGCAAAGACAGGTAGAGCTGGGTATCATCTGCATAGCAATGAAACCTCAGCCCATACTGTCTTACAATGTCTCCGAGGGGCAGCATAAACACCATGAATAACATGGGGGACAGCACAGAGCCCTGAGGAACCCCGCATGACAGAGAGATGGGGTCAGAGGAATATATCCCGACACCACCCTCTGAGTTCTGCCAGTGAGGAAGGACTTAAACGGTCCGAGGACTGAACCTGTCAGTCCACAGATGAACCTCAGGTGCTCGAGCAGTACCCCATGATCCACGGTGTCAAAAGCTGAAGAGAGATCCAGAAACGCCAAGAAGGACCATTTCCTTCGATCTCTCGCCATCAGGATATCATTGAGCAGCCGAACCAGCGCAGTCTCGGTACTATGCCTCTTTTGAAAACCAGACTGGAAGGGTTCATAGATGCTATGGATGGTCAAATGGTTCTCCAGTTGTACAGCCACTACTTTCTCAATTACCTTCCCCACAAAAGGGAGGTTAGAGATGGGTCCGTAGTTTGCCAGACAGTCTGGGTCCAAAGAAGCTTTCTTCAAAAGGGGAGTCACCACAGCCTCCTTCAGGGAGTTAGGAAACTCACCCGACTAAAGGGAGCACCAGACTATCTGAGCTAAGACCGGGCCGATAATATCACAACAACCCATAATCAGGGAAGTTGGGCCTGGGTTTGAACTACAGCATGTAGGGCGCATACCCTGGACAATACACATAACATCCATGATCTCCAGATGATTGAAGGTACTCCAAGAGAAGTGAGGGGCAGTGACCAAGTGCCGATCATCAGCAACTCTCATAAAGTGGGTCGGTCGGATCTCTACCCTGATGTCGGCCACCTTATCAGCAAAAAAACAAGCAAGCTCCTCACACTCCAATTGTGAAAAAGTTCTCTGAACCAACAGACAGGCTGGGTTGCACAGCCTATCTACAGTTTAGAAGAGCTGTGCTGGTTGGTTCTGAGCAGCAGCAATCTCCCCAGACAGGAACTCTGCCTTCTTACGGGAGACTTCTGACTTATAGACTTGATAATGTTGTAACAGTCTAAGATGGTCAACATCTAATGTGGACTTCCACCAACGATTCTCCAACCTTCATCCTAATCACCACAACTCCCTCAAAGTCCCATCAAACCATAGTGACCGAGGGCGAAGGAAGGGAGGATGAATGCGGACAGGAGCAACAGAATCCAGAGCTGCAGTAATAGCCTTATTATAGGCTAACACCAAAATCTCTGGATCACTGCTTGCCATAGGAAATTCCAATAGATCAAGTGCCACCACTAGGCCATCAGGGCACACATCCCATAAAGGCAATACCTGACCATCTCCACAGGGGTAGACCTACGAGGGTGTGTGTGCAAAAATTGAATCTCACAGTGTAGTGGTTGGGCCATCTGACGGGTTCCACCCCCACGTCAGAAGCCTTGATCTCCAAGAGGAAAACCAGGTTGAGAGAGTGGCCGTGTTTATGAGTAGCAGAGGTAACAACCTGTGTAAGGCCCAGTGATGTCATCAACTGGAGGAAGCATTGACCAAAAGGCAAGAATTCATCGTCGATCCAGCACTGAAGTCACCCAGGACCATCAGCCTGGTGACTCAAATGCCAGATTGACCACGAAGCCTACTACTTCCTGCAGGAATAGGTCCTCATCCCCTGGTGGACGGTAGATGAGAGCCATCCTGTAACCTCCACCTGCTACTATGGCACACTCAAAAGACCTGGCATCCTCAATTGGTACACTAGTGAGACCCAATTTGGTCTTGAAACAGACTGAAACACCCCCTCCTCTGCAGTCCAGTCTCAGACTTTGAATCACCGAAAACCCAGCAGGAATCGCAACCTCCAATATGGGGCACATGTTTCCATCTAGCCATGTCTCAGTGATGCACATCAGATCTGCAGTCCCCATAAAATCCGCAATAATTGCCATCTTGTTCTTCACAGATCTGGTGTTACATAACACCGCTCGAGTTGGACAGAACTCCTGGGCAGCCCCAACCACCTGCCCACCAATACTGGTGGTGCCCTTGGGTATGGAGAGTAGACATGGAGGCCGACATTCCAGGCTCCATTTCACTCCAGGGTATCTTCTGGATTTAACAACCCTGATGTGAATGCCCCGCTCATACGACCTCCACCGTTGGCACCCCCTGCCCCACTCCCCACTCCTACGGGCAATGCTCAATGCTCTAGAACGCTGATAGGTAAAAGATGATAAGGGTGGGGGAGGGTGGACAGCGTGAGATCGGAGAATGGATAGCGCCATCGATGGGGGGTAAATCCATAACACATATCTCAGGCCAAAATACAGCAAGAAAAAATACCCCCTTTTCCAAAAATTCCTCACACACTCTCACCAAGAAGGGAGACAAGAAAAGCAAATCAAGCTAAATTCCCCACCCAGCCTAATAACATTTTATTTTAACAAACAAAAAATAAATACTTTATAAAACAAATTAAATAAAATCCTCATCAAAAAGGGGATGTTAAATCACCATTGAAAGTCACTTTCAGAAAGTACAGATTAGAATTACCAAAGTAATTCAGTACACCTCCTCTCACAAGGTGCACTAATTACCACAAAATATAGGACACCCAAGTTCTCTCACTACCCAGGTACCCAAAGCAACTGGGCCCTCTCACTGCTTGGAATACAAAAGTTTTGGCAGTCCTATTTCCCAAAAGAGACACCACAAATGGCAAGAAGCATCCACCAAGTCTCCAGCTCCTTAAAAACTCTCAGCAGTCCAAATCTAAAAGCAACCGAGTCCATTCCAACCTTCCTGTGAGGCCCAGCCACAGAAAATATCAGCCTCACCACTTCAGCACCTCATTTAATGCCCGCTCACCAGCAGACCGGAGAAGAGCCTTAGAGAGATTATGAGCCCACCAGCCGGCTCCCCAGCTCCAAGTAGGTCCAGCCTCCTGGTTAGAAGCAGACTCCTGTGACTGGCCACCACAATAAAAGGGCTACAAGCCAGTCGAAGGAACTCTATGTACATTAATTGAACTGTAAGGAAAATCCAGCCAAAAGGTTTTCAAAATACACAATATCCAAAAGTACGTGTGATCTTCGCGATCTTCTTAGCGCTACAAATCCCCAAACACACATACTACTAAGTCCTTAGAGTTAATAACAAATCAGAACAGTCTCACCAAATAAAATTCAAATAAGCTGATCCTTGGCAGGTCTTTGACAGATACTCGGCAGTCATCAAACATCTCCACCCATGAACTCCAGATACTTTGCAGCACAACAGCTGGGACAGGATGGCCAGTGGCACATCCATCCTCACACCTCTGTGGCCGCCAGCTGTCCAAGGGATGCTGGGTGCATGCCACTATATAGGTGGCCCACATCCAGCATCACTGGGATGGCTGACAGCCATGGAGCTGTGAGGAGGGCTGTGCTGCTGGCCATCCTGTCCCAGCACTGATGGGCAGGTATGGGGTCAGGGGGTCATCAGTGCTGTGGGGGGAGAATAGCAGGTGGGGTTCAGCTACCCCAAGGATAGGGTACTGCCAGGTGTGTGGGGGTTGATCTACCCCAGGATGGGAAGTATCGCTGTTTGTGAGGCCTGCCTATGGGTCAGTGTCCACCCACCAGGGGCGGTGTGTGTGCCGCATGGATGCTTGACCATGGGCATGGCCGGGGAGCACAGTGGCCAGGTGGATTAGTCTGTATGGTCCAGGTGCCTGCACTTGGCATTCACCCACCTGGACCTGCACCTTGCAGTGCAAGTGATCCACTGTGGTACCCTGCCTGAGCATCCCATTGGATGTCCACCTGGATCCACTATGCCACCCCTGGCCACCATGCATGGCTCTGCATTCCGGGGGGGGCAGGGCCATGGAAGGGAACTGTGTGGTGGCTGATGGTTGTGAATGCAGCCACCGTGCATTGTTCCATGGGAGTGGGGCTGTGTGGGCAGGACACGCACCTCTGGAGCATGTGTCCCACCCCTTGGAGAATCCCCACCAATGGTACATGGGCATTGGGCCAAAAATTGTAAACTGAACCCAAAGATGGCTCAACAGGAGGACCCAGAAGATATCAGTAAATGGCACACTGTTAGAGTAGGGCAGAGTTACAAGTTGTATTCCACAGTGTTCAGTGCTGGGACCAATACTTTTCAATGTATTCATGAGCGACATAGCTGATTACCTAAATGGGAAGGTGTGCCTATTTGCGGACAACACAAAGCTCTGCAATAGGGTGTACTCAGTTGAAGGGACTCAAAAGATGGAGTCAGACCTTAGGAAATTGAAAGAATGGTCAGGGTATTGGAAGTTGAATTTTAATGCCAAATAATGTAAGGTTATTCACCTAGTAAAAAGCAACCCAGTGAGAAATTACTTTCTAAATGGGGTACAACTGGAAGTAAAAAAACATGAGTGTGATCTTGGGGTGATCATTGCAGATGACCTGAAGGTTGCAAGTAATATGAAAAGGTGGCACAAAAAGCCAGAGGCATCTTGGGTTGCATAGGGAGGGGCATAACAAATAGAAAAAAAGGAGGTCATTATGCCACTGTACAGGTCCTTGGTGAGGCCTCACCTGGAGTACTGTGTCCAATCCTGGAGGCCTCAGCATAGAAAAGACATAGAAAGACTAGGAGCTACACAAAAAAGGGCAACAAAGAAGGTACAAGGACTGCATCATGAGCCATATGATGCAAGGTTAAAACAGCTTAATGTACTCACTAGAACAAAGAAGGGATAGAGGGGACATGATAGAGATATTTAAATACCTGAGGGGTATCAACAAGGTACAGGCACAGGATCTCCTTCAGGTAAACAACTGCACCCAGACCAGAGGTCATGACAAGTGCCTAAGGGGGGCAGATTCAGAAGCAACAAAAGGAAGTTTTTCTTTTCAGAAAGGGTGTTGGAGCCTTGGAATGACCTCCCCTCCACCCCCCCTCCTCCACAGGTGGTGGTGTCAAAAACAGTCAGAGAATTCAAGAATTCAAGCTGGCATGGGATAGATAGTCTGGAAAACATAACATAACACCTTAAAATGGGGGGGTAGTATACATTGGAAGACTAAATGGTCCACATGGACCCCATCTGCTGATACATTCTATGTTTCTGTTTCTATGTGTTTTAATTGTGTATATAATATATTTGACGTGATTATCCATAATCACTTTTATGCACCTAATAGCTGGGTTGTGTGATTTTTTTAAACAACTCCTCTAGTGTTTGATTTATATGGGGAATTTATCCCAGGGCCCAATCTAATTGCTCATTGTATCAAATAATTTTTTTAATACAAATGAGTTTTTTGACCTACAGTAGCATAATAGCAATCAATATTTCTGGCTGAGGAGGTAAATGTCTTTTTTTAATTTTACCTGATCTCCAAGACCATTAGTATTCCAAGTTGATACATTAATGTTGCCATACATTTGCCTTTTGTCTTACTGTCACAAGCCTTAAGCAAATGATGCCTAACAATAAAGTTATATGCTCTCTTAGCATAGTATTTTGCTTGCTCATGGCACTCTGTACTGTCCCTATTTATTGTAGTATCTCCTCTCCCTGTGCATGTCCATCTTTCCTAACATTTATCCCCATCCCATGGGATGTGTACCGTGACCACCTCTCCCATTGCAGTCCCTCCACCAACTCCTTCATGACACTGCCAGTTCCCCTCCAAATCTCCCAGCTCTCAAACCTAAACCCAACCCATATATCTACTGAGACAACCATGAAGTAGAAGTTGACTTATCCTCAGTGGATGGGTTGTGACTATGTCTCCCTGCACATGATTACATAGAGTGATTAGAGTCAAGGTGGATATATATGTATTTATTAAATGTCAGTTCAGGATCATTCCTAAGAGTGGAAGGTGATGAATATTAAGAAGTTTAATAGGTGTCGAGAAATCTTAAAAATGAAAGAGCATATTATTTATTTATTACAGTTTATGACCACTGTTGGGGTGGCTTACCTTGCATCATGTATAACCACAGGTTTTTGTTAAGACTAGAGCTTGTATCTGCCATAGACACCATGCACTCTATCTCAGTTCTAAAGAAATAATATAGAGAATAATGGCTATGCAACTGTGTGTTATGGATGTTTTTTACACACTGAGGGTGTGTAAAAAATAATCCACAACAGCACAGTTGAATAGCCTTTATTTTTGAAAATTATGATGCTGGGAGTTTTTTCCTTTCAAAACTTGAGTAAGTTAATGGAGGACTGCTGTCAGACAGACACACACACACACACACACACTCACATTCACACACTCACACACACACACACACACACACACACACACACACACACACACACACTCACTGCCTGTCTCTGCCTTTCTAGTACAGGCATTCATTTGTTTATTTGTTTTCCTTGCTGCATTCCTTTTTTTAATTCTACTATGAACCATCCTAAGTTAAGTTAGGTAGTGAGCCAGTCAGCCACAGCCCAATCGCGATGCAGACACTGCACCCCAAAGCTCTTCTCAAAAGGTATGAATGGCAGGATCGACCAGATAGGCTGTTTTAAATTGTAATGGCAGGATCAAACAGATAAATATTGAAAAACATTAAAAAGTTACCTGCCATGACTGTGAGAGGTGAAGGATGAGTCTGTGTGCTCCATAATGGGAACACAGAGCTACCATGTTTGTTAAGGTTTTCTGCCCACACACACTCACACACACACACAGACAAAGGGCCAATGAGATGAGGCACTACAAATGACTGACACTTGAGGACACTGTCACTGAAAGAGAGTTTTGAGAATGCCATCATAACTGGTTTTGCAGTTATTATGCCATTTGACAGAGATCTGTTAACCATGTGATAAGTGGAGTCACCAGTAATTCTAAGTAAATAAATAAAACGAAAAGCAAGTTGAGACACATTGTGCAGAGAGTCAGAGAGGAAATATAAAATGAGGCACTAGGCAAAAGAAAAGAAGAGGAAAAGGAAGAGAATAAGAGGAAAAATTAAAATGATACATCAATATAAATTTCAGATCCAAGAGCTTCTATCATGTGACCGTGGACAGCCACAGCTGTCATCTCAGATGACATTAAAAGACATGTTTCCTTGTATAAATCTAGAAGGTTAGTGCTGTTTAGTGGAGTGCAAAACAATATTATGGGTGAGATTTTCAAAAGGATCTGCCCAAGATGCATCTATCCCTACAGTATTTTCAAAGCAGACATGCATTCAAACTTGCTAGATCATCTATTAGATGGTGTAACAGCATTTAAAGTTTCCATCCAAAAATGGACACACTTGCATCAAGAATGGACACAGTTGCAAGTTACATCTATTTTGGATGTAATTGCATCCATTTTTTATTACAAATTGTAACTTGTAGTCATAAATGAATGCAACTTCTGAAAATAGCAGCAGGGCTTCCTGGATGCAAGTGAAGCAATGCAGATGCAGGTGCAGCATGCTTTAGTGCCTGCATCCAAGCCTTTTGAAAATCTTCCCTATACAGTATGTCTGCAGAGCCAGTCTCAGTATAGTTTAAATAAGCATTATTTGAGTATATTATCTCTCACTTCTAACCTTTTCCTCACTAAAAGCATATTATAATTGGTTTCAGTATTTCAGTTTTACACCCTGGAGCACATGGAAGTCAGAAAAAAAAGGACAACTTTGTCTTTCCGGTGGCAGATATTTGACTGACGTGTGTTGATAACTTGCACCTTCATCGAGGTCAGCATTAAAATAGATCTGCATTCAAACATTAAGATTATATTAATGACTCTACATTTTTTATTCAATAGCAAGTGAAGTATCAGTTTCCTTAGGAGCAGCCTGAGCAGATAAAAGAACATTGTCATTTCTAGTGCTGTCAGCATAGTTTTCTGCCGACATCGTTTCCAATGCAAAATTGATAGCTTGCTCAGCTCTGCTTACCAGTGTCACTGGTGTTCAAAAGTTTGTAGTTTGTGATGCCAGTGTCTGAGATAGGAATGACAGAATCAGTGATTGATCTCACTGCAGCGTCAGCATTTGTGTTTCATCAATTCCTTCTAGTCTCTCTAGCCTCTGCGGTCAGGGTAAAAGTGTTTTGTAATGTCTTTGACTCTGCAAATGGATTTCAGCAGACTTGTACAGACCACAGCTTTGCCTACATACTTTCTCAGCAGTGCAAGAGTTCACAGCTCTCAGTCCCCACCAACAATAAAGAATTATATCTTAGGAGTGCTTAGCCATCAACTCTGCTGACCTCTTCTATGGTCATCTATGATCTTCTAATTTCATTTTTAAATCAATACCTAGCTGACCTTTTAAATATGGGTAACCATGGTGAACAGTCAGAAAATCTATCATTTGCATCCAAAGTAGTAAAAATGTCTATGGTATATAAGGTATTTTATCATAATTTATGCTTGTACTACAGTATATAATCATTTGGTTTTGTTTATTTTTTTGATCTCTTCAGCTTAAGGACCTGTGCTCTACCCTGGAGTGTTTTCCTCATTGATTAATAAAAAGCATAAAACACAGCTTTGTTAACTTCAAGTGTAGCAGTAGCTGTGACTAGAGGTACAAATATGTAATCACTTTAAACAAACTTTGTTAATGACAAGTGCTTTGATTTATATTGGGGATGAATATTTTAGCATCGAAAGGGTAACTAAAAGATGAAATTCCAAAGACTACACATATTGTACATCTTTGGAAACAGCTTGCAGATGTTCAAATCATTGAGGGGCAAGACCTGACTACAGAGCATGGTGGTCACACATAACTTTGGCTCCCAGAGGCACCAGCATTTAAATGGCAAACTCTGTATGGTTACAGTCACCAAAATTGATTAAAGTATTTATTAAGAATTAATGTCTTAATGGAAGTGTAGGAATCAACTAAGAAGCAAATGATGATGCAGTTTGAGGAGTCAGAGAAAGTAGTTTCCAATGTGATGGAGGGGTGTACAAGATCACAAGCAATGACAGCCAAGGTGGGAGTGAGAATGGACATGCAGGACCCCATGATCACAGCCTTACCTGGACTTATAACAAATCCAGAGCAGGAGGTCAAGGCTGGCTTTGCAAACCTCACTGTCCAAATCACTTACCTTCAGACTGTGGTACTGGGGTTCACAGAAACCTCTGTTACACACACCACCACACTGGATGAGCAAGAAAGTCGGATAAGCGAGCTCAAAGATTTGGTGATGGATCTATTACAATAGATAAAAGTTCTGAGCGAATAGGTGGAGCAGCTTAATGCCTGAGCTAAGGATCAAGAAAACAAAGCCCACAGATGAAATATATGAATAACAGGTCTGCTGGAGGATCTGGAAGGAAACAAGGGCAGCAAAGCTATACAGAAGTGACTGGTGGACAAACTAGGGCTCAATACAGCTGTAGTTAAATATGGAATACAGAAAGCCCACCACAATGGTCCAAAGCCTAAACCAAGGAACAAACCATGGCACTGTGTAATTAAATACCTACAGTTCCCAGACAAAGAGCTAATGCCCCCACTGCCAGAGCACATGGCCCCAAATCAGTGGAAGGGGGGGTCTGTATCTTTTTTTTTTTTCAAGATTATAGCAGGGAATTACAAGTGCAGTGGTAGAAATGTACCGGGATCAAGATGAATCTCCATCAGCGAGGCTGGGAATTCACACTACTATACCCTGCTAAACTGAAGATTACAAAGCCAGGTTGCCCACCCAGATTCTTCAACAAAGCACAAGATGCAGAACAATATGTTAACTGGGACAATGCTGCAGGGGAGGGACAATTTTGTCTCCAATCAATGGCTCCAGCTCTCTGAAGGTATGCATAATATAAGCCTTCTATTATCCTTACTTGATCAGACTGTTGACTTTACTCTGCATCTGTCAAATGCACTCCCGAATGTGTTCTCCTTAAGTAATATTAGTAAATAGCTTGTGGGCATGGCCCGACTGCATGGTGACTTAAACTGAGGTGCCACCACGTCTACTATTTCATGCATCAAAGTGATTCATTTATTTCTTGAACCAAGAGTCTGCTTTTTTGCTGAAATTGACTGGACAAATGGAGATTCAGCATTCTGTGTGGGGATGGCAGTGCTCATTTTCTCCCCCCAACTGCCTTTTTATTCAAAGCTGTAGCATGCTTCTAAAGCAATGGCTGCTGTTCAGGAATTAGTACGATACAGTTGCTTGGCTTACTAACTTAATTACCTCATGGATGGAAAAATTGACTAAAGTCAACTGTGACATTGACAAGCACTATAGTGGCCTATTGGCCCCACTCACTTCTGCTCCACAGTGATGCAACAAATGTAACCATGGCAACAAGTGCCTAGCTGACCTGCCCACTCCTTCACAAACATTATGTCTGTGAGGAAGGAGCATGGACCATAAATTTACACACTTAATGACAGACTCCATGTGGGCATGAGTCTGGTATCTGCTCTGCCAACATATCATAGCAAAATATCAGGACAAGGAGATGCTGAAGACTCCCACACTGCCGTACAGTGTAACACACAAGGAGGTACCTGTCTGCACAATGCCTTTCATGACTATCCCAGAATCTGTTGGCAATTTCAGCTTTTGCCTGCTTTGAAACCTGAACATCACAGACATCTTGATCACTTAAGTATTACTCCAGGTATTATGTTTTATCATCTATTCACTTGGTTACTATGTAGTCCTACATTGGTTCAGGTTGTAGGTACAAACCCCACCACAGTCCTCCAGCTTTGACCATAGCAGAGGTTGTAGGAACCGGGGGGAGTTGAAAATTGGGGAAGTCATGTTGCATAGGGGACATCAGATTGGACAACCACATACAGTAAAACTCTGGTACTGAACAAGAGGGGGGGCTCCAAAGAACCTATACTGGCTTGACTGAACAAGCACTGCATTGAGATCCAGCTAAAATGTCCCCCACCATACTAAAAATGGGAGATTTGGCAGAAAGTAGATCCCTTGTGCAACCTACGATCCTTAATATTTAATGACTCAATTGGTAAGGCTTTGCCTGGAGTTCAGTGGCCAGGCAGCTGGCCACTCCCACTTCCTGAGCTATATAAGTAGTTCCTTTCAGCCTCACTGAGAAGCATTTTTTCTTTGCAGCAGGAGGCTATGTGGTTTGTCCTCTGAGCTGGCTGGGGCCTACCCCGCCTGCTGTATCTTTGTGTCTCTGCTGGACTTTGGTGCTTTTTTTCCTGCTTTTGGTTTGTGTCTTTTCTCTGGCTGTGTGCTTCCCTGTGTTTTATGTTTCTTGTTTTTGGGCCTTTCCCTGTTTTCTGTTTTGCTGTGTTTTGGTTTTGTCTTTTTTTAAGGGGCTTTGTTTCTAAGCTCCTAGCATACTGCTACTCAGCACTCATGCTACTGCTTTCAGTTACCTACAGCTGCAGCCACTGCTGCTGTTTACTTTAATTACTATTGTACCAGTGCTTGTGTTTTTACACTGTGCTCACCAAGCTCAAACTACTGCAATGCAACTACAATCATTATCTGTATGTTTCAGCTCAACCATAGCTGCTCCATGTTGCATATTCAATTCTTTTCACCTGACAGAGTTTACTCTGATCCTAGCTATGCTGCTCATTCCTGCTGTCATTCTATTTGCAGCTTCATTGTACTGCCTGACTACACCTGCTTTCAAAGCATTTGTCTCCATGTTTCATTGCAGTTACAACTCTGAGGTCAGCCAACTAAACTCCTGCTGAGGCTGTTAATATAGCTTGTTATTAAATCTTGCCTTGCCATCGAAAATCCTTAGATTGTTTGTCACCTTGATTTGGCTATTCATGTCTGGCTGGCTTGCCCCCAATTCAGTGCTTTTTAATTGCTATACAGTATGTTATGAAGGTCCACCTATCACTACTACAGCTTATTGACCTACGTGCAGGTCCACACTTGCTTACGCAACCGCTGCTCCTTGTTTACACAAACCATTGCTTTATGCCTACTGCCATCCCCTCGGCTTCAGCCTCTGGGATTCTGCTGCACTCAATCTGCATTCGACCTTGCAAGGTCTCAGCATTCAATGCTCATTACGATCTCAGCATGCCGTGCTCACCAGCTCACCAGCTTTTTAGCTCTTAATCAATTTCTAGGGCATGCCAGCCATTCTGTTCTGGTGCAGGGTCTCTGCAGCTGACAATCTTGCTCTGCATTTAGTCCACATCTTGAGTGTGCCCAACTTGGGGCAGAATCCTTCTCACCTGGCCCATAGCTGGGAATGTTCTCGCCCCCGAGCTTAGCTTTAGCTGCCTGCTACATGACAGCAGTTCCTGGTGTAGAATTTAAGACTAGTGGTGAAGGGTGGAAAAAGTTACCTCCTTTGGCTCTAGTGTTCCACTATAACGGTTAGCCATTGACTTTAGTGGTTTCCCTAGCGAGGCATGTTCACCGCATTCTCCCTACAACTGCCTCTGGTTCACCTGGTTTGGTTTAGGGTGGGTAGGCCAGGCAAGTGCCTCAGCAGTTATTGTTCTCCTCCTGCATATTGGATGCACTTATTGTTGCAGAGTTTTGTCACAACCTTCCACGGCATTCTCGCTAGATGGTTTGAGTGACAACCTTCCTTCAAATTGGAATATTTCCACCTCCCTTTCATTGGGTTTTCCAAATTGCAGCTGCAGAGCCATCACTAACTAAACTATCCCAAGCCTGGAGGGAAGGTGATCTAGGCCTTGGATCCCCAGAGATTTCCTCCTCATAGAGTTTTTTCTCTCCTCTGTTGCTTCAGGTCATGACACCTAGTTAGCATAGTTGTTCCCCTAGTTTCTTAAGTAGGTTCCACTGTTGGATGGAGGTGGAGGATGTATCTTTAGCCATGGGAATCATCCTATGGCACCTCTAGGGGTTGAACCCTCTCCAAGAGTTTCTTGCCTTCGTACCCCTACAGGGCAGTAATTCCTCTGGAATAGAGTGTGAATAGCCGAAACCAAACTAACATTGTGACACAAGCATAACACTATACTGGATGCATAGGTCAGTGAATTGGTAAGACTTTGCCTGGAGTTCAGTGGCCAAGCAGCCAGCCACTCCCACTTCATAAGCTATATATGCAGTTCCTTTCAGCCTCACTGTGAAGCATTTTTTCTTTGCCCCACTATCCTCCCCCCCTCCTCCAGTGGCAGAACTCTTTCCTTAGAGGGATTCCTAAGGTACCTTTAGCCATGGGAATCATCCTGTGGCACCTCTAAGGATGGAACCCTCTCTGAGAGTTCCTTGTCTTCGTACCTCTACAGGCTGGTAATTCCTCTGGAATACAGAGTGTGAACGGCCAAAACCAAACTAACACAGTTGCACAAGCATAACACTATACTGGCTGCATAGGTCAGTGAACTTTAATACATGTCATAAACTACTGAGGTTGTGTTGTTATTGTCCAGCAGTACTTGCAACAGTGGGCTTATCAGTTTATGGTAGAAGCTTTATATCATTGTATTATAGGTGATTCTTTCTCTGACTTTATCTTTTCAGGAGTTCAAAGTTTTACTATGTATTTTCACTATCAGTCTGGTATGGTACTACCCCTTACCCACAGTGGTGGGGGAATCCAAGCCAGCCAATCAGTTTGCAGAATGTAGTAAAGTTGATTTGTGTTATTTAATACTAAGAGGTGCTTGATCATTGCAGACCACTTAATGACTGGAGGGATGCTGCACATTGCGTGTGGGTGGAGTTGCATGATTCATTACTTGAAGCTTTTGGTGTTTGGTGGGTTTGTGTAGGGTGGGATGTTGGGAAAGGGGAAGTATTCCTCTTTTAAAAAGCTTCAGGGAAGGGGGAATTAAAGGGAAGGGTAAAGATGCTTTGGCAAATTCACTGCTTTTGGCTAATGTGGATGAAGGCAGAGGGGTAGTGGGAGTTCTGCGATATGCCTCACTGGCAAGCTGGAGGCAGTTTGCTGTTCTAGTTTGAATGGTAAATTCAAAGAGCTTCTACCTTTAATGGTGGCAATTTTAAAGTATGGTGTTCATCCAGATGCATATGTCTGTCTTCTAAATTTACAGTCTATCCTAATGGCCAATATATTGAAGATCTGTTCATGGAACATTAATGGTCTAAAGACACATACAAAGAGGATAAAGATTTGGGAGAAGTAAAAAATATGCAGATAGACATTCTATGTCTCCAAGAAGCTCACATGACCTACAAGGAGGGCAGCCACATAGCCAAACATTGGGATGGGGGAAGTGGATATGGTTCATGCTTCACCTGCAGAGCAAAAGGAACCATTATGCTGCTTAGATCCTGGTTCTCAGGTTCCCTTATCCAGGTATGTGTTGACAAGGTGGGGGGAATGTTGGTTACAAATACAATTGAATATGGCCCAGAAGATAGCAGTGAGGTCTGTATATGGACCGAACATAGATAACTCAGACCTCTTCAATCGTCTGTCTATTGAAATTGCTGGGTTTGATGGTCCCTGGGTTCTAAATGGGGATTTCACCTGTGTGAAGGACAATATAATGAACAATTCTTCATGAGTGAGGGATACATATCCAGAAGTGCCAAAGATTTGTCGTCTCTAATGCAGAACCATAAGTTTGTAGACTCTTGGAGGCACTTAAACCCAACAGGCAGGAAATACACATACTACTTACACTCTGATAAAGGCTGTGCTGCATAGACCTGGCTGTAGCCTCGTAAGCACTGATCCCAGCTCTACACTTCATTGCTCTCGGTATTATAATTATTGCAGATTATACACCTGTATAGACCATTCCTTCTGGGATGGACATTTCAACCAAAAGTAACACTTGGAGACTTTATCCCAGACGATTGAGAAAAGCTGATTTTTAACAGTATGTGAAAGCCCAAATAGTTTCTTACTTGGCTAATAACACTACCAGTTTGACATCAGTAGTAGTAAGATGGGAGTTCCAAGAAGCTGTAATGAAGGGGGATATGAATTAATTTTTGTCTCATAAAAGACAAAAGATGATCAGCACCTCAGTAACTTAGAGGAAAAGATATGTAAGGCAGAAAAGTCTCATTTGGAACACCCATCACCAGAGGGATACCACACCCTGCAGCATACAAATAAGGAATAATCTATGGGTGCCCATACATAGTGAGCCTGTGTTTCCATCAAGGGGTTGAGATACCAGCCTACGGACTGCAATAGAAAAGCTCAAGCAGTCCATGCTGGTATGTCAAACCTAAAAACAAAGAAAAAACACAATGCGAGTTGTGTAGTTTATTTGTTATAGTGTATGGTTGAGAAAACAAAATGGCTGACATGTCTTTTTTTAATCATGGTTACCATAACGCTAAGGTACAATAAACAGAGAAAGTGAAACCAACCAGTGGGAGGCAGCATGAGGGAAATGCTGTTGCAGTTAATGATAGAAGGTATACAATAAGGTTTTTAGAACGTGCACAACATTAGAACACACACAACAAGGGTTTTAGGCTGCTTAAATTCCATGTATAATAAACCTAAATCATACACTATAATAGGAATACAACACAGCACATAGTATAAAAATAGAGACAGCATTACTTCTCATGCAGGTCCGCAATTATTGTGATGGGGATGCAGGAGGTAACTGGTTGACCTGGCAGCTACAAAGCAGAGAAGGTGCTAAAAATGTATCAGAAATCAAAGCACAGGATGGCACTCTGAAATATGATGATGCAGAAATAGGGGAGTATTTCCTCACTTTTTTGAAACTCTATATATGGCTAAGGCATCACCTATACAGGCCCATTATAAAGCAGTCTCAGATTTTCATCCAGTCAGAGCAAAGAACCACCTGACCTCTTACTACGTGTACAGATGCTGATATAAGACAAGATGAGAGAATCTAGGGGCAGCAGGCAGGATGAAGGCATTATAAATTTGCATTGTTCACTGATGATTAACTAGCCTACCTTAAGGAGCCGCAACAGAGTATCCCTCTACTGCATGGCATCCTTCAGGAACATGGGGCTATTGCAAGTCATAAAATGAATTGGTCAAAAATTGAGGTGCTGGCATTGCAGAAGGGGGACACAAGTTTCCATGCTTCAGTATGAAGGTGGTAAAGTCCCTGAAATATCTAGGAATTATTTTATCTAGGAAAACATCTGACATATAAAGAAAACTACAACACTGTATTGACCAGTATTGAAAAGGATTGTGAGAGATTGGAGGGTCTACCTATCAGCCTAATAGGAAGGGTAAACATAATTAAAATTAATGCCTTGCCTAGTTGCTAGTATTTATTTCAAAACCTCCCTATTAGGGTTCCAGAAATGTTTTTCAAGCAATTTAATAGCATACTGCATAGATTCCTATGGGGTGGGAAAGCACCAAGAATAAAAAGAATCATATTAAAACTGCCCCTGAAGGAAGGAGGCTTGGGATTGCCAAACTGTAAATATTACTATTGGGCAGTACAGTTAGCTTTTCTGAAGACTCCTACGCCCACAGGGGCCCCATTCTGGAGGCAAACTGAAGAGGAGTGTGCCTCAGGAGGTCTCCTCTAAGGCCTCTTATCACCCTGCCAAAACAAAACTAACCTCCCAAAATGTAAAAATGTATTCATACGTCAACAAACAATGTGCTTTGGATGGCAGTGCATAAATATATTGGCCAACCAAAAGGTTTTTCCCCTAGTGTTGCAATACATGTAGGCTTTGTAGAACAGAGAGGATATGTTTTCCTACACCAGACTTTATTTCGATGGTGGATGGCTTGAACGGCTTGTGTGTGGGACTTATATTATGATGGGTTCCTGAAATCTTTTGCAGAAACATGACAGCAATATTGTATACAATCAGACAATTATTTTGCCTACTTGAAAATTAGGCAATATCTAACTGATAAGAACCCAGTATTATCCCCAATTGAAGAAATTATACGTAGGCCTCAGCCATGTACCTTGATCATATTGGTCCTATATAAACTTTTTTTAAGTTCTGCACCTCCTCCTAGAATCAAGGCTAGAACAGAATAGGGATCTGACCTTGACTTGGGCGTAGATGACACAACTTGTCTGGAAGCCATAAAACAAGTCCATAACTCTTCCAGATCTGCAAACTGCATACAGTCCAACTAAACTTTCTGTAAAGGACTTACCTGACCCCATTGAAATTGTACTGATTTAGAGCCTCTAGGCAGGCTGTATGTCCAAAGTGCCATATAGAAGAAGTTGTTTTTTCTGCATATAGCTCTGACATGTAGTAAAGTTGCTCTATTTTGGTTTGATATGTATGCCCTAATGCAGAAGATCTTGTGACAAACCTTGCATAACATTCTAATGGAATTTATGCAGGGTGCTGAGCCCAGGGAGGGGAACTACAGGAAACATAGCCGTTGGGCTGTGGCTTTAGTTAATGCTAGGAAAAAACTGTAGCTCTACATTGGGTTAGTGAAATCCCTCCCAGTATCACACTCTGGTTGAATAACTTGACAATGAGAATGAAACTGGAACAATGTTGACTGGTAGCCAATGCACAATAGAAAATGTTTTGGCAAACCTGGTAACATCTATTGAATGCTACAGAGGAAGTCCTTGTCACTGTGTAGCTGTCAGAGGATTATGATTTTATTTGCTTCTATGTAGAAACCATCCTTTCTTCATGATATTATGCCACTTTTTGGGATGTGCTGACTTACCTAGGTAAAGTCATAGTTTCACAGTTTCATAGATGAGTACAAGTTCAAAAGGCGTTAGCCCATAAAGAACTCACCACCATCTTAGTGCTGGAAGGTACACTTTCTAGCATTCATGTAAAAATCAAATCTTTTTTTAAACTGTCCCACATTTTCACTTGTAACAATGTCAATGGGGAGTGAATTCCATATGGGAGGCACCCTCTAGGTAAAAAATCTTGAGCGCGACGTTGTTTTACACAAAGCAGTTTTTAACTTAAAGGAGTAGTACACCCAGAATGTGAAAAAACATATGTTATGTAGAGTGTTTTGATATGTATGTTAACTCCTAGTGTGTCCTTCCCTCTGTCTGCTATTTGGAGTTTTTCCTAAATTGCCTGCTAGCTGTATGGTAGTTTTACAACCCCTGGGGAACTCCGTAACAAATAGTTTTATTGGCTTTCTTTCTCCCAGGATGCCCCCTGTCTCATGTAACAGTGATGTAGCCATGCCCTTAGACTTAGCATGTGCATCAGGTCTAGCTAGCAGGAGTGTTTTAACATCAAAAACACAAATAATAAATTAAAGCTATTTAGTAGCTGTTGTCTTACAGAAATTTCAGTTAGCTTGCTCTCAGGTATCTGCTAAACTAACTGTTGCCATTTGTGCTCCCTGAATAAGAGGTTGCAAAGCTCTGCTGTTGCTAAACTAATTTTAAAGCAATACACATACTAAATCTAAGGGCATGGCTACATCACTGTTACATGAGACAGGGGGCATCTTGGAAGAAAGAAAGCCAATAAAACTATTTGTTATGGAGATCCTCAGGGGTCATAAAACTACCATACAGCTAGCAGGCAATTTAGGAAAAACTCCAAATAGCAGACAGAGGGAAGGACACACTAGGAGTTAACATTCATATCAAAAAACTCTACATAACATATGTTTTTTGCACATTCTGGGTGGACTACTCCTTTAAAATATGGGATCTAGTATTATTATTATTTAGATGTCTTTCCAGACAAATTATGCCTAACATAGATTCTTTTTGTAGAGCTTTAAAGGTGTAGATCAAATCACCCCTTAGGACTTTATATTCCAAGGAGAATAGCGCAAGTGATGTAAGTCTGCACTTGTAGTCTGTGTCAGCCATGTTCTTAATCCTTTTGGTAACCTTCCACTGAACTTTCTCTGTCATGATTTGGCAGCCTATTGATGTAGGAGCACAGAAGGGTGCACCGTAGTCCAGATGTAGATGCACTAGGCTAGTGTATAATGGCAGAATGACCTTGGGATTTCTGCTTTTGATATGCTTTTAGGATGCTTCCGAGTATGCCATGGCACTTTTTGACTGTTTTACTTTTGTGTATACTAAATTTTAGAATATCTGATAATGTAACACCTAGGTCCTTCTCTTCTGTTGTAACTGTTAGTTTTATGTTGTTCATAAAGTAAGTAGACATTCTTCCCCATGTGCATACTTTTACATTTGGCAACATTGAACCTCATTTTGTTATCAACTGCCCACACACACCCTAGTTTGCAATCATCAGTGTACTTATTTATCCATACCCTGTCAGATGTCCGCATACTGGAGACCAGTATATTAAACAGCAGAGGTCCCAGCACAGATCCCTGGAACATTCTGCTAGAGACAGGACTCCAGTTGGACTCATGTTCTCTGGTAACCACTCTCTGCTGCCTATTGTACAGTCAAGATGCAGTCCTTTTTATTAGTTTAATGCCCAAATTTATATTAACTAGTTGCTCAAAGATGGTTTTATGAGAGATGGTGTCAAAAAAAGTCAGTGTGTTTGTCTGAGTTGGTTGAAGTGAATTGTTTTCTGTGCAGTTATCTAGGTGTTAGTCTCAGGTGGCTGAATGGGATTGTTATCTGTGAAATTTAACTAAGTGTAGAAACATCTGTTAAGTAGGGGGAGTGGCTTAGCTAGAAAGAAGTCAGGTTAAAGCCAGGTTTAAACACTGCCCTAGATAGCTACTGTCAGAGAACTGGCAGAGAACACCAGGACAAAGGAAATGATGTTGTGACTGGACTTCTCTACTGGGACTATATTGCCCTCCTTCCCGCTCTTCCACCCCCTCCCCCATCCAAAACCAGTTCTACTCTTATAGGCACAGGATTTGACTGACAACAGGAACTTCCTGTTTGGGAGCAGAAAGTGAGTGATCACAGAGCCATCAAAGACTCACCATCCTAGAAGGATAAGAGTAGCTCTCCACTCCCCCCCCCAGCTGCTGGAGGTCTGCCTCTGAGCAAGTAAGGAGACTACTGAGAAATATAGGATCTTCTTATCTCAGAACAGGAAGATCAGGAGCTTAAAGGGCACAGAGGCAGTAACAAAGTAGGGAGAAAAAAATAAATAAACAGAGGAAAGAGTAAGTATTCCAAACAACAGTGATGGGGCCAGAAATAAGACATAATGGGAGTGGTGCAGTGCAGTGGCTGTGGAGCAGCAGTCTTTCGGGAGACATTCTGGAGGATGGCGATGTTGTCCCATCTGCAGGCACCTCTCTGGGCTGAGGGAGGAGGTTGCTCATTCCCAGGCTGAGTTGGCCAGGATTTGTGGGACCTCCTCTCCCATCCAGGGAACACCAGGGCCACTGCCATTGCCTCAGAGGTTGCCAAGAAAGAGGAGTGGTTGGATTACAGTGGGCTCAGGGTGGGTGAGGGTGGTGGAATAGAGGCACATCCCTCCAGTTGTACCTCACCACAATTCATATGCTGGTCTGGCAAAGTGTGGTTCCTCTATGGAGGCACCAGCAGTGGAGACCAAGGAGGATGCTAGGAACCTCCACAAAGGAGACCCACATTTTAAAGGAGTAGTCCACCCAGAATGTGCAAAAAACATATGTTATGTAGAGTTTTTTGATATGAATGTTAACTCCTAGTGTGTCCTTCCCTCTGTCTGCTATTTGGAGTTTTTCCTAAATTGCCTGCTAGCTGTATGGTAGTTTTATGACCCCTGAGGATCTCCATAACAAATAGTTTTATTGGCTTTCTTTCTTCCAGGATGCCCCCTGTCTCATGTAACAGTGATGTAGCCATGCCCTTAGATTTAGTATGTATATTGCTTTAAAATTAGTTTAGCAACAGCAGAGCTTTGCAACCTCTTATTCAGGGAGCACAAATGGCAACAGTTAGTTTAGCAGATACCTGAGAGCAAGCTAACTGAGATTTCTGTAAGACAACAGCTACTAAATAGCTTTAATTTATTATTTGTGTTTTTGATGTTAAAACACTCCTGCTAGCTAGACCTGATGCACATGCTAAGTCTAAGGGCATGGCTACATCACTGTTACATGAGACAGGGGGCATCCTGGGAGAAAGAAAGCCAATAAAACTATTTGTTACGGAGTTCCCCAGGGGTTGTAAAACTACCATACAGCTAGCAGGCAATTTAGGAAAAACTCCAAATAGCAGACAGAGGGAAGGACACACTAGGAGTTAACATTCATATCAAAACACTCTACATAACATATGTTTTTTGCACATTCTGGGTGGACTACTCCTTTAAAATATGGGATCTAGTATTATTATTATTTAGATGTCTTTCCAGACAAATTATGCCTAACATAGATTCTTTTGTAGAGCTTTAAAGGTGTAGATCAAATCACCCTTAGGACTTTATATTCCAAGGAGAATAGCGCAAGTGATGTAAGTCTGCACTTGTAGTCTGTGTCAGCCATGTTCTTAATCCTTTTGGTAACCTTCCACTGAACTTTCTCTGTCATGATTTGGCAGCCTATTGATGTAGGAGCACAGAAGGGTGCACCGTAGTCCAGATGTAGATGCACTAGGCTAGTGTATAATGGCAGAATGACCTTGGGATTTCTGCTTTTGATATGCTTTTAGGATGCTTCCGAGTATGCCATAGCACTTTTTGACTGTTTTACTTTTGTGTATACTAAATTTTAGAATATCTGATAATGTAACACCTAGGTCCTTCTCTTCTGTTGTAACTGTTAGTTTTATGTTGTTCATAAAGTAAGTAGACATTCTTCCCCATGTGCATACTTTTACATTTGGCAACATTGAACCTCTATTTGTTATCAACTGCCCACACACACCCTAGTTTGCAATCATCAGTGTACTTATTTATCCATACCCTGTCAGATGTCTGCATACTGGAGACCAGTATATTAAACAGCAGAGGTCCCAGCACAGATCCCTGGAACATTCTACTAGAGACAGGACTCCAGTTGGACTCATGTTCTCTGGTAACCACTCTCTGCTGTCTATTGTACAGTCAAGATGCAGTCCTTTTTATTAGTTTAATGCCCAAATTTATATTAACTAGTTGCTCAAAGATGGTTTTATGAGAGATGGTGTCAAAAAAAAAAGTCAGTGTGTTTGTCTGAGTTGGTTGAAGTGAATTGTTTTCTGTGCAGTTATCTAGGTGTTAGTCTCAGGTGGCTGAATGGGATTGTTATCTGTGAAATTTAACTAAGTGTAGAAACATCTGTTAAGTAGGGGGAGTGGCTTAGCTAGAAAGAAGTCAGGTTAAAGCCAGGTTTAAACACTGCCCTAGATAGCTACTGTCAGAGAACTGGCAGAGAACACCAGGACAAAGGAAATGATGTTGTGACTGGACTTCTCTACTGGGACTATATTGCCCTCCTTCCCGCTCTTCCACCCCCTTCCCCATCCAAAACCAGTTCTACTCTTATAGGCACAGGATTTGACTGACAACAGGAACTTCCTGTTTGGGAGCATGAAGTGAGTGATCACAGAGCCATCAAAGACTCACCATCCTAGAAGGATAAGAGTAGCTCTCCACTCACCCCCCCAGCTGCTGGAGGTCTGCCTCTGAGCAAGTAAGGAGACTACTGAGAAATATAGGATCTTCTTATCTCAGAACAGGAAGATCAGGAGCTTAAAGGGCACAGAGGCAGTAACAAAGTAGAGAGAAAAAAATAAATAAACAGAGGAAAGAGTAAGTATTCCAAACAACAGTGACGGGGCCAGAAATAAGACATAATGGGAGTGGTGCAGTGCAGTGGCTGTGAAGCAGCAGTCTTTCGGGAGACATTCTGGAGGATGCGATGTTGTCCCATCTGCAGACACCTCTCTGGGCTGAGGGAGGAGGTTGCTCATCCCCAGGCTGAGTTGGCCAGGATTTGTGGGACCTCCTCTCCCATCCAGGGAACACCAGGGCCACTGCCATTGCCTCAGAGGTTGCCAAGAAAGAGGAGTGGTTGGATTACAGTGGGCTCAGGGAGGGTGAGGGTGGTGGAATAGAGGCACATCCCTCCAGTTGTACCTCTCCACAATTCATATGCTGGTCTGGCAAAGTGTGGTTCCTCTATGGAGGCACCAGCAGTGGAGACCAAGGAGGATGCTAGGAACCTCCACAAAGGAGACCCACTGAAGGGTGGCATAGGACCCCACAGGGGAAGGAAACAACTCTTGGTGGGGGACTCCATTGTTAGGAAGGTAGAACTGGGGGAGGAAGGGGAGACGGAGGTAAGTTGCCTGCCTGGCACCATGGCTTGGAGTGACAAGGAGCAAATCCTCAGAATCGCCAGAGCAGCTGCACAGGGGATGGAGCTGGATGTCATTGTCCACCTAGGGACAAATAACCTGGCTAAGAAAGGCATTAGAGCAGTTCAGGAAAAGTTTGTGAAATTGGGGAGGGGCCTTAGACAAGTAGCACGCATGGTAACCTTCTCGAAGGGGTTGCCTGTCTATGGCATAGGTGAGGCTAAGGTGCTCCACACCATGAGATTATATCAGTGGTTGAAAAACTGGTGCACAGCACAGGGATTTGGTTTCATTGAGGACTGGGGGTCCACCTGGAGTGATGTAGGCCTGTACTGGTGTGATGGTCTGCATCTGTCCAGGAGGGGAACCAGGATCCTAAGTGATCAGTTTAAATGCTTCATTGGCAAGCATTTAAATTAGCCAAGGGGGGAGGCACTTTAAAGGAGCAGGGAAATCCTAGCACCCCCAAACAAATCAGGGTAGTAAGTGAGGTAAACACCAAGACAGAGATGTCGATAGGGAGAAAGGCAGGGGTAAATGGAGAAAGTGACAAAGGCAATAAGGACAGAGATGGGGCAAAAAGGGGTTAGGTCATCAGGAAATGGAGGGTAATGAGTACCAATTCCCATAGTCTGGGCAACAAGCTCCCTGAATTGGTGGCCTTGATGGAGGAAGGATGCCTGGATATCGTAGCAGACACAGAAACATGGTACACAGAGAACAGTGACTAGGATGTTAACATACCAGGGTACACGACCTACAGGAGAGACTGGGAGGGGAGAAGAGGGGGAGGAGTATGAAAGGGAAGGGATAAAAGCAACTGAACAGAAGAGTAAACAGGGAGGAGCAGAAGCACTGTGGATCACCTTAGAGACTGGAAATGACACCACAGTCCCCACAGGGGTTGTATATAGACCCCCATGTAAAGAGGATGGAATGGACAAGGATATGATAGAAGAAATTCTTAGGATGGCAGAGAAAGGGTAGACACTGTTGATGGAAGACCTGAATATGCCAGATGTTAACTGGAGCACATTTGCTGCAGCCACATCCAAGAGCAGGGCCATTCTCAATGCCCTACTGGTGGTATGCCTCAGAAAGCTAGTTTAGGAACCCACTCATGAGGGAGCAATCTTAGACCTCATACTCTCAAATGGGAACAGTGAGAGGCTCTCAGATCTAGAAGTGGGTAGCCATCTGGGAACAAGTGACCACCAAACAGTGTGGTTCATGACAAACTCCGCTACAGAGTCAAGCTATACAAAAGTGATGGTACTGGACTTCAAGAGGGCTGACTTTGGCAAGATGGGATAGTGCCTTAGAAAAGCACTCGCAAACAGGCTAGAAGAAGTGGTGGAGCAACAATGGGGAAACATCTAAACTGCCATCACAGAGGCAACAATCCTGTGTGTGAAGCAAATAAACAAATCAAAATGAAAGAAAAAGCCACTATGGTTCTCAAAATAGGTGGTGGGGAAGGTCAGGGAGAAAAAGATAGCATTCAGGAAGTATAAGGAAACACAGAAGAAAAAGGTCAGAGAGCTGTACCAGTTAGGGCAAAAGGAAGCAGGGAGGAAAGTCAGAATAGCAAAGGTCAAACTGAGGAAAAGATAGCCAACTTGGTTAAGAAGGGGGGATAAAACCTTTTATAGGTACATCAGGGAGCATAGAAAGACAAAGGGAGGGATAGTGAGGCTGAATAGAATTGACAGTGGGTGGGCAGAGAGGGACAGTGCAAAAGCAGAGATACTGAATGAATATTTCTGCTCAGTATTCACAAAAGAGGAGGGGGGAAGTGCCTAATCCAATTAACATAAGCATTCTGGATAGGAGGGTCGGTCCCAGTCCTTTCACAGAAGAAAGGATTCTGAAAGAACTCCTAAAACTGAAGGTGGATAAAGCAATGGGGCCTGATGGAATTCACCCCAGAATTCTAAAAGAATCAAGGGGAGAACTAGTGAAACCACTAACTACCCTTTTAAACAAATCATGGGAGGATGGTGTGGTACCTGAGGACTGTAGGAAGGTGGATGTTATTCCCCTTCACAAAAGTAGGACCAAGGCAGAGGCAGGAAACTATAGACCTGTCAGTTTGACCTCTGTGGTAGGGAAAGTGATGGAATCACTTCTGAAGAAAAGAACTGTTGAGTACCTAGAGGCCAGTAGGACGCAGGACCCAAGGCGGCATGGATTCGCAGTGGGACGGTCATGTCAGATGAATCTAATTGATTTCTTTGACTGGGTGACCAAAGTAGTAGACCAGGGAGGGGCTGTGGACACCTAGACTTTAGCAAGGCATTTGACACAGTCCCACACAAAAGATTAATAGTCAAATTAACCAGCCTGGGACTGGGTCCCAGGGTGGTAGCCTGTGTAAAAAGATTGGCTGGGCAACAGGACACAGAAGGTAATTGTAAATGGAGTCCACTCTGAAGAAAGAGGTGCTACTAGTGGGGTACCACAGGGTTCAGTACAGAGTTCAGTCCTTTTTAATGTCTTTATAAGTGACATTGCAGAGGGACAGGAAAGAAAAGTGTGTCTCTTTGCAGATGACACAAAGATCTGCAACAGAGTTCATACACAAGGAGGCATGGAAAGGATGAGAATGGACTTGGCAAGGTTGGAGGAATGGTCAGAAGTGTGGCAGCTTGAATTCAGTGCAAAGAAGTGCAAAATAACGCACCTGGGAAACAAAAACCCAGTGGAAGATTACACAAGGGGGGGTAGTAACAACAACAAAAATGGAAAGGGACCTGGGGTAATCATATCAGATGACCTTAAGGTTAGCAAACAATGTGAGAAGGCAGTAGGGAGGGCTGAGGGGATACTGGGATGTATAGGGAGAGAGATCACCAGCAGAAAACAGTTGTTATCCCTCTGTACAGACAGTTAGTGAAACCCCATCTGGAGTACTGCGTCTAGTTCTGGAGACCCCATCTCTGCAAGGACATAGACAGGATAGAGGCTGTCAAGGGTAGGGCAACTAAAATGGTGCAGGATCTGCAAGAGAAGCCATTCAAGGAGAGACTAAAGGAGCTTAATATGTATACCCTTGAGGAAAGGAGGGAGGGGGGCATGACAGAAACTTTTAAGTACCTCAGTGGAATCAACAAAGTCCAAGAGGGTAGCATCTTTCATAAAAAGAGAAGTTCAACAACAAGGGGACACAATTTGAAGATAGAGGGGGGCAGTTCAGGGTTAATGTGAGGAAGTATATTTTTTTCACAGAGAGAGTGGTGGACGCATGGAACAGCCTTCCTGAGGAGGTTGTGGGGTCTAAAACTCTGGGAAAATTCAAGAATGCATGGGACAGACATAAGACATTTTTTGTGGGGGATAGGAAGAAATAGACTGTTGGTTAACAAGGATCTGCAGTGTATCCTGCAGGTAGGGAAATGGGCAGACTAGGTGGGCCAAGCAGTCCCTATCTGCTGTCACAGTCTATGTTTCTATGTTAAAAGCATTTTTGTAATCCAAAAACACAATGCCCACTGGCATTCCATTATCCAAAGCATCATTGACCGGTTCAAAAAATTGATGAGATTTGTCAGGCATGATCTGCCCGGTGTGAATCCATGCTGGGAAATATCTATACGTCCTGTGTTCCTAATATGATCTATGAGTTTATGTTGTATAAGCCTTTCCATGATTTTGCTAATAAGGAAGATTAGACTGATAGGCCTGTAATTACAGGGTATTTGTTTGTTGCCACTTTTGAGGATCTGTGTGATATTGGCCTCTCTCCAGGACTGTAGTACACTTCCCACCTTTATTGAGGTATTAAATAAAAGAGTTAGGGGGCCTGAAAGTTCTTTGGAAAGTTATTTTAGAAATTTGGGGTTGATGCCGTCCAGACCTGGAGATGTATTAACTTTAATCAAACTGATGGCAACCAGTAAGTTCTGTTCAGTGAACAATATTGGTGAGTCACTGGGAGGTCGTATGTCTATGTTTATGTTTTCTTTGTGTTCAAATATATTCCCGAAGTACTGATTTAGTTCTTCAGCCATCTCTTTTTCATCATTAATTATTTTATCATTTGAGTTAAATGGACTAGTTCCTCTCTGATTTCCTTTTAGTGAACCGATGTAATTATAAAACATTTTCTTGTGATCTTTAACATTTTTTGCTAGGTTTACTTCTAACCTCTGTTTTGCCATTTTAATACATTTTCTTTTTTTTTTTGGCAAGTACCTTAAACCTATTCCAGTCAGTACCTTTTTGACTCTTACTGCATTTATAGTATGCTCTACATTTTTTTTGATAGTTCACTTAATTTCTTTGGTCCACCATAATGGTATCCTTTGTTTATTGTTATCCCCACACCAGGCACTTGGGTTACTATCCCAGTACTGACATTGTAGTACAGCATGAGGGGTTGCTGAACTCCTGAGGTGCCGTCTTTCTGATGAGACGTTAAACCGAGGTCCCATCTGCCTGTTTTGGTGGTAGTTCAGGTGGATGTTAAAGATCCCATGGCACTTCTCAAAAAGAGCTGGGGATTTCCCTGGTGCAATGACCAAATTTCCTCCATTCATGAAAAATACCACCAACAGCTTAATCTGGTTCAAGGTCAGTTGGCATTCATCTGTATCCCCTTCCCCAGGTCGTGCCTGAAAATAGGCAGGATTTGTCTAGTGCACTTACCCGGTCAACAAAAACTAAATAAAGTAAATAAATAAATAAATTGCATTAAACTCGGTCGGGTACCCATTTGTTTATACAAAATTCTAGTTTGGTTATAATTTTATCCCATATTTGTTTGAGATCATGATTTTTTAGATCCTCTTCCCAGTCCCATGTGACAAGATAACCTTTGATGCTTTTGAAGTCTGCTTTGTGATAGTTTTTTATTTTTGTTATCCCATTGTTACTCACAGCAAACTTTAGGACATTACGCATTAGCATGTTATGGTCACTGTTGCCCAAAGGTGGCAATATTATGGGAGATGAAACTATATCTGTATTATTTGAGAAAATTAAATCCAGGATATTGTTGTTCCTTGTTGGGTGTGTGACCAGTTGTTCTAGGCCAAGTTGAAAGGTGATTTCTAAAAATCTCCTTTCAAATAGTCCCTTAGTCTCAAGGGTGTCCCAATTTATGTTTGGGAGGTTGAAATCACCCATCAGTATTAGATCATCTGAGGCTGCCCTGTTTTCTAATTGTTCAAGAAAAATTAAATTATCCTTCTGTCCTAGGTTAGGGACCAGATAACCTAAGCCAAAGGTCAAGCTTTTCTAGTCAGATTCTATCTTGGTCCATAGAATTTTAGCACTTGTAGCATCCATGTTTATCTGGTAGCACTTGAGTTTAGTTGATATATAAAGTTCTTTACCCCCACCTTTTTTATTCTGTCTGTTTTTCAAAAACTTAGTGTAGCCTGGTATGTCCATGTTCCAATTATTGTTGGAGAACCAGGTTTCTGTAATACCACATACATCAATATTTCTTTTTGCTACAATGTGCTGTAATTCGTCCATTTTACTCATTAAGCTTCTGGTGTTGATCAATAAGATCTTTAGTTCATATGAGTTGAACTGCATAACTGGAGTTTGATCTGATCTAGTATTATTAGAGTTCTCTAGTATATTAAGGGTTATTATTCTTTGGTTTTTTTTTCTTTACCCTTCTCATTTTTTTTTAATTTTGTTATTTACTTTTTTAAGTATTTTTTTTTGGTTTTGATTTTGACAGAGGGTTGTAAGTTTAGGTAGGATGCAAAAGGATCTTAAGAAATGACCCCCATCCACCTACATTTTAGTTAAAATTAGTCGTTATGTAATTGTTTATATGTTGGCTTAGAAGCTGGGACCCTAGTTTGCTCAGGTGCAATCAGTCTTTGCTGTACAAATAGTTATTATCAATAAATTCCTCCCTGCTTGTAATACACCATACTTCCTGTTTTGTGCACCATTGTTTTAGCCAGTTATTAATCTGTTTTAATTTACATGTTTGCTGATATGTGGCTCTCGGTATAGGAAGTATTTCTGAGAAGGCAAAGTCATAACGCATATTCTCAAGTTTGTTAGGTAGATTAACCAGTTCCTGTTTAATCTGCTGGGTATGTTGCTGTAACACATTGTTAGTCCCAGCATGTATGATCACTAATTTTGGTGACTTCTCATGATAAATTATGTCATTAGTCATTTTAGTAATGTCAGATATTTTGGCTCCCCTAAAGTGTGACATGGTCCTATTTTCTTTATCTATGTTACAAATTGCTCTGTCTAGTCCTTTAACAATGGAATCTCCTAGAACAAAAACCTGTGTTTTGTTACATTGTTCTACCTCGGTTTCCATACATATGGGTGGCACATCAGCAACATTCTGTCCTGGGTTTACAGGTGGTATTTCTAACATTATCAACAGTTCATCTGGGGGTCAGGATGTACTGTTGTTTATATTTATGCTGTTTGTCTCAGTGACTTGTGAAATAGTCCCATTCAACTCTGCCACAGCATTACTTGTGGTATCTCCTCAGACTTCCTGTGGAACATCTTGTTCAAGTGGGTCAAAGGAGTTTGAAAGTTCTAAGGTAAAATTATTTGCTTTTCTGCCTTTTTTCTTCTTTGGTAATTTTAGGTTTCGGACCTGATACCATACATCTTCAGAGTTGAGAGGTTCCTCTTCTTTACCTCTTTCTTATTTAAGGGATTCTGACTAGTACAGGTTGAAATAGTGTCACAGTGAGTGGAATTTTGCAACAGGCCTTGTATACATGAAGTGTCCATTCCGCTTTGCATTTTTTGAGCCTCTAATTGTACTTGAAACCAGTCTGCCCTGTCCCTTTGACTCTGTTCTATCTCCATGAGCCTTTTATTAAACTGTGTTATTATACAGGCCATTTCAGTGTTTTCAATACATTTTGGGCAGGTAAACTGTCTGTTTGGTGGATGGGGAGCAGTGATTATGTTCATACTACAAGAAGAACATATGATCCCTATCTCACCCTTAGTTGTTTCAATATAAGCCTCCACGACACAAATTTATATTGTACTGCAGCAGATAGTGTGTTAATACTGTAAGACAATATTTCTGCCATCTTTACACAGGTAGGCACTGTCTAGTGATCATATTGATCATTAATTCCACAAATATAGGCCAAAATTACAGTGCTTTGTATTTGTACCTGAACTTACCTGCTTGCTATGTGATGGACTTCCCTGGTGCTTGCCTACCTCGCATAACATGCACAGACTTGCATGTCTTTGCTCACGTCGTTGCACACAGTGATGTGCCCACCCTGCTCGGCTCACCCTGCTCACAGAGAGATCAGCTGTTATAGCAACTAGTGATCCGGAAGTTCAAATCCGGGGTCACTGGGTCTCCTCACCCAAAAGTATCATTTTAAACTTAAAATAGCCCCAAAAACTGTAGCCCCAAGGAAAATGAGGCACTAGTAGTGCTACAAGCTGCTTCCAAATTGCTAAATAGTCTGTAGTTCATGGGTAATACCACAAAAACTACAGTCTCTCTTCCTGGTTCCTGTGCAACAGGAACAAGGGCTCCAGACAGATATTGCACAAGAAAACACAGTTACATTCCAATTACAGGTTTACAGTTTCATAAAAATCATAGCACATGCACCAGAAAGGTGTATTCAATGTGCCTCTGATAAAATCTGAGAGTTTCTGAGAACCCTGCTTACCGAGGGATCTGCTGTTACAGCAACTAGTGACCCAGAAGTTCAGATCCGGGGTTACTGGGTCTCCTCACCCAAAGGTATCATTTTAAACTTAAAATAGCCCCATAAACTGTAGCCTCAAGGTAAATGAGGCACTAGTAGTGCTGCAAGCTGCTTCCAAATAGCCCCAGAAGAAATACAATGCTAACTAAATAGTCTGTAGTTCGTGGGTAATACCGCAAAAACTGCAGGCTGTCTTAATGGTTCCTATGCAACAGGAACAAGGGCTCCAGACAGCTATTGCACAAGAAAACACAGTTACATTCAAATTATAGGTTTACAGTTTAATAAAATCATAGCACATGCACTAGAAAGGTGTATTCAGTGCGCCTCTGATAAAATCTTAAATTCTGAAATATTCCTGAAGGAAGTATTCCCTGTTTTTCTTTTTGTACCTACGTTTATCATATATGAATGTAATGTTCCAAATTAACGTTATATAAGAACAGCAAACAATTTTGTGTTATACCTAGAAGATGTGATGTGTGTCGCTAGATGAATTGTATTGCACATGATGCAGACTTCTTGGTCTGCTAGCAGTTCAGAGAGTTGTTCTAACCAGTAGAGGAGGGCGTCAGCGGGAGACTGCGTGCAGGAGCAGCAAGTAACCCTCTGCCAGTCCCCCACACCAGATTTGCTGTGGCCACAGACAGAGTTTGAACTCACCGAAAGGGGAGAGTTGTTCCGTGACTGTTGCCGCACTGGAGAGCCAGAAAGCAGCCACAGCCAATCAGGGATGTTCAAGAAAAAAATGCGCCAGTTTTGAAACTCCAAGGCAGCCTTAAATAGCAGATTCTTTGGTCTGCTAGCAGTTCAGGGAATTGTACAGCACCACTCACTCTTCTCTGCCCCCATGACTTTTTAAATACCAGCACAGGCAGGGCTAGTCTACTGAAGAACTGGGAATTGGGTAAATAAGCAGAGGAGGAGGGGCACAGTGCTAAGGACTGGATTCTTCTTGAATCAGAATACTGTTTGAATAAACTTCTATTCCCATCTGCTCATCAATGACACTGGTGACTGTATATGAGACACGGTTTTTGTGAAATTGTTAATGGGGGTTGTGTATGTCTAGTAAGTAAGGTTTAAGTATGAGATTACTGTATTGTGGGATTATTTTATCTGTAAAAAGGGGGGTATATTATGTGATACTACAGTGGGGTATTGCCAGAAGAGGTATAGCCATGTTACTGCAGGTGGGTATAATCAGGGATACTGCATTTGGGTATTGCTTGGGGAGGTACAGTTTGTGGTACTGCATTTGGGTACTGCCTGGGAAGTTATACTTTGCGATACTGTATTTGGGTATAATATGTGATACTGCTTTTGAGTATTGACAGGGAAGCATAGAATTAGAGAGTTTTCTTTTGACCACAAGTATATGCGTGTTCTGATATGTATACTGGGTAGACAGCAGGTAAGGGAAAAATAGGGGGATTTTTGGACCATAAGTATATGTGAGTTTTTATATGTCCAGTCAGTTCTTTAAGGTAAGAAAAGCAATGGATACTGAGGATTGCACTGAAAAGCCAGAGGGAGGAGGAGTGAGAGCTAGGAAAATAAATTATACAGGTAGATGGGGAGAGCAAGGGTCTCTTAAGATGGGGAGGGGAGCTCCGGGGCTACACAGGGGAACAAAAAGAATAGTGGGGTGTAATGGGTGTGAGGCAGCAGTGTTCATGGAAACACAGTGGAGGATAGGGAGTTATCTTCTATGTATCAGATTGGGACAGATGGCTACAGAGATAAACAGTCTATGGGGGAGGTGGTGAGGATGGGGCAGGGCAGAGGGGAGGGGGAACTACAATGACAGCAGGGAGGGATGGGGAGCTGCAGAGATGGAAAAATGGAAGGAAGAGAATAGCTGGGGTCATGGGGGAAGGGGCAGGGCAGATGGGCATGTGGAGGAAAGTGCTAAGACCTGGATGTGGAGGAAGCAATGTATGGCAGGAGGTGTAGAGGAAGGGGAAGGAGGTTCCAAGGGACAGGGCTCAGGGAAGGGCAAGTACATCAGCGCCAAAGGTAAGAAGAGTGTCCACTGAAGGGGGTATTACAGTTTCCAACAGGTACACACCTTTATCAGAGAGGTTGGATCAGGGTGATCTGAAGGGATTGAAGGGTACGACAAGTGGGGGCCAGGAACTGGGGGTGAGCAGAAGGGAAAGGAGGGAGAGTGGCAAGGTCAGAAGAGATATGGCAGGGCAGGGGGTAGTCAGAGAAAAAGGATGGAAGGGAGTGGAATAAGGGGTAGGGATGGAACAGCAGAGGATGTAGATATTAAGGAGAGTATGAAGAAGAAGGAATAAAGAGGGCACAGAAGGGCAGGGGACCAAATAATTAATAGGGGTGGAGGTAGCATAGGAGGAGTTAGGAGGGAAACAAGGGAAGCAGGAATGCAGGAGCAACCAGGCTGGTATGAATAGGGGACTGAGGGGGTGGAGAGGGGAACTGCAGATAAAAGGCCAGTATATTTTGACGGGGGAGAAATAGTGGGGAACTGGGGAGAAAGCAGGAGGGGCCAGTAGACAGTTCAGGACAAGGGGGTGCAATTAGGAGGAAAGGGACTGGGGGCTAGGTTCACTAGGAATAATATCAGATCCATTAGCTGTGGAAGTGAAGAATGACGTAGTATTCAGGGACTCCATCATCAAGGGGATACATTGGATCGGTAGAAGGCCTACCTACAGGCAGAGGTCAATGTTCTATGAACCAGGGATGGAGGCAGGGAGGGCAATGCAAAAAATCAAGGTATGTGCAAGAGTGTTGGGGAAACCACACCTGGTCATTCGCTTGGGAACAAATGATCTGGCAAGCAATGAAGTGGGAGAGGTCCAGAAAAGGTTTAAGGCACTGGCAAGGGGATGTAAGGAAGAGGTAAGTTCATTGACATTCTCAGAAGTCTTTCCAGTCCCCTGTGCCAGTACTGCTATGCAGCAAAGAATTAGGGAGTTCAACGAATGGATCAGGGAATGGTGCAGGAAGGAAGGGTTTGCCTGTATAGGTGAGTGGGGGGAGACATGGGAGGATGAGGACTTATATTGGAAGGACAGGCTACATCTAATTGAAAGAGGGACAAGAGTGCTGAGGGGAGGTCTACAGGGTCATACAGACAAGGTCTTAAGGAGGGGTTTAAACTGGTAAGGGGGGAGTAAAAAGCTAGGAAGGGAGAGAGAGAGTGACAGGAAGAGAAAACATATTAACTAGTATTCCCTCACATAAGGGAACAGGAATGGTGGGGAGGGATAGCAGAGAGGAGGGGGGTGTTTGGTGGAAAGTACTTTCTGAAAATGCCAGAAGCATGGGGGAAAAAAGTTGTGTACCTAGAGGCCATAACGGTGGATGAAGGCCAGGCCTGGACATTGTAGCCATAATGGAGAGCTGGTGATCTGAGCACCAGACATGAGAAGTAGGTATCCCAGTGTACAGGCTTTTTAGGAGGGACAGAGCTGGTAAAAATGGGAGGGGGGTTACCTTATACATCAGGGAAGACATTAAGGTGACAGAAGGGCAGGAAGAACTAGGGGAGGCAGAGATCTTGTGGGTCACCCTAGAAAAATGGTCTGGGGCATCAATAAGGCTGGGGATGATATATAGACCTCTGACACAGGGTGAAGAAGTGGATAGACAGCTGTTGCAGGTGGTTCAATGGATGGCATTTAAGGGAGAGATTATGCTGGTGGGTGACCTTAACTTCCCAGATGCTGACTGTGATATCCCATCAGCTAAAACAGCAAGGAGCAGAGATCCTAGCGTCCATCCAGGGAGCCTTCCAGCAACAGCTGGTTAGGGAGCTCACTAGGGGTGGCAGCATACTAGACGTGATCCTCACCAATGGGGATAGTGTGGAAAGAGTCAGAATGGGGGCCCAACTAGGTGCAAGCAACCCAACCACAATACAGTGAGCTTCAGGGTTAGGATACGGAATGAGGTAAGTCAGACCATCACTGAGGTCCTGGACTTCAGGCAGGCAGATTTTGATAGAATGAGGGAGATATTCAGGAATGAAATGGAGAGAGGGGAGCAAATAGGGGAAGTGGCGGAATTATGGAATTCAATTAAGGAGAGGTTACTAAAAGCCGCTGAAATCTGCATTAAGAAGGTGAGGAAGAACAGTAAAAGAAATAGTCCACTCTGGTTCACCAGAGAAGTGAGGGGTGCAATTGGGGAAAAAAGGGCATTCAGGGAATATAAGAGGGTGTGGGGGGGAGGAGACTGGAAGCTATACAGGGAAAAGCTGAGGGTGGCAGGGCAGAAGATTAAGAAGGCAAAAGCAGAAACGGAGGAGAGAATTTAATTTCAGGCCAAAAGGGGAGATGAAACTTTTTTCTGGTATATAGGGGAAAAAGGAAGGCAAGGCAGGGGATAGTAAGGGCAAAGGTGGAGTACAAGTGGAGGGGGACTTCAAGAATGAAGAGTTGCTTAATAGATACTTCTGCTTGCTCTTCACAGTGGAAGGGGAAGGAAGGGGACCGGGGTTAAGGGAGAGGGGAAGGGAGTACAGTAGGGTGGATCCTAGCCGAATCTGTGAGAACTGGGTAAGAGATGAATTCGGTAGGTTGAGGATGGACAAGGCAATAGATCCAGATGCTTTGCATCCAAGGGTATTCCAAGGTCCAGATGCTCTGCATCCAAGGGTACTCCAAGAACTAAAGGAGGAGCTGATGGCACCTCTAGCGAGGTTGTTTAACTTGTCACTGGAGACAGGATGGGTGCTTGATGACAGGAAGAGGGCAGACATGGTGCCACTTCACAAGATCGGCAACAGGGAGGAAGCAGGTAATTATCATCTGGTCAGTCTCACTTCGGTGGTGGGGAAGGTGATGGAGGTGGTGATAATAAAGGAAAAGGTAGTCAATTACCTGGTAGAAAGTGGGTTACAGAATGTCCAACAACATGGCTTCACACAAGGGAGGTCATGCCAGACAAACCTAATCAAGTTTTTCAATTGGGTGACAAGGGTGGTCGATCAAAGAGGGGCAGTGGACATAGCCTATCTGGACTTCGGGAAGGTCTTCAACACTGTCCCCTACAGAAGACTGGTAAACAAGCTGGGAAATTGGGGGGTGGGGCAGAAAATAACAAGGTGGGTGGAGAACCGGCTGAAGGGCAGAAGCCAAAAGGTGGTGGTAAATGGGGTACATTCCAGGGAGAAAAAGGTGACGAGCAGGGTGCCCCATGGGTCAGTACTGGGGCCCATACTGTTTAACATCTATATCAGCAACATAGCAGAAGGTCTGCAGGGGAAGGTCTGCCTATTTGCAGATGATATGAAGATATGCAATGGGGTGCACACCCCAAGGGGTGGAGGCTATGAGGGAAGGCCTGCGACTTCTGGAGGGGTGATTGGAAACTTGGCAGCTGAAATTCAATGCCAAAAAGTGCACAGTAATGCACATGGGGCAAAATAACCCACAAGTGAGTTACACAATGGGGGTGATGTAATTAAGGCATCTGAGCAGGAGAGGGATCTGGGGATTATAATTTCAGATAACCTTAAAGTAGGGCCCCAATGCAACAAGGTAGTGGGCAAAGCAAATAGAATGCTGGGTTGCATAGGGAGAGGTATAACAAGCAGAAGGAAGGAGGTGCTGGTACCACTTTAGAAATCCATGGTGAGGCGGCCCATCGGCGCAGCGGTTGGGTTTCCGCATGCGACGACAGCGACCCGGGTTCGGGAATGGATCTGGGGCACTGGAGGGCCAGCCGGGGGAGATGGATAGAGCGTCCCATGGACTGCTCTCCTTCTCGGGGAGGAGGGGGAAGTGCCCGGAGCATTGGCGACCCCTGGCGGAGGCCAGGAAGTCGCACAGCTACCGGCGCTAGCACATTCAGGAGGCGGGGCAGATGCTAGGCGTCATTGCACGACCCCGCCTCCCCAGAAAAACCGGAAAAAGAAGACAGCTGCCTGCCACCTTCCATGAAGCCAGCCACGGCTTCAATTAGCTCCTCAGGCCAGCCCTCCGACCTATTCCGGCATGACTGTGGCACAAGGGAATGCCGCAGCCTCCACCGTGGGGGGGGAGCCACGGGCTTGAAGGCCTGTGGCCAATTGGAGGAAGTGGAAGCTCGTGGTCCTGACTGGGCAGATAATACAGGGCGGCAGGCAGCTCGGGAGGAATAAATAAAGAATTTAAAAAAAAAAAAAGAAATCCATGGTGAGGCCACACCTGGAGTATGGTGTCCAATTCTGGAGACCTCACCTATGCAAAGACACAGATGGGATTGAAAGGGTTCAGAGAAGGGCCACCAAGATGGTGCATGGGATGCATAGGAAACCCTATGAGAAGAGGTTGAGGGAGTTGGACCTGTACCCGTTGGACACTAGAAGGGAGAGGAGGGACATGATAGAAGTGTTTAAGTATGTGAAGGGGAATAATAAGGTGGGGGGGAGCTTATTTACAAGAAAAGTAGGTGCTAGAAGTAGGGGCCATAGTCTAAGATTAGAAGGAAGAGGTTTAGGGGCAATGTGAGGGGGTGTTACTTCACTGAGAGGGTGGCGGAGTCCTGCAACAGTGTGCTAGAGGAGGTCGTGAGGGCTGAAATGGTGGAGGGATTTAAGAGGACATGGGTCAGACACAAGGGGTTGACCAGTGGGCAGAGGGGGGATTTCTGGACAAGAGGGGCAAGTAGGGAGGAGGAGATAAGGGGCAGACTCGATACGCCATAATGGGCCCTTTTCTGCTACAACATTTCTATGATTCTATGACAGAAGCTTTCCAATAAAATACTGTATGTTTACAAAAAAAAGGTGTTCAAGTTCATGGAAAATGGGAATACCCTCACCCAGAAAAGATTATGGAGGCCAGTAAGTCATGTGACAAAAATGAGCATTCTGAGAGATATAGCTTTTGAGATATTCTCTGGCTAGAAACTTATATTACAGTATTTCTCATGGAAAACTGCAATTTTCAGGACTAAACAGGAATCACTATCCAAACAATGGGCCCCATTCACGACGGGGTGTAGGGTACGCATGAAATGCTCATTTCCCGCTTGCGGAGCTGTGTACCCACAGACAGGTGTGCTGGTACCGACATTCACAAATGCTGGCCATCTGTCCATGGCCTTGCCCCCCCCCCCAAGTGTGCAGGTACGCGCAGGGTGGGTGCGGGCGGAGTCACTGACCCAATCGGGCATCCAATCGGATGCCCGGCATGGATCAGCCAGTGGATCACTTGCAAGTCCGGGCACGCGTTGGCAGCATGCCCTGCAGATGTCTAAGGGCTGGCGGCTGTGGTGGGTTGCAGGGGTGCAATGCCGCCGGCCTTCATTGTTGGCACTGATGCGGTGCCCTATGATGGAGGGGAGGGGGGCAAGTCTGCCGACAAAGGGTGGTGGGACACAGCCTGTGGTAGCGGGGAGGGGTGATGGAATGCAATGCCGCTGGGGTGGGCAGGTGGCAACTGTGCCCCGGTGCCCCTGTGAGGAGTAAGGATGTTGTGGGTTTTGGGGATGTGTGCCACACATACTGCTGTGTGCAGGTTGGGTGGTGCCAGGCGGCCATGACCTGTGACCCTGGTGTTTTGGTGGGCTGCTCGCCCAATCCTGCGAGGTGTGCATGGGGTGCATAGGGGGTTTATGTCTGGGTCTCCCTGGCATACCCCATGACTCCCTATGCACCCCCGTGGTCAGCACTGCATGCCTTAGTGCATGGCATGTAGTGACGGCATGCCCCAAGGCTGTCCCTGGCACATTGCTCATCATGCGGCCAAGGGATTGGGCACATATTTCCTGTGCACCCCCCCTTCATGCATCCTGTGCATGGGGGGGGTGCAGTTGGTACAGGGTGGCTATTGCCCCAGATAAGTGCATGTAGCCACTCTGTACCATTTGTGCATAGGGCCCAATGTTTGGAAAACGGCCGAACTGATATCAATACACACAATTACTTTGTAGTCTCTGATATGCTGTTGTGAGATTTAGATTTCAGCCTTTTATATGAAGAATTATGTCACCCAGAATTAAGCAACTAAGCTATTGTATGGTTTACTTTGACACTAACTAACCCATTAGTTGACCAAACTACAGGAACAAATGTTAGACATAGTACAAATAAAACATAGAAACATAGACTTTGAGGGCAGATAAGGACTGCTTGGCCCACCCAGTCTGCCCATTTCCCTGCCTATTGAATAGGCTGCATATCCTAGTTAACCAACAGCCTACACTACTTCCTCCTACCCCCACTAGAATTAATACAATACAAAACCAGATACATTTCAACTATGTTAACATGTTTATTATGGGGAATCGGAGCACCAGTTTTGTAAAATTTCTTACCCTTACTAAACCTGTTACTTCATGAAATTAACATGTTGGAGGGGCAGAAAATACTCAGAGAGAAGGCTGAGGTTTAGAGAAAGGGCTAGTGAGCCAGGTTTGTATTATGTAGCTCATTGTTGTACATATTTCTAGTTCTATTTTTAATGAATATATTGCTAATGGTTATACTTATTGCAGCTTAGTTTTACAGTGCACACTGTTAGCAACTTTATCACTGTCTACATTGTTAGTCCTGTACACCTCCTACTTAGCTATAGTATATGTCAATAATGTAGGACTTCCCCTTAGATGTTTTAGCATCGCTGCTCTTCACTGCCAATAGCTTATTGTGGATAGAAACATAGAAAGATAAGGACCACCTGGCCCACCTAGTCTGCCCATTTCCATGCCTACCTAAAACTGCAGATCCTAGTTGATCTGTAGCTTACCTACTCTTTCCTACCACTAGAGTTGCCTTCGGCCTATCCCATGCATTCTTGAATTCACCCACTGATTTTGCCTCCACGACCCCCACAGGAAGGCTGTTCCATGCATCCACCACCCTTTCTGTGAAAAAGTACTTCTTCACATTACCCCCTAAGTCTCCCCCCCCAGTCCCATATTGTGACCTCTTGTTCTTGCACATCTCTTCTTTTGAAAGATGTTGCCCATCTGTGCCTTCTTCATCCCTTGAGGTATTTGAATGTCTCTATCATATCACCCCTCTCCCTACTTGCCTCCACAGTATACATATTGAGGTCTTTCGGTCTTTCGGTCTTTCCTCATATGATTTATGGTGCATTCCCATCACCATTGTTGTTGCCCTTCTCTGGACTGCCTCCATTCAGTCAATGTCATTCTGGAGATGTGACCTCCAGAACTGAACACAGTATTCCAGATCTGGCCTCACCAATTGTCTGTACAGTGGCATCACCACCTCCTGTTTTCTACCGGTGATGCCTCTCCCTTGCAGCCCAGCATCCCTCCAGCCCTCCCCCTGGCTACGTTTAGGTTGTCTGTTATAATTACCGTCAGAACCTTTCCAGTTTTGTTGTCATTAGCATTTTTTTCCTCATCATGTTTTCCTCTCAGGAGTCCTGTGCCTCAAGTACATGACTTTGCAAATTGAAATTAAGCTGCCACACTCTTGCCCACTCCTCTAACTTGCCTATATCTCTTCTCATTCTTTCTGCCCTGTCTGGAGAATCCACCCTATTGCATATCATAATGTTGTCTGCAGAGAGGCTCACCTTCCCTTCCAGCCCCTCTGCAATGTCACTAATGAAGACATTGAAGACCACATACCCTAGCACTGAGCCTTACAGCACCTCACTGGTCACCCCCCTCTCCTGGGATTGGATTCTGTTGAACACCACCCTCTGTGTCTTATTGTTCAACCAATGCCTAAGCCAATTTACCACCTTTGGTCCCACTCCCATACTGCCCAACTTGTTTACTAACTTCCTGTGTGGGATGGTGTTGAATGCCTTGCTAAAATCTAGGTCGGCCATGTCTATGGCCCCTCTGTGATCAACCACCCTGGTTAACCAGTCAAAGAAATCTATCAGATTTTTTTTGACAAGATTTACCAGCTGTGAATCCATGTTGCCTCAGGTCTTTTGCCCCCTAGCCTCGAGATATGCCACAATCCTTTACTTCAGCATGGATTCCATTATTTTCCCCACCACTTAGGTCAAACTGACTGACCTGTAATTCCCAGTTTCACACTTGCTCCCACTCTTGCTTAGTGGTACCATATTTGCCATCTTCCAGTCCTTTGGTACCACACCTTCCTCCAGTGATTTGATGAATAGGGCTGTTAGTGGTGCCCCTAGTACCTCTCTGAACTCTTTCAGTATTCTTGGATGCATCCCATCTGGCCTCATTGGCTTGTCCACTTTTAGTTTTGAGAGTTCCTTAAGGACTCTCTATTCCATGAATGGACTGGTGTCCACCTCTCCTCCATGTGTGTTTCTACCCCATTACAGTTTACAGTAGGTGGGTTCCAGGTACTTCCATGTGTACAAGAGGCAGACTTTGTTGTGGGTGTTGGAGGATTTGGTTGTAGAAGAGGCATTGTATAATGTATACTCTACTGTATGTGTGGTGTTACAGAACTGCGACAGACAGTTCTATGTCAGGAAGGGCGATCACCATTTGGGTGAGTGTACATCACCGAAAATGAATTATGGCAATGTACACTTCAGCAACTAGAAAACTGGCAACTGGCTTTCTATGTTATGCAGGGAGTGACGCCCCCTGCACCCATCTACTTAAGGATTCTCAAGTCCAGGAGGGTGCATATAGGGAGGGGGTGTAAAAACTTTAAAAAATTGAAAACCTTGACCAACGCAAAAAAACAACTGGGCTCAGAACCAAACCCAGCACCCTCCCAACCTCAGCCCATCACCTACCCAGCATGGCCAGCTCGGCAGCAGACCACTGCACTACACCCCACATACCCTCCCTCCCATTCAGCTCGTCACACAATGTGGTCCCTCCCCCCCATGCGTGTGTATATATAGTGACATCCTGTCACTGTACTCGGCTACCCTGTATCTGGTTGCTTCCCTGCCAGGTAGCGCAGAACACAGGGGCCATGATGGAGTTACCCTTTTCGAAAGTGCTCAATCTCAGTCACCGTGTTCACTGGATACTGTGACAGACAGTGTTGTACACAAGAACAGCTTCAGATTTGAGGAGTTGTATTACCAACAAACAAACAATACAGCTCTGGGGATCACAATGGCTCCTACCTATGCAAACTTGTATGCCAATGAATTTGAGAACTACTGTATATCTTCTAACCACTCCAAAATCACTTTGAAAGTGATATAATAATGTTTACATGACACAACGATGATGTGCCCTCATGATATGGAGAGACTCAGTAGAAGCATGTACATAGAACTTGTCAGAAGTAAAGGACTTCTTGGCCCATATAGTTTGCCAAGATTTTCCCTACCTGCCTGACTGGACTCCAGTGGCCCTCCCTGCCTATTTACTAATATTCCTCTATGTCAGTTCCACACATTCTTAAAGCCACCCACCACCCACCCCACTGTTTTTGCCTCTACCGCTTCTGCTGGTAGTCTGTTCCAGGTGACTACTACTGCCCTTTGAGTTAAGTAGTACTTCCTAACATCCCTCTTAAATTCCGCCCCCCGTTCCTGGTGCTCTATCTCTTTAAAAGAGACTCCCCTCCTGCATCCTGTTTGCCACTGTATTTTATTTATTTTAAAGTTTCACCAGGAAAGGCACACTGAGCAAAATTGCTCATTTCCAGGTGCGTCCTAGGGGAAGGAGAATAGGAATACAGCAGCATATAGCAATAAGCAATTCAAGAACGTAAAGGAAAATTAGGATATAATACAGAAAAAATATTACAATATGTATGCAGATTGATCACAATAGCATGTGAATTCAATAGAAGTGCAGCATGTAAGGGGAGCTAAAGGAATGAGAGGAGAGAGGGAGTTAAAGACAGTTAAAATTAGACAGAAAGTTGCCTAGGAGAGATAAAAGGGCAGAAGGGGAGCTTGTAGGTGATTGTAGGTCTCCATTATGTCTCCTCTTGCTCTTCTGTCTTACAGGGTGCACATGTTGCCATCCCTGAGTCTCTTCTCATAGGGCTTCCCATGCAACCCCTGCACCATTTTAGTTGCCCTCCTCACTGCTTCCACTCCCTGTTCTTTCCGAGGAGAGTGACCTCTAAAACTGGACACAGTACTCCAGGTGGCAATAGAGTGATGACATCACCACCATCCTTCCACTGGAAATGCATAGCACATAGAAACATAGACAATGACTGCAGAAAAAGATTAGTGTTCAACCCAGTCTGCCTGAGTTCCCTATCTAACCCTGGGACCTACCTTCTATCCAGGGTCTTGGGATCTACTTTCTATCCAGGGTCTTAGCCCCTTCTCCCTCAATTCATCTTCCCATTTCTGTCACCCTGAGTGACCACTATACCCTTCATTCTGTACAAACTGTGCTTGAAACCATTAACTGTTTTAGTGCCCACCACTTTGGCTGGTTCCATGGCTCACCACCTCTTTTGTGAAATTATATTTCCACTTGTCCCTCCTGGACCTCCCTCTTGCCAGTTTCCACTCATGCCCTCATGACCTCATACTAGTACTCAAGCTAAATAGTTCTTCACAGTTCACCATATTAATTCCTTTTAGGAACATGAAGATCTCTATTATATCTGACCTCTCACTTCTGGTCTCCAGCAAGTACATGTTCAGTTCCTTGAGGTGCTCCTTGAAGGACCTGCCCTGTTTGCCCAGAATTATCTTTGTTACCCTGTGCTGCACCATCTCCAGCCTGTCCCTATCTTTCCTGAGGTGAGGGCTCCAGAAATGGGTGCAGTACTCCAGGCAAGGTCTCACTAAAGATCAGTATACTTGTAACATTATCTCCTTCCTCCTGCTATCAATGCCCCTTGCAATACACCCCCACATCCTATTTGTCTTACCATGATCCTTGTTGCATCCCTCACTATTCACTGAAACATCCCTCTAGCCCTACCTACTGCTTTGCCAAACTGCACTGCCACTTTAAGGTCATGATAACCCTTAAGGTCTTTTTTCTGCTTAGTGACTGTCAGTACCTCCCAACCATCCTATACTTTGCTCCTGGGTTCCTTTGCATTTTTTGGCACTAAACCCCAGCTGCCATGCTTTTGACCACTACTCCAGTTTCCATAGATCTCTGAGCATTCTCTCTATCCCCTCCTGAGTGTCCATCCATTACAGATTTTGGTATAATCTGCAAAAAGGCATACTTTCCCTTTCAGTTCTTCTGAAATGCCACTTATGAATACACCAAATAGGACCAGGCCCGGTACTAAGCCCTCCAGCATGGGGCTGGTCACTCTCCCATCATTAGAGTGAGTGCCATTAACCATTACCCTCTGTTGCCTATCCATTAACCAGTTTCTAACCCAGTTTACCCCTTTGGATCCATTCTATATGCTATTCAATTTCTTTGTCAGTCTGCTGTGCAGCAGAGTGTTGAAGGCCCTGCTAAAGTCCAGATAGGCCACATCCACAAACCTCACCTGATCTACTTCCCTGGTCACCCAGTCAAAGAAATCAATCAGATTCATATGGTATAACCTCCCTCTCCCATGATTCCATGCTGCCTGTGGTATTGCAGCCCATTGGATTCAAGATACTCTATCAGCCTTTCCTTAAGCAGGGTTTTCATTAATTTCCCCACCATTGAATTGATACTGATCAGGGATTACCTGATGCCTTCTTCCTAAGCGGATGCATTGTGCGCTCGCTCCCACTTCATTGGCTTAATTTAGTTACAAATTTGGTAAATCATTCAACAGGCGCTCAAACCTGAATCCAGACAGCATTTCTCTGCGTTAAGGTAAAAAACGGGCATCGAATTAAACCTTTTAAACAGTGCAAATCAAGAGAAATGGAGGCCAAAATCAAACATGCCCTCCCGTCCAGAACGCCACCTACTACTCCAGACAAACTGGTGAAAAGAGCTAAAATGCATACCACCAGTACGGGTAAGAGCTCTCAACCCCCCATTGTTGTAGCCTTGCTTTCGGAAGATAGATTCTTAACAGAAATGGCCCCGCTTAAAGTGGCTTTTGTAGACATTGCCACCAATTTAAAAGAGATACAATCCGACTTGAAAGAAACAAACAAGGCTTGGAACTCGAAGAACTAATTTACACTACCTGGCCTAACCTATTTGCCTTACTTTTCTTCCTTCCTGCATTTCCAATCTCTTCCTTCTACAGTAACCTTGGGTGGGGGGGCTTGGGTGGAGGGGCCTTGTCTGTTTTTCCATACCTATTTTTTCTCCTGATCTGTTATTACCAAACTCTATTTTTTATAATATGCCCTAGATGTAACATGTCATCTCTTTAAAGATGGTTGAATTGTACCTGTCATAGTAAGATACTGCTGTTTCCTTGTTGTTTTCTGGAGTGGCATATAAAACAATAAAAAATTTTAATTATAAAAAAGAAACAAACAAGGCATTTTCTGATGTCTCCACCCATACGTCTTCACTCGAATCATGGCAAGCCCAAATGAAACCAGAAATGACTTCTATTCGGCATAAACTACATAAGCTGGAATTAAAATTGGAAGACCTGGAAGGCCGAAACAGACGTAACAACCTGGTGATTTTTGGTCTTCCAGAAGAAGTAGAGGGTCACTCGCCTGTTATTTTTGCACAAAAGTTGCTCATTAAAATAGCTGGCCCTTCCCCACATGCCATGGCCTATGCAGTCAAAAGATCCCACAGATCCTTAAGACCCAGGCCCCCTGCTAGTGCAAAACCAAGGCCGTTCATTCTGAAATTGCTGAGTTACATTGACCGTCAACATGTCCTGTCAGCAGTCAAAGATCTTCAGGAAATCAAATGGGAAGAAACCTCGATCCAGTTTCCCAAGATCTACCAGTTGCTACACACCAAAAACAAGCTGAATATCATCCCTCTGTCACTAAATTAATTGTCGCAGGAATAAAATTCTGGATGCTCTACCCAGCCAGGCTATCCGTTATATACTGTGGCAGTTGGAAAACTTTTGAAAATGCAGAGCTAGCAATTAAAGAACTTGCAACCCTCTTCCTGGATCTTTTTACCTCACGCTGAGGCTTCATTGCCATATCCTTCTACAAAGAATCTAGAACTGTCAGGAAAGTATACTGGATGCAAGTTTAAATTTTAATTGCAGTTTCTGGTGTCTGTCTTAAAGAAAAGTTTAAGTTGGATGGTTCCTGGAGGCGAGGTTGCAGTCTTCTGATTCAATCGATGTTGGGTCCTGCTTTTTCCCTTATGAGCATTTTTGTTCACCCTGTGTTGAAGTGCTCCATTAAAATTTGTCTTGGAGCTGGATCTCTGCTCACCAAGATATATGCAGACCCGCCAGGCTAAAGAAGAGCCTGAGAAGAATTGTTTTTTGTTTTGTTTTTCTAGCTCCATTGCTTAGTTTTGGCTTCATCTATACGATAATGTGAGCGGTTTGTAAAATACGGATGTGCGCACGATTGCTCAGCTATGGCAAGTTTGTTTAGACTCTCCAGTCAGGGATCGGCACTATGACCGCAGAGCTTGCCTATTCATCAGTGTGGTAACAAGCTGAACTTCTCCTGAGTGTTTTTAAGGAATAGCTTGTTGATCTTTCATTTTCATTCAAGAGACATATAAATTGGGAGTGCCATGCCCTGACACATGACCAACTCGTAATTTGTGTTTCTACCTTGTTATTTAGATTTTAAATATATTTTAATGCATAACAAAGGATGTTCACTGAAAAAAAAGGTTTGGTCATGTTGGATGTCTTTCTTCCTTTTCTCTGTTTGTTTTTCTTTTTTCTAGCTGAAGGCAACTAGATGTAATTTCTTCCCTTTTTTTCCATTTTTTTTCCTGTGCTTACTATGTCATACTATAACTCCAGAATTTTACTGAGAATTTTTTTGTAATACTTTACTAGAATAAAGAGGTATATTGAATTGGATTTGGCAGTCTTTGGATCATTAATGGTTAATTAAAGAATAAATATCACAATATAGTTTTTGACAATATATAATTTTGAATTTACCTATAATGGGTAGGTAGAGAATATGCTTAAGATACCTGCATTTTTCAAGCTTAGAAACTTGTTTATTATTAACCTTAATACCTATTCAACTGGTTGGGGTGGGAGAGGGAATGCATGATTGCTTAGCTGCAGGAGAAGTAGTCATAAATCAAACATTGGGGTTTGAACCTCCTAAATCATTATCCCAGTTAGGGACTGTTCTTCGTTTAGTTTCTTATTACAAAGTGTGAGGTTCAGAGCTAGGTCTTCTAGGTCCTAGCTACGAGGGTGTTAATATTTTGGAGTGGGGGGAGGGAGAAAGGATAATAATTAAGGGTTTGTCTGCCACTGAAAAGGGGTTAAATACTCTTATTTTACGTACTCAGGATTGGTTATATCCCTTCAGCTTTTGTTTTATTCCACTATATCATATAATTCTTTATGGCTAGTCTTAAATATTGTTCTTGGAATATAAAAGGGGCTCAGACTCCAGCCAACAGATCCAAGGACCTACTCCACTTAAAAAGTCTGCAAGTTGATGTGGCTTTTTTGCAAGAAACAGATCTCCTGGTCAATCATATTCATTATTTACATAGAAATTGGGTGGGTCAAGTATTTGGCTCTGATATTGACTCCCGTAGATGAGGGGTTGCCATCCTGATAGCCCACAGAATTCCATTTCGCCTTATGCAACAAATTTCTGACCCTGATGGTAGATTTGTTTTTCTGAGGGTCCTTCTGGGCCACTCTGAATTGATACTAGGCTCCATTTATGGACCTAATTGTGATGACCCTGAATTTTTTTTTTAATTCTTTTGACTCTCCTTGCCCCCTGGACTTTGTTTCCAATGGTACTAGGTGGAGACTGAAACCAGGTATTATCTAATTCGCTAATTAGATCTGGTCAGATTTGGCAAAAATTATCATTGGGACAAAAGGCCCTACACGAGTTAATGAACTCTGTTGGCCTGATAGACCCTTGGAGGATAATTTATCCAGAAAGCAAAGAATTCTCATTTCACTCTCTCCCCATCACTCCTTTACCTGGATAGACTATTTTCTCATGATGGTTGATCACCTTCCAGGGGTTTCTCAGGCCTATTACTCTTCAAAGGTTATTTCAGACCACTGTATAGCTCATCTTCACCAAGATCTTTTGCCCAACATACATAGAGATAGAATTTGGAGGTTGAATAATCAACTCCTGAAATCTGAGGATCAAATACAGGTCCTTCAAACATTAATTTCTAATTTTATGGAAATTAATGCCCTGTCCTTGACCTAAAAATATTTTTTGTGGGACTCCCTGAAATGTTCACTAAGAGGTGAGTTAATTTGGTTAGCGACTAAGCATAATAAAGCAGAGAGCTGTGGATTTCTCTTCTATTTTTGCCCAGATAGAAAATCAGGAGAGGCATCTCCTTCCCTCTGCCCCTATAGAAGAGTGGGAGAAAGTTGAATCTCTTCATGCCCAATATAATCAATTATTAGCAGAAAAGGCTGAATTCTTAATGCTTCATAAAAAAATATCATATTTTGACCATGGTAAAAGACCTGGGAAACTCATGGCTCTTCGTCTTCATACCCAAATAACTGATAAAATAATTACCTCTATTTATTCAATGATGGGTGACCTTCTAACCTCTCCCCAGATATTGTCAATGCATTCCAAGACTACTACCGACAATTATACTTAACATCTGTACTCCCCTCTTTGCCTCAACAATTTGCTATTTTTTTACAAGATATTAATCTCCCTATATTATCAGACAACCAGGTAAATATTCTGAAAGTTCCGATTACATTAATAGAAATTTGTGATGCCATAGACTCTCTTACCCAGGATAAATCCCCTGGCCCAGATGGCTTTACCACAAACTTCTATAAAAAATTTAAGGAGACAATTGCACCTATTCTCTTAGATACCTTTCATTGCATCTTTAAGAAGGGAATATCTGATACCTCTTTGACTCGTGCTAGTATAACTGTCATTCCCAAACCTGGCAAAGATTGTCTCTTTATTCCTAACTATAGACCAATTTCCCTAATTAATGTCGATCTCAAAATTCTTGCAAAAATTCTTGCTTCTAGACTAGGCCAGATTTGGGATTCCCTGATAAGTATAGAGCAGGTAGGGTTTGTAAAGGGAAGGCTTTCATCTGACCACCTTAGAAAAATAGCATACCTCTCTTCTGTGTCCAGGGACTTATTTGTACCGGCAGCACTTGTTTCCCTGGATGCAGAAAAAGCTTTTGACAGGGTTTCTTGGGACTATCTTTTTATGTTATTACCTAAATATCATTTTCCGATGGAATTTATACAATGGGTTAACATTTTGTACACTTCTCCATCAGCCCAAATCCAAAGTAACAGTGTCCTTTCCACATCTTTCATGTTATTTCAGGGTACCCACCAAGGGTGTCCACTTTCTCCTTTCCTTTTCAACTTATATTTAGAACCCCTTATTAGGAAAATTAAAAATTCGATACTTGTATCTGGTATATTAATAAGTGATAAGGAATATAAAATTTCTGCTTACGCAGATGATATACTTCTTCATATTTCTAATCCTACCCAATCTCTGTCTGTTATTTTTCATATCATTTCCCAATTTGAAGCAATTTCGAATTACAAGTTAAATGTCGGAAAAACTGACGTTTTTCCTTTCAATAAACATATAGTGAAAACAGATATCGAACATTTGGGACTACAATGGAACACTGAAAAATTTAAATATTTAGGGTTTTACCTTTACCACTCCCCCCATATCATGAAAAAACTTAACTTAGATGTTCTAGTTAAAATATTAACAGAAGATCTTAGACGCTGGTCAAAATTACCTCTTTCTATATGGGGACGTATGAGTATAATAAAAATGAATGTCTTATCTCGTGTTTTATATCCCCTACAAAAGTTTAATGGGGCTCTCCCATTATCATGGTTTTCCCAGATACAGAGAATTCTCAATACTTTTATACGGCAGGGGAAAAAAGTTAGAAGAAGTTACTATAAACTTACGTGTCAAAAAACTGATGGAGACCTTCAAGCCCCCAATTTTTATATATATTATTTAGCTATACACCTGGCCAGGGTAAGATACTGGATACAACTTCCAGGGAATAGTTTAGATCCTGTATATTGCTCTTCCTGGGTTAGAATTGAACAAGCACTCTGCTCTGAAAAAGACATTGACCCCAAGGCTCTTCCTTTTATTAATAAGAAGAACCTCCCTAAATCCCTAAAGGAAACACCACTAAGCTCTTCACTTCATACACAACATCAATTAATCACTTTCCTCAAAGTGGATGCATATAAAGATACTGCCCAGCCCTTGTTCTCAAACCCTAATCTTCTAATTTCTGGTAAAGTAATTACATTTCACCTTTTTTGGCCTGACGTGGGTGTTCTAAGAGTGAATCAGTTGGTTCAGGACAAAAAACTGCTCTCCTATAATGTAACCAGTTACCTTTTCAACTGGCCTACCACACATGTTTTTAAATATTTTCAGATATCTCATATGCTGACACACTACTTTGGATCAGTAGGATGGGACAGTCCCTTTATGTCTGCTTTACTCCCTTATATTAGCTCTATCCCCTCTTCCCATATAATATCCTATTCATATAAATTTCTTTTAACAAACGTCTCACTACTCTGGAAGGCAAGAGATTCTATTGGTGGGATAATGCCCTAACATTGACTTCCCCTCCCAGGAACTGGTCTAATATTTGGAATCACTTATATAAAAACATTAAGTGGGCTAGATATAGACTTGTGCAATTTTATATTAACCATAATTTATTTTATACACTGTTTAAACTTCATCAAATGGGAAGTGTATCTTCTAACCAATGCCCCAAATGTCAACATGCTTCTGCTGACTTGCTTCATATGTTATGGTCATGTGATAAAATCACTCCTTTTTGGCTCAGCATTCAAAATCGTCTTGATCCACCTCTTGCATTATCAGACAATTTTAATTCTGAAATTTGTATCTTGGGTGATTACGCATGCTTACAAGGGAGTCAACAGAGAGCGCACATGACTTTAATATCAAGTTATACCAAGAAATTTATTTTGAGACATTGGCAGGAACCGAACACTCCCGCCTATATGGAATGGTATAAGGAGATCATGTTTACCTTGCAAGCAGAGCTCATCATTGCTGGAGCTAATAACAGAATGGATAATTATAAACTAAGATGGGAATCACTGTATACCCTTTTATTGATTCAGTAGATCTCAGTCACCTTTATTTTCCATCTTACTGACAATTACATGTAACATGGTCTTTTATTTTTTTTATTTATTTTTTTTTATTTTCCTGATAACCATCCTCAGTTAATAGTAAGTAGCAGACTGGGGTGGGATGGGAGAGTAGTGGGATACAGACAACAATATTATGTCTCAGGACTTATTATACTATAATCTTTATTTAAGTACTACATATCATGTATATGTTTCTGTACTTACCAACAACTATTTTTCTGTTTAATGCATTAACATGTTGTCTGTATTGATGGTTGTTGTAATAATTTCAAACCAATAAAGCTTACTAAATGATAAAAAAAGGATTGATACTGAGCAGGCTATAGTTGCTAGCCTCCTCCCTGCAGTCACTTGTACATAGAAGGACTACATCTGTTTTTCTCCAGTCCTCAATAACCACACCTGTGTAACCCCCTTGTTACCTGGGGTTACTAGAATCCCAGTAAGACCTAGTGGTGGACAGGGAAGGCAGCTTGTGAAACTCCAGTTAAATGGGTTTCACACTGTCTCACTCTGTTCTCAGTCTCAGCTGAGACTGAGGGATGACATCACCAATAGAACTATCACAGCTGCATGAGCCACATTGGAATCTGCAGCAAGGGAGCTGGTATAGAATGTTGGAAGGTTTGAATAGAGTCAGTCAGTTCAGTGTGGAGTTGGTGTTGGGAGCTTGCTGAGAAAGCAGCTCAGCAGCTCAGTTAGGCTCCAGGAGCCTCAGCCCTGACAGAGGGCTACTTTTAGGTATAAAGGGTGTGTGTCTCCACCAAAAGAGAGACACAGAAGATAATTGAAGTGGTAGAGACCGCTGTTTTTGGGTCTCAGTGTCCCCTTCCTTCGAGGATGGGGGCAGGAAAGGGTTCCCTGCAGATTCTTGGGGCAACCCCCCTAGTTCTGCTACTAAAGGAGAAGCTGCCTATGTGTTCCAGAGTTTATTTGGGAGAACAAGAAGACTTGTGAGTCACCTGTGTGGCACCTGCAACCGGAGGGTGAGTGTCTGCTCTTCCTGAAAGGGCCTATGTTTTTCACCCTGGGACTTGTGTGACAATGTGGGGATTGAACTACTAAAATAGCGGGAAGCCTAGAGTAAGGGGCTAAGCAACAAGTAAAAGTAGGTTCAAGTCCAGAGCTTATTGGGATGAAAATGATATGTAGAGGAGATGTAACATACGTCTACCCAAGAATCTACATTTGCAAGTTTTCAGTAAAGGAATTGTTTAGTTTAGTTTAGTTTAGTTTAGTTTATTAGTCTAGGAATTAATACCTTTAAGCCAGGGCCATTTTACAAAGGTTCCATGTCACAAAGAACATTTAACAAAGCACGATACACATTACAGGTAAAACCAGACAGGAAAGTTACATCATAAATTTGCTATTAACAGTTTAAGGCAGTAACATTTTTAAGTTTCATAGAAAAACAAGCTATAACAGGTTCAAGCGGTAGACAATTTACGTAGTTAAGGAAACTTCCAGGAGAGGGTGATCATTAGGTGCCAAAGGAGGCTAGAGAGGAGGGAAGGTGGTGGCGAGAGAGTAAGTGAGAGGGACAGGAAAAAGGGGTGAGTTTGGGTGGGAGACAGGAAGTAGTAGAGGTACCAGAGGTTCATTAGTCAGGGAGGAAGAGGCCTCAGATGTGAGGATGGACATGAGGAGTAGTAGTCTTTATCTAGTACAATCACAGTTGCTAGTGGTGGTGAGGTGGGCATAGAGCATGGATTTGAAAGCTTCAAGCGAGGTTGAGGATAGAGTAGGTGGACTAAGCACATTGAACCATGTTGGGGCACTGTATGTGAAAGATCTTTGTCCCTGTGCAGTCCAGCATCTCGGAACCAGGAAAGGTTGGCGTTCAGATCTGGTGGAGGGTCGTCAGCCAGGATTCAGTCGGAGTAGGTTTTGAATACATAATGGAGTCAGTCCCAAGATAGATTTTTTTGCCATTGTGCAGGTGAGATAAATAAGATGATTTGATAGGTTCAACCAGCCTGATTCATAGTACAGATCACATGTGTGAGTCAGTCTTTGAGCCCCATGAGGAGCCGGCAGGCCTTATTTAGATGATTGAGATACGCCTTAGAGCAGTGGAGGTAGCTGAGCCATAAATAATAAGGCCATAGTCAATGATTGAGATTATGGAACTCTGTATAGCTATTCTCAATGCCGCTTGATTTAGAAATTGTGATTCGGAATAGTATTCAAGGCGTTGGTTCACTGTTTCGCAGTGTTGTCAATGTGGGTTTGCAAGGTGAGCCCTTGGTCAAAAGTGATGCCAAGGTATTTGAAAGTATTTACTTGGTCAGTGTAATTCCGCAGAGGTTTGTATGGTGAGTGGAGTATGCCTATTTTGTTTGGTGATTGGAGAAAGAGCATGGCTTTTGTTTTATTGTGGTTTTAGCACAAGTTTACTATCCAGGAACCACCTTTCAACACTAGAAAGCAAGTTGCAGGCTTTTCATAGGGAGTTTGGATCCTTGTGGGAAGAATTACAGCATCATCAGCGTGTAAGATTATTTTCTCCTGGCAGATATCTGGGAGGAGTTAAGGAACAGGCTAAGAGGGGCGGTCCAAGAATTGATCCCTGTGGTACACCGAGAGAACTGGTTTGAAGTCGGAGAGTTCATTAGAGATTTTTACAGCCTGTGACCGATTGGACAGGTAACTTTTTACCCAAGCACAAGGACCTTCGGCCAGGCCTAGGCTAGAAAGCAGGGAGGTAAGTAGGCCATGATGGACTGTGTCGAAAGATTTTGTAAGATCGATAAAGACTGCACCTGTTTGGCACACTTTGTCCAGGGCTGAGTGGACTTCTCCAGAGAAATGAAGTAAGGCTGTTGTTGTACTATGTCCTTTCCTAAAGCCGTGCTGTTGATTACAGAGTAGATTGTATTTGTCCAGGTAATCAGAGAGTTGGTCTGCCACTATTCATTCAAGTGCTTTGGAGAGGGGAGGGAGTATTGATATTGGTCGATAGTTTCCTGTTGAGGTTTTGTCCCCCCCTTTGTGCACTGGCGTAACTATGGCAGATTTCCATTTGTTGGGAAATTGACTTTGGCAAAGTGACAGATTAAGAATTTTTGCAAGGGGGTGAATTACTTCATCCAGGGTGAGAGACAGGATTTTTAGATCTAGCATGTCACTACTTGTTCTGGATTTGGAGCAGGCCTTTCTTATGTACTTATGTGCTTCGTGCACTTTGATTTTCTTGAAGTAAAATTGTGGTTTGTCACGAGGGGTGTTTTGTGATACTAGGCTAGGCACAGGTAAGTCCGAGAAGAAATCTGGGGGGAGGAACCCACTAAGGTCTGTGAATGTCTTATTAAGTGCATCTGCAATAGACTTTGGGTCAAGAGTGGTGGATCCATCAACTTTCATAATAGTAGGTGACGATTTTGATTGTTTACCCATTATGTTTCGGATGTTGTCCCAAAAAGCTCTTCCATCACCCCAGGTGGATTCAAGGGCATTTTTGAAATAGGGGCTCTTCATTTGCCTAATTTGTGAGGTACATCTATTTCTGCCTGCTTGTATTTTAGGGTATCATGAGGTGAGCCTGTGTCTCTGGCAACTGCCCAGAGGTGGTCCCGAACCTGAGGCTCGGCAAGTAGTTTGGCAGTAATCCATGGATTTGATAGCGCTTTGATTTTATGTTTTTACTGGGGCGTATAAGTCGCATGCAGAGTTGAAAGATTTAATGAAGTATTCTAGTGTGGTATTAATATCAGTTGATTCAAGGATTGGCGTCCAGTCCTGTTGTAGGAGATGGGTTTTCAACTTGATAAGATTCCCATAAGGCAATACTCTGCTTGTTATAACTTTGGGGGGTGGCTTGAGAAATTTATTAGACCAGGTACAGGACACTGGGGAGTGGTCACTGAGGGAGTCAGGGAGGACTTTAATGTTTTTTTATCCGTTCAGGGTTGTAAGAGGTCTAAACCTCACTTTCAGGTTCTTGGCAATATTGGAGATGCAAATAATCTCAAACGAGTTGCATTCAAGTAATAAACAAGTTTATTACTACAAACAGGGATGAATCACAGTTGCCCTAAGCAGTTCTTACCAATATGAACCGGGAGCCAGTGCTAAGCGTTCCCTACACCTCGAGGTTTCTTTGTAGTCTCGTGGGATCTCTCGGGTCTCCGAGGTGTAAAGCCTGTGCATAACATTATATACCTGTGATAATTACTATGGTTACTGAAAGATAGAAACATTTCTAGTTACAGAGATGAGCCCTATTGGCTAAATTAGAGGTGGCTCCACCTTCCAAGATAACATTATACAATTTTGTAAAGTCATCAGTTTTAGAACAAAGACGTTCTTATACAAAGTCTTACATAACAAGGTGAAGTGGTGTCCATCACCGAAAGATGGCAATGTTGCCCCTACACATTATAATTACTTCAAGGACAGGTGTCTTGGCATCTGACAAGTAAGAAATAGACAGAAAATACATGGTATAATGTGTGTGCATTAGCAAGCAAAGTGAGTTACAATAATATGTATTCATATCCTGACATCTACTCTTATACGGTAGATGCCCTTAGCTCTACGTATTAGTATAGCCTATGCCTAAACATTAGCTGTCTACGGTGTACTCCTGAGGGTATCAATTAGGGTGCAGGGACCTCGTGTAACAATTCCCCCCCTTGTTACCTAAAAAGGGCAACACAGGCAAATGTAAGGAGTGGGCAGTAGCAGTGGATCTTTACAGTACGGAGGCACGAGCCTTGTAAAGAAATTCAAGCTGCTCATGGTGTTGGCGAAGAGTACGTCATAGGCAGCAAAGCATAATAATCAAAGCAAATATCAAAAATGCTTGTATTGTAACAAAACCTTTAAAGGTAATCTCTAACCAAGTGTTAGTCAAAGCGTTATTCATGTCTCCATCATTCATCAGGTCAAGAATGGCTTCATTGGCTTTGGTTATATTATTGCTGATGTGGATGAGATGTGTGTCCTTTCTATCTAAAAGTGATTTCAGTGTAAGTGTCAGCGGATCTATGTGTACATTAAAGTAAGGTAGGTATTCTTCAAGTGTAAGTAAATAATCTGGATTACCATCAATAATATCTGCTTCCATAAGGGGAATGGGGGTTATGACAGTGTGTCCAATAACAGTTTTCTGATGGGGAACAAAACAAAAGTTGGGGTAATCAATTGTACAAGTAACAGAACCATAAGAATAAGTTTTCACATTAGTAACTATGCAGTATTCACCGTCAGAGTTGTACTGTGATCGTACAGTAGGCAGTCTCCATTTTTGCAACTGGACAGGGCATGTGTAGGTCGTCTTGGAGATCCGTGTTGACAGGCAATGAGCTTCCTCATGATATGACTGGTAGAGTTGATCCGGTGACTGCGTTGGTTCAAAAGCGTTGGTGCCATTCTCAGTGATGTCAGCATCCATAGTGAAAGTCCAGTCAATGCTGTCTGGAGAGTAGCCACAAACAGGGCGTATAACATCAAACACATCACATCGGCACAGGTAGATGTATTGCTTCTTCGCACAACAGTCCGTGTGCGGTGCCACCCAGGCATCCAATAAGGAATGGTAGACCAGAAGAGGAGGTAGATCCAGGCATTCTCGGTAGATGTCTTCATCCAAATGCCCGATGGAATGCGCCAGTGCTAGCTTGTCAAACAAAGCTGTAGTGGGATCAAAGTGTGGTAAGGAGACAGTAAAAGAGACAAACATGGTATCTGTTATAGAACGTTTCTTGGCAGAAAAACAAGGACCAGTGTTTGGATGTCTGGTCACAAACCCCAAATTTCAAGCTGTGGAGAGAGGAATAGACAGAGTTTGTTGCATACATAGGGAAATACAAGATGGAGATTTACATTTGGGACAATACCACTTAGAGAGACGTCTGTCATGTATAATATCAGGAATCCTACCAGTTTCCAGGTCTCTGAAAAGGTTGTTAATGGTAGTGAGTATGTATGAACCGTATGCAGAACAAAGTATTTCCCTACCAATGTATTGTCTATCAGCTTCTCTATTGTTCTGTTGTATGAGTGTGTTAATCTTATCTTTGGAATCAGTGAAGGCTTTTGCAATGTCGTGCATGTTGTATACAGTGTATCTTTCTTCCTGGCTAAGACCATCCACACCATGCAATAAAGGAGGTAAAACATTGTTAACCAAACCAGTAGAGAACTTTGCAGAATGACTTTTGATAGCAGCAATGTCTGCTTTGTTCCAAATGGACATAGCAGTACCAAAAAGACCTGTGACAGTTCCCGTGGCACCCATGACATCATAACTGTCAACTTCACGTTTAGTACGTTTATGAGTAAGAGAAGAAGGAGGAGGTTTCCTCCTAAAATTACCTCTATGTTCAGTAGAATAAACCCCAGTAAAGGGATCTTTGGTATGTATTTGAAATGCAGCTAAACTGTCAAGCAATAAAGTACTATAAAATGCAGATGTATTTGTATTGTGACACATACCAAATTATTTCATATTCCAATAAGTAAGGTTAAATAAAACAGGTACATGCATAAACTGTAAATTATTAATCAAAGAACCTGGGAGGGCAGTGGCAGTGAGACCACTACGGGGACCAGGGATATGTTTTGGACATTCCAAAAGCTGCTTCTCAGTAGGAGGTAACACAGATAGATACATGGCAGCAGAGGCCATGTGGTGTATAGCACAAAATTGACGGCAGCATCCTGAGAAAGAGTTACAATAGGAAGGGTCAATTAAGGCAGTAATGTTATACAAACCAGAGTGTCTCAATGCAGTTTGTAACAAGGACAGTGTACCATTCGGGGACAATTTAGCATTGGGCCAACCTGGAAAGTTCCTTAGAAGCTTGTACAGGAGAACTTGTCCTTGGGATGTGGTTTGCCACTCAATCTGAAGGGTAGATTTATCAGGAGCAACGACTGAGGCAGTGAGGTATGCATCGGAACCTTCCTGAACAGTAATCATAGTGTCTGGAATTTTGATGGAAACTCCCTCTGTAGGAGGTGCTGGAGGATTAAGGTGTCGAAGGAGGTCCGGCACCATGCCTTGGGTGAAAGGGAGTACTCCTGCAAGGAGTAGTGATAGGAACAAGATAGCCATCTTGTCAATGCATCTGAAAAGGAAGATGAAAGATTAGTATATTAGTGCAGTTCCGCCCAATGGGGTTAGGAAGAGTAAGTTTTAAGCTCCTTTGTACAGTTTCAATTGGTTTGCATGTAACCATTTGTTAGTCAGTTTATTGTTGTGGAGGAGTCTAACTTGATAGACTGCTGGACTGAGCTTGTTGACAATGGGGTAAGGGCCTTCCCACTTGTTGGAGAAGGAGTGGGTGGGATATGCAAATCAGAGTACCATGAACTGATCTCCAACTTGCCAATCCACTTCTTGTGCATGTTTGTCAAATTGTATCTTGGACTGTTGCTGGGCATTGCCCATGCAATTTGCAGCATACAAGTGTGTGTGTATGAGGTCTTTTCTGAGTTTTTCCACATACTGATCTACAGACACTCGGTCCGCAGTGGGGGTGTGCAGGTCAAAGAGCAAGTGTTCAGGTAGTCTCATTTGTCTGCCAGTCATTACCTCAAAGGGTGTAAGCTGGGTAGTGGCTGAGGTACCCTAATTGCCATAAGGAGTAAAGGCAGTGGGAATCCCAGGTCTTGGGATTGTCCTCAATGAATTTGAAAGCATTTGTTTGATCCGTCTGTTAGCTCTTTCTACTTGACCTGAGGATTGAGGGTGATAAGGTATGTGGAACTTTTGCTGAACCCCTAGGAGTTCAAGGGACTCTTTCATCAACTCACCTGTAAAACTGGTTCCTTTATCTGAATCTACCTTGAGAGGCAGGCCCCACCTGGAGAAAATCTGTTCTACCAGGATTTTGGCAGTTGTCTTTGCAGTGCAAGTCTTGGTGGGGAAAGCTTCTACCCACTTGGAGAATAAATCAGTTACTACAAGGGCATACTTGTTGTTTCTCCTGGTATTGGTTAAAGGACCAATAAAATCAATTTGGATGGCATGCCAAGGGCCAGTATGTCTCTGTGGTAAAAGTTTGGCATTCCATTTTGTAGGTATTGGATTGTTTTGTGCACAAACAAGGCAATTATCAATGTACTGTTTAACATCTTTGGTAATCCCAGGCCACCAGGCGGTGGTTTTGAGGCGTTTGAGGGTGTTTTCAGCCCCCTAGTGCCCACCAGTGGGGGTGTCATGTACCTGGTGCAAAAATTCAGATCTTAAATGTCTGGGGACCACCCACAATTTGGTGGTCGTATCCTCTGTCTGGAACCAAATGAGTTTATCATCAGGGAATAAGTGTAATTTACTTTCATGCCTACGGCAAGGGTTATGTGTGGGAAGTCTTTCTTCAGTATCCTTGTCCAAGAATCTGAACACTTCTTTGAGTTCAGTGTCCAAGTGCTGGGCTGCTGAGAGGTCCAAGGGGGAAAAAGATTCAGATTTCTTTTTAAGAGCTGCAACCTGTACAGCCGCATTGGCCTCTGGATGTTCCATCACCCAGACATCCCCCCTCGGGCCCCTTCCTTGGCAAGGGTGTCTGCTGTGTCATTGAATGCATGGTAGGGATCATGTAAGGAGTGAGCTTTAACCTTGTGTACATAGAGTTTGTGTGGGTATTTCTGACCTAATGCGTGATGTAAATCACCAATTCTTTGTATTTCACTGGAACTGCCATCAGAAGAAGGAAGGAGTTCTTCCTAGAAAGGGAGAAATTCTGTGAGGGAACAACAAACCCAATTAGAGTCAGTAAAAATGATGGTGTCTTGAGTTCCATGTTGGATTAATTCTAATGCACAGGCCACTGCTGCCAGCTCTGCATACTGTGATGAAGCTACAGTACAGCGTTTAGATATCTTGACAGTGTTCCCATAAGGATACACCACCATGATGCCCATCCCTACAATTTGTTCACCTTGATAATATGATGCTGATCCATCAGTGAAAACACGGCACAAGGAGGTGTTTTCTAATACCTCAGAGGTGGCAGGGAAGAATGGACCTGGATCTGGAAGATCAGGTAACTGCAAAGTGCAGTCGTGGGGCTCCCCCTGAAAGAGGAGGCCATGTGCTAGTAGAGAGGGAACTTTGGTTTGGTGGACCTGAATATTCCTATCCTGGAGGAGGAGTGGCCAATGTGTCAGTCTGGTGTTAGAGACTGACCCATCTTTCACTCTATCTGAGAGCAAAAAGGTAGTAGGAGTATGATTGGTGTTAAGAATCAGTGGAGAGTACCCAATGATATACAGGAAGTGCTTGACCACCCAATAAGTGGCCAGAAGATTCCTTTCACAAAGGCCATACTTCTGTTCTACTGGGGTCAAGAGCTGTGATGCATATGCAATAGGTCTCAAAGAGCCATGTACCTTTTGGGCCAACACTGCTGACATAGCAATGTCAGAGGTGGCACACTCTAGATGGAACGGTAATGTTGGATTGGGGTTTACCAGTGCTGGGGCGGAGGCCAAGGCCTGCTTCAGTAACGTCACAGGCTGTGTATGGACAGGGCCCCAATTCCATGGAACGTCCTTATTGAGTAAATCATACAGTGGAGTGGCTCTTTGTGCAAAATCACAAATGAAATCTCTGGAGTAGTTTATCATACCTAGAAACCTTCTAAGAGTTGCCACACTGGTAGGTAATGGCAAGTCTTGCAACCCCATGAATCTTCTTCCAAGTAGGACTCCGACCTTGATCTGTTATCTTCAGACCCAGAAGAGCACTTCTTTCTGACATAGTTGTACTTTGCAGGATTACACTTCAAGCCTGCTCTTTGAATAAGAGTCAATAGTTCATCCAAGAGATCCAGATGTTGTTCCTGTGTGGCAGTAGCCAACAACAGGTCATCTACATACTGTAAGAGACAGTGAGGGTTGAGAAATCTTGTAAGGCATCCATCATATGGAGATGGAAGAGGGATGGGCTGTTATGGAACCCCTGTGGCAAGCAAGTCCACGTATATTGTCGCCCTTCAAAAGTGAAGGCAAACTTATATTGACTCTTGAGGGCCAATGGTAATGACCAAAAACCATTGGAGATGTCCAGAGCACTGAACCATTTCTGATCTGGTGTTAAAAGTCGAAGCACATCTGGTGCAGATGCCACAGTTGGGGAACAACTGGGAGTGACCTGATTCAGTTTCCTGTAGTCAATCACAAGCCTCCAGGCACCTGTGGGTTTCTTCACAGGCCAAACAGGAGAGTTGGCAGTGGAGACACAGGTTCTAATTACTCCTTGTTTAAGGAGTGACTTGATTATTTCTCAAAGAGAGGGTAAGGCTTCAGAGGGAAATGGATATTGCCTTTGTCTGTCGTGTGCCGGGCCTGGCACCTCAATAACAGTATGCATTCTGCCACAATCATGTTCGTTAACTGCAAACGCTTCCAAATGTCGTTGCAGAATAGGTAGAAGTTTTGGGAAAAGTTCATGATCCTTGAATAAATCTATGACGTCATACTCTTTGTTGTTAATGGATATTGTTGCCACAGCATGTGAGTCAGGAATTAAAACAGTATGGTATTGACCCTGGATTTGTATCAACAGCATGTTTGCTAGATCCACCACACAGTCGTGTGGTGCAAGAAAGTCAATCCCAATGATGCTAGGGTGATTGTGCAACACCATCAGCTGAAAAGCATGTGAGGCCTTCAAATGGCCTAGTTCCACTGGTAAAGGCAGAGAGCGGTATGCAGGTAACCTAACACCATCAACTCCTGACATATTGGTCTTCCGTCCGGTAGACCATGGAGACGTTTCAGGGTGGTCATCGTGTAACACAGATACAGCTGCACCTGTATCTAACAAGACAATTAAGTGGTGGCCCCCGACCTCGGCCTCGGTGCAGGGCCTTCCGTTTGTATCCAAGACCAGCTTGTTTACAATGCGGACTGGGGCCTGTAATTGTCAATCTGTATTGTTGGAGGCATGCAAAGGTTGGGCTTGGCTTGCATGGATGACTTCACCGTGTTGCACTGATGCAATGTAAGGCGGGGCTTCCGGGTTCAGGCTGTGGGTCTGCGCACCCACACCTCCGGAGTCTCCATGGCCAGAAGTGTCATGGGTCACCAGTTGTACTGCTGCAAGTGCTTGTGCGGGAACGGCATCCGCTACAGAACGCACTTGCCCCAGGAGCTCCCGAAATTTTTGGTTTTCTTCAGCTATCTGTTAATACGAGGGACCCGATCTTTGTAATGGCTTCCCTTTGCCTTTGTGTTTTTTGTTCTTATGCCAATTCCGGTTCCCACCCCACTGCTGTTGTTGTTGTTGGGGTTTTGTTGGGCGCTAGCTGGAGGGGCCAATGGATGTTTGGGCTGTTGTTGCTGGGCCTGTCCTTCCACCGTGTAGTGTGTCATGGTCCCGGAAGCGGGTTCCGCAGTGGCAACCTTTTTGGAACCGGAACCCAAATCACGGATGTGCAACTGGTACACTCTCTCGGTTTTCCGAAGGATATCGGCAAACCTATCCATAGTCGGGTATGTGGTTGGCTCTACTTTCTCTCTCACGGCTGGGATCATGTTTCTAAGGAACAGGGTCTTATATTCAATAAGATCTACATCCACGGCTTCTTGTGCCAGATGTTTCCCTGCTCGATAGGCCATCCAGAGTCTCTGGTGGTAAGTCGCTGGGCTTTCTTTAGCATTTTGCTTCACGGGGTATGCTAGCATTACTCCAACCACACCAGGGCTATGAGCGGAGATGAGCTCAGCTGCGACTTCATCAAAGGTAGCGTTCCCATCTTGGTGAACTACCTCGGGGAGTTTTGCCCATAAACCAGGATCGATGGTCTGGCGTAGTATTTGGACCTGGTATTCTGCGGCGAGACTAAGCATCTCGCACTTGGAACGCACCTTTTCCAAATGGCAGCTGAGATTGTCAGACGGGTTCATCCGACCAATGCTGTCAGCAATTTGCTGAACAGAGTAGGCCATTTGCAGGGGATTAGTTGGTGGTCGATCAGGCAAGGGCAGCGCGTCTCGCGCACCATCCAATGCTGCGCGGGCTGCAGCTTCAGCCGCCGTCCGTACAACACCTTCCTGAGTGCCAGCTTCTTGAAAAATTTGTCGAATCTGACTTTTAATGGCTTTCATACTTCTTTCAGGAAGAGGAACATTTTCTAGTGCCCTATCAATCATGGTTTCAATCTCTTGCCTGTCTTCCACACTAATAATGGCTACCGGAGGTGCCGTCGGGACCAGGCTTGGGCCTGCTCCCCCTATCATGGGCGCCGCCATGATGGCGTCTTCCATGATGAGCGTCACAACGTCGTCTACGTGTGACCTGGGGAGTAGTGGGCGGGGACCCGCCATGCTGTGGATGGCTGGGTGGGGTATCTGGGCCATAGTAGGGGCGTGACTGGGCATTGTACTGTAGATATCGCTGCTCGGATGGCTCCCTCCGACGATTTAATGAAAGACAGGGCTATGCCACCCATTGCCTTAACATGGCCAGTCAAAACCTCTCGCTGATGGTGCAGTTTGTCCATCTTAGCTCTACATTCATCATGACTCACACTTGCAACATCCATATCAACCTGATCCTGTTTCTGTTTCTGCAAAACACGGTAGGCGGCGCTCAATTCGCGGTTGTCCCTATAAGCTATCTCTAAATCGTTATGTACCTGGTTGATCTCGTCCTGCAGCTCACCCATCTCATCACTCAATTGTGCATTCGCGGCACTCAACAAATCATTCATTTGTACCACCTGACTCTTATCCTGTCTTAAACTTTCACACTCAGTCTTCAGAGTACACATTTCTTGTTCACCAGCCTGTGCAGAATGATGCAATAGTGAATCCTTTCATTACGAAGATTGGAGTTCTGACTCCAAGTTCTGCTGTATCCGACACATTCTGTTTCCTGCAGACCCATCTCCTGCTTAAGAGATGCGATCTGCAGATCGAGGGTTCGAAACCTCGCTTCGGAGGCTTCCAAAGCAGTGTAGAGAGCAGCGACCATCAACCCTTTAGCACAACGCCTATTGGTTGACTGTCGTGCCTCTGTGTACTGGGTTGAAATCCCCAGTACAGGGTTTTGGATTGACTTGAGTCCCGCGAAGTCAGCCCATCCTCCATGGGAGGTAAGAAAGTTTGAGACATCGAGTCTCAGTTCTGCGCAGATATCTGATATGGTGGCCATTTATGTGGGAGGGAACGAAAATTCAAACTGTGAAAAAGACCATGCGTTGCGTATCGATCCACAACATGGGTACTTTAAACACAGCCGGGCTACTGTATAAGTTGTAGGCTTGCAATTCAAAGCTGCTATGGAGTGGGTCGAGACGGCATCGACCACACCCGAAAAGTCAGCCAGACCTTGCAAGTATCTACAAACTGGTAGAAAAAGCGGGGAGAGTGATACGAAATGTACACTGCAGTCCCGTGGGAAAGGAAATTTATAGCAACAAGTGAAAATTTACAACACCAATATAAGCCTGCAGCGATGCCAATTGTAAGGTCTAAACCTCACTTTCAGATTCTTGGCAATATTGGAGATGCAAATAATCTCAAACGAGTTGCATTCAAGTAATAAACAAGTTTATTACTACAAACAGGGATGAATCACAGTTGCCCTAAGCAGTTCTTACCAATACGAACCGGGAGCCAGTGCTAAGCGTTCCCTACACCTCGAGGTTTCTTTGTAGTCTCTTGGGATCTCTCGGGTCTCCGAGGTGTAAAGCCTGTGCATAACATTATATACCTGTGATAATTACTATGGTTACTGAAAGATAGAAACATTTCTAGTTACAGAGATGAGCCCTATTGGTTAAATTAGAGGTGGCTCCACGGTCCAAGATAACATTATATAATTTTGTAAAGTCATCAGTTTTAGAACAAAGACGTTCTTATAAAAAGTCTTACATAACAAGGTGAAGTGGTGTCCATCACCGAAAGATGGCAATGTTGCCCTACACATTATAATTACTTCAAGGACAGGTGTCTTGGCATCTGACAAGTAAGAAATAGACAGAAAATACATGGTATAATGTGTGTGCATTAGCAAGCAAAGTGTGTTACAATAATATGTATTCATATCCTGACATCTACTCTTATATGGTAGATGCCCTTAGCTCTATGTATTAATATAGCCTATGCCTAAACATTAGCTGTCTACGGTGTACTCCTGAGGGTATCAATTAGGGTGCAGGGACCTCGTGTAACAGGGTGATTTGTGAGAACCCAGTCAATAAGGGTGCTTGTACCAGTTTTGTAATTTTTCCGGGTGGGGGAGTTTCCAGAGAAATGGCCGGGTATGGGCTGTGAGAACTGGAGGTGGGAGACCTCCCATCTTTAGTGGCTAGGTCCACCTCTATGGATTTGCTCTGTGGATTTCTACTTTACCTCAGGCACTTGGCCAGTGATGAGGGAAGTACCCAGACATGGGATTGTAAGGAAAATTCTCTCTAAGAGTTGAAGGCTCTTGTGTGGTTTGGGAAGCCACAACATGGATAATTGGTTCATTCCCAAAATGGACCATGGATCAAGTGGCCGGCAGGGGAGCCGGGCCAGTGGGGAAAACCCAAGTTGTGTACAAGTCGGGCTGTGTACCCAAAGCTGCGTGCAAGTCTGGGCTGTGTGCCTGGTGGGTTTAGAGCCTGAGGGCTGGAAATAGTCAAAAAGTGTTCTGTTGTCTCTAATCTGCATTACCAGGAAATGTAGCCCCATGGGGGTCCGTCTATGCTTTGTTTGTTCAGCTTGGATATGAATAAAAGCCACACTGGAGAATCCCATTCCTGGTTCAGGACATTACAGTTATTGCTTCCTGTGTTCGGATTTACTTAGGTGCCCCTGTGCAGAGTAGCCAAACCTAGGTCCCCTGTGCCGAGTAACCTCATCCTCCCCGAACCCAGTCCCCACCAGGTACTTCTGTCAGCTTTAACAGCATGCCACCTGTCATTTTTGCTAAAAAGGAAGGGGTGAGGGGTTACAAAAATGGAGGCACCACTTTGGATTTTGTTCTGGGAGGGAGGTGCTTGGGCAAGGGGGCTAGCATTTTGGCTATCTGAGAATGGGTAGCCCAAAAAAGCTGAAGCAATTTAACTAGTGTGTTGCTGTGTGCTGTGGATCTTATGCTGCTATTTAAAATTGCCAACTGTTTACCAAGAAGCAGTAAAGCCAAAGAGTGTGCCCTTGTCCTGCATCAAATTGTTTACAGTGTTTTTGACTGCTTTTTAAATGAACTGTGGTAAAGAAAAGTGTGGAAGACTAGGGGTATCAACAGGAAAATTGTGCCCTGGATGTTGGAAATGCTTTTAAAATGAGCTGTGGTAAAGAAAAGTGTGGAAGACTAGGGGTAGCAACAGGAAAATTGTGCCCTGGACGTTGGAAATGCTTTTTGAATGAATGAGAGACTTGCAGGTGTAATGGCTATGTTAAATGGCTGAAATGGGCTCCCGCTCTGGAGTCAGAAAAAAAAAAAGCTGCATTCTGCAGTTTAAATTTGCCTGCTCGACGATTGCCATGAGGAGAAGTGCCCTCTCGAGGAAGAAGATGCTCATTCAGTCCCGCCCCTCAGCCAGCTCTACAGTGACTGCCCCAGTATTCGAGAGGGAGTGTGAGTGGAGTGCATGTACTGGCTAGTGGAGGAGCGTCGCGGAGTGTTAAAATCACTGTAAACCTTGTAAAAGTAAATTTTTTTGTTTAAAATTGGGCTCAACCCATTAATCGATCATCGGAATTGCAAAAATGGTGCTTGAAAAGATGATCAGCAGGACTGCCCACCTGTTTCTGTTCTGAGGCATCCAAGAACTGGCTGCAGGTCGTTTTTCCCCATTGCAGCAAACTGCTAGTGATAACAGTAAGTAACAACTTAAAAACTGCTCAAACAGTGATTTTCTGCCCTATGCCATATAAATGTGTGTGCAGCAGTGTAGTTGATTTGCAAGTAATGACTGTGTCAAGTCCTGCCAGCAAGTGCAAGTGTGTTAAGCCATTGACTGTGTGCATAGTAATGAATTCAGCCTCAGTTTAAAGTTTGAAGCCAGAGAGAGACTGTGGGTTGTAGCCAATGTGCAGCACTAGTTATACGGGCAATCCTGTGCTAAAAACCTGAAGCTTTAAGGGACTGTGAATCAAATAAATGTTTCCAGCATGTAAAGAGTCCATGGAAAATCCTGTAAATGTGTTTAAAGCAAGAATAGAGCAAGCTGTGCAATTTGAGCAAAAGTTATCAGTAGTTTGTGTAAATCGGGTGCGCAGTGGCTTGACCCAGATTCTGAATGTTGATGCACAGGAGTGCTGCAAATGCCATTACAGGGTGGGGTGGTAAAGTAAACACAGCAGCAGAGGAGACATTTTACAACTAAAGAGTGTGTTCAGTAAAGTGGGACTTTCAGTTACAGTGAACTTTTGTTTGTTTTCTGCAGTTATGGCCTCAGGACCAGCTCGTAACCCGGATCATGCCCGGGTTGCAGTAACAACAGCAGTGAATAGACTGAGGGACATTGAAAAGTGATGCTATGGAGGACAACTGCCTCCTCATGTGGTGGTTCCTGGATATCCAGTGCATGTACAGTATGTCAAATATGCTTGAGAGCTGGAAGGGACGTCTTCATGATTCCTCACTGTGCTGGATGCCTAGAAAAATATGGCTTGTATAAAGCGCCTCCAATCCGTTTGGCTCCCACATGGACAAAGGTTCAAGAATCTGCAGTTGGCAGCACACAGCACCAGGCGGAGCCTGTGGAGGAAGATCCCTCGGGGGAGTGTGGCACAAAGCTAGAGGGTGCAGAGTTAGAGACAGAACCAGAAGTTGAAGTTTCAGATGCTGGATCCCAGAAGGAAAGTTCGGATAAAGCATCAATAGACCCCTGGAGGGGGGGGGCCTAGCCCAAGTCTCTTAGGCGAAGATGAGATGTGGGAGGCCTTTGAGTGGGAGGTATCAACCTCCGTGCCTAGTGATGAGTGGATAGTCTCAGGAGTGAGGACGACTGCTCACTCCTGGGCTCAGATCCTCAGTGAAGAGGAAGATGAGGGGGAACCTATGTGGCTTTGTGAAAAAGGAACGGGTACACAGCCTCAACATCTTGCCTCAGAGGAATGTATGGAAGAAAGTGGTGATGTCACTGCCCTGGCTTTGCAAGAGAAAGAAGTCAGGGATCCGTTTCTAATTTCTTTAAGGATGCGTAGCTGGCAGAACCAGGACTGGCCATCCCCAAGCCAGGCCAGCGGTCTCAGATTGACCAAAGCAAGTAAAGAGGAGAGACTGGTTCGTAGAAAGGCAAATGAGATCTATGGTATGACCTTTCCTACCTTTCCTCGGAAAGTCTGGGAGGAGATTGAGAACAGCAGGAAATCCTGGGTCTGGGACAAAGCATTGGAAAGTGTGCATCCTGGGGGCTAACAAGCATGTAAAGAACAGACTGTTTCATGAGAAGTATTCCCAGTGGAAGAGAGGCAGGACACTGTTTATAGACAGAGTGCAAATAGTGGATGGAGAGGGATGTGAAATCTCCCACTGTGTGAATTATGTGCTCAGATGGGGTAATAATTCAAGCTCCTGACCCTCGGTACTATTGGCCTCAGTGCAAGGATCTCTCAACAAATGTGCCCATGCCCACTAAATGGACAGCCGAGCAGTGGTAGTCAATACTGCCACACCAGACTGTGAAGTGCCTTTATTGATTCACCAATATGGACATCCAGGACTCAGGTGCCCCACATTCATCAGTTCTAGAGTGTACTGTCCTCTCCAGAATCCATCGACTGGCCCACCAGATGACTTCAGATCCAGAGAGGACACCAGTCCAGCTGTATCCTGTTCATCACCTGGTAATTGGATGACATCGGACCAGCTGTTTTCTTTTTGTTCCTGTTCTAAGGTTCCATCTCCAGAGATGACATCAGCCCAGTAGTTCCCAGATGTGCCCTCCTGTGGTTCCAGGAAGATGTCCACCCAGCTGTATCAGAAGAAGTGCTGCCAGGGAAAGTCTTTGTCAGAGGTGCAGGTCGGTGCAAAATTTTCTATTCTACAAGGGGCTGGTAAGTCTGAACTTTTCTATCTTTATCACATTGCAGTACACACCCTACACTAGCAGACTCCAAAATGTGTGAACTGTCCTCAAAGACTCTCCCCTTCGGGACTTTGGCCTGTTTAGAACTGTGCTTCACTGGGCTCCAGCCCAGGAGAGACTCTTTATTGGACTAGCCTTCACGCATTGTGGTCACTAGTTGGGACTTATAGGGCACTCCATCCTCCCAAATGTGTATTGTAAATAATGTCGTTGTTTTCTAATGTAAATACTGTTTTTCTACCTTTTTCTAAAAAAAATCTTTTTGGGATTCTTTAGTGTTTTGATGGTAGGGGTTTAGGTAGACTGTGTATGCAGATTAGGAGTGTATGTTGTCTTTGTTTTTCTTACAGGTGTACCTGGAAAGACAGAAGAGAAGGCAAGAAGAGGAGGAGGTGCTCATCGGAGTTCCTCATTAGTACTTTAGTGTGTAGTAATTTAAAGTACTATGGTGGTGCTATTGTTGCTGTTACTGTATTAACCCTTTCTTTCCACAGGTGTGGTTCTGGGGGTAGGGAGGAGGCAGTAAAATGGTATAAAATGTGGTATTTTATTGGTGTGTGGTTGCAGGTTGCCCAAGGTTGGGGAGGTCTCTGGGTTGTTTTTGTTTTGGGGGTATTTGGTTAGAAGCAGATAGGTTTTCCCTAGAGGGTTGGGGGGGATAGACAGGCTGTGGTCCTGAATGGCCATTGGGACCGCAGTGCTGATCTATCAGGGCTATGCTCTGGATAGTTCTACCAGAGTCACTAGGTGTCCATAGTAAGTGGATAGTGTAGAGGCTGATATGTCAGCTAAAGGCCTCTAGGCCCTTAGTGTTGCCTGCCTGTGCTTGCACATGGTAAGGAGGGGGCCTGATCACCCCCCCTCTGCAGGTAGCACATAGGGTGGGATGGCCTAAGGCAGGTAAACAATGACTGCGGACAGTCATTTTCCTGGTCAAGGGCAAGTGTAACCCCCTTGTTACCTGGGGTTACTAGAATCCCAATAAGACCTAGTGGTAGGCAGGGAAGGCAGCTTGTGAAACTCCAGTTAAATGGGTTTCACACTGTCTCACTCTGTTCTCAGTCTCAGCTGAGACTGAGTGATGCCATCACCAATAGAACTATCGCAGCTGCATGAGCCACATTGGAATCTGCAGCAAGGGAGCTGGTATAGAATGGTGGAAGGTTTGAATAGAGTCAGTCAGTTCAGTGTGGAGTTGGTGTTGGGAGCTTGCTGAGAAAGCAGCTCAGCAGCTCAGTTAGGCTCTAGGAGCCTCAGCCCTGACAGAGGGCTACTTTTAGGTATAAAGCGTGTGTGTCTCCACCAAAAGAGAGACACAGAAGATAATTGAAGTGGTGGAGACCGCTGTTTTCGGGTCTCAGTGCCCCCTTCCATCGGGGATGGGGGCAGGAAAGGGTTCCCTGCAGATTCCTGGGGCAACCCCCTAGTTCTGCTACTAAAGGAGAAGCTGCCTATGTGTTCCAGAGTTTATTTGGGAGAACAAGAAGACTTATGAGTCACCTGTGGGGCACCTGCAACCGGAGGGTGAGTGTCTGCTCTTCCTGAAAGAGCCTATGTTTTTTACCCTGGGACTTGTGTGACAATGTGGGGATTGAACTACTAAAATAGTGGGAAGCCTAGAGTAATGGGCTAAGCAACAAGTAAAAGTAGGTTCAAGTCCAGAGCTTATTGGGATGAAAATGATATGTAGATGAGATGTGACATACATCTACCCAAGAATCTACATTTGCAAGCTTTCAGTAAAGGAATTGTTTAGTTTCCAGAGAAATGGCCGGGTATGGGCTGTGGGAGCTGAAGATGGGAGACCTCCCATCTTTAGTGGCCAGGTCCACCTCTACGGATTTGTTCTGTGGATTTCTACTTTACCTGAGGCACTTGGCCAGTGATGAGGGAAGTACCCAGATGTGGGATTGTAAGGAAAATTCTCTCTAAGAGTCGAAGGCTCTAGTGTGGTTTGGGGAGCCACAACATGGATAATTGGTTCATTCCCAAAATGGACCATGGATCAAGTGGCCGGCAGGGGAGCAGGGCTAGTGGGGAAAACCCAAGTTGTGTACAAGTCGGGCTGTGTACTCAAAGCTGCTGCAAGTCCAGGCTGTGTGCCTGGTAGGTTTAGAGCCTGAGGGCTGAAAATAGTCAAAAAGTGTTCTGTTGTCTCTAATTTGTATTACCAGGAAATGTAGCCCCATGGGGGTCTGTCTATGCTTTGTTTGTTCAGCTTGGATGTGAATAAAAGCCACACTGGAGATTCCATTCCTGGTTCTGGATATTACAGTCACTGCTTCCTGTGTTCGGATTTACTTGGGTGCCCCTGTGCAGAGTAGCCAAACCTAGGTCCCCTGTGCCGAGTAACCTCATCCTCCCTGAACCCAGTCCCCACCAGGTACTGCTGTCAGCTTCAACAGCATGCCACCTGTCGTTTTTGCTAAAAAGGCAGGGGTGAGGGGTTACACCTGTTTTCAGTGAACTATTGAATAAGGGTAGCTAGCATCTCCCTGACTTCCTTTTGTACTCCTGGTTGTAACCCATCTGATCCCTTAGCCTTGACCACCTTCAAAGCTACAAGTCCCTTCAGGACTCTTTCCATTGAAAATAGACTTGTGTCCACCTTGCCACTTCTTTTTTCCTGCTAATCCCTGGTCGTCTGTCCCCCATCCCTTTACAGTGAAGACTAGGCAGAAGTACCAGTTCAGGATAGCAGCTTTTTTATTTGGTCCCCTTCTGTGCTCTCTCCACCTGCCACCCTCTTAATTCTCATTATCCTTTACCTTGCTTTTCTCCTCTTACTTATGTATGTGAAGACAGTCTTACCCCCATTTAACTACCCCTTTGGCAATCCTTTCCTCTGTCTGCACTTTTGTTCCCATCACCACCTTTTCTGATTCCCTCTATTATACTTGGTTACCTTCCTTCCTTTGTATTTTCTTATACCGCCGTAATGCCAGCATTTTTCCTTCATCACATTGGCCATTTCCCTTGAAAACCGAAAAGGTGTCTTTTTCCTTCTGATTTTACTCACCTTCTTCACACAGAGTCTTGTAAGGCTTAATCATGCCCTTCCTAGTAAGACCAAAAAGGAACTGTACAGGAAGTATGGACTACCAACAGGCAGCAGATGAACTACAAGAATGCTTTAAAGAGAGGAGTTACAACCAATATGTGATGGATGCAGCTAGGAACAGATGTGATGCAAAGCACAGGAAGGAACATTTGAGCTACAGAGGACCAAGGGAAACTAATAAGGAATGATTAACAGTCCCTATAGATTATTCATCCCAATTTGGAATGGTAATATCTATCATATTAAAACATTGGGATGTGTTAAAGGCAAATACTGTGGGACAAATGACCTTTAATGAAACTCCAAAGGTTATTGCAAAAAAAAAAAAAAAAAAAACAATGACTATGGGTGGTGGCTATGTCAATCTTTCCAGGTACAGAAGTTTTTCAAGGTAGACAACCAATAACGGAATTATCCATGTGGCAACTGCCAAAACTGCCATAATACCAGAAAAAACTAAAACTGTGTGTGATCCATATAAGAATGAAGTGAAAACGAATAATGCAATTCATTACATGCCAGACAGAGCAGGTAGTTTACCTCCTGAGGTGCCTTTGAAACCTAGGGTATATAGGGAAAACAATTAGACCATTATATGTAAGATTAAATGAGCACAGAAGTGACAATAGGAGGGGGGAATGAAACTTCAGCAGTAACAAGACATTTTAAATAATCCAAACATAATTTGTCAATGCTGAGATTCGTGGGGTTGGAAAAAGTTGAATGTCTACCCAGAGTTGGGTATGTAGATAAGAAGCTGCTGACTAGAGAAGCATACTGGATTGACAGGTTTGGAACCTTGGATCCTTAATATGGCTTGAATGATGAAGTATCATGGCTAGATATTATGTGACCAAAATGTACCAGAAGGGTATTGTTCACTTGGATAATTCAGATTTAACACCCCCTCCTGAGGGTGGCTTGTACAAAGATTAAAGAAATGTAAAAATTGAATCCCCCTCCCACCTCCATGGGAGGTTAATTTAGACGAAAACAAAAATTACAATGGGGATCCCAAAAGCAACCTGACAACACTTTAACTGTTGCTTTACAAAATTATTCAGCTAGGCTTATTGCAGCTTGCAACATTGCACTCCTGGGATGCTGAGGAGGTATTCACTCATAAACAGGCTGACCACTGGAACTTCGTTGGCCATTCCAGGCTAGTGATTTTCACCAGTGGCCATCTTTTACAGTTCTCCTGGACTGGGTGGGTCAAGACCAAGGGACTGCCTTTGGGCAAACTATGGCTCCAGATTCAGCACTCTGATCCTTTAATGTAAAAAACTTAAAAAAAAATTCATAGTCCAAGCAGAAACTATTTTACTGGTGATAACTAATGGAACTGGAAAACATTACACATTAGCTTAAGGTGCAAACATAGTTGCTGCAGTTCTAGTATTAGGAAGTATGTTTGCAGTTACATAGATGAACCTAACAGCAACTCAGCTTTCTAGGCACTAAAAGCATTATGCAGCATGTGAGAGAAAAAAGCAGTGTAACATTTCAAAGAATTAAAAAATCATACTGAGCACGAGTGGAAGTGTTGGGTTGGAGACTACATCCCTATTTATGGGATGCAACTTCTGTAGCCAGCACCCACTATAACACTGAATGCCATGAAGGAAGGCAGGTACGAGGCAATAGTTTTTATGGCTGCAGTGGGCATAGCCCTGCAGATGTCTTTCAATCATTGTGGAGTAAAGGAAGCATACTGGATACAGAATGGACTTTTTTAATAGTGGAAGTGAACTGCAATTACGGTGCATTCTCCCCACACTATGTTGTCCATCAGTACTGGTGGAACATGGAACTGTCTGCTATGTCCAAGATGGCCACCAGCATTCTCTGCACATGTGTGATGACTCGTGCATGCACGCTGAACTCCGGGACATGGCGGCACAATTCACCATGTTCCACTTTCAGTCTCATTACCTTAGTAACCAGTCTGATAGGCAGTTAACTGTGAGTTCATGAAAAGCTAGAACCAGTTGCATTTTTGACAAGGCTTGCTTTAGTCATGCAGTTTTAGAATTAATTGTAAAAACCACATACATTTGCACAGCTAAAATCTTGCAGCCAGTCTAGATGCAGAGGTAAAATATTGCAAAATACATAGCTCTACAGTTGGAAGATACTGGGCAAGAAATACCTTCCCCCATAAAACTTTTTTGAAACTGATATTTTTATTGAATTCCATACATAAAAACAAACATTTTGCATTACAAAGCATCATGATACATAAATATATGAAATGCAGGTGTGTTTAAGATACAGATCGGTACAGGCTGCTGGATTGATATAAGATGATTTATTGGTTCCACTAGTGTGGGACCACGTGTATACTGTGCTTTTTTTCTGTGCTTCCTTTATTACCAACTCTATGCATTAACAACCTTAACTCTAGCACGTAATATACTTGGTTACATAACAGATGATGACTCATATTAATTAGTTTTCAAGTTACTATGAACTATAGGCAGTTTATCACATAGCAATTAGTGAAAAGTTTGAGCCTAATATTGGAAGGAACCCAGTGTCAAGGATAGAACTGTTGCTCCCTGTACCTTATTGGCGATGCAAAATAAACACTACAAAAACTTAAATAAAACTAACTGATGCTTGACTGCATCCATAGGGGGTGTGAACATGGCAAACATCTCAACCCATGTGGACCTACAGCTGAACTATTGGCGGTACCAGGTTTTAGAGTTTGCTAACCTATACCCTATTTAATGGGGTCTCCTATCCTGCCAGCATGGGGGGGGTTGCTGCTTCTTATGGACTGATAAAAGGGGTCCCTAGTTGTGGAGGTGGCCTTCAATATACCACTTGAGAGGTGGGAGAGCCTATCATAGGTAGCAAGCTGTGAGAAGCTAGTTAAAAACTCATTAGTGGTGGGGATGGTGGTAGTCCTCCAGTTCTGTAATAGGAATCTCTTGATTACAATGCTTGCCAGTAACAGTAGGGATTTATGTTTGTTAGGACTGTGGAGAATGCAGGTATCTAACCCAATGATAAGTAGTTCGGGGGTCATTGTGGATAGAGATGCAGTGAATTTAAAATACGCAGTGAAGTGGACACGAAGTGGCTACTTCGCGTTAGTATAACGCTACTGGAAGTGGCCACTGGAAAGTGCTCACTCTGCCTTCTCATCATGACTTTGAGTTGTCATTCTGCCTTAACGCGAAGTGACAACAATATAGGCAGCCTCCCATACATCACATGACTTACAGTACTGTAAGTCACATGCTTTAGCCAGGCAGGAAGGAAGTGAGTCAGAAAAGCAGTTAGTTTCACTTTCTCCTTTGCAGTGGTAGAAGGAGGAAGCCTTTTGGTTGTAGAGAGAGGAGAGTTTGTAGTTGGTATCTTGCGATCTGACCAAAAAAAACAGTTTTTTTTTTAAAAACTAAATCTTTAGTTTTTTTTGTGTGGTCTTTCAGGTTTTTTTTGCTACTGATTTTTTTTATTATAAGTTTTGTTTTGGTGTGTGTGTGTGTGTGTGTGTGTGTGTGTGTGTGTGTGTGTGACTGTGAGTGTGTGTGAAGGAGTTCTGTGAGGCATCGGACACAATCTGAGGGACTTATGCACGATGGACCTGGGAGGAGAGTCTTTTGCCCGTAGGCGTGGGCAGAAGGGAAGAGTACGCACACATGGGGGCAGCCGGGTATCATTGGACTGCTCCCAACTGTTTGGTGTTGCGTCTCCCCCTCTGGAAGCAGCAGTAGCAGCACCAGTGCCACCGGCAGTGGCACATCCACTGAGTCTGCCACTACCACCACCACCACCACCACAAGTAGCAGCTGCACGGGCTCCAACAGCACCCATCCACCACCTCCACAGTCACAGGTGGAGCCCCAGGTGAATGAAGGTGCTTCTGGCAGTACATCTGGTCCCCCTTACAGCTCCCCATGTGGCAGTTTTTTAACTGTAAGGGGGCAGCACCATTGTGGTTTGCTGTTTGTATGGTGTGCAGGTGTACCGTTGCCCCCGGGGGACACATTTAGGGACTAGTAGCCAGTGCACACACATGGCAAACCACCACAAGGTGGAGTAGTAGGCTGCCACCGAAGGGGCCAGGTGTCCACCTGCTGTCCCTTCTTTGGCAGTGGCAGAGGGTGCTGAGGGTGTTGTGCCATGCCACCACAGCAGGAGGGTAATAGCAGCAGATACTCCACCACCACCACAGCCACCAGCACCACCACCACTGCTAGCTGGCTTTCATGCCGCAGTGAACCCCACCACAGTGCCTGCAATGCAGGCAGGCATTGCACTGGTGTGGGCAGCCCTTGAGGAAAGCAATGAGAGAGTGGGTGCTGTACAGCTCTAAGTGGATCAGATCCAGCAACAGAAGCTGCAGATACTGTCAATGCTCCACCTGCTGCTGGAACACCATGGAATTCCCCATTAAGGGATTTTTTTTGGGACACCTCCTCCCCACACCATTGCTGCAGTGTTTTGTGGGGTTTTTTTACATTTAATAATAGACACTTTCTCTTTTGTTATAAATGCAGTGCCTCAGTAATGTTGACTTTCTGTTGTGGAGTGCTTGTGGAAAAGCTGGTGTGAGCAGTGCAAGTATGATGTGCTAAATTGCATGTATGCAGTCAGTGTTGTTTCCTCTGTGTGTGTGTGTGTGTGTGTGCACGTGTGCGTGCGTGCACGTGTGTGTGTGACATCAGACATTGTGCAGCTTCTTGCAAACATATATTGCTGACATGTTGCAGTGTTTATGGTATAAAGAATAGCGAGCAGAATAACGTATATTTTATTGTCACCATCATCATCAGTGGACTAAGTGATACAATACTTTTTCAGAGGTGTCTGGCCAGAGTGCACCTTAGTCACATACTGCACACTTAACTTTTAGGCCAGCATGTGTTTTTTGTGCTATGATCTCCACAACGTCATGTGTGCACTGTAAGTGATTGAGGTGCACAGTGACCCAATACCTCTGAAAAAATATCATATCACTTACCCCGCTGGTGCTGATGGTACCAATAAAATATGCACCATGTTTTCTTTGTTATCTTTATTCTTGAGATACTGAAACAAGTTACACCATATATATGTTTGCACAAAGCTGGACAAAGTATGCACACACAGGAAAGAACACTGATGGCACACATGCAGTTTAGCACAACATATTTGCATTGCTCAGTCATGCTTTTGTTGAACACTTCAAATCCAATTCATGGGTCCCAACACAAAGTAAACAGTACTGAGGTTCCAAAAATATTTTGTTTGTGAAATAGACATTAAAGAGATTCACTAACTTACAGCATTGCACCTGATATATGGGCACCTTACTTCCAGGGGAATCTTTCTTGTTCCACATGTCCTTACATAGTGCAATACATTTCTGTCAAAAACACCCATAATTTCATTAAAGTGTGTCATGTCACAGAGGAATTCTCATTCTAAAAAGCTGCCCAAATTCTGGCCCCCACTTTCAGCAACGTTAGGACATGATACCAGGGAGAGCACAGGTGCGTGTTCCATTATAGTGAATGTCCGGCAGTTTCTGAATGTTTCTTTGTTATAATGGTTAATTTGCGATGAAATGTGTGGGCATATTTCCAGTAACAAGATCGTTGTTAGTGGAAATGTGCCCACGTTTCACCACAAACTGACCATAATAACATAAAGAAACATTCGGAAAGCTGACGGACATTCACTATAATGGAGCACGCACCCATGCTTTCCCTGGTATCACGCCCTAACGTTGCTGACAGTGAGGGACAGAATTTGGGCAGCTTTTCAGAATGAGAATTCCTGCTGTATTCCTTTGGGGAACAATTACAGTGACTGAAGTTAATATAGATTCACTAGGAGAGAGATTGAGTGTGTGTGTGTGTGTGTGTGTGTGTGTGTCTGTGGGAGAGAGAGAGAGAGAGAGAAAAAGGGAGGGGGGGAGAGAGAGAGAGACAACATCTCGTTTAAGCTATGTATCTCCCCCACCCACATTATTGTGATGTGGGGTGGGTTAGGTTGTATTGTTTGTATGAACAGGAGGAGATAAATTACATTTTTATCTCTTTTTCAGATTCCCTAGACACTTGTGGTACATGAAGTTGCTACATTCTCAGTATATATTGACATCAGTACATATCAGGCTGCATGGTCTGAATTCTTGAGGTTCCTCGGCTAGAGTTTTTGTTTAACACTAATATTATCAATTTATATTTAAATTATCATTTATATAGTCCTGAGGTTTTGTAATTTCTTGGGCCTTTTATTTAGCTTGAGAATACAGCTGGGTGGCATGTCCAGCTAGGTTTTACATCACACAGTGTGCACTGATGTTTTTAGACAACTTTACTGGTAATTCTTGTCTTTAATGCATACATTGTAATTTCATGAGCCCTATAACTATCTTAGTTTGTCTTTAAGCTGGGTGGGGGTTGCCTTTCAGTAATCACATCCTTATACCGACTGTGACATAATGGCTAGATTTGGGAGTTATCTGCTTCAGCAGTGTTATCTTATGTCAATTAAATTTATGTGCAGTAGGATTCTTTGTATGTGTGTTGCACCAAGCACATCTGAACCCAAGGTTCATTCGGACTGAGGGCAGTATTGTACTGTTAAACTTCTCTGACATCATCTTCTGTTTTTTTTTAAATGAGTATTTTAAACCAATGGGGATTTTTTTCTGTTTTTCTCTGCATTATCTAGCTGTTATAAGTATTGTATTTTCTAAACAACTGCCATGAGCTTCTGAAGAAGGACTGGTTGGTCCGAAAGCTAGAGCACTTTGTTCTTGTTGTTACATCTATGTTGGTCCATTAAAAGGTATCAAATCATTTGCTTCTGGATCCATGACATGACACACTTTAATGAAATTATGGATGTTTCTGACAGAAATGCAATGCACTATGTAAGGACATGTGGAGCAAGAAAGATTCCCCTGGAGGTAAGGCACCCATATATTGGGTTTAACACCATAATAACTATGTAACTTGATGAATCTCTGTAAAGCAGCAATGAAAATGTTGACCTATACTTTTTAATGCTATTTTACATTACCACTTTACTTACATCCTGACTTGTATTATACTATAATTTCCAGTATTTGAGTCCGCTTTACTACTTTTTTTCATGACTGAAATAATAAAGGGAGCACTCCTTTTAATACAGTGCAGACCTGGCCTTTGTCAGTATTTTCCTCTGTTTTTCTCCATCAGTTGTTATATATCACTTCTGTTGTAAAATTAACAGTTATACAGCAGACAGTGTTTTATGACCTCACAGAACAATATTTATTGAAAAACAGCTGCAAATAGTGCTAAAAACCTGGTCAGAACAACATTGAAAGCTGTGCTCCTTTTTTTTTTAGACATGAGAAAAAGTAGTAAAGCAGACAGAAATTGTGAAAAGAAGGGTATCATTCAAGTCATGACTCGGAGGTAACTAGTGGCTGGCAATGTAAAATAGCATAAAAAAGTACAGGTCAAAATTGTCACCACATTCTTGCAATGCTGCTTTAATTTATAATTTAAGTATGGCATCATGTGTTTGCAGTCACAACACACAAAATGCATCTGTCTGGTGTGCAGAAAATTGACAAGTGGTAATGAAGTGAAATGGGAGTGTTACACCACATCCAAAGTCCCCCCAGAATTAATGGCACACTCAGTCATGTGTGCAGTACTCACACAGAGTCCTCAGATTTTGTCTGCATGCCCAAAATGCATCTGTCTAGTGTGCAGAAAATCGACAAGTGGTAATGAAGTGAAATGGGAGCATTACACCACATGCAAAGTCCCCTCAGAAATGATGACAATGAGCAAACTGTTGCTGGTCCAATGTGTGCTGCGATTCCCTCAAATGCAATGTGATTATCTCAACCGGATGGAAGGGTGCACTTGTACACCAATAGTAGCCTTGGTGAGTTGATATATATATATATATATATATATATATATATATATATACATATATATATATATATATATATATATATATATATATATATATATATATATATTCTTAAAAAAAACTTTAATGCATCAGTTAGGGTTCTTCTACAGTGAAAAAAGAGGAAATTCGATTTATGGGCCTCACCCTTTACACTCCCACCCCACCCCTCCCCACCAACAGGCATCAGGTGTACATTAAATATCGGTTCCCAATCTGTCACCCCATCCCATGTAAACAAGCTGAGGTGGTGCAGTGTAGGAGAATGGGGAAAGAGTTAGGCAGATGACCCCAACACACACCCCAATGCCTATTGGTGGGGTGGAGTGGGGTGTAAGGGGTGAGAACCATTAAATTGTATTCTACTTTTTCCTGTAGAAGAACCCTAACTGATGCATTAACAAAGTTTTTTTACATATAATTTCCTTACTTTTTAAGACAGAATAGAAAAGTAGAAAGTTGTGCAAGTTGGTGGTCTGGCCACATTACATACCCAATGACTAAAAAGTATATACATAACAGCAAGGCCAGCCACCAAACAAATGTTAATCTAGTAGAGCAATAGAAAACGCTATCCACAAAATGTAAACTGCGCCACACAATATCTCCTTAGAAAATATATTGTCTGACATGCAAACTCCTCTATTAACATCTACAGGACATGCCATCAGCACCCTCCAAATTTCAAGTAAAAAGACCAAGCTGTGTCCAAGATATGACATGTCAAAATTTTAAAATTTCATTTATTAGAGTGGCACAGTTCCGCACCTGTTGACATTTAACACACACAATGACTGAAAACTACATCCATGACACTAAGGCTAGGTAGCCTATCAATTTCAAGCCACCACCACAAGCAAAATGCTGTCTGCAGAATGTAAACTGTGCCATGCCATCTCTCCACAAAAAAAAATATTTTCTGACACAGAAACAATGTAATTTACATCCACAGGGCATGCCGTCAGCACCCTCCAAATTTCAAGTGAAAAGACCAAACCGTGTCCGAGACATAACATTTTAACATATGAGATTTTCATTTGTCAGACTGGCACAGTTCTGCACGTGTTGTCATGTAACACACACGACTGAAAACTACATCCATGACTCTAAGGCTAGGTATCCTATCAATTTCAAGCCACCACCACAAGCAAAACACTGTCCGAAACACATAAAGTGTGTCACACAATATCTCCGCAAATTTTTTTTTCTCCAACACATAAATACCATAATTCACATGTACAGGACATGCTGTAAACATCTTCCAAATTTCAAGTAAAAAGACCAAACCATTTCCGAGATATTCAATGATAAAGATTGGTAACATTTCCCTATCTATTCCATTATTTATAAAAAAATCTGGCTATCTTGTCCATCCCTCGTGATCAAAGATGGCGATCAAAGAATCTCACAATCAAAGAATTTGCAGGCTCACAATCAAAGAATTTGCAGGCTCATGAACAAAGAATAAAAAATCTTTATAAATCAAAAAATTGGTGGAATTGAGGTATACCACCACCATGGTTCAACAGAACAAAGCCCCCTGAGTAAAACCCACCCTCATTTGACTTCCTAGGACACCCCTGGGCTGAGAATATTGATTTTTAAATTGGGCTATCTCATCCATCACTCACGATGCACGATTGCGATCAAAGAATCTCAGGATCAAAGAATTTGCAGGCTCGCGATCAAAGAATTTGCAGGCTCATGAACAAAGAATTAAAAATGGTGAAACGTGAATTTTTCACCGATTTGAACCCAACCAACAACATGCCTCGATAGAACGGACCCTTCTGAGTAAAACCCACCCTCATTTGTGTCCCTAGCCCACCCCTGAGCTGAGATATTAGTGTTTTTAGGCTGCGATGCAAGATTGCAATCAAAGAATCTCACGATTAAAGAATTTGCAGGCTCGCGATCAAAGATCATTAGCGAGCCACGAATTAAGATTTTAAAAACTTATAACTCTATTTTTTGACTGATTTGTATGAAACCAAAGGCATGGCTCAATAGATTGGAGCCCACTGAGTAAAACCATCCAAGTTTTACTTCAGAAGTGATCCCTGAGCCGAGATATTTGTGTTTTTCCGATCAGAAATTAAAAAACAAGATGGCAGACCTCCCAATGAAAGAATTTTGAAGATTCTTGAACCGTGAGGCTGCAAATTCTTTGCTCGCCAGGCGGGACGAGATGGCCAGAACCCCATTCACTGTTAGCAAAACATACATATAAATTTTTCCATTGGCTTATAATGGGAACTTAAAAGTGGCGCAACTTTTGAATGCCTTAATATTTTTTCACCAAATGAAAAGCAGCATGTTCAGCCACCAAAGTTCTTTCAAACAAACCATGTCACAGAGTGGCATGCCACACAACGTCTGTGCAAGGCCACGTCCAAATTCCCAAAAGCTGCCTCCAAAAATGGATAATTTTGCATTTTTCAACATTTTCGTACACAGAGACCATAAGTCTGACCAAAACAAAATTCGGTAAATCAAGAGATCTACCGTGCCCCACCATGCATGCCAAATTTCAGGCAATTCTGTTGAACAGATCCAAAGTTATTAACGTGCAAGCATTTGACTTTAGTATGTAAGTGACCGCTGAACCCTAACTATAGTGGTGTGACTGCGCCACTAATATATATATATATATATATATATATATAATATATATATATATATATATATATATATTTGTATTTTGTAGATGGGGGTTGACATATATAGACATGTACTCACTGTATTGTTTTGTATCACAGGTCACAGATACTGTTGGTGTGCACATTCCAGTGCTTGATGACAACTTTTTGCCTAGAAATTTGAAGTGGATAACTCTCAAGCCAATGAACGTACTAACATACTAATTGCCAGCAGATTAGGCCTTACAGTCTATTGAGTATGCTCAAACCTCAGATCCCAAGTTGGGTTCCAAGGCCCTCCCCCCTTTGTGTTCTAGAAACCCCTATCATCCATCCTCACCCTCCAGGCCAGGCCATCGCCTGATACATCTGCTTTATGTATCTGTCCCGCCCTCTCTTGAAGCCCTCCACCATGGATATCTGAACTAGCCTGCCAGGCAGCGCGTTCCAAGGATCCACCACCCTCTCAGTGAAAAACCTCTGCCTCTTTCCCCCCTCTTCCTTTAACCTTCCAACTTCAAACCATGCCCTCTGGTAATACCTCCCTGCTTTAGTCTGAAGATCCCCTCTGTGTTTACCCTATTTATTCCCTTGAGGTACTTGAAGACCTCAATCATGTCCCCCCTGTCTCTCCTCTCCTCCAATGAGAACAGGCCGAGCTCCTCAAGTCTGTCCTCATACGCCAAATCCACGAGTCCTTGTATCATCCTAGTAGCCCTCCTCTGTACCCTCTCCAGGAGCTGTATGTCCCTTACTCAAAAGTGTGGTCTAACCAGTCCATTGTACAGCGGCATAATCACTTCCCTGCTCCTAGAGGTGATCCCCCTTACGATGCATCCCAACATCCTGCTTGTTTTGCTAGCCACTTTTCTGCACTGCTCAGAGTTATTCATACATGCATCCACCATGACCCCTAGGTCTTTTTCCCCTGTTGAGGCCTCCAGTGCCTCCCCTTCCCTCCCCTTCCCTCCCAGGGTGTACCTGGGTTTAGGGTTTCCCTGCCAAAGATGTAACACCTTGCACTTGGTGATATTGAAATTTAATTTCCAGGTGTGAGCCCACCTTTTCAGGATATCCAGATCACCTTGCAGGACCAACCTCCCCTCTTCCCCCTCAACTACTGCTCCCATCTTGGAGTCATCAGTGAAGATACTCATTTCACACCGTATACCCACCCTGATGTCAGATATGCATGCACTAAACAGGATCGAACCCAGGACTGAGCCCTGCGGTACCCCACTACCAACCTCTCTAGGGTTTGAGCGCTCACCAGATACCACTACTCTCTGAGTGCATTCAGCTATCCAGTTTCATATCCTTCTGACCATCAAAGGGCCCACTCCCAACCCCGTCAGTTTCTCCATCAGACCATTGTGGGGGACTGAATCAAATGCCTTGATGAAGTCCAAGAATAGTACATCCATAGGCTTTCCTCAATCCAATTCCGATGTTACCCATTCATAGAACTCCACAAGGTTGGTTTGACATGACCTACCTGGCAGAAACCCATGTTGCTGACAATCCAGACCTCCCACCTCCTCCAAGTACACCCCAATCATTCCTTTAGTACACTCTCCATTATTTTTCCCACCACTGAGGTCAAGTATTACTTTTGCTTGGGGGGGGAAGCATATTTGCAGGTTTGTCTCATTAATGGTTTCTTATTTCATTACTTCACAGATTTCATCTGCATCCTTCTCAAGTCTGGTTGCTAATGATGGTCATGGTCATTGATTGAAACTACTTCTGCGTGTTGCATTGTCTGCCCAAGCCCGGGGGTGCTGATGTTGAAGAACTTCTTTGGATAAGACAACTATGACACAACAAAGCATCTGGAAGTTTCCTAAAAAAAGAAATGAATGACTTCTTACAGCTTGATGGTCGCGAGTTCTCAATCTCAAGTCAAGGTACATTTCAAAACCACAACTTGTCAAGTAATACAACCTGTTTGCAACTTTTTCAACACTGTCATGGCTGCACAGCTGCAAGTTCAGAATACAATGCATGATATCTTGTAGAAATAGTTTTGGCGACGTACACATGTCACCTAGTTTATGAATCGTACTCGGTCGCATTTGCTGCAGTCTTTTAAAAAAAATTGAACAGATAAATAAAATCTTGATACTTACCAGTATGGATCTGAAATGGATATTTCATAGGCTCCTGTGTATGATACAGCTGCAGTACCATTCATACCAACTTTCAGCGAAGGAGAGTTTTTTGTTAATCAGTAAAAAAAAAAAAAAAAAAAGTTTACCATATGTGTTTGACCATTGCAGCTCAGAAAAGCTACAGAAAACAAAACATATAGCTAAAGAAAGTTAAACAGCATAAAAAACATTAGTACACATGCTCACTTTATAGTTTTACTATTAAGAAGCTTTGTGCCTGTGGCTGATGGATGTGGTCTCTTGTTTGACTCCCTCTGCCTAGGCATGGTCAATGTAATGGGGAACCAATGTCTGAATGACAGTGGTGGTGGGTGCTGGTAGTGATAGCTGTGGCACATGATGACATTCCCTGTGACATCTTCCTGCATCTGGTGGTGGTGACAGTGGCTAACATCAGTCCCGATGGTGGTGGTCCGGAGATGGACAAACTCATTCTCTGTGGTGGCTAACATCAGTCCTGGTGGTGGCAGTGGTCTGGGGAGCAGACAAACTCATTCTCTGTGGTGGCAGTGGCTAACATCAGTCCTGGCAGTGGTGGTCTGACTCCAGGGGGCTACACCACCTTTTAACAACTCAAGTTAAAACCTGCCAACATTAACCACATCATCATCCTCATAAAGAAAGCTGCCCTAACAGTCATCTATGTCTGAAGTCTGACCACTGGGAAATTCTTTCTCCACTGCGTCATCTACGTCAGTGGTGGGCCATTTCATGCTGCCACTGCCAGTGACACCAGGATGGTCCATTTCTACATCACCAAAACCACCATGAGTAGACCGAGATATGAATAACGAGGTTGCAGTCTGTGCTGGTATGTGCCTCTCATTCATTTTTTATGAATGTTAGCAAATTAACATTTACAGGAGAGAGGTTTGTCCGATGATCCCTGACTATTGCACCTGCTGAGCTGAATACCCTCTTGACACTAACACTGGTGGGTGGGCATGTGAGGTACTTCAGTGCCACTGCAGTCAACTCTGGCCATTCACTGACCTTTCCACTCCACTACAAAAGAAGATCATCAGTTATTGACAGATGCCTGTTTTCAGACAAATATGACTCAACCATTCTCTGTGCCACACTAAGTCTAGTAGTTGATGCATCATCCTGTTCTCTGGAATCATTTATTTCACAAATCCCCACTTGGGACAAAGCCTCCCAAAATGGGTTGACACCAACTGCTTTGGATGACAGACCACCTGGAACTGCAGTCCCCTTCCCCTTACAGGATATGCTTGATGGTCCTCCATGTACACCTTCAGCCAGAATATGCTGCTGAGGTTTGCTGACCTTGACATGTGACTTCTGTGACCCATGAACCAAGCACTCCAGTTGCCCACTGACTTATTTTTACCTGTTCAGGCCCTCCCTCCAGTACTGAGGCAATTCCACGTTTGTATCGTGGGTCCAGCATTGTTGCTATGGCAAAGTTGTCACTACGCTGAATGCTCAAAATGTGACAATTTTGGTCAAATACTGTCAGCATGTGTTTCAGCAACATACTGCTAGCACTGTCTCCAGCAACATCAAGGCCATGCTGTACATTCACCAATGTCTGCCTCAGCACCTGCAGCAGTGGAATTCATTGGCTAATGGAGGCCGACTCGCCACTCACTGCCTGTGTGGCATGTTCAACAGGACGCAAAATTGTTATTACAGAGTCCATGAGGTGCCCCTGTTCAGTCGTCATAGACATGGAGGCCCTAAAACTGTCCACTGCTAGTCTGCATCACAAGATATTCTGAGAAGGCTTTGTATTGTTCATACAACCGCTCTGCCAAGTATAAAGTAGAGCTTCACTGGGTGACAACTTCCAGCTTCAAGCGGTGCTGAGGGAGGCTGTTTCGCATCTGCAACTGCCGAAGTTGGTCACGGGCCTTTGCAGATCATGAAAAGTGAGAGTAGATAAGGCATGCAACTGTCAGCATTTCCTTTGCATCAAGGTGCTGCAGAAACTCCTGCACCACAAAATTTAAACAATGGGCCATGCATGCCACATAAAAAAAGCTACCATTCATGATTCATTTCACCACATTTGACCCATTGTCACTTGCTATGAACCCAGCTCTCAGGGACAGGGCGTTCCGCCACTTATCAGTTTCAGTCAGTACCACATTCAACATGTTTTCACCAGTGTGTGAACAAGTCCCTTTGTGCATAGCAATCGTTGCATGTTGTCAAATTCCTGGAAGATTGCTACCACGACACTCCACCTTACTGCACTGATTATTCACACTACCAACATCACAAACAACCCCCCGCACCTGCACCCAGTGTGCAGTTATACACAAATATGAATGCCCCGCTGTTTTGCCACTTGTCCACATATCCATACTCAAATGGATAAATGGAGAGGAGGAATGTTGAAGGGCATGTCTGACTGAGTCGGACACAGTACGGAGCAACTCAGGGACAGCACGGATCGAAATGTATGTCTTGGACGGGACTTTCCCTTTTGGACAGGCATGTGCAGCAAACTGCTGGAACCCAGAATTCTCCACAAAGGAGAAGGGCAAAAGATCAATTGCCTGCATTTCAGCTACAGCAGCATTAAGATCACGTGACACTGTATTATTGGGTGGGTATTTCAGCTTATACGCAAGAACACTCTGTAACGTGGGCTGACTTAAGTGGTTTACACAGGGTGTGATGACAAATGGTTCAGCTCTGCGAATGGCAGGGGGTGGAATATGGATGTTTGATGAAGACGGTTGCACAGGTGATGATGACAAATCCAGAAATGCAGTTATTTTCCACATTTGCCAACCAGGGTTGATGTGCTACTTGCACTAGACATACTGCATTCACCACCACCACCACCAAAACTGCTACTCTCACCACCACTAGATAACATTTAAAAATCATTATGCTCCTCCACCTCATCATGCCTGTAGTAATCCTCTGCTCTTATTTCCTCACTGCTGCACATGTTTAATTTCCTACTGGATTTAACGGTCATGGAAGCGGATAATATGCTCATAATGGTTGATGACGAGGGTGAACGCCCCAATGTGGTATTAGCTGCCATCTTGTGCTGGGTCCACAGTGCCACGTGCCTATTCTTAAGATGCATATGCTGTCCTCCTGTGCTCAGATGGCTCCCCTTTTTACCTTGACTCACACGCTCATGGCAAACCTGGCAGATTGCAACTGACTCATCATTTGCATCTTGAACAAAAAAATCCCAAACAAGGGATTGTGATGCTCTACTTTAACATGTCCATGATTCTGCTTATTGAGCTCCGTTCTTTTAAGCACTGATGACTATCCATCATTATTACTGGGTCATCATCATCATCATCATCATCATCATCATCATCATCATCATCACCATGAAATGAAACTGGTAAATCACAAATTTTTATGGGGGGGGGAGTCATGCAAACAGACCCAGACACATCCACCTTGAATTTATTTTTCTCCGGTTCCCAACTGGGGTCAATTACATCGTCATCATATTCATCAGCATCACCCACATCCACATCTTCTGCTTGGATGCTGGCATGTGGACTGCATGTTGCAACGACAACAACATCATCATCATCACATTCATCATCATCAACGTCACCGTTATCTGATATTTTTTCAGCACACTGTGAATCACTGCATGGAAAATGCGTGACATGAACCACGGTGGAAGAAATGTCACATTGTATGCTATCGTTGACATGATTATCAGAATTCTCAGGTTTAGTTACTGGGATGTTACTGGGAAGTATGACATAATTTACACTGCCACTCACTTGCACTGCTTCACACTCCACTATATTTTTGGACATGGTACACTGATCAGAAGTCGAACTTGAGGCAGCAATACTCTTATTACTGCCACCAGCAACTGCACTAACACCACTGACTGGGACAACATCATCTCCTCCAACCATAAGTGAAGCTACTGATTGGGCAGTGAAAAACATTGCAGGAGAAATACCTTTCCTCACATCAGCAATGAACTTCTGTGTCTACGTACTACCATGCCCACAGACTATCTTACCACTAGCAGCAGTGCCATGGTGAGAACAAGCTTTGCTTGCACGTCTCTTTGTGGGCATTTTGGGGGATCAACAACAATATTCTAAACAAATTTAGATTTTGGAACATTCACTCTAGGTAGGGGGACACTGGATGTGAAGCCAAAAAAACAACTGTGGCTTCAGCAACAGACAGAGATGCAAATTCACAAGTGAAAACAACACCTTAACTAACTAGTGGTGCTGCAGTCACAAACAATCCAATCTGGAAAACAATTCCTTTTGCTGGTGGGGGTAGGGGAGCACTGACTGCAGATTTATATGACAGTACAAGAAGCAAAACAAAGAACAGATACCATGATGGCAGTACAAAATCACCAGCTGCAGTGGATAGCAGGTTCACACTGCTGCATCTGCAAGTACACTGTGGCCAATAAAAGGTGTATTATTTAATGTCATGCAGCACTGCACACACACTCATACTCACACACAATTTGTCTACAATGAGTAAGGCGTAGCAAATTGAAACGTTCAGTAATATGCCACATATTGTAAACAACCTGAAATTATGAACTGCTGCACCAGATCCACACAACACACAATCAGCAAGAAAATTTCAATAATTACTGATAATATTACTGTGTGTACATTAACGCAGTCAGTTATACAACAAAAATATAACCAAAAAACAAAGCACTCCCTATTTCTACAAATTAAGTCTACCTATACCACAAATACGCCCCTCCCCCAAAGCACACTTTCACTCTTTTACTACACACACTCAGTGTTGTACATTAACATTCAAAATCCAAACACAAACAAAAATGCTCGATGATATGAGCACAGAAGTGTTCCCTACAATCGATGAACTAAAGTTTGAGCAAAACAAATTACTTGAAAAGGCTTTTTTAACAGCTTTTAGAAAGTTTGAATCACAGACAGCTCTCAGAGCACACTGTCTCCTACAGCTTCCTACACACACTACCCCAAACTGAGGCTGTATAGATCAATATAGAGCCCATGTGACCCAAAATCCCATGAATAACTGCAAGATTCACCTTCAGAGCTTAAAAACAAGGTGAAGTACATTGTTTTCAATGCACTTCGCCTTTAAAATTGGTGGAGTAGTGGTCTCTGAAGGCAGAGTAATGCAGTCATTATTTTCAATGGACTTTGCATTACCCATCATAATATGAATTACTCCACTTTGGTTTGTGGAGCACTCCACGAATTTGTCTTTACTCTGCGAATCACTTCGCGGAGTGGATTGAGCCCACTTCATCCACCACTAATTGAAGATAAGGGTTTGGAGTATATTAGATAGGAGGCGTATGACCTTACTCCAGAAATTTCTTATCATAGAGCAGCTCCAGAGGATATGGTACAGATCACCATGTGGTTGAGAACATCTCCAGCAGTTATGTGACTGTTCAGTTCTGGCCCTATACAGTACTTCAGAAGTTCTGTACCAGTTATGCAAAATTTTGTTTTGCATAAACATGATTTTAGGGTCTTTGACAAGAGTGTGGGAGGAGCGCCAGCACTGGGACCAGTCCTCCTCAGAGATAGGTGCATGTAGTACAGCTGACCAGTACCTTCTAGCTGAGGTGATCTGGTCAGGGATGGCCTCCCTGGTGTGTGAGTAGATGAGGCCTGCTCTACCACATGTGTTCTTAGTCCATTGCCCTACCAAGGACAAGGGTACTGGAGCGGGGGGAGGATATCTGCTTTTTGGAGTCGGTGTCCAAGGGAGCTACACATTTGCATATATTTCCAAAAGTCTGAGTTAGGCAGTCCATAACGAGCCTTGAGAGATTGAAAGTTGTCTATTGATTGGGAATGAGGGGTTAATAAATCTGAAATAGAGAGGGTACCTTTGGCTGCCCAATCATGCCAATACACTGGTTTATTTTCTATTGTTATGTTAATGTTATGTCATAGCGGTGATAATGAGACATGATCAAGGGGGTTGTGGAGCCATTTGCTAGTTTGGCACCAGGTAAAGCACAAGGTCTTCCTAGTGAGCAGGGTCATGGGGAGAGAGAAGCAAAGAAATTGAGGAGGGTTACGGGGTTTATTTGTTTACACATTGTAGTCTCAGTCTGAATCCAAGGGGTGGAGTGGCCTACCCTGGGCAGATTTCTTAATAATTGTGAATGTCTGAAGGCCCACCAGTATCCTTTGAACCATGGAAGGTTCCACCCCTCCACCTTCCAGCTAGATCTAAGTGTATACCTATTATACCTGGCTTTCCACCCTTCCCACAAAAAATTGCTGATTAGGGAATCTATTTGATCAAACCATTTATTGGGAATATGACAGGGGATATGGGAAATTATATGGAAAATTTTTGGAGCTGTTATCATTTTGATTGCTGTCTTACCTACCATGGAAAACTGAAGGTTCTTCCATCTGTCTAATTCCAATTTTATTTTCTGCATCAGGGTCTGAAAGTTTGCATCGCATAGTGTTGAAATATCGGGGGTAATTTTTATGCCCAGGTATGTAATGGAATATGGTGTCGATGGAGCAGGTATAAAGAGAATACCTGGGAAATGGCTAGTTTGTTCAGGGGGAAAATTTCAGATTTTGTATGGTTAATGTTAAGACCTGAAAAAAACAAAAAATTATTAAGGATTTCCAAAAGTGAGGCCATGGATTTATCTGCCTGATGTAATAGCACAAGTAGATCATCAGTATATAGCAGAGTTTAATGAGTTTGGTCTATGACTGGGATGCCTTTTATGCCAAGGTGCTGTCTAATTACTGCTGCAAGGGGCTCTATTTCTAACACAAACAGCAGTGGGGATAAGGGTTAGCCCTGCCTAGTACCTCTAGTGAGTGAAAAGGGGGCAGATAAATTGAGATTAGTCAGTACTTCAGCTTTTGGGGATGAGTACATGGTGTTCAGGGCAGAGATGTAATAGGAACCTATGCCTAAATGTGCCAGTACTGCATAAAGATAGTTCCATTCTACTGTATCAAAGGCTTTTTCAAAGTCAATTGTGATTGCAACTGAGGGGCACTTATATTTGGAAGCAATGATAATGAGGTCTGTTAGAGTCCTAATATGGTTAAAGTTTAGTCTACCTTTAACAAATCCTGCTTGAGCAGAGTGAATCAGTTGCAGTAGAAGGTACTCCAATCTAGCTGCCAGGATCTTAGCATATATTTTCCCATCTGCAGTGATAAGTGAGATAGGCCTATAGCTTGCCAGGAGCGGGGGTCTTTCCCTGGCTTAGGTAGGACTGTAACTGTGGCCACAGACATGGAGGGTGGAAATGTCGAGAAAGAGGGTAAGTCTGTGAATAGTCGCTGGAGAACTGGACATACTTAGGATATTAAGAGGTGGTATAGGTCTATGGGGATGCTATCGCTTCCCAGAGCATTTTTTCTTTTTTAGTCCTTTAATGGCATTTTTCTATTTCTGATGCCATGATTGGCTTGTCAATGTCATTACTCTGAGTAGGTGTTAGTTTGGGCAGTGTTAGGGTGCTAAGGAAGCCAGCTAGTTGCTGGGAGGTTGGGGAAACCAAAGTGGTATACAGCTTTTGATAGAAGTTTGCCATTATGGAGTTGATTTCTACAGGATCAGTACTTTTCGTACCTGAGTTAGTGCATAAGGAGGCAATATACCATTCTGATTGCTGTTTCTTAAATCTGTAGGCTAATAACTTGCCACTATTTTCCCCAGTCTCCCAGTATTTATGTTTAAGTCGAAGGATGGCTAATTTGGCTTTCCTTGCAGAGAGCTTGTTGATTTCTTGCCTTAGAGCAACAATCTCTGTCTGAAGGGGTGAGTACCTGACCAGTCATGGAGGGGAGGCCTTTAATAATATTTCTTAAATTTTTAGAGCATTTTTCAATTTAACAAGGTGTTTTTCCTTGTTTACACCTGTGGGATTAGTAAATGATTATCTCACCTCTTAGTGTGTCCTTAAATGCTTCCCAAATAGTGGTAATGGATGTGGAGGGGGTGTCATTGATGGAAAAATAGTTTTGTCCTACTTCTTGTACCCAAGGCCCAAACTTGGGGCCCAGTAGTAGGGCTGGATCTAGAATCCAGTTAGTTGACTTTTGCGGTGGGTTTTCTAGGGAGAGGACTAGTTGCACTGGGGCATGATCCGATATCATGAGCGGTTTAATTTTGACGGCTGCTACTGCAGGGGTAAGTTTGGGGGAAGTGAGCCACATGTCAATTCTGCTTAGGGAGCCATAAATGGGTGACTCACTGGTATGTAAAATCTTTCTCTCTTAGGTGGTGTTGTCTCCGTAAGTCAGTAAGTGCTTGGTCTTTCACCAAAAGCTCTACGGCTTGGAGGGCTTTGGAGTGGGGCTCAGTATTGCTAGGGCTGCGGCCCATGGCGGGGTTCAGAGTCAGGTTAAAGTCCCCCCCAATAAGAGTGGGTATATGATCCTTTACATCAGCAAGCAGTTGAGATGCTAAGGAGTGGAAGAACTGAGGGGAGTCAGTATTGGGTGCATATATGTTAAGTATGACCAGAGGTCCCTTAGGGGTACTGAACTGGGCCATTACCCATTTATCTTCTGTATCATGTCTGGAGTTAGTGAGAGTCCAGTGCAGGTTTTTATGAATAAGTATAGGGACTCTTCTCTTTTTCATGCGGGCTACTACACTATGGACCTCTATGCCCACCAACCCTCTTCTACGTTTTCGGGCTTCCCCATCCATCACCTTAGTTTCTTGCAGAAGTACCACCTGTGATTTAAGCTTCTGTAGGTGATTCAGTACCTGCTTTTGTTTGATAGCAGAGTTAAGTCCCCTTACATTCCACCTATGACACATGATTTCAGCCATATTCTGTTTGTGGGGGGTAAATGCAGTTACATGGGGTTGTAATTCCAAACTCCAGCAGGTCCTGATATTCACCTAGGTTATTCTTGTTGGTGTAGGCCAGTAGGTAGGGGGGTATGCCTTGATAGGAAAAGTCAAACAACACTATTTCAAGCATTAGGCAGCTAAAGAAAATGCAATAAACTAACTCTGTAACATAACACAACTGAACAGTTGACCTGGTCATTAGACTAACTGCTAATGACAAACTAGTGGGAAACTGATAAACTCTTGTTGAGATAAGGGGAAAAAATGGATAAATATTATCCTAGGTTATACCTTAGCTCGATTGGGGGGCTCTAAATGGAAGAATGGGTCAGGGTATGCAGGGCAGAGGAGTCTGCTGTGCTGTCCTTGCCCCTGTGGTGACAACGAAGAGAGTAAGGATTGTCACCTTTAACGCAGCTTGTCAGAAAGCAAGAACAAGTTGTTTTAACAGTCCACATAACACAAGAAACTAGTATATGTAGTTTGTAGCTGTATCAGATAAAACATATATTAATATAACAGTGCTCCTTAATGAGCATAACAATATTTTCTGCATCAGATAAGGTTCCTATGATAGCAATTTTTAAGTAGAACACTGTTCTATGGTTGCCCTGGCATAGACCAATTAACCGTGGTCTTAGCATGTTTAACCTTATGTGATTCGAACCCTGATGACTGTGAAATAAGATTAACATGATTTTCCCCAGTGCTACTCTGCAGGGTTTAAACCTTGGTAAGGGACGGGAGGAGCAGGTAGCAAATAAATGTATGCTTATGGATTGTATAGTATTGGTTTGCTGGGGTGGCTGTGAACAAACATACATTTACAGCATAAGTCCTTTAGATGTCAGCAAAGGGTGGGTTCAGAGTCTAATAGACCAAGGTCATAGAAACCAAGGACTAAATCCTACCAATGTTTAACAGGAAGGTTGTAGCAGGCAAAGCAGACAAAGGAGATGTGAAACATTATATATTTATGGATAGACATCCCTGCTCTTTTCAGGGGTGGTACACATCAAAGAGGAGCATATTAATGTTTTAAGCAGCTTACCAGCTGCATTCCCAATTCATGCCATAGTGGTAGGCAGCTCTGCGATCATGTGAACTGATAGTGGCAGGTTCCAGGTATTACACCCTGTGTCTCCTCCACGATGTCCATCTGATATCGAGCTGCACACCGGCAGCCTACCTAAATTAATTAAACAGCCAGCAGTGATACCCAGGTCTGATCTGAGCTAAACTGCAGAGTGACCAACCTTAAACCTAAGGAAAGATTGTATGACCCAGAGACAGCGACTGATTTATAGCTGTAACTGCAGGTTAAACTTTGGGCTGTGTGACTTTAATAGTTATTAGGCACTGTTATCCAGTCCTCAGGGCCAAAACTGGCACTCTGCAAGGGGACATGTCTCAGGTACCTTGTAGCATATGTGAATCATACCCCAACCCCATAACTGTGCTAGATGCACTGGGGATTTTATGTCTGCTGGTGCTGTGGCATCTCATCATCATAACTCCATGTAATATAGTTGTGGGGTAGGGGTGTTACATTGAGGCACCTAAATTTATTTACATTATTGGCCAGATTCCTCCGGGTAGTCCATCTATATGCTCTCCGACGGGCACCCCGGGCAGCGAAAATATCTGACTATGGGTCTCCCGGCATTCAGGGACCTTCTCAGGCAAAGCTCTGTGAAAAAGCCCTCAAGAAAAAAAACACCAGGAAACCGCCTATTAATGCCCTCATACCAGGGCGAAGAAACCCAATAATGGCCCTTTTACAATGAAATAAATACTTTACCTGGAGCCATATTACTGGTTCCCTAGATGATCACATCCACAGTTGGGACTGGGAAGTATCTGTAGGCTTCAGACAATTACTTTTTCTGCATTTACATTATGTCCTTCTGGTCTCCAAGCAGCGGGGACCTCTGTGCAGTCCAGGTGAATTTGGCCTCCAGAGATCAGCATTACTGCTGTCAGCTTTGCCAATTCCAGTAGATGATCCTTATCCTTCCACGGATACAGCAATGAGTACATAGTGTGGAGGAGTGGAGGATGATTTTTTTTTTATTATTATTGATTGATTTCATTTTTGTTGACCGGGTAAGTGCACTAGACAAATCCTGCCTATTTTCAGGCAAAACCAGGGGAAGGGATACAGATGAATACCAACTGACCTTGAACCAGATGAAGCTGTTGGTGGTATTTTTTTTTTTTTGTGAATGGAGGAAATTTGGCCATTGCACTAGGGAAATTCCCCTGCTCTTTTCGAGAAGTGCCATGGGATCTTTAACATCCACCTGAACTACCACCAGAACAGGCAGATGGGACCTCGGTTTTACATCTCATCCGAAAGACGGCACCTCAGGAGTGCAGCACCCCCCTCATGCTATACTACAGTGTCAGTATTGGAACATTAACCCAAGTGCCTGGTGTAGGGATATAATCCACAGCCTACTGATCTCCCAGCCTCAGAGGTGAGTGTACTACCTGCTGAGCCACTGACAATGATGTCTCCAGTAAGCTCTGTTCTGAGTGACTGGTATTGAGAGGGTTTTTGGCTTCATCCAGGTCACTGGATAATTACAGGGGGGATCATCTGTTCCTCATCAGAAGAGAGGGATGGATCTCAGAGTGTTGTTCAGCATGGCTGCTGTGGCTATGGCTACGGGACCTGTCCTACCTTGGGGATCTGCGCCAGCTTTCTGGTTGCTTTGTCCATCTTTTACTTTTAGGTGGAATAATCCAGAGGTCTTTAATTGTAGCCTGCAGTCTGTGAGGAGCAGGCACCGCCATGGGCTCAATGGAAGTAGACTGCACAGTGTCCATTCTTTTGGGTCTGTCAGCACTTTCCTTGGGTTGCCAAGGTCTAGTCTTAGGAGCTGCAGTAGCTTTCAGCCAGCATTTATCAATGTATGCCATGGCCAGTTCCAGAGTATTGAAAGTAACCACTGTGCCATTGTGCTTTATTTATAAAACTGCAGGGTATCTCAAGGATAAATTTACCCCTGCTCCGTGAAGGGCTTGCCAGGCTTTGCTGTATGCTCTCCTCTGGGTAGTCAGCTCCTAAGAGTAATCGGGAAAGATCAACAACCATTTGTTTTGCCAGTCGAGGGAACCCAGCTCTTTCACCCTTCTTAATATGTATTCTTTATCTTGGAATCTTAAGAATGTTGCTATAATGGGCCTAGGGTTCTCTTCACCTCTAGGCAGCAGGGCTAAGGAACTATGAGCACCCTCAATTTCAAAGTATGCATCAGGATGTTTCAAAATTGCTGGCAATAAATGCTGCAGAAAAGCTATACAGTCCCCCAATTCTGCCTTCTCTGGGAGGCCAATGAAACAGAGGTTATTTCTTCTCCTGTGGTTCTCTGTATCATCTATTTCACTTTGCATCATTTGAATGGCTTTGCTTTGTTCTCTGAGGGAGCTCTGCAGATCTTGGCACATCCGTTCAGTGTTTAGGCTCAGTTTTTCTGTGACAGTAGTATTTTGTTGCAACATACAGATTTGTTCAGATTTTATAGTTGTCTGTTGTTTATAGTCATTAACATCTAGCAGGACTTTGTTTAATAATTGATCAGTTCTGTCCAACTGTTCCTGCTTTTCAGCTTCAATCCAGGATGTCATGCTGCCGACTCCTGGTGTGGCCCAGTTGGTACTATGCAGCCCTGGATTAGCAGTAAAGGATCAACTGCTACAGTATATTTCCTTTTTTCTTCAACTGATGAGAGTGAAAGTTGGATTAGCTGTTCACTGATATTTTCTGCTTAAGATTCTTGTAAAAATAATGAAGTCTGTAGTCAGGAAAGCTCAGATGGCATTAGAATGTATTCTTGCCTCTGGCTCACAGCACCATCTTGCTTGAGAGCTAGCCCCTCCCCATAAAACTTTAAATTACTTTTTTCCTCTGGTAATTGTCACCGGGAGCATTGTTTAATTCTGCAAGAGTACCCAAGTTGCAGTTTTAATCTTGTTGCATTTGGCAAGTGCCCAACTTTTAATTTTATTTCTGCATAATTTGGTGATGGTATTTGGATGCCGGTGAAAATTCCATATTTGCGCTGCAATAGCAGTCCACATATCCATTACCTGAAGCATCAATGTATTGTAATTTTGAAGTAATAATTCTTAGTCACTGGGCAGGAATGTTAAATGCACTGAGGAACATTGTTTCTGTTTTGTAGGTTAAATTAAATGTAGAGGTGGAGCACGCTAAGAATTTCTTAATTCAGACCCAAGGTTTTCAAGTGCTAGTGGTGGTCACATAAACAATGTAGTTTACAGCAATTATTTTTGTGTGTTATTTAGTTGGAGAATGAGCCCAGGTTTCTTTGTTTTCCACTTTTGGGTGTTTATGTTGACCTTTCTAGAAAGCCAACTGTGACTGTGGAAAAAAATATGCAGAAACAAACAGGTGATACATGTGCCAATGCAGAGATCAATACAATATGTTCTTACCAAGAGTAAGCTGTTTACTGAAAAATCAGTCAACTGATTATACTGCAGCCATCTTGCAAATGATGCAAGTCAGTATTTTTTTCCTGGAGGCAAAGAAACTGCATTGTTACATGTTAAGCATTTATGAGCTGTGAATGTGCTTGATAAACACATTCTATTAAGGGAAAACATTATGAACTTCTACACTGGCTACTGTTCTAATGATAGCCTGCAGTTCACCTTGAGAGAGAGAGACAGCTTTTCAGATGCTGCTGTAGAGTTGCTAGAACAGTTGTTTTAACAAGTATTGGACCTCCCCCCCCCCTTGCTAATTTGAGTACCATCTTTTTTGATCAGGGGCAAATAGAATAAAAACATGATGTGAAGGGATCTTTACTAGTGCGTTGACAGCACAGTGACAGTATAGATTAAAGACACACCGTCAACCCTTTTTGCATCATTTTATTTCTCATTGAAAAGCCACGTTATAACTGCTTAACTTCTCTAAAATTCATTGGTGTGGCTAGTTGTTTAATCGGTCTCCTTTCTTAGCAGGACTGAAATGCATGCTAATGGTGTAATTATACCCAACCTTGCATTGTTTCAAATCCCTGATATACTTTTATTGCATACCTTCTGAACATTGAAAACACCCCAAATGGAGGAGCCACTCATGATGCAATAGTCTCGTCTATTCCTAATGCATCTTGAGTGACTACACTCTGTTGAGGGTTTTCTGAAGTCCAGAAAAGATGCAGTGGGATTTGATTAAGGAATGTAAACAAACACATTTTAGTTTGGTAATAGCAGTATGGTGGGTAACTGTTTTTTGTTTACTTTTAAAAATTAAAAAGAAATCAGAATGAAACAGCCAGGTACATCAGTACATTTTGCAGAATGTGAGCAATCATAAAATTAGTTTTTTTTTTTAAACTAGGGACAGTTTAAGGTCAAAAGGGTCTGACAGTGTCCCTTTTATATGTGTATACATATCAGTCAGTGTATGTGTGTATCAAAACAATTAGAACATGCAGTTAGGTGGCTCAGCGGTTAGTGCAAAAATTGCTAGCCTACATTCCCCTGCTCTCTAGATCAGTTTCAACCTTATACATGTCATTGCTGATTTAAATGAGGTGACTGGTGGCAACTCCCCAACCTCTAATATCTCCAAGAGCCTAAAAAGAAGAAAAGGGTCCCTCCATGTCTTTTTTTTTAATCTGTATAAATGTGTGTATACAGTATACTGCTTTATTACACTGGAATGTATATGCATATATGTATTATTAGATATTACTTGGCATTTAAAGGCAGAAGTAGGCACTGGACCCATCGTGACTGCCTTCCCCACACAGCGTGGGGTAGATTATCCATCCTTGTAATAGAGAAACTTGCCCAATACATTTTTAAACTTGCAAAAGTCATTAATATTGGCTATATGCTGTGGGAGAGAACATTCCACAGTTTACAGGTCCATATTGTAAAGTCATTTTTCCTTTCATTAGTGAATGCCCAGGGAATGCGGAGCTGTTTACTGTGGCACCTTAGGTTTTCTGGTTTCATAGTCATAATCAGATTGCATCCTTTAATTAGGTCTAAGTCCTGCAAGATGTTTAATATCATTAATATATCTCCTCTATATCTGCACAATTGCAGGTCACAGAGATTGAGTTCTTGGAGTCTGTCAGAATTTGGGATTTCTCTTACTCATGGGACCAATTTAATAGTCCTTCTCTGGATATTATCCACTAAGTTAGTTTCCTTTGTTAACTACAGTATGGATCCCAGAATGAAATAGCATAATACAAATGGGGACTTATGTATGCTTTGTACAAGGGTATGAAACGTGATTCTCATCTGGTTACAAATGCTTTCAGAATGGCTCTGATAAGTCTGTTGACAGTTAGTGTGATCTTACTACAGTGTTCCCTAGGGGTTAGTTCATTATTAATAATATTACCCAGATCTTGGGACACATGTGCGACAGTGGGACCTGATGACAGCCTAATTCGGGAGCTCCAACATACTGGTGTAAAATACATCACTTTATTCATTAGTAAGCTACAAATTTGTTTTTCCTCTTTCATGGACTAACTCCGGTACTTACTATGCCACTAATTGGAGATGGAAAAGTGAACTGTTGGTCATTTTTTGGTGGACGTTTGGAAGAGCTACATCATTGGGCTCTCTGAACATTCCAGTATGGCTGATCAAGCTACTGTGGAGACGTATGTTGCTGTAGGCTTAACTAACATCTCCAATATACAAGCAATGCTTCAAGCACTTACCCAAGACATACCAAACATTAGATCTACTGTTGCACAACTGGGGGAAAATGGTTGAAGTGACCAAAACTCACATTGCCAACACTAAGTTTTTTGCCCTACGGGTTGAATTGGAAACAACCTGGCATGCTGAAAAACTTGCCTCTCTAGAATAGCAGGTGCAATCTTTAGGTTTGAAAACTGGTGATTTAGAGAACTGAGGCTAACGAAATTATATAAGAATTATTGGAATCCCAGAAGACTCAGAAGGCCCCAATATGTGCACTTGTCTGCAACAACTCATCCCTCAAATGTTAGATTATTACTGGGATACCCCTTTGGAGATAGAGAGAGCACAGAGGTCTTTGGGACCAAAACCTGCTTGGGAATGCCACTGCAACCCATTATGGCCTGCTTTCTAAGATTTTCTATTAAAGAACAGGTCCTTCAATTAGCTCATTAAAGGGGCCCTATCAAGAGGAAATGGCATTCCATTTATGTTTTTTTAGATTTCTCAAAGGCAGTGGCTGCCCACCAGAAAACATTTGCTCCAATCAGAAGGGAGTTAGCACAGCACCATATCCAATATTCCATGAGATACCTGGCTATTCTGTCAATCTTTTGGGATGGTAAATGGTGTAAATTTGAATCTCCCTTGGAAGCAGAGATTTCTTAACGGTATCCATAAAAATGGAGCAATGCCAGGATGCAAGAATTTAGCCTCCCCTAAGCCTACAGATGCCCAAAAGGTTAGTGGTAGTTGAGAAAGGAATGCACCAGCTGTTTACCATAATAATACTGTGCCCCAAAATTTACAATCCACTAGCGCACCTGTATTTGCAGCATCTAAAGGCCAGAAGGACTGTGGCCCCAAGTCTAAAAGACTGATGGACAACCCACATCATTCAGGGACTGTTAAGCATATGCAGAAGTCAGAACCCCCTCATAGTTTACACTCCAATGGCTCAAACTCTCCTTTGCCACTGCCACCATCTAGCCCTACTGGCTGGTCAAAGGTGCCAGACCCAAAACATCCAAGAAGTCCATGACCCTTGCAGAAATAATCTCACAGCCTGCTGGCATGGATTGGGTAGAATATGAGGGGGAAGAGATCTTAGCTATGCTACCCCCTGAAGAAGGCACTGGAGGATGTCTTGAATCAGATGCTTCTGTGATGCTCAAGGATTCCCTAACCTCACAGCAATCCTCAGAGGAGTGTGGTTTGTAGGCGGCAACTCTCAATAATTTGGCAGGATGCATGGGAGCAGTCTTTGCTGGTCAGTGTTATCAATCCTTATTTTTCTGGAACACCCTTCAACTTCATACTGAGGATTTTTAGGTGAGACTTTTTTGGGGGCACTCAGTTCTTCCAGCTCTGGCATACATTTTTTCTTATTACCATCAGTCCAATGCTTTCGGAGCTTTGCTGCTGGACATTTTGTTTGTTTGTTTGAAGGTGCTAGCTGGGCAAGATGACTTGGTCATACCTTGGAAGTGTTCTGTTTATATTTTTTGTAATGCCCCCTGGACATTGAATAGATTCTTGAGAGGGGGTGAGCATGTTTAATTATGCAAATACAATTTACTGGGAAGTTCATAAGTTTCTCCAGCAGCTCATTTAACAGATTGACATCCTTTTAATGGTGCTGTCTTTATTTTTCCATGGGAGCCATATGTTTAATATTATATAGTTATATGTCATATTATTCTGTTTTATACTTATTAATTTTCTTTTTTTTTATTAGATGGATATTCAATTTATTTCTGGCAACAGTAGGAGCACCAGGGCAATATGATGTGTGATTAGTGGCACACTTCTGATGCCCTATTATGCATCTGCAGAGGAATGGGAAGACCTGGGTGTTTTTTTGCTGCTAGTCCAATGGATCCCACTTCTCATGCCTCATGGCTGGAAGTGGTTGTTAGTTTTTCCTTTATTAAATGGCTCTCTAATTTTTATACTGAGTGTAATTGATTTATTAGTTACTTCTAATGTGTTAGCTTGGTCAATAGAACCTTTTATTTCTAGTCAACATTGGGAATGGGTTCCATTCTTTACCACACTGGGTTATAAGTTGGTATACTCGATATCTTGGCTATTTGTTAATGATGGATTTTCTATTCCTTCAACTATGATTTGTTGCTTCTTGGAGAACTGAAGTTTTTCCTAATGCTTTTCAATGCACTCATATTATGGGAGACCTCCCTTTGGTTGTTGTTATTTGGGCATGGCAGCATCATCCAAGCACATTTTGATAGTTCTTTGATGGGACTGGTAGGATCCGTTATTTTTTCTGGCAATACAGACTGTATTTTGAAAATGGCTAGCTTGAAACTAATAACCTGGAATGTACAAGGCATGAGTCACCATATGAAGGAAAATATAGAATTATTTAAAATCTTCCAATGGTGATGCTGCTTTATAACAAGAAACCCATCTCCTTGAATGTGAAGTGGATAAGCTGTTAAGGGGATTTGTGGGACAGGTCTTTTCTAATACTTACACTTCCAAAAAAGAGGGGTGACAATTTTGTTAAAAAAGACCTTCCCATTACAAGTGCTTAAGACAATACAAGATAAGGAGGGCAGATGGATTCTCTTGCTGGGTACTTTATATGGCATCCACACTATAATAGTTAATCTTTATGCACCTACTATTGACGTCCCAGAGTTTTTCTCTGGAAAAGCCCAAACTATTTCTGAGCTAGGCCAATGTTCTGCAATTATTCTGATTGGGGGTATTTTAATTTTATTCTTGATCCAAGTTTGAATAGAACTCCTCTAGAAATGGATACCCCTTTGCACTAACATTCCAGGAAAGCAGTCAACTTAATATAAATAAATCACCAGGACCAGACAATTTCCATCTGGCACTACTTAACAACTAGGCAGAAGTACTGGTGGGTCCATTGACACACATAATCAACACATCCCTGAATGAGGGTATTGTAGTTCAAGACTGGAGAATGGCAGTGATTACCCCACTACATAAAAAAGGGTCAAGATCAGACTGTAGTAATTTTCATCCAATTAGACTTACATCACTCATTAACAAACTTATCAAAGGAGTTATAAGGGACATAATAAACAAATGTATTGAGAAACAAACATATAGAGAAATGAGGTCTTAAGAACATATCCCACATTGGTTTCCAGACTGGAAGGTCTTGTCTTACAAACCTCCTTAACTTTTGTTGATCCAGTTATCTCTACCTTGAATAAGACATTGCCAGTGGATGTGTTGTATTTAGATTTTTGTAAAGCATTTGACATCTTTGCCACATAAACAGCTCATTGAATGTCTGTTTGAAATTGAATTGGATGTAAATATAGTTAGATGGATAAGACATTGGCTGGACAATAGGAAGCAATGTGTAGCAGTAAATTGAACCAGGTCTTCATGGGTTAATGTGACCAGTGGGGTAACGTAATGCTCGGTATTGGGCTCAATACTCTTTAGTATATATATAACTCCCTTGCAAAAAGCACATTCATGTTGGATAGCCAAGTTTGCTGACAATGATAAGATAGCCAGCATTATAAAGTATATTGTGCAAAAGTTTCAGAAAGAGATTGATAAGTTGGTAGAATGGGTTACTACAAGTAAGCTAACTTTAAACCAAAACAAGTGCAAGATTATGCATTTTGGATGTAATAATGAGGGGACAACACACCATTTATATGGGAAACTGGTGAAAAGAACAAATGAAGAAAAGGACCAGGGAATGCTGATAACGAAGGACTTAGACATGTCAGTACAGTGTAAGGAGGTAGCAACCAGGGCTCAGAATGTAACAAGGTCTATATTTAGGAATATTACTTCCAGGGACAAAAGCGTGATAGTTCTACTTTGTGTATCATTGGTGAGGCCATGCCTGGAGTATTGTGTCCTGGTTTGGGCTCCTAATAAAAAAAAAATTGATTTGTTGGAGAGAGTTCAGAGGAGAGTAACCAAGAGGATAACATCAGTGAAAAATATGGACTACACAGACAGGTTAATGGAATTAGAGCTATATAGCATGAAATATCATAGGCTAAGAGGTGATTTATGTCTAGTATTTAAGGCAACTATGGATAGTGGTTTATGGGAAAATATGGGTCTAATGAGTAGTAATGGCAGGTACAGTAGATTCCATCAACAATAGCTAATGGGGGGATTACAGAACAAATCAGAGAGGAAATTGGATAAATCAAAGGGTTATTAACATCTGGAAAAAACTTTCACTGAATATCATCAATAGTACATCACTGGACAATTTAATAAAATCCCTTGACGTCTAGATGAGAAACAGGAAATACATCCCTTAATAAGGATGGGCAAGTCTATAAGGCCATAAGGCCACTGACTCATATCTTCTGTGATTCTGTGAACATGTTATTTTCTGAATTTGGATTAGTAGACTGCTGGAGAATCCATCATACAGAGGCAAGGCAATATACCTTTCCAAATTCCAAATATGTAGTAGGCTAGATTTATTTTCGTGTAGCTCTACTTTGTTATCTACTATCTCTGAGGTGGCTATCTTACCCATGACAATTCCTGATCTTACCTCAGTTTGTATGCAGTGGGTGCCCCAGGGTAGTGTAGCCAGGTCCTCTCATTGGTGTTTCAAGCCTATGTTATTCAATTCTGAGGATCTTGAAACATGGATTACCAAAGAGATCACCTACTGTTTTGGAATTAATTCCACCTCAGACATTAATGTGTTTACCCTGTGGTAGGTAACAAGGCCTTTATCAGAGGCCATATTATATTGTATGTCTCTTGGAAGAATATGTTGAGAAAACAGGAGGTGACTGAACTTAGTGTCCAAATTAAGCAGGCAGAAGAAGTTATTTATAGGTTCCCTCAGAAGCAGACCCCTTTGATTCAACAGTTGAATGAGTGGAAATTCTGCCTCAATAATATTTATCATGAACAAGCTACTAAAGCCTTATTCTTCTTAAACCAGACATAGTGGGAATCTGGGGATAAGGCCATCAAGCTCATAACATACCAGCTGAGGAAGAAATCCATGGAAGTTCAAATTGCTTATCTTTTAATGGAAGATTGTCAGCTAATCACTGACCCTGTGGGCATCACTAACTTATTTAAAATTGTGTACTCTGACTTGTATAAATCTACTTTTTCTTAGGTCCTACTAGATTATACCCCCTTTTTTGAAAAGATTAATTTACTTTGTCTCTCCCCAGTGGCAGTGGAGATCTTGGTTCAAGATTTAACATTATCTGAGATTACGGCTGCTATTTGGAGTCTAACCCAGGGTAAAGCCCTCAAATTAACCTAAGGCTAGTCTTTAGCCACCCTCAATTACACAGGATGAGGATAAATTATTAATAGATTATATATCAACATTAGATCCAGCAGAGAAAAATATTTTAATGGGTGACTTTAACTTGCCTGTGATAGATTGGCTGGAGCAAAAAGGCACCACTAGTATAGAAACCAGTTACCTTGAAGCTTTAGTCCAGGAGGGGCTTGAACAAAAAGTGTTGGTAGGAACTAGTGGTGGCAATATTTTGGACCTCAGTATAACCATTAGGGATAATGTGGGCAATATTGAGGTGGAAAGTCCCCTTGGTAATAGTGATTACCAAACCGTATTTTTTCAAATAAAGGAAGATTCCACTAATGAGGTAAATAATGGGAATATATGTAAATTAAATTTCGGTAAGGCAGATTTTTGTTCCCTTAAACTAAATATGGACAGATGGGACTGGCAATATACCTTCACTAACAAAACAGCTGAGGACATTTGGGAAGCATTCCTGGAGAAATTAAGAACAGAAGTAAGTTGCCACATACCGAACAGAGTAAAACATGGTCACAAAAATGGTGCACAAGGGTGGTTCAACACAAAAATAAAGAAATTAATTAAGAAGAAAAACAAAGCATATAGAACAATATTAAGATCTGAAGACCCAGAGGGTATGGTGATTTACAGGGCCCTAGTGAAGGAAGTAAAAAACACTATTAAAAAGGGTAAAGCTAAGCATGAATTATCACTCGCATCCAAAATCAAGAACAATTACAAAACATTCTATACATATATCAACAGTAAAAGGAAAGTTCAACACAATATTGGCCCCTACATAAATACTGAGGGTAATAGAGCAAATGATAAGGAAACAGCAGACATCCAGAATAACTATTTCTGTTCAGTATTTAATAACATTAACAAAACAGATATTCCTTTTGCTACTGAAAAATCTATTTCTGGTAAGATAAATATCAAAGTAAAAGAAGTTTTGGAAAGATGACAAAAAATCAATATAAATAAATCCCCGGGCCCCAATGATATACACTCAAGGGTAATCCATGAGGTAGGCACATGAGGAAGGGTGCCATCCATAACGGCAACTCTTTTCCGGCACAATCCCTCATGGCAATGGGAGGGCAAGGTGACCAGATGAGGGGGTGGGCGAACTGGGTGACAGGATGTCGCTATGTGTACACATGAGGGGGGGTGGGAGCGAGCATGGTGAGTGTGGGCTGGGAGGGGGCACAGAGGCTGTAGGGGGTGGCACTGCGGTGGATGGCCGAGCTGCATCATGGTGTCGGGGTTTGTTTAGTGGTTGGGGTGGCTGAGGTACTGGGTTTGGGTCAGGGCACTGGTTCAATTTTATTGTGTCCGGCCGAACCTTTATTTTTACTGCCCCCAACACCCCTGGGTTGAGAATCCTTAAGTGGGAGGGTGCAGTGGTGAAGGCCCTGTGAGGGCATAGCCCCCCACAGAAAGCAGTAAAAACTCTCCTGGTGCCATTGCCCTGATGCACCGGGGTTGTCAGAGTGCCGAAAATGTTTTCAGAACTCTGATTGTGCGATAACGGAGATTGCCTTTAGGTACTCGCTGTTATCACATAGACCCACACCCAAGAGTTCTGGCAGAACTTTCAGTAAGTTTAGCACCTCCACTTGCATATATCTTCCAAAAATTCCTGGATCTGGGGGAGGTAGTACAGGGATGGAGGGATGCAGTTGTGATGCCAATTTTAAAGAAAGGCCCTAGGACTAAACCAGATCATTTTCCTCCAGTTAGTCTGACCATACCTCTCAACTGTCTCTGATTTTCAGGGACATCCCTGATTTTGCCTCAAAAGTTTCCTCTGTCCCTCGTAAAAATGGAATTTTTGTAACAGAACACTGGGGATTGTAAGCATAAAATAATGTTAAATATTAAAGTTACAGATTTCTTCTTATTCAGAAAATGCATCTTACATAAATCCCCTAATTCGTTCAGTTTTCTGAGTGAATACTATCAAATTTTAAGATGTGTCCCTGATTTGGGGTCTTTGTCCCTGATATTTTTAAGCCTTGTCCCTGATTTTTTGAGACAAGAGGTCGAGAGGTATGAGTCTGACATCTATGATTTGTAAAATCCTAGAGGATATAATTCAAGACTATATACTAGCACATCTGGAGGTAACTAACCTGTTAGTTCCAACTCAGTATGGCTTTATGAAATCTCGCTCATGTCAGACAAACATGCTAGTATTCTATGAAAAAATAAGTGAAGAATTGGACAATGGTGACGCAGTGGATGTGGCCTTTCTAGATTTTTGAAGGCCTTCGTCAACCTGCCATACAATGAACTGTTGATGGTCCTTGAGCAAACCAGGCTAGATGGTACTATAATTACTTGGGTGAACTCATGGTTGGGAAAAAGGAGACAGAGAGTGACTGTGAATGGAGCTCTATCAGAATGGACAAGTGTGACAAGTGGTGTTCCACAGGGCTCTGTGTTGGGTCCCTGCCTTTCTAACATATACTGTATATTTCATCATTAAAATATGACCATCCTAACATCTGGCTAACCAAGTTTGCCAATGATTGTAGAATAGGGGCAATAGTTAACACTAAAGAGGAAAGCATCATCCTGCAAAATGCTCTAACTGATATAGTGAATTGGACTAACAAGTGCAGATTGGAACTAAATGTAAATATGTGCACCATCATGCATTTGGGAAGGCAAAACCTAAATATAGCTTATAAGATAGGGGGGAGCAAAAGTTTACCTGAAACAAAGGAGGAAAAAGATTTGGGAAAAACAACATCTTCAGACCTTCAGTTTAGTTCACACTGTAGCATAGTCACCAGAAAGGCTAACCAAAACCTAAATTGTATTCTACGTCACATCAAAGGCAGGGATAAGAAAGTCATAATCCCTCTGTATCAGTCACTGGTAAGATCCCATCTTGAGTATGGCATGAAGGTATGGGCACCGTATAAGATGGGAGATATCTTAGAGTTGGAAAAAATCCAGAAAAGAGCTACACAAGCAATAACAGGGTACAAAGATGACCCATACACTGAGAGACTTAGGAGACTGGACATGTTCACCTTACAATATAGGAGAGCAAAGGGAGACGTGTAAGATTTATAGAGCATTACATGACAACATATTGTGGACCAATTCTGGCCTGAAGCTCAAAGATTCTAAGTACAAAACTAGGAGGCACCACCTTCAACTAGTATCAGGGAAATGGAATCTACTGAAAAGGAAACATTGGTTTAGCCAAAGGGTGGTTAACTTGTGGAAAACATAGTAACAAGTAGTTCAATGGAACTATTAAAAAATGATTTGATAAATTTTCTGCAAACAAATATGAGATGGTCTGAGGTCTGGCAAGCATATAAGGACGGAACTCTACTCAGCTTGTATCTCCTATGTAACCTATGATCTGATGGTCTCAGTTTGGATTGCCATAGGGCCTTTGATTCTCTTTTATTCCTAAGACTGTTAGAGTTATATCATTCCATGCTGATGGGTGGTACTATGCCTTTGACAATGCAGGAAGCCATCATTACAGTTTTGCCAAAGCCTAAGAAAGATAGGTCTAAGTGTGCTAAATATCAACCCATTTCACTGCTTAATGTTGACTCTAAGATCCTGGCTAACATATTAGCTACCCAATTAGAGAAATTTCTCCCACTTCTAAATCATAAGTCACAGGCTGGCTTCCTGAATGACAGACAAGGCAGTGACAACCTTAGAGCAGTGCTGGTTCTGATGCAAATTGTGACTAGGGGTCCAGATTCTGCAGCCCTGGTCACAACTGTTGCAGATAAATCTTTTGACACCATTGAATGGGAGTATTTATTTGCTGCCTTGAAGGCTTTTGGGGTTGGCACCACCTTCCAAGCATGGATCCAGATCTTATATTCCTCCCTTAAAGCCAGAGTAATGGCTAATGGCATTTTGTTTGAACCATTTTCACTGTTCAGGGGTACCCGGCATGGATGTTCACTTAGCCCTTTCCATTTTTGTTAGCAACAGAACCCTTGAATTCGGCCTTACATCAGCATCCAGAAATCACTGGCATTAAGGTGAGAGATTGTTTATACTCCACATTACTTTATGTTGATCTGCTCTTGGTGCTGTCTTGTGTAGAAACCTCTTTACCCAAAGTTTGGGAAATTATCAATTCATTCGGCCCCATTTCTGGCCTAAAAGTAATTGGTACAAGACCGAAATGTTGCCTCTTTTCAATAATGATCCAAATTGAGCTCAGTTGGGGGATAAGTCGATCAAGTGGGCCCCCTCAGGCTTTAGGTACCTCAGTATGCACATCTCTAATTCCCCCCAAAACATGTGTGAAAAGACCTTACATGACATGTTAGAGTCCCTTATAGCAGATATGAATAGATGGGCCAAATTACATTTGACTATTCATGTTAAGATTGCAGCCATTAAAATGATGGTCTTTCCTAAGATTTTCTTTTGTTTGTGTAATCTTCCTATACTCATCAAATTGGGTTTTTGGAATAGGTTGGAAAGTTTATTTTACAACTTTATTTGGGAGGGTAAACATTCTTGCTTAGGGAAGGGTGCCCTTAGGATGGCAGTACTGAAGGGAGGGTGGAAAATGCCCTGGCTATGGGCCTGCCACCTAAGTCATGGGTTGAGACAAGCTCTTTGGTGGCTGACTCCTTCTTCACCTAAGGTCTCTTTGTGGAGGGAGATAGAACAATCCTTATTAGGTTCCACTCCATTAGCAGAAACTTTGGGGAGTTCAGTTTTTAACTTTACCAATAGTACTTTGCCCATGCATTACACAAAAGGCGTATGGGATCAGATAATTAAGATTTTGATATGGAATGTTAGATCACTTGGTCTCTTTGAATCTTTATGGTATAATTCAGCTATTATGATAGGAGGATCCTCTATAATTTGGCATGGATGGGCATCTAAAGGGACAATGACTATGACTAATTTAGTATATCCTATATCTGGTATTTTTAAATCTTTTTGACAATTACAAGCTGAATTTTCATTACCCTCCAGTGATTTTAGGAAATCTCTCCAAATTAGGCATGCTGTATCCTGATGGCTGAATGAGGATTATTCACTTGTCCAATCTGATTTAGCTAAATACATAAGGAAATGGTTATCACTTCCCAAGGGTCATATCAGTGCAATTTATGGTGTGCTATGGGAAAGATATTTGCCAAATTGGGATGTCCATAGAGTAATGTGGGAGGAGGATTTACAGGAGGGGTTGAATGAGAAATTTTGGAATGTCTGTTGGGCGAAGCCCATAAAGCTTCATCAGATCTGAAATTGCAATTGATTCAGAAAAAAAATTTGAGCAGGTGGCAGAGAACACTGGATAGATTGATTCATCTGGGTTTGATCACCTCTGGACTATGTTGGAGTTGTAGTAAAGAGAGGGATTCCATTTTACATATTTTATGGGCTTGTCCCTGGCTTACTAATTGGTGGTTAGCCATTTTTGAAATCATAGAGGGGGCATTAGGCATCACACTGTCACGTTCTCCTAAGTTTTGACTCTTAGAAGACCCATCTGTACTCTCTAGGGAAGCTTTGAAATATAAACCTTTACTTTATGCAGTGGCTTTGGAAATCAAACAGTTACTTCTTCTGAACTAGTCCTCTGCCAACATTCCCACTTTAAATCACTGGGAGCAGGCTGTCCTTAAGGTAGCCTCCTATTCAAGGGATAGTTTCTGGAGGAAAGGAGCTTCATCACAATTTCTTGGAAGATGGGCACCATTGCTATTTAATGTTGGGGTGAGGGCAGTGAAGGATACAGACTTACATGTTAATCTGTTTTGTTCAAGTTTTTTACTTTTATTCTCTGTGCTACTTTATGGTTACTGATAGGAATATGTGCTTGGGCCAGGGTTGCCATCTCTAATTCTCAATTATTAATTCCTGGATATTCTTAGTTCTTGTTTCCTTTTTGGTAGTTCCTGGTATGAGTTTTAATTGTTCTGTACGAGTTATATTTTGATGTATAATTTACTGTATTGTTGATATCCCTTTTGCAAATTTGAAAATGTAATAAAACGTTCCTATACAAAAACAATAATACCCAGCTATGTCTCTGTGTTGACTGATTTTATTGTAGCCCCACTTAACACATAATTATTGAGTGGGTTATTCATCCAGAAATGTATAATGGAACACTTTTCAATGTTAAATTTCATGTGATTCGAATATGCCCAACTCTCAATATGTAACTGGTCCATGGCAAGTATACAGATTTTAGTTTCACTGTCCACTTCAGAGCTGATCTTAGTGTATATGTATTAGTCAGTGTGTGTGTGTGTGTGTGTGTGTGTGTGTGTGTGTGTGTGTGCGTGTATACACCAACAGTTAGAATGTGCAGTTAGGTGGCTCCATAGTTAGTACAAAAATTGCTAGTTTACACATTTCTCACTGCCCAAAATACCATTATTTTACAGCAATATATTGGCTCTTGCTAGATCGTGTTTAACTTAGCAGCATGACATTTGAATCTGCACTGTGTTGCTGTATATAAAAATACTGGCAAACTACTAAAACATTGAATCAGTATGGCAATTTGGATTGCACTGGGTTGCAGGTTAAATACTATGGAACTTAAAAAAATTAAAGAATGAGGAAAAGTACAAAAGAAAACCCAGTAGAGTGTGCTTTGAAAATTAAACAATATGATTTAGAAAGATTTGTACTTTAAGGCTGAGTCCCATTAAATAAGCTGGCAGTAATAAATAGCTCTTTATTTAATAGAGGAGTGTCGGCCTAACAAAAGCCAGAACGTTCATGGAGTAAGTTTGATGATGTACTCAGAATAGTAAAATGTTGTTTCTAGATCAGACCAAGACCAAAATCTATGGTAGTGAAGGGCAGCCCCATCTGTTTTGTCTGACTAACTATGCAGTTCTCTTGCAAGAGTTTTAAAACTAACAAAACTAAACTAATAACAGTATAAACTAGCAAATATCAAGGCCTAATGTTCACTGCTTGCATTGCTGTTGTACCAGGTCTTGCTCTTTTTTACTATATATTTACCCAGGATAGACCAACAGAGATGTAATATCCTTGTTTTAGTGGTGTGCTGCTTTTACACATTTTTAGATTGTATTTACCCAGAACAGGCCAACTGAGAGGCAATGTCTTATTTTTAGTGGGCATCCACATTTGACACCAATTTTCCAATAGTCTTTTTAGGACTTGATGTTAACAACAATGAAGTTATGAATAAACTCTGGAACAATTCAATGTTTCTTTATAACTTAGTTGTTTTTTCACATTTTGATTCTAAATCTTCAGCATAGCCTTTTTATGATAACTCCTTCTGAACATGACAGGTGTCATTTATAAAATTGCGGCCAAAACATCATTTTTGTGACACAAGTTTGAAAACACATTTTGGGTAGGATTTAAAAAAATGACACTGGCACATTCATGAGGTGGTTTAAAAAAATATCTATGTTGAATATTAGGGGTCAAAATATTGAAAATTATCAAAGTTATGAGTGTGCATTGAAAAATTTCAATGTACATTCATAACTTTATTTTTACAAAATTTTACATCAAATATTCAATATAGCCTTCTTATGACCTGACACAACCTTCAGTAGCACCCTATTTAAGTGACTATTATTAAGCGACTTCATAAGTTTCATAAGTGTTTTCAAGCTGTGGGACTTTTGTCCATAATGCTTGCCAGTTAATTTTAAAATAATGTTGTTTCATCTGTAAGGGCAATATCAAGATTTCGCTTAAAAGTGTCTATGCTTGGGCTTTCCACTACTGGTACTGAAAGTCCATTCCAGGCTGTGATTATCCTGATCAAAAACCATTTTTTCTATGGCTTGTATTCCATTTGGGTAATTCCAGTTGGACTTTATGTCTTCTGTCACTGGTCCAGCCAGATCTAAAATTTATACCTAAGGATTTCCTTAATGCTATGTCATTAATAATTTTATACATCATACAAAGATCGCCTCTAAATCTTCTATGACTTAATGAGTAGGTGTTTAGGGCTTCTAATCTTTTATTATAAGACAGTTGCTTTAATTTTGTCACAGATTTGGTGGCTCTTCATTGCACTCCCTCAACTCTAATCACATCCTCCCTTTTCTGGGGTGCCCACACACCTGGACTCCATACTCCAGATGTGGTCTAACCATGGATCCATACAATGGCATCAACACCTCCCTTCTACGACTGGATAAGTGCCTCAGAATGCAATTTAAGGACTGGTTTGCCTTTTTTACTTGTTCTTTACGGTGTTAACTAAACTGCAAATCTGAAGTTATTTTGACTCCTAAATCTCTCTCTCAACAGTTGTATCCATTAGGATATTTGTGCCCATTGTATATTGATATTTCTTATTCTGATGCCCCAGGTGCATAACCTTACATTTGGAGATGTTAAGTTCCAATTTGTTATTGATGATCCAAAAATGAATCTCATCTATGGTTTGTTGTAATACAGATTCTTCATTATCATTTGTTACTAATGCACTATCTCTACAATCATCTGCACACTTGGACATCCAGATTATAGGAAGATCCAATTTTTAAGGTGGAAATAAAAATATTGAAAAGACATGGCCCCAGGACTGACCACTGTGGCACCCCACTTGTTACAGCCACACAGTCAGACACCACACCTCTAACAACAACTCTCTGCCTTCTCCCTGTCAACCATGCTGATATCCAACTTGTGATATTTTTGTTTACACCGATGTTTGATAATAATTCAATTAATTCCATGTGTGGAAATTTATCAAATGCCTTAGCGAAATCCATGTAAATCATATCTATTGCTTTGTGTTCATCTAGCTCATAATTAACTCTTTCATAAAATGTGAGTAAATTTGTCTGGCAAGATCTGGATTTAGTGAATCCATGCTGTACAGGGTATGTTATGTTATTCTCTTCTAAGTGTTTTATAATTGTATTTTCAGAATTCCCTCCATAATTTTGCCTCTGAGTGATGTAAAGCTAATAGGTCTAAAACTGGATGGTTCTGTCCTAGTACCCTTTTTATGGATAGGAACCACCATTGCAGTTTTCCTGTCTTGTGGGACTTCACCAGAGTCCAAAGATGTCTGAAATAGATAAGTTAGTGGGGGTGTCAGAGGATCAGCTAACTCGTAAAGTAACCTTGGGTGTATGTTGCCTGGGCCAGGGGATTTATTAATGTCCATTTTTTTAGACTTGATCTCATGTCCTCTTGTTTAATAATGATATTCCCTGCTGTTGTGTCTAGTTTATAGTTGATAAGATGTGTACTACAAGAATTAAAAACTGAGCAGAAACAGTCATTCTGAATGTTAACAGCTTCTATATCGTTGCTATTTCACCCATGATATTTCTGAAAGGTCCTAGTGTTGATGTGTTACTTTTCATTTTACTGATGTATGAAAAAAAGGCTTTTTTGTTGTCCTTCACTTTTGTTGCTAGTTTTATTTCTTGTTGGGCTTTAGCCTTTTTTATGGTAGTTTTAGCTAGTTTAGTTGTATTCAAATAGTTTTGATAGTTATTATATGTGTATTTTTTTATATTTTTGGAATCATTTATTTTTCCTATTTATTAAATGTTTATTTTTTTTATTGAACCAATATGGTGAGATTCTTTTGTTATTATTGGACTTGTGAATTATAGGGACATTTTGTTTGTTAGTACTTTAAGTTTATCGATTAGTACTTTCCACATTCTTCTGTGTCTTTTCCCTTTAAATCAGCACTTGTAAGGACTTTAAATCAGCACTTGTAAGGACAGTGACTGGTGAAAAACATCACTATGCCAAAATCAAATCAATTTTAGTTATATAGCACCTTTCAGATTACTAAGGCACCTCACACAACAAGTAAAACAGCTGCAGTGTAAAACTACATACATTATAAATAGTATAAAACAGGAAAAATAAAATGGTATTCCAGCTATTCCCCAAACTATATACTGTAGAAAGAGTGTAGCAGGGAGCTACACTCACTATTGCAGGATATGGGATGATGCTTTGCCTACCTCTGCCTTGCTGGCCATGTAGTGTAGTGGAGTATGCTACTGCCCCTGGAGCCAGCCACCTTGGTTCGGGTCTAGTGCCAGTCAACAAATGATTTTTTTTGCCTTAATTTCCTTTGTCTTCTAAGTCCACGCCCCCCCCCGTGGAGCTGATTATATTTATTTTGGGATGTGTAGGGGGCTTGTCCCCTGCAGAGGAGAGTGCAGAGGGCGTAGCCACCCACATGAAAATAGATACAGTGTTTTTTCCTTGGCTGGAGTAAGTGTCCTTCGCCATTTGCAACGATCATCCTGGGGTCCATTGCCCTGCTTGTGTAGGGTATTTTTTGTTTTGCTCTTTGTGATCGGTGCTCATTAGGAGTGGCCGTTATCACATAACACCCCACCTTCTTATGACCCCCACCTCATGAACAAGGGTGGAGAACATTTTCAAATCCTGCCTAAAAGATGATTTCGTGCCACAAGTGTGAAAACACATTTTGGCCAGGATTTGAAAAGTGACAGCAATTGCATTCATGAGCTAGTGTGACAAAATGGATATGTTGACAGTTTGGTGTCCAAATATCGAAAATTACCAAAGTTAAGAGCATGCATTGAAAAATATCAACACATTCTCCAACTTTGTTGTTTTGCAATATTTTTACCCCACACTTTTTAACATAGCCTTCCTATGACCCCACATGTCATTCTTATGACCCTACCTCATGATCATGAAAGGAAAACATTTTCAAATCCTGCCCAAAATGTGATTTCATGCCACAAGTAGAAAACACATTTGGCCAGGATTTGAAAAATGACAGGTGTCACATTCATCAAGTGGTGTAAAAAATTGCTATGTTGAAAATCTGGGGTCAAAATACTGGAAATTACCAAAGTTACAGGTGTGCATTAAAAAAGCTCAAGATACACTCATAACTTTGTTGTTTTGTAATATTATACTGTAAATTTTCAACATGCCCTTCTCATAATCTCACCTCATGAACAAAAGCAGAGAAAATGTTAAAATCCTGCCCAAAAGGTGATTTCTGGCAACAACTGCAAAATCACCTTTCAGGACAGATTTGCATAATTTCACTGTCATTGTTCATGAAGCAGATTCCAAAAAAAACATGTTAAAAATTTGGGGGGACAAATTTAAAAATGACCAGATTATGAGGGCAAGTTCAAAACGCATTGAAATACATTGAACTGTATACCTGATTTCCTCAGTTTGCCATCTGGCATTGAAGAGTGAAGATGTCTCTCTGATCCAGAGAGGATTAAAGTATTGGATGCCCAGAAGGTAAGTAAGGGGTTTGTGGGGTGTGGGGTGGTGAATGATGAATGGGAGGATTAGGTGGGGGAGTCTAATAGCAGTGGCAACAGACATTGATGAACATTTTTCTTTTTTACAGAGTGTATAAAAATAAAAAATTAAAAAAAAACTACAATGGATGGTTTTCTTTATTTCAGGTACCAACACTGGGGATTGGCACCCTAGTGTCAGTGTTATGTCTGGTGGCATCAGGGGTGTTGCACAACGAAAATGGGTGATTGGGGAGTAGTAGCTGACTCTAGGATTTGGGCACCTCAGTGTTGGAAACTTAACAAAGAAGGGAAGGGAGGGATTGAGGGGCAGTTTTCTTATGGTTAGTGGCACTGGGGGTAGGCTCCCCCCAATGTTGCATGGTGAAAATGGGCAGGTTGAGGGGTAGCAGCTGGCACCAGGGTTGAGCACACCGGTGTCAGAAGGGTGGAAGGAATTGTGGGACAGTTTTTTAAAGTTTGGCAGCATCGGGTGGGCTCCCCAGCATCACCCCATGTAAAAGAGTGGGGTGGAGGCAGCAGGGATTTAGCACTCTAGAGTTGGAAAATTAAGAAGGAAGGAGTGAGAGAAATTATGGCATGATTTTCTATTTCAATTTATGTTGGGGGGGAGGGCCACATCTGACTGATCTTGACACGATCAGCTCTGCTTTAGGCATGGACAGGTAGTAAAATACCGTACCCTAAACACTACTTGTGGGTACCTCAAAACTACCCTAAATTACCCTAAAAATACCCTAATGCAAAATGGGTAGTTGGTTAGAGTTGGTAAGTTACTACCCTAATCATTCTACTAACCTATTACCCTACCCTCCTTGACTATAACAAAATGTGAAAGACTTTGTTTTTGACTGCCCTAAAGAGAGAAAATTACTCAAAAGGATTTGTCTTGAGTCAGATAAGATAGGCACAGCTGCTCTAAGCAAGCCTGCTAATGTTACCAAAAATACAGTATTTAGTATTACAGCTGTATAAGGCATTATTCTATAGGGCCACTTTGATACATCCTGACTTTTCTGTATTAATGTGACATCGCCAGTCAGACTGTCTGCAGTAGTTAGTGAAACAGAGAGCTGCTTTATTGTTAAACAAGTAATTTGTCTAGTGGGCCATTGGTTAAGACAGGCAATTACAAGAGGTGCAGCTGCTCTGAGTGAGCCTGCTGCTGTTTTCAAAGATTAAACCCTGAGAAGAGTTGAGCTGGCTATGCCAATTTTTTTGTTTGTTTCATCTTTTCTCTGCCTCTCCCTGCCCTTCTGGCCAGCCACTCATTCAGGCCCTGTAGTGTTAATCCCCCTTTTGCCTGCTGGGCCATCTCTGTTGCCATCCATACCATCCTCACTTCAGTCTGCATCCACAGTAGACCAGGGGTGACCCTTCCAGGGGCCCCCCTCCCCAAAGGGGTGCAGAGGATTGGACATAGTTCCTGCTACCTTGACCAAGGAATTGAGACTAGGAAGATCAGAGGAGGCTGTGAATGGCTATGTAGCTTGGAAGAATGAGGCATCCTTCAACCAGCAGCCAGGTGGGTGATTTCTGCTTTTCTGGTCCCACCCACCGTCCACATTCATGCTGCCACAGTGGCGTCCTGGGGCAGGGACATTTGGCAATGTGTGGTGGGCCACTCCACCTGCAATACCTCCATTAGCCACCTCCAGGAGCCACTAGTAAAGTGATCCAACACTGCCCCACCCCCACGCGAGGGAAGTGTCCATAGGATGCTCTAACCTCCTCCCTGCCAGTCTCTGCTCCTGATATCCAGGCTCGGGGCACAAACCCTGGTCACCAGTGTGCTGAGTGATCCTTCATCACTTGGCACCATGGAGCCAGCCTCCAAATTTTTAATGTTGGCACAAACAGTGGCCCTAAGACAAATGCCTTAGAAAGCCATAAAAGGCTATCTAGGGACAGTGTCACACAGCAAAATTTCTTCTGGCTTTACCATGGGCCTCTTAACATACAGGGACTGGAAAAATGTAGTGGATCAGTGTGATTGTACTAATGAATCACAGCTGATCACTGGTGATATTGCTGCTGGCTTGTAGTAGTACACAGATATAGTCATCTCAGCTCTCAGTGCCAGCTGAGCAAATTAAGCTTCATTTTTTTGGTGTGTACTGTAGCTGGTAGTTGCTGCCTGCTGGTATTCATTTTTTTATTTACATTTCCAGTTTTTCCACCATATTGATTTATTCAGCCAGAAAATTAAATTACTAAACTGGCACAGTGGCATGGAGGGCTGAGGCACTGGTAGTGTGCCTTACCTCCTGCCACACCAGTGACCCATGTTTGTTCACAAGCATGGGTTGCTGGGGGTTGGCCAGGGAGGGAGGGAGAGGACTGAGTGCCCGATGGCTGCTCCCCTCTCCCGGGGGTAGATCTGCACACTCTACCAAATGACTATCTCCTGGTGGAGGCCATCTGGTAGTGCAGCTTGAGGAGGGCAGTGGAATGGAGGGCTGAAGCACTCCGTGGCATGTGTGTGTCTCCACACGCGCATGCTCATGAGTTTGCCCCAGCATAAGGGAACACGAGGACAGAAAATGGAAAAACAGGTTGGTGTCCTCTAAATGAAACCCTGCCCACTTACCTCCACCCCATGCTGTCATCCATTCACCCTGCCCATCTGGATATGTGTCATCGGGTGGGGGGAGGATGGCTCTCCCCTTCCCAGACCCACCATAGGGGGAAATCCATTGGGGCTCTAGGTCACAGTAGTCTGTTGAGACAAATGCTGGGTGAAGGGTGGTGGGAACAGAGCAGATAAAGCCCACCCCCACCAGCCCTGAGGAGGAAGAAAAACTTGGATTAAAATAAAAGAATATTGAATTGCCCCCATCTGAATATTTTTTTCTTCCAATATGGAACAGTAAGCCTGACAACTTAGTTGGCTCCCTGAGAGCATATTCCCTCACTCCCGATTCCTTCTTCTCACCTTCTTACTTTCACTTTCTTTCTTGCAAGTGAATGTTTTTTTTAATATAATTGTAAAAGTTATTTTTTAGTTTGGTTAGCTCAGCCTCGCTTAGAGGCAAGCTGACTCCAGTCTCCCAGCCTGCATGGTCCCATATGGTGGGGATGGACCTCCTGAGCACTAACAGTGAGAACAAACTCACTCTGTTCTCCATTACACCTAACTTCAGCTGTGTCTCTCTCCCACCCCAGCAGCTCCTATGCGTGGCAAACATGCATGCCCATTGGAGTACATAGACTACATGCTGCCCTGCAAAGATGGTCACATGATGAATGATGTTTCCACTAGGTTTTATCTACACAACAAGAAGTTGGATAGGGTAGCTCAGGTATCTGTTTTTATCAAATAGGGTACTTCAGGTTATATTCCACCTTACCAAGTTTAGTAATGTTGTAATCAGGTAGGGTAATTTTAAATTGCATTTCCAGATACTCAGCATCACTCCCAGCTTGTAGTTGCCCAACAAAAGTACTCAGAACTAATGAACATTATAATGTTTATTGAAAAATAATTACATGTTACAAGTACCTTAACCTGTTTACAAGCTGGGAGTGATGCTGAGTATCTGGAACTGCTGTTACTATAATAGGGTTTGCCACCATTTCTCAGCAAACCCTGCTACCTTCACTGAGCACAGGTAACACTTCTTTGGAGCTAATTTTAAATTATCCAACCCGACTACCAAACCCTACTACCCAGCCCAATTACAACATTATTAATACCCTTCTGGATTAGATGCAAAATGATACTCTAAATACACATGTATATGTTTTCTGTTGATGTATTGTTACATGTTGAAAATGTAATAAAATCTAAGTTTAAAAATAAGGATTAATAACTGGTAAAGTGTTGATAGTTTTCAATTAGAAAAGGCAGACAACATAAATATTGCAATGGTTGGTGTTTATTGTTTGCAGGGAGCTCAATATTCCAACTTGGAACATTGAGCTTCCTGCAACACTCACATTTGTAAGTTTCAGAACACCCTGTTCCTTGCAACTAACAATACACTCCCTATAAACAGCAAACACCAAGAGCATTGCAGTAATTAGATTTTTCTGACTAAAAACTGTTAAAAGAGAAGTATTAGCAACGTGAATGCAGTGATTGCTGCAAAGTTTGGGGTGTCAATACCCTGGTGCCCCCTGTAGTCACACTATGCAGAGAAGCAATTTTGTACCTGAACACTTGTAAAATTTTCAACTTGGAAGGGTGCAGCTGGCATTTTTATACAGAGTGGCATGGAGCATTTGAGATCGTGCTGCAAACAACGGAATATGCTGATGCTTCATTGCCCCTTCCTGTATTGTGCCCTTTTTATGAAGATTTGATAATCTCCCTATTTCTCATGCCCAGTGCTATTTTTACACAATTTGCCTAAATGCCATGTGTATGCCTAGCATTAACATGGCATTTAGGAAATTGTGTAAAAATAGCACTGGGAATGAGAGATAGGCAGATTATAAAATATTTGTACATAAGGGCTCAATACAGGCCAAGGATGCTAAAGAACTGAGACTGGGGCAGGGGATTAAGGAGGGAGAAAATGACTTCTTGCATTACATTAAGGAGAAAAAAATCCAGAAAGGATGAGATTGTAAGGATAAAGAGGAAGGGAGGGAGGGCAGGCAGAAAAGTGGTGAGGATCAGGCAGAAGCACTAAATAGGTACTTTTGCTCTGTCTTCACTAGTGAATAGGATGGGCTCATGCCACATGGGAAGTTTGGGGGTTCCCCTCGGGTGGAGAGGGATATAATGAAGAGATTGAGGTTGAGAGGGTCTTAAGGGGACTGAGGGAACTAAGGGTGGACAAGGCTTCTGACCCAGATGAAGTACACCCAAGGGTCCTGAGAGAGATGGTGGAGGTACTAGCAGTACCCCAAATGGACCTGTTTAACACCTCACTGGAAAAGGACGGGGTACTTCAGGAGTGGAGGACAGCACATGTGGTACCCCTCCACAACAGTGGTCCCAGGGATGAGCCAGGTAACTACAGGCCAGTCAGCCTGACCTCTATAGTGGGCAAGTTGATGGAGACTATTCTTAAGGAAAGGATGGTGTCCTTTCTTTAGGGGAATGATCTCCAGGACAACAAGCAGCATGGGTTAGTCAGGGGGTGAGCCTGTCAAACAAACATGATAGACTTCTTCAACTGGGTTGCAAGGTCACTGAATAGGGGACAGGTGGTGGATGTCCTGCAACTGGACTTCAGCAGGGAGTTTGATTCAGTGCTTCATGGCAGGTTGATCAGCAAGCTGAGGGACCTGGGCATAGGAGACAAACAGCTAGGGTGGGTTGAGAGCTGGCTCTGGAATAGGAATCACGGAGTGGTGGTGGTGGGGAACTATCCAAACCTAGGCCTGTAATCAGCAGGGTCCCACAGGGCTCAGTACTCAGACCTGTACTGTTCAACATCTTTATTTGGGACATAGCAGAGAGCTTTTCCAGATGATACCAAGCTCCGTCAGGGTGAGCACAGTGGAGGGGAGACAGGAATTGAAGGAAGATCTGGCTAGGCTGGAGAAATGGTTTGGCATCTGGCAGTTAGGATTCAACACCAAAAAGTGCAAGATCATGTACCTGGGGGTCAAGAACCCAGGGGCCAGCTACTGGCTAGAGGGGGTTACAGATGACCATCTTAGAGGAGGAAAAAGACCTTGGAGTGTTGGTCAGAGGTAACATGAAGTACTCTGTGCAATGCTGCAAGGCAGCAGTCAAAGCTAATAAAATGCTGGGCTACATAGCCAGAGGAATCAACTCTAGAAGGGAAGAAGTTATTTTACCACTGTACAGGTCTCTGGTGAGACCCCACCTGGAGTACTGTGTACAGTTCTGATGCCATTATCTAAAGAAGGATGTCATTCTACTGGAGGAGGGTCCAGTGGAGGGCAACTGAGATGATCCAGGTCATGGAGGACAAAACATATGAAGAGAGGCTGAGGGAGCTCAACATGTACTCTCCGTAGAACAAAAGAGAGAGTGGGAACATGATAGCAACCTTCAAGTACTTCAAAGGCATAAACATGGTTCAATCAGAGGATATATTCAATCTAAGAAAGGAGGGTACCACTAGAAGATGGTGGGGGTAGATTTAAGAAGGAAATGAGGAGATACTTTTTCATGGAAAGGGTGGTAAAGGGGTGAAACGAGGAGGTGGTAGCAGTGAATACAGTGGACAGCTTGAAGGAGGAGTGGGACAGGGAGAAAAATAAAATCAGAATGGGAGGAATCAGTTCTGGGAAGGGGAAGGGAGATTGTATGGTGAGGGAGTTGGATGACTCCTGGAGAAGTAGGGGAGGGGGGAGCTCTAGGGATCTAAACTGAGCTGCACACTCAAACAGACTAGATTGAACATTACAGTCTATTTCTGCTGGCAATTCCGTATGTTTGTGTGTTTGTATTATGAAATCTCCATAGATTTGGGCACAATACAGGAAGGGACAGTGGAGCATCAGCATATCGCATTGTTTGCAGCATGATCTTAAATGCTCCATGCCGCCCTGTTTGAAAATATCAGTTACACCCCTTCAAGTTGGAAATATTACAAGTGTTCAGGTACGAAAATGCTTCTCTGCATAGTGTCACTACAGGGGAAGTCGGGGTACTGACGCCCCAAACTTTGCAACAATGACTGCATTCACGTTGCCAGTACTTCTCCTTTAACTCTTTACCAGCTGAGGGAGAGATGAGGAATACTAGTAATTACCCGTTACCTGTCTCAAACTACCTGACCCAAGAATTACACTGTTATGTCAGGTAGGGTAGTACATTAGCCAAACTATGCTACCCAGCCAAAGATAGGCGATACCCACACTACCTGAATCAGCTACCCGTCAGGTAGCCCATGCTTACTCTGCTTGTTGGGAGGTATTATGCAGATCAAAGGAAAGAGCTGCCCTATGATTGGGATAGCTCTCTCTCCTTTGAACTACAGGACATTTCCAGCCAGCAAGACCAGAACAGTTTCATGATCAGCCTGGCTAATGTTTGGTCTGGCACTGGTGCACCCTTGAAGACTGCCATGCTCTGGACTGACAGTGACACACCTCTCAAAACCCACTCTCATAACAAAATGTTCACTTTGCACAAGTGCAAGGGTGAACATAAAAAGGACATAGAAAGGGAACATAATGTTCTCACTAATGCTGACTACTATATGAACTCTTGAAAACAGTTTTTCTCATTTTATAATTATACCAAAAATGCCCTGTCTCTTGTGTTCAACCATGTGGTTCTCTTGCAGTAATCGAGTGACTCGAAAGACAATGCCACTTTAGTGGGTACAGGTCAGAAAGGGCAGGCTGACTACACAAAAAGCAATGCAATATATATGCTGAAAGCTGACTCCAGAAAAGTGACTAACTGTATCCCACCAGCCCTGAGATGTCCATTCACTGTGAGCTAAAAATTCAAAGCAGGAGACAGTAGTGAAAGCAGTCTGAGTAACCTAGGGTAGTGAAGGCAGCTGGCAGCACTGTAATACCTTGATTTTTTTGTCTGATCTCATGGTTCTTTTCTCTGATAGACTATGACAGAGCATACCTGTGGCAGACAGTAGAATATACAGGTAATACAGCACAACCCAATTATCTTATCCCCATTCAGTAGATAGAGAAAACTTGGGAGACAAGGGTCCTATTCATTGGATAGGGATTTCCGGAAAATGGGGGTTCAAATAATCAGGACTGTACTGTATATGCACTATGGTGATGGGTTTTTAATTGGGTATAGATTTTAGATTGAAAGTCAAAATTATATTGGAAGCATTAAAATTAGACATATCCAGTGGTGACCATACAAAAGTTGATTAATATTGAGGTAATGCTGAGGTATGCTGAGGCAGAATCTCTTTATAGCCAATGCACATTGTAATTTGAGTGCCTCAGTTTACCTCAGGGTAGTCAGCTTTTAAATAAGCATCACTGTATGTGTCCACAGATTGAGACATAAAATAATGCAGTGAAAACAAAGTCTATGAGTATGCTAGACATGGCTTTGCATAAGGTGTGCAAGGAATTAGATACGTAACAGTGTTATGCAGAATTTAAAAAAAACAGCATCAACAGATACGCAATGTATTTTAATACTTTGGCATTGTTAGGGACTGTGACTGATTTAACCTGATGGCCTGAGGATTTTCAAAGTGACATCATAAGGTAGGATATGAGATCTCAGTTGTATATACTTTGCAACCAAAAAAACGAAAATGCAAAAAAAGGAAAAAAGAGCAGACAGATTTTAAGCATGTTGCACTGTTTGGGCCTTGATTTATGGGCTATTAAAGGAATAATACACAACAAGATGTGTGTCGTGCTGGGATAACATCATGCCTTGGGTGGTTGGGCACAAGGCCACAGGCCGAGTGCATCCAACACCTGAGAAATTACATTTTCACTGCACAATAAACATTATGGAGTGCATTATTGCTATTATACAATGGTTTGTTTAAAAAAATTAAAAAGTACATTTATTTTACATTTTTAGTAAATTTTACAGCAGCCTGGTGATGTCACTATGCTGATGTATTGCTATGAGAAGGAGAAAGCACTGTGAAAGCATGTGACAGGATTGTAAGACTGTGGTCTTCCACTGAATAGTTTGGTTTGGACCTGACTCACATTACTCCACTGTTCTCTCCATTTACTACAGTGGTGTGTGTGTCTGCACCCCTGTCTGCAGTAGATAGTAATATTGTTAGAGCCACTTTAATAATTGTGCCTGTTAAAAGAGCTTAAGGCAGTAATTGCTGTAATTCCTACTGAAACACATACATCATTATAAGGACATATAAGATAAATAGCTTTGGAACAGCTAACTTTCATAAACAATGAAACAATGATTTTCTTTCCATGGCTCTTCTGCTGCACTCACCCTGCATTCCACTGTTGAGCATTCCAGTCTCTGCTTTAGCTGAATTCAGCATTAGAAGATCTTGTCTTTAGAAAGCAGGCTCCTATTATGTGCTTATAATTCTTTTGTTGCTGCATATTTACCTGATTCTCTTGTATATGTGTTGATTTCCTGCAAAATGTGTCTGTAAAACAAGATTTGTATAATAATTACACAGTTAAAGCTGTGTACCTTTTGTAGGTAACTTTGTGTATTGCTTCCATCCCCACCTCCCACCCCCGCTGGCAGGTTACCTTGCAACACATTTGAGTTTTAACCCATGATTATCCTGATAGTTTATCTTCAGCCTTTTTGGGCTGCTTTTGCAGAGATAGATAGAAGTTGGCATTTTATTTTAGCTGCCTTTTCTTTAGTACATTTCCCTGTTCAAACCATAAAGGCATTGTGTTTTTATGGAGTATTTTAAATTTCTCACTACTCTTATTTTATTATGCTGTACAATGTCCACCTCACATTTACATGTTTTATTTCTATGTGATCAAGCATCACAGCACGTGAGGCAAGCCAGGAGGCAGGTTCACAGCTGTATATTTATAGTGCACTGTATAATATTTATCTCCTTATTTTATCTAATTCCATTAACATGTGTTGTGTATCTGCAGCAGTCTGTATATTGAGGGCCCAACAATTCCCAAACAGTTCACTGCCCTTCCTTGCATGCAGAGGTCCTGGAAAAGCTTATAAGGGACTCTGAGTTCATCATGTCCAAACCCTCACTGTAACATAGTAATTTAATGTTGTAAGGGACTCTGGCTACACCATGTTCAACCCCTAACTATAACATAGTAATGTAATGTTGTAAGGGACTTTAGGTCCATTATGCCCAACCCTTCACTGTAACATAGCAATTTAAGGTTGTCAGGGACTCCAAGTCCATCATGTCCAAGCCCTCATTGTAACATAGTAATTTAATATTGTAAGGGATACTAGGTCCATCATGTCCAGCCCCTCACTGTAACATAGTAATTTAATGCTGTAAGGGACTCGAGGTCCATCATGTCCAACCCCTTACTGAAACATAGTAATTTTATGTTGTAAGGGACTCTAGGTCCATTATGTACAACCCCTCACTGTAGCATAGTAATTTAATGTTGCAAGGGACTCTAGGTCCATCATGTCCAATCCCTCACTGTTTAACAAGAAGTATTATAAGTCTCAGGGGGCATCTGCATTCCAAAAGAGATTTATTACTTTGTTTTAATTAACTAAAGAAAAGTTAATCCACCTGATACAGGGAAGTGAGTGGATTAAAATATTATAAAACTAGACCAACATTTCACCTGGGGTTTGAGCAGTCTGCCTCAGATTGATGCAGTTGACTGATGACTGGGCTTCAATTATCCAGGAGTCCAGGGCATGCCACTTTCTCTGTGAGGGCACAGGAAATGGTGAGGTGCAAACACAGATGAGGGTCTGCGGCAGCCAGTTGTGAGATGCATGTTGGTTAAAGCATAGGTGAGGAATTTTTGACATAAACACAGAGCAGTCAGAGGCATATGAATCTTACTTCTGATTGAAAACCTGAAGCTGCCACTATTAATATAGCAAGGCAGCCATCAGGAGTCAAACTCCACTGCTGCATCCCTCCCTCCCCCAACACTAGGTGCCTAATTCTGGGGTTGGATGGTAAACTAAAATGAAAAGTAAGTAGCCACTTGCTGCCCAACCCTGGTGCCAGAAAACACCCTCCACTCTGACACCAAGTGCCCAACCCTGGAGTCAAACAATAAATAAAAAAAAGGTGGACAATGGCAACCAAACCTTGGTGCTGCCAAACCACCATTCTGACACCAGGTGCCCAGCCCCCAGGTCCAACAGTCAATGAATGATGTTTTAGAAAGACACATTAGTTGTTTTTTGCATTAATCTACTGTAGCATTGCTCTCTGCTATTCATTGTGCTATTGCACTTTTGTGTATTTGCCACTCATACTGTACATCAAGTAAAAAGCAGCTTTATTCCATAGTCAACAGTAATACTTTAACCATCTTTATAAAAAAAAGCATATGCAGATTCATAGGATGAATACTCAAAACAACAAAAGTGTAGTAGTGCAATGAATAGCAGAGAACAATGTTACAGCAGATTGTGGCAAAAACAACTAATATTTCACTCCAGAAGTGGCGCTTCATCAGAGTTAGTAACTTAATGCAGAAATGCCCTTATATTATCCACCACCAATAATGCGTACAAATTAAAAACTTAAAACAACAAATATGATACATCCTCAGGATACAAGGAGGCACTTATAAAATTACAACCTTCAATTAAGTAATGAAAAGTATAATATCAAACCTGGCATAAACTACCCACAAGGCATGTTTTCATAGTTGGTTAGTGCATGTAATTAGAAAACAGTTTTACATATAAACTACAATATCAGGAAAAATAAATTTATTTAGAAGTCCATTTTGTGGATGTTGGGGTGAAGCACTGAGGATATAAAATGTACAAGTATTCATTTATATATCCCTTCTCTTGAGAGACATTTTCTTTAGGACTGTGGGACCAATGAACTCTGCAGTACAGTAATTCCAAATGTCAGGCATCTATTCTAAAAGAAACAGATTAAAAGCAGGACATTATTATATCAGATGCTCAGGCATAATGGATCTGTTCCTTGGGGGCTCATTATAGCCAAGGTGTGAATGATTGCTTTGAATTTGTGCACTTTCTGTAAGATTTCTATAGACAATCTTTATTTCCAGTATATGAAGATGACATATTTTCCAAAAGAAGTGTTTCTTTATTGTAGTATGAATACATGAGCATCTGCTATAATAATATCCTGCTTTTTACTGTTTTTTAGAATACATGCCTGACATTTCTATTTTATATCACATAGTTCATTGGATCCACAGTGCTAGAGAAAATGTCTCTCAAGAGAAGGAAGAAGGAATATATATGAATGAACAGCTGAACATTTTATATCCTCAGTGCTTCACCCCAACATGAGCAAAATGGACTCTTCTATACATTTATATTTCCTGATATTGTGGTTTCTATGTTAAGCTTTTTTAATAATTACATGTACTAACCAACTGTTGATAATATGCCTTGTGGGTAGTTAATAACAGGTTCGATGTTATACTTTTAATTTCCTTTATTGCCAGAGTGTAATTTTATGAGCCTTTTCATATCCTGAGCATGTGTCACATTAGTAACAGACTGCTAATGTCTCTTTCATATATGACAGTGTATGCCATATTAGATGTAATATGACAAATTTTAAATAGAACCATTAACAACAAAACACGGTACTGATTCCTGATATCATGAACATTCACTAAAATCATTTGCAGGTGTATTGGCTCTGACTAGAGTTTGTTTAAATGGGTAGGTATACATACATAAAAAATAGTGCTGATTTCTTGTGTCCATTAGATGGAGCTGTTGTGCTGTTGTGTGCTTCTGTGCTCTACCCACCTGCAGATGCTAACTTGAGGCTTTTTGTTTACCTTTCTGCCCCCCCCACCAGTGAAGCTCATCAAGAGATTTCATCATCCGTGTGCACATCTTACTCGCAGACTGCAACCCATAGATTTATGTCACTGTTCAGTTCCATTACCCCCCTTCCACCCCCACAGTAATGATCGGGCCAGTTTCTGTAATGGTGGTTCTGGTGAGTTTCAGTTCTGCTGGTGGTTCAAGTTTATCTGCACTTCTCACGGTACAGTCTATATATGTTTGTACCGGGAGAATGATAATAAGGAAAAACAGTTTATTGAGTGCAGTGTTGACCATGGCATGTTTTCAGCAGCAACTACCAACTCTGTTCAGGCTGGGAGCAGGGACTGAACTGTATACAGGCAAGTCAATTGCAGCTTCATTTTCAGTTTTAAGTATGGCAGAAAAAGAAATGTAATCCCCACATAACTTACTTACTTTGGCAGTAGTTAACTGTTAAGCGGCCATTGATGTGAATGGGAAGGATTCGTACACTAAGGCCCAGATATTCAAACTGCGCCAGGCTGTGGCGCAAGCCTGGGCACAGCGCAACTTGGCTGCGCTGGGGCATTGACTGGGCGATATTCAATGAAGCTGCACCATGGCTCAGCATCATTGAATATTGCACCCTAGCCACCTGCAGTGCACATGGCGCAGTGGCACTGCGCCAACACAAGTGGCCAGAGTGGAGCAGGAGGATGCGCTAGTGCAAGTTCCATTGCGCAAGGTGCAGCAACTGTGATATTCAAAAGCTGACATGCAAATAGGGCCATAATGTATGCAGGGCACACCTGGGGCCATTTGCATGTCATTATGGCCCCATTTGCATGCAGGTGCGCCGATCCCAGATGACTTGCACCTGGCACCCTGCCAGGCAGCAGCCGTCGGGGGTCCGACGCTCCCTGCAGCACGGCAATGTGACCCACAGCCCGATCATGGGCATTAGTTAAATATAAAAGATTCCAATATCCTTGGTGGTCCAGTGGACACTGTCAGCCCAATTGCAGGCATTAGTTAAATAAAAAATAGTCCAATATCCCTGGTGGTCCAGTGGACCGCTGTCAGCACGATCATGGGCATTAGTAAAATGAAAAAGAGTCCAATATCCCTGGTGGTCTAGTGGACCACTGTCAGCCCAATTGCAGGCATTAGTAAAGAAATAAAAGACTCTTATATCCCTGGTGGTCCAGTGGACCGCTGTCTGCCCAATCGCTGGCTTAACTAAAGAAATAAAAGACTCCTATATCCCTATATATGTCACATATCTGGAATGTGTAGTACGGTATGGGCTGCACACCCATTGGCTCATGCTGTGGACCAATGGGCATACAGCCCTACGGCGGTGTCAGTTGGTGGGCGGAGGGCGGCAGGCAGGTGGAGTGCTGCTGCCGCCCACTGGCCGAGGGGTAAATTGGTGGGGATCAGTGGGCGGGTGGGGAGGGGTCCACTGGACCACCAGGATACAGAGTCCTTTATTTCTTTACTTAAGCCCGCGATCGGGCAGACAGCTGTTCACTGCACCACCAGGGATATTGGACTCTTTTTTATTTTAGTAATGCACGCGATCGGGCTGACAGAAGTCCACTAGACCACCAGGGATGGACCTTATTCATTTTAACTGATGCCCGCGATTGGGCATGGGGGGGCACCACCACAGTGGTGCAGCTGGAGCTCGGGTGGCCACCCACAGGTGGCAGCTGCCTTGTTGTGCCCTGCAATATGGCAGCTCACCTGTGGGTGGCTGGACGTTGCTCCTTTTTTTTTTTGGATCAACTTTGTGTGGCGCAAGTAGGGGTTGTGCATGCATGGCTCAGCACATCCCGGGCTGAATATCGGGATGTGCAGGTATGCATGGGCACATCCCCTACCCACCTGCATATATTACTGATGTGTTTGGCGCATCAGGATTTGTACTAGTGCAATTCCTATTTGAATATCGACTACAAGATATCAGTGGAGTTGCGATGGCACAACACTGTTGCGCCATGCACAACCCTTTTGAATATCTGGGCCTTAGTTTATTTGTGGTGGAGAATGAGCGGGTAATGTGAAGCCAGTAGGGTAGGAGCAAGTGAAGTAAATTGCAATTACAGTTTTATTAAACCATTGCTTATTTTAATTAAAATATATGAACGTTGCACAGTTAATGCACCTAAGTGTCATGTGGGATACATTACTTTACTTGTGGTTTGGGGTTGAATTTGTACCAGTGGGAGGGAGGGAGGGATTTATTTATGTATTTAATTATTGAGTTATGTATTTAATAAAATAAATATCATAAAAATAAAATATTAATAAATAAATAAAATAAATACATTTGCTTTGTGGTTTTGGGTTGAATTTGTGCCAGTGGGAGGGAGGAGGATTCATGTTTAAGGAAAAATAAAAGGTGAAGTAGTGGCAAACTGCACAGTGGCCATGTCAAGTGTGGGCAGCTTGGACATGGCATGTGCAGTGATTTCTTTTATATTTGATGTGGTCTTTTGTATGCCTGGACTAGATCCATGGTGTTGTGCTGGGATAATATCATGGGTCTAGCCCCAAACTGACCAGTCAGAGCCCAAGGATTTCTCTTGCCATTGTATGATAAGGTTTATAAAATGGGCACACAAATTCTTGAATGTTGATTGGCTGAAAGCTTTTTTCAGCTGTGTCCTTATCAGGACATAACCCTCCAACCTGCATGAATGGTGCCAACCCAAATGTAGCACACCAAGAAATCAATGCATGCCATGGCTCTCCTGCAGCAGCTTCTCAGCTAGCATCCTAGGAAAGAAAAACAGCTGAATCAGGAGAGAGGTGGTACCAGCAGAGAAACCACAGATATGCCTTTGTCTGTGACCACGGTTCCCCTTCCTGCACAACCTAAAACATTAAATATTTAAAATATTGTTTTTATTGTTTTGTTTTTGTTTGTTTTACTCATGGCTGCCCACTTCCTCGATGAACTGCTAGCTACCATAAGCACTTCTGCCATCTCCAGACTCCATTCCCTCCCCCCTCCGCCCAACCTCCTCTCCTTTAAATATGAGCTGGTTCCAATGCAAAACTGCACCCATTGCCCTACTCATTTTTTTCTGTGTACAGGCAAATGCTAAAACCATGTCTTGAGGCACAGCACAATGCCAGTAAGATTTATAAACCCCAAAAATGGTTACCGCTGACTGTGGTGTCTGGTAAGGGACACACTCGTGCTCGCTCCCGATACTACTGGCAATGACAAGCAAGCACTTCCTGATTTAAGTACCTGTTTTGTTTTTTGGTTTTTTCTTTAAAAAGAAAACACAAACTCCATAGAAAAACATGAACAAAATGGCAGTCTTTATTTGTCACTCTGTGAATGAGTCGGGGGGGGGGGGGGTGCGCTGACATACATCGGTAGACACACTCCCTGACAGTATAACCAGATATTCAGGCTTAGACAAATGGTGGCTCTGAGCATTTTTAAATAGAAAACACAAAAATCACTTTGAGAGAGGGGTGTAGTAGTACTGAAAGCAGTAGTAATTGGCAGATAACCTTGGAAATACATAGTGACCCTCTACTGCCTACAAAACTTTTGAAACTAGTTTAATAGGGGTACTATTTTTTTGTATTTAAGCGACTCAACCCTCCTTTTTTATATTTTTGACTTTTTTTTTGACCCATTAAATAATTACTTGGGGGTCCATTTTAGCAGTACAATAACATGGTGCAGGCTATGTCCTGATAAAAGCACTTCCAATGTGCTAAAGGCACTCAGTGCAAGTGCCTCATGCCTTATAATGCACCTGGGGTGTGCTCTTATCAGGCCATAACCCACACCTCTTTGTGTATTATTACTTGCATGATGGATTTACAAATATGGATTTATTTGCTTTAAGCTTTTGAGTTTGGTGAAGAAAGGATACTGAGTTATGTATTATATTAACAATTAAAAATATTAACTTAAAAAATATATTTTTGTAGATCCTGAAGAATGGACCGGTGCACGATGGAACATTGATTGTATGGTGTTTTGGAGCTACATGTTTAAAAAACAATACTTAATACATGTAACGGTAAGTTGGTCACATGGTCTTCTTCATGTAACATAGCTTCCTTATTGTTCCCCACTATGCCTCTGCTCTCATTAGAAATCCCTCTCCAAAGAGGCAGTTTCAGAGGCAGTCTCCCATTCTTTAAAATCCAATCTAAAGTTCTGGACCTGCATCCTCCTGTGGTTTGCCTCTGCTCCCGTCTTTATGTTAAACCACACTTTATGGGCATCACTGGTACCCAAGGGACTGCCTGCTGTGATGTCTGCAATGCTGACCCTGTTTATAAGCACCTGGTCCAGCACTGCCCCATACCTAGTGGGTTCTTTGATTGAATGAGTTTCACAAATATTTAAATGAGTGAACTAGGGCAGCAGGTTCAGTTCTACATAAGAACTGAACATCTTAGACTTCAGGTATTCAATTCTTTTGACTGTGGTGAACTTTTGAAGCAAATAGGTGGACTTTTGGTTTGACTGATTTGCCTTCCTTCAAAAGATGAACCAACCAGACCAATCAAACCACAAATTGCACCTGAATCAGTAAACTATGCGGCATGTGTGTCACAGCCTCATTTTAGTACTTGACTCAACTCAACAACATGAGCTAATGTAAAAACTCACTCCCTTGCTCATTATTAGGCTGCCAGTTAGCTCAGACTGGGCACTCAGATCAAATTCTAGTTGGATAGCTGGGAAATTCTTCAAAAAAGGCAAACATTTTCAATGTATGCCCTATACTCCTGTAAACTGTAGAGCTCCTGAAGGGGAGATATTTTTAGGAAGAAAAACAAGAAAACAGGCTTAGCAGTGTTTGCAAAGCTGTTGGCCATGGGAAAAGGGGCTGCCTGAGATGAAACTGTGAGGGGAAGGATCATTCTTTGGAAGAGTGTGCTTGGACAGTGGACAGATGGGGCAAAAGATGGCAGTCTGCCAGTACCCACTTGCCTAATCTCATCAGCAGTGCAGCACACAAATTTGTTTTTATTGCAGAACTAGCATTTTAGCAGGGCATACAGGCAGAGTGACTGAGGCCCCTTCCTTAAGCCTGTGATTTTTGGAGTAACTGGGCTGTAAGTGTGTGCCAGCTGGCAGCATGCCAGTGTTTGGCCACTGGTAGTTGACACCTTGGTGGCATTCCATAAAGAAATGTAAAATAGATGTTCTCTTGTTTTTTTTTCTTGTGGCAGTCTTCATGTTCCTCCAAGTTGCTATAGTTCCTTCTTTCTTCTGAGTCCTGAAGCAGCTTATTTGTATTGTCCTGAGCTGTGCTTTTGCACTGTGATCTGTGCAGTGGGCAGCAAGTGTGTACAATTTGGTAGTGTGCCAGGCAGGTGCTCAACCACTTACAGCATGCAGAATGGAGGCATCCCCCCAAATTAAAATAAATTCTGTTTTCTTCTTGCATCAGTTTTCATGTGTACCCAAGTTGCTGTAATTACTTCCTCCTCCTCTTAAGACCAGAATCAGCCTGTGTATGTTCTTCCTGAGCTGAGCTATTGTAGTGTGACCTGGGCAGTGGACAAGTGTGTGCCAGATGGCAGTATTCCAGATCAGTGCCTGGCCACTAGTAGTTGGCACCTTGGTGGTATCCCATAAGAAATGTAAAATGCATTTTCAGGTTTTGTTCTTATGGCAGACTGCAGGTTCCAGCCAAGTTTCTGCAGTTCCTTTTTCCTTCTGAGTACTGAAGCAGCCTGTTTGTATTGTCCGGAGCTGTGCTGTTGCAGTGGGATCTTGGTAGTGAGCAGCAAGTGTGTACCAGCTGACAGTGTGGTGGATAGGTGTTCAACCACTTGTAGTTGGTACTTGGTACCTTGGTGGCATCTCATAAAACAATTAAAATACATTTTCAGTTTTTTGCTTCCTGTAGAAGTCTTCACATTTCCCAAGTTGCTGCAGTTCCCTTTTCCTCCTGAATCCAGAAGCAGCTTGTCTGTGTTGTCCTGAGCTGTGCTGTTGCAGTGTGAGCTGGGCAGTGAGCAGCAAATGTGTGCCAGCCGACAGCATGCTGGACAGGTGCTCATCCACTGGTAGTTGGCACATAGGTGGCATCCCATAAAACAATAAAAAAAAGTCTTTGCATTCCCTCAAGTTGCTGAAGTTCCTTCCTCCTCCTCCTCCTCCTCCTGAGATCTGAGGCAGCCTGTGAGTGTCATCCTGACCTGTGTTATTGCAGTGTGATCTAGGAAGTGAGCAGCAAATGTGTGCCAGCTTGCAGTGTGGCCCACTGGTAGTTGGTACCTTGGTGGCATACCATAAAAAAATGTAAAAAAAACTCCACATAGCTGGCCCAGTGGTGTGGAGGACAGAGGCTTTCATGCCTCACCTGCCACCATGCTGGTGACCAGGTTCAGGAATGACTCTGGGCTCCTTGGGGTCATTCGAGGAAGGAGAATTGAGAAGCCTGGCAGGAGCTGTCCTCCAGGGAGGGTGGGTTGACTGCTCCACTGCATCACCACCACCAAGGTGACCATGGGTGGTGGCACAGCCTAGGCAGCAGTTATGGGTAGGGGACACTTCCTGTCGGTGGATGTTCACAAAACATGTGAACATCAGACCACTGCCTCCATGGAGCATCCATGGGTTGGGATTCTTAACAGCTGAAAACACTGCTGACAGCAGGATGATGCCGCTACTGTCCACGGGGGACACTGACTGAATGTGGCTTCTGGAGGAGGCATGGGGGACTCCCAACAGCCCTGCCATGGGGGGTGAGGTTTGTGGAGGTATGGCAGCCCCTCAGGTAAGTCCAAGGGTCTCAGAGATGGTGGGTGGGTGATGGGGTTGAGGGAGCTGCGGAGGCAGAAGGAGGCCTGTCAGTGAGGAAGGGGATAAAAATGAAAGTAAAAAAAGCCATCCACAGTCCCTCAAGTTTTTGAAGTTCCTTTCTCCTCTTCCTGAGTTCTGAAGCAACCTGTGCATCATCCTGAGCTGTGCTGTTGCAGTGGAAGGCAATGTGTGCCAGCTGGCAGCATGGACTACTGGTTCTTGGCACCTTGGTGACATAACATAAGAAAGTAAAACAAAAAAGGAACAAAAGAAAACATCCACATTCCCCCCAGTTGCTGAAGTTCCTTTCTTTTCCTCCTGAGTCCTGAAGCAGCCTGTGTGTGTGTTATTCTTAATTGTGCTATTGCAATGCGATTTGGGCAGTAGGTAGCAAGCTGGTGCCTGACCACTGCTAATCCTTGCTGGCATCCTAGAAAAAAAGTAACAAAAATGAATAAAAGAAAACAGAAAATAAAGACAAACAAAATAAAAAAAAGTCTTCTCCTATGTGGCTTCAGTTTTCCTCCTGAGACTGGTGGCAAGTTTTAGGAAATGAAGCAATAGAGAAGGTAAGGAGATGGTGGCATGAGATCATCCATTTGCATCAAAGAAAAAGCAAAATGGAGGGGGGTTGATCAGAGACCCCCTGCCCCAGTGGGAACCACAAGTGTAAAGGAAGATGACAGTAGTCAAACAGTCCATAAGGTATCACACATTGTAGGAACCACTTGCAGTGCCACCACAAACATTGCAACATGTGCAATCATTAAAAGAGATACATCAGATAGCAACACGGCAGAGAAGAAGGAGCAAAGAGATTTAGTGGAGATTGGTGAGAGATTCAGATCATGGTTATATTTTTATATATTTAAAAAGTGATAACCAGGAATGCCCAATAAAAGTAATAGCAGCAGCAGTTTTGGGGAGGAGGAGGAGGAGGAAGAGGTGGAACATGTGGGAGCTGGATTTGGGGTAGGTGCACATAAAAGATCAAAAAAGACCAAAGGCAGTGGTAAAAAAGGTGAAGTACAACAGCAAGTATCTGAAACAACAGTAGATTAAGACACAGGAGAAATTGGTGGCTCATGACACATGGTAAAGGCAGAAGAACCATTCCCTGACCCTGAAGAACTGGTGGAGGAAGAAGAGGAGGAGGCTGATGTGGAAACTGGACACAATAGCCTTCCCATTAGGCAACAATAGAGAGCGGCAGGAGGAAAGACCAAGTCATTGATGTCAGTGGTTGTGGGATTTCTTTCAAGTGGACAAAGAATCACAGACATACATAATGTTCCACTTATGTAGAGACAGACTAAGTCAGGGCAAGGAGGGAACAAGGCTGGGAAAACACCTACCATGAATAAGCATTTACTGAAGTGCCACAAATCTCAGTATGAGAAGACATGCCGAAGCATGGAGTCAGCAGCTGTAGCACCATCAGGCAGTGAAGTGAAGGATGATGATGATGATGCTAACCATGGGCAGTAGAGGAGAGCATTAGGGGACCAGAGGAAGAGGAAAAAAGTAGTTGAAGTGGGTGCCAATTCACACCTTCAGCATCTTCCATTCATAAGTTCTTTAGTCTATTGACATCCTAAACTGTGGGATACTGCCCTGTTGTCTTTGCTCAGTCTTCTTTAGATTAATGTTTTATAAACTAAGACAGGCCTACACAGTTTGAATAAGTAATTTTTGGGGCAGCACTGCCCATGAAAGCAGTTTGTACAGCACTTACCCACTGCATAATGGGAAGTCTTATTCAACCTACACTATGGGATGCTGCTCTCTCGTCTTCACTCAGTCTTTATCAGATTATGTTTTGTGAATTTTTAGCAGTCCTGCATAGGTCAAATGCATATTTTTTTTTCTTTGGAGATGTTTCTTCCCAGTCCACCTCCACCACTAGAGGTGTGCAAAAAAAAATCCACAGGCAGAATTTAAGTGAAAGTCTGACTTTCAGTTCCATGAAAGTTCAGGAATTCATTTCCAAACTTTCATGAAAATTCTGCCTGCCCTTCACTCTACTTTATCCCTGGTGTCTAGTGCCCCATTCCACCACTGGTTGTCGAATGTTGCTCGATTGCCTGAAATAAATAAAATAAATCCATGTTGGCTAGCGGTGCCCCCGCGAAACCAATCACCAACCTACTTGATGTGTACTAAAAAAAACTGGTGGCTACTGACTAGTGGTCCCTCCCCCACCCAGTCACCCACCTGTGTCCAGTAGTACTAGTCAGTTGTGAACCCCTCCAATCCCTATCCCCATATAGCACTTTTGTTTTTCCTGGTGGTCTAGTGAACCCCCTCCCTCCCTCCCTCCCTATCCTCGACCCCAGTGTGTATTTTTTAATGTATTCCCTGGTGGTCTAGTGGCCTCCCCCTGCTGTGATGCACCTGGCAGGTAGTGTCTCACCTCGCTACCCCATCCGAAAATAGAGCAGACCACCAGCACAGCACTTCGCTGTCCTCCTTGACTGGCAGCCCACTGAGATGACAATGAATGAGCGCATGCTGTTCGCATATGCGCTTATTCTTTGACATCTCATTGGGCTGCCAGCTTTGGAGGAGAGCAAAGGGCTGTGCCAGTGTCCTGCTCCATTTCAGGATGGGAGGAGCAGGGTGGGACACTACCTGTGGGGGTGGTGGGAGCAAGGGGGCCAGTACAAAATTCTAAGGGATACAATCTAGGTCTTCAACCATTTTAAAATAGTTTACTTACTTTTGCCCACTATACTTATTGTACATGTTACTCTTATGTTAAATTAAATTTGTACTCATTCAAAGGACTGTTATGCCTCAAAAGGTGAAGAACACACAGGATAAGGAAGTTTTCCCAAAAGCACAAGTCACTGGGAAAAAAACTGATTTCCATCAAATGGAGTGCCAGCAAGAAACAGCCATCTCTCTCACTCTGGGAATAAAAGGTGCCCAGTCAAAGTACACTGGAGTGTGGTGCAGGATGCCATAATCTGCCACATGGAGTGTCCGATATGGAAGATGATTTAGAAAATGTGGTAGAGTCTGTAGAGCTGGATCCAGTACAAATCAAGCATTCAAAGCCACAGCTGCAACAGAAAGTCAACCCTGTCAAAAGGAGGTAAAAGTACAAGCTGAATGTGCTGCTTTCAGAAAATGAGGAGCATGTCACTCACTATAAAGATACAGTGTTAGAGAAGGAACTAGTAGTGACTCACCTACCAGAGGTAGAAGCCAGAAATATTAGAGTAGTATCCTCCTTACAACAAAAAATTCAAAGCATACAGTACATAGCATTCAGGAAACACCAGAGGAGAATAAAGGAGACTTGATTCAATGTGGAGAAGAGGACACCACAAGCAGAGATGAGGACCCCTCCCCAGAAATTGCCACCCAGCAGAGGATGAAAATGAGTTGTTACATGACTAATTTCCAACAGTGGAGAAGCAAGAACACACTTCAGGAGGAGTTGAACATCTTGTTAAAAAGTTAACTCATCTTTGTATAGTATTTGTAAGTGGATGTCTGGAACCAGATAATGACAAGATACACATTACTATGCCTATAGAAATAGTTGAGAAAGGCGGCCATACCCCTGATCCAAAGTTAATTTTAGTATGAAAACATAATATTGAAGCCAATACATTTGACCTTGTGAAATGAAATCTACCCTTTGGTAGCCACCCTCTCTTGAAAGCTTAACTAAGACTCAACTAATGATGGATTAAAATCATGGAACAATATAACCTATTCAGAAATTGAGATCAAGGGTTCTAATGGGAAGAACATGGGTTCCAAGTACAATTCTCCCCTTTGACCCAATATCTAGGGGTCCTGATGGTACAAACAGGTTGAGGAAGGGGCACAAACCAAGAACATCCCCAGGAGACCAAACTGGAAATAGTAAACTGTCTTACCTTGCCCGAAGAACTCATAAGTGGACAGGACGGTCTCCAAAAGCTGACACTCTGAGAATAGCTGCTAGAAAGAGTCTGGAACTGCAGGGGCAAAGAGGAGTCTAGAGGGGAACATTCAGTTAGCACAGGCAGGATAAAAATTAGCCGAACACTGCAGTGGGGAATAAAAAACTATTTAATTAATAAATTGAAATAAAAAATATTTATGACAGCTCCATGAAGCTGGACAACAATGAGCATGGCACAGTTACTACTGGCAGAAAGTCTGCAGCATGCAGCTGTGGGTCCCCACCACTAGACTTGAATAAGGCCGGTATGAGTTCCACACAGGTGCAGAGCTGAAACAGGATCAAGATAATTTACATGCAGTACAGCATAACCCACAGGATGGTACTTTCCCAGGCGGGCCTCCATTACCAATTGGATCCCAATGAGACTGTCACTGCCCTGTCAATCTAGACCACTCCCAAATCCACTGCCTTGGGACAGAAAGTAATCCTTTCACAGGCAGGGAAATTTTCTCTCGAGCAACAGGGATCCCTCCTTAAGTTACTCCAACCATTCTGCACTTTGAGCCAGAACATGGGGACCTTCCCCATACATGGGCATGGCAGGCCCTGCTTCTTACTCTCCCTGCAGGTCACCACTACACTGGCTAACAGCTCCCTGGTGCTGCCACTGCCAGTGAAGCAACACAGCAGCACTGCCATTATTGCAGCATCTCAACTGCTAGGATGTCTCAGAAAATGGAACAGACTCTGGCCAACCCCTGTATCTCAGACCACAAGGTGGGCCCTCCAAAATGTTCTCCTCTGGGCCGTGGCTCCCTATGACTCATAGGGTCCCATTCCATGGTTGCTTGTCCCTACATGCCACTCCAGAACTCCTGTGCATGGAACAATGCCTCCATGACTAAGGCCACAACCTCCATGGACCAGGGTTCAAACCCTTTGCCCAAGATGCACCAGATGTTCCTGCCAGCCTCTTAGACATTCTACCACCCCCCCCCCATTTATACAGCAGTGGCCAAAAGACACACCCCAGAAAGCAGAGACCAGCTGCCAATCAAAGCTATGGGATAACCCACCAGAGGGAGATACTGGTAACTAATAATAAGCCCCCCCCCCCAAAAAAAAAAGGGTGGCTTACACTTGCAATTAAAGTAGCATTTTAAGATGTGAAGCAAAATATTGGGGCTTGTGTTGAATCTCTGTGGGATATGAACAATCGTATCTTTTGCAAAGATCCTCATCCCCTTAAAGAAGCTAATATACTTTCAAAAAAGTGTGTTTTTAAAAAGGGAGCTACAGCATTTGTTTGTTTAGCTCATCTCCCATTTTAGTCCTAGGACAGGAAAGTTGGGCATCAGTCAAATCATGGTCTACTTCACAAGAAATCCTAACTATAGTATCAGTCAGTAGAGAGCATAAAGATCTGATAAGTAAAATAGAAAATATGGGATGGACGGCAAGGAGCAACAATCTCAAAATAAACGGCATCCCTGAAGGTTCTGAAGGCAAGGCCATTTTCATGATTGTGAAAAAATGTTTCTCATCTGAACTGGATAGAGGCTGCAAAACTAAGAAGACTGTGGTGGAAAAGGCACATAGACCTCCAGGTGGAAGAAGTGAAGTAAACCAAAAAATACCCCAGAATAATTTAAATAATGTTTGCATGCTTCCAAAACAGAGAGACAGTATTAAATAAAGCAAGTAAGTTGGGGCTACAGTATCAAGACATAGGCCACTCGATCACCAGGGAATAAGTTAAAAAAAATACATACTGGGGATCAGTTATAGGGAGGGAGGAGGGTTCACTAGACCACCAGGGTAAACATTTTACTACACTGGGGATAGGGATGGGGGGAGTTATAACTGACTAGTACTACTGGACATGGGCAAGTGATCGAGTGGGGGGAAGGACTGTGAGCCACCAGGGTTTTCTTTTTAAATACACATCAGGAGGGCAAGTGATCGGGTAGGGGGAAGCACCACTAGGCATGGGGGGGATGTATTGACATTGGGCAGGTGATGGGATGGGGGAGGGGCCACTAGCCCGCTGGCATTGGGTGGATGATCAGGTGGGGGTAGGGACCGCTAGCCACAAGAAGGATCATTTAACACATCGGGCAGGGTGGAACAGGATGAAATTTCACCCAAACATTCAGAAGATTTTCATGATTATGGAAAAATGTTTCTCATCTGAATTGGATAGAGACTACAAAACTAAGAAGACTGAGGTGGAAAAGGCACATAGACCTCCAGGTGAAAAAAGTGAAGTAAACCAAAATTACCCCAGAATAATTTAAATAATGTTTGTATGCTTCCAAAACAGAGAGACAGTTTTGAATAAAGCAAGTAAGTAAGTTGGAGCTACAGTATCAAGACATAGGCCACTTGATCACCAGGAAATAAGTTAAAAAGATACATACTGGGGATCAGTGATAGGGAGGGAGGAGGGTTCACTAGACCACCAGGGAAAAACATTTTACTACACTGGGGATAGGGATGGGGGGAGTTATAACTGACTAGTACTACTGGACATGGGCAAGTGATCGAGTGGGGGGAAGGACTGTGAGCCACCAGGGTTTTCTTTTTAAATACACATCAGGAGGGCAAGTGATTGGGTGGGGGGAAGGACCACTAGGCATGGGGGGATGTATTGACATTGGGCAGGTGATGGGATGGGGGAAGGGCCACTAGCCACTGGGGGGCTGACATTGGGTGGATGATCAGGTTGGGGTAGGGAACGCTAGCCACAAGAGAGATCATTTAACACATCGGGCAGGGTGGAACAGGATGAAATTTCACCCAAACATTCAGAAGGTTTCTGATCCAACAAAGGGAGAAGCTTGGAAACTTCTGAGAAAGTTGCCAAATTTCATGAAAGTTCTACTATGGCAGAAATGGCAACTTTCACACACCCCTATCCACCACCAAGTGATTCACCCTGATCCCAGTAATGTACCTTATCAGGTCTGGAACCTCCTCCTCCTCCAGACCAGGGCAACCCTTGGCTTGCTCTCCATAACAGAGGCTCTGGGGGAGGGCTGACCTCCCCTTGAGGCAGTCTGAATCCAGTGCTGAAAGACACTATGATCCAAGGAAGTCCCAAAGGCTTAGATCATTATGTAGACAGAAGTGGGGATTTTCTCCCTTTATGTTGGCCCCCTCCCATCTCCCCTGACATGAGCTGAGCTCCTAATGGGAAATCATGTCCTTGTGTGGTACTGTCCCAATGAACATGCAGTGTTTGGAAACAGTAATTCACCCTGTGGGATGCTGCACCATTTCCTTGACTCATTTTTCTTCAGATTAATATTTTGTGAATTTTCACCAAATCTACAAAGACTGAATAAATAATTTTTGGGCGAATGTTGCTCATGAAGCCAGTGTGTACAACACTTCTACAAATATCCATGGCATAACAGGAAGCCTTGTCCATGATCGGCACTGTTCCAATGGGCACACAATTTTTTTAAGTAGTAGCCTACACTGTAGGATGCTGTACTGATATTTTGTGGGCTTACAAAGTTTTACAAACTACTTTATTTTCAGCATTGTTAGCCATGTCTCTTGTTTACTAGCATGCCCATGTATGGCACTGACTGAAAGGACATAATTGTTGGAACCAGTATCATACAATGTGGGCCACTGCATCATCTTCTTGTTCTGGGTGTTTCATCAGCCCAGTTAATTATCTTATCCAATTTCTTAGTGCTTTTTAATGGTCAAACCAGTAAGAACCTGTCTGTCAGTAGCAGAACTTTGACAAACTTTACCTAGTTCAATGGTCAAAGTTTGCATGGTGGAAGTTTGGGAGGTTCGCATAGCCCTGGAGTGAACTAACCATTTGAAATCCACATTAGAATATGACAACAAAGCAATGGTTTGTACATCATGGACATTTTATTCGCATATATACAGTGAAACTTGCCTGTTATGGACCCTGCATATTAAGGATGTTGCAACGTTAGTGATGTTTCTTGTAGTCCCTCCAAAATACAATTTCTTCAGTAATGTATGATCTGCATACAGAGTTAAGGGCAAATTGATGTTAAGGACTGATGACTAGAAACTGGCCTGTATAGGTAAGAAATTGATGGGAACACAGTCCTCTATGCTGACAGTTTCCACCACTTCCATTAAAAAAAAACAGCATCCCATACTCTCAGATGACAAAGGTAAGAACAATGCAGAGAGGAACTATTCAGCAGAGAGTTAAACAGGATGAGTGACAGATTTAAGGAAAGAGGACACAGCCAGCACATATTACTAAATTATTTATTTATTTGTTTGAATTTTTGGTGACCAGGTAAGCCCACTGAAACAAGATGCCCCTTTTTCAGGGGCAATGCAAAATTAGTTACATACAGTAAATAACAGAGGAATTCATTCCCATACCAAGTTAAGAGAACAAGAAAGGGGATGATATTAGTGATAATAACAGATCACATAGGAATAATATACCCTGTTTTTCCACAGTATATTCCCAATACTCCAGTCAGGTAAGAAGGATATTGTATTAACATTGGCATATAATACAAACCCCAGATGAACAAGGTAAGATTCTTAAGCATAAACATACAGCATCCTACAAGGAAGTCAGTAGACTAAAAGACAGGATTGTGCATACAGAGTACATGATTCCAAACTGAAATCTGGACTATTCTGCTGGTACCATTTAAAATGGTAAGTTTCCTTATGGGAAGTGTGTAGTGTAGAAACTCTTCAAGAAAGTAGATCTTTGAATACCCTCTAAAAATGGCAGATGAACTATATAAAGAATAAATGGTGGGGTAGTGTGTGATGCAAGAATTTAATGCACACCGGAGATGTGAGATACTACATAAACCCCAAATACAAAGCCCAAGGGGTTTATCAACACATCCCACACTGAGGGTGTGCATTACATTCTAATTTCCACACTACCCCATCCTTTACTTTTTATAATTGCTGGTCAAGCAATTTTTTCCAGCCTGACTTCAGTGACCTAAGGTCACACACACACACACACACACACACACACACACACACACACACATATGCACACACAGTGTCTGTCCCCCTCTTCCTCATTCCCTTTACAGAATTACGGATTTCTTTTTTTTTCCCTTTTGTTGTCTTTGTCTGTTTTTTGTTTTTGTTTTTGTTTTTTTACTTACAGTTTTGACTTGCAGTTGTGTTTAACTGGAGCTACAGTCAGTCGGCCATAGCTCTTTTGCAGCTCGCTGTGGCTATATCCCAATGTGGAGGAACAGCAGGATCAACCAGATTTAGGTTTTTAAATCCATAAAGGGTAGGATCAACCAGATAGATTGGTAAAAAAAATAATGATAAGGAGAGACGAGTCTTGTGGTGGCTCCTCAGTAAGTGAGAGATGGAGCAGCCATAGAAACATAGAAACATAGAAACATGTTCAGCCATGTTTGAGGAAGTCTTAAGCCTGCCCACACACAGAATGAGAGTCAGTGAAAGAGTGCTACTGTTTGAAAGACAGTGAATGTAAATGCCGTAATAACCCATAGGTTATTACAGTAAATATCAACTTGGTCAGTCCATAGAAAATAATTGCTGACCAGTAATTATAAAACAATACATTGACTGTAACACTACACATACAGTATACATCTTACAATGTCCTTGTGACCACCTTTACATTATGTTGGAAAATCCATAAGGGAATTAGAACAGTGTATATGTGAACATAAAAGCTCAGTGAGACACAGAAACTCATATTCTTGGGTTATGGAACATTTTACAGCAGTAGGTCACAAATCCTCATCCCTTAGGTTGTTAGGTTTAGAGCAGTACAGGAACCCACATGGGTAGGAGAGTGGAACAGAGAACTGGACAAAAGACGGATGTGTTGGATTAACAGACTAGACCCATAGAATACATCCATAGGAATACATGAGGAAAACTTTGTGGTATTAATAGCATACCAGAAAGTTATTCTCATTCATTCATATGGACTTATTCAGTGTGTCAAGTCTGTTAATTTCTCTCAAGTAAATAGCAGATATTGCAATGTGGAAAAGTAATAACCTTCCATCTTTCCTAGGCACTGTCTTTCTATGATTGTCCAGTGTCTGACATGATAGGTTTTTAGATCTCTGTATAGTGATCCACAGGAGCACTCGTTTAGCACACACTTCAAACTGCCACTAACCAGTTTCCCTATGCTGCCCTGTAACATTTTATTCAGACAATCTCCAAACTTATCACCTGCCCCTGATGACAATGTCTTTCTTTAAATTTAGGATGGTTTTTCTACCCTTGGCCAATTGACCTCCATCGGTCCTACCCACTCATCCAGTCCCATCAGCTGCCTGCTCCTTCACTTAACTTTCCTCCTTACACACTCTGGCTTACCACCCCCCCCCCCAGGGTGAGGCTGCCAGAAGGGGGCACTACCTCTGACAGAGACGTGGTTGGTACTTTGGAAGGAGAGCACTACAGTCAGCGGTGTGGAGCCTGCAGAGGGGGTGGGTGCCCTCCTTCAGTAGTTGGCTGTTTTTCCATTTTTCTTCCCCAGACCACTGAGGAGAGCTCCTGACATGCATGTACGCCCACGTGTGCATTGCACATCAGATCACATCGGCATCCTCCCTCCTAGTTTCTCCAGCCCTCTTGCACTGCTACCTGTGGTCACTAAGGTGGTGGTGGTGCAGAGGACATGGAACTTCCTCTCTTCCAAGGTTGACAGCATCCTCTGGGATCCTCAGTACACCTCCTCCAGTGGGCCTTCTGTTGACTCCAGCTTGTTCCTGAACCCAGGTCAGACAGTGTCTTTCTTTATAACTCAATGACCTTTAGTAACCCTCCCTGACCTGCCACTACCGTGAGCAGCCAATTGTACACTGCCTCCAGATGACACAGACCTATTTGGTTGCCCTATTATTCCTCACACAATTCTGTCTCTTTTCATTCTCTTTTTGTTCATGATTACCATTATTTATTATTTTTATTTCTTTTTTTATATTTTTATCTATATTTTTGAATACCTTTCCAGTCTCACAAATGTACTACATGTGTACATTCCTGGGGCAGAGGCACATGAGCTGATGCTCATATTGGGTCCTAATCACTAATGGTTCCAATACACACTGGTAATGGTGCATCCCAGGTCATGCTACTAAACACTGCATACCCAGCCCCTGCTAGATGTGAGTGGCAGAGATGCATGACCCACTACCTGGCCCAATGCATAGCATCATAAGTCTACAGATGAGGTGGGGCCAGCTGGGGGGCAGACCTAGGCCAGAGTGTGGACTTTCAATATGAAGCCCTAACTGGCCCCACAGTGGATCCCCTGCTCTGCAGGAGCAGGGAATCATGGGGTACAGCAATCTGCATATGGATTGTCATGTCCCTAAGAGCCATGTGGTTCCAGACCTGGCATAGGCAAACAGTGCCCCACAGACATTATCCATCCTCCAGCTTTCTGTGGCATGGAGAATGGCTGGGGTCCATGGCTGCAGGGCACTATGTAATCATCAGAACACTAATCAAAGTGTGTGTGAACCCATCACTGCAGACCTCTGGCTGGCTTAATGGAAGCTCCCCCCTGACACTGGCCCAGAGGAGTGTGTCCAGCTTTGTGCATGTTCTCTGCCAGCCCAATGTGGGTATGCTCACTCCCCTTTACTGCCTGGATCAGCTGTGTAGTTGTGTGGGATCCAGTGTGAACAGCTCCAGTGTTAAGCAGTGGATGTCCAGCAGTTCTACATATATGGGTATCCATTGGACACTTGGGATGTTCATATTCCAGCTCTATATAATGAATATTGTGGCATGTAGGGCCAGGAGCCCTTAGTGCATAGGGCCCCTAATGTGGGATCCAGTGGGTACATCACCCCCCCAAAAAAAAATATTCTGTGCAGATCTCCTATTGCCTAAACCCTTATGGAGCTTCTTTCTATGGGTGTATTATTAATATATTAATTGATTAAAATGTAATATGCAGGATGGGTTAATTGAGACCAAAGCCTTCTTTTCTAAGAAATGTCCTGAAAGTAATATAGTCTAACAATAGTTGAAGTCTTCTCTTCTCCCCAGCAATAATGCCAATGCCCAAAGTATGTTAGGGTGCCCTTTCATGTCACTCGAGCATAATGCTGTCACCATATCACATGCAAGCATTCAGTTTGCTCTTCACAGAGGCTACTAATGGCCACTACAAGCAAATGATCAGTCATTATGCCAGCAAGCTAGCAAGCTACTGTAACTCATTAGAAGTAAGCTCCACAGCAGGCCACTCTTTTGAGTATGTCTTCACGTCTGATGCATCTTGCTCTTCCATACATATTACACCTTTCTTAAACTTAGAAGTCTTTTTCTAACTTTTAGAAGCTATCTCTCCTGCAGAGTAAAGTGCTGCCTAGAAGTGCAGAAACAAATTACTTGTGAGTACCAAAATGATTTAATGTTAAATTATGTTACAAGGTGCATTTCATACAGATAACTGAACTGATCTAAGGAAAAAGAGGAAAATTGTGAGGTACAGCTGGATGATGAGCACTGCAATTCATCATAAGAATTTATAATGAACTTTAGAATGCTGCTCACTCTATGATTCTACAGTAGTAATATTACTACTTTTATTTATTATTTATTTATTTATCTTTTGTTGACCGGGTAAGTGCACTAGACAAATCCTGCCTATTTTCAGGCACGACCCGGGGGGGGGAATACAGATGAAAGCCAACTGACCTTGAACCAGATTAAGCTGTTGGTATTTTTTTAGTGAATGAGGGAAATTTGGCCAGGACACTGTGGAAATTCCCCTACTCTTTTCGATAAGTGCCATGGGATCTTTAACATCCACCTAAACTACCACCAATCCAGGCAGATGGGAACCTCGGTTTAACGTCTCATCCGAAAGACGGCACCTCAGAAATGCAGCACCCCTCTCATGCTGCATTACAGTGTCAGTACTAGGATATTAACCCAAGTGCCAGATGTGGGAACTGAACCCACAGCCCTCTGATCTCCTGGTCTCAGAGATGAGTGTGCTACCTACTGAGCCACTGACACTGCTTTTACCCTACCCTATTGTCAATGTGTCTTTGCTACTCATTGGAGACTATTTAAATATTGTGTATCATTTTACCTCCTATACCTGATGCTTCCCTTACTGTTCAAAACCTACCTTATTTTGGTGTTATCCTCTTTGAACCCTGTATAATCCTGAATTGTTTGTTGTTGTTATCCATTATATGCTATAGTTTTTCCTTGTTAGCTTCCAGGTAATTCCTGAAAATAGGCAAATATATGCATATTGCACCCTACCTAGTCAAAAAAAAAACTAATTAAATAATAACTAGAAGAAGAAATGTTAAATAGATGGTTTGTGTCACCTAAGCAGAGATGAACCTATTAATATTATTATTGTTATTGTTGTTATTTTTACATGATTATTGTCAGGAATAGAATGTTTCTTATGTCGTTATGGTTAAGTTGCCATTTTTATTTGGAACAGAATTATTTTGTGACCAATGTACATGATATTTGATAACATTTCATTACTATGTTATGACCACCTATACCCTGATAAAGCAGCATCGCCATGAGTAAAAACAATAATGGTAAAAACTTTATTTTTATTCAGGAAGACATGTCATTTAGGTTATGCAACCCAGTTTTCAAGACAATCCTGTTTGTAACTAAGTTACCTATACCTGAGCTTATGCTATACAAATAGAGCAGAAATATACTACATACATACAAGACATAAACTAAAAAAAACAAAATACTAAAAAGTTTTCTTAAGATTAATTATATAATCCTAAAATAGAACAGAATTACCATTGATGTCCAAGTATTGCATTGCAGCTTTCTAATTACATACATTACCAAAAATGCATCTAGAATTATTATTTGACTCTAAAATTTATAAAGGATTACCATTTGTGCTCAAGCTGTGAAAAATTAAAGTACTATGTTCTAATTGCAAGAGCAAATTGGTTCAAACCATTTATCTCCTGAACAAACAAACCAAATGATGAAGATATTTTGGCTAACTAAGGTAGGATGTTCCAGTACCTAGCTGCTTGAAATCACAGTGTTCTTTCTCCATGTTTGTTTCTAATTATAGGAAAGGAGATTTTGTTTATGTGAACCATTCTTTTGGTGTTCTCAGAAGTCAAGATGTCCCTATCAAACAATATTTCATTAATATAATGATTTGGGAAGAGAACATGGTATCTATAAATTATTTTTTGCTAAGATCTTGCAAGGTCAATATCTAGGGATTGCCATTGTAATGAGGACAACAAAGTACAATGATGGGTTTGTATGTTACATTGTAGAACTTACCTAGCTATTTTGTAATATACCCTATCTAACTTGTTTATTAATTGTTTATTTGTGGTCCAGTATAAAGGTTGCCCATATGTTAAGACAGGTACAATTAATTGTACAGCCACTTTTTTCAATTGTTCCTACTCAAACATTTAGTTATTCAGTGTAAGACACCTATTCTTTTATTTACCCTTTCTATCAATGTACTTATGTGCTCACCGAAAGACATATGGGCATCAAACGTAACTCCTAAATAACAGTACTGATTGACCTGTACCAAATGCTGGCTTTGAGGAGGCAGTTTGCATATGAACTAAAAATACAAAAGATTAGGTGAGAAGGCGGTTCATTCCTTATTCATTTTATTGGTTTTGGCTTAAAATGAGGTTTGAAACAGGTTTTGCACTTTAAATCTAAACAAACTAATGTTTTATTTATTTATTTATTGTGATCTCAGATTAACACCTTTGAGAACAAGCTCATTACAATAGGTTCAACATCAGGTAAAACAATAACAGCGACAACAGTTGGTTTGCCAAGTAAACAGGTAATTCAAAGACTAGACATACAATGCTATACATTATAGAACTAGAGAACAATAGAAAGAATAACAACAATGCAGGCAATGTGCAATAAATGTCAATATTTCAAGGCATGGACAGTGTGGAAAGCAAGGGATGAAGATATACTTTGCCTTAAGGGGCCTCATTAATAGAGGGTCAGGGAGTGAGACTATTTGAAAAATTGTCACAGCGACTGTCAAGTAGGGAGGGACGTTAGCAGCATGTGGTAAGGGGTGGACTATTGAAGAAAGAGGGGGTGGGGGGAGAAATAGCATGATTCTGGAGAAACAGATGTGGGGTAAGTTGAAGAAGGTGAAGGATTCCAAGGGAGTTTCTGGCAAGTTCAAATTATCTACAGGGAATCAGGCAGAATTTTGCTAGGTAGTGGGTCATAAGATGAATGCCCTGGGGGTATAGTAGGTAGGAAAACTGCTGTTGAGAACCATTCAGAGTTAGAGAGAACAATCACAGCAGGCCTTTAAAACAAGATGTTTCCTAAACTTTAGTTTAAAGGGGCCTAATGAAATTACAGAGGAGAGGTCCTGAGGCAGAGAGTTCAGCCAGTAAGGAGCACAGTGAGCAAAAGCCCTCTGACCTAGAGAGGTGTGACAGCGAGGAACTTTGAAAACAATACTGTCAGTGCTTCTGGTACAGCAGATATGTTCATAGTGGGTGAAAAGCTTCTGAACATCAGTGGGAACCAGGCCTTGCCTAATCTTTTTGGCCAATAGACAGGCTTGGTACCTAAGTCTGCCATCGAGCGGGAGCCAGTTTAGCTGTTCATACAAACTGCAAGTGTGTGCTAACCTTGGTGAACTAGTAGCCAAGCAGCCTGCTTTCTTTAATGCTACTATAATAATGTGAAATATTCTGATAAAGTTTGGATAACTATGGAAACTTGTCCTGGATTATCAGAAGCTTTAGGAATCTTATATTTGAATTTTGGTAACTGGTAGGTCCACTGAGACATGACAGTCCCTTTTTCATGGGTAACCCAGAATTATTTGCATAAAAATAAGTGAGAATAATACCTAAAAGATACAACAGATTAGTTACAATCAGAAGCATCATGAAATATGCATTCAGATTAAAGCATCAGGATCTCAGACTACAGTAACTCATACCACATAAAGAAGGGATGTTGGAGGATGTCCAGAGTCTATCAGGAGAATGATGAACATCCAGGGATAGCCCAGAGAGATAATTCAGCTGAGGATGTAGTTGGTTATCGTTTGCACTTGCAATGAGTCATCCAAGAGGTGAGAGTGTTGAGTCTCTTTTTGAATTATGCAAGAGTGGGGCAGCTAAAAACATCAGAGGGTAACATGTTCCATAGAGTAGGGGCAATAAATGAGAATGATCTCCTAGCGGAAGCTGATTGTAAACTGGGGATATCAAGTAGTGGACTAGCAGAGGATCTCAGGAGCTTTGCATGTTGTTTAAGCTTGATTAATCCAGTAAGGCTAGGGGGTGTAGTAAGTTTCATTAGCTTGAAGGTTAGGCAGTACATTGGGTAATGCAGTTTTTCATCAAAAGAGGGCCAACCAAGTGCAGCAAACACTACACAGTGGTGGTCTCTGTCAGCTGCAAATTGTCCAATCCTGTTATAAAGTGTTTTTAGCCTGCACAGTTCAGAGTTGCATATGGGCTGTAGTACAGGGGCACCACAGAAGAGTATAGGAATTAGGCTGCTTCTAGCAATGGCTAGATGAGCTTCCCTAGAAATGTAGAGGATAAACCTGTAAAGGAGTCTACACTTCTGATGCAGTGTTTTGACTATGGTATCCACATAATGTGCAAAAGTCATGTTTTGATCTAGCACTTTGAGATGAGTACCACCAGCTGTGGACAGCTTGAGAAGGTGTTGTTTTTCAGTGCCTAGTCTTCTGTGTCTGAAAAGCATGGCTTTGTGTTTTTTTATAACATTGAGAATAAATTTGTTAGACAGGAACCAATTTTCAAGTTGCTGAAAGTCACACTCCAGGTTACTGTTAATCCAATTAATGTCTACTGAGGTTCTAGATAAAATAGCATTGTCTGCATATGGTTATACTATAGCCCCTTCACAGTGGAAGGGCTTGTCATTTATGAATAGGGGGAAAAAGGAGAGGACAAAGAAAAGAGCCTTGCGGTACACTATCAGCTATCACCCTAAGATCAGATGTACCACTTGCCACTTTTCATTCTGTTTCCAGTCAGTCAAGTAGTTGTGGAACAAGAGGCAGCAGAAGTCATCAAATCCAGTTACCTTTAGTTTGGCCAGTAATAGGTCATGGTTAACCAAGATGAAACCCCTGGTAAGGTAGACAAAAATTACACCCTTAGCCATACCATTTTCTATGGCATTGAGGATATCATAGGTCATATGCACCAGTGATATTATTCTTGTGGAAGCCATGTTGGACACTAATCAGTGATTATACTCTATGTAGGCCTGGAGTTGGTCATACAGCAGCCTCTCATGGATTTTGGCAACTGTGAAGAGAAGAGAGATGGGTCTGTAATTGTCAATCAATTCTTTCTGCTCTCCTTTATAGATAGAAGAAGATGACGAATCAGCATTTATATAGTGTTTTTCATACACATTGTATCCTGAAGCACTTGACAAGCAATGATAAAGTGGTAGTGAAGTGACTGAACATGTAGTGACAGCCATTTTGCACATCTGCACCCCCACACAGCCTTAGACAATTGCACAAACCAGTTTTATGGGAAGGGGAATGTTGGCCAGGAGGGGCTGTGGACATGGTCTACCTAGACTTTAACAAGGCATTTGACACAGTCCCACACAAAAGATTAATAAACAAATTAGCCAGCCTGGGAGTGGGTCCCAGGGTGGTAGCCTAGGTAAAGCATTGGCTGGACAACAGGACACAGAAAGTAATTGTAAATGGAATCCTCTGAAGAAAGAGGGGTTACTAGTGAGGTACCACAGGTTCTGATCTTGGTCCAGTCCTTTTTAATGTCTTTAAAAGTGACATTGCAGAGGGACTGGAAGGTAAAGTATGCCTTTTTGCAGATGACACAAAGATCTGCAACAGGGTTGATACACAGGGAGGCATGGAAAGGATAAGAAGGGACTTGGCAAGATTGGAGGAATGGTCAGAAGTATGGCAGCTTGGATTCAATGTAAAGAAGTGCAAAATATGCACCTGGGAAACAGAAACCCAGGAGAAGATTACACAATGAAGGGGGGTAGTAACAACAACAAAAATGGAAAGGAACGTGGGGGTAATCATATCAGATGACCTTAAGGTTGGAAAGCAATGTTAGAAGGCAGTAGGAAGGGCTGGGAGGATGTATGGGGAGAGGCATCACCAGCAGAAACCAGGAATTTGTTATCCCTCTATACAGACAGTTGGTGAGACCCCATCTGGAGATCCCATCTCCGCAAGGGCATAGACAGGATGGAGGCAGTCCAGAGGAGGGCAACTAAAATGGTGCAGGGTCTGCAAGAGAAGCCATATGAGGAGAAACTAAAGGAGCTTAATATGTATACCCTTAAGGAAAGGAGGGAGAGAGGGGACATGATAGAAACTTTTAAGTATCTCAGTGGAATCAATAAACACCAAGAGGGTAGCATCTTTCAGAAAAAGAGATGTGCAAGAACAAGGGGACACAATTTGAAGATAGAGGGGGGACAGCTCAGGGGCAATGTGAGAAAGTATTTTTTCACAGAGCGGGTGGTGGACATATGGAACAGCCTTCCTGAGGAAGCTGTGGGGTCTAAAACTGTGGAAGAATTCAAGAATGCATGGGACAGACATAAGGCAATTCTTGTGGGGGGTAGGAAGAAATAGGCTGTTGGTTAACTAGGATCTGTAGCTTATCCTGTAGGTAGGGAAATGGGCAGACCAGGTGGGCCAAGCGGGCCTTATCTGCTGTCAAAGTCTATGTTTCTATGGGTACTAGTCTAAAGTGGAACTAATACTGAGGCCCGGGGATAGGTGTCTGATTAGATGACAAGGAGTTGCCAGAGTTGCCCCTTAAGGGGGTCTTAGACTGATCTACCTCTGTGAAGAAGATATTAAACTCAGAATCAGTTGATAAAGGGTCAAAGAGGCCTTGTCCATTTACAGTTATTTCACATGAAGTTGTGTTGGATTGGCCTTTGAGTAAGCAGTTTATCTGAGTCCAAAAATTCTTGGGATAGATAGGTTTTTAATCTGTAGGGACTTTACTAAAACCTTTCACACCTTTCAGACTATTTTTTCAGGCATTTCTAAGATGTCAGTAGGTGTGCTGGTTAGAAGGTAGACCAGAAATCTTATATTGTTCCCATGCCTTATATCGAAGACACATTGCTTTGCATATGTGGTCACTGTTAATCCATTTGGCATGGAGACCTTTGGCCCTGTGTTGTTTTATGGGGGAATTTTTGTTAACCACACTGTTGAAGTTGTTAATGAAATAGTTGAGGGCCTGGTCCACATCTGGGAGATAAGTTACTGGTCTCCAGTCAATGGATTTTAGACTGTGAAGAAAGGTGGACTCCTCAAAGTTGGACAGGTCACTGGCTACTATGATTCTTGGAGAGGGGTTGGGAAAATGATTTTTCCAAATATGATACACTGGCGAGTAATCACTGAGGGAATCTGGTAGAATCTGGTAGAATCCAAACTGCTTTAATTCTTTTAGCTTTGTTAACCAGGAGCCAGTCAAGGATCATGTGATTCCCAGACTTATAGTTCAGTCTAATGGGTTCATCTATAAGCGGAGCAAGGTGAGCATCTGCTAGAGTAGATTTGTACTCTTTCTGGTTCAAACTAAGCCAGTTTAGACTTAAACCACACTCTATCTGTTCTCCAAATGACTGGTCAGCAAGGCAGGTTGTGAGGGATGCCAGTGCTAGGGAAGCAACATTTGGGGGACTGTATACACACTCTATACAAAGAGATTTTGCCCCACTCAAGGTTATGGACACAAAAATAGACTCACATGGGGAGTTCTTTAATGTGAGCAGGTTGACTTCATTGGCTGAGATGTCAAATTGATCATAGAGTATAGTGCATCCAAGATTGTTGAAGGAGCTCAGTGAGGTCCTGGCTGCACCTGTGGCAGACTTCTTTAACAGTTCACTGGAGATCAGCATTGTCCCAGATGACTGGAGAAGAGTGGATAGTATAGTCTCACTTCACACAAGTGGTAACAAGGAGGAGGTGGGAAATTATAGGCCTGTCAGTCTGACTTCTGAGGCAGGGAAATTAATGGAAACACTATTAAAAGAAAGGATTGTGGAATACCTAGAATCTAATGGACTGCAGGACCCAAGGCAACATGGTTTCACAGAGGGAAAGTTATGCCAAATAAATATGACAGATATTTTTGACAGGGTAACCAAGGTGTTGGAACAGGGAGGGGTGGTGAACATGGCCTAAGTAGACTTCAGCAAGGCCTTTGACACCAGACCACATAGGAGAATGGTAAACAAACTGGGTAGCATGGGGATGGGCAATAAGGTGGTAACCAGGGTAAGAAACTGGTTAGGGGATAGGAGGCAGAGGGTGATGGTAAATGGAGTTCACTCTAAGGAGGGCAGATGACCACAGGGGTACCTCAGAGATCAGTACTGGGGCCAGTCCTCTTTAATGTCTTCATTAGTGACATAGCAGAGGAACTGGAAGGGAAGGTCTGCCTCTTTGCAGATGATACCAAGATCTGCAACAGAGTGGACAATCCCAAGGGCAGGGGTGGGGGGCTGCAGAGGATGGTAAGAGATTTGAAACATCTGGATAAGTGGTCAACAGTATGGCAACTAAGGTTTAATGCAAAAAAGTGTAAAACAATGCACTTGGGTCACAGAAACTTGGTGTGGAGTACAAAATGGGGTGAGAAATACTTGCAATGACCAAGGAGGAAAAGGATATGTGGGTAATCGTATCAGATGACCTGAATATGACCAGGCAATGTGACAAGGTAATTCAGACAGCTAGTGGGATGCTGGGGGTGTATTGGCAGGGGTATTACCAGTAAGGAGAGGGAAGTGGTGTTGCCCTTATATAGGTCATTAGTAAGACCCCACCAGGAATAGTGTCCAGTTTTGGAGACCACATCTCAGGAAAGACATAGAGTAGAGGCAGTCCAGATTACCAAGATGGTGCAGGGTCTGTATCAAAAGCCCTATGAGAAGAGGCTAAAGGAACTCAAAATGTATACCCCAGAGGAGTGGAAGGAGAGGGGGGTTATGATCAAGACCTTTACTTCACATGGGTGAATAAGGTACACGTGAGAGGTATTTTTAGAGGAATGGGTGTTCTAGAGAAAAGGGTAGTGATATGAAACTGGAAGGGGTAGGTTCAGAAGAGATGTGAGGAAATACTTCTTCATAGAAAGGGCTGTGGATACCTGGAACAGTCTTCCAGTGGAGGTAGTGGGGGGCAAAAACAGTGGTGGGATTCAAAAAAAGGAATCATAAGGGAAAGAATGGGGGTGGAAGAGACAGTGCCATAGACCAAGGAGGGTCTACAGTGAAAGCAGTCACAATGAAAATGAGCAGACTGGATGGGCCAAGCGGCCCTTATCTATCATCAGTTTCTATGTTTCTGTGAGTATGACTCCACCCCCTTTTCTTAGACATTTTCACTCCTAAAGGCTATAAACTCTGGTATCTCAACTTTGCGTGATTGAATACTTGGTTCTAGCCAACTTTCTGAGATGCCTTTTATACAGTATCTGGGGCATAGTGCTGGGTCTAACCTTCCAGCTCATAAAGCTTAGGTCACAGACTGTTTATATTCATATGCACTATTTTCAGTCCTCTGTGGTTGGCTCAGCCTGGAACAGTAGGAGAGAACACCCTGGTGTCAATCATGTTAGGGCCAGGATTTAACTCAACATCTCCTGATAACAGTAGAATAATTAGTGGCATAAACCAGGGGTGGAGCACAGGGGTTAAAGGCTGGACAGACATACAGTATTGCCGAATACCTGTCATGATTTTATAGTATGTACCATTTTTGAGGAGTTATTGAAGGATAAACATGTTAGAGGTATTACCTAGGGACCATGAGGGTTTAATGGTATAGGGCAGAACATCTTCCATACAGTTCCTATAGAGGGGGTTGTATATCTTGCAACTAGGAGATCAAAGCAGATAAAAAGAGTGACATACACTGAAACCAGGGCAATCACTGGTGGGGCTATGTTGGGTGACAAGGAACCTGGCCTAATCAGTCAAGACAAGCAGGGCAGGGGTCATTTTCTTAATTGAAATAGCAGTAAAAGTGAGGCAGAAAGTGTCCTAGTTGAAATCCATAAAGTGATTGGGGTTCTCCCAGAGAGTACCCCAGATTTAACACCAGTTAGCAAGAGTAGGCCCAGGCAAGCTGGGGGAGAATTAGGCCTAGAGCTAGGAGTGCAGGTTAGAGCGTTGTTGGAGGAAGTCTGCCGCTGATGCCGACCATTGTATTTTGCTAGAGCATTATAAACTCTACCAAACAGAAATTTCCCATAAGAAGGCAGAATTCCTGTCCAGGGAAATTTCAGTCACACGGAATCCATTGGTTGAATTCTTCAGAACTGTTGACAGACTATGCAACCCAGTCTGTCAGCAGCTCCATCGAGTTTTTACACAAACTGATTGTGATGAGATCACTCACTTCTTTGCGAATAAGGTTGACGACATCAGGAGGGAGTGCCACCAACGTCACTCTAAGGGGGTTGCTGTTCATCAGTGCCCTGTCACAGAGCCCGGAGTTTCCTGGAGTGCCTTTGACCTGCCGGACTTCGGAGATATTATGAGGATCATCCAGTAGATGCGTCCCACATGCTGTAGTTTAGACCCAGGCCCTACTTCCCTGATCTTGGGTTGTAGTGAGATCATTGGTCTGGTCTTAGCTTGGATTGTCCGGTGTTCTTTAGATATGGGTGTGTTCCCTAGCTCCCTGAAGGAGGAGATGGTGATCCCCCTTCTGAAAAAAGCTTCTTTAGACCCGGAGAACCTAGCAAACTACAGGCCTATCTCTAACCTGCCTTTTGTGGGAAAGGTTATTGAGAAAGTTGTGGCTGCTCAATTGGATAACCATTTAACAATCCATAATTTATACGAACCTCTCCAATCTGGTTTTCGTAAGAGGCATAGTACTGAGACTGCTCTGGTTCGGGTGCTCAATGATCTCTTGATGGTGAGAGATCGGAGACACCATTCTATCTTGGTTCTCCTAGATCTATCATCAGCTTTTGATATTGTGGATTATGGGGTTCTGCTCAAATGCCTGAGCTTCATCTGTGGGCTGTTGGGTACAGTCCTCAGATGGTTTTCATCTTTCCTCGCAGGGAGAATGCAGAGAGTGGTCTTGGGTTTGTTTTCATTTGCAGCCTTCTCTCTGCCATGCGGGGTACCTCAGGGCTTGGTGCTGTCCCTCATGTTATTCGCGATATATATGCTACCCCTCAGAGACATTGTAAGACGGTATGAGCTGAGGTTTCACTGCTATGCAGATGATACCCAACTCTACCTGCCTTTTGCGCCTGACTAGGTTGGTGCTATCTCGACACTGAACAACTGCCTCGCAGAAATCCAAGACTGGACGAATTCCAGTGGTCTAAAGTTGAATCCAGGAAAGACTGAGGTTTTGGTTGTAGACCTGGGACATAGGGTAGAGGGACTGAGGACTGGGCTTCCTTCCAGTTTAGTCCTGGGGGAGGACCAGAGTCTCACATCTGAACGGGTACGTAAACCTGGGAGTGGAGCTTGACGTTGGTGTGACTCTTCAACATCAGGTGTCGGCAGTCATCAAGCTGGCCTTTTTCCATCTTAGGAACATTGCCAGAATTAGGCACCTTGTTCCACCCAGTGACCTGCCTGTTTTGGTCCATGCCTTTGTGACATCACACCTTGATTACTGCAACTCCCTTCATCTAGGGCTTCCTGGGGTTGATATCCGCCACTTGCAGTTAGTGCAGAACACGGCAGCACATTTGTTTACTGGGGCATCTAGAAGATCTCACATCACCTCAGTGTTGCACGCTCTGCACTGGCTGCCGATACAGTGGCTGATCACCTTTAAGGTATGTCTTTTGACCTACAAAGCTCTACACAGTTTGGGTCCCGATTACTTGAAAGAGCTCCTGGTGCCTTACACCCCTCTGCGACAGCTCCACTCGGCTGACGAGGGGTTGCTGGAGATTCCGAGGGTTATCTTGAAGTCATCTGGCACTCGTGCCTTTGGATTTGCAGCACCTACCCTCTGGAATTCTCTGCCCCATCAGCTTCGGGAGTGCAGGACGGTGGGCAGTTTTAAGCAGGCACTAAAGACTTTTTTATGGGGAAAGGAGTTTCCTGTTTTATCCTGATTTTATATTATATGTATTTGAATGTATGTTATGTTTTATATTAATACTGTACAACACTTTGAAACCCTGAAAGGCACTTAATTAAATAAATTGTATTATTATTATTATTATTATTATTATTATAGAACAGGTATCAGTTACTTTAGTAGTAACAATGTAGCAATCAGGTGGCAACCTTAAGCCAGGAAAAAATACGTTATAAACAATTAACCCTTGCAGGGTCCTGGACTGATAAATCTGTCCAGAACTCCTGTATATTCTAACTCTGTTGGCAGTCTAATGGTTAACAACACAGGAAATGGCACTAAAACACCAGTTAGTTTAAAAACAGCTTTTTTCTTTTTTTATACTTTCTTTTTATCCCTCCTTACTGCCCATTAGCCCCAACTCCTTTGACCTGACCATTCCCAGTGGACCCTCCCCACAGAGTATGCCCCTAGAGTGTCAGGTACATTTCTGTATCTGCCATACCTTCCTCCTCCTAGCATGCCTGCACACATTGGAGTCTGCCTGTGGGAGGTGAACTGGGAGATTAGGTCGGTCATCATCTAGGCAGCTAGCAGGCTATTTCCACATTTATTCCCCTGGTTCATCCCACTTCCCCGAGGACATCAGCATGCAGGACTTGACATCTAGGCAAGCGGCGTGCTGGCGCACGTCGCTGCCAAGTGCCCACAACATCCTCCCCTCTCCGATTCTGAAGAACTGCCTTGTGCCCCGATGTCCATGCTTCCACAGACACTGGTGTATCGGGTGCGGAAAGCACCCCTAGGAACCCACCCCTGGAGAAGGAGAGCATCCATTGGGACACTGAATCTTCCTCTGCCCCTCCAACCCCCGGCAGCCCGAGTCCGTTTCCGAACCCCGATCGCCGGCGTGGTGCAAGGTGTGGTGTCCCAGTGCCTCAACCCTCAGTGCCACTGGATCGGCCCCTAAAAACAGCTTTTAATTACAAATGTGAAACACCTTCTCTAATGTCTGGTTGAAAATAACTGGTTACCCCACCCGACAGCAACATTTCGCCAGTGAGGTCCCCCACAGCGACTACAGTGCCATGCCGCTGTGGGAAACCCGCTGGGACCCAGTGCTGTCTGTCAGGGGTCCTGCACCCCCTCAATCAGCTCCAATTCAGAGTTGATAATCTTTAAGTGGAGGGGTGCAGGGGGCACAGCCCCCCCACATGGGTGGTTTTGGGGGCAAATCCCCCCAGAAGAAAACAAGAACAGATAGTGTGAACTGGTAGCCGACTGCAGAATGTGGTCGACCTGCTGGTGTCGCTGACGGGGCGTTTGACAAACATTTTGTCGAGCTCTTGTTGTGGATCCTAAAATAACAATCAGAATCCCATCATCAATCATTCACAGGGAACTAATGACCTGTTAGAATGGCAAGAGCCATTAGCTGCTCCTTGGGCCCTTTGGCATTCTAACAGGTCAATATTTACCAGAGAAGGACCTCAGTAACAGTCCTTATTGCTTTACCATGGTATTCCTTTATAGACAGCAGCAGATATGGTAGAATAAAAAGTTGAGAGTATTGTGTCTTTCAGAGAATACCTATATTGTCAAAATAACAGCAATACTTTCATGACACATACATCTACACACACTTCACCATAACTGACTAAACAGCTTCACATTTCTTATACTGCATCATTCATTTTTGGTAGCATGATGTAGTGCCTTAAGCATAGGCTTGGGTACCAGGAGAAAAAGTGGATCTGAGTTCAGATCTCTTCAGAGCCACTTACACACAATAGAGCTCTATTCACGAAAGGTGCAGGTGGGCTACGCACTGTGTAACCCCAGCGCATAGTCCACCTGCACCCACATTAGTGAATAAGCACCCTGGTTGTGCACCCTGCACCGCCATGTGCTATGCATGACCCCTCTATGCCCCCATGTAGCCGAAACCCTGGCCAAATGCACAGCTTCACAAGGGGGTGAACCTGGGGCTGGCACTGGGGATGTGTCCACACACCACACCATTCACGATGGTGTGGGTGTAGTGCATGGGGGAGCGATGGGTACACCTTCTGAAGGCAGCCGTAAGCCGGAGTTTAATTAAAAAACTTTCTGAAACCATTAACCAAAAACTAAAACCTTTTAAATACTAGCTGATCTTTATTTGAAATGTGGGAAGAGTTATTCCCCCAACATTGAAGCTCGGGCTTCAGCCTTCCCATTCAGTGTCTGGTGTATAACATAGTGCTTGTGTATATTTATGAATTATGATCTTTGGCCTTTCACTATTCCCACCCTTGGTAGATAAGCTGGGTAGCATGCAGGGAATAAAAGGCCCAAAAATATTTTATTAGCAGTTCAAAAGATTACCTCCTCAAACTCATGGAGAATGTGACCAGTAGTACACAGGAGAGGAAAAAAAAAATCATTTGGAGAAAACCTCTGAGGGCCCATGGCTACTGACCTGCCCATCCTTGGGCCAACCTAAGAGGAGATTATCCTAAATGCTTGAACTGAGTTCTGATTCTAGTTTGGGATGTAGTGTTCATAGTGTGATGAAGTCCATCTTCTGAGTCTTTGATGATGTGTGCAGGAAGGTCAATTCTTGAAGCGGAAGAAGCAGATCCAACCCAGATTAATGTTCAGATGATGAATGTGAATTAAGTCCGGCTGTTGAAGGAAGGTTTGAACAAGGTCCAGAATGTAGTTTTTTTATATTGGAAGCACACATAGGAAGTGATGGTATCCTGTGAGTTGGGCATATCGCAAGTGGGCGCCTACCAAAATGGTGACCAACTTGTGGTGTATACCCAGACAGAGAGGGAGTAGGGAGGGTGACCGGATGGGGAGGGTTCACGAATGGTGCCAGGATATTGCTATATGTATACTCATGGGGGAAGCGAGCATGCTGAGCAAGGGGCGGAAGGGTTTGTGAGGGGTGGTGCTGCAGTCCATCGCCAAGCTGGCTTTGTGGTGTGGTGGGTTGGGTTCTGGCCTGGGGTGGATGGGATGCAGGATTAAGGTCCAGGTGCTGGTATGTTTTGTTGCGCCCAGCCTGAGTAGCTGAAATTTCTTTTCTTGCACTATTCACCCAATACTCCCAGAGTCGAGAATCTAAAGTAAGAAGTATGGAGGTGGGTGAAGCTAAAAGCAAAACTACAATTCCGTGTTTTCTCTGTCACTGGTGTTGTCCATCACTGAGATTGAATTTTGTTGATGTTTATTCGCCATAAGGATGATTGCCTTTCGGCAATTGCACTTATGACATAGAACTGGAAGTGATAGATCTGAGCATTAGGAAAGCATGAGTTTGTCTAGATGGGCTGTCAGACTCTGGTATTTTCACAATAATAAAAAATAAAACAAATATTTTTATGGCGCCTTTCAAGTACCAAGGCACCTAACAAATTTAAAATCAGAAATTAAACATCAACAAACATAAATCACATAAAATCAGCAGTATCTTCATACCATCAGTCAATCATTTACCGAATGCCTGGTGCCATGAAAAAGTTTTTAAAGCATGCTTAAATCCCTCCACAGCTGTGCACTTTCATAACCAACGGGGTAGAGAATTCCAAAGGGTAGGGACCACATGCATAAATGCTCTGGCCCCAGAAGATTTCAAACACACCCTTGGGATCTCTAGCAACCTCTCGTCAGCTGAGCAGAGCAATCGTCCAAGGCAGTAAGGGACCAGAAGCTCTGTCAGGTGATCCAGGCCTATGATAAAAGTAGGTTAAGAGAAGTTCTTACTGAAATCTGTCAGACTTTGAAGAAGGAAAAGGCAGGATAGAATTATCAGCTCCTTTTTGTAGATCAGCAATTTTATGGACAAGGGCAAGATTCTCAGAATTGCTTGGGGATGATGAAATAGTGAATCCTCAGGATGCCTGAATCCAATTAATGCTAGACCAGGGGTTCTCAAATAGTGAGGCCAGCCTCCCTGGGGAGGCCCCAACCTGTTCTAGGTGAGGCTCAAGCAAGTCTGAAAAAGTACAGTATTTAAATTTTGAGTTTTATGTATTTTGTGCGACGAGATTAAGCAAACTGAAAGAGGATAATTGTAGGTGAATTTTATGTATTTATTTACTAATAGGTGACAAGGAAAGGTGAATGAGCCAAAGCTCATTTCAGGTGTACCCGGGGAAGGGTAGGTAGTGAGTACATTTCAAAAGGTAACTGCAAAACAATCAAGAAATACACAATAAACAACAGTGCAAACAAATATGAACAATAAACTGATAATGAGTGCTGGTAATTGATCAATTTGTAGACTGATGGCAGAACAGCCCAAATACAATGGTTGAGCATAGAAGTGCTAAGAGCAATAGCTGGAAAGAGCAAAGTAATCCCAGAGAAGTTGCTTAGGAGCAGGGAAAGAGGGGGAGAGGCAAAGTATGCAGGAAGGTTATTTCATATAGAGAGAAAACAGAGAAAGTAGTCTGACCCATGAAGGTACTGCAACAAGGGGTAACAATGGTTCAAGAATAAAAATAGCGGAGCAAGTAGGCTGGCTGGGGGTGCTAATAAACTGAATAATAATATTTGTTTATTTTATTTATTTGTTATTCAGATAACACCTTTGAGCACAAGAGCTCTTTTTCAAAGGTTCCACATCAGTGTAAGACAAAGAACTGAATGTGAGCCAAGTACTCAAAGGGGTTTCAATTTATTCATGGTGTACTGCGCAAAGTACAGCATGTTATTTTTCCTTGGGGAGGCCCAAGATTATTTCAGTTTTTGGGGGAGGCTCAAAATCTTTTCCATGGATTTGGGGAGGCACATTGTGACAAAGTCTAAGAACCATTGTGCTAGACAAATAGCTGAAGAAACCATGATGTTCAAATTAGAGTCAAATGGATTCATGTTCAGTAAATTCACTATGTTTCACTATGCAGGCATCTTCTAGAGAGATGACAAGGGGGTTAAGAGAATGAAGCTCTTTGAATACCTAGTTGAAGTGTGTAACTGAATAATTGAAAACGGAGAAGGTGAGGATGGAGTAGGCTGTGAGATAGTAACTGGATACCTGATATATATAGCTAAAATGTTCTGTATGAAATTCAAGACTTGATGATGAGTTAGAAATGCTAGTACACTGCTTATGAGAGTGACTATTCAGGAAGGACTGCTATGTGCAAGATGATGTATATGTGTCCTGCTGTTGAATGAGTAGCTCAGTAGCAGGAGTTAGGTGTCTACTTGGCATTGACTTGCTGGTGATTAAAATTTAGCATGTTGTAGGAACACTAAAAGATAAGGAGGAGACTTAGCTGAGCCTTTATTAAGTCTGCTGACAGATGGGGAGATGAGAGGTCTGCTGTCTGAAGTGGTATAACGTATGGAGTGGGCCAGTTGTATGGTCTTGCATAGTCTTGATGTGGAACCATTGCGGTGTGAAATTGTGATAAGGGATAACCAAGTCAGTTATGCATGAACGGCGTGATGGAAAAGAATGAAGACTTGCCTGTGGTGATGGTATTCACTGGAAGGAGAATGAGGAAGATAAATTCTTGTCTGACAGGATCAAAGACCCCTAGGAATTTGAATGGCTTGACTGGTGAATCATGAAGAGGAGATGTAGATGACATCCTGAAGTATTATGATATCTGGAGGCCAAGTAGCAAGATTAAGGATTGCACATAGATAGCAGGATAGCTATGCATTGGAGATATGTTGGTGCATATTCTAAGATGATTGAAGGAGAAGGGTATTTGTAGAACATAAGATAGCCATACCAGGATGATACAAGTGGGGTGACATAATGAATTCTGATCTGTCATGGCCAAGAGTTGGATATAATGGTGCAATCTGAATAACTGATGGTGCCAGAACCAATGGTTAGAGTATGAGGGCCCTCCGTTGAGAAATTATGGATATTCAGCAGTTGAGGTATCCCATTAAGAAGTAAGTTCATGTTCCTGTTGCAGGAAGACTGGCTTAAAGAGAACTCTATTAAAGCTTGGAAACTGTGGAGTAAAACAGGTGGTAATGGCTGCCATATATTCTGAATCCAATAAGATGTCTCAGGAATGATTCTGAGGAGATGATCGAGAGGTAAGAGTTTCTATACAGTCTGAATCCTGTAGGATGCCTAGGAATGATCCTCTGGAGCTATATCAGTAGGTAACGGTGCTTCCACATTTACCGAGTTCAAGATGCCTTGCAGGCTGAAGGATGTCACTAGACCAGGGATGTTCACTTTGGAGAGAGGAACTGATAATTCTTGGAATGCCGGACAGCAGCAGTAATTCCAGCCATGGGAAGAGAATAAGGCAGAGCAATCAGGAGATGCAATTAATAGATGATTGAGTGCTGGACAGATGATTGAGTGGTGGGTATGGTAAGCATGGAAAAATGTCCCAAAAAACAAAACATGAAAGCAAACATGTCAAAGCCCCAGGGCCGCCAGAGCAGCGGAATGGAAAAGCACCACAACTTAACAGCAGTCCTTCCTAGAGATGCCAGAGAGATGGATGAGCAGAAGGCAAAACCGGGAGAGGAGAACTACCAAGATAACCAGGAGACACTGCAGGTCAGAAATGTCCAAGGAGTGATACTGAGGTAACTTGATCCAATGGGCAGGAAGGACAGGTGCTGAACAGGACACAGGGGAACTCCATTCAGAAATTAGAAAGGGACAGATGACTGACAGCAGGTTCCTTCATTGCAGGTGGAAGAGTAGGATGGTGGATGGCACGGGAGGAGAGCACCAATATGCTAGAAGGGCCCAGTGTAATTCAACAGAGAAAGTGCATTACAGATGGAAACACAATGCCATGTGGCATGGAAGGAATTCAGAATGGATCCTGATGCAGAAGAGGTAGGAGTGAGGAGGAATGCAGACTAAGGCAAGTCCAGGATGAAAACTCAGAGGAGCAGGAAGGCCCAGAGTTCTGATGATGGAGGAGATGGTACCAAGAGCCAAAAGGTCATAGATGGAAAGAGGCAGATTAGGGGAGTAAGCCACAGCATCACTACACAGGACTGCAGGATGAAAACTGGAAGGTAAGCAGAGCCGTGACATCCTGAATTGCAGATAACAGGGATGATTCTGAGACAAACAAGCTGATGGGGTCCAAAATTCAGAATAGAATGAGTGAATAAGTGAAAGAGCGAGGACAAAAGACATATTTACAGGGTGTAAGCAAATGTGAATACAGGATGACTCAACAATTGAAATGCTGCCATGAGGCACTAACAGTGCATTCACCAGTGGAGGATTTCTAGTCTGAAGCCCATGAATGGGCTAAAGGAGGAGAGGAACAAAGCCTAGGAAAACCTGTAGGACCCTGTGTGGAGATTAGGGGCATGGACACATTTGACATGGCCTAGGTATGGGGAAGATAACTGAATAATGCCAGTAGAGAATGGAAGTGGCAGACAAAGTGATTGGATGAAACAGACTCCCATCCCTGGTAGACTGGGTGATCCCACTGTTACTCAAATGTCTAAACATAAGGTAGGAATGGAGACCGACAGATAACTGGACTGGAATGCAATTGGACGAATGATGGTGTGTGTGAGCCCCAATCCTCCTAGAAGAGCTGACAGTTTCAGTCTTTATTTACAGACAGACAGTTCATGGGGGGGTTCATGTTTTCATACCACCAATATGCAGACTAAAGAAAATGTCTGCAATAGAAAGAGAAAGAACAATGAAAGATCTAGAAGGATGAGATAACTGTGACTGGCCATCCCACAGCCAGAAAAAGAAAAGATAGGACAACAAAGTTAGAAAAGTGTTCTTACAACAGTCTTAGAAAATAACCCCAGAGTAAATGCTGTTAGACAAGGGTAATGTTAGTCTTAGTAAATGACTTGTTCATAGGACATTCCTACTTTGTTTACAGGTCCACGGATCTTGCAAGAGAAACTACACCTCTCCAAGGGGCTAGACAGGTACCTACCTTGTCACAGTGTTTTACAGGTCACAGCATTGGCTCTTTGATCCCCTATCATCCCAGAGGAGCTGACAGTTTCAGACTTTATTGACAGACAGACAGCTTGAGGGGACTGAGCACCATAGCACAAGCCAGGCTAAAAGAGAGGGAGTGGAGAGTGGGTACAGTGATAGAGTGGAGGGAGCTGGGAACAGATGGGAGCAATAGCTCAGGCAGTAGATGCCAGTGTCAGTTATTGGTTCTTGGGGTCAGATCCTCACTCTGTTTTCAGTGTCCTGCAATGCCCTGGTATCCCATGTAAAGGAACTTCTGGCAAGGTCAAACTGCAATGCTGGGCTCATAGCCCCAGGGATGATTACCGGTCATTACATCCTTACCTGCACATTATGTGAAAGTCCCTCATTTTACCACTCAGAATTTCTGTGTGACACATAAGTAAAGTGTGTGCTTTCCACATAGAGGGTACTGTCTCACATTGTACTCTCAGACATCAAAGCAGAAATGTATACTTTATGTGATGCTAATTGATAAATAAACATTGCACAAATAAATGCCCTAGTAGTAATTTTCAGTGTTTCTGAGCTTGAAGCTCCATGTTTAATGATGGCCAGTATTTTGCAATGGCAAGTGCCCTGCATTTAACTGTCAGTGTCCCCCTTTTTGGCCAAATGTTGAGAGATATGTAGTTTGCACTCCTAACATGTAACAGGCAGGAATTATTTGCAAAATGCTTAACACTAGAGACAAATGTGGGTGTGATGAACTAGTTTTACAATAAAAAAACAGAAACAACAGGAAAAAAAACATAGTGTTTGATATTACTATCTAGACAGCAGCTCAACAGCTGTAGCAAGTAACTGCAATATTTACAGAGGGGGATGACTAATGGCAACAACTGGGAGATGCTGACAGACTGTAACTTGCAAAACAAGGTCTCACCTGGTCTCCCTGAACCTCATAGTCCGTCTCTCTCTCTATCTGCCTCTCCTAAACAAGCAACCCAATCCCAGATATTGCACCTCATGAGAGTTGACACCCTTTATTGACCATTGTTAGCACTGGAACTTGAAGCTCCAGCCCTGGTTCACTCTGCCTGACCCCATCCAGTCCAATAAACAGGTCCTCTCCCTCCCAAGGACTTGCACACATTATACCCCTCCCCCACAGCACAACACCCTATATTGGACAGATGTGGAACAGCAGATTTAACATTCGAGCAAAGGGAACATTTATCAACAGTAAATACAATAAAAATGTACAAAAACAAATATTCCCTGAGCCAACAGGAGGGAAACTACCAGTTTGGTGTGGTCCCTTATGCTGGTAAAGTCAAGCCAAATATCTTTTCTACTAAGAGATATAGAACAGTTTTAAAACTGATACTCCTTACAGAACATCAACTGCTGAGCAGCATTAAGAACTGCAGCCAGCCCTGCCCCCCCTTAATTTTTATGTAGTATGGAGGTGGCTGCAGGGCATACTGTATATAGGTAACATGGGATGCAGCACATTGACTGAACTTACTAGCTGGTATAGTACCATAAGTCCTACCCAATAACCCCCAGACCATGACATTAGGAGAGGACCCTAGAACATGTAATAACAGTATATTTTATTAATAATTGTAATGTGTCCAAGAGGAACCATTTCAGCCAGAAGAAGTTGTGTCTGAACATTCAGTGAGAAAAATAGCACACGGAGTCTCACCCCACTTATGTGTCCCATGCTGATGGATCTCTTCAGTGAGAGCCACAGTCCTAAACTGCACATACTGAATAATGAGAAGATGAACCAGTTTACTTAGTATACCAAAGTTCCAAGAATTAAAGACCCCATTTAAGACTAAAAGTGTGCCAAAGCTGTAGAGAGGAACGTATCCAATCTTTATAAGTCTTTGTCTTGGCAGCATACTGACATGCCTAGCAATACAATGAGAGGTGGGTAAGCCATAAAATAGTCAATACCAAGTAGCAGGATCATGAAATATGCACATCTCAAGTTGTAGGTTATTAAAAAGAGGTATTTATTGTACCCTGCTTCTGTAGCCAAAATATGTAGGAAAAGCCCTGGCCAGCACAAAAGCAATAAAGACATGTCCTGATTATTGATCTGGGTAGATACTAATTTCTGGGTGCAGGGAAAAATGTAAATGAAAAAGTCTGCTTATGGTAGGGCTGCAGCTCAGCTTGACTCACATGTTAGGGAAGAAGGGCTCATGGAGACATGACGATGTTATGGAGGCTGAGCTGTGTATTTGCCCCCTAAACCTAAAAGGGATAGGAAACATTTTTTACACATTTAGATGCCCTCCTGCTGTCCTATTCTTGTCTATCCCACATTCTGATATGTTTTTTGGCTTTTTTGTTACATTAATAATCTAATTTTGTTGCCATTGTAACTGTTCTGAATACCTTTCTACTTAGCAGTTGCTGCTCTCTCTTTTCATACTGCCTTAACATTCTGTGACATCAATAACACCACTCCAGGCTATTTAGGTGACTAGCATGTAATGGTGTTATTGATGTCATAGAATGTCTTAGAAATATGAAAAGGAAGAGCAGTAGTTGGTGAGGAGAGATGAACTCTATGTAGATCTGAGGGAACACCAAGGCTAGATAGTTTATTTATCAAAAATTAGTCAAAGTATATCTCAATACATAACTGGCATGGAAAGGAAGATGGAAGTACAGTTAACTACGTAAAAATAATTTTCTATATTCTTTAAAGACTTTGTGTGCACAGTATCTCCGGATTTGATAACCGGAACTTATGGGTGGCTAAACATGAACTTTAAAAAGTCAAACTTCCACCCAGCATTATTTGAGACATTGCCCGACTCATTGAATTCATTTAGGACCAGGCCAAAGTAGACACCAACAGTCTAAAATGCAACAAGCTGCTGCATATATAAGTTTGTGCTCTAATCCAGTCAATAGAAGCACTCCGGAAGGGGGGTTGATATTAGTACTTTCACAGAAGAAAGAGTTCTGAAAGAACTCTTAAAACTGAAGGTGGATAAAGCAATGGGGCCTGATGGGATTCACCCCGGAATTCTAAAATAACAAAGGGAAGAACTAGCAACACCACTGACTACCCTTTTTAATAAATCATGGGAGGATGGTGTGGTACCTGAGGACTGGAGGAGGGTGGATGTGATTCCCCATCACAAATGTGGGAGCAAGACAGAGGCATGAAACTACAGACCTGTTAGTTTGACCTCAGTGGTAGAGAAAATGATGGAATCACTTCTGAAGGAAAGAACTGTTGAGTACCTAGAGGCCAGTGGGGCACAGGACCCAAGGCAGCATGGATTCACAGCAAGAAGGTCATGTGAGACAAATCTAATTAATTTCTTTGACTGGATGACCAAAGCAGTAGACCAGGGAGAGGCTGTAGACATGGCCTACCTAGACTTTAGCAAGGCATTTGACAGTCCCACACAAAGATTAATAAACAAATTAGCTAGCCTAGGAGTGGGTCCCAGGGTGGTAGCCTGTGTAAAACACAGGTTGGACAACAGGACACAGCGGGTAATAGTAAATGGACCACAGTGAAGAAAGGAGGGTTACTAGTGGGATACTGCAGGGTTCAGTACTGGGACTGGTTCTTTTTAATGTCTTTATAAGAGACATTGCAGAGGGACTGGAATGGAAAGTATGTCTCTTTGAAGATGACACAAAGATCTGCAACAGGGTTGATACACAAGGTGGGGTGGAAAGGATGAAAAGGGACTTGGAAAGGTTGGAGGAATGGTCAAATGTATGGCAGCTTAGATTCAATGCAAAGAAGTGCAAGTAATGTACCTGGAAACAAAAACCCAGGGGAAGAGTACACAATGGGGGAGATACTGACAAAAACAAAAATGGAAAGTGAACTGGGGGTAGTCATATCAGATGACCTAAAGGTGGGCCAGTAATGTGAGAAGGCAGTAAGGAGGGTTGGGGAGATACTGGGATGTATAGGGAATGGCATCACCAGTAGAAAACAGGAAGTTGTTGGCCCTCTGTACAGACAGTTGGTAAGACCACAACTGGAGTACTGTGTACAGTTCTGGAGATCCCATCTCTGCAAAGACATAGACAGGGTGGAGGCTGTCCAGAGGAGGGCAGCCAAAATGATGCAGGGTCTGCATCAGAAGACATATGAAGAAAGACTAAAGGAACTAATGATGTATAGCCTTGAGGAAAGGAGGGAGTGGGGGGACATGATAGAAACTTTCAAATACTTCAAGGGAATCAACAAAGTCCAAGAGGGTAGCATCTTTTGGGAAAAGAGATGTGCAAAAACAAGGGGGCACACTTTGAGGATAGTGGGGGGGATGGCTCAGAGGTAATGTGAGGAAGTATTTCTTCACAGACAGGGTTGTGGATATATGGAACAGCCTTCCTGAGGAGGTCATAGATTCAAAAACAGTGGGGGAATTCAAGAATGCACTGTGACAGACATAAGGCAATTCTAGTAGGGGGTAGGAGGAAGTAGGCTGTTGGTTAACTAGGATCTGCAGCTTATCAGTTAGGTAGAGAAATGGGCAGACTAGGTGGGCCAAGCGGTCCTTATCTGCCATCAAATTATATGTTTCTATGTGCTCAATTGAACTGCACTGTCATGCAGGTTAGGCAGCTTGTATTTACTGAGCTTTTTTAAATACTTCCTGTGAGCTCCAATTTCATTCAGGTCTCCACCATCTGTGATCCTGCTACCTCCCATGTCTCTCATCTGCTCAACAGGACCTATTTGCTGGTCAGTCTGCTATTAAGCCAGGGATCTGGCTTGGACCAGCATCTCTCAATCCTTGTGAGTTGAGGCACACATGACACACTGCCCTTCTGGGACAAGAGCAGGAATGTGACTGATGGAGGGGATGTGATGAAAGACAATGTGCAGGGTGCCTGGTTTACTTCCTGGCAGGGTTTCTGCTTTTACTGGTGACTGGTGAACAGTAGGGTAGCATGACAGATTCTGACCAAGGGGAAGGGGGCTGCACAGAAAGATAGTGTGCCCACAAAAGAAGAAACTCTCACCTCTACTGCCAGATCCCCATGGTTTCTCTCTTCTCTGCCTCTGCCTCTGCCCAGCCACAACACCCAGACACCCTCATCTCACACATCTCTATCCACCAAACAAACAAGTTTCTTTTTTTTTCAGGCAATCATGCAATGGCAGGGCAGTGGGAGGGATGGTGACTCCTGGGGGGGGGGAGAGATGCTCTGCATGGTGCCTTGTTTTCTTCCTGCTTTAACCAATGACTGGGGACTCAGATTCAAGGGAAGAAATCTGGAGGCACTTAGAACTCAAAGTGCAAGGTCAAACTGGTCAGTGAACTGGAATTTTCTTCTGAGGCTCAAGCACCATCACTACAATTTAGAGATGGTTGGGAGAGGAAGTGGTGTGGTGGTGAGGGAGAAAGATAAACACAGGTGGGGGCATTGGCTGCACAGCATCATCAAAATGGTAAACTGAGCACACTGATTGGAGCACTGAAATTGCTTTGAAAAGTGTGCTTTCTGGTGGAGACCTGCATCACCGTCAGATCGACCACCATTGGCTGCTGTCTCATTGTTTGACACACCTGCAGAAGCTTCTTTTTTCCAGAAGGCTGTACCAATATGTTTTTTTTAATTTTTGTTGTTGTTGGATAAGGCTTGCTAGACACAATGCCTGTTTTCAGTGGCAACATGGGATCACTGGAGAGATTACTTGACTTGCTCAGGGTCACACAGTATGTGAGTGGAGATTGTGGGAATTGAATCCAGATCTGCTGGATGTACTAAGCTCATTCAAAGCTCATTACTCTAACCTCTTAGCTATGTTGACAGCCCATTTGCATTCTGCAATCGAACTTAAAAATTAACACCAATACTGTAAATACATGTTATAAAACAGGAAGAAGAAAGCGGAGGGTGAGGAAAAACAGGAAACAGCAATAAAAGGAAATAGACTGTGGATGGAATTGCAGGATGGGACCCGCATAATGTTAAAAAACTGAATTAACTGTGATCTGCTCTAATGTCATTGATGCACACAATGTGTCTATATACTATGATGATGCATCATGCTAAATATTCATTGTATACTCATGTTAGTAGAACTTAAAAATTCCTCTTAAGTAATTACTAACCCTTGATGGGTCCCTTGATTCGTGCAGTTTTCACAGGAACGTTATGATGCTCCATGATAAAAATGATGAGTCTCTCTAAATGGCAACACAATTGTGGAGAAGAGTTATTTTAATCCAAATAAAGAGGAGCCAGCTGAAAACTCCTATTGGGGCCCTTATTGTAATATGCTTTTAACTTGAAATGACAGAAATACTCTAGCTTCAGAAGGGCTCTGTCTAGGTCTCTCCCCACCAAAGACAAAGTGTGACTCTCTCCACCCCAACAAATATGAATCTATGGCCTACTCATCTGGCACCAATGTGTGGATAATTCATTTTCCTTATCCTTCTTTTCAGTGGTTCTACTGTACTTGCTTATTCCATCCTTGACTTTCTTAATAGTCTTACCAAATTAAAAACATTGGTAACTACACAAGGCCATGTACACAACTGCACAAGTATTGCAGTTGATGTATTGGCTGCATTCATGCATATGGCCTAAACTGAAATCTGGGAAAGTATTACCCACTTCCAGATCTAGGCAGAATTTACAACATGGAAAAAAATTCCTACTAAAAGTCCCTACTATGGCTAGCTGCAACCAGGGGGTGATAGTGAATATGTCATATGATCAAGATACAGTGTGATGCCTGCTTCTTGTTATATATTATTGGCAACCTTTATTTTGATAAAGTTGTGATGAGGCCACCTCACACACAGATGCACACAATACGTTATGCTAAGAGATTGAGTAAGTGATCAATGGGTTGGGGACACTGACATTGCTGTTAGAATTGCTGCTGGGTAAAGAGATGAAGTGCATGCCATCACAGACACTGTGAAGGAGTTTTGGTGGGTTGCAACAATAACATCAGAAAAGGAGTCTCAGTGGTCACAGGTACTTCAACCAGGGAAGAAATGTAAGTTGGCATTTGCAGTACCATATGAGCAACTGACAGAGCCAGTGGAGAGTGAGTAGGTGAGGTTATGCAAGCAAGCAAAAGGCACAGTCAATCTACACTGGAGTTAGAAGCTCTTCTGTTTTAAAAAGGAAATGTAATCACAATGTGTCAGAGTGTTTCCTGATTATTTGGAAGTGGGGTATGAAGAGTATTCAGATGGGAGAAAGTGAAACTCTGAGTGATGGTCAGTAGCAGAGGAGGGGCAGGGTGGGCAAGGAGTGATTAAGAGAGCATGCTGGACAGGACTAAAATTTGGAGAAGATGAATAAATATCAATGAGAAACTTAATAGGATTGATCATGTACTTATATGAAACTGAGTTTAAAAAGTGTGTGTCTGAATAAAAACAAAGAATGCCAGTTTACATTTTCCAAATTCTAAAAGCTTGATACAGTGTAAGGATTCCCTTTTGTCATGTGTCCTGATTGCCAGGATTTTTTTCATCCATTGGTGGTACTGTTACCATACATGAATGCTGATCAATCAGGACACAGACATTTCTCTACTTCAGATGGTGTTTCATTACAATGAAATTCTGTGTAAATTCACTCAAGTTGTGCAACATACCCTTCAATTAAGATTTTGGCAGAATTACAGTGGTAGCAGTCAGTCCAGCAAGTTATCTCCAGAGATTCTGTAGAGATGCTGTCCCAAGGGAAAAAAATCTCTGTGACTGCTTGTGCAACAGGAAATATCACAAAAATCTATTTAGATATCCCCAGAGAGTTTGGAAAACAACTTGCTAAATCAACTGCTACTACCATACATCAGGACACACTTGGAACGTTCCTTCCTCAACCACCCTTCCATTTCCTTCCTGGTTTACTGTTAGAGATGGGTTAAAATTACAAATAGCATTTCTGTGAATCCTTTGTTAAAATGCTGTTAAATATTGCCCATGGAAAACCCACAAAACCACAGGATATTGCTAGTTCCAGCAAACTGTTCATGTAAATGAAATTTTAAACAGAACTGTGGAAATCATGCGACTCTTAACAAATATTCTATAGTACATAACAAAATCCTGCCATTCACTGTTGAAGTCCATGAAATATCATTCGGTAAGGATGGAAAGATCAAAGGGTGATTAGCTATAGCAGCCCTCTCTCTCATTCATGTGACTAACCCAGTTCCTTTCCCCTACCTAAAATAATTCTGAGCAATGTGATCATATGATAGTATTCAAATTCCACAATTCTGCGGTCAGTGTTCATCACAAAATGTCACCATTCACAGCCAAATTGCATGGAAGACTCTAAAAAATATTCCACAAGCAATGCAGTCACATGGAAGTCTAGGCAGGAGTGAAAGGGTCAAACGGTTAACTTCTGTATCAACTCACTGTCTCTCACTCAAGTTACTGCTTCCCCTACTCTTCTGTGCAGTTCTACAGTGTGTTGAACCAGACAGATCTGTTGTTCTATCTATCTTATGTTTCTTATCAGAAAGAAGACTTGAAAGTTCTTTGTGGTAATCCTTTTTGGTGTGTGTTTTGTAAAATCTTTGCAGATTTTTCTTTTTTTGCAGTAAATTATCTCCCCTAATAATTAATGTGACAAGTTGGAAGCAATTAAGTGTTTTTCTTTTATAATGGTGAAAGATAATAAGACAGGAAAAGCAAGATATGGGACTCATGGGTATGGTGACTGTAGTACATTGGGGCCATTATGTATCATTGTTGGACAGTGGTGGGTGGTGATGGTGGCAAAGGCAACATTGTCACCACCAGTTCAGTGCCAAATATGCCCTCAGAAGGGGCTTCTTACCAGCTTGTATTGGCGTTGTTAGTTTTTATAGGGTGGCAAGACACAGTAAATCAAAAGTAATGTCATGGTCCAGAAAGATGGGAGGCATGACAATTTGTAGTGTATGTGACAGCACTAATGCTGGATGCAAGAGTCATTGGTTTCGGTGGTAGTAAACAAAAGACTGACAGGTGTGGTGACTAAAATATGAGCCATTGAGAGAACAATAAAGGTGGAATTTGCAGTTTGCAGAGTATTTTAAGGTTTACATAGGTTATAAAATGTGAATCACTCCCCAAACACATTAATAGTGTTCCACAGAATTCCACAAAGAAGAACTACAGAAGTCAAATCAGCAGTTCTCTATATATAGTACCTTACACATGTGTATAGTAATACTACATTGGCAACAATACACAACAATCATGTGTTTCTATCAAGGGGTTGAGGCAATGACATATTGACTTCAAGAGTGATGTTTGAGAGTTCTGTGCTATCTCAGTCTGAAGATGGAAACACATGATGAGTTTTGTATGGTTGACCATATTTTTATTTTTCCAAGTACTGAATAGAGTTGGTTTTTTTTATGGTCATATGGTGGAGACTCAGAAGGACTTTAGGACTGGGAAAACAGCCTTGCATTTTGATTTTGGCCATTGCTCGTAACTGAACTACGATTGTGGAGTCAGTGTAGTGGCAAAGCGTGAGCAGGGAGAGATTTTTGATAGAGGTGAAATTAAATGATTTCTTGGTGGAGAACACATTTTTTGTGGTCAGACTTTTTTCTCTTTAAACATAACTTCCTGGTGTTTACATACTGCTTGTCATTTATGTTTGAAGGGCAGTTGTGGAGATGGTGCAGTGAGAGACAGCTCAAGTAGGGACAGAGTTTGACACAGGTGAAGTTGATATAGAACATGCACAGTAACTTTATTGTAATGTGCATAACAACTTAGAATGTGCACAACAGGTTTTTTGAATGGACCAATTTCTATGCAAAACTAGACCTAACTATGTACTGTAACATCACTGTAAATATTAATTGGTTCACATGTGGTATGTTACAGGCGACTCTCACTTCTTTCCAATTTCCAGGTTATTCAGTTGCCTCTTCCCACTTATGTCAGTAGCATCCAGATATGGCTGTATCTCCTCCAGTGTTTCAGTTGCAGCCATGTCTGTTCTCAGTTATGGCAGAGTGTTCTGCCAGTTACTGTATACTGATGTCTCCCCAGTTATTTACCAGTGTCTTAGTTGCAGTAGTATCTGTTTTCAGTTCATGCCAGAGTCTCTTCCCAGTTATGGCAGAGTATCACCCAGTTACACCAGTATATCAGTTGCAGTAGTGTCTCAGCCCAGTTATTGTAGTGTCTCTCTCTCTCTCTCTCTCTCTCTCTCTTTCTTTCCTTCCAGTCACAGCAGTTTCTTATCATAACAGTTATATTAACATTTCATTCCAGTTGCACTACTGTTTATGTTACAGTATTGCCTCCTCCCATTTAGAGCAGTTTCTCAGGTACAGTAAGATCAGACTGATGTTGAGTTTGTATTCAGTAACTTTGTCAAAATTCATCACTTTTGTTTTCAAATCAGCCCAGTTGAACTTTTTTTGCCCCTTGAAATCACATTGACCTTTGGCCAAATAATTAAACAAATCAACACTCTAGCCCTTCCCAGGTGACTAGAACTAATCTTATTGCCACCACTTTCTATCCACAGTCAGGTTTGCTTCATTGTTTGGCTACACACCTTTATAAAAGTTTCAGACACATATAATACAGAAATTAAGCAAAAACTGTTACAATTTACATGTACAAGATTATATAATATAGTAAATATTGTGATACTATAAATTCAACACAAAGTTAAAACCCACTATAACTCCATGTTAGCATAAAGCCAACAAGAACAACCTTTTCCACAATTACTTCTGATGTTATAATCAAATCCCATTTCTTAATCATTTAAAGTTATGATACTAGTTACAGCAGATACATTTTCTCTTTGCATTCAGCCATAAACACCATTAAGGCTTTTCCTGAATATGTTGAGTAGAGAAATACCATTAATATTACTTATAAGAGAGATTCAATCTAACCCAGCACTGACAATTACTTATATTAATCTCTAATATCTCTTAGTTTACAAATGTATTATAGATAGGGATCCTGCAAGTCTCTGCATGATTCTATTATCTGTTGAATTATGAGAAAAATAATTATTTGATCGTGGGGGAGACAGAGGTTACCCAAAATACTTCCTAAGCATTCTTTCCTCCCTTTAGAATATAAGGGGCATAACAACAAAATATGTTTCAGATCGTCTTTATAGTGGTGACCACATCTACAATGTGGGCTCAGGATTCCAGGTCTCTTTTGTTGGAAATGTAAATTTTGAGCAGTATATAATTCCATCCTGGCAGAGACCACCCCCTCCCCCGAGGAGACCGGAGGTCGCGAGGGCCTGCCCTGAAGGCCTCTCTGCCCGCAGAAGCCCTGAACCCGAGACACACCAGAGACCACCCCCTCCCCCGAGGAGACCGGAGGTCACGGGCCTGCCCTAGCCTCTCCCTGCCGCAGAAGCCCGAACCCGAGACACACCAGAGACCACCCCTCCCCAAGGAGACCAGAGGTCACGAGGGCCTGCCCCAGCCTCCCTGCCCGCAGAAGCCAGACCGAGGGCACCAGGTAATTTCTACCTTGGTCCAGGCTGCTGCCACCGTTGGCCATCAGGCAGCATCTGCAAGCAGCCACAAGCTCCCTGCTCCAGCCATGAATCCCACCAGAGTAGCACCTCGAGTTGCTGCCCAGGCTCAAATGGAGCAGAACTGTTACTTTTGTGCCTGATTTTGAAACTTTATAATGAGCCAGCTAAAACTATTTGCATTTGCCTGTAACTGTATTTAAAAGCTTAGAGTCACTGCACCCGAGACACACCAGGTAATTTCTACCTTGATCATTTTTTTTTTTCCCATTAGCTCCTTATATTGTTTTGCCACTAGAGGGAGCCTGATTAAGTTCGAGCAATTTGCTCCCAATACCTCACTTGTCACATTTTACTGCTCTCCAGTAGCTGTTTTCACTTGGTGATTTATATTAAAGGAGCCCTCTGCTGTCTCTTTCCTCTACCTCACTCCTTTCTCTAGTCAAAAATGTCCCCTCCTCCCCTCCTAGCGCTCCTCATGGGAATACTTTGCCTTCCTATCCTCTTTGAGCTTTACTGCTTGAACACATCAACAGCTTCTGCCAATACTTATACTCAGTTTGACTTCTACTAGTCCAACATGCTTGCTACTGCCACTCCACTACCTCTACCCCCCTCTGCTCTCATCAGAAAGCGTATTAGCCCAATAGTCAGATACCTTCACCTTCATCTGAAGCCGCCACCCTGCATCTCTATCAGGGCGTACCTCATCACCCCGCTATGGTTACTAACCCTATCTCTTATACTATCCAGCGACATTGAGATCAACCCTGGTACATCTCTGCGTCCCTTCATAACCTTACCCCCCCCCGGCCACCACTCTCCCTAAAACCGATGGACTAACTTTCGCCCACCTGAATGCTAGGAGCCTTATGGCCAACCTCCCTGACCTCCAGGCTTGGATCTATACTAACATCCCGGACGTCCTCACCGTCACAGAAACCTGGCTTAAGCCCACAGTGCCTGACTCTCAGTGCCACTTTCCTGGGTACAACATGCTTCGTATCGACCGCCCTGGCACTAAAAGGGGAGGTGGCCTTGCCCTCTACTTCAAAACTCACCTAAACATTACCCTTCTGCAGGACTCCCTCCTACCAAACTGTGAAATCCTACACTCCCTACTGCTTCTTGGGGGTATAAGAAACTCCATATTTTTGTACTATATCCCCAAAAATGCTACACAAGGCATCACTGAACTCCTAGGGTTTCTGCCTTCAGTTACAGGCAAGAATGACATTATCTGCCTTGTGATTTTAACCTTGACTGGTCCGAGAAAACTCAGCTAACCTATCCTCCTTAGCTAGCAAGGCAAATCTATCCCAGCTCATACATGAACCCACAAGGGTCTCACTGGGGCAACTGTGCCACCCTCCTTCACTGGATACTTACTAACAGGACGGAATATGTTGCCTCAGCCAGTGTGCTACCTGACACAATTAGTGACCACTTTCCCATCTACTGTGTCTGGAACACTGTCATTCCTCCCCTCCCTGCTAAAACTGTAACCTTTCCTAATCTCTCTCCCGCCTGAGTCATGAGGACTTCTTAACTGACCTTAACCAGGTTGACTGGTCCCCTCTCTACCAAACAGAGGACATTAACATAGCCACAGAATATTTCAACTCCGTCCTCCTCGTTCTTCAAAACCTTCACATCCCGGTCACCACACGTAGGATGGTAGGAAAAGTAACCAAGTGGCTAACAAGCCCCCTGCTTCAACTTCTCAAATCTAGGGACAAACCTTGGTCCAGGTGGAAGATCTCCCACCTCCGTGCAGACTTTGAAGACTATTGTGCATTACGTAACAACTGCAAAAGACAAATTCATATTGCCAAAAGCACCTACTATAGGAACCTACTAATAACATCCTCTACAAATCCGCGCAGGTACTGGTCCAAAATTAAGAACATTCTCGGCAATGACAAGCAACAGAATCCAGCTGACATGAACATTCAAGGTGTTCACTGCACCAACCATGACACCATTGCCAACGCCTTCAATGCCCTTTTTTCTTCTCCACCAGTCGCTACTCTAACTAGCCCACAACCTGACTGGCCCTCTTCTCCTCCCTCACCCTCCCACCCCTCCCTTTCGTTCTGGCTCCAACCACATACCTTGAAGTTCATAAGCTACACTGCTCCCTTCCGGCCTTGTGAGGTCAAGGGCCTGAGGGCATCCATCCTTGCATACTTAAGCAGTATGCACCTTGGCTGACCAGATCTATCACCTGGCTTTTTAACCTCTCGATTCGTACGTCTACTGTCCCATCCACCTGGAAAACTGCCAGAACCATCCCTATATGCAAAAAGGGCATTGTCAAACTCATGTCCAACTACCGCCCTATATCTCTTCTGCCCACTCTCAGTAAGCTGCTTGAAAAAATAGTCCACCGCCAGCTTGCTGCTCACCTTAACATGTTTAATCTTCAAACCCCATGTCAACATGGTTTCCGGCCAGGTCACAGTACCACCTCTGCACTTACACAACTTACAAATGACATCAAAATAATATGGACCGTGGCCTACTCACTGGGGCCATCTTTATAAAGCCTGTCTAAAGCCTTGACATGGTACACCATCCTCTCATGCTAAAAGCTCCAATTCATTGGAGCATCTGACCAACCCTCTCCTGGTTCCATAGAATCTTGACAATCGGACTCAGGGTAGCATTTCACAAGGCCCTTTCCTCTCCCTAAACATCTCCGTGGAGTTCCCCAGGGATCCACTCTTGGACCTCTACTGTTCTCCCTCTTCCTAAATGATATTCCCACCATGTCCGGCATAGCTGCACTCTTATGTGCAGATGACCTTGTTCTCTACTCTGGGTCAAAATCGGTTGCTGCCATCAACTCCACTCTCACTAATGACTTCCAATTCCTGCAGACCTGGCTCTCTAGCAACCACCAAGTCCTGAACCTAGAAAAAACCTGTGCTATGCTATTCGGATCCTCTAAGAAACTGTCTGCCCCTGCGAACAGGCTCCGGGTTCAATGCCTTGATGGCTCCCTCATCTCAAACACTGAGTCCTTCAAGTACCTTGGGGTCACTTTGGATCCCACACTTGACCTGTCTCAACATGTCAATATGGTGTGCTGTGCCGTCAATGCTAAAATTGGTGGAGCTTATCGCGTGCGCCACTCCCTCACTCCTTCCGCTAGACTTTCTGTTGCGAGAGGTATTCTCTTACCCCAGCTCCAATATGCTCTGCCCCTCCTCTTTGCTGCAAACTCTGCTACACTCCACAAATGGGACACTGTCTACAACAACATCTGTAGATTCGCCTTAACTGCCCCACATCTTACCCATCATTGTCTCCTTTACGCTGGCTTAAATTGGCTGTCACCTAAGGATATTCAAGCCTACTCCCTGGGCTGCTTTATCGACTCCCTGTCTAGACCACTCTGCCCTGTCTATCTTGCCAACCTCCTGACTCCTGCCTCACACACCCCGTACCCTCAGGTCTTCCTCTGTCCCCATGCTCTCCACTAGACCTTGCATGACAAAAATGGGTGAACAGGCATTTGCCCATTTTGCTCCCAAATTCTAGAACTCATTCCCCCTTATGGCGAAAACTTCAGCCTCCCATCGAGAATTCAAAAACTAGCTGTTCACCCACCTTCTAGCCTCTGGCCAATGCAAATGCTCTTAATTTGCTTTGTCCCACTGCAGGCTGTCGGGTCTGACCCTGAGTACTACACTAATGTTCTCCCATGCAATACGTTTGTCTAGGTGGCTATGAACCTTGATGTCTTTACTGTCCTCAGCTGTCTTATGGTTACTCTAATTGCTTTATTTTACATCCTTATTATGATCTATGCCTAAAATGTACCCTTATGTAACTATTACTGTGCTACCCAATGTATATCTTGTTTTGCTCCTGTACACCTATATTATGTCTGTGCATTTCTGCATATTGTAACCAATGTCCTGTGCTCTCCCAGGTCGTGCCTGAAAATAGGCAGGTCTGTTGCCTAGCGCACTTACCCGGTTACCAAAAGCTAATAAATAAATAAATAAATCCTAAATAATTTCATTAATCTTCTAGTTTTTGGATTAGACATGAAGATCAGATAAGGCTCAAGCCAATATGAAGTCTTTATTACCTTGTACCATCTATTATCTTTTAAGGTAGCTATACGATGAAAGTCTTTAGGTATAGCAATATCTCTGACTCTTTTTTGACCTGTTATATAATGTCTGTTATTGGTTTAAGGTCAATTTCATTAACTAAATGTCCCACCCCAAGTGGAAATAGATCTTTTTTAATAACTAAATTGAGGGAAAAAATCCCTTTGTGGATAAAAGTATTTCCTCCTCAAGACAGGATCTTGATAAATGAGCCTCAGACAACTTGAAAAGAGTCAATATAAATATGAATAGCCTCTCTAAAGCCAACATTGCAACTGTAAATTGTCCCAGTTCATGTCTTAAAACTTTGGCTGGTATACATTGAGGAAGCATGAGGATATGGTAATATAGTTTATTAATGATAACCTCCAGGCCATTAAGATCTGCAAATGTCCAAATATCTGATGCACATAAAACACTAGTTTTTAATTTAGCATTTAGTACTGTGAGTAGTCCCTTCATTGAGCTTTTTCCTAGTTTTGCATTCAACATTTTGAAAGTATTAATGACTGTCTTCATTTTACATTGAAGGTAGAGAAGATGGCCATTCCAAAGAAAGTTTTGCTCAAATCTGATGACTAAATAATCATAGTACTTGTCAGTTTCTATCTTTAACTTATCAATAGTAACAAATAGAACTGATTTACTCCTATTGCCAAAAATAAAATAAAAACTGTTTCTTCTGTATTAATAGTTTAACCATCTACTTTAAATAGTTAATGGAAGAGGTTTAACTTTCTTTGTAGTCCCAACAGGTAAGTGGATATTAAAACTAAATCATCTGTGTATGCAAGACATGAAATTTTCTTATCAATAACCCTCAGGGAGTAAAAGTCAGAGTATTCCAGTCTATCGAAAATTGGGTTTATAGAAAGAGTAAATAGAGTAGGGGCAAGAAGGCAACCTTGCCATACCCCCAGATTGGTATGAATGGACAAAGTCATTTTAGCTTGTTTGTTATACTCAGCCATTATCCATGTGTCTTGGTGTATAATCTAATAAGGATAGCTAATAGAACTGGATCAATTTAATAATTTTCCAGTTTTTTCCATAATTTTGCTCGGAAAGTACTATTAAAAGCAGCTATTAAATCAACAAAACAGCAATATAGTCTGCTCTTTTTAATATTCACATATTTCCATATTAAATGATATAGAACATAACAGTGCTGTAGTGAAGATCTACCTGCTCTAAAGCCATTCTTTAGTTCACTTAATATAACGTTATCTTTATCCAGTGTTGAAGCCTCTGTAAAATAATTTTACAGAACAGCTTTTAAGAAGTGTCAATAAGGCTGATTGGTCTATACATTTTAGGATCAAGTGGGTCTCCTTTTTTAAATACTGGATAAATGATGCTGCCCTTCCAGCTGTTGGGGAATTTTTGACCCTGGACAAAAGAATTGAAGAGTTTTTGAAATATACGGAACCACTACTCAGGAAAAGTCTTATAAATATCTGCAATAATTTTGTATGGTCACTGGGCCTTATTAGAAGATATTGCTAGCATGGCTTGCCAAATCTCTTTTTCTTCTTGTATGCATCTAGGTTAAGGAAGAAAATATTGTATTATAGGGTAGTTAAAAGATATAATAACAGTGGCCTTAATTTTAGAAAAATATAGAGCTTGAAAATGTGATTCCCATATATGAGGAGGAATGTAGGCTTCAATATTCATTAAATACTGTCTGTATCCATAACTGACAAGTGCCCAAAATGATTTAGTATCTTTAGAAATTATTGCTTTCCTTAATCTCACCCATACAATTTTATAATAATTTTTCCACTCACAATATAATATTTTTTTATATTTGTTTCTTGTTCTATTCAAATAGTGAAGTTTTTTTTTATTATTAAATCTCTTACAGTTGCGTACTAATTTATTCGATTTATGATTAGTGGATCTGAAAGACTTATTAAACCATGTGATGGGTCCTTGTTTCTGAATCCAATTAATTCAACAAAAAGGTCTAATTATTAATTTCCATCCATTTATTTATTATTATGTCATAATCAGCTATATCAATGAGCTCTACATGTAAGTTAGCTAGAGTATCAGACTGGAATAATTCAGAAAATATATAAATGGTCTCCCTCTGTCACTTTATTTTTTTATTAATTATTTCCATTGCCATGCTGGTTACTTGTGAGGTTCTGTAATCAGTACAAGATTTGGGGATGAGCAGAAACATGAAGACTGGAGAATGTGAAGAGTCAGGTTGTTCTAAAACAATAAGATTATGTAATATTTTCATTGCCTCAAAGTTAACCCATATCAGGTGTATGGTAGAGGATCCAAGGTGTCCCATATAAGTGTATTCTTTTTTTTTATCACCCAGAAGCTGCTCATTGACCAGACAAATATTATTATCTGACCTTAGTTTAAACAGTTCACTACCACATTGGTTACATTTCTTGTCCTTAGCATTTCTAATATAGCTTAATCTGGGATTAATTATCATTATTCTCGAGAGCAAATCACTATGAAAGCCATCGGTCTGCTTTCCAGTAAAGACTCTGGTATTAAAATCTCTAACAATTGAATTAGTTTCATGATCCTTTATTATCCCCTCCATACTAATCACAAACTGTGACCAAATATATGTTGTTTTTGTTGAGTTGGGTGGTAAATATATATTAAGAATAATTAATTTTAAAGAATCTGTTTCCATGTGTAAAGGTAGAATTGTGTCTACCTAACTATTCACAGTTGTTATTTTGAAATTAAGAGAAGCTTTTATATATGTAGCAAGACTCGCTTTATAGCATCAATATTTTTTGTCTCTAGATGCTGATATATCATATTTTGTATATCCTTGTATCAAGGGAGTAGAATAGTTTAGACACCAGGGCAAAATATTCAAAGCTTTGCACAGTGAGCAAACCATTTGTGGGGGTTTAGCATGGGATTAGCGTGGATCTGTGATATTCAAAAGGCCAAAAAGTGCACAAACCACATTAGCCCTGGGCAAACCATAATATATTCAAGGGGCAAACTGAACATGAATACAGATGCTATGAGATATTCAGCAACTAGCGCTGTGCTAAGGTGTTTAGAGTGACTTAGCGCGACCCTTTGCACGATACAAATTGCCACCCAGAAAAATCTCTGGGCAAACAGTTTTGTGCAAAATTGGGGACATGCACAGCATTAGCATGGCCTTGCATGACCCTAGCATATGACTATGATACAGAGAAAAAGCCAGACATGGAGGAAACATGCTGCTCACTGATGGCACCACAGTGATGCCAACTGCTGCCTCCAGTCCCTGTCATGTCAGGCAGTATGTGGTAACCAGGCCCCTGGGGGCCACACTGGTAGTGTGGCCAAACAGCACACACCTGCAGACCATACATCTGTGGTGACCAACAAATGCAAGCACACACATGCAGCACTGTGGGTATGGTTGATGTTGAGGGGAGGGTGCATGGGTGGCAAGGCCTTACCACAGACTGTGTGTGGCCACAAGGCTGGAACAAAGCACACAGTGCACATGGGCCAGTATTGGGAATACCCCAATACCAGCATTCCTGTCTGATCATGTATGCCCCCCAGTCACATACTGCACAGCTGTACATACACCACAGCACACTCAGCCAGCCATGCCTATGTCACTATGAGTATCCCATGTCAGAGGTGCAGCAGCATCTGTGGGTCACACATGAGTGTGACAGTACTGTCCACTGGCAGTACACACCTGCACGGTGGGCTTATTACTGTGTACAATGCAGTGGTCATCACTACCCTACACACCATAGGCATTGCTGTGTCCCTCACACTACTGGCCCCCTTGCTACTGTGGTGTCTGCTGTGCATGGTAGCATGCCCTACAGTATGACAATTGCATGTATCACCACCACCGTCTGTGCCTATGCTGTGTTGTCCCCATGGGGTACACACTGCCATGCTGTACTGCATACATGTAGCCTGCAGTTACCATCATGCACTGTCAGACTGACCAACAGGTGGAGCTGTGGCCAAACCTGGCCAGCCCCTGTACTTCCAAACTGACCTACAGGTGGAGTTGTGAGACCCTGCAGTAATGCTGGACAAACTGCATGCAAATCAGGGCATAATGACATGCTAAAGTTCAAAAAGTAAATGCACTCCAAAATTAACCACAGCACCACACGTTTAACAACAAATTAGTTGCATTCAATCATTCACCAATGTGAGCTCACACTGGTAGATTATTAAATGCAACTAATTTGTTGTTAAACTTGTGACGTTGTGGTTAATTTTGGAGTGCATTTACTTTTTGAACTTAACAAATTCAGGGCTAGCTGTCTGGTTAATGAGAATCACCTTTACTTCAAGAGTGCAGGATTTGAACTTGGAATTTTTGTTATAATGAGATGCTAATCTGGATGTTTGCCCAGAGGCTACCTATGTAGGCTCATTTGCATGTCACTTTTGAATATGGCAAAGTTTAGCACCGGACAGATGTGTTTGCACTGGGCAAACAGCTTAGATCCATGCTAAAGATGTGTTAGCATGGTGCTAATGGTTCAGAGAATAGTATACAGTTTTGAACACTGTTCTTTCACATCTGCTGCTGTCTGCAGCTGTACTGGGTCCACGCATTTGCTGGCATACACATTGGCCACATAGTTCACCTCTACCTACCTTCACGTCACTGTGCACTGTGTTGCTGTCATGATTTGCACTTCTTGGTTGCTATATTCAAAGCTGTCTTATTCCAGGGCTCCATTTGCCCTGCACTCCCAGCCCAGTTTGCCAGGCCTCATTCCCATGCTATATTCAGAAGTGGTTTCCCCTGGGCCATTCCTTTTGAATATAGCTTGCTTTCTGCTCCAGGCTAAGTTTTTCCACCGGGCAGTGCTACTTTAGCCCCAGGGCAAAGTTTTGAATATCTGTCCCCAGGTTTCCTGTAAACATAAGATGTATTTAACCAAGACATCTTTTTTATTTCATCACCCACCAATTTGTGTATTATGCCCTTAATATTCCAAGATACAATTGTTAAAGTTTGTGAAGTGTCAGTGGCATTTCTGGATGCATTTGCCAAATCAATTTCTTGTCAGTTTTCATAGATTGATTGTAAAATTAAGTATGCATTGCTATTTAAAGGAAAAGGGATACTATTATACTGGCTGACCCTTGATTTATTAAGTTTATCTGCCATATTTTCAGAATGTTCATGCAGTTTTGTTTTTTTGGGATTCTGTCTCTCTCCGTAAATCTAGTATCTCTGAATCCACTATTAAAATCACCAAGCCATCCAATATGGAAGACACATTTAGTAATGTTTGTGCTATCTTAGAGTTTTTAAAAATAACATAAATCTGTGGTGTATCTGAGATACCAACATGCACTTTCATACAATCAATCGAACTGCGTGTTATATTAGTTTAAAAAAAAGCATGAGAAAAAGGAAGCTAATTCCTTAACTGTACCAGTCCTCTCATCCCCAAATATTTTCCATCCAGAAATGGAGAAAGTCCTACATCCCCATGCTTGATATTACTTATTTTCATATTCTGAGGTCACTTCTGAGATTTTCCCTACTCTCCTCTTACCTTCTTTGCTATTTTCCTTACTTAGATCCACATATAGTTTCCCCTGCAGTACTTTGTCTGGAGGATGGACTTTCTGCAGAGGATATATAGTTATACCATTTAATTTTAGAACTGATTCCTGGTCACATATTGTATCTGCCAGTCAATCTGATTTGCAATAAAATAGAACCCCGTCTTGAATATGAATGTTAGGTGGGCACATGACATAAAGATCATCACCTCATGAATATGCAACAGATGATAGATCCACTTTATCAGTTTTTCTGGTGTCTCATTATCCAATTTTTTTATGTCATGCATCTCAATAAAAATTCTGTTTCAATGCCTGTTTGATAATTAAATGCATCAAAAGATGTAAGTGTGTCATTCTAGGTATCTTCACAAATACACTTCTGAATATTTTCTGAATTCCGCACGTTTATCAGGAACTTTAACCAGTGGATTCTTCCCCTCGGTCTCCCCGATGTTCAAACCCATTTCCTTGTCCAGTAGTCTTTTGCTTTCTATTACACAGGTAGAAGTAAACGGAATAGATTAGTTTCTATCTGAATAAGTAGTTACTATAACATTTTTGCTTACCAATTCTTGTCTTTTTAGTTTCTTGAACAAACCCTCAGTTAAATAATTTAAAATGGGAACTTCCTTGGATTCCCTAATTTTTATATTCTTCCCTTTTTTAGTTTTTTTCCTTTCTGGAATTTCTAGTATTAACTTCTTGGCCTGTTGAAATAGTTGAATGATCTTTAACAAAGGGGGAAGGTGACCTCACCACTTTGGTCTTGTTTCTTTTAGGTGTTATAACATCTACCTGTATAATTATTGAAGAATGGCTTAAACTTATTTTTCTTATATGTTCAAGGACTGTCTGATTATAAAAAAAGTCTGCTTGTAAATTGGCAATCTCTTCTTTGAAAACTGCTAAATCTTCCAAAAGTACTACATGCATATAGTAGGGATTTTTAATTATTTCCAGAATCTGTTTAGAAATTGAGGAGCTATAAGTAAAATTCCCCTCATCTGTAAAATAATTCCTATTATACTCTACTGTAGGTGCCTTGGGTTTGTTGTCAGAATCAGATGGCATATGATTTATTGAGAACAGCCTACTGTCCATATGCTTTTCCCCATTTTCATCATAATTCTTAGGAGTTTGTTTCTTTTGACCCTCTATTGTGGTACTGAGGTCCTGTATTACAGAAGACAAATTATCAGCATATCCTAATTCTGGACAAGTGGAGGTTCCCTTATTTCTTAAAGGGAGAGTAGGAGGGGAAGATAAGTGGAGTATTAGTGAATTTGAAGCCAAGTTCACTTGTGAAGAGTCCTGGGATGAAAAAGTTATATATTTTTTCTCCAAGTTAGAATCATCCAGTTCTTACATACTTTATCTCCACTTTTAACTATGCATATGATGCTTTTGCTCCCTTCATGACACATAAGGTTAAAACCTGGGACAATCCCAGGGTAACCCTGGCCCTTTTAAAATCAATGGCCCACTGTGATAACATTTGGCACAAGGCTCTGGGGTCTGGACTTCCTGCAGATAGACAGAGCTATAGGGCAGCCAGAAATGTCTGTACTTGGTAAATTAGGCATGCTAAAGCTAAGTACTATACAACCTGCCTTTCTTCCTTCTGGGGTAATCGGACTAAGTTCTTCAAAATCTTAAGGATCTAATGGGTAAAACTAATACCTTCCCCCATTAAATATCAATGGAGTTACAACACAAGGCCCATTGTTCACAGCAGATGCATTCAATAATGCTTTAACCAATCTAAGTACTGTTTTTCCGAGTCATTTCTTCAGTGACCCCACTAACCCCTCTATCTCACCCTTGATGCAGAACTTCCACCACTAACCAAAATTCTTAATCTTTCTCTCTGTCTCAGTCAGTTTCCCTCCCAGTGCAAATCTGCAATAGTCACCCCTGTTCACAAGAGTGGTGACAGAACCGCCCATGATAACTATTGCCCCATCTCTCTCTACCCTCTATTTCTAAAGCCCTTGAAAGAATAGTGAATGATCAAATCTCTGAATATCTTGCCAAGTATAATCTGCAGTGTAGCTAACAACACAGCTTCAGGAAGGATTACAGTACTTCCACATCCATCCTGGAATTCACTATCTTTATACATAATGCTCTGGATGGGATCCATTTGATATGCTGAAATGCATTGGCCCAGCACTCACACTTCTGACCCCGGGGGCCCGAAACACGGTTGCCCAACATTGGGATTTTACCTGTGGTGGAGTAGGAATCCTAAAGTATGGGGGTGTGGAGAGTGTGGGGGGAAGCCCCCCGAAACATTTCCTTCAGGTAAAATCCTGATGTCAGGCAACCATGTTTCAGGTTCCTGGGGTAGGAAGTGTAAGCATTGGGCTGATGCATTTTGGCATATCCCTCTGGACTGGGGTCACTTGGTTGGGTCAGTGTACACAGATCTAACAAAAGTATTTGACATGGTACACCATGGCCTTTTCTCTGCCTCCCTCTAAGTGCTGGGCCTATCCTCTGATGCTAGTGCCTGGTTTGAGAGTTACCTCTCTGGGAGGTCACAGAGGGTTAAAATCCTAGATACCCTCTCTTCCAGTAAGCCAGTTCACTCAGGGGTTCCACAGGGGTCAATTGTTGGCTAGCTCCTGTTTAGTCTTTTTCTAGATACCTTTCCCCAAGCCTGCTCTGGCAACCTACTCCTCTGCGCAGGTGATGCAGTTATTTTCTCTACTCATCCTGAAACCCATATGCTTGAACAACACCTGCAAAATAGTTTTGCACAAATCGAGTTCTGGTTCTCCTTTCATAAACTTATCATCAATCACAAAAAGATAAAGTAATGCTGTTTGGAATCCACCAGAATAAACATAAAGGAGTGTCACTAAATAACCGAAATAGTCAACTCTTGTCACTTGAGCAGGTTAGGAGTTTTAAATACCTTGGGATCACCTTAGACTCCTCCATCTCCTATCAAGAACATATTAATCTGGTTTGCAAAGCAGTAAACACTAGAATCAGTCTCCTCTACAGGCATAGGAGCTGCCTGACAAATGATGCCCTCCACCAGGCTGTCTGTAGTTGTGTTCTATCCCTAATGGATTATGGTATAGTAATCTGGGGATCTGCATCTGACACTGCTCTTAAAAGAATAATGCTCTCCCTCAATAAAGCATCTCACCTCATAACTGGAGCACCAAAGCTAATCCATACCTGTGATCTTTAAAGTCAAGTGAACTGATTAAACTTTAAGGGTAGGCTTGACTGTCATACCTGCCTGTTGGCCAAGAAGCTTACCACCTCACTTTCCCTCCCTCCCTCCCTCCCTCAGTCCAGCAGCTCATCTCCCTTGCCACTAACCCTTGTTCAAATAGGAACCGTGATAAGGCCCTTTACCTAGTCCATTTCTGTAAAACATCCCTAGGGTAGCAAACATTCTTCCACAGGGCTCCTGTCCTGCTCAATTGACTGCCTCCTCTGGTTTCCTCCACAGTTAAATTGGGACCCTTTAAAACTAAACTTCACCAACACCTACTCTCTGTGAATAGTAATGACTGTTTCTAGCTTTTATTGGTCAATCTGGGAATGCTCATGGCTTGTCCCCCAATTTCCCCTAGCTCCTCTCCACCTTATCTTGCTCTAATTTCTCCCTCCCCACTCTGTTCCCCTCCTGCCCTTTACTCATCCTTTACCTGAACTCTTCCTTACTCCTTCTCTACACCTAACACCCCTCTACTCAACTTTTCACCATACATCCCCCCAGCTGTCTCACAACTCTCCTTGACTGACTTCCTTCTGGTCTCTCTTTCTTTTCTTTAATTTCCTATCAGTTTACATAGTTAGCTAGGACTGTCTGCACCATGTTTGTTTCATTACCATGTACTCCACTCTCAGTTATGATGCACTTATGTATAATGCACTGCATTACTTGTATGCTGTTATCCTATGTATTATGCACTGTATTAATTTCCTGTAATTTTTCATACCCAGTCTGTTTTAAATCTACTGTCCATGTTGTTTCTTTGCCATGCATGCCACCCTCATTTATGATGCATTTATGTATAATGTACTGTATTATTTGTATACTAGTATCATATGTATAATGTACTGTTTTAATCTCCTGTAATTTCTTTTTGTAACCTGCTTATAAATCTGATGTGGAGCCTTTGCAAAAGAGACTTTGACTCAAAGGGTTGTAATTTCAAGACTTCACTAAATTCAATTAAATAGTGGAATCAAATGTATCCCAACCATATGGGACAAAGAAATACCTTCTTCTATTTGTTCATTTTTATTTATGTTAGTTATAATAGCTCCTGCATTTCTAGTTTTTGCCTCTACTGAATTCTCCTGATGGTCCTGCATAATGGGAATAGGTGTTGAAAGAACCAATGGTGTCCCAGTGAATTCAGTAGTTTTAGATTATTTATTATCTTCTATATGTATCTCATTTCCTTTTTTATTCATTTTTTGGTACTTAGATGTGGGGGTCTTTCTCTTATCCTCTGGGACCTCAGGTTTTTATCTAAAGTCATAGCACTATTTTTACTGCTCTTAGTACTCACCATGGTGATTATTATATCTGATTTAAGTGAGCAGGATAGCAAAAACAGTATACTGTGGTTAATTACACCTAATGTACCAATTACCTTACACTACTACCTGTATACCTATATTAAATATCAACGTAGAATAAACAGGTCATAGTAAAAACCAATATACCAGATATATATGTAGTCTGTAATATAAACTGTCTGTAATGTGAACTAGAAAACCAGAGACACAGATAGTTGTAAGCAATACATGATAAAACCAGTTAATACTTGTGCTGCTTCACTATTTCAGTCAGAAATTAATTAGTGGGGAACAGAAAGAATAAGGTGTAAATATATTACAAATATAATACAAATATAGTTTCAGATATAGCAAACCAGTAATACAGTCCCAGTACAAATATCTTAGTCCTTTTCTGAAGGTTCTAAATTGATTCCTTCTCTATTTTCCTCTTCCCCTGGCGTGTTCTCTGTGCTGTGTTCCCAAGCTAGTTTATAAGTTCTTAGGATCAGACTCATTTTCATTCATAAAGGGCAAACATAGGAGGCATAGAACAACTCAGACACAAAGGTCAGTCCCAGGAGGCATACACCAAGTGTGGCCCAGCCATAGCCTTACTGTTTGCTGAGCTTCATTGATCTTCACCAACTGGGAGAGAGACCAATCACAGAGGGAAGGCAGACTCTGACAGGTGCAGAAGCAGGAATTCCTTGACAGCGGTTCTACCTGAGTCCTCCTTAGAGTGCACAGTCCGGGCTCCTTTCACCACTGAGGCAGCTTGTCTCCTCACTTGCTCTGCTCAGACCCAGCCAGGGGCTATTCACTTAGCATAAAGAACTGTTGGAACACTTACCCAGAATTCCTGACTGCTTTATGTAAATCAGCATTTGTACATGGCTAATAGAAATCTCTCACCTGGAAGCAATAGCTCAGACACAAAGGGCACCCCTAGGAGGCATATGCAAAGAGCAGTCCAGCCCCTAGCCTTACTGTCTGCTGAGCTTCACTGATCTTCACTGACTGCTGTACCCACTACTGAAATAGTGGTCAGCTAATAGAAAGCTCTCAGCAAGAAACAATTAGAAGCAATGGCTCAGGCACAAAAGGCAACCCTAGGAGGCATATGCCAAGTGTGATCCAGCCTCTAGCCTTACTATTTGCTGAGCTTCACTGATCTTCACCGACTGGGAGAGATACAAATCATGGAGGGAAGGCAGACTCCAATAGGTGCAGAAGCAGGGATTCTTTGACAGTGATTCTACCTGAATCCTCATTGGAAAGCACAGTCTGGTCTCTTTTCCTTGCTGAGGCAGCTTCTCTCTTCACTTGCTCTGCTCAGCATAAGGAACTGTTGGAACACTTACCCAGAATTCCTGACTGCTGCATGTAAATCTAGCATTTGTACATGGCTAATAGAAAACTCTTAGCTGGAAGCAACAGCTCAAACACAAAGGGCACCCCAGGAGGCATACACACAGAGTGATCCAGCCATTAGCTTTTACTGTCTGCTGAGCTTCACTGATCTTCACTAAATGCTGTACCCACTACTGAAACAGTGGTCAGCTAATAGAAAGCTCTCAGCAAGAAACAACCAGAAGCAACAGCTCTGAAACAAAGGGCAACCCTAAGAGGCATATGCAAAGTATGGTCCAGCCCCTAGTCTTACTGTCTGCTGAGCTTCACTGATCTATCACTGGTCACTGATCATATATACATTTTTTGGTCTATTCACAATCTCTGCCTCTAGTTGTCCATATATTCCTTTTGTCCATAACAGCTTTAGACAACAGCTACCCCTGCCCCCCCCAAGCAAATACTCACCCAAGCGAAAAAGCTGGCATCCCTTTTCTTTCATCTGAAATTTGACTCTAGAAAATCTACTTCTCTCACCAGGAACTTAAACAGAGAAATAAATGCCACTATGAACCTCTTGAATGGCAACAACTCTGGCACATGTTTTATCAAGGACTTCATTTACAGAGTGGGACACTGTCCAACATGGTCCACAATCAGAGACCTCTGATCACAGCTTCATGCAGCATGGGCTAAGGTAAAATACCTTCATAATATACTAAATTAGCTCCACTGGGCAACAGTGCAAAACCTTTAGTTTCAAGGCACACTGCACCAGTACCTCTACCCCAAAGGACAAACAGGCCAAATATCTGACAACAGGTCAGGTCTCATACAACTGGCACAAAATCATCAGTACAGGAAGGTACTAAATCTATTCAAACACTGAATAGGTACACCAAACCTATTCAAACATCAAATAGGTATACTGCACTATCTACCATGACAAATAGCATAATAAGAGTCAAAAATTCTGTGAACCCAGAGAGGTAAACGGAGGTACAGTACACAACTAAACCCACAAAAAAGGACAAAAAAAAGTGGTAATAATAATCAGCAACTCAATGATTAGGGATGTAAAGACTTACCTCAAGCAGGAGCATCCCTGGAACATCGGGATAGAGGAACACCAATCGCATAGAGGAAATCATTCAAGGCATTGATCGAGACACACGTCATTCTCCACATAGGTACAAATGACCTGCTGTAGCCAGTAAGTCAGTAGAGCAAACAAAGCAAAACCTTACCAGGCTGGGTGACAAGCTTGCTTCCCTTTTGTCCACTATCACCTTCTCTGAAATTCTGCCAGTCTGGAAAAAAGGAGACAGCAGGCAGAAGATCAGGGAAGGGGACATCTCTGAGCTAAATACATTGCTAAAGGACTGGTGCCAGGAGAAAAGTCACCACTTTATTGGAAAATGGCAGGACTTCTGCAAACGGGAGTTCTTTAAATTCAATGGGCTACACCTCTCAAATGAGGGGACCCGAATGCTAGGGCAAAAATTCAACATTCACATTGCTCAGTTAAACTAGTGGATGGGGGGACAGCACAGGCACCCTAGCACAAAAAGGTTTGCCAAATGCCCCCCCCAATCACCAACTAGTTCTGTACAAGGACACGCCAATCATACTCAGGTCAAACATCACACCAAATGTACTCAGAGCAAGCATTTAAACAAAATTACACAACCAAAACATATTAAATATACAAATGACCAAAACAGAAGGGGATGGAAGGCAAAGTGTGTCAGTGCTCATAGTATGCCAAACAAAATTCCTGATCTCACAGCCATAATGGCAGATTCACAATTAGACTGGGTCGCTGTTATGGAAACATAGTTCTCTGGGAACCACTCCTGGGATGTCATCATCCCAGGGTATGCATTGTTCTGGAAAGAACTTGAGGGAAAGAAAGTGGGGGGGTGGCATTGTATGTCAGAGATAACATATGTGCAGTAGAAATCCAGGGAAAACACAGTAAAGCAGAGGCCCTTTGGGTTACACTAGGAGCCGGGGACAAAGCCCCTATCTGGGTAGTAGTCATATAGAGACCCCTGTCCCAGGAGACTGACATAGACAAAAGCTCTTGGAAACCATCTCGATGCTGGTAGACAGAGGCAAGTTGTTGCTGGTGGGGGACTTCAATCTACCAGATATGGACTGGTCCTCATACACAGCATCCTCAGACAGGAGCAAAGAGTTCCTATTTCCACTATGGGGAACAGGTTTGTGTCAACTGGTGAACTCACCCACCAGATACAAAGCAATATTGGATCTAGTGCTGACAAACAGCACAAGGATCCCAGAAGCAGAGGTGGGAGCCAATCTAGGGATCAGTGATCACAGTTCAGTCTGGTTTCCTGTGAACATAATGGAGGAAAATAATCACACCAAAATCAAGGTACTAGATTTCAGAAAAGCCAGCTTCCCCAAAATGAGAACTATCACTGCATCTATGTGAGGAGGAGGAATCACAAAAGATGTAGAGGACTGCTGGAATACTCTGAAGGCTGCTCTGCATACAGTAACAACTGTATGCACTAAGCAGATCAGCAAGTCCAAAAGAAGGAAAATACCTCTCTGGTTCTCTCACGAAGTAGCATTCAAAATCAAAGAGAAAAAATAGGCTTTTACACAATTCAAGTAAACAAAACACATAGCAGTCACGGAAGATTACAAGAACAAATTAAAGGAGGCTGGGAAAGCTGTTAGAAGGGCAAAAGCAGACACGGAAGAGAAGATAGCACAGGGTGTTAAGTAGGGAGACAAAACCTTCTATAGATACATAAGAGAAAAAAGAAAAGTCTAAGTACAAAAAAATATTGGTATGCTAGCCCACTCATCCCTAAAAAATATTTTTCAGAAAGATAACTCTTTCAACAAAACTTGTTTATTTTTCACCATTAACATCCAGTATATCATTTTCTACATTTAGGGACTTACCCCTTCATCAAGACAACTGGTTATTCTTAAAGAAGAAAGAAAATAAATACAAATATTTTCCATTAACATATTCTTTATAAAAATACTAAGAACCATTTAATAGTAGATAATAATGGACTAAATAATAAATAATGAAGGTCCTTAAATTTAATAAGTTCATTCTTTATCATCAACATTTCTTCTATTAAATGTATGTTGTTCGACTCCCATCACTTCCTAGTACAACGCAACAACAAAAGATTAGCTCTCTGCTTCAAGTTTGTATGGCTTCTAAAACACTTTTCATTTAAGGTAAAATGAACTTCTAAGTTGACAAACCTTTTAAACCAACACTAATGTCACTAGGAATTTTTAATTTTCATGTATTTTGAATGTCTATGGGTAACACAAAAGAAGCGCTAATCACATTAACTGACAGTCAAACAAATAGGTACTTTGTAACTTGTAGAAGATGCAATGTATATATGGGTATAATACGAATAGATTTTAAAAGAGATATTGGGTTTCTCTATTGTTGAAGTAATTAATTGGGTGTACCTTTGTGAAAATTAATAAAATGTTGTTCACATTACAGGCAGGACTATCATTAGAGCTATTTACACTGCTTGGTGGAATGCAAGATACTGAAAAGGTCATTGTGAGGCATAGTACATTTAGAACAGTATATGAATGGGTTTGGTCAAACAAGATTATTTTAAATCATTGTGACTGTGTGATGCCTTAAAGAAATTATGAAATACCATTTGACTTAGATTTCAGTTAACGTGATTAGTGTTTCTTTTGTATTACCCATAGACATTCAAAATACAAGAAAATTGAAAATTCCTAGTGCCATTACTATTGGTTTAAAAGTTTTGTCAACTTAGAAGTTCATTTTACCTTAAATGAAAAGTGTTTTAGAAGCCATAGAAACTTGAAGCTGAGAGCTAATCTTTTGTTGTTGTTTTGTACCAGTAAGTAGTTGGAGTCAAACAACTACACATTTAATAGAAGAAATGTTGATGATAATGAATGAACTTATTAAATGTATGGGCCTTAATTATTTATTATTTAGTCCATTATTATCTACTATTAAATGGTTCTTACCATTTTTATAAAGAATATGTTAATAGGAAATATTTCTATTTATTTTCTTTCTTCTTTAAGAATAACCAGTTGTCCTGATGAAGGGATACGTCCTGAAATGTAAAAAATGATTTACTGGATGTTAATGGTGAAAAATAAACAAGTTTTGCTGAAAGAGTTATCTTTCTGAAAGAGATTGTTTTGGGGGTGAGTGGGCTATCATTCCAGTATTTGTTTGTACTTAGATTAACAGCGTAAGCTTATTTATTTTATTTAGTTGTTTAACCAGGTATAGCACACTAAGCTGAAAGCTTTTTTACAGGAAGCGACCTGGGAGCACAAGAAGGTTAAGTGACTTGCTCAGGGTCACACAGTATGCAAGTGGAAGCTGTGGGATTCAAACCCAGGTCTGGTCTGCTGGATGTCACCAGATTTGCAGCTCAGAGCCTTAGACCACTGCGCTATACTGTCCCCTTATACTGGACTTTGGCCTCTCCCCTAAGAACAGAATACTAATTAAAACGTTCTTTATTCTGAGGATTGGCTGTACTAGAAATACTTGAGTTTAGAAAAAAGGAAAACTAAGAGAGGAGTAGTCCGACTAGCAACCAAGGAAAGTAAGATGGCAGAGAGAAACAAAGACAAGGCAGAAGTGCTAAATGAATTCGTTTGCTCTGTTTCACCATAGAAGACAGTGGCAAAGGTCCCACACTGACTAGGACAAAGGAAGATACCCAAGGAGCAGATATTAGCCCCTTCACAAGGGAGAGGGTCCTAAAATAACTTAATAAACTGAACGTGGAAAAAGTCATGGGACTGGATGGCATACACCCTAGGATATTGAAGGAGCTCCAAGAGAAACTGGCCACACCACTGGCTGAGTTCTTCAACAAGTCACTAGACAGCGGGAAAATACCTCAGGACTGGAAACAGGTAACCGCTGTGCCCTTACATAAGAGCAGAAACAAGGAAGAGGCAGGAAATTACTGCCATGTCAGTTTGACCTCAGTTGTGGAGAAAATGATGGAGTCACTACTAAAAGAGAGGATAGTGGTGTACCTAACATATACTAGAAAAATGGACCCAAAGCAACATGGCTTCACAGCAGGATGTGCTTGTCAAACCAGCTTGATCGACTTCTTTGACTGGGTCACCAGAACATTGGATGAGGGAGGGATGGTGGATGTTGTATACCTAGATTTCAGCAAGGCCTTCAACATCTTACCTCACAGAGGGCTAACCAACAAGCTGGAACATACAGTATGGGGGTTGGCCAGAAGATGGTCATCTGGATCAGTAACTGGCTGAATGATAGGACCCAGAGAGTGCTAGTCAATGGGTCATTGTCAAGGAAGGGTAAGGTGGCCTGTGGCATCCCGCAGGGATTGGTAATGGGACTGATCCTATTTAGCATATTTATGGCAGACATAGTGAATGGACTAACAGGGAAGGTTTGCCTGTTTGCAGATGATATAAAACTCTGCAACACAGCTGATACAAGGGAAGGAGCAGACAACATCTAATCTGAGCTTAGAAGGCTAGAGAATTGGTCCAGGGACTGGCAGTTACACTTTAATGCCAACAAGTGTAAGGTAATGCACTTGGGAAAGAGAAACCCTGGGAAAAAAGTACACACTGGGAGGACATCAACTTGAGGAGACACAAATGGAGCAAGATCTTGGCATAATCATCACTGATGAATTAGAGGTAGGAAAACAATGTGGGAAGGCAGCACAGAAAGCGGGTGGCATCCTCAGATGTATAAGTAGAGGTATTTCTAGTAGAAAGAGGGAGGTTATCATGCCCCTCTACATGTCCATGGTGAGGCTACACTTGGAGTACTACATTCAGTTTTGAAAACCTCACCTCAATAAGGACATTGACTGTTTGGAAATGGTGCAGAGAAGGGCTACTAAGATGGTGCATTGACTACATTGCAGGTCATATGAAGCAAGACTCAGGGAGCTGAACCTATACTCCCTTGAGCAGAGAAGAAACAGAGGGGACATGACTGAAACATTTAAGTACATGAGGGGATTTGGCACAGCTCAGACAGGCAATCTATTTCAACAGAACATGGCATCATGCACAAGAGGGCATGTATGAAACTGGTAGGAGGAAGGTTCAAAAGCAACCTCAGGAAGTACTTCTTCACAGAGAGAGTGATAGATCCATGGAACAGCCTGCCCCAGGAGGTGGTAGCATCGAAGACAATCAGGGAGTTCAAACTCACATGAGACAGACATAAAGGACAAGTTAGGATGAAGGCTGCATAGGGAGGGGAGTAGTTTCTAGGGCACACTAAATGGATTGCACAGTCCCCATGTGTTGATGCTTTTCTTATGTTCATTTGTGCTTATTCAGTCTCTTAAATTGCTCAGCTGCTAGATGTTTCCTTGTTCAGGTTTCAGTCTCAATTAATTGCAGATTGCGTCTATTACCCAGGCATACAGAGCAGGGCCAGTTACTTTGGGCTGTTTAGCCACTAATTAAAGGAAGGGAGATAAGCAGAGCAGTAGTACTGTATATAATTTAAAAATGGGATGTTTAATGTTTGACTCAGACCTATATTAAGGTGCTCCCCAACCCCCTGAATCCTGCTTTTTCCATTTGATAAATAAGCAATATCAATTCATCAATAGAATTAGCCTTAATGCAGTAGACACAAGTGTAGCCCACATATAAGAGAGAAGAAAAGCAAACTAGAATTAATGTTTAAGCAGTAGAGAAATCCAGAATATATCACTAATCTGCTTCTTATTTTGGACTTTTATTTAACCAGGAGTAGCACACTAAGCTGAAAGCTTTTTTATAGGAGTGACCTGGGAGCACAGGGAAGTTAAGTGACTTGCTCAGGGCCACACAGTATGTAAGTGGAAATGGTGGGATTCAAACTCAGGTCTGGTCTGCTGGATGTCACCAGATTTGCAGCTCAGAGCCTTAAACCACTGTGCTATACTGCCTTCCACAATGATTTAACCAATATTAGGCTTGATGTTGGTTCTGAAGCACGGACAACAGGTGGAAAAGAGCCAAAATTCTTGTATAAATTAACCAAGCTATTTACCAGAAGTCAGATACAAAAAAGTCCTGATAAATAGTAATAATCTGAGACTTCAATATTCCAGACATGGACTGGAGCATCCCAGCAGCAGCAGCATCAACTAGGAGCAGATTTATCCTGGAATCCCTTCAGGGTGCCTTCCTCAAGCAACTGGTCATGGAACCAACTCGGCAGAAGACAATACTGGACCTTGTGCTCACAAACAGGGACAGTGTGATGGGGGTAACAGTGGGGGAGCACCTGGGGTAACAGTGACCACCAGTCATTGTGGTTTGAAATCACAGAAAGAGCAGAACCAAACCACGCAAAAACACGTATCCTGATTTTAGGGGGGCAGACTTTGGGAAAATGGGGAGATACTTGAAAGAGGCATTAAGGGGAATGGGACAGGAATCAGGGGTTGAGGAACAGTGGGCAGTATTTCAAATGGGGATTGCAAGAACAACAGAATTATGCATTAAGCAGGTTAGCAAGAGGAAAAGGAAGAGGACCTTTATGGTTTTCCAAAGAGGTAGCAAAAAGTGAAAGCCAAAAGATTGCATTCAGGCAATACACAAATACACAGGCAGAAGGGGATAGGGAGAAGTACCAGGAGAAGCAAAGGGAGGCAGGGAGGTCAGTAAGGGAAGCCAAAGCTCAGACAGAAGAACACATTGCAAAATCAGTGGGAAGAGGGGACAAAACCTTTTACAGGTACATAAGTGAAAAAAGAAAGACAAAGGAAGGGATAGTGAGACTGAAGGGGGAGGATGGGGGCTGCATGGAGGATGACAACAGTAAAGCTGACAGATTGAACAGGTATTTCTGCTCAGTCTTTACTGAGGAAGAGATGGGTAATGGGTCTGAAGGGAGTACAAGGGGTGAGAATGGTGCAGAAATGGACACAGGTCCCTTTACACGAGAAAGGGTCCTGAAGGAACTGGAAGTAATAAGAGCTGATAAAGCAATGAGGTCAGATGGGGTGCACCCCAGGGTCCTTAAAGAACTAAGAGAGGTGGTGGCTGAACCTCTGGCTATCCTGTTTAGCCGATCACTGGAAACAGGGGAGGTACCCAAAGACTGGAGGACAGCAGATGTAGTCCCCTTATACAAAAGTGGGAACAAAGAGGAAGCAGGGAACTACAGACCAGTCAGCCTCACCTCAGTAGTGGGGAAGATCATGGAATCACTACTGAAGGAGAGATTGGTGGAACATCTGGTTGTCAATGGACTACAGGACCCAAAGCAGCATGGTTTCACCAGGGGGAGGTCATGTCAGACCAACCTCATTAAATTTTTTGACTGGGTGACTAGGGAGGTGGATCAGGGGAGGGTAGTGGGCATGGCCTATCTGGACTTCAGCAAGGCCTTTGACACTGTGCCACATAGAAGACTATTACACAAACTGGGGAATATGGGTGTGGGCAGTACAGTAGTGTGGTGGGTAGGTAACTGGCTGGGTGGCAGGACACAGAGGGTGGTGGTAAATGGCTGTCACTCCACAGAGGGAAGAGTGACCAGTGGGGTACCACAGGGATCAGTGCTAGGACCGGTCCTATTCAACATCTTCATCAGTGACATTGCGCAGGACCTAGAAGGCAGAATTTCACTGTTCGCTGATGACACAAAGCTCTGTAACAGAGTAGACACACCAGAGGGTGTAGACAGAATGAGAAGGGACCTGCAGAAAATTAAAGAAGGGTCAGGGGTTTGGCAGTTGAAATTCAATGCAAAGAAGTGCAAGATAATGCATATGGGGCACAAAAACCCTGGCACAATATATCAGTTGGGGGGTGAGGATATAGCATGCACCAAGCAGGAAAGGGATCTTGAGGTTATCATCTCTGATGACCTCAAGGCAGAAACAGTGTGACAAGGCAACAGGTAAAGCAAATAGGATGCTGGGATGTATAGGCAGGGGCATCACCAGCAGGAAAGGGAGGTCATAATTCCACTATACAAGACACTAGTGAGGCCCCACCTGGAGTACAGTGTACAGTTCTGGAGACCATACCACGTAAGGACATAGACAGGGTAGAGAAGATTCAGAGGAGGGCAACAAAGATGGTGCATGGATTGCATCACAAGTCCTATGAAGACAGGTTGAAGGAACTGAACATGTACTCCCTGGAGGAGAGGAGGGAGAGAGGGGATATGATAGAGACATACAAGTATCTTACAGGGAGGAAAAGGGTGCAGGAATACACTATTTTTAAGCGAAAATGATGTTCTGGGACTAGAGGGCATGGGATGAAGTTGGAGGGAGAATGATTCAGAGGAAACATGAGGAAAGAATTTCTTCACAGAACGGGTGGTGGACAAGTGGAACACTCTGCCAGAGGAAGTGGCGGGGGCTGAAACAATCACGGGATTTAAGAATGCATGGGATAGACATAAAGGAATTCTGGAGGTCAGGGGTAAGGGGCAACAGACTTCTAGGAAAACATAAACTGAACTTACAAGCTCAAATGGGCAGACTGGGTGGGCCATAGGCCCTTATCTGCCGACACTGTCTATGTATCTATGTATCTATGTACTAACAAAAACAAATGCCTTGCAGTGTTTCCCTAAAAGAATTTGAGTGCTCCCAAATTATCTCTATTAAAATTAAGACTAATGCTTTAGTACAGAACTCTAAAATGGTGTATAAAAAGGAAAACACATTACTTGAGTTAAATGAGAGTCAGGAATATCAAAGTAAATGTTTACTGGTGATCTGGAGGAATGTGCATTCCAGTGGAGGAATGTGTTTGGGTCACCAACACCACCTCCATGGCACAGAAATAAATCTTCAATTGCTATTCAAAATAGACAGGAGCTAAATAGCTGCTAAGGTGAGCAAAGGAGGTTCTCATATGAGGAGACCGTTCTCCATAATCTCCATCCTCACTGCGTTCTGTGACTAAGAAAAATGGAGTCTCTGAAATGAAGACGCTGGCCCATGTGTTTTATATACCACAGGATCATGTGTTGTATATAACGTAAAAATTAAATTAGAATAAATAGGAAACTGTTTAAGAAAATGCCCACTGATTTAAAAAAATACAAAAAAAAATCTAAGTAAGTGTATGTAGTATGAGTATAATATAAACGAAGACTGCTTTAGTCTTCATTAGTCTAAATAAAAACGGGTGTGTAAACCTGCCTAATAGCTTGTAATATGTAAAACTGCAGACTTGATTAATCTAAAAGTGGGCAGCTTGAAAATAAAATCATCCAACTACAACATTTAGAAAGTGGCTACTTTAAGAAATATTTAATTAACATTATTTAACATCAATATGATACAACAAAGTATCGTACTATCCACACTAGTTCGGTAATTCGGTGAGGGAAAAAATAACCAAAAAAGGAAAAAACAGACAACACTTTTCCACCTTTTGAATAAGTAAATGAAGGCTGTACAATCCTTAAAGTGATCAGCCCTCTGCAGGGCTACTCCATTTGTCCGGTGTCCTGAGCGGGCTTCTCCACCGTTGGGACACCAGCACCGGGTACAGGATGGCACAGGGTCATAATGTCGCAAGACATTATGCCGAAGTAATATACCACACTGCCAATACAGCACAACATATTGCCAGCAGCACAAGTCTGTGTTTTGTGTGGGGCTCTACCCCTGCACCCCCCAATATGGGGGGCTGCACCCCTGAGCCCCCCAACTAAAATAATCAAATCTGGGGGAAGGGGTTGGACACTTGTGTCGCACAAAGTGCAAATTAAAGAAAAATTGCATGTGTCTGGGACAGGGATTCATTATCTGGTCCACAGACACACTGCCTCCATTGCTGCCTGTGGCTCCTCCCATTGAGCCATGGCAGCTGCACAGAGAACCCTCCTGCAACCAGAGGTCTTATCCTCTGCTAGGGAAAAGAGACAGGGTGCACAACCGTGCATAGATCCTTTAGTGGTTTTGCACCCTGTTGCTATTCCCAACCTAACTGTCTCTGATGTGTGGTTTTAGAGTGCACACAGGGCAGTCTAGAAAGGGTGCTGATTGAAACCAAATACAGGCAACTTATTCTGTATATTTCTCCATCAAACACACAGCCAACGGTAGTGTACCTGTTAAAGGAGAGGTGCAAGCATTTCAGCATCTCTGCTTCACCTGCTTCTCCTCAATAACATGTAACATGCAGCTGCGCAATCCATTAGCCTGAAAACTGCTGCATGACACCAACCTTGTCTCCTCTACATGCAGTCACTTTTTACATTCTTCCTCCCTCCTCAGACAGTTTTTTATAAAAAACAAATTTCCAACTCCAGACATTGTTACAGGCATTGACTATTTTTTAAAAAACTGAATGGATGAAAAGGGGAGAATGGAAGAAGTTGAAATTGACTGCAGTGGGTGGGAGTGGAGAAGGGGTGTTCTTTCATCCATTTTTGGCCTGCTAGATCAGTGGTTCTCAAATGGTGAGGCCAGCCTCCCAAGGGAGGCCCCAAACTGTTCCAAGGGAGGCCCAGTCAAGTCTGAGAATGTACAGTATTTAAATTTTAAGTTGTGGATGTTTTGTGTGAAATGATGTAGTAAACTAAATATGGATAATGGCAGGTGAATTTATTTATTTATTTATTTAGTTAAACATCAGTTTAGAAACCTTTGAGCCAGAGGCTCATTTACAAAGATACCTCGTCACAAAGAGGACATCAGAACAGTAGTACAAGGGACACAGTACTTACAAACAAAAAAGTTACAGTTCAATTACAATTTTGTTTCAATAGAATACAATCTCCAACGAAGCAAAAGATAACAAAAGGTGCAAAACTTATTGTCGGGGGAGAGCTGGTGGGAGTAGAAGGGAGGGAGATAGGGGAGGAGGAATTAGTAGGGAAAGGAAGGGAGGGGAGCCGCTCAGTGAGCATTGTCAAACAGATATATATATATATATATTTTTTTTTTTACACTAGGCTAGCGGCAGTTGCATTTGTGAGAGCTAAGCAGGAAGTTTCTGAGCCTGGGCTTAAAGCAAGCTAAGGTTAGTGAGTTTGAGACACTGGCAGGGAGGGAGTTATACCAGTGGGGCGCACAGTAGGGGAATGCCCTCTGACCTTGAGAGGTCCTGGCTCTTGGAATAACTAGGGTAGCTCTTGACGAGCTGCGCGTGATCAGGGTCGGTGCAGTACGGCGAATGGAGTTGGATAGGCCTATGGGGGATAGGCCACGCAGGGGCTTTAAAGGTGAGCTGGCATGTCTGATACATGAGTCGCTCTTCCAGGTTGAGTAGGGTAGCCAGGGTGTACAGCTCACATGTGTGAGTGAGTCTGGGAGCACCAGTGATAAGTCTGCAGGCCTTATTAACTGTGAGGCGAACCTTGTTGAGGGCAGTCTGATCTGCTGAGCCATAGACTGGAAGGCCATAGTCAATGAGAGATAGTGACAGAGGTGACAGCCAGGCAGAGGGCATCAGGAGGGAGGCATTTTGTGCGGTAAAGAATGCCTAGCCGTGAGTTGGTGACAGAATTTAGGGCAGATATATGTCCATGGAATGAAAGTGCAGGGTCAAAGGTTATACAAGATATTTATAGGACTGCACCTGGTCAATGACGAGATTGGGTGTGGAGTGGACAGCTAAGGGAACTTGCTGTACTTATTTTGGGGGTGGGAGAAGAGCATCGTTTTTGTTTTCTTAAGGTTGATAACAAGTCGGTGCTCAGTGAACCAGGTAGCTGCAGAGTCAAAGACTAGTTGGAGGGAGTTCTGTAGCAGCATGGGGTCATTGTGGGAGGCAACGAGAACAGTATCATCAGCATAGAGAAGCATCTTACCCGTACAACTGCTGGGTAGGGAGTTAAGAAAGAGTGAGAATAGTAGGGGTCCAAGAATTGAGCCCTGCGGCACCCCAGAGCGAATGGGGCATGTTTCAGAGAGTACCGTTGACTTTCACACATTGGGGTGGGCGGAGATAGCTGGTGCACCAGGAAACAGGTCCTGAGGCAAAGCCTATTAGGTCGGGGTGGAGGCAAAGAGGATGTGAAACAGTATCGAATGCTTTAGACAGGTCAATGAATATAGCACCAGAGGGCACCAGAGTCCAAGGAGGCATGGAGGAAGTTGGAAAATTCCAGGAGTGCTGTATTGGTACTATGACCTGCTCTGAACCCGTGTTGTTCAGGGCAGAGAACATTGTACTTACAGAGGTAGTCAGAGACTTGGGGCGCCACAATTTTCTCTAACGCTGTAGAGAGGGGAGAGATTGAGATGGGTCGGTAGTTACCGGAAGAGTCCTGTCACCACCTTTATGGACATGGGTAACTGTGGCAATCTTCCAGGCAGAGGGGAATTGTCCAAGACAGAGTGATTTGTTGAAAATGCACGTAATAGGTAAGAGGACCTGATCCACGACCTGGCGTAAAAGGCAGGGATCAAGTGAGTCATTACCGATGGTGTTACCTTTAGGGCTTTTATTGCAAGTAAGGCCTAGCTTCTTGCATGGTGACACGCGCAGGTGGAAAGAGGGCGGGCAATGGGTGGTGGTACAGATGGAGGAGGTGGACTGAAAAGTTACTAGGAAGTACTGAGCTAAGGTCGGTAAAGAGTTATTGAGGTGGGTGGCAATGAGGGCAGGGTCAGAGCAGACGGTACCATTGATGTTGAGAAGAAGGAGAGGGGACTGGGAGTGACCATTCAGTTGCTTGATGTTGTCCCAGAAGCACCTGGGGTTCCCCAGGAGGAGGTAAGAGAGGCTTGGTAGTATTCCACCTTTAGCTGCGGATGGCCCAGGTGCACTGGTTGTGGGCGGCAGCATGGGACTGCCTGTCAGCTGAGCGGCCAGTAGCAACAACAGGTGCCAAGATTGTCGAGTTGCTTAAGTTGCCACAGTAGGGCAGGGGTGATCCAGGGGCATGTTTCACTTTGGACCTCCTAGCAGTTATGGGAGCAAAGATATCACAGGCAAAGTTGAAAGTGCTTACAAAGAAGGCCAGGGCCAAGTCAATGTTGGTTGCCCTCGTCAGGAAAGGACCAATCAGTGTGGGCAAGGCGCGCTTAAGGCCTATGGGTCCCCAGGCCTAAGCCGCCTTTGAGAGTGGTTTGACCGGGGATGAGGGCCGAGGGTTTCCCAGTTGAAAGCACAGGGAGTGGTCACTGAGGCAGTCAGGAGGATTTGGATGTTGTGGATGGGATTGGCCTGTTGGTGAGGACCACATCCAGGAGGGTGCTTGTCCCCCCCCAAGGTTTTTTCTAGTAGGCTGTGTGACCAGTTGAGTTAGGTCAATTGAATCGAAAGCCTCACGGTGGGAGGAGGACGAGGGGCAGAGCCAGTTTATATTCAAGTCGCCCACCAAGATTTGGTCTGACGAGTTGGGTAGGGAGGTGAGGTGGTCAATTAGTGGGCCCAGGGCCTGGGATTGGTTCTTGGGGGGTATGTAGGCTACGGTTAGGAATAATGGGCCTCTAGCTGGGTCAGGGGACAGCTTTAGAGTAAGTGCCTGGGCCTCATGGTCGAGGTCAGGGGGAGTGGTAGCCCCATGAGAGAATCCTTCAAATAGAAGACACAGCCCCCACCTCTCCTGCTGACACGGTCCAACTAGTGGAGAGTGTAGCCGGGGAGAGAGACATGAGAGTTAGGAGTGGAGGGAGACAGCCAGGTTTCAACCAGGGCAACAACATCAGGTTTATGAAGCGTCACCCAGCAGTGTAGACAGTCCAGTTTTTTCAGGAGGCTACTGATGTTCATAGAAGCAATCATGGCCAGGAGATTTCAGGGGAGGACCAGTGCTGCCAGGCCCGGGATTGGGGTGGACATTGCCTGACAGGAGCAGGAGGAGGAGGGCTGATCTGGGGAGTGCACAATGGCGGGATAGCTTTTGACGATTGGAGAGGGGGTGATGAGGGGGTGATCGCCAAGTGAAAACAGCTACTAGAGAGCAGTAAAATGTGACAAGTGAGGTATTGGGAGCAAATTGTTCTAACTTAATCAGGCTCCCTCTAGTGGCAAAACAATATATCCAATATAAACAATATATAAACAATATAATTTGTTTACTTATGCACAGATTTGTGACCAGGAAAGGCCCATTGAGCCAAAGCTTGTTAAAAGTGTATTCATATGTAAATTGGTGACTAGACGGCAGACTGAGTCAAGGCTTGTTTGTACAGTAGGTGTTTATATGCAAAGTAGTGACTGGGAAAGGTACACTGAGTCAAGGCTTGTTTCTGCAGTAGTTGTTTATATGCAAATGAGTGACTGGGAAAAACACATTGAGATAAGGCTTGTTTCTATAGTAGGTGTTTATATGTAAATTGGTGTCTGGGAAAGGCACACTGAGCCAGTGCTTGTGTCAGGTGTGACCTAGGGATAAGGGTACAGTAAGTTGCTTAACAACAGGGTAAGAGAGGGAGTGGCTAGGTTAGTTTTTCCAGACAGAGAGGAAACAGTAACAAGGGTTAAAGAGCCATAAAAGTGAAGTGATAAGAACAACCTGGGGTGTGGGGTTGGGGGTGGAGAACACTAAGTTGAATAAAAAGAGAATATACTCAGTCAGCTTTATTGATCTCGCTTGATTCCTGGTGTACTGTGTAAAGTATTTTTTTTCTAAGGGGAGGCCCAAGATTTTTTTCAAAGTTAAGAGAGGCTTGAAATATTTTCCATGGCTTGGGGGAGGCTCACTATCACAAAGTGTGAGAACCAATGTGCTAGATCATACCAATCAACAAAAGTGTCTTTTGCCAAAGTGTCAAAGACAAACTGAAGACGGGGTCCAAATCAAAGTCAAGATCAAGTTGAGAATTTTTACATTTGATTACTAGTGTGTGTGAAGTTTTTAACGCTACAATGCATTGCACAATGCAAAGTGGACAGACTTCACATAGCACAACATGTTACTTTGCATAATTCTTCACTTAGCAAGGTAGACACTTCACTTGGTGAAGACTACAAGTAGTAGTACTTCACCAGTTACAGTGCCACTTTGCATAATGCCTGACATTTAAAACTATGTGTAGGGGACCTTCATGTGTGAAGAGTCACTACATGTAGGTTTTTTAAATTGTCCATTTAAGGTTAAAAAAAAAACACCCCACCCAAGTGCAGCATATAACCACTCCCTTCTACATCATCAGCTATAATATATTGAATTTACCAATACCCTCATAGCACCCACCTCCCACCTCTCCCTGGTTTCCAAACAAAGTTCCTATATAGATGATGATCCTCCTTATGATAATTTAAAAAACCCTTTCCTCTACTGAGTCTGAGTAATCAGTTTCCTATCACCACTCCCCATTCACCCTGGTCTCAGTCAAATAGTACACACCCTACCCCACACACCCACTGGCATCCAGCAACCTTCTACCTGAAGTCACCCACAGGATACAACAAAAGTCAACATAGATGCCTGTAAAAAATAAACTGTCCCCCAAAATGGCAGGTAATCAGCTTTGCTTGCTACCAGTTCATTCAAACTGAATGAATTGGTGATGATGTGCTAGTAGTAACAGTAGATTGGCTGAACACACTGACCAAAGATTTAGAGGGCAATTTCTCAGACTTCTTGCAAAAGATTGAGAAAGTGAGTTCCAGGCCATTGGTATAATATAAATAAATGACTGCCTCCCTTTTTCAGTCTTTACCATAGGAATAATAAATTCTTATAGATTACTGATGCATAAAGAGACATTCACAGAGCATTTTGTAGTTTTTTTATTAATATAATTTAGGGCTTTCCAGTTAACAAATTTTACAGTGTAAAAATGTTCACGTGTATGATGTCTGTCTGCCACTGGGAGCCATCCAAGTTGCTGGTACATGGTACAGTGGTGTATGTTATAACCACACATAATTAACCTTATCGAAGTATTTAAAAGTATCTAATTCCTGTAACTGTAGTTTAGCAGTATGACTGAAAAAGAAAAGATTCCATAATCCAATAGTAGGAAAATAAAGGAATTTGCCAGACTAAATACTTATTTTGCTTTTTTTAACCAGATAAGTGTACTAGCAGTCAAGAGCCTATTTTCAGGTTTGACCTGGAAGAGTACAAGTCAAAACACATTATGAACTGGTCATCAAAAATCCAGCAACCTGATTGGCTGAGCCCTCATCTTACCCATCATTAAAATCCACAACATAATCATGATTAAGAAAAGGTGCCAGCCAACGGGTCACCTTACCTCATCCTGATCCATCCGCCCACACCTACATATGAGTGCTAAACTCACAAAGGCAATGGTCAGCCTCATCTTTAGAGACCCCCCCAACAGTAACAACACAACAGCCACTGGCTGGAAAATTAAAATGTACATTCATACAATTATCTCCCACTGACAGAAAAAAAAAACTCTGTCACACACAGCAACCGCTGCCGACCACCATGCAAACCTTACATTGACCCACCCGCTCACCTCACAGATGACAACATGAGCAGCAATCCTGCCTGCTTGCAGCAGTTGCCAGTCCCTCTGGTTCACTCAGACTGCAACTGTTGCTCCTTTGCACCCTGCTGAAACCAATGGGGGAAAAAAACACTTACCTCATAAGGAGATGTAGGTCTTCTCATACAAACATTAGGACTGCACAAAAGTTACTTAGAACTCACCGCAAACACTTCCAACACCATACAGGACAAAAAGTGTGAAGACACCAAACTGTTCTGCCATGCACTGTTGGCAGCTGTTCCTGGTACTGGACCAACAACAGGGCAAGACACAAATAAAAAAAATAATTTCTTCTCTCTGTTGAGATGGCATTCCTGAATGGTCCCACTACATCACTACATAGATCGTTTTGATACATAATTCAAAGCAAGTATGCTCTGCTTGCTCACTTATAAGATTTTATATATATATATATATATATATATATATATGTGTGTGTGTGTATATATATATGTGTGTGTGAATATGAATATATATGTATATATATATATATATATATATATATATATATATATTTATACAATGTATGTTGTCAGATAAATAACAGTATAAAACATGATATCTCAGGTGGCCAGTGAAGATAACATTGTTATCTTCATGTTCCTATACGTCATATGTTATCTCCACGTTCCTATACGTCATATCGAAACTTATCTGGTTGATCCTGCCACTCTAAGCACTTTCAGTTTCCCTGTAATTGTAGCGTGACAGAGCGCTATCCACACTGACGATTGGTACATTGCCAAATGTTTTGTAGTGAGGCCCCACCTGGAGTACAGTGTACAGTTCTGGAGACCATACCTACGTAAGGACATAGACAGGGTAGAGAAGGTTCAGAGGAGGGCAACAAAGATGGTGCATGGATTGCATCACAAGTCCTATGAAGACAGGTTGAAGGAACTGAACATGTACTCCCTGGAGGAGAGGAGGGAGAGAGGGGATATGATAGAGACATACAAGTATCTTACAGGGAGGAACAGGTGCAGAAAACACTAATTTTAAGCGAAAAAGATGTTCCAGGACAAGAGGGCATGGGTTGAAGTTGGAGGAGGGCGATTCGAGGAAACATGAAGAATTTCCTCACAGAGACGGGTAGTGGGACAAGTGGAACACCCTGCCAGAGGAAGTGGTGGGGCTGAAACAATCACGGGATTTAAGAATGCATGGGATAGACATAAAGGAATTCTGGAGGTCAGGGGTAAGGGGCAACAGACTTCTAGGAAAACAAACTGAACTTACAAGCTCAAATGGGCAGACTGGGTGGGCCATAGGCCCTTATCTGCCGACACTGTCTATGTATCTATGTATCTACAGCATGTTGCACTGCCCCCAACCCCAAGAAAGGACAGCTGTCAGCCGATTTTTATTTATTCATTTATTCATTACAAATCGGGTTTACAACCTTTGGGTCAGAGACTCATTTACAAAGGCACCTCATCGCAGGGGGGGGAAGACATCAAGACAGTTATTACAGTGCAGATTAAAACAGATGATAACATTACAGGTGCAGTAAAAGGAACATTTAATATAGATACACTTAGGTTACATAATGTAGTAGTTTGCATGTTACTTAGGTTGCATAATGTTACAAAATTGTGAGTTATACTCATGGATATAGTAGGTCCTCAGAGAAGACAGTGGGTTACATCCCTGTTTGGACCTAGTAGGGAAGAAGTAGGTCTGGGGGAAGGAAAGGCTGTCCAGTGGGCATTGTCGAGCCAGGGGGCAAGATGGACAGGAATCACAGGTTACAACAGGGGGTTAGTTGCACCTACAACAACAGGTATTAAAGACATGGTTCCGAACTGCTATTTTGAAGGAGACAGTTTTTGGCAAGTTGGAGATGCAGCTAGGGAGGGAGTTGAACCAGGTAGAGGCTCAGTAGAGGAAGGATCTCTGGGCAAGAGAGGTCTTGGTTCTGGGCACTTTGAAAGTGGCCTTAACAGAGCTATGGGTGGTGACGGACGAAGATGGCTGCTGTAGGAAGGTGGAGACCCCTGGGAGGGAGAGTCCTAGCAGTGATTTCTTAGCGAGAAGGTAGGTCTGGTAGAGCAGTCGCTCCTCAAAGTTGAGAAGATTAGTGGTAGTATAGAGAAGGCAGGTGTGAGTATGGCTGGGGGCACCGGTCAGGAGCCCACAGGCCTTATTGATGGAGAGCTGGATTTTGGGGAGGTCAGTGTTGTCAGCTGCAGCATAGATGGGCAAGCCATAGCCCACAAGGGACAAGACAGAGGAGGTGATGGCTAGCCTAAGGGCAACCTGAGGCAGGCAGTCCCTGTGCCGTTATAGCAAGCCAATCCAAGAGTTAATGGCGGCTGACAGGGCATTAATGTGGGTGTGGAAGGAGAGGGCAGTATCGAACATGATGCCTAGGTACTTGTATGTGGTCACTTGTTCTAGCGGGTGCAGAGTGCTGGGGATAATCAAGAGGAGGATATTTTTAGCTTTATTTTGGTGGTGGGAGAAGAGCATTGATTTGGTTTTCTTTAGGTTAATGACCAGTCTGTGGTCGCTGAACCACCTTTCCGCTTGGTTGTAAGCTTGCTGGAGGGATAATTGGAAGGAGGTAGGATAGGGATGTGAGGCAATGAGGACTGCATTGTAAGTGAAGAGGAGCATTTTACCAGTACATGAGCTGGGGAGGGTGTTGAGGTAGAAACTAAAAAGTATTGGACCCAGAATGGAGCCCTGAGGGACCCTGGAGCAAATGGGAAGAGTGCTGGAAAGGGAGCAGCTGATCTTGACACACTGGGATCTAGCAGACAGGTAGCTAGAGAGCCAGGAAATGGGACCACCAGAGAAGCCAAGTTGGTGGAGAGAGTCGAGTAGAAGGGGATGACAGGCAGTGTCAAAGGCCTTGGAGAGGTCAATGATCACTGCTCCTGCAAGACTGCCAGAGTTGAGAGCAGCATGTAGGTGTTGGGAGAATTCCAGGAGAGCCTTGGTTGTACTGTGTCCTGGGCGGAAACCGTGCTGCTTTGTGCACATAATGTCATACTTGGTTAGGTATTCAGAGAGCTGAATCAGCACCACTTTTTCAAGTGCTTTAGAGAGTGGGGGGAGGATGGAGATGGGCTGGTAATTGTTGGGGGTGGATCAGTCCCCACTCTTATGTATGGGTGTGATTTCAGCAGTTTTCCAAGCACTTGGGATCAGATCCAGGCATAGAGAACGGTTTAGAAGGTCAGTCAGGGGGACTAGGACTTTGTCCAGGACCATACGGAGGATCCTGGAGTCGAGGGGGTCACTGCTGGGGTTATTGCTGCGTAAGGCTTTTAGCAGGTGTGGCCTGACTTCTTGGGGGGATAGGGTGCGCAGGTAGAATGGTGGGTGATGCAGGACCAGAGGGGGAGAGAGGTGGGGATTGGGTCAAAGAAGCTGCAGGGGAGGACCGAGCTTAGGTCAGAGAAGACAGTGTTAAGGCACTCGGCTATGAGAAGTGGATCTGTGGTGAGGGTGCCATTGATGGAGAGCTGAGATGGTGGGGGGGAGTGGGACTTCCCATTTAGCTCTTTCATATTATCCCAGAAGGTCCGGGCTGAACCCCAAGTGGGAGTGAGGGTGGTCTGGTAGTGCTCTGCCTTGGCCCGCCTAATGGCCCAAGTGCACTTATTGCATTCTGCATTGTAGGCCTGTCTGTCAGATGCCTTTCCAGATTCTACAGCAAAGTGCCAGAGATTATCTCTGTTTTTGAGTCTCTGGAGGAGGGGTGGGGTGATCCATGGGGCACTGCATTTTTTTGAGTGGATCCTGGTGAGGGGGACAAAAAGGTCACAAGCCTTAGAGAAGGCATTTGTGAAGTGGTCAAGAACTGAGTCAATGTCAGGGACGCGCTGGATAGGGGACCAGTCTAGCTGGGCTAGGTACTGTTTTAATTTTATGAGGCCGCTGGGGCATAAACGGTAGTGTAGAGTGGCCTGGGAAACTGGTTTCAGAGTGGAGGATGACCAGAGACAGAGGACTGGGGAGTGATCACTAAGAAAGTTGGGGAGGACAGTGACATCCCGGATTTTGTAGTGGCAGTTAGATATAACAACATCTAGGAGAGTGCTGGTGCCAGTAGACTGGTTGAATCTGGTGGGCTGGGTGACTAACTGGGACATATCCAGGGCAGCAAAGTAGTCCCTTATATGGGAGGCAGCGGAGGCAAGCCAGTTAACATTGAGATCACCTAGAATGACTTGCTCCACTTTGTGAGGGAGAGATGTGACATAGTCAATGAGGGACTAGACCGCTTGGATTTGATTCCTCGGGAGTACATAGGAGACCGTGTGGAAGAGAGGGTCTCGGGCGGGGTCAGGTGTGATTTTTAAGGTGATGGCTTGGGCTTCATAATCAAGTTTAGGACCTGGGATTGTCTGACCTATAAGGGAGCCCCATATGAGTAGTGCGCAACCAACACCGTGTTTGCCTACTCGGTCTTCCCTGTAGATGGTATATCCAGGGAGAGTGATAGCAGAGTCAGGGGTGGATTTGGAGAGCCAAGTCTCTACCAGTGCAATTATGTCAGGTTGATGTTGAATGACCCAGCACTGGAGGGCAGCAGATTTCTTTAGGAGACTGCAAATGTTTAAGGATGCAAAGTGCAGGCCAGTTGCAGTACAGGGTTTAGAAGGGCTGGAAGCAATAGGTCCTGGGTTTGGGTGTACATTACCAGATGATGATAATAATAATAGCAGTGTAATTATTCTGGTTAGTGGCCGGTGGCAATGGAGACCCCTGGGTCGGCAGCCAGCTGAGGACTTTACAATCAGGGTGCTTGGGATAGATAAAGTGCGAAGGGTGGGAGTGGCTGGGGAGAGCTAAGTCCAGGTCAGGCCTTGGAGGGCGGAGGGAGTGGGGGTGTTGGCAGAGTGGGGGTGTTGTGGGGTCACAGGTGTTTTGAGGGTGGGGGAGGGCTGAGTCACTGTGGGGTAGTCTGGGGATGAGGTGCCTAGTGTGGAGGAAAGGTGCTCCAGTTGGTGTGAGGTCTGTACCAAGAGAGTGAAGGAGAGCAGACTTAGTAATGGAGTGTAGGTACCCATAGCAGCTGAGCAGTAAAGTAAGAGTGCCAGGAGTAGTAGAGAGTAAGGAGATGTAGACCAGCTTTGGAATGGTTGGGGGAAAACCCCTCTAGTGGGCAAAAAGACTATAAGCTGCAAATGGGGAAAAATCAGTATCAATCAGTAGAAGAGGGAGGGGCAAAGACAGATGAATAGTGATAGACTGACCACACAATAAGTGAAATGAGACAGGAACTATATTGTGTTGGATTGGGTAAGTGTGCTTATAATTGGACCCTCTAGTGGCTAAAGGATATAATCTGCTAATGAAAAAAAAAAAAAGAAAAGGTACAGAGGTTCTGAAGCAGAATGCAGTTTGTTTGAGAGGAGAGAGCCCGAAAGGGCAGAGTTGTCCCCTGGTGAGAGAAGGTGAGAGGACGAAATTAAATAGTAGGCTTGGAGGGAAGGGCAGTCAGAAAACAAAAGAGAAATAAACAGTTTGGGAGGGTTTGAGAATTAAACAGAAATAGTTTAAGCAGGGAAGTCCTGAAGCAAGTTGGGGGATGGGTAGGACATTGCAGTATGCTCAACAAGAGGGAGCAGTAGCCTCAATGCAGTCGTGGAAGGGGCTTTGATTAACACTGGGGCACAGAGCTGAAAACAAAAAGAACAGGCAGGGAGGTTCTGAAGGAAGTTTTTTTTGGGGGGGGCATTGCAGCAGCCTCAGTGGGACACAGAGGTCAAGGGTGTAGCCCACAGACTTACAGCTCTTGATGCTTAATCCTTTCTTGCTCCGGCTAACCCTCAAGTGACCCAAGTCAGTTCCTGAACCTGGGTCACCAGTGTGGGTGGAGGTGTGGCATCCAATGCCTCAAACCTCAGTGCCACTGGGCTGGCACCATGAAGAGGACTTTTTCAGCTGGCAGGATGCTGTGGCACAATTTCTCTATGCCGTTTCCTGACTGTGCACCCAGGTATGAAGTGATTCAACATAATCCATACCCTGTCTTTGCTTGCTGCTGACATAATATTCTACTACTCAAGAAACAAAACATTTAAGCTTAGTCAGTAACATTAAGCAAGGTTGTAAAATCTGGTTCCCTTTGGTCTAAGTAAAGCAAAAAAACTTCACAGGCATTTGCTTCTCCACGTGGGACTAATTATTATTTTGTTTTAACACATCAATTAACTGCTTTTTTACAAGTTTTACATGATGACTAAATAATAGTTGAACTTACCTTTGCACAGATCAGAGTGTCCTGTTTCCACATAGTTAAATCCCCCATATAGTCCATAGTTATAATCTTACTGCATAACGTCATAATTATCTGCAACTATCCCTTTCCCATGCTTTCTGGTGCCTCTTACAGCAATGCTCCAAATCTCCCTTGAATCTTTTTGCCAGTCTTAAAATTCCCTCTATAATTCAAGATTTTTGTTGTCGGATTTCCTTTTTAACATATTCCAGTATGATCTTTTTACTTCAACTAGTTCACACATATTTTATTTGCTTATTAGGTGTTTGGATATAATATTTAAACATTTCTTGTTGGCTATATGCACCTGTTTATTGTTTGAAATGTACAGCTTTAGATAGTTTACGATATTAGAGGAAGATCATAGTTCTGATAAGTTTTGACAAAAACTGTGACAACAAGGTGACTAAAGTATTAGAATCAGTTGCTATACTATATCATGCCATAACTGTAGCAGTTTCTTACCTTAAAGCTAGCCAAAGACTCTCTTTCATAAACCTATTCCAATTTAGCCTGTAACAGTTTATTAAAATAATAGTGTTAAGTGGCCTGGCTTGGATATCATACAATCTTCAGCACAAAAGGGTGTCAGAAGATATTTTTCTGGGCCCAACAGCTTACTACTAAGCAAAATGGTCTCTATAAATTCTTTCCAAACTCTGTGTACTGTACTTTTGCTGATTACATACATCCACTACAATATAACTGGTTGGAGTCCCTCCCCACCCCCACCACCCTCACCCCGAAGAAAGGTAAAGTGGTAAAGTTCAACTTCATTAAATCTACCTTTTTGTATTATCAAGGGTGCTTCTTCTTGGCATTTACAAAATGCTATATCATATCTATTTTTATACATACACACTGGAATTCTTTCTGCTATATTCATATTTGCATTAAATTTATGCATTTCGAATGATAATTTGGAATTGTTCCCTATTCTTGCATTCATGTCCCCCTGCAGAAAGAGTGTTCATAATTTGAAATATAGTAGTATCTGTGACATTTACACCAATAGTAATAACGCTTTTCCTTCCTGCCTTACTGTCTGCAGACTGTAGTGACTTCAGGCAAAATGTTTCTCGTATAATTCATGCCTCCCAAAAGTAAGAAATTAGCATCACCATAGGCATTTTGAAAGCCATGTATTAAATCTTTTTAATCAATCCAGTCATAAAGGCTATAATCTAGAGAATTGCACTGAAGCATGTAAACATTTATATCAGTGATGGGCTTTGTCAAATTTAACTTTCCTATTTCAGTTCTAAGCCACAACTTTTTTCAGTCCCTACATGTAATCTGCTGGCAATCGATGTTGCTAAACCTCCCATAGCTTTTTTCTTATTTAAATCCCTTCATCCATCCTCAAGGAACATTTTGAAACCATCCTTATTAAAGGCTGAATTACCTGGAAGCCAAGTCTACTGTAAAATATGAAATCCTGTCTCATAAAATCCATCAACTCACCATGACTAACTTTCCTGTGGAGCCCAGCTGCTATGTATTCCAGGACATAAAATGAATTCAACTGCTAACATTATCATAGATCGTTCTCTGGCTGCACTTTATAAATGTTCCTCCCTCCCCAAACAGTGGGGCTTCAGAATCCCCATGTCAAGTACTGACATTTTCCCACTTCTACATATTTCGCTTCTAGGCTAACATTGTATTGGCATTCACTGTTGCACCATATTTATTTATGTTTTGCTAAGCTTCCAGGATGGCTATATACCATTTACTTTACATTTCTCTCTATAGTCTTAGATTACATTTCTAGCACAGCCCCAGTGATTAAAGCTGTCCTCCATTTCCTTCCCCAGTCCTCACTTCTACAGTACTGATTGCTCTTCTGATGCAATTTTCCTTGATATTCTGAGTTCTTTATTTACTGAAATCTGCAGAATGTCTTTAGTTGCCACCTTCTTACTAGCACATTAAAATTTATGTGCATGAATCCTCAGTAATTCATGTCTGAAAGGAAACTACTAGTCTCAAACAATTTATCCTGCCTATTAAAGAAAATAATGAAATAAAAATTCTGACTATGTGAGGAATTCCAAAGGATTTAAAACTGACTTCTGATTCAAGATTACATTTTAAGATTATTTTTTTGAATAGCCACTATCATTTCACAAATGCACCTGTTTTCCTGATAAGGTTCTGATCAAATGCTTGACCACTCTTACATTTTGCCACCTGTCTTGGATCTCTTCATATAAATGCTTAGACATGAAATTCCTTCAGATTCTGTTATGCTCAGATTCACTTATAGTAGTTTTGTTCTAGTTTGTTTAGAATAAAGAAATCTTGTTTTTCATTACCTTTTTAATTTATTTCCTTGGGGTGGGATATTCAGAAGGGTTGCACATGGCGCAACACAGTTGCGCTATGCGCAACCCACTGATGCGCCCCGGCATGATATTCAAAAGGAGAAAGTGCATGGCACAAATCCCTATGCACCGGGGCGCATCAGTAATGTATGTGGCACAAGTAGGGGGGGCGTGCCCATGCATAGCCCCACACTTCCCGATATTCAGCCTGGGATGTGCAGAGCCCATGCAGGTGCAACCCCTACATGCACTGCATACAGTTGTTCCAAAAAAATAAAGGAGCAACAGCCAGCCAGCCACAGGTGATCTGCCAAATTGCAGGGCGCAACACGGCAGCTGCCAGCTGTGGGTGGCCACCCAAGTTCCGGTGGCACCCTCCGTCAGGTAGCGCCCCCACCCATGCCCGATCATGGGCATATGTATAATAATTAAACATCCTATATCCCTGGTGGTCCAGTGGACCGCTCGCAGCCCGATCACAGGCAGATGTATAATAATAGAAAGTCCTATATCCCTGGTGGTCCAGTGGATCACTCACAGCCGATCGCAGGCAGAAGTCTAAAAGTTTAAATCCATCCCTGGTGATCCAGGTGGTACCCCACCCTCACTGAGCCCGCCACCCGCTCCCCCAGTAATCAGCGGGTGGCGGCTCTACATAAGCCGCCAGGCTGTAGCTGACTGACTGCATACAGTACAGCTGTACCCATTGGTCCACAGCATGGGCCAATGGGGTGAGCTCATGCCATACTACACGGTCCAGATAGCAGATGAATCCATTCACATATCTGGACACAATATTACAATATAATCTGCATGCCCGATGGCCCACTGTGGGCCAATGGGCATACTCAGCTGCACTGTACGCAGTCAGTTGGGCAGCTGGGCAGCTTGTGGGTGGGAGCTGCCACCACCACTGACTGGGAAGGTGGTGTGGTGTTGGTCAGTGGGAGGGGTGGGAGAAGTACCGCTGGATCACCAGGGATGGGATTTAAACTTTTTAGACTTGCCCGCGATCTGCTGTGAGCGTCCACATCACCAGGATAGGACATTATATTTTCATACATATGCCCACGATTGGGCAGTGGGGCACTTTGCCGCTTGTGCAGGGGGCATCAGTCCCCAACGGCTGCAGCCTGGCAGGGCGCCAGGTGCAAATTGCCAGGGATGGGCGCACCTGCATGCAAATGGGGCCATAATGGCATGCAAATGGTCCCATGTGTGCCTTGCATGCATTATGGCCCCATTTGCATGTGCACCTTTGAATACTGCGGTTGATGCACCTAGCGTAATGGCACTTGTGCTAGCACATCCCCCTGCCCCTCTCTGGCCACTTGCGCTGGTGCAGTGCCACTGCACCATGCACAATGCAGGTGGCCACAGAACAATATTCAACGGTGCTGAGCCATGGCACAGCACTAGTGAATATCTCCCTGTCAGTGCCCTGGCACATCCCAGTTGCGCTGTGCCCAGGCTTGCACCACAGCCTGGCGCAGTCCGAATATCCCATCCTTGATATAAGAATTTCCAATAGTATGTTTCTGTTTGTAGTATGGGTCTAATCCAAAAAGGTCTAGAGATCCACAGCAAAGATATGTTATACAGGCATAGAGCTCAGCATTTTGCACACAATGTGCATTTCACAATGCCAGTTGATGAATGAATATTTGTACAAGGAAGTGTGGAGAGGCACATAGTAGTGAACATGTACTGGTCAGCAAAAACATGTCTACACCCATAGACTATCCCTTGACCTCACCGTATATGAAGATGTACACAGCATGCAGAACAATGCAGAAATGTCAATTGGGAATAGTAGCCAAGTGGAACAGTGGTGTGTTCTGAAAGACTCACTGGCACCATACCAACTGTAATGCCACTGCCACCAGACATTCCAAGGCAAGAGAACCTGAGTGCATTGTTCATGCATGGACAGCAGCTTTGGCAATGTCCAGGGACTCCTACATTCTCACTGGAGGAGGCAATAATTGTTGACATGGAGGACTGCAGACATTACCACACCCTGTTCAGTAGTGGTGTCTTAAAAGGAACACTGGTTCAGAAGCAGGCAGTGTGGGAGGGGATAGAAGATGCTATTAATGCAGTCAATAGCACATGTGCATGCACACACACTCACACACACACACACACACAAACACCACTGTGATTAAGCACAAGTGTCAGGACCTCAACAACATTGCTAGAAAAAGTTGTCCCTCTGGCACTGTAGCCAGCTTGCACTGGTGGAGGAGTAGATGAGGAAATTCCTGATTTTGATGGAGAATATAGTGGCAGAAACCTTCAGCCAGGTGTTAGTGAGGAAGATGGAGCCGAGATCATTGATGGCAAGCCAGAGTCATGTGTTTATGTTTTATTTTTTTGACTCTTCACTGACTAGGCCCTCATTCATACTGGCTCTCCCAGATCTGTCACCCGACTTCTCATGGGCTTACCTTCCAACTTCATCCTCCACTTGTCTCACCCTTTCAGCAGGGCATGATGGGCTAGGCCTCAGGCCACATGAACTACGTCCCAGATTGGAATAGAGCTGCATCACAGGTGTAGTGCCTGCAGGGAGCTAGTATTCATCCTGCCTTGCTGGGATTTTCTGTTTTTCTGGTCCCATCCCTCGGGATGTATGTGTCATGGATATGCATGCACACACACATGACCATGCTTAGTGCAGCACCAGCCTGTGTCCCCTCTTCCCTATGCCACTTTGACTGCACTGCAATCTGTGGTTACCCACATGGCAGTATAGCAGAGGAACTGGAAACCCTCCCTCCCTCCCCAGAGGAGGAGGAGAAGGAGGAGAGCGTCCTCTGGGATACTTTATCCTCACCCCCCCAGCCAACCCCTGACAGCCTGCATTCATTCCCAAACATAGGTTGCCAGCATTGTGAGTGGCAACCCTACTGTTGTGCCAATGAGCTGGTAGATTTTTTTGTTAGACCCATATGAATATATGGTAAGCAATTAACCACTCTCCCTTCACAGAACTGCTGCCACCACCACCAGAGAGGAATGAGGACATGGGCAAGCTCCCTGATGACCCTTCCACAACCACAGGGGCCCAAATCAAGTGGTGGCCCCATATCATGTCACAAAATGAGTATCTATCATGTTGTGTGACATATAGCAGTGCCAAAGAGGGTTTTATAAGGGTGCCTTCATATTAACACACACACTCAACACATTGCAGGTCCGCAGTACAGAGCAAGGGCAGTGGTGACAGTGGTATAGTGGAGTCAACCTAGCAGGATATAGTCACTAAAGATTCAGTGTGGTCAGACATGACTCCCTAGGACACCTCTATACCCCAGCACCCACACCACCCCCCTATTAACTTGACAGTGTCACCAACACCAATTTAATAGGGCTGTATGTGATAACGGCGATTGCAGAATAGCGATCACCATTAGAGCGAATGCACATCATCGAAAAAACATTTTGGCGATGTATTCCCTGGCATTCACCCCACGCACCCCACTACTGAAGGATTTTCAACTCCAGGGGGGTGCATGTCAGGAGGGGGAGGCAAAGGCAAAAATGAAATACATTTCGGGCCAGGTACAATAAAACGTTTCTGTGCCCGGCCCCAAACCTGGCACCCTGTGCTGCGCAGATCTGTACCCACCCATCACACCACATGAGCAGCTTGGAAGCTCACCATGGCACCACCCCTCAAAATTCCTCCCACCCCTCGCTGTGCGTGCTCACTCCCCCCAAGCATGTATACATGTAGCAACAGGATGACTCTATAGTCGTGCACCCCCCCATCCGGTTACCCTCCCTCCCTACTTGCAGCAAAGCGAGGTGCCATGATTGAGCAGCCATTTTGGTAGGTGCCCAATCGTGCTCACCCAACTCATGGGAATCCATTTTATAGAACACCCCTCTGACACACCACATGACATATCACAGGGCACAAGATGGCACACATCTGTGGATGGAGCAATCCCCCTAGAGGGACTATCAGAGACTATGTCTGCACCCAGTAAACACAGGAGGCAAAGCCTGCAATCCATCTACTCTGAGGTACAGCAGCTGAAATGGCAGATGCCACAGCAGGCAAAGAGTGGCAACATTGAACTGCAACAGATAGATAGCCAGGTTGCCACAGGGTGTCCTCAACACACGTCTGTATGGTGTCCACAGAGACCTGAGCACCATTATCAGTACAAGACTGAGTGCAAACCATGCAGAGCATGAAGACTGGTGATACCAGACAGGCTGTGAAAAAGTGCTTCAACAACATGCCTGTCATACTAGCTAAGACACTGGGTGGGACATGGCACAGTTAATACATTCATAAACTACCACCCATAAAGGAAGCACCACTTTTGTGGGATCCACAGTATCACTAACCCACAACACTATTACACACAGACAATGCATAGCAACTCACCTGACAGCATGTTATGGACCACCACAATGCACCACACATCTATGCCCTGTTCTGGAAACTTAAATATTAAAATCTGAACTATATGGCATACATCTCCACATACTCAAACACTGCCCACCCCCACATCATATATGAAGTAGTGTTTTGCCACCTTGGATTGCTATGCCTTTCCTGCTCTTAACCAATCATGACAGCAGTGGTCTTCAAAGATAAAAAGTGACCACTGGATTGTGGTGGACACTCACCTTCAGGATAATCTACACCATCAGGTATGGCATAAGTTTGTTTAGTGGCAAGTTGTGCAGCAGACAGTGCATGACAAATGTCCTTTACACTTTTCCAGGGGCCACCAGAAGCATGCCATTAGTCTTATCAGGGCACCTGTGGCATAATTTTGAAAGATCCTGGCATTGCCCATGGGCAAATCTTTGCACTGACAAAAATGCTGTTTTCAGCATATTTTGTGCCCAGGCAGGATTTTTCTTTTTTGTGCAGATGCGCAAAACAATTTTTCCTAGCTGCTATAAAATGTGGAAAAGGTCGCAAAAGCAACCTTTTGAAAATTGCACAAATGTTGAAAAATTACAGTTGTGCAAGGGTATCATCCCTCGTGCAGCTTTGTTTGCTGCACATGAACAATGTGTCCACTTTTGAAAACCCGTTCCATGAAGCACATTTTCACCATCTGAAACAGCATTCAGTGATATCCCTTGCCTGTCTGTGGGCCTTATTGTAGTGTTCCTCTACTGGGGTCTGTGGCTGCAGATATAACGTAAGAAGGCATGCCCATAGAGCATAACCACTGTCACATGTACAGTAACACAAGTAATACATGTGCCATGTGCAGTGCATAATAATTTAATTAGGACAATGTATACTTGTGATTATGTTGCATGTGTACTTCTGATATGCTACTTCTCTTCCTGTATCAGTGCCTGCACGAGTACATACAGCTTGGAGTGCTCCAGTATACAGGTATCATGAATCAAACCGGAGAACATTGCACACATTTGGGTAATATAGCCAGTAGGATCACATCACCTGCATACTGGCCCCTATGCACTATTGGGGTAGGGGTACACAGAATCTGTGCATACCCTGCCATGTAGCTACACACCCAAGGATAGGTGCACACTGGTGGCATTCATGACCACCAGCCACCTGTCCATGCCCCCCCCAGCATGCAGGACTATGCAGGACAGCAGGGGGTGGGGACGCGGATACAGATGGGCATCCAATTGGATGCCTGGACCAGGTCACAGAGTGGATCACCTCCCCGGCAGAGCACATGTTGGCAGCATGCCCCGCTGAAGACCAATGGCTGGCAGCCAAGATGGTAAGAGGAGGGCAATGCTGCTGGCACCCCCGTTATGCAGTCCCAGAGTGGGTTGCATGGACAGGGGAGCCATTGGCAGTGTGGGGAGCATTGCACCCCACAAGTTGCCTGGGTGGCCTGGGGTGGGGGTTGACCAGTTCAGGGGGGCAGCATCCATGGGCTGGTGCCCATGTGGGTATGGTGGGGGGGACGCCAGGTAGATGCTGTGCACTGATATGTGCTGGGTGGGGCCAGGTGGCCATGGAGTAGTCCAGCAGCAGTGGTCCCGTTGGCCTAGTAGGCAAACTGCCCCATCCAGGCAGTGCACAGTAGTGCGCATGGGGCACAAAGGAGGCTTACAGCAGGATTCTCTCTGTCATACCCCGTGCCCTCTTCTGCATTTCTCAGTGCACTCATGCACTTTAGTGCATGATGCATAGTGCTGGTTTGCCCTTGCCCACCCCCAGTGAATGCTCTTCAAGAGCCAGGGATCAGACAAGTGCTGCACACCCCTTAGTACATGAGGGGGTGCACAGTTGTGTGCCACAGGTACGCGAGCATAGCCACTCCACTCTAATAGTTTATAGGACCCATTGTATGCAGGCAATGAAACCTCAATAGTTTTGCCAAAGTTGTGCCCAATTAATACATTTGTTTGAGTGTCTGATGATATAAAGGTAAATCATTAACCTCACTTCTCATTATCAGGGATACTGCTTTATTACAAATACTTCCTGACCACGTAAGGTAGCTCAAGCATAGAAACATGGCACTCAACAGACAGAAAAGATTTGTTGTCCATGGAATTCACCTCATGGAATTCACCTGGTCCCTATCTTTGTCCCACCACTCTGGTGCTGGTAGGGCCTACTATAGATAGGGCTCACTTTTTGGAAGTTCCACCTTGTTTCCTGAGTGAATTTCCCACAACCCCCCACCCCTCTATGTCATTTTTGACTGACCCATGTGTCTATCTCACCCCCTCATTAAACTTGCAATCATGACCCTGTTAACCACCTCCCCTCACAGACTCTTTCTTGTGTCCACTATCCTCTCTATGAAGAAGTGTTTCCTCACATCTCTCCTGAATTCCCACCACTACCAGCTTAAAGTTGTATCCTCTAGTTGCAGACCACTTACATTGCCTGAACAGTTGCTGGCAGTCCAGCCTGTTTATCTCCCTCAGGTATTTGAAGGTTTTAATAATTGTGTCCCCTTTTCTTTCTTGCCTCTATGGAGTATATGTTCAGGTCAGCCAGCCTTTCCACATAAGTCCTCCCCCTGTTGCCCATGTAACATTTTGGATGCCTTGTTCTGAACTGATTGCAGGTGCTCCCTGTCCTTTATAAGGTAAGAGTTCTACAACTGCACACAAGACTCCAGGTGTGGCCTCACCAGTACCTGTAGAGGGTCAGGATTACCACCTTTCTTTGGCTAGAGTAGGCTCTTCCTAGGGACTCTAGCATCCTGCTGGCTTGACCATATGCCTTAGTGTATTGTGCAGTGGTTTTGAGGTTATCACTTATGGCATTTCCCAAGGCCCCTTCCCCTGAGGTCTGAAAAAACCTGAACCTTATACAATAATGCATTTTGGGTTCCTATTCACCATGTGTATTACCTGGCACTTTTTGGCATTACATTTGAGTTGCCAGATCTTTGACCATTTCTAGTTTCTCTAGATCTTCTTTCATGTCCCTAATACCCTCTTCTCTATCCACCTCGTCACATATCTTAGTGTCATCCATGAGACACATTTTGCCCTAGATCTTTTCTCAAATGTCACAGATAAACAGATTGAAGAGCACAGGATCCAGAACCAACCCTTGAGGTACCCCACTGGTCACCCTCCATACCCTTGACATGAGTACCTTCCATTTATTACAGTACTACCCTTTGGGTTCTTTTCCCTAACCAGTTTTCTACCCACCTTGTTCGGCCTTCCCCCTCGTATATGTTGCTCAGCTTTGTCAACAGGCTGCCAATTGGTGAATGCACTGTAATGTTGCTCTTTTACCTTTGATTCGACCCATTCATACTTCTGGGCTACTTCAGTAACATGTTAATCTTTGCCCAGTTAATTAAAAGGAAAACCCATTAACCCTTCCTAGGTGCACGGGCTAGTCTCATGATCACTCCTTTACCACCCAGTCATTTACCACCCTCCTCCTCCCTCTGCAGAATTCTGTTTTTCTTAAAAAAAAAAATAATTCCAGGTCTTTGCACTGTGCCAGGTTCTGACTGCCCAGGACCTGGAGTGTATGAAAGCCATAGGAGCTGACTGGGGTTGGTGAGAGATCATAGTGGGGTGCTACATATTCATTTCTGAAGCATGCAAAACCCCACTACCAATGGCCCAAAGTGTTTTGGCAAAGTGTCGAAGCCAAACCAAAGACAGAGGGTCAAATTTAATCCAACAAAAGTTATCATTTTCCACAATTGCTTATCCTTCCCACCTCTTGAGACACTGTGTTGAAGAATTCATCAGGTCCATTGGGCAGGTCTCACTTTTATGAAAGGGATGCTGCTTGCTGTCCAGGAGACCTAATTCTTCAGAAATTCTACCAACTACTCTTCAATAATAGTTTTAAGCAGTTTCCAACTACTGATTTCAGGCTAACTGGTCTCTGGTTGCCTGGATCCCTGCATCCCTACTCTTGTGTACAGGTACATCATCAAGTCACTCTCCAGCTCCAGCTCCAGCTTTAGACTTTTCTTTAATAAACATGTCATTAGTTGTTTTATCTGGAAAGTAGATCAATAGCACATAATGACGTACCATAATAAACCTACTGCATATTAAAAAGGAAAAAACAAAACATACTATGTACTAAGACTTGCACACAGTATATCTTAAACAACAAAAGTAGAATAGGCTAATCACAGTCATGAAGTAAAACCAATAGTAACCAGTCCAGCAACAGAGTCAAAAGTCATGCATCATAACGTATGGCCCTTTGACCCTTTAATGAGCTGGCATTTTTGCATTGTCTTCTTAAATGTATCAAAATTATTACGTTGACGTGGAACTTTTGAAAAAGAGCACTTGTGCTCAAAGATGCAATCCGAATTTTCTAATAAATACATTTCAGAAAGGGTTCCACAAGCTGGCAAAATAGATCACGTTTGTTCAAAAGACTAAGTTATTCATTCTTTGCTCACTAAGGAGCCTAGGATATCTATCCACTTTCTTTGTGAAGGTATTTTTATTCTTTTTCAGTTTTGTAGAACTAATCTCTTATAAGCTAATGAAACTGAGTCCAGAGCTGCTGATGTCTTCCTAGCCGATTAAGGACTCAAGTATCTCCTAGAATAAACAGTGAAGGAGTAAAGGGAAGCATGAGGCCTATAATAGTTTGACAAGCTGAAAGAATATAGTTTGATAGTTTATGAATACTGTGACAAAACCAAATAATATGATCAAGATTAGCCCAGGGAGCTCCACATTTACTAAAATGATCTTAGGTAGAATGATCAATGCTTTTTAAGTTTTGTGGGTGAATAATAAAAATGATCTAGGTTTATAAATTGTGTTAATCTACCCATTCTTCCTTGCTGCATTGAAAAGCATTTTCCCACATACCAGCCAGGAATTATCTGAGATATTTATCTTAAATTATTTGTCTTTCTTGGATTTAGCTGATGCTAGGGTATTAATATTACAATATATAATCAATTTATAAATGAAACTAGTTCATTTGTATAAGGGTTCAGTTTGTAAGAGTTCAGATCATCCTTGGTCCAGTTCCATTTTATGATCAGAATTCAGTATATCTGCCATAAGTTTGCCCCTGGTTTGTAGGTATAGCCAAAATTGATATTCACTTAGAATTCCTGTTGTGTTCATCAAAGTAATGATTTGTCTTTGGGGTTCAACAAATCAGCAATTCCATTAATCCCCTTTTTTTCAGCCACCATACTAAACTGTTGTTCATTATATGTAAAGTTGGAGTTATTCCATATCAGAATAAAACAAGGAGGTAAAAGGTTTAAAGTTAAGTACTGTTGTTATCTGTTTACATATTTGACTAATGTAGGGTATAGTGGGGTGATTTGTCAGACAACTTGGTAGTGGTAAAAAACAAAAGGTCAACAGTCCTCTGTTTTTTGTCCAACTGATTTTCAATCAGTGCCGATGGGGGGGAGGGCATTCAGAGCAGTTGGGTGCTGAAACCATACTGTGACTTGTTTCAAGAGAAAAGCCTAATGGTATTCAGCCACAAGGGTAAATACCCCCCCCCCCATACACACACACTTTCTTTATGCATGCATTTTTTAATGATGAGTTAGAAAGGTTTGTTGATCCAGAACATTTTTGAAAAAATGCTTTCCATATTCCTAAAACACTTGACATTTATGGGAGTTGGTAAATTCTTTGTGATACAGTACATAGTATTTTAGGGGCCAATATCATCTTGATGAAGGAAGGTAATGATTTAGTTATTTATTTGCTTTTTATAACCAGGTAAGCACACACTAGACAGCCAAGTGCCTATTTTCAGGTGTGACCTGGGAGGTTACAAGGTACAGACAAGAACGTCAGGCAATAGACATTATATCACGTGTCAGAGACAGTATGGTACAGACTTGGACAACAGTCACATGATTTCAGCATGAGGGTGGGACAGTAGTCAAATGCAGGATATACAATTAGGATCTGCCATACTCCCAGGCAGGTATGGGTAAATAGACATCACAAGTACATTTTGTGGGCTAGAGCCCAATAAATATAGAGACATCATAGAATTTCATTTGACATGAACAGAAAGGCAAGGATGGAAACCATTTACAGATAATACAGCTGATAGCAGCGCGTTAGCCAGTGAATATAGTGCATGCAGTATCAGGAAACTCATCTCCTCAGACAGTCATGGCTAGGTTTGAATCACCTCAGCCAGTCAGTTTGACCTGGGGAGGTTTCATAAGTGCAGAGACAGGTGGATGCCGATTTGAGGAAACCCCATAGGGGTCTTTGTCTTTGGGGTTTAACAAATCAGTGATTCTTTTCAACTATTTCTCAGTTTCCTTTTGTATTTCTAATACATTATTAGCAGGATCAGATTAGAAGCTATAATTTTCATCACAAATTTGTATATAGAGATCTCTAGATAAATAATCCCTTTTTACATCTATGGGAAGGTACATGAGTTAGTTAATCTAAGCACCTCAAATTTAGAAGGGGATAACATTATAGGCACTTGTGCACTACCGGGTCTGCATCATTGCCAGTGCTACAGATGAGTTGCAATGGTGAAAATCTGGCAGTGTAAACAGCTGCTGGAGCATTGCAAACTGCTGTATTGTGCTGTATTGTGGTGCAGAGCATTCCCTGTTTTATTGGGAACATGTACCAGTATGTACGGGTGCAGGCATTTTTTGCAAGCATGTAAACATGCTGCTTCGTATGCACTGGTGCCAATCCTACTTCATAATCTCTGTACCAGAAATGCAACCAAAACATGAGAAGGCCATCAGGAACATTGCACAGCCACAGTGTGTAAACACAAGAGTGCAGCAGTGCAATTTGAGTGGAAGAAGACAATTCCGATGGAAACGCTCCAGGTAAGCACCATATAAAAGTGTCTCATGTCTTGTGACTTATTCCATTGACAAAAAGGCCAGATAACAAACCAAATTGTTGAAGTAGGATACACAAACTACCAACTGAGACGTGAAGCCGACTAAGTGTGAGCAACAAATCATTATCAAAAATAAACAGCTTGTTGTTTTTATCACCTAAATTGATAGTATGTATCCAGGGAGAGGTCATGAGTTTTTAATTACTTAGATACAGATCTATGGGGTAATCTGTAAATATTTCTTTGAGGGAGAGGCAAAAGTCACTTATGCTTTCTGTTCTATTTTCAGAAATAAGAACACATGCTTATAAACAGGCAGCACAAGTAAGCAAACAAACAAAAGTTTGTTTTTTTACAGTTCAATAAATTCTGTTTTATTATCACACATGTGCATGTAACTGTCAGTAACAGCTTTATTTCTCTTCTTAATATTGTACAATGGTTATACATCAATTTGTTTCAAGAGATTGTCACTGTAACCAGTAGTGCTACTCACTGTGTTGTGATCAACTAATGTATCCTCTTCAGTAAACTTGAAGTTACAAACAAAGGTTCTAGAGATAAAATAAAAAGGAAGGGGATAGGAAGCAATTGGGGCCAACCTTGCCTCATTCCTCTAAATACTTTAACTGGTTCCAAAATAATTCCATTCATTCTTAGGGATGCTTTGGGACTGCTACACAGGATCGATACTCAACTTTTTAATTCAGATGCAATATTATTATTATCTAGTACTTTATGTAGGTATTCCCATTTGAGGGAATTGAATGCTTTCCAAATGTCAAGTGAGAGATCTATATAGGGATAGTTGCTGTGTTTTTTTTTAGCTTTGTCTCAGATTTTCTGCAGAATTTTGTCCCAGCGTAAAGCCTACTTGTTCTTGGCCAAGAAATTTATAAATGATCTCCTGAATCCTGTTAGCTAAAATCTTGGCCAAGACTTTATAGTCAAAGGTCAGGAAAGAAATATTTATTTTTCCTGTGCAAAACACAGACAAGGACATCATTCATACTACTACAAAGAGATCCACTTATAAGGCATTCTTGATACACCATGTCTAGAAAGTTAGACAACGTGGAACAAATTAATTTATTCTTTTGGAGGTAGGCCCATCAGGATCTAATGTTTTTCCTTGGTGGGGGGATTTCAGTCACATAAATGGCTCTGTCTAAAACAAAAAAAAAATTCTGTATCGGATACTTTGGGTATATTGGCTGAGGATAAAAAACGTGCCTGTGTCACCTTTGCTGTGATACAATTTTGAGTAGTAGTTCTTAAAGAGATTATTAATTTCTTTAAGATCATAGGTAATGATCTTGATGGGCTGATGTATTCCATTAATTGCTTTTTGTGTTTGTTTCTTTTTAAGTCTAAATGCTAGTAGGTTGCCATTTTTCTCTGCTTTCCAGTAGTCTTGTTTGATGCAAAAAGCTGTATATTCAGCTTTTACTAAGCTAATTTTAATTCCAAATTTTTATTTGACAGTTTGTTATAGCAGGTCTTGACTGGAATTGGGATTTTTGTTATAGTCTGATTGTAATTTTGAGAGGAGTTATTTACTGTATTTTCTAAGTCTTTGCGTTGTGTTTTTTGTTTCTTTCTGTTGAATGGAAACCAATGATTTTACCCCCTTTGAAGGCTTTTTTTTTTCTCCTCCTGAGTCCCCTGGAGATCCACTTCTTCAGGATCCACACATTCATCCCCTCTGCCTACCAGACTCAACCCTCATTGCTGTCACCCACCTCCATGCTCCCTGCAGTTCTCCAACACACCCTCATGTTCTGCCTTATTCCTGCCAGGGGGGCTCTTGCTGCCACCAGGGAGGAAGCACCTTATACATTGAGGGTGTTGGGAGGGTAGGGACAATGTGCTGGGTGGTCAGATGGTGAACAGGAACTCACTGTAGGCCATCAGCCAGCATTGCCAGGGCAGGCAACTTTCCCATTTCCTTCTTTCCCTCCACCCCCTCCCATATCATGGCTGCATGTCACAAATCCTGGAAAGGATACATGGCAGTGAGTGGTCACCCAGGCTACCAAGTATGCAACTGCTAGCCCACCACCAGGAGCTGTTCATGGAGCAGTGCAGACCATACCCACTCTCAAGGGAGAAGAGCACCCAAGTGGATGCTTTTACCCTTGACACTGGTCTCTGCTCCTGTTGCCCTTGGTATGGATCTTAAATCTGGGTCTCTAGCATGCCTAGTGGGTGCCTCATTGCTTAGCACTACAGAGCTAGCCAATAAAGGCTTTATACGCATCCCACAGGCATCTGTTGGCTACTTCTCTGTTATCATAAACTTTATTAAAAATAGTGAGGTTTCTTTTCCAGACAGTCTTTAAAATTTGGCTCTGATATTAGGGAGCTACTGAATCTCCATCTTGAATCTTTGTTAGCTCTGGAGTTGAATAAAATATTGTATTTGAGCATGGTATGGCTGGAAATCACCATAGAGTCATATTCTGTTGAGGAAATCATGTCAGAAATATTGCGATAAAAGAAGAAATAATTGATTCTGATAAAGGAATTGTGGCTGGCTGATAACAAAGAAAAATGCTTGCCTTGAGGGTGGACTATTCTCCAGGCATCTAATAACCCCAATTCGTTTATGACTACATGAAGCAATTTTCTAGATGTATATATGGTGTGATTAAATTTCTGTGAACTTTTATCCAAAATGCAGTCCAATACTTTATTAACTCCAACCCCAAAAATGTTTTGTTGTTTTAGGTTTCCTAATTCTACCAGTAGGTTGTTAGACAAACTCTGGTTAGAGACAAAATGCCTGATAATGCGTTAATCTGACGAGTGATACAGAATTTATGTGTGGATTGGATTGTAATAAATAGTCATGCATGTGCACGAAACACACAAACAATTGTTTTTATTACCCCATCTTATCATCAAGGCAAGTGGAATTTTTTAATTCTCATCTGAAAGGTGATTTCATGGAGGGACTGCTAAAATATGTTTTGGGGGGATCTAAAGAATTGCACCTGGCTTGTTCATGAGATGGATTAAAACAGGCTATGTGGAAAATATGGGGTCTAAATCTGGAGAAATAGTAAAGGAATGTTTAAACACTGAAGAATTTCAATACTGCTTCACAACTTTGTTGTTTTTTGAGATTTTGACACCACATTTTCAACATAGTCTTCTTATGGCCACACCTCATGAACTCAGTAGGTGAAAATGTTAAATCCTGGCTGAAGCATTATTTCATCGTGCATGTGCCAAAAGACATTTTGGCCAGGATTTGAGAAATGATACCTGTCACATTCATGAGGTAGTGTGACGAAATGGCTATGTTAAAAAATGTGGGTTTAAAATATTGAAAATACTAACGTTTCAGCAAATGTTGAAAAATTTCAATGCACGATCATAACTTTGTTATTTTTTAATATTTTGACCCCAAATTTTCAAATAGCCTTCTTATGATACCTTCCCAAGAACATTGGGTGAACATTTTCAAATCCTGCCTAAAAGGTGATTTCACGGAACAACTGTGAAATCACCTTTTACAGTGGATTTGGAAAAAAAAAGTACCCTACCTGGTTCTTGAGGTAGGATCCCAAAAAGGCCATCTTGAAAATGTGGAGTGAAAATATAAAAAAATGACCATGTTATGGGTAAAAGTTCAGAACACATTGAAAAATACATTAATGGGACTGTCAGCAGCTGTGGTTCCAGGAAGAGGATGTGCTTTGGGTCAGAGACTTGATCTATATCACTAGACTGAATCTAGGTGAGAGAGGGGAGTGGGGGTGAGGGGTGGTGGGTGCTGAGCGGGGAGGTCTGTGTGGGGATGGGGGGTTGAGGAGACAGTGGATGTATGATTTTCTTTATTTCAGGTGACTTTAAGGGACCAGATCAGGACACTGAAGGAAGAACTGAGAGGTTGGGGGGTACTTGGCAGTGTAAGGGACTTTGTGTGAATGGACTGGGGCATGGGGGGGGAGAACCAGGAGGTGGGGTGATACTTGGCAATGGGAGGAAGTTTCCATTAATGGACTGGTGCACCTTTTGTTTGTGTGTTTTGTGTATAACTTGGGAATATCCAAACCAGAAACAACAACCAAAACTGACTGTGATCCCCGCCTTGTGTAGTACACAGAAAGGTTTAGTTATGCTACTTCCCCCCTCTGCAGTGGGTTCCTACATTTTAGTAAAAGCAATGCATCATGTGGTCTTAAACTTGTCCCTGCGGGGTGGAGAAAAAACATGGCATCCCTCTTAACTGCTTTGCAGAGCAGTGCTGCAGTGCCCCATTTCTTGGCTCTAGGGGTTTATCCGAAAGATGTTGGCTGTAGGGATACCTAGTAAAAGGCTGTTTCTGGGAGATGGCTTCTCTAACAGGACTGCGTTGGGGATGGAATGCATCACAGAACTCATTATGCTGTCTCTATCAGATTGCGGTGAGGAAAACCTCTGTAATAAATGTTGCCTCTGCTTTGATTAAAGCTAAGCAAATCAGTTACTACAGTCATTGTAATGGAGAAAGGAAATACTATGCTTAATAAGAAAGTGTCCACTATTTAATTGAGATTGTATACTGTTGCTAATAGCGTTCCATCTGTTGTTCCCAAACTGACTCACCCCCTTTGCAGGGTATTCTGTGTTGGCTGTGCTGAGCTTGGTAACCCTCTATCACCCCCCCACACCCTCTTGTCCCTTCTGGATAGGGAAGCAGACACTTAGGACTTATTTACAAGGCTTGATGATCCCAAGGATACAATGCATCCACAGTCTCTTCTGCTGCTCAGTCTCTTTGGTCTTCAGGTCATCCAGCAGTTTGTCCTCCATAATTGAGAAGTCACAGTCAAAGAAGCTCTACCCACATCTTGAAGAAGTTTTGGTTGTCCCATTTGTTAACAGCTTCCCTGTAGTGATGCACCTAGAGTAGGGAAGCTGTGGCTGGGAGGCTGGAGTCAGCAGCTGTCAAGGCTAGGATGGCCTCACAGCAGGACAGCAGCATCTCACTGAGATTCTGGTGCAATCTGTTCTATATTAAATTAAACAGCTAATTATATGTAATTACACAGGCAACTAAAAAAAGACATTTAGTGATTAAAAAAGAAGGTTTAGAAAAGAGGTTCTCGGGGTGCTGCTGAGCTGTGTTGTGTTTGTATGCATTTGTGTGGAGCTCCACAGTCCAGTTGCAGAAACAAAATATTTAAACTTTACTAGACACTCTTACATCTGACTGATTTGTGTGTGGATTTTTTGGCAAACAATTATGGAAAAGTTTATTTCCCCAAAACCTGGTAGGAGAGGTCCTCTAGCCTGAGGGCCTGTCAGCTCTCTTGTAGTGGCAGGAGCTGGGATCTCTCCTACTACATTGATATGCCCTGAAGCAGGCATACAATCTAAATCATCTGCCAAGCCGACATTGGCTCCAATTCAAACCCTATTAACAGAGTTCCAGGTTGAAGTTAGATGGTCAAATTCTCAGATTGAGAACAGCCTTGCATAGATTTTATCCTGATGCTCGATAATTGAGACAAGGGTAGAAGTGAAAGCCATCCAAAGTACAGATAAGGAGATTAAAGCTCTCACTGCCAGAACTCTAATCCTTGAAGGAGCAGTGAATACCTCATTACATGAACAGCTGGCTTAGGTTGCAAGATTGGAACGTTTGTAAAATTACATGCTAAAATGAAATTTAAGACTTACTGGTGTCCCTGGAACTGTCCTGAATTATTCAGAATTAAAAAAAGCAGTTCAGTAGGCACTTTCAGCATTTTTTTCTGTTGAACCCTCTCTTCTGTTGGAATCAGTATTTCACCCTCTTTCACAGCAGTTAAAAGAGTCTGGTATGGAATCGCAAGACACAGGAGTGAGATATATAATACTGACGTTTGTAACTTTGGCTGAGAGAAACAAAGTGCTCCAAATGGCCATACAGAAAAAGGAAAAGAAAATTTTCTATGATGGTCACAGAATACATTTGTATCCTGATTTTTGTCTGCAGACACAATGCAGATCTAAAAGATTCCTTCTTTCTGAGTTTAAAGATGCTGGGGTGCCTGCTACTTTATTAGCACCAGCTCACCTTGAGATTTAACTTCAGAAGAAAGTGTACTTATATACAGATCCAGATGCCACCCAATATTTTCTTGACAGCAATATTAAGCTACCAGAAGATCTAGGTTTTGCTTTTGAGCAAGAAAAAAACAGATGTGACTGAATACCATCCTGTTTGAATGGCTTGATTGCATCTGTACACGCTGAAAAATAATTTGCTGCAGTGGACTGTTTTTAATCTTTATGTTTGATCTGAATCTCTAACTAAGTGGTGGGGGGGGCTTATAAATATAACTTTTGTGCTCTTGATTTAGTAATTGTCTTTAAAATTTCACTGGGAAGTATGAGCTTGGAGCACACACAAACTTTAGTTTCTTTTCACTTTGAAATGCTTCTGTTAAAGCTATATGATTAATCATTTAACCCCCTAAAATACTTATTTTACTTTATTTAGTTAGTTCTATATAAGGTTTAATCCAGTTGAGTATTTCTAAATGTATTTTCTTTCTTAGTCATTGTATCCTAAATGTGTCTTTAAGAATAAAAGTAAAGTTAAAACAAAGAAAAGAGGTTCTGCCTGTGCCAAACTCTGCTGCCACTGGAGACCCTTTGCCACATTCCAGAGGAATCTCAACTCTACCTGTTAAACAGCTGCTGACATAACTGTAGGTATTTAAAAAAGTTCACTGCCCCCCCAGTCCATGTGCACACATACATGTGCATCCCCTTTTACACATGAAGAACAGGGTGCGTTCACTTGAATGCGCAGGGTCACACACAGACCCATAGAACTAGTAGTCTTTTTTTTTAGTTCTGTGCACAAATTGTATTATATTTGTAACAGGAATACGCCATTCTCTCCATCTTGTCTCACACATGCACCCCTTCCCCATCAACCACACATGCTCTGCTTAGGTAGAGGGTTCATAAAAAACAGATCTGCTTGTACCTCCTTCATTGCACTTTTAGTGCTGCTACTCATCTGTAGTTTACATGTTGGCCTCCATTGGTGCTACACAAGCTATAGCTTGTAGTTATCTTCTTTTAACCGTTGCGCTTAGTCCTAGTCGATCGATCCCAATTATTAATAGAGGTTAGGAGCAAGAAAATAGTGTGGTGGGGAAGATGAAGGAAGTTCACTATAGTGAATGGAGAGTACATGGACAGATGTGCTTCAACTCCACTCAGTGCATGGAGGCAGCTATGTAGAGTTTGGTATCTGGCCACAGCCATGCCCCCAGAGCCCTCTTTTCTCTATAGGTAAGCAATACATCAACATAGCCACACTGTGCAGATGTATAAACAACATTAAATGTATATGGGATAGAAGACAAGACATGAGGCCAAGGAGGGTCAGAGGGCCCCATTACAAATTTGTCTGGGGCTCCCAAATTCTACATCCAGATCTGTTGATCAAAGCTCATGAGGACTACTACTCCTAGGGAGGGACACTGTTAACTCTGATTATACGATGGCAAGAAAGAATGTTAGCCTCTGATTGGTCAGTGCCCGCTTTCACCAGTGATGTTATCTCAGTGTAACATCACTGTATGAATGTTGGGCATGAAGAAGACCTCAGGACAGGGAAACAAAATCACTGTGCCCCTTTATCTGCAGCCCATCAGTTGACCACACCAACAGTGTCACAAAATATGCCATAACCTGCCCCCCCCAAACAGACTACCTTCAGTAAGGGCACAGACTACAACTGGGGATGTTCTTGTACTTTTGCATTTTCCTTCCCACTCTGCAGCCTGTTTAAAAAACTATAAGAAGTTACCTCTTCTCAGAAAAGCCATAACAGCAGCTTCTCAGTATCACGAAAGGATGTCCATTGTAGCGTGTGCACATGACAGTCACGCTCCCTCCCTCATGCATGCCTGTGCTCCCCAACAGAAAGAAAATACATATTTACAAGGAAACCAAATAAATACCAGCTAAAGAAATCCATACGTAAAAGTGGGTTTTGTCCCCCACAACAGCACCCCAATGGCTTCACTGGCTGATCAGCTCAGCAGCTGTGCTCCTCACCTCACACAGCAGCAACACGGTAGCTCCTCTCTCTGGTCTATGCTGCTAACATAACAAAATAGCTACATAATCTTGCACTTTAAATATGTGAATAAAAAGCAAAACACTGCTAGCATGTATTGTATTATGCCACTGTAACAGAGACTCAGATCTATATGTGGTCAGAGAAGAAAGCTGTGTTGAGGGGAACACAATGCAGTACATATCGACAGCACCACCTAGTGGCCAAAATAGAAACTGTGGACTTTTTCTTTAAAATGTATACCTCCACACACAAAAAATTATAAAAAAGCCACAAATATATATTTTTTCAACGTTCTTCTTTTATTAAAAAAATTAGCAGGCTGGCTCATTGGTGCAGCTGCTGGATTTCTGCTTGCGATGCTGGTGACCCAGGTTCGGGAACAGACTCGGGTCATTGGACAGCCAGCCAAGGGAGAGAGTTGGAGCATCCGTAGACAGCTCGCCTTCTCCAGGGGGGACGGTGGGGATGCGAGCCAGGCACCTGCTGGCCCCTGGCAGAGGCTGGAAGCATGGCAGGGTGTCAAGGCTCTAATTTCCGGGGGAGTGATGGACATCGGCATTCACCTTGATGTCAGGTACGTCACTCTCCAAGGGAAAAAACCAGAAAACAGCTCCCTGGCGAGCCAGATGATGGCTCTCCGGTCTCCTCGCTGCCATCATAGCCACACGATCTCTCACCTCAGCAACACCTGAAGCCGATGCCGCAGAATGCTGGACGACCCCCACCAGTGCCTTCCCTCTCGGAGGAGGGGGACCCACCTGGCAAAGGGTTACGCCGGGCTACCTCGAGGGGGTTGAGATCTGAGGTAAGGGTAGGTCGTGGGGATGGTGGACAGATGAGATAAGACCTTGAGAGCCCAAAGAAGGTGCTGGAAGGTAGGAGCAGAGGAGTAAAAAAAAAATTATCAATTGTATAATAGCAATAATGCACTCCAGGTGAGTGTCATGCTTGGGTGTTGAATGCACTTGGCCTACAGCCTCGTGCTTTAGTCACCCAAGGCCTGACATTATCCCAGCATGACACATACCATGTTTGTGCATTATTGCTTAATCATCAAACCACGATATCAAATATATCAATGAGATCAGAATAATAATTGGGATTTGACACTACCCATTACACATGCAGACTAGGTTTACACATGTGTTTTAGATGCACCCTGCCATGACATGTGGTACATTGGCCTATAAATAGTGCAGAATACTGCAGCCATCTGAAAAATATGAACTGTGGGGAGATGCCTTCTTTTGTACTTTTTCTACTAGCAAAGTAGTGAAATAAGAATAGCCATAACCAAAAATTAAACACATGACTCCCATGCTTCGTATTTTATTTCAGTGAGGTTTTTGAAAGGCACATGTATGCACACCAGTTAAAACATGCCTACATTTCCTTTTGTTAAATCAAGTTTTGTAGTACAAGAAAAATACAATCGAGTCTGTATCATTTGATTTGCGCTGTTTCTGTACACGTTGTTTCTCATCTTGGACTGTCACCATCAGCTGACTAGAAGGATGGCAAGCTGGAGGGTCTGAATACTTCAGTGATAACAAAATGAGAACTTGAAATGGTTGATTCACTACATAGCAGTCTTTATCCTCAAACTTGTGTAGAGAATAGTTTGTGTGTGCTAGAGGGTAATGGTTTACAATTAAAAAAATACTAAAAAATTATGGACAAAAGCCTCTGAATGTCATTAATTTCAACAAGAACTTTTTCTTTACTGAGACACAACCCTGGCCACAGCTTATCCAGATTGTACAAATAAAATAAAAAAAACAAACAGGTAATGCAAGTAGATGCTAGGCGGCTGCTTTGGGTTACAGAACTTCATTTTCCAAAATGCAGCTGTGTAGCTCTTATGTTTCCATGGCCACTGTACATACAATCAGTGCCTCAGAGAGGAGACAATGAAAGTGGGTACTGGGAATACTGCTTTCTAAACATCAAAGAAGAAAGTTATGAACCTTAGAAATGTTTGATGAGCTGTATTACTTTACACGTTATTTCAAATGTCATCAAATGAAGGATAATTTGTAAGTTACACTTTAGTGGCCTAAATCCATTGCATTGAATTTTTAATGGGAATGCACCACACTCTTCATCATCCCTTGCACGTGCATCCCTTCTCCCATCAACCACACACGCTTCATTCAGGTACGGGTTTTATAAAAACAGATCCACTTGTTCTTCCTTCACTGTACTTTTACTGCTACTACTCATCTGTAGTTTACATGCTGGCCTCCATTGGTGCTACACAAGCTATGTATATATTTATTTCTTTTTAGCCCATGCACTTAATCCTACTTGGTAGAACATGATTGGGAGCAAGAAAATAGTGCAGCTGGAGGGAGGAGAAGAGGAACTAAACTTACTGAAGTGAATGGAGAGGATATGGAGAGATGTGCTTCAACTCCACTTGGTGTAAGGAGACAGCTGTGGTGCATTCAGTATCCAGTCACATGCTTCCAGAATCACCTTCTCTACGTAATAGCACTACGTCAGCATAACTCTGTCTATGCAAACATAACAATTCAGCTTGGACTGAATTAGGTGTATAGATATTATAAATTGCTACCTTCTTCCTCAGTGGTGTCCCATATAATATTTAAAAGTGCCCCTATGGGTCATTGGAGCTAACAAACTGTACACCATTTTTAATCAAAATAGCCTCTCATGTTTTTACTGGAAAAACAGCAATATTCAACTTGAAATACCCATCGCCTTAGTAACTTGTCAGTTTCTGCTGATACAAGGTGCCTTTTCTGAAGGAATACAATATATTTTTTTTTCAAATGATTCAATACCTTTTTATGTTAGACTGGAGATCCATAGCCTTGCACATTCAAAGCAGCTGTATTTAGAGTAGCCATATTATAAAACAGTGTACCAGGTCTTAGTTACTCTAAGCAGTTTATGAGCATAACAACTATCTAACAACTATAGTAGATTATAACAAGACTGGATTATAGATTGAAGAGATCTATGTATAGTTTGTACCCAAAGGTTAACAATTAGTCACTAAATATTTAACACATAGAATAACAATAGGCACACCTACTCAAAAAGTAGATAAAAACAAAGGTATCTGTGAAGGTAGACCACCAAGAATGTTATACTAAGGCAGTCCAGCACAGTCCTATTTCAACCAAAAACATCAACTTTCATGACAGAAATAGCAAAATGTATATATTATTGAAACTCATAGACATCAGAAAAAAGACAGTTAGAGTGGTGCCAGCAACACATTGATGGACCTTTTTCTTTGTTACTGGGTTAAATTCTTCAGCAGGCTGCTCTTGAAAGATCTGCTGTGCTTGCTGGGTGGTGTAGGTCAAGGGAAAGAGCTGACCTACGATTGGGTCATCTCTTTCCTTTGAAATACATGAAGTTTCTGTGCAGCAAGTCAGAATACTGACATGACCATTCTGGTTGGTGGTTGGTGTGACACTCATGAGCCCCTTGCAGTCCACTCTGCATTGGACTGACAGTGTCAAACCCATCAAAGCCACTTTCCTCTAACAAAATGTTTGTTGTGCATGCGCGCATGGCAAGCATAAAAACAGTCTCTCTTCAAAAGAGTCTGTCCTCTCTGAGATCACCTATCCTTTTTCTTTATGTTTACTATTAGCGTTTTTAAGGTCAGAAATGTCTGCCTTGATAGAAGTCAACGTATCTTTTATAAAATTCATATCAAATTTACCTGATGCCTTTTCAGCGTTCATGCTCGCAGCCCCACTCGGACTGTTATTCAGTCCCACTCCTTGCTTGCTGATGCAAAGTGCCATTTGTTGCAGTCACCATTTGATTTGAAAATTAAGTTAAAACTGTCAAAAGTAACAAAATAAATCAGCTGTTTATTCACAAGTTCATTTCTTGGAAACTAACACAAACAAACTCATCAAAGAAACTAAAGCAATTCAAATTTTACCCTCCCCCCAACTGCAACTACTCCACTTCCACCCCACCCCCGCTCCCTCTCCCCCTCACCTCCCAACTTTTCTCACATCTGACTCCTGACCACCTTTCTGTCCAACTCATCTGTAATCTTCCTTCCCGGTCCCACAACTACCTCCACACCACCCCTCATCCCCGCCCTACTGCTGTACGGAGCCTACCCTACTTTTCTCTGATCTTGCTATGTAAATTAGCCTAGCTATGAATATTACCTATGGTAATGCAACTTGTCTTATATTGTACAATACTATCTATCACACTTCACTTGTAATTCCATTCTAAATATTGTAACTGTATATATGCTTGCTGTGATTTACTATGTTAAACCTGTTCATTCAAATATTTTCATGATTGTTTTTACAAATCATTTACTGTAATTCCCACTACCCTCTCCCCTTGGTCACACCTGGAAACGAGCCTTGACTCAGCATGTCTTTCCTGGTTAGCAAATTTTAAATAAACAAATAAATAAATGTTGCTAGGTGATAACTTTGGAGTTTTATTGTTTTGAATGTATCATGACCAATACCTGAGTGACAGTATTCTGGCTGTCATCTTTCTCAGCAACAGCTCACAATGACCAGCTTTAACCATCTTTGTTATTCCTGATATAGTTTCAGAGTTACAAGGGAAACATATTATTTAAGCAATAAGCCATGAGGGGGTGTAGGTTATCGGGGGTTTTACCATGGTTGGTGTGGTTTGCCCATGAGGTGCAGCTGAGTGGGTAAATCCTCACCAACCATGGTAAATCCCCAGATAACCCACATCCCCGAGTGACTTATTATGATTATACCATGGTATATTTTTTTGAGATACAAAAATAATAAAATAAAATATGTTTCTTTTTGTATTTTATGTTATTTTTATTATATTTGTTAGTCCGCCACAAAAAAATAGTCCTTGGTTCTTTGAGTTGTGCTTGGTTGCTAGGGCGTTGCTATGACTACTGAGCTGGAGGGAGAATACAGGGTTTTCAGAATGATCGTTCATTGCTGCAGTGTAGCGAGAGAGAAAGAACTCTGTTAGTTGAAATCTAGAAGAGGAATGGTTAATTGCTGTAGCAGACTCTTGCTTCATGTTTTTTTTTTCTGTGGAGCTGACAGAGCAGTGGAGAATAGGAATGTCCAACACACTGTCCTTACGTTTTTTATCCACTCGGCAGTGGGGATTCAGACACAGAGAGCAGGACTGTAAGAGAGAGACAAAGCGTGAACGAACAGGACATGGAGTTTGTGCTGTTGAGAGACTGGGGATGCATTTGCTTTTTTTTCCTTGTGGCCGGAAGCGGGATTCAGAGACAGAGGACTGCACGAGGAAGTAGCAATGGAGCCAAGTAAACGGCGAACAATTTTTATGAGGTGAATTCAGTAGATGTGTCTATGAGCAAGAAAACTACTTTATTTAAATTTAGTTATGTACTGCAACATGGTGAACTGTGTTTACATTTCCCGGTCACTTGTGCTAGATGCTAGTTAAGCGGGATTCAACATGGCGGCTTAAATTTTGTGGTTTCGGGGTCTGATTTATTTTTTTACTATGTGGCTGGCTGGCACCTTTTGCGGTGATTATCAGAGGATTTACAACAGAGGTAAGGTACCAGCCAGCCGTTCTCATTGGTCGGTGTCCAAGGTCTATGGTATAATAGGCATTAACCAATTGTAGATGTTTGTTTCTGGATTTATTTATTTATTTATTTGTTTTTGTTAACCAGGTAGGCACACTAGACAACAAATGCCTATTTTCAGGTGTGACCTGGGAGGTTACAATACAGAAAATGAGGTACAGAGTCAAGGTAGCAAACAAGCGCAATACAGAAAACATGGTACACGGACATGGTAGCAAACAAGCCCATTAAACAGGTGAGCCAGTGAAATATTACAACACAGATAACATGGTACAATGTCAAGGTGGCATGCAAGCCCTCACGCAGGGAGGGGCCCGGGTACAGAATAAAGACTTGTGTTCAACAACAGCTAGAATTGAAAAAAGTAGACAGTATATGGCAACTGGTGCGTCTAGTCCGTGCAAGAGGGAAGATGGTAGTCCACAGATGGGAGCAGGGGGAGATTGACAGGTAGCCAGGGAAGGGGGTAGGCAGAGCAGGGTCGAGGTGATAGTCAGGAAAGTAGGCAAGGGGGGAGAGTAGGCAGGGAGGTAAGTCAACAGGAGCTGGTGAGTACAGGGAGGGGAAGAGGCAGGAGGACCCACCTCAATATGACTGGCTAGGCCTGCAGGAGAGAGCAGCCTACAGTTGCGAACCCCAGAGGGAGGGGCAGTTGAAGGTTCATTAAGTGCCACAAGGGAGGGAGCTAATGAGTAAGTCAGGTGAGGGGGCTCCTCACAGAGGGTAGGGGTTGAGGGTTAGTCTAAGTGCTGCAGGGGAGAGAACAATGGGGTAACTGGGTATAGGGGTGCAAGGCAGAGGAGGGGGCTAAAGGGTGAATAGGGTAAGGGGGCACCTAGAGGAGGAGGAGTGGAGGTGATAAGGGGGGGAGGAGGTCAGAGGTCGAAGTTCAGTATGTGGGAGGAGTGTGAGGGGAAGGGGGGAGAGTCACCCAGCAACTAGTGGGCACAGAGACAGGTGGAGGCAGCCTTGAGGAACTTCCAAAGGGACGTTTTGAAGCTGGGATGGGAGGGGGCTGCCCAGACTGAGGCAGGAAGGGAGTTCCAGAGTCTCAGAGTGTAGGCAGAGAAGGCCCAATCACCGGTAAGGGAGCGGGTCCTCGGGATCAGGCAGACCTGAGTCGAATTGGATCTAAGTTGATAGGTCGAGAAGCAATGCTTGAAGGAAAGGGCAAGAGCAGGGGTCAGGCAGTATGGACAGTGTTGCCGACCATGTTGCCGAGGACAAAGGCACGGTGTTTCTTGGGGAAGCCACCCCAGTTGGGCATAGAGGTCACACTGATGCATAAGGCGGGCGATGCAATAACCTCACATTATTGTTATAGGCCGATACCATTTCTCAAGGTGGGCACTCTGGGATCCAGTGGGCAACCAGCCCATAGCAGAGCATGGGTAGGAGGATCCCCCTAGCTATGGCGAGCTGTTCGGCCAGAGTGAGGCAGTCCTTGGCCCTGTAGGCTAAGCCGAGCTTGCTGTTAGATGATTTGCAGATGTTCTGGAGATGCTCCGCAAGATCAAGCTGAGGATCTAGGGTCACCCCAAGGTACCTGGTGGATTTCAAGACAGGCAGGAGGGAGCCATTTCCCCCAAGGATGGCAAGGGGGGAAGGGCATGATGCAGTTTTGGCCACCGACCCAAATAACATGGCGTGGGTCTTGTTTAGGTTAACCGTGAGCTTGTGACTCAAAAGCCAGTTTTGGACATGCCCAAAGTCTGAGTTGAGTTGAGCGTTAATGGTTGGGATGTCCTGCAAGCTAGACAGGAGTACCAGGTCATCCATATAGAGTGTGGTGGACCCGGAGGTAGCATGCAGGGGAGTTCATTGATGTAGAGGGAGAACAGTATCGGACCAAGGATGGAACCTTGAGGGACACCGCAACTGACTGGTGAAAGGTCCGATAGGGCACGGTTGTAGCAGGTGTATTGTAGTCTACCCCCAAGGTAGGTGGAGAACCAGGTAAGGGCTCAGGGGGAGAAGCCATGTGAGAGCAGAGTGGTTTGAAGGAGGCTGTGGTCGACATGATCGAAGGCCTTAGAGAGGTCGATGAAGATGGCTCCAGTCAGTTTGCCAAGGTCGGTAGCAGATCTGATCTCTGAGATGACAACAGCGATAGCAGTGGCCGAACTGTGCCCCTTCCTGAACCCATGCTGCGCGGGGGAGAGAACTGTATACTCCTGAAGGTAATGGAAGATTTGAGTGGCTATAGCCTTTTCGAGTAGCTTGCTGGTGGCAGAGAGTATGGCAATGGGGCGGTAGTTGTTCATCTCCTTAGGGTCACCATGCTTAAACACCGGGTCCACCTTGGCCACCTTCCACACGCCAGGTAAGATCCCGAGGTGAGGGAAGAGTTAAAAATGTGGGTAATCGCGCTAGGGGGAGGAGGGCCCCCAGACAGAAGAGCTTTGGCTCTAGATTATCGTAACCCGCCCTGGTGTGGTGTGAGAGACCAGCAAGCAGGGCTTGAGTCTCCCTAACAGAGATTTGCTTTAGGTAAAATGGAGGCCGAGGGGGGGGTGCCCAGAGGTTCAGGGGTGGAGAGTGGAAGGGTTGGGGTGGCCGGCAAAGCGGAGAACAGGCCGTTGAACGCTGAGGCTATGGTCAGGAGTTATTGCAGTTGGCCCCCTCAACAATCATGTCGGTGCCAGAGTTAGAGGTGGACCCTCCAACCATATTCTTAATGTTTTGCCAGAAGCGCCAGTGGTTGTAGGCCGTGTTGAGCATGGCAGATTTGCAGAACTCGCTCCTGGTGACCCGAATTGCAGCCTTGCAGGAGTTTCTGAGCCGACGATATTCAAGGAGGTCATGGGTGTTGCTGGAATTTTTGAGCTTGAACCAGCGCTTGTCCCTCTGCTTCATGAGAGCTAGAAGACCACCATGGAGCCACTTTGTGGCCGTGCCCCATACCCTCCTCTTTGTGAGGGGAGCATGTCTGTTTTGCAGAGGGATGAGAATCTCTAGGAAGTTGTCCAAATCTATAGCAGGGTCATTAGAGCTAAGTACCCCAGACCAGCTGGCATGGCGGAGGTCATCCAAGAAGTCGTGAAGGATAAACTGGGAGTAGTCCCTCATCTGAATCACTCTACAGGGGATTTTTGGGGCGATGGATCCCCAAATGCAGTATATGGGAGAATGATCAGAGATCGCATCTGGGAGTGTGCCAGTTTGGATGATTTTATCCAATCTGTTGCTCAGGAGCCAGTCAATAAGGGAGCCCTAGACTCCCGGGGTCCTAGTAGTTTCGGTGATGGTCTGATGGAGGGTGAGGTCTGAGAGGAGCGGCTCATATAGTTTGGTATTGGGGCCCAGCCAGTTGAGGTTGAAGTTCCGCATGATGATCACCTCATTAGAACCAATCTTGCCTTTTAGGTGGTCAAGAAGGAAGGAGAGTCCTGGCAGGCCTCCTTTGGGTGGATTGTAGGCGCAGACCAGGTGCACCTTTTTAGTGTTTCCGAGCAGTAAGAGGGAGTGAATGAATTCACAGTCGGAGGGGTCAGGAGGAGACAGAGACAGCGCTGATATGTTAAGGTGCCCCCTAAAGTATAGGAGCACACCTTCCCATGTTTACTACCAAACCTGTCCCGCCTAATAAGGCTATAACCCGGGATAGCACAAGCACAGTCAGGAGTACAAGGCTTCAGCCAGGTTTCTGTGATCCCTAAGATATCTGGCTCATAAAGGGAAGCCCAGGCAGTCAATTCCATAAGGTTATGTAGGATACTGCAGATGTTTAGGTGGGCTAATTTTAGGCCTTTTTTGGATAACCAGGCCGGAGGGGGCTTAGCAAAGGGACCTGGACTGGGGGAAGAGATGACAGGCTGTAGGAGAGGAGCCATCCCTTGGATATAGTGGGCAGTGAGGTGACCCAGGACGATGGAGCAATGTCCTGAGTTCCAGAGGGTAACAGCCTGGCCAAGAGCCCCGGGAACAAGTGCAGGATTGAGTCTGAGGTGGGCTCCAGACTGTGAAAAGGCAGAGGGAGGGATCAGAGGACAGCTTGAATCCTAATTTCCAATAAAGACGTAACAGGGCTCAGACAGTCCTGCATGAATGAGCAATGGAGGAGCCCTTGAAGCAGCCAGACGGGTTACACTCTGAGAGTGTAGGGAAAAGTAAGATGAGCCCTCTAGTGGTGACTAGGTATAACCGGCAAATGGCAAAGTGGACTAAAATCGGCCTACGTGATACCAGCTATAAGGCTCCATGTAATACCAGCTATAAGGCTCCATGTCCACCAAGGGTGGTGGTGGGGGCGGTGGGGCAGCTGGCAAAGCCAGCAGAGCTAGTTCTTTAGCGAGGAGGCAGCCATGTCAGAGCCACGGCGTTTACACCGCGTGTCAGCCTGCAACGCCGGCGTCTCAACAACTGATGCTCCACAAAGGCACAACTCATATTCAGGTGAGCCACCCTGGGTTAAGAAAGCCTCTCCGGGTAATATTAAAGTCCATGCAGTCAGGCAAAACTTTGGGTATTTACCTTGTGAGTATTGTTATCAGCATCTTGGGGGTGGGGAGAGTGGCTAGGCCAGGGACCACGGAGTCCTCACAGGTCCCTGAGGAGAGAAACAAAAGAGGTGAGCAAACCTATATATACAAAGGTGCGGGGGGGGAGTGGGAGCTAGCAGGCCAACGGGGGGCAGTCAGGGCCTGGGGGGTCTGAGATTATAGTAACAGGAGCAGAAAATAAAATAAACAAACCAATATTACAGTGTCCTCAGCTGATCGTCCAGGCTCCCGTGTGTGAGGCTAACCGTGTGGCAGAGACCACCCCCCTCCCCTGAGGAGACGAGAGGTCGCGAGGGCCTGCTCTGAAGCCCTCCCTGCCCGCAGAAGCCCCGAACCCGAGACACACCAGAGACCACTCCCCTTCCCTGAGGAGACCAGAGGTCGCGAGGGCCTGCTCTGAAGCCCTCCCTGCCCGCAGAAGCCCCGAACCCGAGACACACCAGGTAATTTCTACCTTGATCCAGGCTGCTGCCACCATCATTGGCCATCTAGCTCCTTTTCTGAAACGGCCACAAGCTACCCTGCTCAGCGCATGAATCCCGGCCAGAGTAGCACCTCGAGTTGCTGCCCAGGCTCAAACGGAGCAGAACTGTTACTTTTGTGCCTGATTTTGAAACTTTTAAAACGAACCAGCTAAAACTATTTGCATTTGCCTGTGACTGTATTTAAAAGCTTAGAGTCACTGCAAGCCCAGGACCTGTGTTCTATCTGAAATCCACCCCTGTGCAAATCTCACTGGGGACTGTTTGTTAATTTGTAAAGTGCATTTCCAGTTGTAACTGAATTACCCCCCTGTGAAAAACTCATTTGGGGACTGTTTAACTTCTAAGTGCTTTTCCTGTGTGCAGGATTTCAGTTTGCCCTGCTAGTAATCACCTTCTTTTTTGAATCACAATAGTACCTGATAGCCCACATCCCATTTGCTCTTCTCCCCACACCCACTACCAGCCCGCCCCCAGCAAGTTAATCTTTTGCCTGTGCTTGATTTTTTTTTTTTTTTTTTTAAATCACCCAACTTCTCCATTAGCTCCTTATATTGTTTTGCCACTAGAGGGAGCCTGATTAAGTTTGAACAATTTGCTCCCAATACCTCACTTGTCACATTTTACTGCTCTCTAGTAGCTGTTTTCACTTGGTGATCACCCCCTCATCACCCCCTCTCCAATCGTCGAAAGCTATCCCGCCATTGTGCACTCCCCAGATCAGCCCTCCTCCTCCTGCTCCTGTCAGGCAATGTCCACCCCAATCCCGGGCCTGGCAGCACTGGTCCTCCCCCTGAAATCTCCTGGGCAGCGCATTGCTTCTATGAACATCTGTAGCCTCCTGAAAAAACTGGACTCTCTACACTGCTGGGTGACGCTTCATAAACCTGATGTTGTTGCCCTGGTTGAAACCTGGCTATCTCCCTCCGCTCCTAACTCTCATGTCTCTCTCCCCAGCTACACTGTCCACCGGTTGGACTGTGTCGGCAGGAGAGGTGGGGGCTGTGTCTTCTATTTGAAGGTTTCTCTCATGGGCTACCACTCTCAGCCTGACCTCGACCATGAGGCCCAGGCATCACTCTAAAGCTGTCCCCTGACCCAGCTAGAGGCCCATTATTCCTAACCGTAGCCTACATACCCCCCAAGAACCAATCCCAGGCCCTGGGCCCACTAATTGACTACCTCACCTCCCTACCCAACTCGTCGGACCAAATCTTGGTGGGCGACTTGAATATAAACTGGCTCTGCCCCTCGTCCTCCTCCCACCGTGAGGCTTTCGATTCAATTGACCTAACTCAACTGGTCACACAGCCTACTAGAAAAAACCCTAGGGGGACAAGCACCCTCCTGGATGTGGTCCTCACCAACAGGCCAATCCACATCCACAACATCCAAATCCTCCCTGACTGCTGCAGTGACCACTCCCCTGTGCTTTTCAACTGGGAAACCCCTCTGCCCTCATCCCCGGTCAAAACCACCTCTCGAAGGCGGCTTAGGCCTGGGGGACTCATAGGCCTTAAACGCTTCCTTGCCCGCACTGATTGGTCCCCTCTGACGAGGGCAACCAACATTGACTTGGCCCTGGCCTTCTTTGTAAGCACTTTCAACTTTGCCTGTGATATCTTTGCTCCCATAACTGCTAGGAGGTCCAAAGTGAAACATGCCCCTTGGATCACCCCTGACTTACTGTGGCAACTTAAGCAACGCGACAATCCTTGGCACCTTGCTGTTGCTACTGGCCGTTCAGCTGACAGGCAGTCCTATGCTGCTGCCCGCAACCAGTGCACCTGGGCCATCCGCAAAGCAAAGGCGGAATACTACCAAGCCTCTCTTACCTCCTCCTGGGGGAACCCCAGGTGCTTCTGGGACAACATCAAGCAACTGAATGGTCACTCCCAGTCCCCTCTCCTTCTCTTCTCAACATCAATGGTACCGTGCCTCTGACCCTGCCCTCATTGCCACCCACCTCAATAACTCCTTTACCGACCTTAGCTCAGTACTTCCTGGTAACTTTTTCAGTCCACCTCCTCCATCTGTACCACCACCCATTGCCCGCCTCTCTTTCCACCTGCGTCGTGTGCCATGCAGAAGCTAGGCCTTACTTGCTAAAAGCCTAAAGGTAACACCATCGGTGACGACTCACTTGATCCCTGCCTTTACATCAGGTCCTGGATCAGGTCCTCTTACCTATTCACGCATTTTCAACAAATCACTCTGTCTCGGACAATTCCCTCTGCCTGGAAGATTGCCACAGTTACCCTTGTCCATAAAGGTGGTGACAGGACTCTTCCGGGTAACTACAACCCATCTCAATCCTCTCCCCTCTCTAAGGCTTTGAGAAAATTGTGGTGTCCCAAGTCTCTGACTACCTCTGTAAGTACAATGTTCTCTGCCCTGAACAACATGGGTTCAGAGCAGGTCATAGTACCAATACAGCACTCCTGGAATTTTCCAACTTCCTCCATGCCTCCTTGGACTCTGGTGCCTGGCTGGTGCTATATTCATTGACCTGTGTCTAAAGCATTCGATGCGTTTAGCATCCTCTTTGCTCTCCACCCCTCGACCTAATAGGCTTTGCCTCAGGACCTGTTTCCTGGTGCACCAGCTATCTCTCCGCCCGCTCCCAATGTGTGAAAGTCAACGGTACTCTCTCTGAAACATGCCCCATTCGCTCTGGGGTGCCGCAGGGCTCAATTCTTGGACCCCTGCTATTCTCACTCTTTCTTAACTCCCTACCCAGCAGTTGTACAGGTAAGATGCTTCTCAATGCTGATGATGCTGTTCTCGTTGCCTCCCACAATGACCCCATGCTGCTACAGAACTCCCTCCAACTAGTCTTTGACTCTGCAGCTACTTGGTTCACTGAGCACCGACTTGTTATCAACCTTAAGAAAACAAAAATGATGCTCTTCTCCCACCCCCAAAATAAGTACAGCATGTTTCCCTTAGCTGTCCACTCCACACCCAATCTCGTCATTGACCAGGTGCAGTCCTATAAATATCTTGGTATAACCTTTGACCCTGCACTTTCATTCCATGGACATATATCTACCCTAAATTCTGTTCGCAACTCACGGCTAGGCATTCTTTACCGCACAAGAAATGCCTCCTCCTGATGCCCTCCGCCTGGCTGTCACCTCCTCTGTCATGTCTCTCATTGACTATGGCTTTCCGGTCTATGGCTCAGCAGATCAGACTGCCCTCAACAAGGTTTGCCTCACAGTTAATAAGGCCTGCAGACTTACCACTGGTGCTCCCAGACTCACTCACACATGTGAGCTGCACCCTGGCTACCCTACTCAACCTGGAAGAGTGACTCATGTATCAGACATGCCAGCTCACCTTTAAAGCCCTGCGTGGCCTATCCTCCATAGGCCTATCCACCGATCTCGCCGCACTGCACCGAATTCTGATCATCAAGTAGCTCGTCAAGAGATACCCTAGTTATTCTGAGAGCCAGGACCTTCCAAGGTCAGAGGGCCCCTCACCATGCGCCCCACTGGTATAACTCCCTCCTGCCAGTGTCTCAAACTCACTAACCTTAGCTTGTTTAAGCCCAGGCTCAGAAACTTCCTGCTTAGCTCTCACAAATGCAACTGCCTCTAGCCTAGTGTAAAAAATAAATAAAAAATATACACTCTGTTTGACAATGCTCACTGGGCAGCCCCCCATCTCCCTCCCTTCTACTCCCACCAGCTCTCCCCGACCATAAGTTTTGCACCTTTTGTTATCTTTTGCTTCGTTGGAATTGTATTCTATTGAAACAAAATTGTAATTGAACTGTAACTTTTTTGTTTGTAAGTACTGTGTCCCTTGTACTACTGTTCTGATGTCCTCTTTGTAACGAGGTACCTTTGTAAATGAGCCTCTGGCTCAAAGGTTTCTAAACTGATGTTTAACTAAATAAATAAATAAACCTTAAGGCCCCAGGGATCATCTATTCAGAAAATCTCTGTGACTATGAATTGGCTGTAATCCTTCTTTCCACCACTCATCAATCCAATAAGATAGCATCCAATCTGAAAAAAAAAAATTCTTATAAGAAACAAAAAAATCAGAGCCAAAATATGTGAATTTTATTCAGATCTTGTTGTATATGCCTGCGTCTTTGAATATGGTATAAACAACTTACTGTATTTATTGCATGTACTGTATGTGATTCTTTTTACTGCCCAGCTTTTAATATTTTTATGCATAGTTATTCATAAGTCTTACATTTTGTATAGGTTGTAATAGCTAACATTTATGAAAGTATTTCTGGACCACTGCTAGGAGACACAGAGAAATGTCCAGACCAAAAGTAATGTCAAACAAGTGATTTATTTTAATAAACAACAAGCATTTGTCAATGCCAAAAGTTTGCTATTGATATTGCTGTTGTCACTGCCACCACATTGACTCTGTGAACATGGCTGCCAGAAGCTGAAACATAGAAACTGTCAGCAGATAAGGACCACTAGGCCAATCCAGTCATCATTAAGCCATATACTTGACTACGGCTTGTGATCCTCTCTCAGAAGTACCTCTATGGGTCTCCCATGCCTGTCCCATACATGTTTAACTCCCGCCACAGTACTCACTCCAACCACCTCCTGTGGCAGGCATTCCATGTGTCCACCAGCTTCTCTGTGAAGAAAAGCATCCTCATATTCCCTCTTATCCAGCCACCTTCCAATTTCATGTCCTGCCCCCTCATTCTTGTACTCCTCCTGTATTAGAAGAAGTCTTCCCCCTGTACTTTGTTTATACCCTTGAGGTACTTGAATGTCTCTGTCATGTCTCCTGCCTGCCTCCTCTCCTCCAGTGAGTACATATTGCAGTCCCTTTATCGCTGCTCATTTGTTTTGTGGTGCAAGCCCTGTACCATCTTAGCCACCCTTCTCTGGACCATCTCCAGCCTGTTTATGCCCTGTGGAAGGTGCGGCCTCCAGAACTGCACACAGTACTCCATGTGTGGCTTGACCAGGGTTTTATATATCATCATCACTACCTCTCTCCTTCCACTCGTGATACCACTGCTTATGTACCCCAGCATGCCACTGGCCCTTGCAGCAGCATTTATAGTCTGCTTTGACATTTTTAAGTCATGTGAAATTATACCCCAAGGTCCCTTTGTTCCTTGGTGACTGTCAGCAACTGCCCCCCATCCAGTCGCTCTCCCCTGTGTTTTTATGCCCCAGGTGCATAATTTTTTCACTTCTTTGATTTAAACCTCAGTTGCTACTCCTCAGACCATTTCTCAAGCCTGCTTAGGTCCTTTCTCATTTTCTCCACCCCTATCGGAGTATCCACCCTGTTGCAGATCTTGGTGTCATCAGCAAACAGGCAGACCTTTCCTTCCATGCCCCCTGCAATATCACTAATGAAGACACTGAGCAGGACTGTCCCAACGACTGATTCATGTGATACCCTGCAGGTCACATACCCTCCCCAGATTGTACCCTATTTACCACCACTCTCTGTCTCCTATCTGTTAGCCAGTTCCTAAACCAGTTCATTACCATGTCTACCATTGCCTGACTACCAATCTTGTTAATGAGCCTCTTATGTGAGACGGTGTCGAAGACCTTGCTGAAACTGAGATTGGCATTGTCCACACCCCCGATTAACTTTCTTCATCACCTAATCAATGAAATCTGTCAGATTCATCTGACATGACCACACACTCTTAGGCCTGACCAGGGTTTTATGTAACAGCATCACTACCTCCCTCCTTCTACTGGTGACACTCCTGCCTCCCACTGATCAGCCCCCATATTGTATCCTATTACCACCACCCCCCTCTGTCTCCTGTCTGTTAGCCAGCTCTTAACCCAGTTCAGCACCTTGCGTCCTCTGCCCAGAGAACCCATCCTCTGTTAATAAACCTCTGATGTGAGATGGTGTTGAAGGCCTTGCTAAAATCGAGGTAGGCAAGAGCCACCATAACCCCCCACTCAATATATCTTGTTGAGGGTAATATGGTGGCTGCTGGGTTTGTGGACCTCACCAAGGCATTTGATCTTGTAGATCATAGATTACTAATGAGCTTATTTAAGGTGAACTTCTCTGAAGAAGTGATACTCTGGATAGGAAATTATTTAGCTGGGAGGGGACAGAAGACTTTCATTAATGGTGTATTATCTGATTAGGGTAATTTGACATGTGGAGTACATCAGGGGCCCAATTTGGCTCCCCTGCTCTTTTCTCTTTTTTTTTAATTCTTTGACTAGAGTATGTAATAATACTGAACTGGTTTTATACGTGGATGATGCTGTGTTACTGTGTAATGGAGTAACATGTCAAAATGTTCAACATTGTCTTCAAAAGGACTTTAGCTTAATGCACGATTGGTTTATTAGGCAAAATTTTGTTTTGAACACTAGTAAGACAAAGTGTATGGTTTTCACTAATCCTAGGTCAAATGTAAATTTTAATCTGTTATTAAGTGATAATTATGGTAATAAGATTGAGAGGGTTTCTGAAATAAGGTACCTGGGTTTGATCATAGATTGTCATTTATCTTTTGAGTTACACATTACAAAATTGATCAATAAAATGAATCAAAGATTAGGAATGTTGTATCAAATAAATAGACATTTGATGTACGAAATTAGGGCATTATTGGCACATAGTTTATTATTTTCCATGATAGATTATGGATTCATTATATATTTTTTTCAGATAGGATTCTAACAAAGCTTAAAACAACTGATCACAATATCATCCAATTTGTAACCAGACAGAACAAAAGGACACATCACTGTTATTTATATAGTTATTTTGGGTGTTTGTCTTTTTTTGACAGATTTAGAATTCGTGCAGTAGTATTTTTGCATAAATTGCATTTGGGTTATTTACCCGGGTCAATTTTTGAGTTGTTCCCTAGATTGACTAGCTCTATTTTGACTAGGTCTCAGGCTGGTTATAAATTTCAGATTCCTTTTTTTCCAAAAACAATGGCACAGAACTCGTTTCAATATTATGCTGTAAAATTATATAATGAACTGCCTCAAAATATTGTCTATAACCATTTCATCATATAAGAGTGTACTTCATAAACTGATGTTATCTGAAGTTGAGTGTCAACGTTTTAATTGATTTTTATTTATTGTATAATCTTTTGTATCATTATATGTTTTGTGATATGTGTTTGTATATTTGTTGTGCCTGGTCACCAGTGAAAATGAGCATTTTATGCTGACTGGTAATCCAGTATAAAAATAAACAAACAAACAAACAAACCTCATTTGCCACTCCTCAGACCATTTCTCAAGCCTGCCTAGGTCCTTTCTCATTTTCTTCACCCCTTCTGGAGTATCCACCCTGTTGCAGATCTTGGTGTCATCTGCAAACAGGCAGACCTTTCCTTCCAGCCCCTTTCCAATGCCACTAATGAAGACATTGAACAGGACTGTCCCAAGGACTGATTCATGTGGTACCCTGCAGGTCACACCCCCTTCCCAGATTGTACCCTATTTACCACCACCCTCTGTCTCCTGTCTGTTAGCCAGTTCCTAACCCAGTTCACTAACACGTCTACCATGGCCAAACTACCAATCTTGTTAACAGGCCTCTTATGTGAGACAGTGTCAAAGACCTTGCTGAAATTGAGATTGGCATCATCCACACCCCCCTCCGATTAACTTTCTTCATCACTCAGTGAATGAAATCTTTCAGATTCATCTGACATGACCTACACACTCTTAGGCCTGACCAGGGTTTTATATAACAGCATTGCTACCTCCCTCCTTCTGCTGGTGACATCCCTGCCTCCCACTGATCAGCCCCCAGATTGTATCCTATTTACCACCACCCTCTGCCTCCTGTCTGTTAGCCAGTTACTAACCCAGTTCAGCACCTTTTGTCCTCTGCCCAGACAACCCATCCTCTGTTAATAAGCCTCTTATGTGAGACAGTGTTGAAGGCCCTGCTGAAATCAAGGTAGACAACATCCAAAGCAACCCCCCCTTGTACTTCCTTCATCACCCAGTCAAAGACATCAATCAGATTCGTGTGACATGGCCCAACCATTGTGAATCCATGCTACCTAGGGTCCTGGGCACCAATATCTTGTAAATGTTCCACTATCCTTTCTTTAAGCAGTGCAAGCATGATCTTCACCACTACTGATGTGAGGTTGACTGGCCTATAATTTCCTGCCTCCTCCCTACTGCCAGATTTGTGTAGAGGAACCACATGTGCTCTCCTTCAATCCTCCGGCACCACTCCTGTGTTGAGTGACTCTGTGAACATGGTGTCCAAAGGCTGAAACATGGAAACTGTCAGCAGATAGGGACCAGTAGGCCAACCCAGTCTGACCGTAAGCCATGTAGTTGACTATGGCTTGTGACCCTCTCTCAGCTGCACCTCTGTGGTTCTCCCATGCCTGTCTCATGCATATTTAACTCCTTCCACAGTACTTGCTCCCACCACCTCCTGTGGCAGATCAGTCCATGTGTCCACCACCCTCTCTGTTAAGAAAAGCATCCGCATATTCCCTCTTAACCTGCCACCTTCCAATTGCATGTTCTGTCCCCTCATTCTTGTACTCCTCCTGTATTGGAAGATGTCTTCCCCTTCCACCATGTTTATACCCTTGAGGTACTTGAAGGTCTCTATCATGTCTTCTGTCTACCTCCTCTCCTACAGTGAGTACATATTGTGGTCCCTTAATTTCTGTTCATTTGTTTTGTGGTGCAAGCCCTGTACCATCTTAGTCACCCCTCTCTGGACTGTCTCCAGCCTGTTTATGCCCTTTGGAAAGTGTGGCCTCCAGAACTGCACACATTACTACATGCGAGGCTTGACCAGGGTTTTATATAACATCCTCACTACCTCCCTCCTTCTGCTGGTGATATCCCTGCTTATGCACCACAGCATGCCACTGGCCCTCTACGCTTCCTTTGTAGTCTGCTTTGACATTTTGAAGTCTTGTAAAATTATAACCCCCAGGTCCCTTTGTTCCTTGGTGACTGTCAGTAACTGCCCTACCACCCCATCCTGTCACTCTGCCCAGGGTTTCTTTGCCCCGGGTACATCATTTTGCATTTCTTTGATTTAAACCTCAGTTGCCACTCCTCAGACCATTTCTCAAGCCTGCCTAAGTCCTTTCTCATTTTCATCACCCCTTCCGAAGTATCCACCCTGTTGCAGATCTTGGTGTCATCTGCAAACAGGCAGACCTTTCCTTCCAGCCCCTTTGCAATGTCACTAATGAAGATATTGAACAGGACTCTCCCAAGGACTGATTCCTGCAGTACCCCACTGGTCACCCCCCCTCCCCAGATTGTACCTTATTTACCACGACTCTCTGTCTCCTGTCTGTTAACCAGTTCCTAACCCAGTTCACCACCTTGTCTACCATGGCCAGACTACCAATCTTGTTAACAAGCCTTTTATGTGAGACGGTGTCAAAGACCTTGCTGAAATTGAGGTAGGCGACATCCATGCCTCCAATTAACTTCCTTCATCACCCAGTCTAAGAAATGTATCAGATTCATCTGACACGTCCTACCCTTTGTTAGGCCTGACCAGAGTTTTATATAATGTCATCACTACCTCCCTCCTTCAGCAGGTAATACCCCTGCTTATGCACCTCAGCATGCCACTGGCCATCTCTATTGTTTTTGTAGTCTGCTTTGACATTTTCAAGTCATGTGAAATTATAACCCCCAGGTCCCTTTGTTCCTTGGTGACTGTCAGCAAGTGCCCCCCCCATCCTGTATCTCTGCCCAGGGTTTCTGTGCCCCAGGTGCATAATGTTGCACTTCTTTGATTTAAACCTCAGTTGCCCCTCCTCAGACCATTTCCTAAGTCTGCCTAGGTCCTTTCTCATTTTCTCCACCCCTTCCAGAGTATCCACTATTGTGAAAGGGTGACCCCTGTCATAGTGGACACCCCTGGCATAAATTGAAGCCCCTTCCCCAAGTATTTTTTATGTCTTGTATAATGTCCGACATGCTGGTTGACTGGTTATAAATTAAGTGCTGACGTGCTTATAAAGCTTTCTGTGCATATTAACCTAAAAACAAAACTAAGAATACAGTTATAAAATGAGAAGACTGTCTTAATATAAGAATAACAAAAACTTGTGTCTGCTTTTTCTAGATGTTAGCAACCCCCATCTAAGATATATTTTACAGCAGATGGCATGAGATAATATTACCCTGCAGGAGAGTTTAGAAGAACACAGAATGTTCTGACCTCTGGTCTGACCTTTTCCAATGTTGTAAACAAGTTATGTTTGTGCTCCAGGTGGCTGCCAAATAACTGTTCTATATGGAGCAACAGTGGCCCCTAGTGGCTAGTTTTATGTTATGTCTGCTGTCAAAAAGCAGTGGAAAATGTTTCCAACTTCTAGTGAGCTTATAAAAAGCCCTACCTCAGTGCTGAGAGAAGAGAGATAGGGTGGTTAGTTGAATACTGACTGAGGAAGGTGAAAGTCCTCCTGGTAGTGTGTGATTTTGCACTCTTAGGCTGAAGAAAAAGCATTGGAAACTGTTGAAGCTAAGCAGTTGTCTGACTTGCCATTTTGCTTTCATATATTTTTCTTGATGAAAATAAAATGATAAATGCAACTGTGCATTTTTTATGCACCTGATTTGTGGTCTGCCTGAAATTGTGTTATCCTAAACCCATGCCTGGTGACAACCCTGTTGCAGGTCTTGGTGTCATCTGCAAACAGGCATACCTTTCCTTCCAGCCCCTCTGCAATGTCACTAATGAAGACATTGAACAGGACTGTCCCAAGGACTGATTCCTGTGGTAACCCGCTGGTCACCGCTCCTCCCCAGATTGTACTGTATTTACCACCACCCTCTGTATCCTGTCTGTTAGCCAGTTCTTAATCTAGTTCACCACCTTGTCTACCATGCCCAGACTAACAATCTTGCTAACAAGCCTCTTATGTGAGTCGGTGTTAAAGACCTTGCTGAAACTGAGGTAGGCAATGTCCATGGCCCCCCGATTAACTTCCTTCATCACCCAGTCAAAGAAATCTATCAGATTCATCTGACATGATGTACCCACTATTAGGCATGACCAGGGTTTTATATAATGGCATCACTACCTCCCTTCTTATGCTGGTGACACCCCTGCCTATGCACCCCTTGTAATGTTTTCACATTTTGACCCAATATTTTCAACATAGTCTTCTTATAACAATACCTCATGAACCCCATAGGTGAAAATTTCTTTATCCATGGCAAAATGCCATTCCGTGCCACAGGTGTGGCAACTCATTTTGGGCAAGATGTGTGAAATGACAGCTGTACTGTTCATGAGGTTGTGTGAAGAAATAGCTAGATTGAAAATTTGGAATCAAAATATAAAAAATTGGAAAAGTTATGTATGTGCATAGGAAAATTTCAACAAATGCATGTACCTCTGTCTTTTGTTATTATTTTTGCTGCAGATTTTCAACCTGGGCTGTTTGGGATCCCGCCTCATGAAAAGTGGTGCTATTATTTTGTTACTCAATCCCGAAAGGTGGTTTCATGCAGTGACTGTGCCATTCCACACCACAGGTGTGAAAACATGTTTTGAGCAGGATGTGAGAAATGACAGCTATACTGATCATGAGGAAGTGTGGAAAAATAGCTATGTTAAAAATTTGGAGTCATAATATTAAAAATTAACCAAGTTACACTCATGCATAGGAATATTTAAATGAGCACATGTAACTTGGGCATTTGTTGGTACAGTACTTTTGCTCCAAATTTTCAACATAGGCTTTTTGGAACCCCACCTCATGATCAGTGGTACTATCATTTCAGTACTCTATCCTGAAAGGTGATTTCATGCAGTGACTGTGCCATTCCGCATCACAGGTGTAAAAATACATTTCAGGCAGGGTGTAAAAAATTACATCTTTACTGTTCATGAGGTATGAAACAATGGCTATGTTGAAAATTTGGAATCAAAATATTAAAAATAACCAAACTTGCAGTACTTGTGTGCATATAAAAATTTCAATGAGCACATGCAACTTGGCCATTTATTGGTATTTTTACATCAAATTCTCAACATGAGCTTTTTGGGAACCCACCTCATGAACAGTGGCACTGTCGTTTCATTAACTGGTCCTGAAAAAGGCCAGATGCTCCACTAGTACAGCAGACCTAGCTGACTACAGGTCCCTGAGGAACAAGTGCAAGGAAGCCTCGAAATCCACTAAAAGGGCCTATGTCAAAACTGTCCAGCGGGATACCCTGTCAGACCCTAAGTCCTTCTGGACCGGTATCAACTCTCTATTAAAAGGCACAAACAAACCTCAGCCAGGCAATATAACCTACAACGGGATCACCCTAACTGGTGAGGGAGAGGCAGCCACAGCCTTCAACAGCTTCTTCACAAACCTGGGCACTTTCAGAAGCAACCACCCACACATTCAGCCTGGTCCACCAGTCACTGAAACGCAGGACCCTCTGACCCCCCCACTTCCATCTAAGGACTGTACAAGTCAAAGAAGTGCTACCCCTCCTGCAATTCCTAAAACCCATGGGATCACCAGGACCTGATGGACTGGACCCATGACTGCTCAAAGCTGACATCTCCGCCATTGCTGTACTCATCACCATATTAATAAATAGATCCCTGCTGGAGTGAATTGTCCCCAAAACATGGAAAAAGGCCCACGTGGTTCCAATCCATGAGGGTGGTTCCAGAGACCCTATTGGCCACTACAGACCCATCTACATCCTTTGCCACCTGGCAAAGATCCAGGAGAGGCTAGTATATGGCCAACTGAGGGACTACCTAGAAGGCAATCAGCTTCTGGCACCATCACAGCATGATTTTCACCAAAAGCTTGGGACAAACATTGACCTCATCAAGCTCACCTCTGACATCCTAGTTTTCTTGGACAAAGGCACCCCCATGGGGCTGTCTTTATAGACCTAACCAAGGCTTTTGACCTGGTCGACAACCCTCTCTTACTAACCAAGCTGAGCACATTTGGACTGGACCAACACTCTCTGAATAGGTTCTGTAACTACCTGACTGACCGCACCCAGCAGGTCAAGTGGAGAGATGCAACCTCTGACTCGCTACCATTAAATGAGGGGGGCACCTCAAGGCTCCATGCTTGGCCCACTTCTGTTCTCCCTGTTAGTCAACAACCTCCACCTCCACTGTGGGGACAGCTCCATGGTGCAGTACGCTGATGATGCAGTACTCTATAGAACTGAGCTGTGCCGGGACGACCTAGGACCCCTGCTCCAGTCTGACTTCACCCAGGCTGAAGAGTGGCTGATCGAGAATAAACTGGTCCTCAACCCAAGCAAGACCAAAGTGCTACTGTTTGTTTCTAAATCCCTGGGTCCCTCCTGGGAACATCTTCTGCCTTTGGTCACCACATCAGGCTCCACAATCGAAGTGGTCCAATCCATCAAATACCTGGGTCTTACACTAGACCAGGGACTCACACTAAAGCCTCATGTAGACCTGGTTACAAAAAATATCCATCAAAAACTTGAGCTGCTCTACCAACTTAGCGCCAGCATGATACCTGAGACAAGACTGGCAATAGCTCAGAGTGTTCTCCTACCAACTCTTAGTTATGCAGTCCCAATCCTACTTGATATAGCAAAACTCAAACATGGCAGACTACAGACATTGTACCACAAAGTCGCCCGTTTTGCCACAAATGCCCATCCGAGGACCCACCACTGTGAAGTTCTTGCCACACTCAAATGGTCCACACTGAACCTTAGACTGCAGTACCCCTTGTTAAACTGAGCATATAAGCTCCTCTCTGCTGATCCTCCCACAGGGCTAATCGGACTATTGGCCCCAAAGCGGCCCAGCCAACCCCTTCTCACCTTGGGTAAAACACTGCTTGAACTACCCAGGTCCAGATCTGCAGCGGGCAGTAAATCCTTTGCCCACATAGCCGCAATGCTGTGGAACAAGCTCCCCAGTCAACTCCAAGAAGCCCCATCACTAGCAACGTTCCAGGCGGGTCTATGTACTCACCTCCGGAAACTTATCTCCTGCATCTGTCCTGTAGACTAGCCTAAATAAATAAAATAAATAAATATGCCCCCTGTAGCATGCCCAGAGAAAGTCTAATCTAACTGGCACCTAGTTGCCACCCTTGATCTTGTGTTTCAGTTCTGCAAATAGTCATCTCTTCTTTGAAAACCGGTCATTTCCAAAGTAACTTGTTACTTATTGTCCTACACTGTACTGCGTGCATATGTAATTGTACTGCCTACCCTAAGTTTAACAGCTGCCACTGTTGTATTGTCGTATGTTATCCCCTCTCCATTGATTACTGTACATTGTCATCATATTCTGTATGCATTGTACTGCTATGTATACTTTGATTGTACCTGCACTGCTCTATGTAACTAACTCCGGGTCGCCCCTGAAAAAGGGACCTCTAAGGCTAGAGACCTTACCCGGTAAACAAAATTGAAAAAATAAAATAAAAAGAAATAAATAAAAGGTGATTCTGTGCAGCAACTGCGAAATCACCTTTTGGGACAGAGTAATAAAATGACAGTGACAGTGTTCATGAGGTGGGGTCCCAGGAACCCCATGTTGAAAATTTGGTGCAAAAATCTCAACAAATGGCTGAGATATCAGCATTAGTTGAAACCGCCATTGACAGCCATTATACAGCGCTTACCTTGAGTTTTCAGTTGCAGTTGGGCTTTGAAGAGTGCAGACGTGTCCCGGTCCAGAGAAGATGGCAGCACTTGACCTCCAGTGGTAAGCATGGGGTAAGGGAGGCTGCAGGGAGGTGGGTGCACACAGAGAGGGTCGGGATGGGGTGGGGGGATGGGGAAATGATGAGGGACCATTTTCTTTTTTACAGGGTTAAAAAAATTATAATAAAGATGTTGGAGATGGTTTTCTATTTTTTAGGGCCTGTAATATTTTGGCTTTACTGTTACACTCCGCTGGACCCCCAATCAAGTCCAACAGATTATGAGGCTGGCAGGAACACTCGGTGGTCACCCTTGCGAGGGTCACGTGGGTGGGGGGTTACGGCGCAACAGACAGCAATGGAAGGTTTTCTTTTTTTTTTTTTTAGGATAAAAAAAAGAAATGAGGGGCAGTTTTCTTTCTTTCAGTGAGAGTTTGCTGTACAATTGAGGACACTGGTGGATTGGGCACCTCCAGTGTCAGTATCTTTTTTTTTGGAAATAGAAGTTTATTGACATTTTATCTGTCACACACAATTACAAAAACTTATATTCAGCACATACACAGATTAAAGGAGGAAAAACATCATCCTCAAACTATATATTTGATAGAACAAGAAAAGAAATGAAAATGAGAAGAGAGAACAGAGGAAAAGAGAAGGAGAGAAAAAGAGAGGCATGTTTTCTTCAGTACCACATGTTGCTCAATGGTCCAACCTATCCCAAATTCAAATACACATCTCATGAGTATATAGCTAACACTTCCAACACATTTTTGTTTTCTTTAGAAGCCATATAATGAAGAAATGGTAACCATCTCACTTTAAATCTATCCCCAGACAGCCTAAGCTTAGCCGTCAGTTATTCCATTTCCAGAATCCTAGTACATATGTCATAGAAACATAGATTTTGATGGCAGATAAGGACCACTTGGCCCACCCAGTCTGCCCATTTCCCTACCTATTGGATAAGCTGCAGATTCTAGTTAACCAACGGCCTACTTCCTGCAACCCCACACTATAATTGCCTTATGTCTGTCCCATGCATGTTTGAATTCCCCCACTGTTTTAGACCCCACAACCTCTCCAGAAAGGTGGTTCCATGTGTCCACCACTCTCTCTGTGTAAAAGAATTTCCTCACATTACCCCTGAGCCGTCCCCCCTCTAACTTTAAATTGTGCCCCCTTGTTCTTACACATCTCTTTTTCTGAAAGATGCTACCCTCCTGGACTTTGTTGATTCCCTTGAGGTACTTAAAAGTTTCTATCATGCCCCTCCATCCCTCCTTTCATCAAGGGTATACATATTGAGCTCTCTCAGTCTCTCTTCATATGGTTTCTGATGTAGACCCTTCACCATTTTAGTTGCCCTCCTCTGGACTGCTTCCATCCTGTCTATGTCCTTGCGTAGATGAGGTCTCCAAAACTGCACGCAGTACTCCAGATGGGGTCTCACCAACTGTCTGTACAGAGGGATAACCACTTCCCTTTTTCTACTTGTGATGCCCCTCCCTATGTATCCCAGTTTCCCCTGCTCTCCTTACTGACTTCTCACGTTGCTTGCCCACCTTTAGGTCATCTGATATGACTACACCCAGATCCCTTTCCATTATTGTTGTCATTAGTACCTCCCCTGCTATTCCCTTCACAAAAGAAAGGGTCCTACAAGAGCTTGCTAAGCTCAGGGTGGATAAGGCAATGGGACCTGATGGCATACATCCCAGGGTACTTAAGGAGCTAAAGGAGAAACTAGCAGAGCCATTAGCAGAATTGTTTAGTGAGTCTCTGAGCACAGGAGAGGTCCCAGAAGACTGGAGAAGGGCTCATGTGATCCCTCCACAAGAGTGGTAGCAGGGAGGGCGGGGAACTACAGACACGGTCAGTCTTACCTCAGTAGTGGGCAAGATTATGGAGGCACTCCTTAAGGAAAGGATAGTGCAACACCTGGAATCCATAGGGGTACAGGATCCAAGACAGCATGGGTTTACAAAAGGAAGGTCCTGTCAAACTAATCTCATAGATTTCTTTGACTGGGTAACCAGAGCGGTGGACCAAGGGGAGCAGTTGATGTCGCCTACCTTGACTTCAGCAAAGCTTTTGACACTGTTCCACATAGAAGATTGATAAATAAGCTGGGTAGGCTCAGGGTGGGTCAGAAGTTGGTCAACTGGGTGGCAAACTGGTTGACTGGCAGAAAACAGAGTGGTGGTAAATGGTATACAGTCAGAAGAGATGCAAGTCACAAGTGGGGCACCTCAGGGATCAGTCCTGGGGCCAGTCCTATTCAACATCTTCATTAGTGACCTCTGCAGATAGACTAGAGGGTAAGGCTTGTCTGTTTGCAGATGACACCAAGATCTGCAACAGAGTAGATGATCCAGATGGGGTGGGCAGAATGAGAAGAGATCTGGATAAACTAGCAGAATGGTCAGAAGAGTGGCAACTGGGATTTAATGCAAAGAAGTGCAAAATCATGCACATAGGGAAGAGAAACCCTGAAGCCACTTATAGGCTGGGAGGAGTTGCTAGCAGTCACAAAGGAAGAAAGAGACTTGGGCATCATCATCACTGATGACCTAAAATCATCAAGCAGACCTCTAAAGCAGTAGGTAAGGCTAGGGGGTGTTAGGGTGTATTAGTAGGGGTATCAGAGTCGTAAGAGGGAGGTAATAATCCCTCTGTACAAGACATTGGTTAGGCCCCATCTGGAGTACTGCGTGCAGTATTGGAGGCCACACCTTCACAAGGACATTAACCAAATTGAGGCAGTCCTGAGAAGGGCAGCAAAATGGTGCAGGGACTGCATCAGAAGACATATGAGGACAGATTAACGGAGCTCAATATGTATACCCTTGAGCAAAGGAGGAGAGAGGTGATATGATCGAGACATTTAAACACCTTAAGGGCATAAACAAGGTGAAAGAGTCTAACATGTTTAAATATAAGAAAAATAGCAGGACAAGAGGACACAGCATGAGATTAGAGGAGGCCGATTAAGGGGAATGTGAGGAAATTCTTTTTCACAGAAAGGGTGGTAGATGCATGGAATGGCTTACCACAAGAAGTGGTGGCTATGAATACAGTGCAGGGCTTCAAACAGGCATGGGATAGGCATAAGGGAGCAATACAAATGACTATGAATAGATAGGTCACTGACAGAGCAAAGGCCGATGGCACATTTATAAGGTAGAAAAAGAAATGGGCAGACTGGATGGGCCTTGCGGTCCTTATCTGCCGTCAACTTCTATGTTTCTATGTTTCTATGCTATTGTGTACTCTTCTCCTGGATTTTTATTTCCTAGGTGCATTACTTTGCACTTCTTTGCATTGAATCTAAGTTGCCATATGTCTCACCATTCCTCCAACCTTGCCATGTCCCTTCTCATCCTTTCTTCCCCCCCTTGTGTATCAACTCTGTTACAGATCTTTGTGTCATCTGCAAAGAGACATACCTTTCCTTCCAGGCTATCTGCAATATCACCTATAAAGATGTTAAAGAGGACTGGACCCAGTACTGAGCCCTAAGGTACTCCACTAGTAACCCCCCTTTCTTCAGAATGTGTTCCATTCACTATTACCTTCTGTGTCCTGTTGTGCAGCCAGTTTGCTACCCAGGCTACCACCCTGGGACCCACTCCCAGGCTGGCTAACTTGATTATTAATCTTTTGTGCGGGACTGTGTCAAATGCCTTGCTAAAGTCTAGGTAGGCCATATCCACAGCCTCTCCCTGGTCTATTACTTTGGTCACCCAGTCAAAGAAATCAATTAGATTTGTCTGACATGACCTTCCTGCAGTGAATCCATGCTGCTTTGGGTCCTGTGCCCCGCTGGCCTCTAGGTATTGAACAATTCTTTCTTTCAGAAGTGATTCCATAATTTTCCCACCACTGAGGTCAAACTAACAGGTCTGTAGTTTCCTGCTTCTGCCTTGCTCCCACTTTTGTGAAGGGGAATCACATCTGCCCTCCTCCAGTCCTCAGGTACCACCCCATCTTCCCATGATTTGTTAAAAAGTGTGGTTAGTGGTGTCACTAGGTCCTCCCTTAGCTCTTTTAGGATTCTAGGGTGAATCCCATCAGGCCCCATTGCTTTGTCCACCTTGAGTTTTAGGAGTTCTTTCAGGACTCTTTCTTCTGTAAATGGACTGGCATCAACCCCACTACCCAGAGTGCTTCTACTGTTTGGTTTAGGTAACTCCTCCTCTTCTTCTTTTGTGAATACTGAGCAAACGTATTCATTCAGTATCTCTGCCTTTTCACTGTCTCCCTCTGCCCACCTCCCCTCTCCTTTATTAATCATAATCTTCACTATTCCTCCCTTAATGTCATACCAGGACTGTACTGAGAGGCTGCTGGGGGTAAGCCAGCATTGGGTAATTGCCTTAAGGGCAGCCGCCACAAAATTGTAGAATAAGTATCATAGTGACCTAGATTTTAAACCTGGGGGGGGGGGCAGGCCAAAAAGCCAATGTTGTGCCAACTTTGGGAAAGGGGTGTCCAAAATCCCCTCCACCACTCCATGAATATCATCCCAAAAGTCCACCACAATTTCACATTGCCAAAAAATATGAGAATTAGTACCAGTGGATTGGCAGTTCCTCCAACAGAGATCTGAATTATGTCCCCCAAAATGTTTAGTGACTACTGGAGGTCTGAAGTACCGGACCACCCCCTTCCAATGAAACTCTCTCCATATTAAGGATGCTGTGGTTAGATGAATACCATTCCAGATACTAGACCATTCTTCAGGAGAAAGTATGTTCCCCAACTCGACCTGCCAGGCCTCTTTAATTTTAACCATCTGATCTTTCTCTGCCATGTTCATACATTGTACCAAATCAGAGATAAAATGCCTGGGACCTTGTGCCAAAGATAAAGTCAAGATACATTCTTGTAGAGAGTTCCCAGGGGCATTTATCATTTGAATGACTCCTATGGTATTAAGATAATGCCTAAATTGAAGAAAATGAAAAAAATCTATTTGAGAAAGGTCAAATTCCAGCTATAACTGATGGAATGATTTCAGCAAATTACCAACAACGAATTGACCCACCTTTTTTAAACCATATCTTGACCTGCGATGAAATGCTAGGTCCCACTTAAGAGGGATAAAATCCCTACAGCAAGTAATATTCGTGAGAGAGCCTAGTAAAAGTGGAAGATTTGATTTCAAACATGACTCTTGCCAGAAATGCTTAATTACTTTGGGTAGAGGATTGGTGAATTCTAAAAGTTTTAATCTGATAGTGTCCAGGAACAACAAGTCCAATAGATTGGGCACAGGAGAGGAGGATGTCTCCACTTCTACCCAGTGTGGGGGGGGGGAGTCCTGCGTCCAAGATAACAGGGCTTGCAATTGAGCTGCCCAGTAATATTTTTGCAACTCAGGCAGGCCCATACCACCTCCCTCTTTAGGGGATGTCAATACCTTCCATCTGACCCTTGGTTTCTTACCCATCCAAATATATTTGGAGAGAGAGTGGATTGTAACTCTCTCCAAAAGGTCTTAGGAGGCTTAAGTGGGAGGGCAGAAAACACAAATAAAAATCTAGGTAAAATATTCATCCTCACACTTTGTATTCTGCCTGAAAGTAAAAGTGGTAACTTCCTCCGTCTATTACAGTCAGTTCGGATTTCTTGTAATAATCTAGAATAATTAAGTTTATAAAGATCTTGTAAATTCCTGGGATCCAAATCCCCAAGTATTTAAAACCCACCCTACTCCATTTTAATTGGCCTAAGTCAGGAAGGTGTACCCCCCTCCACTTCCCAATCAGGGGTATTTTTGTCTTTCCTAGGTTGACCTTGTACCTGGATATTTCTCCAAAGACTGTCAAGAAATCAAAAACCCTAGGGACAGAAGCGACAGGATTAGAAATGTATAAGAGGGTGTCATCCGCATGTAATGAAATCTTTACTTCATTCCCCTGAAATTGGACCCCCAGAAAACATCTGTCTGCCTGATATACGCTGCCATTGGCTTGAAGCTCAGAGCAAACAGATGAGGGGAAAGCGGGCAACCCTGTCTGATCCCCCTCTGGATCTTAAAAGAGGGTGAAAAAACTCCATTCACCTAAACCTTGGCTTGGGGATCCTTATATACATTAAGAATCCAGGTCCTGAATTTGTCTCCAAAGCCAAACCTCCCCAGGGTGAGGTCTAAATACTGCCAGTCCAGGTGATCAAAGGCCTTTTTGGCATCAAGTGACAATACTGCCCTAAGTTGCCCATGCGGGGGAGAGTCAGCCATGGAGAGAACATTCAGTAAAAGACGAATGTTGTCTTGTAAATGTCAACCAGGAATGAAGCCCGTCTAATCAGTATTTACCAAATCAGAAATAATTGCCTGAAGCCTCATACCCACCAATTTTGCAAAACATTTTTCATCCTGGTTTAATAGTGCTATTGGTCTATAACTAGAGCACTGGTTAAGATTCTTCCCCAGTTTAGGAATTACGGAAATCAGGTCTTCTTACCAAGTATCCGGCAAGGCTCCAGATTCTTGTGCCACATTACAAACCCTGGTGAGGAGAGGGGACAGCTCATTAGCAAAACACAGTGTCAGTATCTTATGTTGGGGGGAGGTGTAGGGTAGTGGGTGCTTTGAGGGAGGGTTGTGTTGGGGGAATAACATAAAAAAATGAGGGGCAGTTTTCAGCAATGTGAGAGGAAGAGAGAGGACATGAGGAGCCGACCACAGCAGCTCATACACTGAGCTGCGCGGTGATCTGCAACCTCACTGTAGCATGCGTCTTTACTGTTATGCTCTGCTGGACCTCTAATCAAGACCAACAGATAATGGGGCTGGCAGAACCACTTGGTGACCACCCGGAACCAGGGAGCAAGGCAGCACAAAAATTTCTAAATGTCTTGGTGCACCGGTGAGGGAAGAGACAGACGGGATGGGGGGGGGTTGGGACATCATGTCAGCCAAGCTGATCAGGACATGTAACTGCTGTTTGCTGGGAGGTGTCCTGCAGATGACAAGAAAAAGCCTCATTATGATTGGTGCAGCTTTTTCTTTTCAAATGCTGACCATTTTGGGCAAAATAGTATCATGAACAGCCTGGCTGATGATTGGCATAGAACTGTTCTGCCCCTTGCAGACTATTCTGCATTGGACAGACAGACACCTTGAAACATGCTTGGTCCACACTGAGCTTAAAATCTACATCCATTCACTAGAGACCAAAGTGGGTAACCTGATGAAACAAGTCTCTGATACCAATACTTGGATGGATAGAATGGAGTGGGTCCTCCTCCATGTGTTTCAGGATTGCTAACAACTATCGGAGTGGTGCGAGGACCTAGAAAATCACTTCTGGCGCAATAATATGCACATTTGCGGTATACTGGAGGGTGATGAAGGTCCCACAGAATCAGTGGCCACTTGCAATCACTTTTGCCATCTGTGCTGGATATTTCTGACTTTTGCCCATTGCCAATTGAGAGGGCCCATGGAGCTTTGGGCCAGAAACCGGTTGCCCCCATTCAACGTTGTCACTCTATACTTATCTAATTTTCTAATTTCACAACAAAGCAGGAACTGTTGCAAAGGGCCTGGTGTAAATGAGTAATACTATATAAGAACACTCTCATTTTTATAGACAATGATTATTCTCCAGTCAGGCGAGGAGGTGAGCCTATGTCCTGATTGTCCAAATACTACATGTCTACAAGATTAAATTTTCCATCCCCTACCCAGCTCGCCTCAGGATTCACTTCACTGATGGCACCAGGGCATTTGATGATTTCGACTCTGTGATTTAAGAACTTTGTGACTAAAATCTGTCAGTTCCTGATGCGCCTATGGAATCTCCAGATGCCAGGGATAAATGGGCACTTCAAAAAGACTCCTGGACCTGTGTCTCTCCTAACAGCAAGAAGCGCCGCACTAAAGCAGCACTGCAAGAAATTAAGGCTATGCTCCAGGCATATTACTGAGAGGACCCCTTCTGAAAGGACTATTAGTCTAGTTGATGCTTTTCTTTCAGACTAAGCATGGGTCATCTCGGTCTAAGTTTCGCTTATATAGTCAAAACCTACTTAAACGCATAGCCTTGGGCCGACGATTATGTTTTTAAGTGGGTTATTCTTGTAAGCAATCTTATGTCCTTTGCTGCCTATTTTGATGCTTTGTGTGGCAGAGTATTTGTAGTGATCACTGTTTTTATTGTGTGTGTGCTTCAGCATGTACAGCATAGTAGGGGTCTTGCTCTAGCAACAAAGGAAAAAGCAGTAAAAATCTCTACTTCAAAAATACATGTGCTGCTATTGGTAAATCTGCCAAGTTCGATACATGGAAATTGTAATCTCATCCCATCTAATTGTAGTGCCTGTAGTATGCTTAGTAAAAACTGGCAATTACTCAACAGTGCAGTGTGTCTTGGAGAATGTGTTGGGGTCTTGGGAGTACGGCTGTGCAAAAGGATATTAGATGATAGATCCTAAGACTGCAATTAAAATGTAAACCGACTACTTACTCAAAGGCTCCATCCATTTAGTAATCCTACACCCTCCTCCTCAGACCTCCCCATCACCCAATATCACCCATTAGCTCCACTGAAATGGAACGTTACCTACTAGGCTTCCTATCCTGTTCTGTCTCAGTAAGTCATCAGCTCCTTACCCCCATCTCATCTCCGGACATGATAGTGGAGCAAGTCTGAATTTCACAGCAGACATCTCGGGTGCAATTTCTTTAAGCAGCTACTAAACAGCTGCTAACAGGTGATGACATTTAAGCGGCAATGATGATAGCATAATTGACAGCTAATTCAGAGTGGTGGTAGGGTGAGGAAGAAGTGTGAAAGGAGTGTGAATGCCTGCAGTCACAAGAAAAGCTGTCTTTTATTATGCAATTACAATGGCTGCAGTAATAGTAGTACCTGGGTTTAACAGTGCTTCTTGAATTTTTCTGTCTTTCTATTATTATCAGCCGAGGGCTTTATACAGTGGAACAGACTTTAAATTGTGTTTTCTTTCTTATTTGACGTGCTACCTGCTATATTTTATTTAAGTTTGGTTGTTGTATGTTTTCTGTTTGCAGTATATTCTCTATACCTTTGTTAATATTGAGTTTTATGGTTTATTATTGATGTTACTAAGAGAACTTTTTTTTTTAAAATGTTTTAAGTCAATGGTGGTTCTAGTTGTTTTCCTCTGGTTAACTCACGTTCTATACTGGGCATGTTGTAGTTTTGCTTTGGCTTTTTATGGTTTTCTTATCTTCGCCCTCACCGTTTGTCTTTTCTCTTTATAACTATTTTTTGGTTTGCTTTCATTTAGGTGAACAAAGATACAGATACATGAGGGGCCTCTTCTATACTGGACCTATAGAACAGCTCCACTGTCAGAATAGAAGCTGAATCTGGCATTTATTTCTATATTTATGGTCCAGTTTGTGTAGATTCCATGCAGGTAATTTACAAAATTAGATGGAGTCATCCCCGTAATGTTCAGCATACTGCCTGCTTAATTTTTTTTATTATTATTTCTCATTCAAAACTGCCATTTTTGATCTGTATTTTGGAATATCAGCTTCTGTTGAGGCTCTCCATAGCCCTTTAATAGATCACAATGTGCTTTTATTGGTACAGATACCACAGAACTGTATAAAGTTATTTTAAGCTATGGGTTCAGTAACAGGCATATTTTGATTTATTACTAGGGTATTCTGTGATTTTGGTGAACCAAACTGAGCAACTCGAATTTGAGAGACTCAGTTTGGTCACCTGATGGAATAGCTACTGTGTCAGGATGTTCAAGCAAGAGAATAGTGAGTATCCAGTGAGAGAACAGCAAAAGCGAATCAGGAGGGAGGGTATAGTCATGTGGGTTGAATTGGGGAAGAAGCCTGCTGCGGCTGAGCTGGTAGCCTGGAGTGGTGGATACGGCCACCGCTCAGAATGCCAATGCTTCTGGGATCAGGACTGCCCCCAAGTATATCTTTTTTTATGTGTTGTTGATAGGTGTTACTTTTTTTTTGTGTATGATGTCCCCTGATTCCCCCGAATGTGGTGCCCCAGCAGTGGTAGCCCCCCTTTCATGTATTCCCCTTTACCACAGTGTCCATGCCCCGCCCGGAGTTCATTATATTGATATGGGGGTGCAGGGGGCTTAACCCCCACAAAGGGCAGGTGCAGAGGCATAGCCCCCCACATTAAATGTTAGGTTTTGTTGTGTCAGGCTGTTGTTGCAAAGGGGAATGCTGTGGTTGGTGCGTAGCCTATACTGAAATCGGCAAAATGTACTTGCTATTGTGTGAGTCACCACTCCATTTTTGCTATTATGACATAGAGCCTATTACTAGTATGTGTGAACTGCCCCATTCTTGCTCTATTGTGTCAAATTAAGCTATGAGCACAGGAGGTGAACTCTCTTTGTGAGTGACCAATGGCACTGTACTACTTCAGTAACATTAGCTGCGCCTGGTAGCTTCTTTGGCAGCCACTTGGTCACAGATGTGGAGTTTACACAGGCTCACTACATTTACTGGATTATTTGGGCTTTTATTCTGTTTTTTTAGTGTCAGCAATCTAGTTTTAATTTGCCCCTCTTATATACTGTGATTTTTTTGTCATTTTTTATTATACTCTTATATGTCTAGTACCACTCTTTTTTTATATAAGGCCTATTAGTTCGTTTATAGATGTTATCTTATGTGCTCAAGTTTTTGGGTTATTAGAATATTGTTATGGACTCTTTGCTATTCTAGACAGCCAAAGAGACTCTGCAGTTATTATTTTTGGGGGGCAATCCCCCTCCCTTTTTTTGTTGTTATATACATATAGTACCCTGGAGCCTTAAGAGGTAGGAGTTTACTTTTCTATTAGGGCTTTTTTCCCTGCTGCCCTTTTCTTTTTCTTATTACGGTTAAAATAAGTGGCAGTTGGAGGAGTCAATAGGATGCTTTGGGCTATAAAAGCCTACTCTGCTGTGATGGTTTCATTGGAACTTGGGGACATGTTTTTCTATCATTTACCCCCTGCGATGCTTCTGTGTTTTTCAGGCGCTGCATAGGAGCCTAAGAGTTTTTTGGCGCCCAACCTTGGAGGCCACTTTATTTTTGTTCTGTGGTTGTTTTTTCGGTGTTGCTTTTTATCTTGTATCTCTGTCCGGTTGGTAGCTATAGTTCTTCTAGATTAGAATTACTGAGTCTTTTTAGTTCTTCAGGATTTGGTATTTTGACCTACCAGAAGTATTTTAAGGATGTTTGTATTTACTCCTACAAGTCAAATAAGCTCATACACCCAGCTTTGATACTGATGCTTTGTATGTATGGGTTTTCTTTACAATCTATTATCGGTCTTTAAGCAATGTTTTTTGTAAAGGGCAAGGTGCTTCCTCTTCATGAGTTTTATTTATATAGGGCCCTATGCATGATGGTAACATGCTACGGAAACCGGGCACCTTGGCATCGATATGCGTGAATGCCACAGAGTGGGGTCCCATGGACCACACGTGGCATGCATGTACTCACCAAAAGACAGTAATGTGCCTGATCCCCCAGTCGTGTGGACAGCAATGCACTGGGGCAGGCAGGGGGTGTGCTGGGGTGGGCTGGTACTATGCGCCAGTTGGAAAAGCACATAGTGCTGTCCGCAGCAGAGCATAGTGTGGAGCAGGTTATGGCAGCTGGGACCCTGCCATAACCCACTGCAACCCCCCACAGACTTCACCCGCCAGACTCAGTGGGACCAGGAGGCAACCTTCCATGCTGCCCCAGCCCACAAGGCAGACAGGGAAGGCTGGGGCAGCTGGTAGGGCAAGTGCCTGCTAAACACAGCAATGTGGTCCTCTGATATGGATCCAAACCTAGGTGATGTGCCCATCCTCCCAGTCCCAGACTTTTCAACCCCCCACCAACACATGTCAACTCCGACCCCATATGGTCTAGGGGCCCCCACCCCAACACATGGCATTCCCCACCAGACCCAGTATCACAGGGATCCCCCCAAGTGGAATCTCACCCCAGTCAGCTGGTCTGTTTACTCCCTTGCTGTCCCAGGAAGCAAGCGGCAAAACAAAACCCAACACAGCAAGCACAGCCACTGTTGTGTATGAGGTACCCCTGTCCTGCACTGCACAGCATGTGCATCCCGTACCTCCGCCCATGTGCCCCAGCCCCCTGAGAGGTTATCAGTGTCTCCCCCATACCTGTGGCACCAACACACCCCTGTACCCATAACCATACATGGAAGTCAGTGCCGCAGCTCAGACAGTCAGTGGTACATCCCTCCTCACACCTCCTTAGCCATCGACCAACCAAGTGATGCTGGGAGCATGCCCCTATATAAATGCAGTGTGCTCCCAGCATCAGTTGATGGCCGGCGACCAAGGAGGTGTGAGGAGAGATGTCCCACTTGCTGTCCGACCATGGCACCAACTGACAGGTACAGGGCTGGGGGTGGTATTGTTGGTGCCATGGGGGTACCACTGAACACCAAAATGGGGGCAGAGGTACCGGGTCGGGGCTCTGGGTGTAGTGGACGGGCCACCTGTGTGTGCCAGGGGAGGGTGTACAACATTGGGACTGGGTGACTCAGTGTGTTGGGGGTTGGGGGGCATGCTCCATGCATATGGGTCGGGTCATCCTGTTGTGAGGTGTGTGTGTGTGTGTGTGTATACACCACCATGCGGACACTGACCGCTATGAGTTGGGGGTAACATTGGCATTACTGGGATGGGCCACACTGTGTTGGCAGTGTGCGCATGGCCATGCAGGGATGGGGCAGACATGTGCAGTGGGTGAGGGTCATCAGTGTGTCGGGCGGGCACTGTTGGCTTCAGGGGCATTGCTGCACTGATCCGGGTGCCAGTGGGGGCTAGTCACCCACCCAGATCCGTGCCGTGCTGCATAAGGGATCCACTCAGGGACCAAGGCAGGGATCAGATTGGATGCCCGTGTGGGTCTGTATCCCCATCCCAGGCCACCCTGCAGAATCCTGTGCACTGGGGGGGCGGAGCCATTGACAGGGGGCAGCCATTAGTGAATAACAGCTGGTGCGCAACTGTCCTCAGGTGCAGATCTATACTGGTGTCAGTGGCTCAGTAGGTAGCACACTCGCCTCTGAGGCCGGGAGATCAGAGGGCTGTGGGTTCAGTTCCCACATCTGGCACTTGGCTTAATATCCCAGTACTGACACTGTAGTGCAGCATGAGAGGGGTGCTGCACTTCTGAGGTGCTGCCTTTCCGATGAGACGTTAAACTGAGGTTCCATATGCCTGGATTGGTGGTAGTTCAGGTGGATGTTAAAGATCCCATGGCACTTATCGAAAAGAGTAGGGGAATTTTCCCGGTGTCCGGGCCAAATTTCCCTCATTCAGTAAAAATACCACCAACAGCTTAATCTGGCTCAAGATCAGTTGGCATCCATCTGTATCCCCCTCCCCCGGGTCGTGCCTGAAAATAGGCAGGATTTGTCTAGTGCACTTACCTGGTCAACAAAAACTAAATAAATAAATAAATGCATGCCTCTGATGCATATTTCCTACCTGTTCTTGCAAAGGGCCCATAGATCAGGGTAATTTCTTTCCTACAGCCAGAAAGAGACTCTGTTTCTCTTTTTTTCTCTTTTTAGGAGGCTGTTTAAATATAGTGATTTTTTATGGGGTTCTTTCTATTTACTTTAGACTAACAAGTTTGTGAAGCTTGTTGGTTAGAACAAACCTTCCTTTGTATTATCTAGTTGTCACACTATGGGCCAGATATTCAAAACTTTGCACTGGGCACAAACCACCCACCATTTCCCCAACATCCAACAGAAGCACCTCGACCGCAGAAGGTAGTGGGTCCCAGAGGTTAGCAGGTGGTTAGGAGGGGCAAATCGGGTGCCCCATCACTTAGTGCTCTCCAACGTATTACCTCCACAAACCATATAAAAACTACAAACAGGTATCTGCCTTTATCTCCAAAATCAAACAAAGGGGCAGAGGACACTGCAGAGCAGGACACTGCAGCACAGGAGCTAGCACAACAAAACTTGCCCAAAACAGGAACCAAAACAAAAAAAGCAAAAAGGAAATTAAAAAAAACTTCTGCTCATAGGAGACTCCATGATTCTGGAAGTTGATACCTATCTCCAGCCAAGGGTAATGGTCAGATGTTTCCCAGGTACATCAGTGTTGAGAGACACTGACCACATTGCTAAAATTGTTCAGGAAGCAGGGGAAAACATTGATGTCCTGGTACACATAGGGACTAATGATCTCGCCAGCCGGTCAGTTGTGGAAACCAAGGAACACCTGACCAGGCTGGGTGACAAACTATCATCTATTTAGTCCAGTATCTCCTTCTCTGAGATCCTGCCAGTCTGGGAGAGGGGGGCAGATGGACGGAAGGTCAGAGAAGGGGAGATAGGGGAGCTAAACATGTGGCTCAAGGGCTGGTGCCAGGAAAAAGGACACAAATTTGTAGGGAACTGGCAACAGTTTTGGGAGCGAAAGTTCTTTAAATTTGATGGACTTCATCTGACTAAGGAGGGAGTCAGTGCATTGGGGCAGAAGTTTTATGTCTTTGCAGAATATTTAAACTAGCAAATGGGGAGAGGGGTGCAGCATCCCATATGTCGAATGGGAAGAACACCCCTTCCCCTTCAGCTAGTGGTCAAACAGGTGTTCAGCATGTTTGCAGTTCATTTGCATCATCAGGTAAGGAAAAAGGTCCAGCTCCCCTTACGACGTACACGGGAAACGCCAGACCTCAACCAACGACTAACACACCAAAATCTGGCCAATGGAGAGTCATGTACACAAATGCTCACAGTCTGGGAAACAAGACCCCAGACCTGCAGGTAATAATGACAGAGGCCAAACTGGACATAGTAGCAATTAATGAGAAGTGGTTTACCAGTAATGACACTTAGGAGACTTCAGTACCTGGCTATTTACTGTTCAGAAAAGAACGAGGTGCAAAAAGAGGAGGTGGAGTGGCCCTGTATGTCAATGAAAATTTCAAAGCTATAGAAATTCAGAATACACATAAGGAGCCAGAAGAACTGTGGGTCACCCTGGAAACAGGAAATGGGACAGCCATAAGAACTGGGGTTGTCTATAGGCCCCCAGACCAGGGGGAAGACATAGACACATTACTGTCAAAAGATATACAAAACATGACAGCTAAAGGGGAGATTCTGATAATGGGAGACTTCAACATGCCAGATACAGATTGGTCAATACCAGCAGGAACATCTGCCAGAAATAGACACATGGTGGATTCCCTGCAGGGGAGGGCCTCAAACAACTGGCACAACAACACACAAGAAACAGGGCTATCCTAGATCTAGTACTGACTAACAGGGAAAGGGTAACAGATCTCCAGGTAGAAGGTCACCTGGGGCCAGTGACTATCACATGGTATGGTTCAGTTTGGCCATGGCAAAAATATGGGACTTCAGAGGAGCTGACTTTGATAAGATGGCCAACAGAGTTAAGTTAGCCCTGGGAAAAAGAAATACAGATGAGGGGGTACAGGTAAAGTGGGCAAGCATTAAGGATGCAATACTTCAAGCAACGTCCCATTGTGTTAGAGAGAAAAGGAAGTGCAAAAGAAGAAGGAAACCACTTTGGTTCTTAAAAACAGTAGCAGAAAAGGTAAGAGTCAAAAGGCTGGCCTTCAGGAAATATAAGGAAATACAGCGGGATGAAGATAGGGAGGCATACCAAACTTCCCTAAGAGAAGCAGGGAAGGCAGTAAGGCAGGCAAAGGCCCAAACCGAGGAAACACTAACACAAACAGTAAAAGAAGGCGACAAGACTTTCTATAGATACATTAGTGAAAGGAGAAAGTCCAGAGGTGGTATTGCTAAGATCAAAAGAGAAAAGGGGGCATATGAGGAGGAGGACCATGTAAAAGCATCTATCCAAAATAGATACTTCTGCTCAGTATGTACTGAAGAGAAGGTAGGGCAGGGTCCATAGCTGAGCACCATGGACTCAGGGGGGAGGGAGGTGAGCACTAGTCCCTTCACAAAAGAAAGGGTCCTACAAGAGCTCGATAAGCTCAGGGTGGACTAGGCAATGGGACCTGATGGCATACATCCCAGGGTACTAAAGGAGCTAAGTGTGGAACTAGCAGAGCCATTATCAAAACTGTTTAGTGACTCTCTGAGCACAGGAGAGGTCCCAGAAGACTAGAGAAGGGCTCATGTGATCCCGCTCTACAAGAATGGTAGCAGGGAGAAGGCAGGGAACTACAGACCAGTCAGTCTTACCTCAGTAGTGGGCAAGATTATGGAGGCACTCCTTAAGGAAAGAATAGTGCAATGCCTGGAATCCATAGGAGCACAGGATCCAAGACAGCAAGGGTTTACAAAAGGAAGGTCCTGACAAACTAATCTCATAGATTTTTTTGACTGGGTAACCAGAGTGGTGGACTAAAGGGGAGCAGTTGATGTCGCCTACCTTGACTTCAGCAAAGCTTTAATACTGTTCCACATAGAAGATTGATTAACAAGCTAGGTAGGCTCAGGATGGGTCAGAAGTTGGTTAACTGAGTAGTAAACTGGTTGACGGGCAAAAAACAGAGAGTGGTGGTAAATGGTATACAGTCAGAAGAGATGTAAGTCAAAAGTGGGGTACCTCAGGGATCAGTCCTGGGGCCAGTCCTCTTCAATATCTTCATCAGTGACACTGCAGATGGACTGGAGGGTAAGGTCTGTCTGTTTGCAGATGACACCAAGATCTGCAACAGAGTAGATGATCCAGATGGGGTGGGCAGAATGAGAAAAGATCTGGATAAATAAGCAAAATGGTCAGAAGAGTGGCAACTGGGGTTTAATGCAGAGAAGTGCAAGATCATGCACATAGGGAAGAGAAACCCTGAAGCCACTTATAGGCTGGGAGGGGATTTGCTGGCAGTCACAAGAGAAGAAAGAAACTTGGGCGTCATCATCACCGATGACCTGAAATCATCCAACCAGACCACTAAAGCAGTAGATAAAGCTAGGGGGATGTTGGGGTGTATTACTAGGGGTATCACAAGTCAGAAGAGGGAGGTAATAATCCCTCTTTACAGGACATTGGTTAGGCCCCATCTGGAGTACTGCGTGCGGTACTGGAGGCTACACCTTCACAAGGACATTGACCAAACTGAGGCAGTCCAGAGAAGGGCGAGCAAAATGGCGCAGGGACTGCATAAGAAAACATATGAGGACAGATTAACAGAGCTCAATATGTATACCCTAGAGCAAAGGAGGGAGAGCGGTGATATGATCAAAACATTCAAACACCTTAAAGGCATTAATAAGGTGAAAGAGTCTGACATGTTTCAATATTAGAAAAATAGCAGGACCAGAGGAAACAGCATGAGATTAGACGGAGGCCGATTAAGGGGTAATGTGAGGAAGTTCTTTTTCACAGAAAGGGTTGTGGATGCATGGAACAGCCTACCTTAGGAAGTGGTGGATATAAACACAGTGCAGGGCTTCAAACAGGCATGTTATAGGCATAAGGGAGCAATACAGATGAGTATGAATAGATAGGTCATTGACAGAGCAAAGGCCGATGGCACATCTATAAGGTAGAAAAAGAAAATGGGCAGACTGGAAGGGCCTTGCAGTCCTTTTCTGCAGTTAGCTTCTGTGTTTCTGTGTTTCTATGTTTCTATGTTTCTATGTTTGTGCAGGGTTTGCACGGGCCCGCTATATTCAAAAGGTCAAATAGCGCGGGCAAACTGCATTAGCACTGGGCAAAAGTATAATGTATGCAAGGGACAAAAAGAGGGGGCATGTACATAAATACAGGCGCAATGCTATATTCAATTCATTAGTGCCATGCAAAGTGTTTTTGTGTAACTTAGCTTGACACTTTCCGCAGTGCAAATTACTGCCCAGGAAAAGGTAGTCTTAACTCTGGGCAAACCAGCTTTGCCCAACTTTGTGGCTTTGCGTGACTTTTGCACAGCTTTGCGCTACCCTAACCAGTAAATAATAAACATAGAAAGAAACTAGACATGGAAGAAACATGCTGCTCATGGATGGCACCTCCTATGTTGTCATCATCTGCCACCAGTTCCAACCATGCCATGCATCATTTGGTGACCCAGCACCCAATGAACCTCATGGCAGTGTGTCCATACAGCACACACCTGCTGACCACACTTCGGTGGACACCAACAGAATCCAGCACACACATACAGCACTGGGAGCATGAAGGGTGTTGAGAGGAGGGTGTACAGGTGGCCAGTCTTCACCACGTACAGGATACTGCCTCAAGGCTGGGACATTCCATGCAGTGCAAATGGTCCAGTGTAGGGAATACCCCAACACCAGTGTGCCTGTCTGATGGTATGTGTCCCCCCCAGCCACATACTGCACATCTGTACAGACACCACAGCATACACATCCAGTCATGTATATGTATATGCCACTGTCGGTACCCCATGCCAGTGGTGCAGCCTCTGCAGGTCACACAACAGCATAACAGTAATGTCCACTGTCAGTACACAGCTGCAAGATTGGCTTGTCACTGTATAAAATGCAACAGTCAGTGATGCCCTAGACACCATAGGCATTGCCACTCTACTGGCCTCCTTGTTACTGTAGTGTCCGCTATGCAATGTAGCAGGACCTACAGTTAGACTATTGCATGCAGCACTACCACCTGTGCCTATGTTGTGTAGTCCCCTGGGGCACAATATTCTATTCTGTTCTGTACAAATGTAGCCTGCATCTACCACCATGCACTTCCAAACTGATCTGCAGGTGGTGCTGTGAGCAGACTCAGCCAACCCCTGTACTTCTAGACTGACCTACAGGTGGAGCTATGGGACCCTGCAGTAGTGTTGGGCAAACTGTATGCAGATCAGGACATAATGAGATGCTAATCTGGATGTTTGCCCACAGACAACCTAAGTAGGCTCATTTGCATGTCACTTTTAAATATAACCAAATTTTGCCCTGGGCAAACATGATAGTGCCGGGCAAACAACTTAGCTCCATGCAAAACCTAGGCAAATGTGTTTGCGCAGCATAAACAGTACAGAAACATGGTACATTCCTGCAGAATTTCACATGTGCTGGTGCTTGCAGCTTTAATGAATCCACTACTTTGCTACCTGTAGCACACACATTGGCCACATAGTTTATCTTTACCCTCCTTCATGTTGCTGTGCAGTGGGCTGCTGTTGTGGTTTGCACTTCCCTGGGCTAGTACTAATAAACTAATGTTAAATCCTATCAAATGCAAAGTTATGCATTTGGCCGTGCACAATAAACATCATGGGTGGGATATTCAATAGGGTTGCGCCTGCACAAGTCCGAAATTGTGCCATTCTGCGAAATTCAGCAGGAGGCAGTTGCGCCACTGAAAACATGCTGAGCAACAGCGCAATGCAAATGAATGCATGCTGAACTGGAGGGGGAGGAACCATGCATAAACTGCACAGCCCGATATTCAGTCAGGCTGTGCAGAGTTGTGCAGGCGCTATCCCCACCCTGCGCCTGCACAACTTTGAGCAAAAAAAACAGGAGTAAGTCGAGGGCCACCCACAGGTGAGCTGCTGCATTGCAGGGTGCAACACAGCAGCTGCCACCTGTGGCTGGCCCTTAACCTACTCCCTGTGCCCGCCCTGCAGCCCGATCACGGGCAAAAGCAGAAAAGTCCCCTCCCCGACTGGCCCGATCAGGCATAAGCTTAAATCACCCCCCACCAGCCCGATCGCAGGCAGCAAAGTGTTCCCCGAACATATCCCTGGTGGTCCAGTTGACCTCTAAGCCTGATCGCGGGCTGAAGAGTTTAAACCCCCGAACATATCCCTGGTGGTCCAGTGGACCGATAAAGCCCGATCGTGGGCTGCATTATGTTCGCGACACCCCCACCCCAAGACCATATCCCTGGTGATCTAAGTGTCCCCCACCCGCTCCCCGGCGGCCCGGCGGACGGCATCCGACCCGCCTGCCGCCCGCGCCCGCTGACTGACTGCCGGTAGGGCTGCCGCCATTGGTGCAGAGCAAGAGCCAATGGGCGTGCAGCCCATACTGTACAAGGCAGTCCAGATTTGTACGCTTGACACTAGATCACCAGGGATGAACGTCTTGAGGGTGGAAGTCTCGCAATATATACAACCCGCGATTGAGCTTATCAATCACTGGACCTCGAGGATACGTTCTGGGGGTTAACTTCTTCAGCCAGCGATCGAGCTTTCGATCCACTGGACCACCGAGACATACTGAGGGAACACTGCTGGCAGCGATCGAGCTGGTGAAAATGATAAACTATGCCTGTGATCGAGCCAGTCGAGAGGATTTCATACACATTTGCCCGCAATCGGGCTGCAGGGGGCGTCGGTCCCTGACGGCTGCTGCCTGGCAGGGAGCCAGGCACAAGTCCTCAGGGATTGGTGCACCTGCATGCTAATGGCATGCAAATGGGGCCATAAACAGATGCAAATGCCCCCCCCCGTGCCGTGCATGAATTATGGCCCCATTTACATGTTATCTTTTGAATATTGGAAATTTGCGCACGGCGCAATGGTACTTGTGCCACCGCAACTTGAATACTCCACTCTGACCACCTGCGGTGGCGCAAGTTCCACTGCGCCATGCACAGTGGCTGTGGCTGGGAGGCGATATTCAAAGGAGTTGCTCAATAGAGGCAACTCCTTTGAATGCTCGCTCCAGCCACACCCCTGTGCAACTATTTTGTGCAGCGCAAGGGCTTGCGCCACAAAATAGCACAGTTTGAATATCCGGCCCTATAAATATAAACTAGGGAACATACTGTAGTCCAATCGGAAACTGTGCAGGAAAGAGATTTGGGAATAATTGTTAACCCTGATTTAAAATTTAGAATCCACTGTAAGACTCAAATAAACAGAGCTAATCAAAATCTCAGCTGTATATTTAGGCATATGTCCAGTCGAAGGAGTGAGGTATTACTCCCCTTGTATATTGCCTTGGTGAGTCCACATCTTGACTATTGTGCTCAGGTCTGGTCGCCATATCATAAGGAGGACACAGTAAAGATCGAGAGAGTGCAACATAGATTTATTAAAGCCCTTATAGGAATGTCAAACATGACATATGAGACTATTTTTTTTTCCAATTCAACTTTATTTTTGTAGCGCCTTTCAAAATCAAAGCGCTTAACATAAAAACAGGCAACCAGTATAAATAACATTAAAATTACATTATAAATCACTTGGGAAAGCCAAATCAAATAAATAAGCTTTTTACTCAGTTTTAAATCTACTGACGGTTGGGCATTTTCTCAACCGACAAGGCAGAGAATTCCACAGGGTCGGTGCTGAAAAAACAAAAGCACGAGAACCAGACATCTTTAATCATACCCTGGGAATCTCTAGCAATCCCTTGTCAGCGGAACGGAGAGGGCGGGGGGGGGGCTGTAAGATACCAGGAGATCTTTAAGGTAGCCGGGTCCCTGATCGTGAAGGGCTTTAAAGGTTAGCAAGCCAACCTTAAAGGTGAACCGCCACTGAATAAGCAGTCAGTGCAGCCCGTGGAGCACAGGTGTAATATGACTGGATCTAGATGTCCCAGTCAGCAGCCTGGCTGCCGCATTCTGCACCAGCTGCAAGCAGTGGATATCAACCCCTGGAAGCCTTAGGTAGAGGGAATTGCAGTAGTCAAGATGGGTCATTACAAAGGCGTGAACCAATGTTGGAAGATCATCCGAGAGAACCAGATGTTTCACCCAGGCAATATTCCTCAGATGATAAAAAGAGGATTTGATGACAGCTGACACCTGAGATTTTAAGGTCAAGCCATCATCAAAAATAATGCCCAGGTTACGCACCTGGTCTGAGGTAGTGAGTGACACACCACCAAGAAGTAAACCTGATGGCTGTCCAACCCCCAAACCCGCCCTCGGATGACCTGGGTCCACAACCAACACTTCAGTCTTGTCTGGATTCAGTCTCAACCAGCTGGAACTCATCCAAGATCTGATCTCAGCAAGGCAGCTATTTAGCACGGAGACTGCATCATTTTGTCTGGGCAGAAAGGACAAATACAGCTGAGTATCATCTGCATAGCAGTGAAAACTCAGACTGTATCACCTGATGATGTCTCCCAATGGCAGCATATACACTGCAAACAACATGGGGGCTAGTATAGAGCCCTGCGGCACCCCACAAGGCAGGGAGTGAGCACCAGAGGAATAAATTCCAGTGGTCACTCTCTGAAACCTGCCTGTGAGGTATGAATGGAACCAATTTAGAACTGTACCAGACAGTCCGCATAAAAACCGCTGGCGCTCCAATAGCACACCATGGTCTACAGTGTCAAATGCAGCAGAGAGATCGAGAAGGACCAGAATGGTAGATGCCTTTTGATCTCTAGCCATTAGGAGGTCATTCAATACCCAGACAAGAGCAGTCTCCGTGCAGTGCTTCTTCCTAAAACCAGATTGGAGAGTATCATAGACATTGTGAGTTATAAGATGATCATCCACCTGCAGTGCAACCACCTTTTCAATAACTTGACCAACAAATGGCAAATTAGAGATAGGTCGGTAGTTAGCTAGACAGTCTGGATCCAAGGAGGATTTCTTAAGGAGTGGTCGAACAACCGCCTCCTTGAGGGAGTCAGGAAAGACTCCCTCTCCAAGGACTTCCAGACAATGTCAGCAAGGATCAGGCAGATACCATCTACACAATCTATCAAAAGGGATGTAGGGCCCGGATCCAAACTACAACTGGTTGGACACAGTGTTTGGATGATCTTCACAATGTCATTGAAGTCCAGCTGGTGAAAATCTGACGAGGCAGACAAAGTGCCAGTCACTTCCTGTCGACAACTGCAACCACTCATAGAGGAGGATGAGCCGATGCCAGACCTGATGCTAGCAACCTTATCTGCAAAGAATCGAGCAAACTCCTCTCATTGTAGCTGAGATAAAGCTTCTCTTGGCTGGAGACAGACTGGATTGCACAATCTGTCAACAGTCCGGAAAAGCTGAGCCAGTCGATTCTGTGCAGCAGAAATCTCCCTGGACAGGAATTCTGCCTTCTTACGGGTGATTTCTGATTGATAGCTATCATAATGTGCCATCAATCTAAGCCTGTCATCATCACAGCCGGACTTCTGCCAAACTCTCTCCATCCTTCGACCAGCTCGCCTCATCTCCTTCAAGGAGCCATCAAACTACAGGCTCCTTGGGCGAAGAGTGCAAGGCCGAACACGAACAGGAGCAATCTTGTCCAGAGCATCTCCAACAGCCTTATTATAGGCTAGAACAAGATCATCTGGACTCATGCATTCACTCGACAAGCCCGACTGGACTAGACTGAAATCACTTAACCTGTACATTCTCCAATGCAGAAGATTAAGGGGAGATATGTGCTTATTATTCAGAGCAATAAACAACACTACCTTCATTAATAAATTAGGAATTGTTTTAATTGATAAGAAGGTTAAGGCTAGAGGACATGCTGAACAATTATATTTACTCAAATGGAAATCATTATGCAGAAAGCATTGGTTTAGCCATAGGGCTGTTCCAATATGGAATCAGCTCCCAGCAGAAGTTGTGGATAGCTCTAATATGGATACATTTAAAAGGAATCTTGATCTAGCATTTGGGGACAGGATTAAGTTCCAAAATTATTAGACTAACTTTGATTATTCGCAAGCTTCAAATACACATGTCTCTATAGCTTGACATACCTATGATACTTATATTCATAGCTGTCTTTTTCCTGGGCTATTTCTGTACTGCACTCCCAGCCCAGTTTTACCGGCTTCCTTAGCATGCTATATTCAGCAGGTTTAGCACTGGGGCTATCCTTTTTGAATATAGCAGGCTATTGGTTCAGGGCTAATTTAGTACACTGGCAGTGCTAATTTAGCCCCAGTCCAAAGTTTTGAATATCTGGCTCAATGTCTTCTGTCTCTAAACGTGTTTCATATATGTTAATGGAATACACAACATGGTGAAATGCTATCACCTCCTCCAATATTTCCACCAACAGCAAGCCAATTTAATTTTATTACAAGAAACATATTTATCCCTGGATGAGCACCTGAAATTTTTAAGGTTTGATTACGACAAGGTTTTTTATGCTTTGCTTTCTTCTGGTCGCTGCCGAGGTGTTTTGTCCTTATGTTGATGCGGGATCTCGCTAGAAGTCCACTCAAGTATAAGTGACAATGCAGGACTTTATGTAATAGTGACAGGTACATTTTATGGGCAAGAGTTAAACATCGTTAATATCCTTTTCCCCGTGGTATGGGCAGACATGATTTTCCAGCTTTTTTCTCTACTTTAATGAAATCTTTGAGGGGGCAGTTGTTATTGAGGGGGATCTAAATTTGACTCTAAATCCTGACATGGATACTTTTAACCCAAGGCATACCGATACTCTTCTACTTATAAATATGTTCGTCACACTCTTAAACATTTGGGGATTCTTGATGTTTTGCATTCTTTCCATTCTACCCAGTGTGACTATGCTCACTGTTCTGCCAGACATGGCAGTTTTGTCTGTCTAGATTATTTTTTCACTACTACTATGGAGCACATTGGTTATGTACATAAAGTTGAGCATGGCTCCCTTCACTTATCATATTATGCCCCAGTCCATGCATCGCTTATACAACATAAGGATCCCCAAAGTTCTTTTTGGAGACTGCATTTGGGTTGTTTGAGAGACCAGATGCTAACTGATGAATTGGTTGCCTAAGTAATGCAATTTCTAAGTGATAATGATAATGGATCTGTATCTACTAGTACACTTTGGGATTACAGTACTTACAAGCTGTGCTGCAAAAAATGCTTATTGCATATGCCTCAGCTAAAAAGAAAGAGTGGGACAACAAGATGAATGAATTATATCATGCCTTATAAACCTTGCAAACAGCTTAAATTCAGGGAGACAAATTGGTTCACTTGAAACTTTTAGAGACTCAGGCAGCTGTTCAGTGCCTATTGGACCAAACGACAGAACATGCTCTTTACTATCTTTGGCAGAAATTTCATGTCAAAGGCCCTAAAGGCACTAGATACTTGGCCCTGCGGCTCCACTCATTTTGGGTTGCTGCAAATGGAAGGCTTTTAGCCTGCAGTTAAATGGGGGGAATAGCTCCTCCCACATCCCCTATTTAAACTCCAGGCTTCCACTCACTCCGCTTCGAGCGTTTTGACTGCACTCCCATGCTGCATGGCTGGTGAGGTCAGATCCTTCCTCCTCTCATCTTGGTCCCTGCCTTTGGTCTTCCCCTCTTCTGTGTTGTTTCCTCTCCCCTACCCCCCCCCATTCTTCCCCGTGCCTTTCCTCTGTGTTCTTCTGCTCTCCTATTTCTTTTGGGGCTCTGTTTCCTTCCTTTCCAGCCACTGCATGTGCGATGCCTCTGCTACTCTTGCTCTGCACCCACGTTGCTCGCAGCCTCCCTCTTTCCAGTTCATGCTGTTGAAGCTTGTCAATTTTGTATTTGTTGTCCATGGTCCAACTCCTCTTATTGCTCATATTGGAAAAAAACTGAGTTTGCTTTGAATGACCTACATGATGTTAGACAGATATTATATGTCTCCCCTCCTGACTATTTCCCATTATCCAACTTCTCTTGTATCACTAGAGAGGTTTTTACAAATTTGGCACAAGCTTCAGAGGCCCCACCTCATAAAGGAATGAAGCTACTTATCAGCTTTAGCTTGGGATCAACAGAATCCATTTAATAAAATCGATAATTTTCTTCGTCATTGGGCACAGGTGGGGCTCTTATACTATCATCAGATTTTAGATTCTAGTGATCTTCATACATTTGTTGATCTTCAGACGAAGTATAGCTTATCGCATACAGATCGCTATAGATATCTTTGTCTCCAAGCTTATATACAAACTTGGCCCCACCAAACCCAGGTGGTATCACCCTCCATTTCTCCTCTGACTAATTTACTAATCTAAGTACAAATGGGTGGTACCTCAGAGCATTTAAGCATTTGATAGGTACTCTTTATTCGGTTCTGTGTTCCTTGGCAGCAGATTCTACCAAGTCTATTTTGACTAAATGGACCATAGTTTTAAACACACCAAGTAATTTTGAGATTTGGGAAAAATACACCTTGGCTTCATATACTCTTTCTGCTATCTTCTATGTAAAAGAATGTGCATGGAAATGTACAGCACTATTTTTTTTTTTACCCTGGCTCATGTAGCAATTTACAATGGCCCCTCAGTGGGAAGATGCGGGCAGTTATATGGTGACATTATGGCAGATAATGTACATATCTTTTTGGACCTTCTCACTCATTCAGACATTCTGGTTCTTGGTTTCCCAAGTTATTGCTCAGTTATTTGACCCTAGTCTCTCTCTCACTCCCTTACTGGTATTGGATATCTCTGTGGCCACTTTGCCCCTTCGACCTCGTCAAATGAAATTGTTAATGATCTTAGTAGTGAGCACTAAGAAGGTCCTTACTAAATTTTGGTCTAAGTCTCGTTACCCAACACTATAACATTTGATAGAAATTATTGACTTTATTTATGGTCTTGAAAAAAAGTACATATAAGTAATTGAACCGTTTCCAAATTTTTGAGGAAATATGGGACCCCCAGGACAATTATAAACTTCAAATAGACCCTAGCTTTGTTGCTTAGCTGACTTATTAGTTTTGAGATTCTCATTGTTCTCAGAAACTTAGTGGGGTTCTATCTATGCACTTTTATTAGTATTTGTTATATATGAGGTAGATCCTTGCCCCCTTGACTTAATTATCAGTGTGTTTTTATTGGGTCTTTCTTCATATATGCTTCTTTGTTTTTTTTTTTTGTGTTTTTTAATTTCTTTTTCTCCCCTCCTATGTCCCTGCTATAGCCGCCCCTTTAGGAGTTGCCAATGAAACCCATCCCTGCCACCGACTTACCTGCTGCTTGGGTCCCTCATCCTGCCATGGATTACCCCCCCAGATGGGGTTCGGGGTTGGGCAAAGCACCCCTATACCTTAATGTCTTCATTATGTCACTGAGACAGCGGCAGTCGGGTGGCATATCAGGATTGGGTTCGACGCTTCATCTACCTGGCTCTGGAGAGTGATTTTTCCCTGTTCTGTGAGGACGTTGCTAGCCCATGACATCAAGGCGCAGCCCCTAGAGGTGATTGGTCCACAGGCCTCCACCTGTGACCAATCAAACCCCCAAGGTGCTGACGAGCTGTCATGTCCCCAGCTTCCACCAGAGGTCACTGCTTGCTGGGTTGGCTCCCCACCCTTCCCCCCAGAGAAGGCAAGCTGTCATTGGATGCTCAGCCTTTCTCCCCTAGGCCGACCCCCGGTGACATGAATCCACTTCTAAACCCGGGTCGCCGGCGTCGTGCGAGGTGTGGCATCCAGCGCCTCAACCCTCAGTGCCACTGGGCTGGCCATATATGCTTCTCTGTGTGACTGATTTGTTTATAGAAATAACATTTATATTTGATTGTATTTTAATGTACAGTAGTTCATTCCTGAGGATGTCCTTGTCTTGATTTATTTATCAATCACAGATGATTCTTATATCCATGAAGGACTACGTACTTTGCTTGTTGTATTTTTTTTGTGGTATATTAATAAATTTTAATTATAAAAAAAATAAAAAAAGAACAACAGAAGTGGCCTGGTAGCATGGTGGCAGCACAACCGCCTGCCTTGCCTGTGACCCAGGTTTGGAAGTGAACTTGAGTCACTGGGCTTGGCAGGTGGGGAGCAGATCAAGCATCCACATAACTGCTCTCCTCTCCTGGGGTGGGTGGGATTTGCCTCCCACAATGCGCCTGACACCTAGAGGAAGCTAGGTGCTATGGCAGATGGGAGGATCAGAAAGGTGAGGAATGTGAGTGGACACTAAACATTATTGCATGTCAACATCCCTGAGTAACAGAAAAAACAAAAACAAATGAAAAAGCCCTGCCATGGCAACAAGAAGAATGGCCTTCCCACAGGCCTGACGCTATCGACTTGGCACAATTGAAGCCTTCCACAGAGGACATGGGTAAGTCCTCTGCATACCCCTCATGATGGTAAGTCATGGTGTGGTAGGGTAGGTCCCCTAAAAGGAAGATGAGCAAGCTGGGGAAAGCAAGTCATACACAGGCATGCAGGAAACACAAGGAGGTAAGCTTAAACCCCTGGCATGGAAATCATATGAAATGGGTTGCCACAAGGAGAAGGTTAGGCAAGAGTTTGGATCAGTAAGTCCCTGCAATGGGGACAAGCAAGGAAGCCTGTTCTTTGTGCTACTAGGACAGTCAGGGCAGTCACCAGAAGGAGGCACACATTGCCAGACCAACTAATTATTTCAACCATAGGAGTATGTTATAGTCTGACTTCCTATCCATAATGTTGTCCCTTATGGGCACAGTAAGACAAGTGTTGGCACAGTTTTGTCCCCAGGGAAGTGCTCTCCTTCCTGGGAGAGTGACACTTCACAAATAATCTTGGGAGCACCAGGGCTTAAGGGACACTGGCCCACATATTCAAAGGAGATGCACAACACAAAACGGAGATGCACAGCGCATCCTGGAAAATATACAGAAGCATGATATTTGAAAGGGAGAAATGCAGAATGTATGTCAGAATGTGTGGTAGCACAGATATAATGTATGCAGTGCAGAAAAGGGGGTGGGTACCTGAATATGCCACGCATGAGTATATTCAGCCAAAATGAGCAGCACATGTGCTGTGCATCCCAAAATCATATGATGCAAAATTAGGAATAAAAGGGGCACCCCTAAATCAGCCAGCCACCCAGAGGTAGGCCGCAGCACTGCAGCAATAATGGCTGGGCTGGCGTTTCATATGGCAGCAGTGACGGCTGATGTGAGGAGATGGGGAGAACAGCAGCATAGTCATGGAAGGGCCTGTAGGTGGTATGCCCAACAAAGATGGTACCAGCCCCATGTCACATTCGAACAGCTCAGTGACACAGACATTGTGGGCTGGTACCGGCTCAACAGAGCAGTTCTGAGGCAGCTCTGTGAGCTGCTCCATGATGATCTGCAGGCACCCACACACAGAAGTCATGCCATGATGGTAGAGACAAAGGTGACAGCAGTGCTCTGCCTGTTCACCAAGGGCACCATCCAGATACTGGTGGGTGACACCACCAGCATCACCTAGTCGGCAACATCTCATCTCCTCACATGGTTCCTCGCTGCTCTGCTGCCCCATGCTAGTGAGTTCATACGATTCCCTAGTACACCAGAGAAGAAGACAGAAACAATGCAGCACTTTCACAGGGTTGCACGACTACCAGGCATGCTAGGGGCCATTGACTGCACCTACATGGCCATCAGGGCACCACCTGGTGGGAACAAGGAGGTGTACATAACCAGGAAAGGATACCACTCCATAACCTGCTAGAAAAGAAGTGGCGGGGAAGGTTATGGAGAAAAAGATAGCATTCAGGAAGTATAAAGAAACACAGTATCAGCAGAACAGAGAACTGTACCAGTTAAAGCAGAAGGAAGCGGGGAAGGCAGCCAGAATAGCAAAGGCCCAGACCAAGGAAATGATAGCCAACTGAGTTTAGAAGGGGGATAAAATCTTTTATAGGTACATTAGGGAGCAAAGAAAGACTAAGGCAGGGATACTGAGGCTGAATAAAGAGGAAGGTGGTTGGGCAGACAGCGACAGTGAAAAAGCTGGGATACTGAATGAAAACTTCTGCTCAGTATTCACAATGGAAATTCAGGGAGAGATACCTAATCCAGTCAATAGAAGAACTCTGGATAGAGGGGTTGATATTAGTCCTTTCACAGAAGAAAGGGTTCTGAAAGAACTCTTAAAACTGAAGGTGGATAAAGCAATGGGGTCTGATGGGATTCACCCCAGAATTCTAAAAGAACTAAGGGAAGAACTAGTACTGCCACTTATTACCTTTTTTAATAAATCACAGGAGGATGGTGTGTTACCTGAGGACTGGAGGAGGATGGATGTGATTACCCTTCACAAAAGTGGGAGCAAGACAGAAGCAGGAAACTACAGACTTGTCAGCGTGACCTCAGTGGTAGGGAAAATGATGGAATCACTTCTGAAGGAAAGAACTGTTGAGTATCTAGAGGCCACTGGGGCATAGTACCCAAGGCAGCATGGATTCACAGCAGGAAGGTCATGTCAGACAAATCTAATTGATTTCTTTGACTGGGTGACCAAAGTTAGTAGACCGGGGGGGGGCTGTGGACATGGCCTACCTAGACTTTAGCAAGGCATTTGACACAGTCCCGCACAAATGATTAATAAATAAATTAGCCAGCCTGGGAGTGGGTCCCAGGGTGGTAGCCTGGGTAAAACACTGGCTGGACAACAGGACACAATGGGTAATAGTAAATGGAGTCCACAGTGAAGAAAGGGGGGTTACTAGTGGGGTACTCCAGGGTTCAGTACTGGGGCTGGTGCTTTTTAATGTCTTTATAAGTGACATTGCAGAGGGACTGGAAGGAAAAGTATGTCTCTTTGCAGATGACACAAAGATCTGCAACAGGGGTGATACGCAAGGTGGGGTGGAAAGGATGAAAAGGAACTTGGTAAGGTTGGAGAAATGGTCAAATGTATGGCAGCTTAGATTCAATGCAAAGAAGTGCAAAGTAATGCACCTGGGAAACAAAAACCCAGGGCAAGAGTACACAATGGGGGATGAGATGCTGACAACAACAGAAATGGAAAGGGACCTGGGAGTAGTCATAGCAGACAACCTAAAGGTGGGCCAGTAATGTGAGAAGGCAGTAAGGAGGGCTGGGGGGATACTGGGATGCACAGGGAGAGGCATCACCAGTAGAAAACAGGAAGCTGATGGCCCTCTGTACAGACAGTTGGTAAGACCATATCTGGAGTATTGTGTACAGTTCTGGAGACCCATCTCCCCAAAAACATAGACAGGATGGAGGGAGGCTGTCTGGAGGAGGGCAACCAAAATGGTACAGGGTCTGCACCAGAAGATGTATGAAGAAAGACTAAAGGAGCTTAAGATGCATAGCCTCAAGGAAAGGAGGGAGAGGGGGGACATGACAGAAACTTTCAAATACTTCAAGAGAATCAACAAAGTCCAAGAGGGTAGCATCTTTCAGAAAAAGAGATGTGCAAGAACAAAGGGGCACAATTTGAAGATAGAAGAGGGGATGGCTCAGAGGTAATATGAGGAAGTATTTCTTCACAGAGAGGGTTGTAAATGCATGGAACAGCCTTCCTGAGGAGGTTGTAGAGTCAAAAACAGTGGGGGAATTCAAGAATGCGTGGGACAGACATAAAGCAATTCTAGTGGGGGTAGGAGGAAGTAGGCTGTTGGTTAACTAGGATCTGCAGCTTATCTGTTAGGTACGGAAATGGGCAGACTAGGTGGGCCAATTGATCCTTATCTGCAGTCAAATTCAAATTCAAATTCTATGTGGTGTGTGATGCCATAGGGCACATCACAAATGTCATTGCCCACTACCCTGGGAGTGCACACAATGCCTATGTCTGGCATCAGTCATTCCTGTGCAACCATTTTGAGTCCAGGGAGATACCCAGTAGCCATCTTGTGGGTGAGAGGAAAACAACCACAAACAAGGTGCCCACATGGCTGCATTGTGTATTGATGGTGGCTGTACAGGAGGTGGCCCAGTTGGAATGTGCTGCCGCAATGGCTGACAGCCATGTGACACACGGGATGGAGGCAGAGAGGGGACTGGAATACGACTGACACTGAACAGATCTGGAATACCACTATGGAAGAGTGTACACATGATGGACTGCAACAAGCACAGGCAGCAGGGGTTCTGCCAGCCAGTAGGAGCCTGTAACAATATGTGAGGGGTAAAGCACTGTGATGCATTGGAAGGGGACAGTGCCATGTGGCACAACCAGGCAGCAGTTTTGCCATACCCCACAGACCAAACAGCATGCAGGCCACAGTGATAGTGATGGTGGACAAACGACTGCTGGGAAAGTGCCACAAAGGTGTGCGTGGGGGTATGCAACTGGGACACAGTGTCTGGTGTAATGTGCCAATAGTGTTGACCAGCTGAAACAGGACTTGGTGAAGCAAAGAATATCAAGGATGTATCCTGTAGACTAACATATCTACTTCCTCTACACAGGAGACAGTGCATACCCCCTCTGGCCATGGATGCTCACCCCAATACTACGGCCCACGACCAATGCAGAAGAGAGGTATAATAAGGCACATACCATGACAATGAACATTATAGAGCATGTGTTCAACATGCTGAAGATGAGATTTAGATGCCTGGATAGGTCCAGTGGTGCCCTACAGTATGGCCTGGACAAGGCCTGTGGCATATTCCTGGCCTGTTGCATGCTACACAACATGGCCATTGACCATGGAATAGTTGTCCTGGTCCCAGAGGGCAACAGTGTGGAGGACATGGAGCCACAGGACAAGGGTGAGCATCTACTGCAAGACCGGAGGGACCCAAGATTGGACCTGAGGGGCACAGGGACACCATTGTGCAGGAACATTTTAGACCCAGAAGGTAAGAAATGCAGTCACCTGTTACATTGCAGGCATGCACACAGGCACAGTATATGTGAGAGCACTGTACCTCACAGCAATGTACAGTGTGAACCAGTTGGCCCTTTGTGACGTGCAGACTGGTGTGCCCAGGGCGCCATGCACACATGTCCACAGGAGGGGCAACAATGCCAAGGATGCACAGAGGTAGCTGTGGTGAAATGGCATGGGTCAAAGATAGACCACTGGCACATACCCACAGTGGTAAGTCGCAGGAGAACTCAACATGTCCGTTCCGCTCACACAACACCATGGCTCACATCCATGTCCTGGATGCCATCTAAACAGTGCGACAATGCCACAAGGGTGTGTAGTTGCGGCACTGTGGTCACAGTGTCTGGACAGCACACAGCTTTAGGCACTACAGGGCAGATCTTGCCCCACCACCAGCTTTGAGGCATCATGGGCAGTCAAACAGGGCCCTGGTCACCTCAGGGTGTGCAAGTGTGGTGACAATGGACACATGCATGGCCCCGCACCTCAGGCATGGATGACTCCAATGGGGCTCCCCAGGCAAAATGGGGTGAGACCTCCACCCCGAGTGGGTCAAACCATGCAACCAAGAATGGCTACGCATTGAGATGAATGTGGAGAACTGCACACTAGCCAAGGGTGGCTGGGGGTCCAAGGGCAGGGGATGGGGTGTCAAAGGCAGTGCAGACACTGGGTGGTGTTGGGGGGTGCTGTTGTTGGTGCATGCTGTGCAGTGTGTGGTATGGTGACCACAGGTAGCCAATGTTCCAGTGTCCTCTGGTATAGCCTGTGCAACACTGGCAAAGCCTGCAGTGAGGTCAACACATAACAGGCATATCAACCCTATGATCTCCACATGGTGGATGGATGCCCACCCCTCAAGGAGGAGTAACTGCACCTGAAACTCCTGTACAGCTACACGGAGTGCCTCCCTGGCTCTCCGCAGAGGCCCTCAGTAGCCTTGTGTGTTCTGGCAGCTCATCATCTAGGGCCATGTGGTGTTGTGGGGGCGCTACTGACTCGGGGGTTGTGGCCTGGCATGTGGCCACCACATTGTGTGACTGCCCCATGGCTGGCTGATGAGGATCTTGGAATGTGGTATGTGCATCCATACTGCATGCTGGGGCAGCCTGAACACATGGCAGGTTAGGCTGTGGCTGGTCACTAATTCCCCATCGTTGGGTAGCAGTGCCCTTCAGCTGCACCTCAGCAGACCACAATATGATGCCCTCAACCTGCGCCACTGGCTGACAGCATGAAGTGGCCCACCTGCTGCACATGGGCTGGCCCTGGATGGCTGCTGGTAGCATATGCAGCATGTTGGGAATCCATCCGGGCCACATGGGGGGGCATGCTGGGAATGACACTGTCGACCAGGGTGATGTCATTGTCTTCAGTGTCTGAGGTGTGCACTTACAGTGCTGTGAGGAGTGCCTCGGCTGACAGGGAGATGGTCTCATCATCCTCACTATCTGCTCCACCCCCCATGTGTACAGGTCTGCAGTGGTGGCCACCACATTAGCCATCACTGTTGCCACAGGTACATTCCCCCCCTGTGCATGCAGCTGTACCCGTGGAGCCCCACCCGTCCCAAGATGTGATGGTGCTGTGGGGAAAAAAGGGGAGAGTATAGTTAGGTGTGCATGGCCATTGAAACATAACCGTAACATGTACGGGTAGGTTCACATGCATGTAACAGGAGTGCAGGTGGTAACACACACAGGCATGACAATGTGAACAGGACACATGGCAGACATGCTAGGATGCACACAGAGGCTTGTGGCATGTACCAAGAATGTAGCAAGAATGTGCCAATGTGTACACACACCCACCGACCACTGCCCCCTCCTTTAACATCTGTACACATCCTCCTCAAATGCAGCCCTATTACTGAAATATCAGAATGATTATTTATTAATTTATTTGCACAATTGGATTTACAACCTTTGAGCCAGAGACTCATTTACAAAGGCACTTCGTCACAGAGAGGACAAAACAGTGGTACAAGGTTACAGAATGCAGACAGACCGAGTTACATATATTTTGTACAGTTTATATATGTAGTTACATATGAATCAGCATGGGATACCCCAGATATACAGATGTCTAGCAGGGGAGGGATAGAGGAGCCAATGGGGAGGAGTATGTGTGTGTGTGGAGGCAGTCTGGAGGACTTTGTCAAGAACTAAGTGCACTGGAGGGCATGCGAGCACTGGTTAGTGACATTTACAGCAGTGGGTGTTGAAAAGGTGGTTCCGAAGAGCGATTTTGAATGGGGCAATTTTGGGAGTGTTAGTGACGATGACAGGAAGAGAGATGAACAAGGAGGGGGCCCTGTAGCAGAAGGATCTCTGAGCTAGGGAGGTCCTAGTTCTGGGTACCATTAGGGTGGTCTTCTCAGAGCTGTGGGTGGAGACTGTGGAGGAGGCATGCTGAAGGGAGGCAGACACTCCAGGGTGGGGAGAGCCTGAGCAGAATTTTCTTGGCTAGTAGGCAGGTCTGGTAGTGGAGTCTTTCTTTGAAGTTGAGGAGATTGGCAGTGGAGTAGAGAAGGCAGGTATGGGTGAGCCTAGGGGCACTGGCCTACAGGCCTTGTTGAGAGAGAGTTGTATCTTATTGAGTGCAGTATTATCAGCTGCTCCATATATAGGCAAGCCATAGTCCACTAGGGACAGGACAGAGGATGTGATGGCCAGCCGGAGAGCATCTGGTGGGAGGCAGTCCTTGTGGTGGTAAAAGAGGCCAAATTTGGATGTTAGTGGTAGTTGAGAGGGCATTAATGTGGGTGTGGAAAGTGAGGGCAGTGTCGAAGGTAATCCCTAGGTATTTGTAGGTGGATACTTTCTCAAGGGGGTGCTGAGTGCTGGGGAGGATAAGGAGGGATGGCATTTCTTGCTTTGTTTTGGTGGTGGGAGAAGAGCATCAACTTAGTCTTTTTATGTTGGCGCGCTTGCACAGCCAACATCTTGGGACAGAGCAGCTTTGGAGGCATGGTCGCTGTTGGGCGAATGCAGGGCATGCATCAGTAGGTGTGTCCCTCATTCCCCAATCAGCCTGCATGCAGGCGCCACACCATGCATACATAATGTGGCGAGCACATCTAAGAACAGGTCCGCTGCAATCTGAGCAAAGCTCATCAGACACAGCGGGCATTTTCTTGCAGTGCTCGCTGCCATTATGCACATGGTGGTACACCGGCCTCCGAACTGCCAACTTCCGGGGTGCCCAACTCCCCTCGGTTATCCCTGCCCTGACTGGTTGTACTGCCGACGGGGAGCCTGCTCCCCTGTCGGCATAAATTACCCACCCATTTGTTATATGCTGAGGGGTGGCCAATCCCCTCGGCTCTAGCCCCTTCTTTACTTGTGTGCCAATGGAGGAGTCCCTCCCCGTCAGCATAAAGAACCCCCTCCCCAATTGTGGAAATGCTGAGGGGGATGCCCAACTCCTTGGCCTGGTGCCTTTCTTTGTGTTCCTACGGGTGCCCAATCCCTGTTGGCATAAATCCCAAACCACCCCAGCTGTGTGCTGACAAGGGTGCCCAATCCCCAGTCGGCTGCAGACCCCCCCCAAAAAAACAGTTAGGTGGCATGCTGGGAGCCCACCCCAGCGTGCCAATCCCCCTGAAATACAAAAAACTGTCCCGCAACTTTTTTTTTACCTGTAAACAGAAAACAGTCCCTCATAGTCTTCCTACCCACCACCCACGCACCCACCCACTGCACACCTCCTCCCCACACACCTCAACCCCATACTTACACTCCGGAGACTCGGCACGACGATCTTCGTGGATCAAACACATCTGCACTCTTCAAAGACGACTGCGAACTGAGGAAATGCTGGTAAGTTGTATAATGGGATAGATAGGGTTTTTTCAACTATGGTGCATATCTCGGGCATTTCTTGGTCTTTTTGCACCAAATTTTCAACATGGGGTTTTTGGATCCCGTCCTCATGAATTCTGTCACTATTATGACATTAATTGGTCCTAAAAGGTGATTTTGAAGTCACTGCACAGAATCACCTTTTGGGACTGATTAACACAAGGACAGTGGCAGTGTTCATGAGATGGGCTCTCAAAAAGCCTATGTTGCAAATTTGGTGGAAAAACTCCAAAAAATGGCTGTTTTACGAGTGTGCATTGTGCAGTTGCTATGCACGCTCATAACTTCATGAATTTGCAATGTTTTTACACCAGATTTTCAACATTGTCATTTTTCTACACCTCCTTGTGAACAGTACAGCTGTCATTTTTCACATCCTGGCCGAAATGTGTTTCCGCACTTCCGGCGCACAATAGCGCAGTCGCTGTGGGAAATCAGTGTTTGAGGCAGATTATGAAAATGACAGTGACACTGTTCATGAGCAGAGATCCTTAAATGCCTATGTTGAAAATTTGGTGACGATACTCCATAAAATGACTGTTATGAGCGTGCGTTGCGCAGTTGCTACGCACGCTCGTAACTTTACGAATTCGCAATATTTTTATGCCAGATTTTCAACATTTTCAATTTTTTTACCTCCTTGTGAACAGTACAGCTGTCATTTGTCACATCCTGGCTGAAAGGTGTTTTTGCACTTCTGGCGCACAATAGCACAGTCGCTGTGGGAAACCAGTGTTCGTGGCAGATTACAAAAATACAAGTCACACTGTTCATGAGCAGAGATCCTAAAATACCTATGTTGAAAATTTGGTGACAATACTCCATAAAATGACTGTTGCGAGCATGCATTGTGCAGTTTGTACGCACGCTCGTTAGTTCGCAAACTTATAATATTTTCACTCCAGATTTTCAACAGTGCCATTGTTCTGCAACTCCTAATGAACAGTACAGCTGTCATTTTTCACATCCTGACCAAAATCTGTTTTCGCAGTTCCGGTGCAGAATAGCCCGGTCACTGTGAAAAGTCCGTGTTCGAGACACATTATGAAAATGACAGTGATACTGTTCATTAGCAGATGTCCTAAAATGCCTATGTTGAAAATTTGGGGACTAAAGTAAATAAAATGGGTGTTTTACGAGCATGCATTGCGCAGTTTGCATGCACGCTTGTAACTTTGTGAATTTGTAATAGTTTCACTCTAGCTGTTCATCACTGGCATTTTTCCATACCTCCTTACGAACAGTGCAGCTGGCTGAAATGTGTTTTCGCACGTCCGGCACAGAATTGCACGGTCACTGTGTGAAATCAGTTTTTGGGACAGTTCCAGGAAATGACGGTGACACTATTTATGAGCAGAGGTCCTAACATATCTCTGTTGAAAGTTTGGTGCCAAAGTCCCTAAAATGATTGTGTTGCAAGCATGCATTGTGCAGTTTCCATGCACTCTTGTAACTTCGTCAATCTGCAATATTTTCATGCCACATTTTCACCACTGCCATTTGTACATACCTCCTTATCAACAGTCCAGCTGACATTTTTCCCAACCTGCCCAAAATATCTTTCCACAGCTGTGGCACACAATGGCGTGCTCACTGTGCAAAATCACATTTTGGGACACATTAACAAAATCACAGTGCTATGCGTCTCTAGCGCCGCCACTCCCACTGCCAATGCCAGTGCGACAACATTCGGCATTGACAAATGCTTGTTTAGATTAATGACAAGTCTATGATCTTTGAACCACTTTTCTGCTTGATTGAAGGTGTGTTGGAGAGAGTCCTGGAGGGAGTCAGATTTACGCTGTGAGGCGTAGAGAATGGCATCGTCCTCATATAGAAGAATTTTTCCAGAGCAGGCACTGGCAGAGTGTTTAGGTAGAGACTGAAAAGTAGGGGACCCAGGATGGAGCCATGGGGAACCCTAGAGAGGACAGGTTGGGTGTCGGAGAGAGTCCCATTGATTTTTATACACTGAGATCGAGCTGAGAGGTAGCTAGAGCACCAGGTGAGGGGACCAGTGGAGAAACCAATTTGGTAAAGGGAGACAAGTAAGAGGGGAGATGGCAGAGAGTGACAAAGGTCTTGGAGAGATCAATGAACACTGCTCCAGCAAGGTTACCAGACTCAAGGGAGGAGTGCAGGAAGTTGGAGAATTCTAGGAGGGCTGTGGCAGTGCTATGGCCTGTGCAGAAACCATGCTGCTCTGGGCATAGACGGCATGTTTAATTGAATACTTGGTGAGATGTGTGGCCACCACTTTTTCAATAGCTTTGGAGAGAGGGGGAAGAATGGAAATTGGCTGATAGTTGCTGGGTGAGGACCTGTCACCACTTTTATGAATGGGTGTGATGACAGCCATTTTCTAATCACTGGGGAATTGACCCAGGCAAAGGTATCAGTTTAGTAAGTCCATTAGAGGGACTAGGACATCATCCAGAACTAGTCATAGGATCCTGGTGTCCAGGGAGTCATTGCTTGGGCTATTGCTGCCTAGTGCTTTTAGCAGTAACAGTCTATCTTATAGAGTGGATATTTTGTGTAGGTGGAACTGAGGGTGTTACAGGACAGGGGGCTGGGATTTGATTACGGGGGTCAAAGAAACTACTGAGAAGGACAGAACTAAGATCCATGAAGGTGGTATTAAGGCAGTTTGCTATGTTAAGGGGGTCCATGGTAATAGAGCTGTCAAAAGACAGTTGGCATGGGGGGGAGTGTGATTTCCCATTCAGCTCTTTAATATTATCCCAGAAGGTCAGGGCTGACCCCCATGAGGAGGTAAGGGTGGCCTGGTAGTGGTCCACATTGACCTTGCGGATGGCCCAAGTGCACTTATTGCGCACTGCATTGTAGACTTGTCTATCTGCCGCCCTGCCAGTCTCCATGGCTATGTTCCAGAAGTTATCCCTCTCCCTGAGTTTTTGGAGCAGGGAAGGAGTGACCCGTGGCACATTTTGTTTTTTGGTGCAGAGTCTGGCAAGAGGTGCATAGAGATCACAGGCCTTGTTAAAAGCTTGTGTGAAGAGGTTGAGCGCAGAGTCAATGCTGGAAGCTAGGTTGATGGGGGACCAGTCAACCTGGGTGAGAAATTGCTTATGTTTTTTTCAGGCCATCAGGGTGGAGGCACCTGCCCAGAGTGGTTTGAGCCACTGCTTTGGGGGTGGATGTGGGCCAGAGGAATAGGATAGGGGAGTGGTCACTTAAAGAATAGGGGAGAATCTTTATGTCCTGGATTTTGTGGGGGTGGTTGGAGACTATGACATCCAGGAGAGTGCTGGTTCCACTAGAGGGGTTGAGTCTAGTGGGCTGGGAGACTAATTGGGTCAAGTCAAGGGCAGTGAAAGAGTCTCTTGCTGGGAGGCAGAGGGACCAAGTCAATTGACTTTCAGGTCCCCTACTAGGACTTGTTCTGCTTTGTGTGGGAGAGTTGCGAGATAATCTGTGAATGACGAGATTGCCAGGTTCTGGTTCCTTGGGGGAACATAGGAAACTGTGATGTAGAGTGGACCCCTGGAGGGATCAGGGATGATTATGAGAGTGAGGGCCTGGGCTCCATTTTCAAGCTTGGGGGCAGGGAGTGCATGACCAACAGTAGTGTCACATATGAAAACAGCACAGACACCCCCGCATTTGCCTACTTGATCCTCCCGGTAGAAGGTGTACCCATGGAGTGAGACAAAGGAGTCGAGGGTGGATTTGGAAAGCCAGGTCTCCACAAGGATAATGATGTCAGGCTGGTGTAGAATGACCCAGCACTGGAGCACAGCAGATTTTTCAGCAAGCTGCAGATGTTCAGGGAGGCAATGCGGAGTCCTGAGGGCAATGTCATGAGTAGACTGGTGGGAGTAGGGCCCAGGTTGGGGTGGACATTTCCAGAGAGTAGCAGTTGCAGAGTAATAATTCTAACTGGGGGCGGTAGCCATTGGCATCCTTAGCTGGACATTGAGATGTGGGTGAGGCCACAGGGGTATAGGGAATGGGTAGGGCATGAAGGTTTGGACTGGCAGTGAGGAGGTGGGTCCAGGGAGGGCTTGGGTAGGCAGAGGGATTGGAAGGGCTGCCAGGAGGTGGGTACTGGGGCCCAGGGTGTGAGGCAAGAGTGGGGGAAGGTTGAGATAACACAGGGTGGTTTAGGGGTGCTGCCCTCTGAGGGCTGAGTGTGTGATCCGGCAGGAGAAAGGCGAGCACCAGGATGGATAAGATAGTGAGGCGCATTAGTAGAGAATTTGCATGCATGATGCCTATAATTGTAATAGTGGCAGATTGTATAAGGGTCTAGGCTGTGCTTCTAAAAGGGTGACTGCCACTTTGGAGTAGTGGTAGGGCTGCAGACTTTGATGCATAGGGTACCAGGTTCAAAACCCCTGGGGGGGGAGTGTCCTTGGGCCAGGAGAAGATGGAAATTCAGGCGTTTGAGGGGCTGGAGTAGGCTGGGTCTGATGCTGGGTGGAGGGGTGAAATAGTGACTCCTAGTGGTCACAGGGGGAATAGAAAGTTGGATTGGAAGGTGGACAGCAGGGGGGCCAGGTGTATGGGGGGAGGGTAGTAGCAGCGTAGTGGACCAGGCTAAAGAATAGTGGGGTATGGAGCAGTGGCAGGGATGACAGTGAGAGAGTGGAGTAGCAGGGGTGGAAAGAAGGGCTCGAGGATTGAAAAAGGAAGTGGGAATTCAAAGTGGATCAGGAGGCAAGCAGGAAAATACCCTTTAGTGGCCAGTGAGTATAATCTGAAGATGGATAAGTGGGAACTTAGAAAAAATGGTAGCAGAAAGTGAGATCATAGGGTAGGGACAATAAATTGAGGGTCAGGCTGGGGTGGGTGGGGCAGTCGACATGCAGTGTCAACGGCTAACACCCCACAAGTGAGAAGCAGCAGTGTAGGAGGTAGCTATACTTCTTAAGGTGCTTGTTCATTCCCCTGCTCCTGGAGGGAGCTTCCTGAAGTCGGGCCAGGTGTCTGTGTGGGGAGGTGGGACTGGCTGAGGCCTATTTAAAGAAAGAGAACAATACCAGGCATTAGTATGCAGCGGGAGCTATCTTGGAGGCTAGTCCTGACTGCACATGCATGAACTGTTGGGCTATGTCCCGATACCAACTCCCTAATACGCATGCATGAGAAAGCTGGCCAAAACGGCAATAGGCACCAAGGACCACACTAGAAACACAGAGGTAAGGCACTTCAAATTACCCTAAACAGCTCCCAAACTGAGAGCAAACACATCCCCATGCAGTTAGTTAGTGCAGCAGAATACCAGCAATGTCCCTAAGCAGGCATAAATAGTAAAGGCAGTGCAGTAACTAAAGCAGACCCCTGAGGTCTTAAAGTACCTCTAGCACACAGTAAATACTCCACAGTAATCTCCCAGAAACATGCAGCACAGAGTCTATCAGTCGCTGTGTCTGGACACAAAAGAATATCCAGAAACACCCCACAAGTGAAAAGCTGCAGTGTAGGAGGTAGCTTTACCTCTTAAGGTGCTCATTCATTCCCCTGCTCCTGAAGGGAGCTTTCTTGGGCAGGCCTCTGTAAGATGACTCTTCTAACCTCTAAAAAGGCGGTACAGTGTGGGAAGCTTTTAAGGTGGTGATGCAGGGGCTCATAATAGCTTTTACAGCCCCAAGAAATAAGGCCAGGAAGGCCGATTTGACATGCCTCCAGACTAAATTGTCTACCTTAGAAGCTAAATTTAAAGCTTCCACGGCAGGATGTCCTGATCAGATGGCTCTTCAAGAAATAGTGGGTCTAAAATACTGTATAAACACAATGCTGCAGCAACAAGCGGAGTGGCTGATGGCTAGGACCAAACATACTTACTGGGAAAAAGGAGACAAGGGAGGTAAATTACTGGCCTTTCAGTTAAAAAGGCAGCAAGCTGCTTCTCGTATCCAGGCCCTCAAGAACCATAAGGGAGAAATAGTCACTAGCCTTGCACAGATTAATGAATGCATGAAGCAGTTCTACCAGCAATTATACCAATCACATTCCTCTCTAGAACAAAGCCACCTAGAGAGCCAGCTGGAAGAATTTTGCTCCGCAGCTAGCATCCCCCAACTGACAGAACCCATGAAGGCTGCACTGGACAAACCCTTTACTGAGACTGAGTTGCAGTCAGCACTGTTTCAGCTTGCTAAGGGTAAATCCCCAGGACCAGATGGAATGACTACGGAGCTGTACCAGTTTATGAGCTCCGAAATCATTATCCCTTTACTGTCAGCTCTCCAGGAGGCCCATGAGACTGGTGTTCTACCACCCACCATGAGGGAAGCACTGATAACCCTCCTCTCTAAAAAATCAGGTGATCCACTAAACTGTGTCAATTTTTGCCCTATCTCCCTTATATCTGTAGACAATAAGATCGCAGCTAAGGTACTTGCCAACTGGATGATGGAAGTGCTCCCCTCCATAGTACATCCATCTCAGGTTGGATTTACTAAAGGCAAGGCCGCAGCGGATAATACTAGATTGGTCCTCAATCTTAAAAGGTTAGCCATGCATTCTTCCACCCCTATGGCAGCTATGGTGGTGGATTTCTCAAAAGCCTTCAATTCGGTTGAGTGGCAGTACTGACATGCGACACTCACAAGATATGAGTTTGGCCCATACTTTAGGCAATGGATCTGAGTACCCTATAATCAGCCCCTGGCTAGAATCCTAACAAATAAGGACTTTTCCCCATCTTTCCCGCTACACCGTGGTACTCGGAAAGGGTGCCCACTCTGGTGGCACTAGATCCCCTTGCCCAAAAATTGCAGACCACAAAGCAGGTCAAGGGCATACAGGTGGGGGAACACTCATACCTGACTGCCTCTTATGCAGACGACCTCCTCCTCACCCTTGTCCATCCCTGGGAATCTCTTCAGCCAGTTTTAAAGATACTGGAAGCCTTTGCACAACTATCTGAGCTGCACATTAATCCAAGTAAAACCCAAATTACCCCACTGAATGTGGCCTGCTCCAAAGATTGTCTACAAGGTTTGGGGTTGGCTCGGGCCCCTAACAACTTATCTTACTTGAGTATGCATATACCCTTTGACTGGAAACATTGAATCCAGGAATTTTTCTCCCCTTATAACTCAACTATCGATTGAGATATCCCACTGGAGCCAACTTAATCTATCCCTGTCAGGTAAAGCAGCTGCAATCCGAATCCTTCTCTTACCTAGAGTAGCATATCTCCTTAACAGCTTACCCATTCCCTTATCTGATAAGGTTTTTCGCCCATTGCAAAAGCTAATCTCCCATTTCCTTTGGGACGGTAAAAAATCACGTTGGAGCATCCACAAACTGCAAGGCCGTTGGTCTAAGGGAGGCCTTGGAATTCCCTGGCTGCAAGGCTACCACTGGTCCTTCCTCTCAGCTCAGGCCAAGAGATGGTTTGTCTCTTCTCCTTCCTCACCTGCACTATGGGTACAACTAGAGGCTCACTGTTGAAAGGGACCCCCCTCAGCTTGCTGTTGACCAACGTTCCCTTGCCTCCTAATAAGCTTACACTGATCATGGCCGAAACTAATAAAGCGTGGTTTCGACTTAAGGCCACAGCCAAAACTAAAAGCAGACATGCTTCATGCCTCTTCGGTACCTTGCCCTGTGGCATAACTGACTCCTGCAAATGGACAACAAACCCTTCTACTGGCCATCTTGAGATAAGAAAGGGATACATATAGTCCAGGACATGTACTTACCTAACTCTACCACGCTCATGTCATTTAAGCAGATTAAACTCGCTATTCGCTTCCATCCCAAGACTTTTGGAAATACTTACAGCTTTGTAATGCGGTACAGTCCCTTAGTGGGTCTTATACCATTGACCTGAAATGGCACTGATTATCTGCATTACATCTCAAATCCTCTCCCCGGGGCCTACTTGGTAAGTTTTACAATACATGGCGAGAAGCACAGCCTGATCACACAGAAACCTGCAGGATAGCATGGAGCCAGGACCTGCAATGCCCCATTACACCACAGACATGGTTTCACTGTCTTAAGCAGGGACACACCGCCTATAAAGACGTCAAGAGTCAGCTAATCTAACTCAAGATTCTCCTTCACTGGTATCACACTCCAGCTGTCCTCCACAAATGGGGCATTGTTCCACATGCAGATTGTTGGAGATGCTGAGGCAGCCCAGCTACTATCCTGCATCTCCGGTGGCACTGTCCTGTGAGGGTTTCTTTCTGGTCCACAGCTGCAATGGACTGTTATGGTGTATTGGGACAACCTATAGACCTTAGCAATCCTATGCTTCTCTTGGGAGACACCAAACCCTTAGAACAACTTGAGCCACAACTCAAGAACTGGACTTTGGCAGCTCTGTTGGAAGCTAAACGACTCTTATTGATGAATTGGTGGCAACCTTCCCCCCGACTACTTCCCTCTGGCATTCTGCCCTAGCATGGCTAGCTACCTTTGAAAGATTCACCTACACTAGTAAAGGACAACTACCACTGTACTACTGCAAATAGGGAGCATACCTCAATTCATCACTCTGTAAAGCACCACTACCCCTTCCCTGTAACCCTCCCATCAAAAGGCCCATGTATGAGGCCTAGGGATGACTAGCATGACCATGTAATCCGGGATGTGCACTCCTATAGATCCACCAAGTATAACACAGTCCCCTTTTCACACTGTCTACCTATAACCCTCTCTCTCCTATCTGTCATTTTCTCCACTCCTAAGGTATACCACTGGGTACTAAGGAACAGACCTGACTCTTCTGACCATCTGGTCATAATTTGCCTATTCCGCCCTCTATGCAATGGAATTTAGAATGGTGAATATTCAAACTTAGGTTGGTTATGATAATTGTATGGATGAATATGAGAACATGACATTAAGCTCATATACAGTATGTGATTTTACCTACTTGTGGAACTCCTCTTTAGATCCATTTATCCTTTTCCTGTTGCACTGTAACATTATTATATGTAAGTATACTGTACTGTGTATAATATACAAGACATGGAACAAATAACACATTAACAATAAAAATTATTCTATGATAAAAAAAAAGGCTGTACACCTGTCAACACCCAAAATAATAATAGAGGTGAAACAGACACACAACTCAGTAGCTGGTGGCACATCAAATCCACACGAGACTGATACTGTTATCAAAAAGACATATGGTTGGGACAGGCACTCAGCAAAACCATACACAAATGTGTACAATGAGTATGCCAGCCTACACCTCTAGCATGCACACCCATACAGTGTCTGCTACTCTGTGGCCACACAGTGCTACACAGAATGAAGGACATGCCACACACAGAAATTCAATGCCATATGCAGGACCGGACATGACTTGTGACATGCATACTCACAGTGCAGAGACGGCCGACCCCCAGTATCAAATCCACCACTGGGAACGCCCTCCACAGCCACATGGCTGAGGGTTGTGACAATAAGTGCCTCTTGTTGTGTCATGATGGGAGCTGTGGAGGGTCCACCACCGGTCGCCTGATGGGAGGCATGGGCCTGGGTCAGTAGCTCCTTGCAGCCCTGACGGATACCATTTATCCACTTAATGCACTCCTGGGGTGTGCAGTTGTATTGCCCTTGTGCATTCACAGCCTCTGCAATCTCCCTCCAGCCCTGTTCCCATTCCTGCAGTGTCCCACACCTCTGACTGAGGAGATCCTCCTGCAGCATGCAGGCCTCAGTGAGGGCCTTAAGCTCATCCTTGGTAAAGTTAGGGCGTCATCATCTTCCAGACTCCATACTGGTGCTTGTGAAACAAACAGATAGGGATAGGCCCAGTTACAACAACAGTGACATGTGATAAATACCCATGCATAGTACAAGGACAGACATACAGTAAAATTACAGACATCATACCTTCAGTGATGCAGTACTCTCAATCACCAGTGCAGAGCAGTAGCACATGTCTGCCCTTATAGCACTTTGTATGCAAATGAGCTAAATACATTTCAGTAATGAGATGCAAATGTTTAGTCTGGACACAGACTATGCAATGAGGCAATTTGCATATCCTGACTGAATATTGCACAGATGCGTCGAGCACATGTTCATTTGTATTGTGTATTTCTGTGTGCTTAGCAGAATACCATGGTGCATTTCCACAGTCGGATGAGCAATAGATGCCATATATCAGTGCATTGCACAGGTGCACATCAGTGATGACAGTGGTGTTGTATCACGCAGACGTGACCACCCAGTGCACATGCACGACAGACATCTGAGGTGCATGGGCATTGGCATGTGCGGTACAGATGGCTGGGGTTGTGACGGCGGGTGCCCTTTGCAAGATGGCATCGTGGTGTTGCCAGACATGCATGGTTGCAGGAGACACAATCTTACTTTCCTGCATGGCAAGACGCTAATGTGCATGCCCGGTAATGTGGCATTGAAGCCCTATAGCGCATTGCAGTGGCACACGCACCAGCTGTGCGTGGATGACCATGTGCTCCCATTCGAGCTACGGGCATGGGACAGAGACCTGCAGAAATGTGTACTTAGTACATTACCAGCTGCAGCAGAAACAATAATGGCACATGCTAGCCACATGGCATCCACCAGCCAGCGCTCCCAGGGGTGGGAGGAGATGGAGATGGCAAGCCTGTGGGACCTGGTGGTCCTCAGGGAAGGCCAGATGTTCAGACAAGAACAGCTGGAGGTGGCACAGTCTGACGTGTGGGCTGACATTGCCAGTCACCTCAGCAGGTGGACTGGCATACCAATGATTGGCTATCAGTGCAGCCACCAATATGAAGACCTGGGACATTGGGACAGGGCACAGCTTGATGGCCTCCATGCCATGCTGCACCAGAGCATGGTGCCACACCCAGGTATGTAATCCATGTGACTGTGTGCCAATATGGTAGTTGTTATAATACAGGGGTGTGGCTGTGGCAGACACTGTCCAGTGTGGATGGTGGTATGCCATCCGTAGCGGACATCGTATGCGGTACTCTATGCTGCATTATGGTCTGTTTTGGTCACCACAGTCTGAATGCACCAACAATATGGTGCATGTGTACAGCAGCAAAGGCCCATGTCTGTACCACTGTGGGAAACATCTGCCAACAGAGGCTGGCATGGTGCCATGCGATACCTGCAAATGTGCAGCCGGACAGGGTACTGTGAGATGTACAGGCATGCAAGGGACAACAGTATACAGCCTGCATGCCTGTGCAGGACAACTGTGCTAGCCATGGCCATGGTGCAATGTGTGGCCATGGCAATGAGCAGCATGGCTGTCATACAGTGTGACACTGCATGCCTGTCACTTGCCACCGTTGCCCATATTTGCCCATGCATGCAGCCTGCCAAGTGCAACAGGCCCCGCAACAGGATATGGTACATGGATATTGCGCATCCTAGCATGGCTGTGTACTACAGTCCCCCTGCTAGGCACCACATGTCCCTGTGATGCATGATCCACCATGTTTCCATGCATGCTAGGGAGTGCTGGCTTGTGGCATGGCATGGCATGGTGTGTCATGGTGGTTGCCCATTGTGCATTCCCATGGTCCCGTGTGCCATTTGCCATGGCACAGCTACAGGTTACAGGTTTCTGTCCGACATGTGTCCAGCCGGTGTACACGGTGTGGCCTGGACCCATTCCTAGGACAGTCATGGTGTCATTGCCAATGCATCCATATATCTCTGCCATAGTTTGTGCTGCAGTACTGGGGCACAGTGGCGACAGGCATGGTCCCACTGTGCCCTGTCCTGCCATGACTTGCCATGGTAGACGTTTGATGCCGCACACATGTGGGTGGCAGACATGGACATGGAGGCCATTGGGTGGCAAGGGGCATTAGGGCAGCCCACTGCCACAGCTATGTGGGCATGTGTTCATCAACGGCATGCTGATGGTTAGCGGTTCATCATTCCTGTGTGTACATGGCCATGACGGTGACCTTGAACAGTGCTATGCAGCCACTGTGGCCCAACACTGGTGACACATAGCTGTCTACTTTAGTGCCATGCAGTCCAGTGTGGGACATGCATGTAGATGCAAGCATGCAGACAATGGTGTCCATTGCAGGCCGCATGGGGACTCCCACTGGGAACAGTGTCCATCTCATGGGTTAGTTTCCTGTGCTGCACACTGGTGGTGCACCCTGGGCCGTATTTTGGCAAAGACACCTGTCCCAGTGGGCCTTGTTCCACGGGACACCTGCAATATACCATGCATGCATGGCATGTGGCAGGGGGCCTAGTGTAGGGCGTTGCATGCCTGACATGGGGGCACGTGTGTATGACATGTACCATCACCTGTCACAGTAGTGTGTGGTCCTGGTGATCGGCGGTGGCACTATACAGTCCTATATCATACCCCCTGTGGTGGTACACTGTATGTTGGCTACAGGTGGGGATCCATGCATTCGCTCATGGGTGTCTGGTTGTTATTCACAAACCTTCTTTGTATATGGGTGTAGCGGGAGAGTGACAGGTGTGGTACTGCATGTTGCTGATTGTGCCTTTGTCCTTGTGTTTCCATTGCAGACAGGGAGGCCATCAAGCACGCCATAAGGGATGCGTGCAGGCATGAGGAGGAGGAGAGGGAGAGCTGGGACAGATAGAACAGCATGGCCAGGGTGTCGCCATGCAGACCATCAGGTGAGTCTACATGTTATTCTGTACATGCCATGCCCATTGTGGCAAGCATAGCCACCATGTGTCACCCACTGTGGCTATTGGTTCTACACATTTGTGTGCACAGAGCACACACACACATGGGAGTGAAACTGCCCTGTCCATTGTGGCCATCTACACCATGAAGTCCACCATGTAGGCCCATGTGTACTATCTTGCCACCTATGCTGTGCACATGTTTGTTCAGACCCGTGGCACATGGCATGTCAGCTGCGGTTGTGTGGCCCGTATCTGTGTTTGCTGCCATCCCCGAAACAGCTCTACTGCACACAGTGCATGCAGGCACATTGTGTAACCCATGTGCCACATGCTGTGACCCATTAGTGCTAGATGTGCACTGTGCTGGGTCCATGTTCACTCCTGCCCATGGCTGTGTGGCTGTTGGGGGACATGGAGGATCCTATCAGCCCATTGTGGTCTATGGCATGCGGTTTGGGCATGTTCAGCTGACAGCTGCAATGCACACATGAGGTGGCAGTGGTGTGCTGTTGCCTGGTTCTGTGCTGCTGACGGCCCCAGGGGACCCTGTAATGTACCTTGTGTCTGGACATGGTCACAGACTATCACCACCTGCTCAGTGTACACCACATGACCATGGACTTGTAGTGCCCAGCGCTGCTTGTCCCCCTGTTGTGTGGTCAGTGGCATAAGTGTGCCCTGCACTGCTCAACATGCTGTACAACATACGTTTGCATTATGCTGCCGACATCCAGTGGTCATTAACCCCCCCCATCACCCTCACATACTGCATGTCACACATTGCTCCGGTACTGTGCCCTCATACTATGCCACTGTGGTGTGTTGAGGCTTTGGTATGTTACTGTTTTGTGCCAGTTGTGCCACTGCAGGGTATTGGTATGGCCATGGCCATCTCCTGTGTGTGGTGCGGGGCGTTATCCATGCCTGGTGCAGTCTGTGGCATGCACATATTGGTGGTGGGTGACCATGGCGGTCTTGCATAGGACACTGCATGCAGTGGTGTCACTTCACACACCACTGGCCTTGTGTCATGTACACCTTGGGCCGTGGCTGTGTGATGTTGTTGTCCAGTGTTCATCACTGGCTGTGGCCTGCCAGCCATTCCAATTGGCCCACAACACCATGTCATTGTGCGACATATGTGTGCCGCACAGCTGTGGGTGTGACAACCCCGTGGTCCTCATCGGCGCCACTGCACATGTGGCCTTCTGTGTATGTACCACCATCCATTGTGTAGGGTGTGGGCAGTGTCAGAATGGCCCACCCTGTTGCCTGGCTAAGTCCACGTATGCCCCCTCTGGCCACCACATGGCCCCTGTGAATGTGTGTTGTTCCGATTCTTTTACGATCATACTATTGTGTATGTAGGGTCCTGCCAGTATATGTGCAGTGATGGCACAGTGCTAGGGTGACACATTGGTGTAATATATTGTTCTGTGTGTGTTATCCTAGGGCAGTCCACCATTGTTTTATATAGTGGGCTCCTTTGCAGGAGGTCAAGGTGGGCCCCCTGTACTCCAGTATGATCCTGGTTGTTGTTGTGTTGTATAGCCATGCCCACCGGCACAGCGTTAGGCCTTTGCATTGCCCACCTCCATCCACAGTGTGTGGCAGCCTGTTGTGGCACCCTGTGTGCTGGCTGTGCTTCATGATGGGTGTGAACCACTCGATGCCCCCTCTCTGGTGGGAACATGAGCATGCACCTTGTTCAGGTCTGGGCCCCTCTGCCTCTTGTGGTCTGTGCATGGGTATTGCCATGTGTTGCGTCCAGTGGACATGTGTGGGGCTGTTCCCCCCATAGCTGTGTGGCATCCACCTTTATTCATCTGGCATGCAGTTGCCAATGTTGACTCCTGTATGGACATCTGCATGGCTATGCCCAGGCCCGCATGTCTCTGGGTGTTGTCTTGGAAAGTGGGGGTGTCACAATGTCCACACCTGTGTGCACACCAACTGCCATCCATCCATGCCTGCATGTGAAGCCCACTGCGGACAGTCTTGTATGTCTGTGGTGGAGCCTCCAGTACACCTGTGCCAGAGGCCGGCCACCTGTGGCCATCTCACACATGCCCTTGTGTCTAGACAGTGTGCCGTGGTAGGGGCTGCTGTGCATCTGTCACACAGCCATGTGATATGCATCAACGTTACCCTGGGCCATGGCGTCCATATGTCCTGCACTGCCATTGTCTGCTGCCATGCCCACAAACCATGTGGTGTTCTTCATGATGCACATGTCCATGGCACATCAGCTGTCACTATTGCATGAGTCACTGTGGCAGGGCCTGTGCACAGCACCTCACGTATGCATGGCTGCATATCACCATCATTGTTGGGGGGGGAGTTCTTTCTCACCAGGCATGTTGGACCATTGGCACTGATGCTGTGTTTTGTTTGTCTGTTTCTTACCATAGAACGTGTCCAGACACTGGGGACAGGAGGCCATGGAAAGAGCCAGTAGGCAGGAATGAGATGCCAGAGGGGCACATCACGTACACGGATGATGCTGCAGCAGGGGATAATGCTGTGAGTCATCCACAGCATAGGATGAACTGTCACCACTATACAGCTGCATCTTGATGCCCCGCACTTCAGGTGTGCATGGTGCCATGCCCCTGTGAGCTACTAGTTGCTACATGCCCCTTCCCACCCCACACTCCCACCCAGGTCCCCTTCCATTGTATATGGTTGTAGCCCTACCGTTATGCCCCCTGTAAGGCGACACCATTACAGCAAACACGTAGATGCCGACAACATTGACAGTTCACTGTAATGGTCCACCTGAGACCTGGTACTCTGCCCCCCTGTCCTGCACCTGCTCGCAAAATCAACTCTGACTCAAAGTTGATAATCCTTAGGTTTGAGGGTTTGGGGGACAAAGCCCCCAGATGGAAAAACAACCGGGGTCTCCTGCCAGATTTATGTAAATTGCAACTTGCAGTCGACACAAATCTGTTGCTGTGATGTCGGTCGATAACATAGTTGTCGAACCAGCATTGTAGAGCTGCCCCTACCTCCCTTGTTCTCCCTTTCCCTGCATACCCCTGTAAATATCTGTGTATAGTCGTATTATTGCTTGCTTACTTTTATATTTTAGGCTTGCTAATGTTTGTTGCCATACTGTTAGTTTTCCCTGAAGTTTCCTCTTATTTTTTGATGTTGATTAAATATTTGTATTTACCTTTTCACGTGGCTGTGTGCATTGTGTTCTTCCACTGGGATATTTGCCAGGTGTATGGCACATGTGCCACTCATCCATGTGTCCACAGGTGCACAGGTGGGTGCAGGCCTTTGCATCACCCACCCCTTCCTGTCCACGGGGAGAGGGGGCACACTGTGTGTGTCCCTGTGTTCCCCTGCACAGGTTGCATGGTGTTCCTTTAGCACCTCCATCCTTGTTTTCCATCCAACTGGTTCCCTGTAGTGGCACTATGCTGTTCTGTAGTGGTGGCATTTGCTGCCACTTGCTCCCTTGTGTGCCCATGTAGCTGTGTCCTACACTGTCAGTGGACATGTATTGGTGTCAGTGTGGGCCCCATGTGTGGGTTCCTGCTACATGCCATTGTGGTGGTGTGCTGGTTGCACACTTGGCCATTCAGCTCTCAGGCATGTCTGCAATGGTGTTGCTCTGCATCGGCCTTTGGCACTGTCCATTGGTCAAGGATATTGCTGTGGTTCCCTATCCATGGTCATGTGTATGTCGGACATGGCCAGTGTGCATTGCTTTCCACATGCCTGACCATGTCTCTATAGTGCACAGTGCTGGGCACTCGCTGGCCCTACCTCAGGACCTTTTGGCCACTGTGATGTGCCACTGTGTCTCCCTTGGCTCCTGGGCTGCTGCTATGTTGCGTCACCGTCCTTCTAAAATGCACCCGTGCATTGTGCTCCTAGTACTGTTTGTGCATCAGTCTTTGCCTTTGTACGCAGTTCCCCACATTGAGACATGCCCTGCTGTGCCACACATCATCAGTTATGCGATTGCACATGTTCGGGATATTCAGTCAGACATGCGTGGTTACATTTTATGGCACATCTTCTGAATATCCCATTGTTTTGTGCTGGTGCATTTTAGATGCTCAAAGCATTCACTTGTGTGATGCAGCCTGCCACTTTTGAATATGGGTGTCACTGACAGTAAGATTAGTGATGTTATGGAAAATTAGAATATGGACATGAATCCAGTAAAAGTGAAGCAGCAGTGCCCCTTAGGTCAAGGGAGGAAACCTGGCATTTGGTGTGGGCTATATAGGCCCTGGAGAACTGGCAGTAGCTGTAACCTGGACCCCACTGTAAGTACCTGTGATTGGTGAACAGAAATAAAGAACAGAAGTGGCAAAGGGAATGCCCTTAAGGCTGTGTACCATCCACAGTAAAATAAATACCATGTCTGGAACTCAGTTTGTGTGTGTTCTTATGTTTAATGATGCCCCAGTGTATGGTTAAGGTGCCCCCGCCCCATTGTCTCAGACCCAGGGTGGCAAAAGATATTGGTGAGAGGTACAGGTTTCATTGCACAAGGCAGATGCTCCTTTATCAAGAGATGCCACCATATACCCTTAGACACGGGGGGGGGGGGGTTGCCCATCCCTTACATTTATATCAAGCTAGACATGTTTTCTATAGCATGGTGGTAAGCACTGTAGCCTGTCTTTTGTGTAGTGATATTTGGGGTCTGTGGACACTGACGTACCATACATCCATGTCCATGATGCCCTTTGCTTTGGTTGCACTAGCAATAGACACACTGGTCATTTATCTAGTAATAGTAACAGTAGCGTAATTCATTACTGTAGCCATTTTACAGGCTGAACTATGCACAGTGTGAATCTGCAATTGCCTCACTAGCTTGGGCTGCCATTGTTCTCACTCCATCTGCATTCACAATTAACATTTTAATTTTGAATATTCATGGGGCATTCCACCTCCCTTTGTGATTGGGAGTGACAGAGTGTTTGGTGGGCAGGTCAGAGAATCTGTCAATACAAATCTTTTCCACTCTACACAGACCTTTGTGTACATCAGCCCATCCTACCAACATTATGAATAAGATGATGTGCACAGTAGGCAGAGAGTATGTAGTTTCATGCACTATTTGTGTGACTGTTTATGCATCTCATATAACTTAGTTGTCCAGGCCCTTAAGGCTCAGTCCACAGTCAGGTCAGCAGTATACATGTGATTCATATTTTACTAACCTGCTTAACTTTGGCATCCAAAGACCCTGTTTGCACTTGCTGTGTGTGTTGAACTTCTAGTGGACATTGGGATGGTCCAGGGGAGGAGCTGTGCCTGACACTGGGCTTCCAACAAAATATAGCCTTGGTTATCCAATGAGAGGACCCACTCCTCCATGTAATCAGGTGAATCGGGTTAACAGCAGTCTACCTGGAATGCAGTTTCTTCTTTACTGTAACTTATACACTTTGTTTTTCCAAAAAGATTGATGACACCTACATGCCCTTCATGCTGGTATTTTTTAAATATCTTTCCTTATCAAGCCCCCATCTAGTAGCCTGCCTGTTTCAGCCCTCCACTGACCCCATCCCCATCACCCATCTCTCCTGCGACTTACCTTAGCTCCACTTTTCTCCCCATGGCTTACCTGCCATAGCAGGGCTGTTCCATCAGGGACCTTTGGGGTTCCAGTCCTCTTGATGCAACTCAAGCCATTGTTGGGGGAGTGGTGCTGCAGTTGATGGTGTGAAGTCTGCAAATCAAGGAAAGGCATGATCCTGTCTGGCTAGAGTGATTTTCTTAGTTTTCTCCTTGGCTCAAGGTGCATAAGTGCATAGTAGACCAAGGGAACATGTACACTGAATGTGTGTGATGATCCGACCTCCAGTTTGCATCTCCCCTCCCTGGAGCCCTTAGCTGCACAGCCACCTGTGGTCACCCAGGAGGCAGTGTCACAGTGATGATGAAGATCCTCCCCTGACAGAGGAGGAGAGCATCCCCTGAGACACTCGATCCTCCTCTCCTGGTCAGCCCGTAATGACTCAAGCTCATCCCAAAACTCAGCTTACTGGCATTGCAAGTGGTAGTGCTACCACTGCAAAAATGGTCCAGCCCCTCCATGCTGGCTCTAAGGACTTGGGCTACTGATGAAGCCTGTCATTTGGGGCCCATAAGTATTGTGAGTGACTAGCCTGAAAGGCATTTTCACACTATTGCACAGATCCCCCTGGTCTGGCCGCCATGCCCTTCACTGCCAACTGCAGTACACATGTCACACTGCGGGTCATGTAGATTGTGACTTCATCCCAAGAGGCACTTATGTGGACACTTTTGTTATTTATTCATGTATAAAGTGCTCCACATTTACAAAGAGGACATTCTGCACCCACAGTTGTCTCTCACAGGTGTAGAAAGCTTTGTGGATTGGCCCCATAAAGCTGAAATAATGCTTTAGTTTTTATAAAGTGGACTCCACTCACTAGAGTTTGTGCACTGATTTAAGATGCATCAAATCCAAGGCACACAAAGCATGTACCACTCTCCTCTCCTCTGCAGCAATGTAAGGTTCATCCCCAGTACCCAGTAGTGGTAAATGAATCTGGAAATTGGCAACTTCAGTTCATCTTTGATTTGGGCCCCCTGTACTCAGTTCAGCTTTGACAATTTGGACAAATACACTTTGGGTCCTTGGCATTGGGCCTTAGCAGGTTTAAAATAGAGGTAAGTGTTGTATCTCCACTTCTCCATGTTCACCCCTGGTCAATCCAAACTTCTTCCACCCTCTCCTGGTCTTCCAGTCAGATTTTTTAAAAAGCTCAGCCAGCACCTGGCACAATGCAAGAAGCAGGAAATTAAATTGTCTAAAATAAATTCTGCTTGGTGGTGAGGAGGAGTGTTGGAAATGACCAGAGTGGGTGTAGGGGTGGCCTCTAGCCTAAGCTACCTGGAAAGGGATAGAGTGTTTTTATTACTTAACTGGCAGATAAAGGATCCCAAATTGGCCAAAACATTTTACTAGGCCAAATAAAAAGTACTATAAATTTCAGCACATTGACTTAATACAAATTTAGCATCAACTTCTAGCCCCACTGTTCCTACAGAGCTATGTGGGTAAAGAGGAGGGGACGTGCCAGGGTCAGAAGTGTAGCACTGTATTTGATGTGCCCAAGACCTGTTATAACTAGGGGTGTTAGTTACATTCAAGAAGACACAGCTGTATCATACATTGGCCTCAAAACCAGTTTTTCTCAGCCTTCCTCTGTGGCCAGCAGTAATGGGATGGGGCAATAGGCATCCTTAAAATATTTCTTGTTTAAAAAACAAATCTCTCTAAAGAGATACAGTAGTCCTGGCCACAGACTGTTGGATCTCACAATCCCCTGCTTGTGCAAAGCACTGATCTAGTTATAACTTAACATAGACCTCCTTTTAAATAGTAACATAGACATTTAAGGTCAGATGTGATTCTACATACATCATGAGGGCAGCTGCAACCTGAGGAGCTAGCTGCACAATTATGCAGAAGTGATAGACCAGGAGGTCTGTTTCTGCTGGCACATTTGTATGTTCATATGTTTGTATAATTTCCACCCCCTCACTTCATAAACTGGTATAAATAAATATGATGTGCAAATGTGCTTCTTATGATAAGCCTAGTGTCTGTTCCTGCATCAACACACCCTAACTGTCCCTCCCTAGGTACAGAGTTCCATGCACATGCAACAAGGGACCATGAATTCACCCATAAGTGCTTGCTTGTGCTGGCCTGGTGGTGCTAGGGGTTAAAGCTGTGGATGCTACACCTCGCACCATGCCAGCAACCCAGGTTTGTATGTGGACTCAGGTTGATGGAGGGTTTCAGCCAGGAAGGGAGGACTTCAGTGCTTGGCATTCACCTGGCCGCTAGTGTTGTCTAGGGATAAGGCAGCCTTGGGCTGGGGCTGTTGACATGGGGGAGGGAGTGTTGGCTGCTAACACTCCATGCATGAAAGTGTGTGTGTGGGGGGACATCATGACAGCAATGCATGCTACCTCTCGGGAATAAAAATGGAAAATTATTTCCCAAGTTACCACTGATCCCATCAAGGAAAACTGGGGAAGTGGGGCTAGTGTGGCCAGCATCCAGAAGGCGACTTGAGTGTGAGGGAGAAACATCACTGACTGCAAAAATAAGCACTTGCTTGAGGAACAATGTGGGGCTAGGGCCAAGGTTCCCGGAATTTTACAATTCAGCAGCTGCAGAATTTTCTACAGAACTTGCATCATGCCACAAAATATATGTAGTGACACTGAATTATTTTCTCTTGAGGAATTTTAATTAACATTTACATTTTTTTCCACAGCACCTGGCCCCTCCACTATTCTCAGCATGTGATGTTGTTGATGACATCACATCATATAGTTGGCAGTGGCAGAGCTCCATTCTGCCATATAAATGAATAACTCATGCCTCAGGGATCAACAAATGCTGCTGCAGAAGCTTAGGAGCCCTGTCACAGAAAACAGGACTTAAGTGTTTCAGAAAGCTAGAGGCCTTGGGCTAGGTAAGCCAGTTATGCACAAATCACATATAAGCTGGTGCACTAATGAAAAGAGATCATTGAAATTAATCATTAAAATTATAAGAACAAATTTTTATTCACATAAAAAGAGCATTTGCATTGTCAAAAAACATGATGGAGGGCACTGGATAAGGCCTACCTGGACTTCAGTAAGGGCTATAGCACTATACCACACAGAAGGCTGATAAAGAAACTTAGCAGCCAGTGGGCAGAGGAGAAGGTGGTAAGCCAGGTATCTAACTGATTCATAGATGGGAGGCAGACGTGGGGTGGTGGTAAACAGCAGTCACTTGGAGGACAGGAGAGCGACCAGTGGAGTACCACTGGGATTGGTACTGGGCCTTGTCCTCTTCAATGTCTTCATAAGTGACATTGCTGAGGAACTGGAGATGAAAGTGTATCTCTTTTCAGATTACACAAAAATCTACAACGGGGGATGCCCAGCAGGGAATAGAGAAAATGCAAAGGGATCTGTGGAAATTAGAGGAGTGGTTTAGGGAGTGGCAGCTGGGTTTCAATGCCAAAAAGTGTAAAGTCATGCACCTAGGGCAAGGAAACATAAGGGCTGTGTATAAGATGAGGAGGAAGTACTACGTACTGTTACCAAGCAAGAGAGGAACATTGGGGTGGTCATATCTGATGATATCAAGGTGGCAGGGCATTACAGCAGGGCAGTAGGCAAGGGGAGCCAGATACTGGGGTGCACAGGGAGGGGTATCTTTAGCAGGAAATGGAAGGTGAGGTTGCCCCTGTATCGCTCACTTGTGAGACTCCACCTGGAGTAATTTGTCCAGTTTTGGAGGCTGCACCTCCACAGTGTCATCAACAGGGTGGAAGTGGTCCATAGGAGGGCTACTAAAATTGTGCGGGGGTTGCATGACAAACCATATAAGGAGACCCTGTAAGAGCTCAGGATGTACTTCCTAGAGGACAGCAAAAGGGGACATGAACGAGGTGCAGGAGGGGAGGTTCTATCACAGGAGGAGGAGCACCAGAACATGAGAGCATGCTATGAAGTTTGAAGGTAGGAAGTTTAATAGGGGTGTGAGGAAATACTTCTTCTTAGAAAGGGTAGTGATGTCTGGAACAATCTGCCAGAGGAGATGGCAGAGGAGAAGACAGTGGTGAGCATCAAATACATGTGGGATGGTAACATGGGTACAATAAGTAGAGGTAAGGGAGGAAGGAGGGGCACCTGTGACCAGACAGACTCCAGTGTGTAGTGTTAGGCAGGAAAAATAGGGCAGACTAGATGGGTCTTCCAATCCTTTTCTGCTGACATATTCTACATTTCTGTTTCCATGAGGAATAAAACTGCTGCATGGTCCTTCTCCAAGTCTGCAGAGCACTCTCACACATACTTGTAGGAGTCCAAAACAGCTGTACCTAATACATATAGAAGTATTATTCAAATGGCAATTAGTATAGGACACAGAAGTTTTCACAAACTAAAATAGTCTGTATATTTATGAAAACAACTTGTTTTGTAATCATTATTTGTCAGAATTAATATCTGGTAAAGCGTTTTTATTAGTAAATCTCACATAAAGACTTGTCAGTGGAAAGTCATGTGTTTTTCAAATGTACACTAAGACAGTTAACAATAAGCTATGCTAGACACTTGAAGTCGGCAATTTTGTAATTTGAACTCTGGCATGTTACTCTTTATTTTTAAAGCAAGTATTTTAAAATAAGAGTCTCAACATGTATTCTCTGTCTACATTGATATCTGTAATATTCAAATGTCATGCAGATGGAGAACACCCATACAATAGATACCCATTTGAGGTGTTAGAGTCTCATTCACTCACTGCCTCAGCAGGTTTTCTTTTCATTCTCTGCCTGTTTGACAACATCATCTGGTATTGTTTACACTAGACAAGATGATTCACAGCAATAATATTTGATCCTTTGACTGCTTTTGTCAGGTTGACTATGTACTAAAGTAAGAGAGTTTGTTTTATCTGTTTTCTTTCTGGAAATGTAGTGCTATGTACATTATTCTCTCCTCATTGTCAAGCTTTGCAAACTGGATTTTTATTACATTTCTCTTAATTAACTAACTGTAATTGCTTCTATAATTTCAAATGGCATTTACATTCCACTGTTATTTGCTGTAATATTGCCCATTGGCAAGTATGTAAAAATGAACATATAAGTGCTATAGTTGATAACTTCATTACAAAAAACAGCATAAAACAATGTGACTAATAAGTCTTTTGAAATAACATCCACCATTAAGCATTTGTGTCATTATGCAAAATTAATTTACCAATGAATCCAGAGACAAGACAGAGGCAACTGTTTTTTATATCCTTGGAAACCTAACTAGATGACCATAGGCTTTTGAATTATTTTATTGAAACTGGTGGGTGGGTTATACCTAGGATGTGACTGCAATTATTTATTTGTGGCATCTTTTATGCAATAGTCACTGCAGCAATTTGGAAATAGCTCAAAACATGTACATATCATTGTTTATTTTATCACCACAAATACCTCCATGACAATTGCCATTGATATCTGCAGGGGACGATATTTGTTGTCAAAAGACAACTCTAGGTCTGTGAGCTGTCTACACGTACAATCAAGAATTTTGAAAAGTTAGCCTCGTGTCTGTTTCAGAGAACCCCACTCACTTTTATTTAGAATCCACTGTCTCTTATCATTGCATATTTGTTCCAGTGTTAATGCTGAGATAGTACTGTGGAGGACAGAAGCATTAATAATTAGCACCAATACATCTACTGAATCTGGGAACTGGGCTGTCCTGGAGCATATTATTCTTTTTTCCAGTGCATAACCTTTTGCTGCACAGATAATTACAATTTCAATATGATATTCCAGGCAGCCTGGGTTCAATTCCCAGCTGAGGCACTTACTTCTTTCTCACTTCTGTTTGGGTAGCCCGTCAAATGTGCATTTTAATATGAGCATGATAAAACCATGCAGTGAAAAGAGCGAAAGTGAAAACAGCTACGGGTGAATAATAACATGGACACTATAGTGTTCCACCTGTAACTGTTTTCACTTGTGCCAAGCAGGATAAGTGACTTAGCATGTGCAGTGTCAGCATGCTGGCTTCATGGGATTATGGTTAGATGAACAAGCTGGGAGTGTATGAGATATGCTCTGCCACTGTTTGATCTCAGGGTGGAACTCTTTCTTTACTTTTTTCTTTTTTCCCCCCAAATTAGTGCAGCCTCGGTGGATGTATAATTATAGTATGGGAGGTGTGTGTGGTGGGGGGGATGTTGTCCAACACACCTTGTGTGAAGTCAAAGTTTCCCCCAGGTCTGGGGAAGTTTGGTAAAGCTCTGTGAAGTAGCAAATTTCATCACTTCATGCGAACTTCACCAGCAAAGTTTTACTTCACCACATCTCTGTCATCCACCCACCCAAATTTCTCCCTCCCACCAAAGTTGCCTTTCTCCCTCCTAATTGACTTGCCTGTGGTGCAGTGTCCCATCTTGCTTGGTGTGGCTCCCAGTACCTTTCTGCAGTCTGTCCACCCACTGACATCTATGCACCCCAGTCACAGCTCTGTCCGTACATGCAATGTTTTTGATCAGTACTGTTATGTGTGCCACTCTTGTCCCAATGCCGATTTTGACCACGCTGTTATTGAAATGCAGTTTTGACCGAGAACCTCTGTTTGTATGTATTCCATAAATGTGCATACTGTTGTACACTCTTCTGACTGAAAATCTGCTGAATCTGCAGAATTTTATTTGTTCCAAAAATCTCATTTGATACACTATATTATGGAGAACACAAAGTTATTTCTTTTAAAATCAAACTTTTTTTACTGTATGTTTGCTTTTAGAGTTAAACTGAGAAATGCTTGCCTTGTTCTGAATTGCAGATGTTACCATGAAGTCTGTTGGTGATGACAGCAGTACTGCACATTGGTTCAGTGATGGACTGTAATAACCTCTCAAAGAACAAAAAGTAATAATCTCTCAATTAACCCTGGTTTCCAATACCCAAATGAAAGAAAAAATGAAAAAGTGATAAAATGTATGCCCTATAGTGGAAACCAGTGTTGAGCCAAGCACACAAGTAAATTTGTGTTTGTCATGCATGACACTGAGACACTACCAATATATGACACAGTGTAAGAGGTCCCAGATGTCATTGTGTATCACAGGACAAGCTCTTTAGTGGTGGACATACAATGTCAAGTACAAATACAAACCCTAACATATGAATGTACCATGTGGTGGTTGCAAACCCACAAGCAGCACAAACCAGGATTGGCATGGCAAAGTATAAATCATTAGAGGACATGGAAGTCATGCAAAAACGATTTAATTCAAGCTTTACTCCCAGCAATTAGACTGCAGCAATTAAACTCCAACAATATAACCCACACAAACACACAAAACATGACCCCAAAAAATACCATTAATAAATCCCAAACAGTATAATGCACCCACAATCTCTCTAACAATAAACAACACAGCAGTATCAATCACTATATGAAATAACTATGAGAGTCTGAGGAGAAAAACAATTGAGCTCTTACCTTAGTCTCTTGCCAGGAGTAGGTCTCCATACTATGCAGAGTCCTGAAACCAGACTGTAATTACTCACAGATGTCAAATTTCTCAAGGTGAGTCTTGAGCTCCATTGCCAATACTTTCTCAATAATCTAAATAATTTGAGACAGTTCTGTAGTTTGCCAATACATCAGGATCCAGTGATGGCTTTTTTTGGGAGGGGCTTCACTATGGCTGTCTTAAAGGAGACCAGCATTGAACCTGTAAGCCATTTTCATCAGTCAAATCGCATTTTAAATACTGGTTTCAATTCTGTTACTGTTCCATCTCTACAGGCTTTTTCATTATCTTAGTGGGTGTTCCTGGTTTACAAACTGCAGGTAAGGACAATTTTAGAACTGTGTGATGCAGTTTATGTCCCTTGCTCAGCTATTCCATTGTTCCATTATAGAACTCTGTGACTCAGAGGGACATAAACTACATCATACATTTCTAAAATGGCACCTAACACCAGAGTGTGAATCAGAAACACTCACTGGGATAATGTAGCAACCTTCAGAGATGGGACAATAACAAAATTGGAATCAGTATGGCTTCTATTGGAAAACTGATGTACAACTTTAGCACTGCTCTCCTTTAAGTGTTGTTAGGAAACATCCCTCCATTAGGAGTCACCCTGAAATCCTAGCAAACACAAAGCCCAGGATTGGAGCTCCTGGTAGTCTACCAACATCTGGGAGGGTCCTGGGTCAAAATTACAGAATGTGGGATGCAGTTCAGAGATCACCCTGGGCACTTCTTCCTCTGAAAATGGCTGAAACTTCCTCCAGGGCATTGGAGAACACCTGTTCCTCATTTCCTCAACACAGCTGTCCTCTGACAGTCTGACTGGAGAGCTACTCTCTGTTCAGGAAGAACTGCTCAAACTGCTTGCACATTTCTTTAGATAAAACACTTACAGACTGTAGACAGGATGGATAAATAAGTTCTTCCATAGTGCTGAAAAATAGAGCTGATCTGTTCTTACCTGATGCAATCACCCAAGACAGGAACTCTGTCTTTTTCAAGGTGAATGCCATCTGAAAGTTCTTTTTTTTTATATTGAACACATTTTCTTCCAGGGCACAGCTTGAGAGCACCTCCTACCAGTACCAAGCACCTATTCCTGCTCATTGGACACTTCTCATCAACTAGTCCAGGACCCCAAGGCCCACCCATGACACACTGATGTACTGTCCCCCTTGCTTTTCCCCAGGGCTGGGTACACCTTCAGCTACATTGGCATTTCTTCCCCAGAGTCTATCTGGCCACCCACAGTGGAGGTGAAGACTTGGGGTGATCTCTGGATAGTGGTAGTCTGACAGTGAAGGTGGAGGGTAGAAAGAAGTTTCACTTGCTCAAACCTGCCCTGATTTTCACCTTAAGTCCTGCCCTTCACCCAGTAGCATGCTATGTCAGAGGATGCCAGCATGCTAATGCACCTGACTGATGCTAGCAATTGCTCCAACTGCCCCTCTGAACCCTTTCCCCTCCACCACCACCTCTGGTCACCTTAGTGGTGGTAGAAGAGCGGACCTGTAAGTCCCTCCTCCACAGAGCAGAACAGTGTCCATTGGGACACTCAATCCTCCTCCTCCAGCTGGCCCTCTGATGGCCCTGGCTTGTTCCCAAACCTGGGTTGTCAGCATTGTGAGCAGTAGAGCTACCACTGTGCTGGTGGACTGGCTTATCTGATAGTTCTTATAATGAGACTTCATGGCCATCCTGTCCTGTCCTCCACCAAACCTCATATGTTACAGGAATGATCCAACATTCAGGGAGGACATAAAGGCAACAGAGGTGCAGGATAGACAGGGGGAGGCCGAGGCACTGTGGGTCACCCTTGAATCAGGCAATGGCACAGCAATACACACAGGGGTGATCTACTGGCTTCCAGCATGAGGGAAAGAAGTAGACAGGGAACTAGAGGATGGAATACACAAGATGGCTAAAAAAGGTGAATTTCTGCTGCTGGGGGATTTCAGAATGCCAGATGTGGACTAGACCATCCAGGCAGCTGCTTCAACAAGAAGCAGAGGCATCCTAGATTCCCTACGGGAGCAGGTCTCAAGCAGCTAGTGCTTAATCCCACCAGAGACAGGGCGATTCTGGACCTGGTATTGACCAATGAGGACAGAGTTGTAAAGGTCTGGGTAGAAGGAAAACTGGGGTTCAGTGACCACCACATAGTGTTGTTTAACATGGAGACAGGGACTCAATCAAGTCACACAAAGGTGAAGGTTTTAGATTTCAGGAGGGTGGACTCTGCTGAAATGGGGAGATGTATTAGAGTAGCCCTGGAGAGGCAGGAGGTAGAAGAGGGGATCGAAGAGCAGTGGGGGAAACTAAAAGGAGCCATAGTGGAAGTGGAAAACCAATGCATCAGGTTGGTGTCCAAAGGGAAGAAAAGGAGGAAGACATTATGGTCCTCAAAAGAGTTGGCAGACAAGGTAAGAGATAAAAGGGTGAGTTTTAGGAAATATAAGGGGACTCAAAAGGAGGAAGACAGGGAGGTGTACCTGGAGTGTCTAAGGGGGGCAGGGAAGGCTGTTAGAAGTGCAAAATCATGGATTGAAGAAGGATTAGTGCAGATAGTGAAAAAGGGAGATAAGACATAATATAGGTACATCAGCAAAAGAAGAAAAACCAGGGGGGGTTGTAAGGCTTAAAGGGGACAAAGGGGAGTGTAAGGAGGGAGACCTAGACAAGGCAGAAATACTGAATAAATACTTTTGATACTGTTGTTTAGTATTCATGGAAGAGGGGGAAGGTCAGAGACCACAGCTGGGCAGCAGATGCAAGGGGGGGAGCTGACACCAGTCCATTAACAGTGGATAGAGTCCTGGAAAAGCTTACAAAATTGAAGGTGGACAAAGCAATGGGGCCAGATGGCATACACCTGAGGATATTAAGGGAGCTGCAGAAGGAAATAGCAGCATCTCTGGCAGCCATGTTCACAGAGTCACTCGACATGGGAGTAGTAACAAAGGACTGGAGGAGGGCACGTGTAGTCCCTCTGCACAAAAGGGGTAGTAGGGAAGAGGCAGGGTACTATAGGCCAGTCAGCATCACCACAGTGGTGGGGAAGATCATGGAGGCACTGCTGAAAGAAAGAATAATGGCACTTCTGGAATCCAATGGTGCCCAGGATCTGAGGCAACAAGGATTCACAGCAGGAAGGTCATGTTAAACAAATCTGATAAGAGTTTTTTTGACTGGGTGATGAAGGAAGTGAATCAGTGGGGCAGTGGAAAATGCATACCTTGATTTCAGCAAGGCCTTCAACACTGTGCCCCATAAAAGGCTGGTTAACAAGATGGGTAGTGTGGGCATGGGGTAAAAGGTGGTGAATTGGGTTAGGAACTGGCTGATGGACAGGAGGCACATGTTTGTGGTAAACGGTATCCAATCCAGGGAGGAAGGTGACCAATGGGGTACCTCAGGGACTGGTCCTTGGGCCAGTCCTCTTCGATGTCTTCATTAGTGACATTGCAGAAGGGCTGGAGGGAAAAGTGTGCCTGTTTGCAGATGACACCAAGATCTGCAACAGGGTGGATACTCCAGATGGGGTGAAGAAAATGAGTAGGGACCTGGGGAAGCTTGAAAAATGGTCTGAGGTGTGGCAATTGAGGTTCAATGCAAAGAAGTGCAAAATAACGCACCTGGGAAGAAGGAACCCTGGGGAGAGTTACAGGATGCAGGAGTGATAATGATCACCAAGCAAAAAAGGGACCTGGGGGTTATTATTTCAGATGATCTAAAGACATCAAAGCAGAGTACAAAGGCTGCAGGGAGGGCCAGTGGCATGCTGGGAGTGCATACGCAGAGATATCACTAGCTGAAGGAGGGAGGTGGTGATGCCATTGTATAAAACACTAGTGAGGCCTCACTTAGAGTACTGTGTGTAGTTCTAGAGACTGCACCTTCGCAAGGACATTGACATGGTGGAGGTGGTCCAAAGGAGGGCAACCAAGATGGTACAGGGCTTGCACCATAAAACATATGAAGAGATATTAAAGGACCTCAATATGTACTCACTGGAGGAGAGGAGGGAGTGGGGGGACATGATAGAAACATTCAAGTACCTCAAGGGCATAAACAAGATGCAGGGGGAGACATCTTCCAATTTAGAAGGAGTACTAGAATGAGGGGGCACAATAAGAAATTGGAAGGGGGCCAGTTAAGAGGAAATGTGAGAGTTTTTTTTCACAGAGATGATGGTGGACACATGGAATGGTCTACCACAGGAGGTGGTGGGAGCAAGCACAATGGAGGAATTTAAACATACTTGGGACAGGCATTAGGGAACCTTAGAGGTGGGAAGGAAGGACAAAAAGCCACTGACCAGATAGAATCAGAAGCCACAAACTAGAATAGGGATTATGGGCCAACTGGATGGGCCTGGCAGTCCTTATCTGCAGACAGTTTCTATGTTTCTTTGTAACATTCACTCTATTACCTTTAAGTAGCTCAACTCATCTTTTCACCATAATGAGCTACAACAGGAGGTCAAAGGGCAGACACAGACCAATACAAGTGGGTCCTCAGCAACAGTAATGCTCCTAACAACCCTTCTTTACCCCTTCCTCTTTGTGTTTTATTCTATTTAGGTTATTCTCTAATGACGTACTGCACATATGAACTCACTAAACCAACTTTTGTACACAATTTCTTTGTATGTTGTTATACTCCATAGGCCAGATTCTCAAAAGGATATGCCTGGTGTAACTTGACTTGCGCCAAAATAAATGATGCAAGTAGCAAGTTATGGCAGCAGTTGTGACATACGGTATTCTGCAAAGCAACCTGCGACATGCTGCAGGCTGCTTGCACCAAAGTGGACATACGCCACCTGTTACGCCCTAAACCCCCTTCGACATGGCACTATGGAGTGTTCGGCATTGGTCGCACCCTATTCTGAAAGGGCAGCAACCATGTCCCTGAGATTGCTATACTCAAACTACCCCCAGAGGACATCTGCCAAAGTACAGTTACACCAACTTTTAGCTGGTGTAAGTGTACTTACGTCCTCTGGGGGTTGTGCTCAAGCTATCACCGCTCTGTGTAATGTAATGCCCAACATGGTGCTCATAGTGCCCCTCATGCCATGATCCCTGATCTGTTTAAAAGTATGCCCTGCAGGGCACTCATAATGCCCCACGTGCCCCAATCCCTGATCTGTGTAAATATATGAGGCTGGCCCTGGTGGTGAGTGGTGTGCTGTACCAGTTGCTGACTGAGTATGGATCAGGGGAGCAGGTTGTCTGGCACTGCCGGGTGAGGGGCCACTAGACTACCAGGAATGATACAGGTGCTGCTTGGGTTTCTGGCACATGTTGCCATTTGTGGGTGTGTGGGCTGGCAATTGGGAATTGAGCTTGAGGATGTATGAGGCTCATGGCACAATTTACAGAGATTGGGGATCAGGGCTTGAGGGCATTAGGCACCTTGCAGGGCATATATAGATATATATATATATATATATATATACACAGATCGGGGATCAGGCACGAGGGCATTATTAACCTTGAGGGGCACTGTATTACATAGAGTGGGGACTGGAGCAAGGGGGGGCACTTGTGTCCTGTGTTGTACTGTCCTGAAGCCTGAGCTGACCTGCTCAGGTACGCTCTTCCTTTGTTGTACCTATTAGATCATCGCAGGACTTAGCCACAGGGACCCTGCCCCTTACAGAATCGGGCACAGTGTCCTTGATGCAACTGCATCCCTCGCATGTCACAACTTGCGACATGTGTAGGGGTGCTTATAGAATCGGGCCCCATGTATTTTACCTCTGTGCTGGGTAAATTGACTGTATGCACTTATTCCTGTATTTTTGTATTTGATCTATTATAGTTTAGTTTGACATCTTTGTCTGTCTCATGAATATCGGTGCTGTGTAGGTTTTTGATTCGTGTCTTGTTTGTTAAAAAAAATTGGCAAATGTGTGTTGTTGGATTCATACTCCTCTGTATCCCCTTCCCAGGATGCTCTGTGAGATGAGCAATTGTAATTGTTCAGTGGGCCTTTCCTGGTGAAACTTTTCAATAAATAAATAAAATAAATAAATAATGGCTATATTATCTGCAGCTATTGCAATTCCCTTGCATGCTGACACCATGCCCGAAAGGTCAATACCAATCTGAGATTTTAAGGCACATGATTACGTTTAGAGCTATATGGGGTAAATACATTCACATTATTAAAGTGCAAAAGTGCAGTAGTGTAGAAAGATTTGTGCAAATTACAAAAAATTGGCAGACTTCCTGGCCCAGCAACTTGACCAGTTTCACCAAAGCTTTGTCAAGGAGTCCTGATAAAGCTTTGGCAAAATCACTTGAGTTGCAGGCTTGGGCAGTCAGCTTTGAATCTGCAACTGCCTGTTAATTCAGATTCTGTGTACTGTACTGCCTACTTTTTGTAATTTGCACAAATCTTTTTGTGCTACAGCACTGTTGCACTTTAATAAACTGAGTACATTTACCCTGATGTTTGGTGCCAGTTTCCTTTGTGTTCTCCATAGATACTTAATGACTTGGCTCACTCAGTCTAACTAGAGTGGCTTCCTTGATTACTTGTTTAGAGATAGTTGACTATCTCTGAAGAGGGTGCAACAGTCTTGCAGGCCTGTACAAGAAATTGCATAGCATGGCATGGTGATCTAACCAACTGATAACATCTACCTTGACATCTCAAAAGTTCAGCCCCAGAGAGAAGATGGTGTCTAAAGTGTAGCTGAGTTCATGGGTCACAGACTGAACTATCTGTATGAGGTTATGCGAGTTCATGAACCTGCTGAGCAAATTGGGACTCTATCATCAACCAGACATTGAAGTCCCCCAGCAAAATTAGCCTGGAACAGTCCAATGCCAGGGTGTCAATGAAGTCTGCAAATTGCTGCAGGGACTCCAGATTATCCTGTACCTCACATCCCGCATTCCCTTTAATGCCCTCACATTCAAGTAATCTCATCTCACTCAACAGGTATGCTGCAAGCCTCAAACAGGAATGAAAATGACCACCCCATACACTGTATGCTCCCACCTTGCACCCACTATCAGAGATCTACTGATGAGGTGAAGGAGGTTTCTGTTTCTGGGTAAAGTAAGGATTGTTGTTACTGGAGTGAAATTTAAAAATGACAAAATCTTTCACTCTGACTTTTGCATATGCTGCAATGCTATAGCTATGGATTGTTATCACAGAGGTTAAACTTTAAAGTGAAAACATATCTCACTATCTGACTGTAGCATCTGCCACAGTGCTCTATAGGGAATTGCCTGAGATTTTGGAATATGTGATGTGAATGTGAAACGCATCACCTGTGCGTGCACTGCAGCAGTTTGTCATTTTTTGACATATCCTGTTTACCTCCGAATAATAGGTTTCAAAAGGACATTGTAGGATGTACTTCTGGTATTATTGCAATTTACTCTAGCTGGGGAGCAGCTATAAAAAGTATGAAAGAGTCTTCTGTATTTTCTACACATACTACAATGGAGCCTGCCTGGATGCAAGACAGTGTTACGGATTCTTGCATGATAAAAGGGATAAGATTAATGCCATTGAAATTGTAGAATTCAGCAATATTGTGCTTTGCATCCTGCTGGGCTCCACTGTACATCTTGTTATAGTGCAGTGGCTCACCAGTTGGTAGCACCCATATGATTTCATTTAGACAGCTATCCTGCCATGCCCCCCACCCCATAACAGCTGTACTCTATGAGTTGACTGGTTTAACAAAATCTGAACTTAACCTTGTACATTTGAATACTTTTCACTGTGGTAAACCTTTGCATGGGACTACCCTGATTATTACCCCATTCCTTCCATCCTAAAAGCAGTGAAAACAGGACAGGCACAGTGAGAACTACTGTGGCAACAGCAGCCTCCTATACATGTAGGAGCCATGGGTGGTCAGGGTTCTAGTTTACATTAGTAAATCGGCATGCAATACCATTGTAATGGTCAGTCTGCTTCATACTGTCTTTTTTTAAACTGCTTTTTATTTAGCTAATGCCCTAGAACAACTGTTCTAGAGCAACAGTTGTCTCCAGTAATCTCCAATCCAAGGCTAGACACTGCTGCATTTGGTCACTGAGTTAGCAACAGCCTCAGACATACTGTATATATACTGTATATCAGTAAAGCCTAGCTCATTTGTTTCGAAGTTGAACACACAGCCCAGGATACTAACTTGGTTGTCAGAATACCATTGGTAAAGCTAACAGAGCCTGAGTTGCTGAGTCTACAGAGGAATGTAACAGTTGAATTGTATAACAGGTGTCCCACCAGCTGGATGTATCAAGCTTCTCCTTCAGTTCATCTATAGAACTGCTGTTCATTAGCAGTAAAGGAATTAGTTTAGTGCCTGGCACTACTAGAGTATGTAACAATTTTGTTTCACCAGAAGCGTTCCGTATATAAACAGTTATCAGCATCCTGAGACATGTACTTTACTTGCCTTCTAAGCTTTTGTCTTGCCCTACTCTATCCCAAATTTTCTTAAATATTCCTGGTGAAAAGCTGTTCCAGTAGTGAGGAGGGTTGAGGTGCTGGACATGTCACCTCCTGCCACATCAGCAACCCGGGTTCAGAATTAAATGGAGGGAGGCTAGAGCATGCCTAGAACTGCTCTTTGGGGTTAAGCATGTCCCACTCTGCAGCTGCCATCAAGGGTAATCTAGGTGGCAGTGCAGTGGGTTGCAAGCTAAATGGCTCCTGACAGCAGATGCCAGGAGCACCCCCACAGAGGGGAAGCATGCACAAAGTGGCATTGAACATGGTTGGGCCCTATGGGGTGAAGAACTGGTGGAAAAATGCTGACCATGGCTAGAAGCCAGTCCAACCCCCTGAAGGCCTCACGCCAGTAGCTAGTTGCCTCCAAATGATCCCATGTCAGAGGACAACCAGGGGTAATGGTAAGCCCGAGAGAAGCTGGGTGATAGGGCTGTGGGGGGCAGAACTGAAAGGGCATGTCGATTAACAGGAGGCAATAAAATACAATACAATTTTATATATATATATATATATATATATATATATATTCACATATATATATATATAACACACACACACACACACACACACACATATATATATACAAAACAAAATGGTTATATTAAATGCACTGAAAATAGAAAATAGAGTTAAAAATCTACATTTCAACCTTAGGTCTTCTTCAGGAAATATCTAAAAGTGAAAAAAAGTTTTTTTTTCCTCTTTTAGATATTTTCTGAAAAGACAAATCAAATGTGGAGTTTTAACTATTTTCTATTTTCAGTGCATTTAATATAACCATTTTGTTTTGCTTTTAGACCACATGCTGATGCAATGCCTTGTTTTTGTTCTATATATATATATATATATATATATATATATATATATATATATATTCCCAGTGAGTTACATCAGTACATAGAAGGTGATGGCAGAAAAGGCTTGCAGTCCATCTAATCTGCCCTTCAGTTGCTAACTACAGCCCCATTGACCTGCTATGATGGTTTAATTTTCCACCCCAATCTACCTACTCTTTTTGCTTTGCAAGAACCCTGTATTTGGCCAACCTGATCTTAAATCTGATCACAGACTCTGCATCCTCTACCCACTTCAGCATCCTAGCCCACTGGTACACTACTCTTTCTAAACTATCATAGCTTATTATGCCTTTCCTAGTCAAAAGTTACCAATTAAATGGGGCCAGCCCAGTGAGATGGAGGGCTAAGGCACTGAGTACCTTACCTCCTGCCATGCTGATGACCTGTGTTCAGGAGCAAACACATGTTACTGGTGGTTGTCCAGGAGGGAGTGCTGGGAGAGCACTGAGTGGCCACCTTGCAGCACTCCTCTTCCAGACTGGGCTAGTTGGCCATTTCACCTCTTGGCTGCCACCAGGTGGTGGCCTGAAACCAGGCCATTGGAGCACAAGTGGCAGATGTAAATCATCGTGTGGGTGGAGGGAGTTGCAGTCCTGGGATGCATGTGTGCCTCCATGCATATGCACTTGCTCGAGTATGCTGTGGCTGTGTGATGATATGGGAGAAAATGGAGGAAAAGGAAGGCATGGCTGGGAATTCATGATGCCTACACGCTGTGCCTCCACTTGTTGCATCACAAAAGTACCTGTTTGCAGAACAGGATTCAGGCATAGGAAGGAGCACAGCCCTCCCTCTTCTGTCTCCACACCATGGGGGGAATCCATGGGTGTACTGGCCGAACAAGGTAAGCCTGGGGAGATGTTCAATGGTAGAGGGTAGTGGAGCAGGATCTGAGGGGAGCCAAGCCTGCTGTGGCCAGGAGAATATACAGAAATATTGAAAAAGTTACCAATAAATAAATAAAGTGTGGACAAGCTGACAAACATGGTGAACACCTTTGGCTGAGCTGTCCTGCAGGTGATCCCAATCCTCCAAATATCTGCAGCATTAGTTAACATACAGCCAAAAATTGACAACCAGCAAGAAGATTTCCATGAAGAGCATGTCTAACTCACAAAAGAAACAGCAGCAGCTAAGTTTTCCACATGCAAGCAAAGCTTCTAACCCACCTGAGACTAGGGAGAGATTGGGCAGCATGGCCGCTGAGTGGGAAGACGGGGTCCAGGAAGAGAGTGAACAGGCTGCATCCCTATGAGTGCTGAGCAGCAGCATGCGCTCAGAGATGAAGGCTGGTTTTACCAATATGAATGCCCAGCTGATGCATCTGCATGGTCTGCCAGAGGAATTAAGGATGCAACTCTGAGAAGTTGGTCACTAGATTGCTTAAAAAGAATCTTGACCTGGGGGGAATTGGTCATACTTTTGAAGTAGAAAGGGAGCACTGCATGCCTGGAGGGTACCCAAAACCAGATGACTACTCCAGACATTTTCTGGCCAAATTATACAGATATCAGGACAAGGAGACCGTCCTTAGAGCTGCCAGAGCAAACGGCCCTGCTGTATATCTCTTGGGAATTCTAAGGTGCTGATCTTCCCTGACTATAGCAGGGATCTGCAAAGGGAAAGACAAAAATTTAATGAAGTAAAGGCATGACTCAAAAGATTAGGATGGCCACACCAGCATCTCTACCCATCAAAACTCTGAGTATCAAAGTCAGGGCAGCTGTCAAGAATCTTCATGACTGTAGCTGACATGTAGAAATATCTGAATCAGAAGGAAACTGCATTGGAGGGGAGATCAGCAGCAAGGGCCATGGTTCCAGTGAAGTGAGAGTGGGCAGCTCCTACCAACTCATGTGAGATGCTGTTTCTATTATCCTTAGGTTGGGAAAAGCCAGGTATCCCCCTAGGGCCCCTTCCCCCTCTCCATTCCTTGCTCCAGTGCAGTGCTGGCACTCATGGTTGGTAGCTCTCAGGCTAGAAGCATGACAAGGATCTATCACTGTGCTAGCAACCCAGGCTGACACCTCGCAGCCAAGTGAGTTATCATTCTGTTTCTTTCCACTGATGGGACTGGGAGGCCTGCTCAGAGAATATCCAGGACTATATACTGTGACCCAAGAGGGATATAACTTTTCATCTTATTAGTTTCACACAGACGAGAGTGGATATACAAGGGAGATTGGGAAGAGGTCAGTATGGCTTTGGCAGGGGGGCGGACAACAACCACTTTATCAATGTTGTGCTCTGAAAGGCTTGCCATTATTGTCCCTGGGGAAATATATATCTCCCACAAGTGCAGGATTGACACATGGCCACACGTTGTCCTAAAGCAGCTTGTAGTCTCTTCCCTAGACACCATAGCTCTAGGCAGGAATGACATTAAGGATGCTCAGTCGGTGAGAAACCATCAGGCATAGCCTGAGTAATGCCTCACTTAAGGGTTAAATAATCTGTTTTAAAATTTCCTCTTGTTATATTACTGTTTCATTTCATCTCTGTTAAGCATTTTGACCAGTAGGTTTTGTGGGTTTTTGTTTTAGTATGTAAGTCACAGTCAGGTTATTGAAGGGGTCCTGGCCCTAGAGGGAGGTGCTGTATAATATGTATTTGGGTGTGAATTTAGAGTGGCAAAGGCCCCATGTGGGACCCAAAGATGCCAGTCATCGCAAAGCATTGGCAGTTAAACATACACGCCAACCCAACCAGACAGTTACAAGTGCCTTGCAATAATGACTCTGTTGCATAGATATTACAGGGACGGCAGCTCCAGTTTATGAGAATGTAGTGTGGGTGGCCTGAGTGGCAATCTACCAGCGTTGGGTGATGAACATACAGAGGCCAGAACTGAAGGGGGGTATTGCTGCATCATTAACACAAACCAAGTTTCTTCTCATCATAATTGGGTATAACGAAGGTCACCAGAAAGTACTTTTCCACCAGAATTGGGGGTATGTGGAAAGTCAGGTTGGGGTGCAACTCTCAGGGAGGGAAGAAGGGAGATAGGGAAACATGGGATGAGGGGTGGGGGGCAATTTACTGAAGTGGGGTAAGGGATTGTCCTCAAAAGCAGTCTGCAGACAAAAAAACAACAACTCTCCTTTTGATAAGATTACAGAAGACTGTCAATAGATGGAGAAGCTCACTTACACTTGTATTATTTGAAAAGCACATCATAAACGTCTGCTTATGCTCATTAGGTTAATACTCTTAATGTATTATCCTGGAACATCAACAGTTTAAAAGCAGTTATAAAAAGAAAAAAAAAAGGGTGGGGGGTGTTAAAAAGTTAAATCCAGATTTTGTGTGCTACACATGCCATGGTCTGGGAAAATAAATTCCTTCCACAAAAATGGGTGGGTACATGGTTCACAGCCTGCTTAAACTCTATGGCAAGGGGGTGACAGTATGGGTTAGACAGCATGTTCAGGCCACCATTACAAACCATATGTGATGCAGGGGATGAATACTTATTATTGCAGCTACTGATACAAAATGGTCAAATGTATGCAGTAGGGTCAGTTTATGGGCTGAACAACTGCACCTCTGAATTCTTTACAAAACTTTATAGAGAGATGGCTGGATTCTCAGGGGAATAGATTCTGGTGCAGATGCAAATTTTGCCCTGGATGGGGTCCCAGATAGGTTCTCTCATAAGCCATATCAGACCACAAATAGTGCAGATGATCTAAGGGCCCTTCTGGAAACCCATAGGTTAGTGGATGCGTGGAAACTCTGAAACCCCACCACAAGGGTCTACACCTTCTACTGTCACATCCACAACTCATATGTGCGTATTGACTTGATATTGGTCAGTCAAGAGGTACTACACGGAGTTGTTAATTCACACATGGAAACATCACAGTGTCACACCATACTCCAGTGATCATTCGGGGGGGCAGCGCCTTGAGACAACACATAAAACCATAGAAATTAGATGCCAGCCTATAAAAGACAAAGTTTTGGGAAAATACTGTATAAGCAGTAAGACAGAGAAATTCCTACCTCATAATAAAAGGGGTGATATACATCAGATGCTGTAATATGGGAGGCACTGAAGGCAGCACTATGGGGGAAAATAATCTCTTTTGCTCATCATATAAATAAAAAAGCTAGAGAGCACCTCAAGGACCAGGAAGCAAAGAGTGCCTCCTGTGAAAAGCTGCATAAGCAGAACCTCACTCCAGAGTGGTATCAAGCCCTACTGTTATCCATGGACCACCATCCCTGATTGGGGCCCTATGTCGCAGACAGTAATTTTTAGGGCACAGGCACTTATTATATAAGCATGAGTGTCAGGATCTGGGTTCAACTGTTCTATTATCTTTGCTGCCATTGATTACAATGCTTATGACTGTATCCTTGCTATATAATCACAATACTTTATATATGTATTACAGTGCCTTATGTACAATTATATACTGTTATTACCAAAATGTCAATGATTATTGTGTTTTACTGAAAATCATTATGCACTAATTAATGTGCTGAGAAAATACTGCTGTTTTGGATTATTGTATAATTACAATCATTAGTTGTGCAACACTGCCATCTTTAGGTGTAGTGCAAAACAGCTTCTTGTTTGCCAAGTTAGTATATAAGACAGTAACATATTGTAAAATGACCTTGTACACTGAGACTAGACTGCATCTTATCTCTGTGAGTAATACTTCTGTGCATGTTCCCAGGCTAGCAAGAATCACACCATATTTCTTAGCCAATTATATATGTTTTTTGTATCTCTTTTGCTGGTTTCTATAGAAATAATCAAAGTATAAAAATGACTGTATTAGCTTAGAATCCTTAGAGAAGACACTGATTCTACCTATGTGAGAAATAAGGAAGACTGGTATTCTCTCTCAGTGCTAATTATCTTTATTTTTATCACTGATTGGTTGTAAGTCTGTTTTATATACCAGAAATAAATCATTATCAGACTCTGGAAACCACGTGTTTGTTGTTTCTCTACTTTGGCAATCCAGACAAGAACTGCAATAGGGTAAGATTTATTACCCAAAATTACACTGGCGACCATGGCAGGACTGGAGTGTCAGAGTGAGATTCATATCTTAGTTCTTTGATCTCAGATATTCAGCAGTGTGGTACAATTTAAATGCCACTTTGACCTGTCAGAACATACCATAGTTTTCACTTTGCAAACTTTTTTTTGCTTTGGTCTAGAGAGGGGCACCCTCCACAGACCTCTGGTAAACTCCTTTGTGAGTTACAGCGTACCACCTTGGCTCAACTACTTCTAGTAGGAGTCCGGAAACCTATCTGAAGTCAGAGCCCAGGATTTTAAAACCAGTCTTCCACTTTTTGTTCTCTTTCTCTTTCTTTTTTGTTGTGTTCTGTCTGTTAACCCTTGTGTGTCCAATATCTCAACTGTGCACAAAACTGAGACTGGATGTCTCTAACTACCTCACCTCCCAAGGAGGATGGACTGATTTTTTGCTGCATGTAAAATCAGCTCAAGACCCCTTGCTTGCAATCTCAAACCAATATCTTGAGTCCAAGCAAAAGTCAAAGAAATATTTCTGCAAGGGATTATTATTAGCTGCTCTTAACACAGCTGTTAATACCTTGCTTACCTGTTGTACTTCTCTTGAGCTGCAAATTGCCTCATTGAAAAAGGAGGGTGGGTTGCAAGCACAATAGTTCCTGAAAAGGGAACAGAAATTAATGGAGGAGACACAGTCACTACCTGAACACAATAACAGGCTGTTGCATTGTACTGCTCAAGAAATAGAATGTGATAATTGCATGTTAAAAGAGGATAATGATTGGTTAAAATGCGATAAAAAACAGTTGTCTTTTTTTAAATGATATTTTGAGTGACACAAATGCAAGTTTATGTGATGATAATGTACAACTGAAAGAAGAGAATGAAAGGCTGATGAATGAGCTAGACAAAGAGCTTAGGGAAAACATTGAATTGGGTGCCGGGTATATAGTTATGCAGAGTGAGGTTGAGAAAGGTATTGAGCAGGGCACTGCAAAAGCTTGGCCTAGAAAATGTAAGGCAAAGATGGTGAAACTGTGCCATCAGTGAGACATTCTCGCTGGCCATGTTAAAGCCATAAATGGTTTTCAGTACACACCCATTGATATTATGTCATCAGGCAATGACAATTCATATTATGAGGACATTGGCCACCTTGTCACTTCCAAACCCCGCCCCACAGGGTGGTGGCATTCACTAGCCATCCACAAGATGGCCACCATGTTGGCACATTGCCCATGTTGCCATGTGACAACCAAAATGGCCACCCTATGACAGCCATCCACAAGATGGCCACCATGTTGGCACATCACCCATGTTGCCATGTGACAACCAAAATGGCCACCCCATGACAACTAAAATGGCCACCCCATGACAACAACAAACATGTCAGCCCCCATGACAACCAAAATGGCCACCCCAATGACAACAAATATGGCAGCCCCCATGATACGGGAGGCTAGCCACCACCATCAGGCCACGAACTCCCAATGGCTCCCCTCACCATGGAGGACAGTGAGGAGGTGGGTGGCATTGTGCAGGATGTAATTACTAATCTAGTAACAAACCCCAGTGCTGTGTCAAACCATGACGTCCTGACCCTGTGCAGTCAAATTGAACACATGGTTGAGCATGCTGTCAGCCAGGATACTGCTTTCCATGCAGTCGCTACTGTGGCGGTGGATGCCGCCCTACACAGTGTTTTAAATTTAAGCCATCCATGAGGCCCGACATCCAACCCACTGCAGGTGTCTCATTCTGATCAACAAATTGCCCAAGGCATTGGAAAAATGAGCCCCAATGACAACCTTAGCCATCATTTAGAGAAGGTGCGCTCCCTTTGTGAGAAACTTTCTCTCCAACCCGAGTATCAGGTTCAAGTTTTGAAACAAACTATCAAGCCAACCCTCTGGGCCAAGCTCTCAGAGGACATTCACAACTGCGACATGCTTGATTTCAGTGATATCTCGCAGGCCCTTCTATTGGCGAATTCCCCAGGTATTGTTGGAGCCCGCTTGGCCTACAAGGTTAAGCAAAATGTGAAAGAAAGCCCAGTGGCTTATCATCAATGGTTGTGGCTCGCCTACCAGGCCGGCAAAGGCCTAGCGGAGAGACTACCACTAGAGACCAAATTGAGTACAAGGACTTGTACATCCGAAACATGACTCTGGGTCTCTGGGAAAAAGTTGAACTCAACGTTTACCCACAGTCTGACACTTTTCAACAAATCCTTACCAAGACAGAGCATGCCTTTCAGGTTTACCTCCATAACCTCGCTTCTGGCAAAAACAAGACGGCCACTGCCATCACCTCGATGGCCCAGATGGATCCGGCACAAGTTGCCGTGGTCGGCTCAGCCCCCACTCACTACACTGTGGAAGGTGACAACACCAAGCAGGGTGCCCCTTCTGATGACCGTCAGGATCAGGCCCACAAGGGGGGGGGGCATCCAAAATTACAAAAACAATCACAATAACAACAACCGAAATGGGAAAAACACAAATTCCAATAATAAGTACCATAATGGGACTACTTATAGGGAATTAAAGGATCAAAATGAGACCCTCCTTAAACAACTGGAGGCGGTCCTTGCTGCAACGGATGGCATTTTAGGCTATTCTGTTGCAGCTCTGTCACCATTCAGCAGTACAAACCCTTTCAGGTCTTCAGCCTCAGCAGAGACAAGTGGCTGAGGAATAAACCCCTTTGCAGCACCGAGTACTTGCCAGACCAGTGCAGGGATTGAGGAACTGCCCATTGAGCAAGTGGAAATTGCACCTCTGACATCATAGGTACAGTATTCCCATTCTGTGATGTCCCAAGGGAAAGAGAGGCCCAACAGGCCCCTACAGGCCGTAAGGCCCAGGAACAGGAAGATGAAGAAGAATCAGAGAACTATACAGATTGACAATTACAGGCCCCAGTCCAGATTGTGAGTGACTTGCTTGTTGACACAAATGGATGGCCCTGTGTAAGGGCCACGGTTGGGGGCCACCAACTCGACATGCTCCTAGACACAGGAGCAGCCATGTCGGTTCTCATGATGAGAACCCAGCCACTTGTGCATGGTCCACCAGCTGGCAGACTAGTGCACAAGGTGTAGATGGTACCAAATTACAAACTTTTCAATCTGCAGCACTACCTGTGCAGGTAGGCCACCTAAAAACTAAATTTGTTTTTGACCTCATGGTATTACGTCACCACCCCAGTATATTGGGAATTGATTTTCTTGCACAGCATGGCTGTGTAGTGGACCTAGTTAACAGGCTATTGCTACAGAACCTGAGCCAATACCACGCTGTCACCATTCCAGACTCACATGCGGTGGCAGCCATCAAACATAACAACAAGGAGTATGACATCATGGCTTTTTTCAACAGTCATGACCTGTTTTCTGAACTAGCACCTTTGTTGCAAAAACACATTGGTGTGTTTGTTACCAACAAGCATGATTGTGGTAGAATGCACACCACCATTGAAATCACAGGGCCTAACCCTGTGAGGCAGAAGCAGTATCCATTTCCTGCTGAAGCCTTGCCGTCATTGAGAGAGACCGTCCAGTCACTGCTGCAACAAGGAGTGATTAGACCTTGTGTCTCCACCGTCAATTCACCCATTTGGCCTGTTAAAAAGCCAAATGGAGCTTGGAGGCTTACAACTGATTACAGAAAGCTTAATCAAGTCACCCCCAGCTGTGCCCCAACTGTGGCATCAGCCCCTGATGTGCTCAAGTTGCTGATGCCTGACAAAAAGTGGTTTTCAGCTCATGGCATTTCTAATGGGTTTTGGTCACTCCCATTAGCCCAGGAAAGCCAATACAAGTTTGCTTTCACCTTTGAAGGCCACCAGTACACCTGGACGTGCTTGCCCCAGGGATTCCATAACAGCCCCTCCCTCTTCCATCTGCACATGATGGATGCCCTGCAGGAGTTCTGTACACCTGACAGTCTCCTGCAGTATGTGGATGATTTGCTTTTAGCAACTTCCACCAAAGAAGAACACCTAACCCTTTTGGATGAACTACTGACTCTCCTTGGGAGAGCAGGCCTCAAGTGCAACCCCTCTAAGACACAACTGTGTCAGAAGAAGGTCATGTTCTTTGGCCTATGCATTATAGACCAAGGCAGAAGCCCAGCAACTAAGAAGATCTAGGGCTTGCAAGATCTACCACTTCCTACAAGCGTGGCAACACTCAGGTGCTTTTTAGGTATGGTAAACTACTCCAGGGATTTCATCCCTGACTTTGCCTTGAAGGCTGCTCCCCTGTATGAATTGCTAAAAAGGATGTCCCATGGACATGGGGCCCCCACACACACTGAAGCTGTGGCTCAGCTCAAACAGGCCCTAGCCGCAGCCCCAGCACTGGTCAACCCAAATCCAAAATTGCCTTTACATTTGGAAACTGCCACCTCTGATGTGGCCATGTCTGCAGTGCTGGCACAAAAGTACAATGGGTACTTCAGACCCATTGCGTATGCATCACAGATGCTATCTCTGTAGAAAAAAAATATAGTCTTTGCAAAAGGACACTGTTGGCAACCTTTTGGGCTGTCAAACATTTTCTGTACATCATTGGGTATGCTACCATCATTTTGCATACCTGCCACACCCCAATCAATTTTTTTGCTTTCAGATAAAGTAAAAGATGGATCAGTTTCCAACACCAGCACCACTCGTTGGTCTTTGCTTTTGCAGGATAGAGACATCAAAATACTCCCTGCCAAAATGCCATCCATCTTGGCCCATGGCCTACTATACACAGTAAACCTCATGACTGTGCCCTCCAACCACCTGACCTACCTGACCCAGGGCTCTTCCTGCCAGCAACACTTCAGGTCCTGAGGGCAAAACAATGTTCCACATCTTTATAGATGGCTCTGCATCCTATCTGGATGGAGAACAGGTAGCAGGCCTTGGAGTGTTCATACTGGATCATGAGAATGATTGCAGATGCATTTCTAGGAAATGCACTGTTCTCTCCTCACAGTATGCAGAACTTGCAGCTGTGGCCTGTGCCTTAGAGATAATACCCCATGGTGACACGGATGCAATCATCTTTGCAGACTATAATTGTGTATGCTCATCCCTAACTTAATTCTTTCCATTTTGGCAAAAGAATAATTTTACATCATTGGATGGTATCCCTGTCAAATATAGGGAACTGTTTGTAAACATACACACCCTCACCCAAATGTTCACACACAAGCTATACATACAAAAGGTTAAGGCGCACTGCAAATCTGGTCCTTACCATGAGTACAACGAGCGAGCAAACCTGCTTGCCAAAGCAGGTGCTCGAGGGGGGAAGAAATGGGAAATGACTCACCCTCAGGGTATAGCAGCCATTGTAACATCTATAATTGCTGCTGCCTAAAAACCAGTACCAGAACTCCCACTGGATCTTTCTGCTGCTCAGAAAGCAGATACAGAGATCAGAGATGTGTTCAAATTCCTGGACAAAGAAACTGAACAGGCACTGCCTGTAGGCAGTCCATACAAGAGACACTCAAACAATTTATACTTGTCTGGTGATCAAAGGCTCATCTGGTATCACAAACAGGATACAGGTGACAAACTGTGGGTGGCACCAAACTCATTGAAAACTGAATTTATTCATATGGTTCATGACACTCCCATTGGTGGACACCAGGAGACCAGCAACACCCTCCAGAGACTATAAAAACAGTCATCTGGTGGCCTGGCATGGCCAAAGACATGAAACACTATATTGACAACTGCATAGTGTGCACCCAGAACAATCCCATTCCTGCAAAGAAAAAATCAAGATTGCTACCCCAAAGGCAATCCAGACCGTGGAATGCAATTCAGATTGATTTCATTGGCCCTCTCACTAATTCTAGTAAGAACAACAAGTATGCCATTGTTGTCACACACTTGTTCTCTAAGTGGGTAGAAGCATTTCCCACTAAGAACAACACTGCAAAGACCACTGGCAAAATCCCGGTGGATCAGCTATTCTCCAGGTGGGGTTTACCCCTCAAGGTAGACTCAGATCAGGGTTCTAACTTTACAGCTGAACTAACATACTAATTGCCAGCAGATTAGGCCTTACGGTCTATCAAGTCTGCTCAAACCTCAGATCCCTAGTTGGGTGCCGAGGTCCTCGCCCCCTTGTGTTCCAGAAACCCCTATCATCCATCCATCCCCACCCCCGGCCAGGCCATCATCTGATACATCCACTTTCAGTGTCTGTCCCACCCTCTCTTGAAGCCCTCCACTGTGGATCTCTGAACCAGCTCGCCAGGCAGTGCATTCCAAGGGTCCACCACCCTCTCAGTGAAAAACCTCCTCCTCTTTTCCCCCTCACCCTTCCACCTTCCAACTTCAAACCATGCCCTCTGGTGATACCTCCCTTCTTTAGTCTAAAGATCCCCTCCATGTTTACCCTATTTATTCCCTTGAGGTACTTGAAGACCTCAATCATGTCCCCATCTCTCCTCTCCTCCAATGAAAACAGGCAGAGCTCCTCAAGTCTGTCCTCATACGTCAAATCCCCTAGTCCTTGTATCATCTTAGTTGCCCTCCTCTGTACCCTTTCCAGGCGCTGTATGTCCCTCTTCAAGTGTGGTCTCCAGTACTGTACACAGTACTCAAGGTGTGGTCTAACCAGTCCATTGTACAGCATCAGAATCACTTCCCTGCTCCTATAGGTGATCCCCCTTATGATGCATCCCAACATCCTGTTTGCCTTTCTAGCCGCTTTCCTGCACTGCTCAGAGTTATTCATACATGCATCCACCATGACCCCTAGGTCTTTTTCCCCTATTGAGGCCTTCCTCGCCTCCCCTCCCAGTTTGTACCTGTGTTTAGGGTTTCCCCTCCCAAGATGTAACACCTTGCACTTGGTGATATTGAAATTTAATTTCCATGTGTGAGCCCAGCTTTCCAGGGTGTCCAGGTCCCCTTGCAGGGCCAACCTCCCCTCTTCCCCCTCAACTACTGCTCCCATCTTGGAGTCATCGGCAAAGAGACTCATTTCACACCCTATACCTTCCCTGATGTCCTATATGTATGCATTAAACAGGATCGGACCCAGGACCAAGCCCTGCAGTACCCCACTACCGACCTCTCTAGGGTTCGAGAGCTCCCCACCGACCTCTACTCTCTGGGTGCATCCAGCTAGCCAGTTTTCAATCCATCTGACCATCAAAGAGCCTACTCCCAACCCCATCGGTTTCTCCACCAGACCATTGTGGGGGACAGAGTCAAACGCCTTGCTGAAGTCCAAGAATAATACATCCACAGGCTTTCCACTGTCCAGTTCTGATGTTACCCATTCGTAGAACTCCACAAGATTGGTTTGACATGATCTACCTGGCACAAACCCATGTTGCTGACTATCTAGATCTCCCACTTCCTCCAAGTACACCTCCAATCATTCCTTCAGTATACTCTCCATTAATTTTCCCACCACCGAGGTCAAACTGATGGGTCTATAGTTACCTGGTACTTCCCTCAACCCCCCCTTTATGGATTGGCACCACATGTGCCTCTCGCCAATCCCTAGGTATCCTCCCTGTCTCAAGCGACCTGTTGAAGAGCTCTGCCAGGGGTGCAGCCAGTATGTTCGCCAATTCCCATAGTACTCTCGGATGAATGCCATCCAGCCCATGAGATTTGTCTTTCTTTAGGGCCTTGAGGGCTAACCACACCTTTTCAGTGGAGATAGCATCATCTGTCCCCTCCACCTTACTGGCCTTTTTATCCTTGTCCTGATGTGACACCCCTGGGATACCTCTCTCCCTCCCTCTTGCTCCATTTCTGTTGCTCCCCTGATCCCACTCACTGCCACTTCTATCCCCATCGTGCCTTGCTTTGTAGATATCCCATCCCCATCCCTAGTGGACACAGAGGCAAAGTACTCGTTTAATACCTCTTCCTGGTCCCTCACCTCTTCCACCAACCCTCCTTCTGATCTCAATCTGCTGAGATGGCCCTTAGTTTTTCTCTGCTCCACAATGTACCGGAAGAACCCCTTTTCCCCTCCATGTATCCCCTGTGCCAGCCTCTGCTCTTTACTGGACTTTGCCCCCTCACCATCTGGGTGACTTTTTTAGATGCAAGATGGTACATTTCCTTATCCCTATCCTCTTGTTGTTTACATTTTTGTAGGCCTTCTTTTCTCTGACCACTACCTGAACCTCACTGAACCACCAGCATGGTTTATGTGACCTTGCCTCGTTTCACCTTAGCGCATGGTCCTGACTGCCTCATGAAGTCCCGTTTATGACCTCCATCTCTTTTCCACATTTCTCATTGATGTAATCCTCTCAAGTGATCATTGAGAATATTTCCCATGCCCACAAAGTCTGCCCCCTGAAGTCCACTGCCAGTGTCCTAGATCTCCCCCCCATGCTTATTTGAAACCAGACAGTATTGTGGTTGCTTCCAGTCAGGGGATCCTCTTCAACCAGGTCCCTTACCAGATCCTTATCTGCCAGAACCACGACCAGGACATGCCGCTCCCTTGTGGGCTCCATCACATGCTGTGTTAAGAACACATCCTGGAAGCCATCCAGCAGCCTCTGCTCCTTGGCCACCTTACAGAACATGGTTCCTCAGTTTGTACCTGGCATATTAAGGTCCCCCATCAACACCACTCCCTCCCCTTTTGGTCCACACTGGGCAATGTTGTCCAGCAAACCATCCTCCAGAACATCACCCATCCCGGGGGGCCAATATACTACACCCAGCTTGACCTTACCTCCTACTGGGGTTCGTGACCCATAAGGCCTCCACGTTTCCCTCTGCCTCTTCTACCCTAGCAATTTCTATGTCATCTCTAATAAACATAGCCACTCCACCCCCTCTGCCCTCCTTTCTATCCTTCCTAAGCATAGTGTACCCCCGCATGTTTAGGTCCCAGTCATGGTTTTTGTTGGCCCACATTTCCGTGACCACAGCCACATCCACCCCCCCTCGAACAGCATGGCCTGGAACTCTGGCAACTTGTTTCCCAAGCTCCTGGCATTTACTAACACCACCCCACCCCTTATCCCTGATCCCTTGTCGAACCCCACCCAGGTTCCTTATACTCTCCATCCTCCCTCTGCTCCTCCTGAAACCTCCTCCTCGGTCTGTTTCCCTCCCCTTGGGTTTGAAGGCTACTCCCTCATCTGGAGGAGAGGGCTTCTGGTCAGCCCTCCTTTATCCCTCCCTCACAAGTTTAAACCCACATTTTTTGAATGTAGTCAGCCACCCCCTGTTGAAGGACTTCCTTCCCTAACGGGCAAGATGAAGTCTGTCCTTGGCATACAGTCCCATATCCTCCCAAACTCCTTTCCAGTTCCCTAACACCCCCAACCCACTCTCTTCACCCCACTTCCTGAGCCAGTCATTAACTTCTGTGATCTTCATTTTTTTCTCCACTAAGGTCTTTGGTACTGGCAATATCTCTGAAAATGAAATGTTGCATCCATTATCCCGACAGGCTCTGGCAAGTTCTTGGAACCTTGCTTGGATTTCCAAAATGCTTTTTCCCTCTAGATCGTTAGTTCCCAAATGCACCAGGAAATCTGGTTTCCCTCCACAATCCCTAACCAGTTCGTACACCATGAACTTTGCTCTGTGCACTGTCAACCCAGAGATACTCACTACCTTCACTTGGCTATGGCATCCACCCCTCTATCCCTCCCACTGGATACCCCTAATCATCAAGTCTCCCAATAACAGAACCTTAACACCGCCGTCATCCTTATGGTTACCTCCACTATGCACTCTCAACCCCCCATCCCACCCTTTATTTGTGATCTCAATTCCATGGGAGTCTTCCTGCCTTATTAGAGACACCCTTGTCACCCTCCCCTTTCTGCCTCCCTTGTTATTTTACCCACTTAACTCAGACCCCCCTGAATAGGTGTCCCCTTTAACCCTCTCTTATCCAAACCATTTATCCTGGCCCTGATGGTTTCCCCTTCCCCCACACCACCATCCTCCCCCCTTGTAATGGTACCCCTACCTCCAGAGGCCCTCTGTGGGTCCCCTTTACCTAGGGCCCCATCCTGGTACAGACCCCCCTGCTGAAGGGGGCCACTCCCCTGCATCCTTGTCTCCCAGTTTCTTTCCAGTCGTGCTCTCCTCCCTCATGTCAGCAATATGTTGCATCTCCCCCATCTGCTTAACATTTATGTTTCCCCTTCTCCCTCTGGGACTATTTCTATCCTTTCCATTGCCGGTCTGTGATGCCCTATGGGTATCTGACTCCCTCCCTCCGGCCTCTGTATCAGTTTCCTCATTTCCACCAACCCCTTCCTCCCCCTCTAGGTTGCTTAGTAGCTCAAATTTATTGTAACACTCTATGCCAGCCTTCATCAAGTAACATGAGTTCCCCCCCGACTGCCCCTCTAAACTGCCCCTCTTCCTCTTCTCTTGCTCTATTCTGCTTAGGAGCTCCCTTCCCACAGTCTGCTCTTTTAGGCTTCCCCACAACAGCCCCCCCCTTCTCAGTGTCTACTCTTCTAGGCTTCCCCACAACAGCCCCTCCTGACTCTTCCTCCTCCACTCTCTTTATATTCCGAATGTTTACCCCGTACATTTTCCCCTTAGCATCAACATCCCTATCTAAGCGTCCTCTGTCCCTAATATACCCCCTCCTGCTTGCTGTAACATAACGTCCTGTAATTTCTGAGTGTTGCCCCAGCCTCCCCTCAGCCCCACCCTTCTGCTGCCCATATCCACACCCCTTATCCTTGGACACCCCAACTCACTCCTTAACCTATCTACTATACTCTCCTGATACAAGACAGCTGTCTACAGAGTGGGCAGCCTCCCTCTCTCCAGGCCCTATTGAGAATTATTGCCATCCCACAGCCTGTGTAGCCTACAACCCTTCTGAAGATGCCTGCCATGGTGTAATATGGCCACCCTGTTTGTCTCTCTCTGTTTATAATGGCAAGCACCCCTTTTCTCAGTCCCTTCCCCTGGAATACAGTCTCTCTCTATACTGACTGCAGTTATTTACAAACCCAATTTCAACCCCACCAATAAAGTTCCCAAGTCTCACAAACACATACAGTCCAGTGTGTGTCCAGTCTCACTAACAGTGTGTGTATGCAGACATCAGGTACCGTATGATGTCACAGGCCCATCAGTTCCTGTTGCTTCAAATTTCAGTCACAAACAGAAATGCACAGCCCTTCAATCCCAACCCGCAGTGGCTTTACAGTATTTAAGAAAGCCTACAAAACAGGCTGGGTGGGAGGGCTCTACCACCACCAGGCAAACATCACATTTAAATTTCACTCTAATTATCACTGCCAAACAAGTGTTCCCACACCCAGCACACAAGCCTCAATAGTTACAATATCAAAGCCTAAGTAACAGTTCTAACTCAAAGTAGTATTTTTTAATGCACAGAACTAATTTCAAGTATTTCAGTTAAAACAGAAGATAAAACCAAACCTTTGTCCTGAACAGCCTCCTGCTTCTGTTCCCAACTGGACAATGAAAGACAAGATGATTCTTGTAATTTCCCCTTCCCCTAGCACCAGGCAAACAATACATTTAAATTTCACTCTAATTATCACTGCCAAACAAGTGTTCCCACACCCAGCACACAAGCCTCAATAGTTACAATATCATAGCCCAAGTAACAGTTCTAACTCAAAGTAGTAATTTTTAACACACAGAACTAATTTCAAGTACAAACCTATTCAAATATTTCAGCTAAAACAGAAGATAAAACAAAACCTCTGTCCTGAATAGCCTACTGCTTCTGTTCCCAAGTGGACAACAAACACTCCAACTTCTTGGAATTGATCAAAAATTCCACATCCCCTACCATCCTCAATCCTCAGGCCAGGTAGAAAGAGCAAACAGACGCAGCAAACAGATGTTATCTAAATTCATTGATGATAATCCTAAAGATTGGGATTCCCTTTTGCCACTACTCCTCATGGTAATTAGGGCCACACCTGCAACCACTACTCAGTGTACCCCTTATGAGGTTATGACTGGTAGAGCTATGAGACTACCTGAACACCTGTTGGTTGATCTGCACACCCCCACTGCAGATAGAGTATCCGTAGACAAGTACATAAAAAGGCTTCATGATGACATCATGAGAACACATTTGTTTGCTACAAAGCAAATTGGCAAATCCTAACAGCAAGCAAAAGCCCACTTTGACAAACATGTTAAAGAAGTCGACTGGCAAGTTGGAGATCAAGTCATACTTCTCCAATACAGACAACCCCCTCACTCATTTGCCAGTAAATGGGAAGGTCCTTATCCCATTGTAAACAAGCTCAACCCTGCTGTGTGTCAAGCCAGAGTACAACAGCAAAAGCAGAAAAAGACTGCTGACAAGTGGTTCCATGCTAACCAACTCAAACTGTATCAAAGTGACTAAACTTACTTTTCTTAACCCAATAGGGTGGAATAGTACTTTCAGCTAATTAACCCTTTCTGTTTCTTTCAGATATCGGCAAGATGGCTATCTTTCACATCCTTCTGCTGGGTGGATTTCTACCTCTAACAGTTTTTGCTCCCCCCACTTCCAAAACAACCGGATCTTCTGGCACAATTGCTTGGAAAATCTGACATGGGTGATACAATTAAAATTCCTAACAAAAATGTTAAAGTTACTCAAGGAAAAGATTCTTTATTAGATGCTGTTGTTGTTGCTCCAGATAAATCCTACCTTACTATTCAATGGGATACTGATGCAATGGGCTACAAAATTCCCATAGCACGCCTAGGCAAGGGCAAATTCCATTGCTGGCCTAACACCGACATATCACAGAATGGTACACTCTCTATTAGACAGGCTTCCCCAAGACACACTGGTCAATATAACCTTACTGCACTTATTGACCCTGCCTTCTGTGAGCAGCTTCCTTCATCAGTGGCACGAGATTTTTGTTCTCAAAACTATGCTGCTTCTTCATCTCTCTATATGTCTGTCGTTCCACCCAGCCAGGAAGAACTTGCCTGCCCTCGTCTTGATGAGGGACCTCCTAGTGGTCTGACTGCCACGTCACTCCCAGGTGCCCTTATTAAAAATGTAAAATTTATGCATGTCCCAGTTATTTTCAATTTATCACATTGGAATATGGCTGAATTTGGTTTATGGCAAGATACTAATACTTCTAAGTTTCACAGTATGATGCTTACTGATATTGTTGCTGCATACCAAACACGCACTAACAATCCTATTGGTGGGCCCCACACCATGGATCATGTAGGTGTTTTCAGATCTGCCTGTAAATACTACAAACCTAGAAAAACATGCACCCAGCAAGATGCAGCCTCACTGCTGCTACTGGTACTGTCTCTGGTATTACTGGAGTTGCAGGTACTGTTACTGGCATTTTTGATTCAGGAATGTCTATTTGGAATAGAGCTGATATTGCTTCCATTAAAGCACAAACACTAAAATTTCAACAAACACTTTGCAATGATATTATGCCCCCTATCTTGCAAGGTGTCAATACTCTAAGTGAGGAAGAAAGATATAATATATACAATATGCAAGAGATTGCTCAAGGGTTCAATGAAACATGAAACAAACTTAATGATCTTATTTTTCAGAAAAACTGTGAGGTGGATAAGCACTTTACAGGTTGTGAAATTTTATGTTCTGCTTATGGCTCTTATGTTATTTCTACTGTTAACAGTCTCTTCAGAGACTTGGAATCAGGCAAAATTCCAGATCTTATTCATGATCTCAGATTGGGTAAATGGTATTGCCCCCACTGTACAGGTACAAGTTGTATTTCTATGTGTTTGAAAAATACTCTTAATATTTCCATGTCAACTGTCCATAACATTGGTTATGTTTCCAGGTTTCCCAACCAAGCCCCTTGCTACAAAACCCAGACATGCTCTATCAGGGAGAACATGTTCATTACCTTTACAGTGTCACTTCCACGTTTTGATCCAGCTACAGCTGTCTTTGATAAACTTGCAAACATACATTCTCTTGGACATCTTGAAAATGACATTTTTTGTGAAAGAAGTGAACTTCCAGCTATGTTGGTGTTTCATCCTGTGCTCCAAGCTTGGACTACTCCTCACACGAACTGTTGTGCCAAGAAAGGATATTACTTCTTGTGCCGCTGTGATGTCTTTGACATTGTAAAACCCGTATGTGGCTACTCTCCGGAACATCTTGACTGGGCCTTGACCTTGGGTGACGATCTGCCGAGTAACCTTACTGATGTTGATCCAAATGATGACATCCCTCCTGCTGCATCTTCAGCATTCGATTCCAAAACAGCACCATCTTGAAGTTATCTTAAAGAGATACATCGCTTCACTACCCGGCTCACTAATTCTACGTTTTCTTGTCCAGTCCACCTGCAACGTTGGAGAGTTCCCAACCTCAGAGTCACTTATACTGCCTATATTGATCCCTTGACAATCACTTTGAGATCTCTTTTAGCTAGAAAAGATGATCATTTAATTTACATTAGTAACAATGTACCTAAAGCCAATAATATTCTCAATGATCTTATTCACGATGGTGATTTAAGCTTAGCTGTAGGTAATTACTGGGTTGAATTATCTGTTAATGTTTGTGTTATTATCCAAGCCTTTTTGATTGTTTTTCAGATTTTACATCTTTGCTGCCTGTGACGTACCCTCATACAACATCGTGAACAACTCAAGTTCCTTTACAAGGCTCGCGCGTTGAGCTTGTAAATGACTTTTTAGCTTATCCCTACATACCTACTTGTGATTGATGCCCCTTCTGAGGCATCAAGGTGGAGTGTTATCCATGGACCACCATCCCTGATTGGGGTCCTATGTCGCAGACAGTAATATTTAGGGCACAGGCACTTATCATATAAGCATGAGTGTCAGGATTTGGGTTCTGCTCTTCTATTATCATTGCTGCCATTGATTACAATGCTTATGAATGTATCCTTGCTATATAATCACAATACATTATATATGTATTACAGTGCCTTATATGCAATTATATACTGTTATTACCAAAATTTCAATGATTATTGTGTTTTACTGAAAATCATTATGTACTAATTAATGTGCTGAGAAAATACTGCTGTTTTGGATACTTGTATAATTACAATCATTAGTTGTGCAATGCTGCCATCTTTAGGTGTAGTGCATAACAGCTTCTTGTTTACCAAGTTAGTATATAAGACAGTGACATATTGTAAAATTACCTTGTACACTGAGACCATACTGCATCTTATCTCTGTGTGTAATACTTTGGTGCATGTTTCCAGGCTAGCAAGAATCACACCACTTTTCTTAGCCAATTATATATGTTTTTTGTATCTCTTTTGCTGGTTTCTATAGCAATAATCAAAGTATAAAAATGACTGTATTAGCTTAGAATCCTTAGAGAAGACACGGATTCTACCTAGGTGAGAAATAAGGAAGACTGGTATTTTCTCTCCGTGCTAATTATTTTTATTTTTATCACTGATTGGTTGTAAGTCTGTTTTACATACCAGAAATAAATCATTAAGTGCTTTTACACACAGGTTTATGTACCAGAATAACTGTTATGGAAACAGTATTCTGTTACATCCCTTGTGCAAAGTGCATCTGTTTTGTTCCATAGGCAAACGTTCATCCAAACCGCAATCTCTGCTTTTCACGTGTAACCCCCTTGTTATCCGGGGTTACTAGAATCCCAGAAAGACCTAGTGGTAGGCAGGGAAGGCAGCTTGTGAAACTCCAGTTAAATGGATGTCACACTGTCTCACTCTGTTCTCAGTCTCAGCTGAGACTGAGGGATGACATCACCATAGAACTATCGCAGCTGCATGAGCCACAATGGAATCTGCAGCAAGGGAGTTGGAATAGAATGTTGGGAGGTTTGAACAGTAGTCTGTGGTCAGTTGGAGTTGGGAGCTTGCTGAGGTAGCAGCACAGCAGCTCTGTGTAGGCTCTGGGAGGCTCAGCCCTGACATAGGGCTACATTTAGGTAAAAGGGTGTGTGTCTCCACCAAAAGAGAGACACAGAAGTAGTTTGAAGTGGTGGAGACCGCTGTTTCGGGTCTCAGTGCCCCCTCCCGCCGGGGATGGGGGCAGGAAAGGGTTTCCTGCATATTCCTGGGGCAACCCCCTTGTTCTTCTACTAATGGAGAAGCTGCCTATTTGTTCCAGAGTTTTTGGGAGAACAAGAAGACTAGTGAATCACCTGTGGGGCACCTGCAACCAGAGGGTGAGTGCCTGCTCTTCCAGAAAGGGCCTATGTTTTTCACCCTGGGACTTGTGTGACATGTGGGGATTGGACTACTGAAATAGTGGGAGGCCTAGAGTAATAGGCTTAGCCAAAAAGTAAAAGTATGGTCAAGTCCAGCACTTATTGGGAAGTCAAAAGACATGTAGAGGAGATGTGACATATGTCTACCCAGTAATCTACATTGCCTAGCTTTCAGTGAAAGAGATGTTTAGTTTCCAGAGAAATGGCCGGGTATGGATTGTGGGAGCTGGAGGTGGGAGACCCCCCCATTTTTAGTGACCAGGTCCACCTCTACAGATTTGCTCTGTGGATTTCTACTTTGCCTCATGCACTTGGCCAGTGATGAGGGAAGTACCCAGACGTGGGATTGGAAGGAAAATTCCCTCTAGGAGTTGAAGGCTCTAAGGTGGTTTGGGGAGCCACAACAGGATAATTGGTTAATTTCCCAAAATGGACCATGGATCAAGTGGTCGTGGGGAGCCGGCCAGTGGGAAAAACCAGTGAGGAAGTCGGACTGTGTACCCAAAGCTATGTGCAAGTCCGGCTGTGTGCCTGGTGGGTTCAGAGCCTGAGGGCTAGAAATAGTGATAAAGTGTTCTGTTGTCTCTAATCTTCATTACCAGGAATGTAGCCCCATGGGGGTCCATCTATGCTTTGTTTGTTCAGCTTGGATGTGAATAAAAGCCACACTGTAGAATCCCATTCCTGGTTCTGGACATTACAGTTATTGCTTCCTGTGTTTGGATTTACTTGGGTGCCCCTGTGCAGATTAGCCAAACCGAGGCCCCCTGTGCTGAGTAACCTCATCCTCCCTGAACCCAGTCCCCACCAGGTATTGCTGTCAACTTCAACAGCATGCCACCTGTCATTTTGCTAAAAGGCAGGGGTGAGGGGTACAAAAATGGAGGCACCGCTTTGGATTTTGATTCTGGGATGAAGGTGCTCAGAAAGAGGCTAGCGTTTTGGCTATCTGGCAGTTTGTAGCCCAAAAAGCTGAAGCAAGTAACTTGTGTGTTGCTGTGTGCTTTGGATCTTATGCTGCTGTTTAAAATGCCAACTGTTTACCAAGGAGCAGTAAAGCCAAAGAGTGTGCTCTTGTCCTGCATAAAATTGTTTACAGCATTTTGCCTGCTTTTAAAATGAACTGTGGTAAAGAAAAGTGTGGAAGGCTAGGGGTAGCAACAGGAAAATTGTGCCCTGGACGTTGGAAATGCTTTTAAGATGAACTGTTGTAAAGAAAAGTGTGGAAGACTAGGGGTAGCAACAGGAAAATTGTGCCCTGGATGTTGGAAATGCTTTTTGAATGAACTGAGAGACTTGCAGGTGTGTAATGGCTATATTAAATGGCTGAAATGGGCTCCCGCCGTGGAGTGAGTTAGAAAAAAAAAAAGTTGCATTCTGCAGTTTAACTTTGCCTGCTCGATGATCACCGTGAGGAGAAGAGCACTCACGAGGAAGAAGAGGCTCATTTGCATGGCGTTGTGTGATTGGTCAGGCTGTAATCAGTCCCGGCCCTCAGCCAGCTCTACAGTGACTGCCCCAGCATTTGAGAGAGAGTGTGAGTGGAGTGCATGTACTGGCTAGTGGAGGAGCATCGCGGAGTGTTAAAATTGCTGTAAACATTCTAAAAATAGATTTGCTTGTTTGAAATCGGGCTTAACCCACTAATAGATCATCTGAATTGCAAGTGTGGTGGTTGAGAAGACGATTGGCCGGACTGCCCGCCCGTTTCTTTTCTGAGGCCTCCAAGAACTGGCTGCAGGCCGTTTTTCCCCATCGCAGCAAACAGCTACTGATAACAGTAAGTACTATAATGGAAACTGCTCAAACAGTGATTTTCTGCCCAATGCCATATAAATATGTGTGCAGCACTGTAGTCGCTTTGCAAGTAATGACTTTGTCATGTCCTGCCAGCAAGTGCAAGTCTGTTAAGCCATTGACTGTGTGCATAGTAATGAATTCAGCCTCAGTTTAAAGTTTAAAGCCAGAGAGAGACTGTGAGTTGTAGCCAAATGTGCAGCACTAGTTTTACAGGCAATCCTGTGCTTAAAAACCTGAAGCTTTAAGGGACTGTGAGTCAAAGAGATGTTTCCAGCATGTAAAAAGTCCGTGGAAAATCAAGTAAATGTGTTTAAAACAAAAACAGTGCAAGTTTGTGCAGTTTGAGCAAAAGTTATCAGTAGTGTGTGTAAATCGGACGTGCAGTGGCTTGACCCAATTTCTGAATGTTGATACACAGGAGTGCTGCCGCCGCCATTACAGGGTGGGGTAGTAAAGTAAACACAGCAGCAGAGGAGCCATTTTAAAAGTAAAGAAGGTGTTCAATAAAGTGGGACTTTCAGTTACAGTGAACTTTTGTTTGTTTTTCTGCAGTTATGGCCTCAGAACCAGCTCGTTACCCAGATCATGCCCTGGTTGCAGTAACAGCAGCAGTAAATAGACTGAGGGACATTGAAAAGTGGTGCTATGGAGGACAACTGCCTCCTCATGTGGTGATTCCTGGTTTTCCAGTGCACGTGTGTCAAATATGCTTGAGAGCTGGAAGGGACATCTTCATGATTCCTCACTGTGCTGGATGCCTACAAAAATATGGCTTGTATAAAGCGTCTCAAATTCGGTTGGCTCCCACATGGACAAAGGTTCAGGAATCTGCAGTTGGCAGCACACAGCACCAGGCAGAGCCTGTGGAAGAAGGCCCCTCGGGGGAGTGTGGCACAAAGCTAGAGGGTGCAGAGTTAGAGACAAAAGCAGAAGTTGAAGTTTCGGATGCTGGATCCCAGAAGGAAAGTTTGGATAAAGCATCAGTAGACCCCTGGGGGCTAGCTCAAGTCTGTTAGGAGAAGATGAGATGTGGGAGGCCTTTGAATGGGAGGTGTCGACCTCCATGCCTAGTGATGAGTCGATAGTCTCAGGAGTGAGAACGACTGCTCACTCCTGGGCTCAGATCCTCAATGAAGAGGAAGATGAGGGGGAACCTATGTGGCCTTGTGAAAAAGGAACGGGTACACAGCCTCAAGATCTTGCCTCAGAAGAATGCATGTAAGAGAGTGGTGATGCCACTGCCCTGGCTTTGCAAGAGGAATAAGTCAGGGATCCGTTTTTATTTATTTATTTATTTATTTATTTATTTATTGTATTCTAGGAATTAAATACCTTTGAGCCAAGGCTCCTTTACAAAGGTTCCGCGACAAAATTAGGTACAAACAATAGGGTTACAGTGAGTTGCACATTTAGATTACATTGAGGAAATAAACAGTGACATTAAACAGTTAAACATCATTTACATTTGTGAACGACATATAAATTACCAGTTAAACACTTTCATCATTTAGAGAGCATTAGGGAAAGGGAAAGAATAGGTAAGGGAAGTGTGATAGGTAGTACAAGAGAGAGAAAGGAGGGAGGAGCGGACCATGGTTAGAGAAAAGGAAACCTCTACCAGGCCTTTGTCAGGTAGGTGGTCAGGACAGAGAAAAGGAAATAGTTAGGATTTAATCAAGGCAGTCACAAGAGTTGGAGGTGCAAGGTGAGAGAATAGGCTAGATTTAAAAGCACCTAGAGAGTTAGAGGAGGTAATAGTGTGCTAAGGGTATTTAGCCAGTTGGGCACTATAGGCAAATGATCGCTGGACCCTGTGTAGTCCGGCAATGGGGGACCTGAAGAGGCTGATTTACTGATCTTCTGGTGGGTTGGACACTTGTGTTCTGGCATAACAGGTCTTGAATGCAAGGTCGGGTGAGGCCCATGATGGATTTCTTAGCCATAAGGCAGGTGAGGTACTTTATGCGGTTTGAGAGTTGTAACCACCCAGTTTCAGAGTAGAGCTCGCAAGTATGAGTACGTCGATGAGCACCAGTAAGCAGCTGACAGGCCTTGTTAAGGGAGGTTGTGATACATTTAAGTGCACTAGAAGAGGAGGACCCATAGACAATTAAGCTGTAGTTGATGACTGAGATGATTGAGGATTGAATAGCTAGCATCAGTGCTGGTAGGGTAAGGAGTTGTCTGTTTCGGTAAAGTATCCCAAGCCGCTGATTAATAGTTTTGGCTATATTATCAATATGTGTTGCATAGACTAGGCCTTGATCAAAGGTGATTCCAAGATATTTGAAGGTAGCCACCTGTTCAAGGGTGATTCCAGGGATGTGTTGATAGTGAGAGGTACTTGCCTTTTCTTGTTTTATGGACTTGAGAAGAGCATGGATTTTGTTTTTGTGGTTTAGGATCAGCTTATGTTCAACGAACCATGTCTCAACACAGGCAAATGCATGCTGGAGGCTAAGGCGTAGGGTTTGGATCTTTGTGCGAAGATAGAATCACAGCATCGTCAGCATAGAGGATAATTTGCTCTGGGCAGGATTTAGGGAGGGAGTTTAGAAAAAGGCTGAAGAGGAGAGGGCTAAGATGGATCCCTGCAGCACTTCTGAGAGGACAGGCTTAGGGTCTGAGAGAACTCCAGCTATTTTTACAACCTGAGAGCGGTGGGCAGGGTAGCTTTTTATCCAGGCACCAGAGCCCGGGGAGAGCCCAAGAGACTGTAGTTGACTGATGGGTAGACCATGATGTACAGTGTCAAATGCCTTTGTTAGATCAATGTACACCACTCCGGTAAGGAGTCCTTTGTCCAAGGCCTTGTGATTGCTCCTGAGAATTCGAGCAGAGCTGTCGATGTACTATGCCTTTGTCTGAATCCATGTTGCTGGGCACAGAGGATGTTATATTTCTGAAGGTAGTCTGTTAGTTGGTCAGCCACTATACGTTCAAGCGCCTTTGACAAGGGAGGAAGTATTGAAATAGGTCTATAGTTACCAGGCAGAGACTTGTCACCACTTTTGTGTACCGGAGTGACTATTGCAGCCTTCCATTTACTAGTGAACTTGCTGGAGCAGAGGGAGAGATTGAATATTCTGGTGAGGGGGAGTAGAACTTCATCCAGAGTAAGGGACAGTATTTTAAGGTCAATAGAGTCACTGCTTGCCCGGGATTTAGATATAGCCTTCTTTATGTATTTATGAACTTCATATGCTTTAACTATTTTAAGATGGAAGGGTGGTATGCTTGGAGGGGCAGGGGGGGATATAGAGATTGAAGGGTCAGTATCAGCGAAGTAGTCAGTTGAGAGGACACTGCTAAGGTCAGTGAAAGTCTCATTAAGGTGTTTGCTATGACCAAGGGGTCAAGGGTGGTAGTGCCATCCACATTCAATATAGTAGGAGAGGACTTGGACTGCTTACCCGTGATATTTCTTAGATTGTCCCAGAAGGATTTCCCTTCACCCCAGGAGTTGGAGAGGGCATTCTTGAAGTAGGCACGCTTCACCCGGTGAGTCTCTTTTGTACAGTAGTTTCGGGCCTGTTTATACTTTTGGATGTCAGTCAGAGAACCAGTGCCTCGTGCTATAGCCCAGAGGTGGTCCCTTCCTTTGTGTAGGGCCAATAGATTAGCAGTGAGACCAAGGATTTGAGAGGCGCTTTCACTTTTTCTTGGTGTAGAATCACAGGTAGTATTGAAAGTGTTGATAAAGTGATTAAGGGCTTCGTCGACATCTCGAGTATTGTAAATGAGAGACCAGTCTTTCTGTCTAAGATTTTCCTTGAGATGGGTAAGGTTGCCAAAAGGTAGTACTCTACTAGAGATGGTTCTAGGAGGTGGTTTTCTGAACTTGTTTGACCAGGTACATTTTAAGGGAGAGTGGTCGCTAAGAGAGTCCGGGAGAACAGCAACATTATGTATCTGTGCAGGGTGACTGGTAAGGATCCAATCTATTAGGGTACTATTACCAGATTTATAGTTTTCCCTAGTAGATGAATTGACCAACTGTGTTAAGTTTGCAGCAAGGATGGCATCCTTAGTCGACCCTGTGTCTGGTGCTAGCCAGTTGATATTAAAGTAACCAAGGAGAAGGAGCTCGGCGTCAGGAGGTTGAGATCTGGTGAATTCTAGTATAGTCTGGAGGCCGGACACCGGGTCTTTTGGTGGGATATAGATAGCAGTAACCGTGAGGACTTTGTTGTGGGCACCAAGCAGTAGCTTGATAGGAAGGATGCAAAGCTGGCAGGACCAGGACTGGCCACCCCCAAGCCAGGCCAGCGGTCTCAGGTTGACCAAAGCTAGTAAAGAGGAGAGACTGGTTCGTAGAAAGGCAAACGAGATCTATGGTATGACCTTTCCTACCTTTCCTCAGAAAGTCTGGGAGGAGATTTAGAACAGCAGGAAATCCTGGATCTGGGCCGAAGCAATGAAAGGTGTGCATCCTGGGGCCAACAAGCATGTAAAAAACAGACTGTTTCACGAGAAATATACCCAGTGGAAGAGAGGCAGGACACTGTTTATGGACAGAGTGAGAATAGTGGATGGAGAGGGACGTGAAATCTCCCACTGTGTGAATTATGTGCGCCCAGATGGGGTAATAATTCAAGCTCCTGACCCCCAGTACTATTGGCCTCAGTGCAAGGACCTCCCAGAAAATGTGCCCTTGCCTACTAAATGGAAAGCCGAGCAGTGGTAGTCAATACTGCCACACCAGCCTGTGAAGTGTCTTTATTGATCCACCAGTATGGACATCCAAGACTCAGGTGCCCCACATTCATCAGTTCTACAGTGTACTTGCCTTTCCAGAATACATCGACTGGCCCACCAGATGACTTCAGATCCAGAGAGGACACCAGCCCAGCTGTAACCTGAGCCATCGCCTGGTAATTGGATGACGTCAGACCAGCTGTTTTCCTCTTTTTGTTCCTGTTCTAAGGTTCCATCTCCAGAGATGACATCAACCCAGCAGTTCCCAGATGTGCCCTCCTGTGGTTCCCGGAAGATGTCCGCCCAGCTGTATCAGAAGAAATGCTGCCAGGGAGAGTCTTCGTCAGAGATGCAGGTCAGTGCAGAATTTTCCATTCTACAAGGGGCTGGTAAGTCCGAACATTTCTATCTTTATGACATTGCAGTACACACCCTACACTAGCAGACTTCAAAATGTGTGAACTGTCCGCAAAGACTCTCCCCTTCGGGACTTTGGCCTGTTAGAACTGTGCTTCACCAGGCTCCAGCCCAGGAGAGACTCTTTACTGGACTAGCCTTCGGGCATTGCGGTCACTAGTTGGGACTTTTAGGGCACTCCATCCCCCCAAATGTGTATTGTAAATAATGTCATTATTTTCTAATGTAAATACTGTTTTTCTACTTTTTCAAAAAAAAAATCTTTTTGGGATTCTTCAGTGTTTTGATGGTAGGGGCTTAGGTTAGACTGTGTATGCAGATTAGGAGTGTGTGTTGTCTTACTTTTTCTTACAGGTGTTCCTGGGGAAGATAGAAGAGAAGACAAGAAGAGGAGGAGGTGCTCATCGGAGTTCCTCATTAGTACTTTAGTGTGTAGTAATTTAAAGTACTGTGGTGTTGTTATTGTTGTTGTTACTGTATTAACCCTTTTCCTTCCACAGGTGTGGTTGTGGGGGTAGGGAGGAGGCAGTAAAATGGTATAAAATGTGGTATTTTAATGGTGTGTGGTTGCAGGTTGCCCAAGGTCGGGGAGGTCCCCGGGTTGTTTTGTTTTGGGGGTCTTAAGCAAAGGCAGATAGATTTTCCCTAGAGGGCTAGGAGGGATAGACAGGCTGTGGTCCTGAATGGCCGTAGGGACTGCAGTGCTGAGCTATTAGGGCTATGCTCTGGATAGTTCTACTAGAGCCACTAGGCGTCCATAGTAAGTGGATAGAGTAGAGGCTGATATGTCAGCTAAAGGCCTCCAGGCCCTTAGTGTTTTCTGCCTGTGCTCGCACATGGTAGGAGGGGGCCTGATCACCCCCCTCCGCAGGTAGCACATAGGGTGGGATGGCCTAAGGCTGGTAAATAATGATCATGGACAGTCATTTTCCTGGTCATAAGCAGTGTAACCCCCTTGTTACCCGGGTTACTAGAATCCCAGTAAGACCTAGTGGTAGGCAGGGAAGGCAGCTTGTGAAACTCCAGTTAAATGGATGTCACACTGTCTCACTCTGTTCTCAGTCTCAGCTGAGACTGAGGGATGACATCACCATAGAACTATCGCAGCTGCATGAGCCACAATGAAATCTGCAGCAAGGGAGTTGGAATAGAATGTTGGGAGGTTTGAACAGTAGTCTGTGGTCAGTTGGAGTTGGAAGCTTGATGAGGTAGCAGCACACCAGCTCTGTGTAGGCTCTGGGAGGCTCAGCCCTGACATAGGGCTACATTTAGGTAAAAGGGTGTGTGTCTCCACCAAAAGAGAGACACAGAAGTAGTTTGAAGTGGTGGAGACCGCTGTTTCGGGTCTCAGTGCCCCCTCCCTCTGGGGATGGGGGCAGGAAAGGGTTTCCTGCATATTCCTGGGGCAACCCCCTTGTTCTGCTACTAATGGAGAAGCTGCCTATTTGTTCCAGAGTTTTTGGGAGAACAAGAAGACTTGTGAATCACCTGTGGGGCACCTGCAACCAGAGGGTGAGTGTCTGCTCTTGCTGAAAGGGCCTATGTTTTTCACCCTGGGACTTGTGTGACATGTGGGGATTGGACTACTGAAATAGTGGGAGGCCTAGAGTAATAGGCTTAACCAAAAAGTAAAAGTATGTTCAAGTCCAGCACTTATTGGGAAGTCAAAAGACATGTAGAGGAGATGTGACATATGTCTACCCAGTAATCTACATTGCCCAGCTTTCAGTGAAAGAGATGTTTAGTTTCCAGAGAAATGGCCGGGTATGGATTGTGGGAGCTGGAGGTGGGAGACCCCCCATCTTTAGTGACCAGGTCCACCTCTACGGATTTGCTCTGTGGATTTCTATTTTGCCTAATGCACTTGGCCAGTGATGAGGGAAGTACCCAGACGTGGGATTGGAAGGAAAATTCCCTCTAGGAGTCGAAGGCTGTAAGGTGGTTTGGGGAGCCACAACAGGGTAATTGGTTCATTTCCCAAAATGGACCATGGATCAAGTGGCCAGCGGGGGAGCTGGGCCAGTGGGGAAAACACAAGTAGCGTACAAGTCAGGCGGTGTACCCAAAGCTGCGTGCAAGCCCGGGCTGTGTGCCTGGTGGGTTCAGAGCCTGAGGGCTGGAAATAATGATAATCTGCATTACCAGGAATGTAGCCCTGTGGGGGTCCGTCTATGCTTTGTTTGTTCAGCTTGAATGTGAATAAAAACCACACTGTAGAATCCCATTCCTGGTTCTGGACATTACAGTTATTGTTTCCTGTGTTCAGATTTACTTGAGTGCCCCTGTGCAGAGTAGCCAAACCTAGGCCCCCTGTGCCAAGTAACCTCATCCTCCCAGAACCCAGTCCCCACCAGGTACTGCTGTCAGCTTCAACAGCATGCCACCTGTCGTTTTAAGCAAAGGCAGGGGTGAGGGGTGGGCTATTTTGCACCCATTGTGTTCTCTTGTTTGTCGGGCTGTGTAAAACAGCCATTCAGAAGTGGTGTACAAACTGCAATACAGCAGCAAGCTCTGTGGAGGTGCCGAAACACAAATGGAGGTGGGAGCTGCCAGAAAACTCGCGGAGTGTAAAGGGATCCTAAAAATGCAACAGAGCACAATGGCGCCACAGGTAACACTGATTTCGTTTTAAAAACCTGTGTGTAAAAGCATCTTTTATCAGACTCTGGAAACCACGTGTTTGTTGTTTCTCTACTTTGGAAATCCAGACAAGAACAGCAATAGGGTAAGATTTATTACCCAAAATTACACTACAAAGAGCCTGCATGGAAATTAATACCCTCAATATACAGGCTTCTAGAAAGGCATTGTTTTGCTGCTAAGATCTGTCTCTAACTTTTACTTATTTCATTTTTTTTGACCGGGTAAGTGCACTAGACAAACTCTTGCCTATTTTCAGGCATGACCTGGGGGGGAAGGGGAAACAGATGAATGATAACTGACCTTGAACCAAATTAAGCTATTGGTGATCTTTCTTAGTGAGCGGGAGAAATTTGGCCAGGGCACTGGGGGAAATTCCCTTACTCTTTTCGAGAAGTGCCATGGGATCTTTAACATCCACCTGAATTACCACCAGAACTGGTAGATGGGACCTTGGTTTAGCATCTTATCTGAAAGACGGCACTTCAAGAGTGCAGCATCCCCCGCATGCTGCACTACAGAGTCAGAATTGGGATATTAACCCTAGTGTCTGGTGTTGGGATAGAACCCACAGCCTTCTGATCTCCTGGCCTCAGAGGCAAGTGAGCTACCTGCTGTGCCACTGGCACTGACAGGAGGGCACTGTTTGGGAGATAGGGCAAGAAAATGGCTGGCCTGGCAGCTGAAGACCAGGATTGGTTCTGCATTTATCTTATCCTTTCAAGTTACAGTGGGAGAGGAATCTACTAAAACTGCTGATATTGAGCAGTCTTTCAGGAATTACTGTAATGGGCTTTATGCCTTAGAGTGTCATTCAGAGGACAGGGAAATGGACACATTCATTAGTAAGCTACACCTGAGGGTTATATTGGAAAACCTCAAAAAAAGGCAATCTGGATGCCCCATTATTTATTTATTTAAAATTGATAACCGTGAAAGGCACACTGAGCCATGGCTCGTTTCCAGGTGCGTCCCGGGCACAAAGTATACATAGAGGGAATGGTGTTACAAAAAAAGTAGATTACAACAATATGTCCAAGGACATAACTGGTTTTGTTACAATATATACAGAGTATATGTACAGGCATATAGGCAAGAGTACATTAGGCAAGGCTAACAATTATAACTTGAGACCAACTGAGTTCCTTCAAGCGGGATCATGGAAGAGTAGGGGTGTGTTAGAGACAGGAGGAAGACAATACAGGCCAGCAAGTCATGTGAAACATAGAGCAGGAGGCTAGGGATGGAAGGTTTAAGTGAAGATAGCAGGGAGATGGGAGGAGCATGCTGGGTTTTTAGGAGCATTTGGGTCATTGAGGGGAGACGAGGAGTCAAAGGAGTCATCTAAAAAGATGAAAGAGGGGAGACCAGGCAGAAGTCAGAGTGAAGATTGTTCCAAAGGAGAGGGAGACAGTACGAGAAGGCAGACTGACCAGTAGCAGTGTGAGTATGGCGGATGTGGAAAGTGCGGGAATCCCTGTGGCCGAGAGAGTAATTTGAGGGTTTGGCTGGGGTAAGGTGGGATGAGAGATGGGGGTAGGGTACCAAACCAATATTTTGCCATAAGAGAGGCACTGGGGACGATTCTCCTTTGGGAGAGCGGGGCCAGGGAGAGTGGTGCATTTTGGGCTGGAGTTTGGTGCAGATAGCCTCGATGTGAGTGGAGAAATCAAGATGGCTATCTAGCCAGACTCCCAAGTACTTGAAAGCAAGAACCAGCTCAAGGGGCAAGCCATCCAGGGTGGTGATCGTAGGAGGGGCAGGGAGGGAGGTAAGCTGCTGTCTGGAGCCAAAAACTATGGTGACTGTGTTTTTTGGCATCAAGTTTTAGCTGGTTTTCCTGGAACCAGAACTGAAGTCTTTTGAAGTCACTTTGGAGATTGGGGAGAACAGTGTCATGGGAAGGGCCAGAGGCATATGTAGATGATGGTGTCATCTGCATAAAGGTGTTTATTGGAGGAGAGGCAGGTGGAGGGAGGTCATTTATGAAAAGAAAGAAGAAGATGGGGCCAAGGATAGAGCCTTGGGGAACCCCTGATAGGATAGGGAGAAGAGAGGAGAATGCATCACCTATTTGAACTGACTGTTGTCTATTTTGGAGGTATGAGTGGAACCAGGTGATGGCAGGTTTTACAAGGCTGAAGGAGCTAAGTTTATGGAGAAGCAGAGAGTGGGAGATAGAGTTGAAAGCTTTTGTCAAGTCGATGAAGACAGCAGAAGTGATTTGGATTTGGTTCATGGCACTGAGGATGGAGTCAGTAACGCACAGCAGAGAGGTGATGGTGGAATGTTGTTTCCAAAAATCTGACTGTGCAGGTGTAAGGGAGTTGTTGGAGGAGAGAAAGTCAAAGAGCTTGGACAGTATGAGAGACTACTGGACTTTAGCAAGGGAGTGGAGGAAAGAGATTGGCCTGTAATTTCCCAGGGTGGAGGGATTGCCGTCTTTGTGCAAGGGAAGGACCTTGGCCAGTTTCCAGGCTATGGGAATGGTGGCTGTGGATAGAGGGGGCATTCAGTATGTATGTCAAGGGGGCTATTATAACAGGAGCAGAGATATGGAGCAGTCTAGGGTGCATACCATCAGGGCTGGATTTGTATGGAATAATGGAGGTGAATGCATTGTAGACTTCAAGAGACATGAAGGGAGGAAAGAGGAAGCTAGAGGAAGGGGAGGATGATTCAGTGGAGTCAGGGGAAGAGATGGAAGAGGGGGTGGGGGGAGTCAGGCAGGGCACAGGAAATGAAGAACTTATTGAAGACCTCAGCTACACAAGCAGGGTCAGAGATATGGTTGCCATCGATCTTGAGGACTGGGCATGCTTGTTTGGAAGGGGGGGTCCAGAAGGGAGTTAATCGCCTTCCAGAAAGATGCAGGGGAATTTTGGCTCTGATTTAGTTGGGATTTAAAATATATGGCCTTGGACTGACTGTTGGCTTTGGTGTATTTATTTCAGAGTTGTTTGTATGATTGGAGATCACTTGGAACATGGGAAGCTTTGTACAGCCTCCAGGCTTTGTCCCTGGAATGACACATGGTGATGAGGTCAGTGGTGATCCATGGGTGGTGGTAGCATTTTACTCTTACTTTTCTAAGGGGTGTGTGGAGGTTCCAGATATGCTTAAAGATGTTGCAGAACTGGGATAGGGCAAAGTCTACATCTGACATAGAAAAAACTGGTTGCCAGTCCATGTTTGTGAGATCTTGCTGCAGGGTAGGTTCATTGAGGGAGTGGAGGGAACGAGACCAAATGAATTTGGTAGTGGAGTGGAGGGAGTGGATTTTGTGAATGCAAAGTAAAGCAGTGGTCACTAAGGGGGTAAAAGAGGATGCCTAAGGCAGAGATCTGGTGGCGAAGGATGGATAAAATAAAATCCAGAACGGAGTGGTTTTGGAACCGATGATTTAGGCGGGTTGGTTCCTGGATTAGCTGGGAGAGATTGAGGACTTCTATCATAAGTGTGATGGATTTGGCAGATGAGGAGAGCCAGTCGAGATTGAAGTCACCTAGTAGCAAGAGTTCACCGTTTGATGTGCTGGAGGAGCTACAAGAGATAGCCTTGACAAGGGAAACGGGTGAGGTCTTTGGTGGGGCGTACAGAGCACCAATGTAAAGGGGGGGCGGAGGAGGGAAAGGATAAGTGTGCAACAATGGATTTGTGGGAGGAAGGGCAGGATTCCTTGAAAATAATGATCTTATCCTGCCGCAAAATACTGGTATTTTGGAATGAGGTACACAGTATTATGGAGGGTGTCCTTGGCACCTCTCCACTAGTTAAATCTCTGGAGTGGATGTTGGGGCTGATCACAACAATAGAGGCATGAGAGGGAATACCTTTGTCAACTGGCAATAGTTAATGCAAGAAAAATGATTGCTCAATATTTGGGGCAGGCACAGGCCCCACCCATAACCAACTGACAAGCAAACTTGATGGAATTTATGAAATTAGAAAATGAACAAATGGGGCCAATAGGGAAGGTATGCATTTCATGGCTGCTTGGCAACCACTAATCCAAGCTCTGGAGAGAGGAATCATTATAACCTGAGGTCTGACTCAGTTGGTGGCAGAGTATATTCAGTGGGAAGGCCAATTTGCACATTAAGTAGTTAATCGCTGATGGGTACTTGAGCATAAATTCAGAATAGTCAGAACTTATCTGTCTTACCAGTTGCAATGCAGCTGTTATGGAATGCATCATCAGTCATGATTTCTTAAATAGTATAACCTTAGGAATGATGTTCTAGCAATGTTAATGTGTGCAAGGGGGCTATGTATGCTAACCAACCTAAGCTTTTTTCTGTAACTGCACAGCATTTGAAAATAAAGTTTACAAAAATAAATAAACTTTCAGTCCACCAATCCCTAATCATGCCCCCTTGTTACTCTATTTCCATTCCTGGTAAACAGGTCCTCACTATTCATTTTATTCATTGTCCTCAGAAACATGAATGTCTCAATCATATCCCCCCCTCCCTCCTGGCCTCCACTGAGGACATATTGAGATCTTCCAGCCTCTCTTCTCTTTTCCAGTCTTGCTTCCCCTAGATCATCCTGGTGGACCTCCAATGTACTGTCTCCATCCTGTCTGTGTCATTCTCCAGGTGGGGGTTCCAGAATGCAGCAGAGGTGTAGCACTGTGTTTTCTCTGTTATCAATAAAGCCCTCTGAGCTTTTCATGAGTAAGCCTGGGTAAAACTTGTAACCTTGAAATGTATTTAAATTGTCTAAAGGAGACACATGGTCCTCATTTGGTAATGTGCTTCCCAGTTGGTGACACAGGGTATTTATTTTTGTTGAGGTATGTAAGAGAACAGCTAAGAGACCTTTATTGATAAAGAGAAAATATTATGCATCAACTCATTATTAACATTTGAGAACATTCAGGACAAAGTAGATCCCTGCAAACGAACAATGCTTATGTGAGTTTTAGCTGAAATCTGTGAACTATCTACCCCTATTTTAATTAAGGTAATAAATAATAAAATTGGGAAAGAAGAAAACTTTTGACTATGCAGTCCCTTTCAGGGTAGACCGAGGGTGTAGGGTGGGGGTGGACCACCAGCCTTCCCATATAAGGTATGATTACTATCACATTTGTTGAAACATATGAGTAGGTCTGTGTAAAGATGTTGCATTCAAATGTGTTTAAATGATCTAAAGGAAAGCAGTGGCCATCTCCTAGTAACCTGTTCCCCAGTTGGTAGCACGGGTGATTCCTTTTTGCTTAGGTATATAAATACATGAGAAAAGCTCAGAGTGCTGTACTGATAAAAGAAAAAGTACCATACATCAACTCTCCAGGAGGGTTTGAGAAAATAAGTGCTATATTAGGAGAAAGGATCAGAGTGCTGTATAGATGACAAGGTGACAGTATAGTATTTAAACAGATTTAAGAATTTGAGACCATTTAGATAGAGGTGGCCATGACAAATGGGGTGACCTTAAAAGTGATGCCATGCTTATGCTAGTTTCAGCTGAAATCTGTCAGCTAATGGATGTAGTCTATTTTAACTATGGCAAGAAGTAAAAAGATGGAAAAAGAAGAAACATTTTAAATATGTAGGGCCTTTGTGAGACAGGATAGAACTAGTTACCTTGAAATGTGTTTAGTTGTGATCTGGTAAACCACCCAAATGGGCACATAAGAAACATGATTTGAAGTTTTGTGGTTTCAATTGCCTTTGCATGAATTTATTTGTATATCACCCACAAATCCTCAAGTGTGTTACTGTGCTATTAAAATGGATATATTTAGACATGTTTTCAATAAGAAAGGATATAAGAAAAAAGTTCCTTGGGTGCCAAAAATAGTTTCTAACTATGGGTTGTGCTCTCTTAATTTTACTGCACATTATGAGTATTGATCAATCAAAGTAGAGGATTTTTGGTATCCATTTTGTACATTTGTATGCACAGTTTAACGGCCTCTGCTAATCAAGCATTTTGTTAGGATTATTTGATGGAATCTTTTTAATTAAATATTAGATTCACAATAAATATAATTATTAAAATGCTGTGAAAATAGCTTCCAGTAAAAACAAAACATAGATTAATCAAATGCAGTACCAACAAGTGATCCTTAGTGTAAAGGAGACTACATTATTTTAGAGGAACAATATTAATAATGCCACTTCTAAACAGCATTCAGCTGAACATTACTTCCACGCAGTTTCATAAAATAATAATTTATACAGTTAACATGCAAGATGATTGATTAAATTATCTTCTGAAATATTGCCTTTGGAATTGTTAGCAGTGCAGGCAATTATAGCACTATCCTACAATAGGACAAAAGGGAAATTCAAAACCACTTCCTATATATGAGAATCATAGAAATAATTATTTAAAAATGTCAAAGGAGTACATTGTTGTTGTAAACGAACGCAAACTAGGCACCGTATTTTACAGCAGTTGAACTTGAGAGTACTGAAGTAGCTTTACATTTGGGAAGAGCTGTTTTTTATGGGTTACTTGCCTTGGAAGCAACTACAGGTACAACTGAAGTCATAGCTGTTGCCAATATATCATTGTCATTTACAGCAGTCATGCAACTGACATGTTACACAAACACAAATGAAATGTCAAGGAACCATGAGCTGAAAACTGTTACAAAAAACTATTATGAACATATTCAGTGTAAATTCTCAACTTGATAACACAAAAATTAGGCTCCAGGTTAGTAGTGTTAGGACTAAATTAATAAGACTTATAGGGTCCCAGTTTGTAACACTTAAGCACTGCAGTAACAGGCTTAGTAAGGGATTAAGTGTTAATAGCATGGCCAGCAGCCTGTTGGTGCACCCAGTGTTATTTTAAATGACAGACTTGGGCCCATGTATTCAATGTCAGCCATGTGTGCCATGTAGACAGGAGGACTGCATGGCAAATAGAGCACTGCTTGAAGGGAGACAATATTCAAACAGTGCACTCTGACTGGGGTGTGAATGGGGGGGGGCAATAGACTACCAGGGCATGACACTATAATACAGGACAGCACTAGGTTAGGATGGCGCATGACAAAATAACAAGGTCCACAAGAGCGCCATAAAAATTCTGCTCTCCACAACAGCACCTGCTCAAAACACAGACCTCAAAAACAATAGCAATGGTAGTGGTCGCTGAACACATGGACTGCTATCATAAAAAAAAAACATTGATTTCTGTTTTTGTGGGGTCCTCTGCTTCCGCACCCTCTGATCCCCCCAAACTATATATAATCACCTCTGGGGGGAGGCAACTCAGGGAAGGGGTGAAACCTTAGGGGGGCATTGTGGAGCAGAAGGGGAATGGCACAGGTCAACCGGGGGGGCAGAAACAGTACCCCCCACAGGTTGGGTGGTGGGAGAAACAAACAAAACAAACACAACACGTGTTCCAGCATGAAAAAAATACAAGAAGCATACCTCCTGGGACCGTGAATCAAACCCCAGTCCACTAGCATTCTTCCACCCTCTGCTGCCTGTGGCACTACCCTCTGCACCATGGCAGCTGCTTGGCAGAACCCCTCCCAGCACAGACATCATCACTCCCCCCCAACCCCATGACTGCAACACAGCCACAGAGATCATGCTAACCTGACCAGTGGCATTCTGTTCCTATTGCTGTATTGACAAGCATTATTCTGACCACATGCTTTACAACAGCACAATTCAAGATTCACTCTTCCAGCTGGTAGGTACAGGATGGGCACCTCTGCATTGGGATAATAGCAGAGTTTAGGCAGCATTAAAATGTGCTGCAATGGGTATCCCTTGATATGGGTGAAGCAAATTCAGCAACTCAAACCTGAGCAACTCAATTTGTGCACCCAAAGGAATAGTGACCATCAAAGAATAGCAGGGGGAGGGAATAGTGAGTGTGGAGGGACAGAATAGTGAGTATGAATGATTGGGGATTGTATTGTCATGTGGGCTAACTGGAGTAAAGCAGCCTGCTGCTGCCAAGCTGGCTGCCTGGAGTGGTGGATACAGTCACTGGTTTGAATTGTCATGATCTTGGGTTCGGGACTGCCTGTAGGTAAATGTTTCTTAAAGTGTTGTAGGTGTTACAATTTGTTTTCTATTCTGTGTCCTCTGGTTCCCCTCACCATGTTGCCCCAAGCAGAGGTATCCCCTACATACTGTAGCCCCCCTTCCATGTATTGCCCTGTTCCTCAGTGTCTGCTTCCCTGGAGTTGATTATTTTAATATTGAGGGTGTGGGTGGCATAGCCCCCTTGCATTAAACATTAGTGTATATGGTCCCCCTATTGCACTGTATAGTGTCCTTGTTGTCTTGATGATTGCTGTGGTTTTCCAGAGTCGATTTTGTGTTCGGCAAAATTTACTCACTCTTATGCGAGTCGCTGTAAAATATTCACTGTTATGGAATAGAACCACTGCGATGGAGTCTGTTTAGTGCTGCCAAAACCATTAAATATACTGCTGTGCCCACTGTGCATTATTTGCATGAGTGCAGCAGTATAGTGTGAGTGATCATGCTGTCTAGTCAGTGATGTGCACTGGTAGCCTTTGAATATGGCACCCTCCCCACTGGGTTGTGCTATTCATGGTTTGCATGGAGCGAACATGGTTAGGGCTGCTTTAACCATTTAACTACGTGGCCATGGTGCATCATTAAACCATCAGCATTAAAGACACAAATGCACCCATGCAAATGAAGAGTACCTCCATGAATATAGGGTGCACTGGTATCTTTAAAGGTTCATTGGAAACAGAGTAGATGCCACACAGGGGCAGGGTGCAAAAGACAAATCCAAACAACAGTACAACAGCGTATAAGTCCTGCACTCACCATACAAAGATAACACTCTGCTCAAAATGTTGCCAAGTGAAGACAATTTATTAAAGTGCCAGTGCTAAAATGCACAGTGCCCTAAAGCGTTTTGGAAGCAAACTTTCCTTTCTCAAAGGATCTGTTAGGGCACTGTGCATTTTAGTATTGGCCCTTTAATAAATTATCTTCCTTGACAACTATTGAGCAAAGCGATTCCTTTGAATGGTGAGTGCAGGACTTACAAGCTGTTGTACTATCTTTAAATGTTCCTGGAAGCACTAACAGGCAGGGATTACAACAATAGTTAATGCTTCCAGGAATCATGTTTTATCTATGCACTAATAATAGCATGTTGCTAAAACAAGTGGATTTAGTGTGTCCCCCTCCCAAATCTGATGCCCTGTTGCCAACAAATCACTCTCCCTGGTAGTCTAGTGGTACCCTCCCTAACCCAGTGCCCATCCATTGATGAGTAAAATAATAACTACCTCCCTAATAGTCTAGTGTACTCTGTCTTTTCTCCAGTGGCTGCCTAATGCTGTGAAAATAATAACTACCTTTCTGGTATTGTGCCCCCCCCCCCCCATGCCAGTGTTCCATGTCAAAGTTCAACCCTATCCCCAACCACCATGGCCCTGAGATAGCAGCTGGAATTTTCACACATCTCTCACCTTCATGGTGGCTGCCATCTAGTGCATGTAAATACTGAAAAAAGTCCTACATACATGTGCAGCATTTTATTCATGTATGATTTTTTTTCATCTATTATTTTTTCAGGAAACTTGGGTGATATCTTAGTTACCACCCACTCTCATGACGACATAATGGGGAACATGTGAATCCACCCAAAAAAAATATTTTGGAGGCCACTAATTCCAATCATCCTCATAAGGGCAGACTTTGTGGTCCACCCAAAACAGATTTTGGGCTGGATTGACATGCACCCACTTATGTGGTTGTGAGGAGGATGGTAAGCAGGACATCACCTATTTGGTGAGCATCAAGTATAAAACATAAACATTATGGAGGAAACAAAATCATACTCGATATAATAAAATTATGTCCACATGCATGTGCACTGACGTTTCATGGGACTTGTTCTATGTTCAGTACTTGCATGTAACAGATGGAGGCCAGTCATGGAGGTGGAAGGGGGAAGTACTGTCTGATGTCTCAGGTCTGCAACTGGGTGGGAGGATGGAATGGAGGACTGACACCATGAAGGTACAAGACTACCAGGGAGGTAGTTAATAATTTACACAGCATTAGACATGCAGCAGGTGAGGAAGGGGATTCACTAAACTACCTGGGAGAGATTACATATAGAATAAAGTAATGGGTGGCGTGTGTAATGAGAAGATTACACACACTCGAGGTGTTAGACGCTTCATAAATCCCAAGAGCAAAGCTCGAGGGGTTTGTGAAAGCATTTAACACTGAGGGTGTGTGCAAACTTCGAGTTTAAACACACCACTCCATATTTTATTTTATATTATTGACAGGTTTCCGTTTTCACCACAGCAATTATATAAAATTGCAGACATTCTGGTGCGGCCATGCTCCAGTTCCATTTTTAAACTTCTTTTAGCCCAGTCCAACATTATTAAATGTCCAACATTTTTTAAAAATAACCATGGAGTCCCACTGGTGGTTAAGTTTCAGGCAAGAAGGCAAGCAGCGAGTGGTCAGGGTTGGATTACTTGTGGTGAGCGCATGTGCAGAGCAAGGGAAACCCGATGTGTGTTTGCCGTTATAAACACTCCTTTATAATAACAAATTATGCAACAGGTTTCCCTATGGGAAAAAAGGGGAATCCATTAATTATATGGTAAACTGGCACTAGATTAGGGAGAAGAGCAATTGACTATGGTTAGATGAGTTCAGTACTGGCTATCAGACAGACACCAGCATGTTATGATAAATCTACCAGAGGAAATCAAAGTAAACAGTGATGTACTACAAAAATCAGTGTTAGATCCATTGCTTTTTGACACTTTATATAGTAAATTTAACAAGCAGTCTTTTTACATTTGCAGACAACATTAAGCTGGGCAGTGCTGCACTAACCATTGATTATATGAAAAATATGCAAGATGATTTGGATAAACTCAATAGGTGGATGAAGGAATGAGAACAGCATTCAATAAGGGTAAGTGTGCTGTATTATAGCTTGGGGAAAAATAACAAGCAAGCTGAATACATATTAGGGTCCACTGTACTTAAAGGTTAATGAGGAAAGGGATTTGGGAGTTTTGTTACCAAGCAACCTCAAATTAACCAGTAATAGACAGTGAACTGGCTAGAATAAAAGCATACAGAATATTGGGGTGTATTAAAAGGAACTTTACTAGCAGATACACGGACATGATACTGCCCCTGTACCAGTCCTTAGCAAGATTACACTTTGACTACTACTCGCAGTTTGGATTGCCCTATTCTATAAAGGATGATAAAAACCTGGAGAAGATACAGTGAAGAATTATCAAATCTATTTATGGTTTACAGGATATGGATTAGGAAACAAGATTAGAAACATTGGCTATGCACAGTCTAGAAAGAAGATACATCACAGGTGGCTTTATTCTGTTATACAGGATTTTGAAAGTGGATTTACAGTGTGGTGAAATAGGATTTGAACTTAAGGTCAGAGGCCATTACACAGGAAGACACAACCAGCAGCTAGCAGGACACTATTACAGAACCAGCAATAGGGTTTTTATTTAAAGAAAGGATGATGAGACTCTGGAATAAATTACCACTTGATGTCATCATGGCCACAAATATAGAGACATTTAAGGAACTGCTAGACAAATTCATTGACATGTCTGTGAAGTTTGGCTATAACCACTGAGCAGTGGGGAGATAGGTATAATAGGCTTAGATGCCTACTTCTGCTTCTAAAAACCTTAGTAACATTAGGAACCTTAGATTACTAGGGAGTTGTTTTATATGAGTTCAAACACCACAGAGGTAAATGATCACTGTGTAGACTTGAGCATGTTACTTCACCTCTCAGTGTACGATGTAGCCGTGGAACTGGGTTTCAGTAGGATCCCACTGAAAACAGTATGTTACTCAGCTGGCATATCCTCAGTTACTGCCAGACTTGGCAAAGCAAGCAGAGCAATGCAAAACACCCACTCTTTGTGTGAGATTGTGTGGCTATGTCATACCAGTGTGCTCAGCCCCCATGCAATGCTAGGAGCAAAGGGTTGCTCCTCGGGTGTACAATAAATGTGTCCCTAATGTGTGGTAATTACCTTTAAAGGACTTCTCTGCTGCCTGTGGTCATTTTCATCTCTCGTTTTGAAGACTGCAACTTAGTACAATAAGCAAAGCTGAGGTGGCCAAGCATCATAGTGGCAGCTTAGAATTTAATGAGAACTCCTGAGAGCCTCATCTTTTGACATCCTACAAGACACATTGGACATCGACTCCGGAAAATTGCTAAAAAGATTCATTACATCCTCAGCTTTAAAAAGAGACCAAAATTGTGGTGCTAGCCCTGAAAGGAAGTAAATAACACTGAGGGCAAAACAATACAGCACTTCCCTCAAGGAACACTGCAGGGCCCGGGACTGGTAGCAGAGTAAATGCTGAGCTGCTGGGGGACAAAGGCTGCATGTTCAGGGCAGATTCAAACACAGCAAAATTGCCCAGCAACAAGAAATTTCAATAGCATCTGAACTGGCAAATATCACCAGAAGATTAAACAAGAGTTTGATAGACACAGCAAAGTTAAAGGCTATAACAGCAAACACAAGCATGGATCTCCAAGCACTCAGCATCAGAGTTACTGGCACAGAGCGCATGGTGCAAACACAATGTAAAACTTTACAGATGCACACCAGCCAGATCAGGGACAATACTTCTCAAATCAAATATCTTCTCCAAAAGGTTGATGACATGAAGAATAGGGCCTGACTGAGTAATTTATGGATAATTGGGGTCCCTGATGGTGCTGAGGGCTGAGACATGCTGGATTTCTTATCAGGATTTTTACCACAACTACTGAACTTGAACAACAATCCAAAACCCACACTGGAGAGGGCACATCAGTTCCTTGCCCTCAAACCAAGAGAGGATAACTGATCCAGACCCATACTGTGCCATTTGCTACAGTACCCAGTGAAGGAGCTATATCTTCAGGTGGCAAAGGAGAAAGGTAATTTAATGTGGGAAGGACATAAAATCCTTCTGTTTCAGGATTTCTCACAAGAACTCTCACATAAACAAAGGGCTTATGGAGCTGTCAAGCAGGAACTTTACAGATGGGCATACAGGCATCCCTTTATTACCCCTCAATGCTGTGGGTGGTGTACAGGGGTGAGTACATCATGTTTGATACCCCACACCAAGTACACCAGTTCTTAGAGGACACAGTGGGGGAGACCCTCGGGCAAGCTCAAACTCTCAGGTCACAGAGAGAAAAGGAATGGAAATCCTTCAGTCCGGAGCACATGGAGGCAGATAACTACGAGGAATGAACAACAAAAAAGCTAACACCCACCGAAGCATGGCAGCAAGCAAACAGGGGCCACCCCAAGAGAAGAGCCACCAAAACTCCAAAAGCCAAATCTACAAGGTCGAGAGCTCACTCGAGGAGCCGGCAGAGCAGGCACAATCTATCCGGGACAAGCAGCGCTTCCCCAACAGACACATCAGTGAAAGTCACCAATCAATTTGAGCCTTTCAGAGAACTTACCCCATTGAACCTATGGCTATCAAGCCCACCCGATCACCAGCAGACATCAACTGCATTATCTCCAGGTCAGCTGGCAGATTGGGCCCCCATGTACCGGGACTGGGCCAACTCCACACTCGAGTATGAAGATCTTCCAGTTGCCCTCCTGGAGAGTATAACCCCGCTGCCAGAACAGTCGTAGATGCAAGCTGGCAAAGGTACTTTTTCTGTGTTTCCCCCTTTTCCTATGACCCCTCCGAATGACTACCCTGTAAAGCTTCAATCAAGATTGCTCCCATCTTGCAACAGCTGGCTGCTCTATATGACTGTGGCCTGCCTGCTCTGACACTAACAATCTGACAAAAGTCGAAGCAGACCACTGGTAGAGCTGGAGAAGCTAAGCCATGCAGTTGCGGTCCCGAGTTGAAATGGCTGGGCTGGAGTTAGGTTACACAGTTAGTCTGTATACCATCTGTGATATCTATGCTCCATACAATAAACGGAAAATTTGGGGAGCGGAGAATGGCTGGCTGGATGGCAAGCTACTCTCTCTCCTAAAAGAAAGGGACTGCATCTGGGCAAAATCTTTAAACTCAGGTTGTAAGCATGACCTACAACATTACAAAACTGCTAGAAATCAGTGCACTAAACTTATCCAGCTCACGAAGGCCAACTTCCCTAAGACCCAGCTCAACAACGCTTGGGGAGATGGAAAGAGGTTTTGGGACAGCCTCAAGAACACCCTTGGCAAAGACCAGAAGCTGAATTCTACAATGCTCAATATCAATAACGCACCCTCCACAGATCCACTAGCCATTGCTGATGCCTTTAACCAGGCCTTTACTGACCTGTCCCCAGTACTGCCCCCAGACTACCTTCTGCTGGTGGAGGACCAAGGTTTCACCAACCTAACCACTACTAACCACCCAGCTTTCTACTTTAAGAAGGTGATGGTGAAGGAGGCCCAAACAATGGTCAGGAAAGTCCTAGAAAAACTAGGTTGGGGAGTGATGGGCTAGACATGAAGTTACTATCTCTGACCCTTGATGTTCTGATCCAACCCATTACAATGCTATTTAATAAATTCTTGGCCCTAGCTCAATTCCCAGAAGTATGGAAGCAAGCCCTGGTATCTCCAGTGGACAAGAATGGAGACAAGGCACTGGTAACTAACTACAGGCCAATATCTGTCCTCTCCCCACTATCCAAAGCTCTGGAAAAAATCGTGGCAAACCAACTCACAGAATACCTCAACAAGTACAATCTGCTCTGCCCAAACCAACATGATTTCTGGCAAAAACACAGTACCACCACTGCACTGCTGGCATACTCTGACTATGCGCACAAGGCGCTGGATGAAGGCAAATTGGTGGGGTCCATCTTCATTGACTTCACTAAAGCCTTCGACACCATCAACCACCCTCTACTTGTACTCCAGCTATAAAGACTGGGAGTGGCTCCAAATGCCCTAAATTGGTTCAATGATTACCTATCACAAAGGAATCAGCGAGTCAAAATCGGGCAGATGTTATCCAGCTCCAGAGATGTACTCCTAGGAGTTCCTCAAGGATCAATCTTAGGTTCCTTGCTTTTCAGCCTCTTTGTTAATGAATTACCCATGGCCTGTGACACCAGACTAATCCTCTATGTGGACGATGCTGTGCTGTTGAGTAGCAGCACCTCCCAGGCTGCCCTACAAACAGAACTACAGACCTCTTTCAACAAACTTGACGACTGGTTCTGTAGGCAAAAGCTGCTACTGAACTACAAGAAAACCAAGGCCATGCTTCATTCCAGCCCTACAATAAATACAGGCTCACTCCCCTCGAAATCACCAATAATGCTGGTGAGCAGATTGAGCAGATACAATTGTTTAAGTACCTAGGGGTCACCATTGATGACTCTCTCACTTATACGAACCGTATTGACTCCCTTGTCAGATCAGTAAATACAAAGATCGGGGTCCTCCATAGACATAAGAAATCTCTCACCCCGGAAGCACTCTGAATCTCAGTCTCCAGCTCCATACTACCCATGATAGATTACGGGCTAGTGATCTATGGAGCTGCCACTGATACTACACTGACCAAGGTCCAAATTGCACTAAATAAGGCATGCCGCCTGACCCTATGCATGACCAATACACTCATACTTGCACCCTATATGAGCATACAAACTGGCTTAACCTAAAAGACAAGATCAAATACCAAACCATTCTCCTGAGTAAGAAGGCACTCCTCGGAAAAAACCCACCCTGCATAGGAAATGTGCTCGAGGCTTCTCTCTCTCATCCCACATCACTAGAGGGAGGAAGAAAGGAGCACTGTCCATCCCATTTCGGTGAACCTCACTTGGACAGCGCACTTTCTCCTACCGAGCCCCTCTCTGGCTAAATGAACTCCCATTGAAACTACAAACACACAGCCTGCCACAGTTCAAAACAGGCCTCAAACAGCACCTAAAGTCTAGTTCACAATGCACCTGTTTCTCAGGCCATACTTGAAAGACTAACCTACACCACCAGTAATACCCAGCACAGATACCTAGAAAAACCTGCCCTCATCCCAGCCTACCCAGGAACACTAGTAAGCTATTAATCCTCTTTATCACTCTGTGTACTGCTCCTCCAAACCTCCCCTCACCCACTTTCTCAACCATAGTCTATCAGTGGATTTTGGTGGTCTCCAGGGCTGAGCTACCCAGAGTTTCATCCTAGACATAGCCTGAATCCTCTTACAATTACTTTGTTTTCCACTGATTGTCTATAATTCTCATGTACTGCTCTTTAATTGCTTATTGTGCTGAACCCTGAAACTACTGTATATGTGCTGAACCCTGTAACTACTGTATTTGTGTCTTGTATTATTTGTCCACCCTGACGTGGAACCTTTGTAAAAGAGCTCACGCTCAAAGGTCTTCCGATATTTACAAATAAATAAATAAAAATACCCTGATATAGCACAGAAATGAGGGGCCATGATGTGAGGACTTACCAGAGTTAAGTTTTTAACAGGGGGCTTATCCGGGACACTCAATGCAAACTCCCAGTCAAACACTCAGCCGCGGGGATCAGGCCCCAGAACTGTCTTTGATGCTCATGTGCTATTGTTTAATGCATTGCGGGGACAGCGACTGTGAATGTTTGTTGGGGAAATGTTAATTAACCCAGAATTAGCCCATACATTATGGTGCCTGTTGCACTGCTGTTGTGGCAAAATTGTAGGTTGCACAGGGACTGCTCGATGGCAGCAGATTTGAAGGATAGGAGGTGAAAAGTGTTTTCCAAGGAGCGTTTCTGCTCGCCCAATGCTTCCTCCCCTTTGATGAGCAGTGGGGGTGATGTTTCAGTAAAAAAAACACCAATCCCAACTTGAATTTCTCTAGCTAACATTCAAAGCCAGAATCTGTAAAATGGTAAATGTTAAACCAAAGTTGCACAGCCCGCCACACTGGCTGCTTCATAAGCCAGATAAGGCACATGTTTAAAGCAGGGAACGTGCTGGTTGTGCTAAGGAAAGTACAGACTGAGGGAAGAGATAGGAAATTGAAGCTGACCCATAAAATGAGGCAGAAGGCACAAGAAGAATCACTCAGGTGGCTACCTGCCTCTGCTGCCACACCTTGCTCCCTCAACAAACCTTCCCTGCCTAACCGAAACCAGAACTGACAGTTCCCTACTACACTACTGAGACTATGTTCCAGACATCCCCCTGTCCTTTTCCAAAGTACACAAGAGTGGGGTTGGCTGAAACAAATAGTTGTGATCATATTGCAGCTTCTTCCTTTATACACAGGTATCTTGGAAGGGGGTTAAAACACACCTCAGAAGATGGGCAAAGGCTAGTCACTCTGGGTAACTCTAAAGTGGGGACGAAGGAGCTGAGGGCATATAGCCCCCCAACTACTAGTGTTCCTCCCCACCCAACTTCAATGCACCAAAATTCATACATTTGCAGCAACACAAGGATATGGGTGGTGGCAACAATACCCAAGGAGAGAGGGGAGAAGCACGCACTAGTTGGTGCAGCACATCTTAGCACCTCCCTATAAAGAGTGGGAGGCAAAAGGGAAGGCAAGTGACACTGCCGTTGCAGTCTCAGAATACCCATAACATGCCCTGGCCCAGAGTGGCAGACCACAATGACAGGTTCCCCAGGATCCTCCGCCACTAGGGGAAAGTTTAAAAGAATAGACAACAGAGCTGTGGTACTCAGAAAGAAGCATTTAGGGGGACCTTTCTCTCCCCCAATTCATCTTTCTTCGCCACTGGGGGTCCCAAGGCCATTGATGGTATGAATACTGGTCTGGCCACAGATTGTGGACCTATAGAGGTTATGTGGTTTTCCCTTACAGGGGTGCTACAGTTATTGGTTATAGCACTGTGTGTTTCAAGTGTTGTTTTATTAAAAATGCCCTGCCTAGGGTGCCTCAAGGGGGCTGTGCAGGGAGAGTAAGAAATGTATATATGGACCTCGATAGGGGTTTTACACAGGTACAGCCATACAGCTTAGTAATCCAGAAAGGGAAAATACACCAAGTCAGTTATTTAGGTTCTTGCAAGAGGGTGACAAGAGAATTAAAATGTATGTACAGAAAGAGGGCAAAGGGGGTTCTAGAGGGAGTAAGTCAAACAAGAACTGTGGTGATGACTACTGCAGATTTAACATGACTCTGGTATGGGACCACTGAGCAGACATTAGAGCACTATGATGATGGCTAGCCCAGAAAAAACTAGCGCCACTTCATGGAATGTGTGGGAGCTTAATTCACCAATAAAGCGGAAAAAGGTTCTAGCCCATTTGAAAAAACTGAAAACTTAAGTGGCATTCTTACAGGAGACTAAACTAATTAAGTCAAAAGCCATTAAGTTGCAGAAGGAGTGGGTGGACTGGGAGGTGCACAGCATCTCTAGGACAGCAGAAAGGGGGTATCAATTCTAGTGTACAAAAACCTAAAGTGGAAAGTGTTAGAGACCAGGGCGGACAACCAAGGGGGATGGGTACTAGCTAAGGTTGAAACCACTCCATGCCAACTCATTGTAGCTAATGTATATGTGCCTAGTGTGAACAAGCTAGATTTCTTCCATACGCTATCTCAGGCTTTGCTCAATTTGGGGTCACATCTGGAAATGAGCTTTCGGTTCCTTGATGTCCCCCTATATACATATCGGATCACACACCAATTACATTGGCATTCCCACTGGGACCCCCAAAACCTACTTCAACTCAGTGGAGGCTGGACCCACTGCTGCTCCAGGACCCAGACTTTAAGAGGTGAATTCAGACAGAGTCACAATATTATTTTGGGGGTAACAAACCGGGAATGGCCACCCCCCAAGGGAATTTGGGAAGAGTATAAGGCCACCATGCAAGAGAAAATAATAATCTATGCCTCACACAGAAGGAAGGCTAGGGAGCACCAGGTAGAGGATCTAGAAAGGAGACTAAAAGAAAAAGAAGGCATATACAAAGCTAATTTTAAACAACTAAAGGACCCCTCCCTGATATATGAACTCATGACCCTGAGAATTGAACTGAATAGGCTGGCCACACGGAAGGCCGAGCTACAGATCCAGAGAACTAAATTCAAATACTTTGTACATGGGGAAGAAACAGCAAGCTGCTAGCATACAGGCTGAAAAAACAACAGGAGACTAGGCACATAATGCAACTTGCTTCCCCTATGGGCAAGAAAGCTACGTCCCCTCAAGAAATTAATAACATCATGATGGATTTTTATATGCAACTATATTCCTCCCACATACAATGGGACAAAGAGGCCTACAATAGTTTTGTAGCAAATCTCCCCCTCCTAAACTTTCAGATACCCAGAGGGATGCTCTGGAAGCCCCACTGACCAAGCAAGAGCTAGAAATGGCCATACTAGCAATGGCCCCTCATAAAGCACCAGGGAGTGATGGATTCCCTGTGGACTATTATAAGAAGGTACTAGATTCCATCATCCCCACTATGCTAGCAATGTTAGAGTTGACCCACAGCCAACAGTCTTCCTTCCACTCTCAGTGAAATGATTATCACTGTGCTCCCCAAAGAAGGTAAAGACCCTTCAAACCTGACAGAATACTGCCTATATATCTAATCAATGTGGATGCAAAGATTTTGGGAAAAAGTTCTCACCACAAGGCTGGAGCAATACCTCCTCTCAATAGTACACACATCTCAATTGGGCTTCGTTAAAAGAAGAATAATGCTGATCACTTGAGGGCCTTGGTCACTTTGATTCAGACTGCAGGTGGTATTCCCACTCTGGCAGCAGCAGTAGTAGTAGCTGTGGATTTTGAAAAAGCCTTTGATTCTGTGGAGTGGGAATACCTGCACAAAGTACTGAATCAGGGAAACTTCAGGAACAACTTTGTGGGATGGATACGCACACTTTACAATTCTCCAACAGCAAGACTTTTGACAGATTGTGTCCTATCCCCACCTTTTCCACTGCATGGAGGGACCAGGCAAGGCTGTCCCCTGTCCCCACTCCTTTTTGTGCTGGCCATGGAGCCACTGGCTGCTGCTGTCAGAGCACACCCACATATTCCAGGGTTGAAAGTGGGAAAGGAAGCATACACCACCAAATTATATGCAGATGACTGCCTGGTGCTCACCAAGGATATAGGTGAGAATCTCCCATAATATACTAGAGATAACTCCACTCCTTTGCCAAAATATCGGGCCTACGTATTAACCTAAGTAAATCAGAAATTCTCCCTCTAAACAGCATACACTTACCACTAGAGGTGCTCACTGCAGAGCTGGCTTGTGCCAGCACAGGAATAAAATATCTGGGAATATAGATCCCCAGAAATATACAGTCCCTTAATCCCTCAAATCTCAATCCGCTACTCTAATCATTACAGAGGGAGGCAAACAGATGGGCATTCATAAACCTATACCTGGTAGGGAAAATTGAAGTTATTAAGATGATGACAACCCCTAAAATCTATTGCATCCTGGCACATCTATCAGTGCACATCCATTCACTTTGGTTTGCTAAAATAGACAAAATCATAAAATAATTTCTATGGGTTCGAATAGACCCTGATTCAGCTGGGTGAAGCTGCATGCTCCTACGGATAGGGCAGGGTGGAATATGCCAAATTTCCAGGTGTACTCTCTCACTAATATAGTCAGTACCTTACTTTGTATGTTCCAGGGACCTTAGAAAGCCTCTCCCCTCCCAGTATGGACCCAAATTGAGATAACTTTGATGGAAGGGGTTCTCCTGGCAACATACCTCCCAACCTCACTCCCAAAGAAACATACCAAGTGGTTCACCATTAAGACCGCATATGAAGCCATAAAAAAAAGTAGAGATGGGGGTTCAGAAGTGCATACACCCGGGCAGATACACCCAGATATGGTGCACCAGACATACAGATAAATGGTAAACCCATAGACTGGACTTTCTGGAGGGGGGCTGGTATATAAAGGATGGGAGAAATAGCAGAGTCAGATATCTATAATATGCTGTCCTTTCACTAATTTCAAACTCAGTATGAGATACCTAAAGAAGATTTCTGGAGGTACTTCCAACTTAGAAGCATATAAAAAATGTGGGTGAAACAAAGGTACAGGTGCAAGGTCCATATGAACCAACCAAACTAAGCAGTAGCCCCCCTCCCACAGAAACATTGGATCCAGAAACCAAAAGGGCTCTCCAGCACATTATGGAGTATGATGGCACGGACATCAACCAACCCATCACACAAGGCAAATATCAGTTGGCAAGAAATGCTGGATACGGCCATTACAGAGGAAGAATGGGTGGGCTGCTGGAGGGTGGTGCAGGGTGCCTGTAAGGATCTTAAAAGTGTATTAATTCAAAAGAAAATACTCCACCTTTGATATCACTCCCCATCAATTCTCAAGAAAATGGGCTTGCTCTATATGGACGAATGCTAGAGATGTAGAGCCACAGGTGCAAACCTGCTTCGCATCCTCTGGTAGTGCTCAGACATCCAACCCTTTTGGGTTTTAGTAGCAAAGAGTGTGAGATGGTACTAAAAATAGTCGTATCACTATCTCCATCCATGATGGTACTGAGACTCTAGGAGGAGGACCACAAACTGAACAGGAATGAAAGGATTTGGCTGAAACAGGTCATAGCAGAAGGGAAAAGATTAATCCTCTGAAGATGGAGGACAACAGAAGCTCCCACCCTGAGTGAATGGTACAAGGCAATGGAAACTTTAGCAATCAATACAAGATTGATATACTTCTCACTACAGGATGCCACCATATATCAGAAGCTATGGGGCCTCCCTTTAAAAAAAAAAATATTTATCGAGTTTATGATTCACAGCCAGCTGTATCTCAAAAACAGTAAGAATTGAGGTACACAGACCTCATCGCATAATGTATAGAATTGAAAATGTAGACCAATTTAACCACTTATAAGTCCACAAAATGAGAAAGTCTCCAGGAAGAGTTTACAGGAGTAAAGTTCAAATTAAGCTTCCTGTAAAACGATGATCCTCTCACCTAGAACTAGCAAACTGACATTGAATCATATAGCCAAGAAGCCAATCCCCTTGCAGAACTTCTGGATAGGGGGTAAAGCAAGTGGCCCATATCCTGTAAACAAATATTCAGATTGTCTGGGCTTCAATTAAGTTAAATTGCCCTCCTCTAGATATGTGCATGGCATGGTAACCTGCTCTAGAGGAAAAAAATATTACTGAAAGAACTGGTGATCAAGTTCACAAACTGTGAAATGCTCACTAACATTGAAACATTTACAGTTATAGCCTAAGGGCATACGAAATAAATTGTTATATATAAAGCTGTAAACAGGAGCAGCAACTAAAATATCACTCGTTTTGAGAAAAAATGAGATCCCATACCTTAATTCTGGCAGTACCAATGTGGGACCTGTACATTCGGTCACTTAAAATATAGAAACCATGCAGCCCTCTTATGAAGGTTTCCACATTTAACCAGTATAGGAATACACAATATATAAAATCCCTTCAACCTTCATCTTCTAAGCTAACTTGTGCTGGCTTAAGGCTCTGGATAAGTTTTTCTGCATACACTGAGGCCACCACAGGCTCTACAAATATGTGGGTTTTGGAGGCATGTTTAATCAACAACTTAACCGGAAAGTTAAGCTGAGCTGCAAAGCCATGTTGAAGAAGATCTTTCTTTATTATCTGCAGTTCCTTTTTGCGAGTTTGCATTTGTGCAGGTAAGTCTGGTAAAAAGGAGAGATGATGTCCCTCCCAGAGTATCTCCCCTCTGGATCGAGCAGCCTGCAATAGAGCAATCCTGGCATCTGGAGTTGAAAGTGTGGCAATTGCAGTACATTGCAGCTGCACTGCTCCTCTAGATTTCTGCCTCAGTGGGATCAAGAAGGCCTTCAGGATTTGAATCCCTGCATTGAGTGGCAGTAATTGTAAGTCCTGGAAAACTAATTGAGACACTGCAAGCAAAATTTCCCCTGAGCCAGCATATTTAGTAAGGAAACCAACAATATGTATGCTGGCCTGTTGCTGGGTGTTCTCCAAATTGTCAATCTTGGCCTTCATTAGGTTAAGGTCCTTAATACAGGTTGCATTGCACTATAACTGGCACTCACTTTCTGCCTTCAGCTCAGAGATTGCCGCTACGTTATCTTGTATCACATGATCATTGTCAGACAATTTAGCCTTGACTGCTGCCAAACGTTTGTTTGTTCTGTCACCTGTAGCCTGGATTTTTGCAAGCGTGGCTAGCATTTGTGATGTTGAAAGTTCTGTTGAGACCTATTCCCTGGTTACCGAAGGCCCTGAACTGCTTGTCGCAGCAGAAGAGGTCAGAAAGAAATCTAGGTTCTGGGACAAGAGCTTCATATCTTTTTTAGGGCTCATTTTGTTGTAGAGGTGTTAGCGATGGCAAAATAGTGAATCAATAATCGTGACTATGAAATAAGTTACTAGCACATTTCAGCGATTGAACAAATTCGGCGACTGAGCGGTGATATTTGAATGACAAAATAGCAAGTGCACAAATTCGGGGACTGAGTGGTGAACTACCCAGGTTCTGGATGGCAAGATCCCAAAAAGACTGTTATGGCTGTTTAGCACCCTTTGCTGACTGGAACGAACAAATGATTTACTCTCTAATGAGCTGATATCATTTTTTGACTGCTTTATGTATGAATGAACTGTGCCCAGTTTCTGGAGGGCGGTAGGGAGATCACTTCTAGACGTAGAATTATCAGCAGGCATGTCATAATAGCGACTCAAAAATCAACAAAAAAAATTCTGCTTTATTAGCTACAAAAATCAAAAAAACAAAACCAATTAAAAAAGCCAATCCATCAGCCAAATCGTTTGAGGTGTTCTTAGGTGAATTCACACCTAAAAGTCAAGAATAGCAGTAAGCGGTGCTAGGCTGGGCAACAGGGATTTAAGCTGGGAATATACCCTTTCATAGGTAGCAGTTTTTCACAAACACATGAGCACAAAAACCACAGTGACCACAGTTCCAGACTTAACACCATGTATGGTGTACAGTTGGTCAAATAGCGTGGGACAGGATTTGAATGTTCCGTCCATCATCCAATCAGTGCGCTCACTCAGAAATCTTAAATTCGCACTGGTTGCAAACATTAGAATCCTGTCTTGCTCCTTACCACTATCGAACAGCAAGACATTTTCACCACCTTCAGTTAATGTAAATTCAGGTGGCATTACTAATTCCTGTACTGTGCTAGGTGTAGCGGGACAACCGTGTTCTACCTGGCATATTCTTTGCACAATTCATTTAATTAACTGTACATCTGGCAATTGGCCAGCGACTGAGTGAGGCGCAGTAGAAGTGCATTGCACCACAACCTGTGAAGTGCTCTCTAAACAACCTCTTGCATGCTCTCTAACACTAGCCATCACTTTATGGACACCAACTCCTCCAGCATCCACAACATGAGTATGTTCTTTTATTTGAGAAGTTACCTTGACATCAATTGTGTGGATGCGTGTAAGGTACTTGAAGCAGTGGGCATCCACACATCGCCAGTACACCTTTCCTCCTTTTTCTTTGTCATGGTGATAAAGAAAGCCTGAAAATAAGGTGAGTGGCTTTCTCTTCTGGCTTGAGATAAACTCCACATCCTTGATGACCTCGATTCCGATATTGACATGTCAAATGGGAGCAGATAGCTTTAAGTGCTAGGCTAACGCATTGTGGGATACGAGTGAGATTCACGTGAAACAGGAAGTAAAACTAAGTAAAATGAACAAGCGCAAGAGCAGCCAACAAAACACAAGCTCACCAAGTTGTAAGTAAATTATGATTACACTGTATGCCGGGTGCTATTTTTACATGGTAGCTAATACTAACATACTAAAATGCCAGCAGAATAGGCCTAATGGTCTTTCGTGTCTGATCGTTTGGTCAGCCCCCACCCTGGGTGCTGACCTTACTGCCCCCCTCGCCTTCTCTGGCTTCTCCCTTCCCAGTTCTGGATATTCTTGCTGCATTGGATTTTGCTTCCAGAACCCTTCCCCTGTTCCTGTCCCACCCCCTCTTGAACCCCTCCACTGTCTCTGCTTCTACCAGCCCCCTAGGCAGTGCATTCCATGGCTCCACTACCCTATCAGTGAAGTAGCACCTCCTCCTTTCTCCCCTGAATCTTCCCCCCTCCAGCTTCCACCCATGCCCTCTAGTGGCCCCCACATCCTTCTTTCGAAGCACCCTGACTGTTCCTCCACTATTTACCCTCTTCATGTACCTGAAGACCTCTATCATGTCCCCCCGGTCCCTTCTCTCTCTTCCAATGTGTACATATTTAGCTCTTCGAGCCTCTCCTCATAGGTCCTGTTCCCCAAGCCCCAAATCATTTTGGTTGCCCTCCTCTGGACCCACTCCAGGAGATTAATGTCCCTCTTTAAGTGTAGCTTCCAAAACTGTACGCAGTACTCAAGGTGCGGCCTCACCAAGCAGTTATACAGAGGGAGTATCACTTCCTCCTTCTGGAGGTGATCCCCTAGCGATGCATCCCAGCATCCTGTTGGCCTTGGCTGCTGCCCTCCTACAAGTCTCTGAGTTGTTCATCTTGACATCCACCACCACCCCCAGGTCCCTCTCAGCCATCGAGACTTGTAGCATATCCCCCCCCAGGGTGTACACTTGGCCAGGATTTCTGGCCCCCAGGTGGAGTACCTTGCATTTACCTGCATTGAACCTCAGCTTCCACTTTCTAGACCATCTTTCCAGAGTCTTCAGGTCCCCCTGTAGGGCCACCCTCCCCTCCTCCCCATCCACCACCGTCCCCAGTTTTGAGTCATCTGCAAAAGACTCATCTCACTCCTGATTCCTGTCCTTATGTCAGAGACATAGGCATTGAACAGGAGGGGCCCAAGGACTGATCCCTGTGGGACCCCACTAATGACCCTCCTTGGGGATGAGACTATCCCGTCAACTATGACCCTCTGGGTCCGGTCCTGGAGCCAACTGCCTATCCATCTGATCATCTGGTTCCCCATCCCCATTTCTCCCAGCTTATCCAACAGGCCAATGTGAGGAACAGAGTCAAATGCCTTGCTGAAGTCTAGAAAGAGGACGTTCACTGGTCTACCCAGGTCCAAGGCACTCATCACCCAGTCATAGAACTCTACAAGGTTTGTCTGACACGATTTCCCCAGGATGAATCCATGCTGTCTATCGTCCAGGCACTTTGACTTTTCCAGGTCCCCCCCAGCCTCTCCTTGACAATGCCCTCCATCACCTTGCCCACCACCGATGTCAGGCTGACAGGCCTGTAGTTCCCTTCCACCGCCCTTGATCCCCCTTGTGGATAGGCACTATATGCGCCACCTTCCAGTCCTGGGGCACCCACCCTGTCCTCAGAGAGATGGTGAAAAGCTCCACCAGGGGTTTCGCCAGGACATCCGCAGGTTCCTTCAGCACTCTGGGATGTACTTTGTCTGGCCCCAGTGCTTTCTCCATCTTAAGGGAGCTGAGGGCTTCCCTCATTCTCTCTGCTGTGATTTCCACTTCCGGTACCTCTTTTCCCTGCTTTGTCCTCCCCCCCCCCAATTTGTGAGGCGCTACAATTTATGAGCACTAATATTGTGGTTGCCGAAAAGGAGATGTTTAAATTGCAGTCGCGATTTTATAATCGCTATTTTCGTATGGAATCGTTCCGGTCCATGATACTGTGAAACAAGAGTTTAGGTCTGTGATTTTTCATATATTTTAGGGCAATTTCACTCTCTGTATATTGGAGCTCCTTCAAATTGCTGCCACCATGTTGCCTCTCCACAGCGCTCCCCCATGGTGCCCCTTTCTAACCCATTTGGTGCAAAAAAGCACAGGCCAGACTACGTACTGGAGGAAAGATCTCTTAAAACCATCATGAGGTAAGAAGGAGGCATTTTGACCCTACCAAATTTGATCATGGAAAGCCACAAGACCTAGAATTAACCACTTTCTCCTCATATCAAGAGCACAGAGAGACTCCTCCCAAAACAAGAACTCTCTTTCATAAGTATATTGCAATCTTTTAAGTAACCTTGTCACCATCAGCTCATTGGGATACACATAATATGACACTTGTAGATGAATCAATTGTTTATATGACCCATAGACCAGCAAAACTGTTGCTGATTGCTGTACGTATGGATGAACCTGCACCTGTGTATGTACCAGAATGCAAACCTAAAGCTATGTTTGAACCAATATTTTTTTTGCTCAATAAAAAGATAAACTGAAACAAACAAAAAAAAAATAAGCAGAGCCTCCAAGCCAGCACTCCTCGAATGAGGGAGAGCTCCTGATTTTGACCACTAAAATCAGAAAGATTTTTGCAGGGCCCTAATGCATATGCCTAACTGTATCTAAGCTGCTACAAATGCATAGATAAAGTTATTTAAAGGCAGAAGAAATGTTACATTCTTTGATGCTGATGATTATAGAGATATGGATTGATGCCATAAAAAGCAGAAAGACTCTCAAAGAAATGGGAAAATCAGAGCGACTCCCTGAAAATAAGGAGACTTGGAAGATATGGTAGAAGGGCAAATGCCTTTGAGATGCCCTAACTGCTCCTCTGCTCCTTGGAACAATATTTTTTTCTGTTGAGCATGATACACTTTTGTGGCCAGCAGGGTTTGTACTTTTGTGCCAGAACAACTGTTAGCTGTTTAGTTTGTGTTGATGACTAGGGTCTATTTGTATGGCTGTGGGCAGAGCCTACATACATCTTGCTACCTGTAGCTTGAAAATGGAGTATAGCAGAACATATGTTTTGGACTTTTTACTGTATTCTTCCATGCCAACTGAAATAAAATACTCCCTTCTTTCATTAAGAGTGTTGGAGACATAACTCCAAGCTGCTTATCAGATGCCAATAGGAAACTGAAACAGCTTGTTAAATATTTGTTAAATATTGGTTGCCTATTAAACTGGAGATTTGTTTACCCTCTTCAGAATGCAACAACTTGCACATTTAAATACTTAGCATTTAAACAGCTTCTTGCTACTAATTTCACTTGGGAATGTAATGTCTTTCAAGAAAGATTCATACCTCATAAATGTCACCCTGTTCCCAGCAAAGCTATAATTTACACTATTTTTTTAACCTCTAAAGACACTATCTGATAAGCACTGTCTCAGACATATGCCAGGTCTTCAGTGAACTACCCAGATTAAATATGTAGCAGTCAGAAAGCATTTTCTACTATGCTTTTTGGGAAAAATATCTTGTGCTACGGCAAACACACACACACACACACACATACATTCTGTACACACCATCCTCATGGCCACAACATTCAAAATGAATACTGCATTCTAATATGTTATAAAACAATAAAGAAACTGTTTGTTTATATCATTGAACACAGTGAAGTTCAGTTTAGAGTATATTTCCTTTAAATATTTCTTATCCTATATTTTGTATCCTGGATAGCAGAGGGGAGATGCTACATCTCATTGTCACAGAGATCTTCATTTACATATTTTTGCACTGTATTTACTCAGGCTGTCCAAGATTAGATGCAATATCTTGTTTTCAGGGGGGTCATGATTTTACTATTTTGATAATGTATTTCTTCATGGTAGCCTAGTCCAGGGCTCCCATATTCAAAGGAGATGCATCGCACATTCTGGTGGAAAAGTGAGATGTAGCCATGCAACTCCAATGATGTGATGCAGCATGATATTAAAATGTGCGGTATGCACCAGCCACTAGGGAAAGGGCCATGATGCACAAAAAAAGTATGCCGTGCAAGTCGAGGGTGCATTCCCATGCATATTTTGCGCTGCGACATACTCAGTGGATATGCACCCCTCACAGTCCAGAGCAGTGTAGTCCACAGTTTGGCCATGAATATCCGGCCTAACCCAGCCAGCCATCCACAGGAGGGCTGCAGAAATGCATTCAGGTGCATAGTGGCCTGGCAGCCCTGGTGGACTACAGGTACCTCCTCCCATCCCTGATTGATCCAACTCCATCCCCAAAGAGTTCCATAGTGTAGACCCCCCCAGACCCAATTGCACCAGAGGAAACCATGGTTCATTTCCATAGCAGAGAGGACCCCCACCCACCACCTTGGTACATAGACACCACCTCTCCCCCCATTCCCGACCTGTTGCAGAGACTGGCACTGCCCTCCACACCCTGCCATGGCCAGCTGCTGACTGCATTGGACCCGGGTTGGGAACCTGCACTCCAGAATGAACCAAATGGATGTACCATGCATTGGGGCACTATACAAGCTACAGACCCACCAGTGTATGCAGCCATGCGTATGTCCCTGGAAAACTGTAAGAGGGACTTTACATACCTCCAATGCATGCCTTGTCAATGCTGTATCTTCCTGCTGTTGTACACTGCTGCAGACCCACACTTTTCCCCATTCCCCAGTGTAACATGCCACCCTCCGTACTGCTAAGGTATCCTAGGTGCCATGGAGTGTGATATCCTGCAATGCTATTTGCAGTGTATTTTCCAGGCTATGGATAGTGTGTCCATTATTCCCTGACTGTACAAACGAATGGGAGGTTGGCTGTAACATGCCTGTTCTGGGACCTGTGTGAGTGGGTACAGCAATGGCTGTCACCCACACTGAGCAGTGCAATGGCACTGGGACAATGGATCTACATGTGAGCACCTGAGGTGTATGACCACTGGGCATTATCACCTGCACACAGCTCGTGCCTGTGTATGACACATTCCAGCGTCCTACTACCAGTGCTCCACCACCCAAAAAAAAGAAGACATTTCTTCTGTGAACTATCCAGGCTAAATATATAGAAATCAGTAGGCATATTCTAGGAAAATATATTGTAAAAATGTATAAAAGGAAGACCACATTGAAACTGCCTCACAGCAGATATGCATTGTGCAAATTCATTAGAAATAATGAGTAAAAACATCCAAAAAGCTCTCCACAGCCATGTCGGCTCTGACCAGAATTTGTTAAACATGCTTTGCACATGCAAAGTTTGTGCTATGCTGTTTTACAAACAAACATCAAACTTTGCCATTTGCATTAATTAACACTTTGGATAGGAACTAAGTGCAGTGAAAATCTCTGCTTTTAAATACAGGGCACATACTGTAGCTCTCAGTACAAATAGGGCCTGTTACTGTTGACCATATAAGAACAGACTGTTTTTAATTGCAGCCTGGATGTTTTATCAGATTGGTGTAAATGCTTTATTTAGTAAAGGAAGAAATACAACTATCACATTCAAATTATAATTAAATTATCAGTGTTAAAGAAAAGAGCTCATCACAGTATATGAACTTCTGAACCTCTCTTCTTTTAGCTCTACAATTAAATAATGGAAACATCTTAGAATATTATCTCCAGAGTGAAGCAGCTACTCAACTGGCTGATAATGAATACTAGTAGAAGGATGAAAAACCACAGTGTAGGTAAACAAGGGCAATAAATTGTTGCTTGTAGGATAATACATTTGGAAACTAATTAGCGATATAATTATATGTTTATTGCAATAATGGTTTTATAAGCTGTCATCTATGCCATAAACTACTGATAAAGAGGATTCCTAATTAGAGCAATAACTTAATTTGTTTCATGACAGAGTTAGATTGTGGCAAAATCAATTCTCACTAGGTGTCAATGTGACTGGCTTCAAGTTCTTTTCACTCTGTAACCTTTATTTCAGTTCATCTCAGACAGAAGTGTAAAAGCTGCGACAGATGTCATGCAGGAGGAATTCAAGCAGTGTCAACCTACTCTGTTCCCACACATTTATCATTACAACTGCAACTGCAAGAAAGATGCTTGAAACTCAAAAATATGTGTACTGCATGAGAGACACAGAATGCTAGCAATGTAAAAATATACTTTACAAAATGCAAGGAATGGACAAATACAGTCTCATGCATGACGTTTGGATTATTCTTATTCTGACTACAAAAGTCTGATTTCCAAATCTGGATCTGAACTCATTAATACTGTATAGTATAATGCCCTACAATTAGACAAGTTATTGAAATAACATTGTATTTTAATCCAGTGTAACATAAAAAGATATTCTATCATGATGTGACAAACAATAGACATAAAGAATGGAATTGACTGGGGTATAGGGGACACACCTGGAAAGTTGATACAGGGGCTCACCTGGAAAATTAATAAGGGGAATGCCTTGTGTGACACACTCGTATCAGCATCTCACTTTAATCTCACTGATTAGCTCTGTGTTTGCATTTTATAGTTACTTGCAGTGCCCAAAATACCCAATTTAAATAGAAACTAGATGATAAATGCAAAGATTTTCAGAGTTTAGAAGGTGGCCAAGTACCCAATGGAGATGAAACAACCTGGAAATTTCATGGTGTCCTGAGGGCCAGACCAATACCACTTAATAGTCAACTGCCACATTTTGTTTCTAAGTGCATCTGCTGTAATCTGGTGAAGCCCAGAGAATGTGAAAGTAATTTGTATTTGTGTGAGTTTTTATTCTGTCCACGTACAATTTATTCTGTCAGTCTATCTCTTTCAGTGCTGGCTGTCAGTGGGTATGGAAGGGCTGCCTGCATCATTCCTGCCAGGGCCTGATTACAGCCAATATGCAAACTGACTTTTCAGTGGCCTTTAGTATTGACAACATACCTCTGAACACTAGCTTAACAAGTCAAGAACAAAGCCTGTAAAATCAGACAGCTAAGGGGTATTGTATGCAGAACTGTATGCTTATTTGCAATTGAAAAATAGTTCATCTGCAAGGGTGTGCTGTGGGCAGCTTTATAATTTGATGTATACCATCCCCCCCCAAGTGTAAAATAAGAGATTCTCCTTTTTTTGACCCATTTTGACTACTGGTCCTTTTCATTAGTTTTGTGTCTCTGTAAATGTAAATAAAAATAAATATGTTTAAATGACACATAAACAAGTTAGTAACTAATGCAAACTTTTATTTATTTATTTTCAAAAGTATCACCAGGAAAGACATACTGAGCTAAAATAAAATACTTGTTTCTAGATGCCCTGCCTCAGGTTGCATCTTGAATCAAGCCTTGGTTCAGTGTGCCTGTGCTGGTTATCAACTTTTAAATAAATAAATAAAATAAAGATACGTCCTGGGGGAAGGGGAAATAGGGATATAGCTACACAAAAAAATAATTGATTATACATTAAAACAAAACATATAGAGATACAAAATTAAACAGTGCAAGTATCAATTAATCGATCAATCAATCTTTATTTATCCTGGTTGAACATCATTGAGAAGAACTCATTTACAAGATGGACCTGCACATGTAAATAAAAACAAAGATAACAGTAGGGAACTTGGTTAGGGTGAAAAAGGATATGATACATCATTCCTTGTAGCATGTGAGAACACAAGGCAATGTTACAATGTAACAGAATAACATGACTAGGGTAGGACATACTAATACTCCCTTACAGAAATATAGGTGTGCTGTGTACATGCAGAATGCATGCCACATGCTTAATTGTGCAATGTTTGCATGTGGTTTCCATACACTAAGTGAACATATGCGAACCAGGTCTAAAAGGCAAATCAGGTTACCATGCTGCAAGCTTGACATGTGATCAGCAGGTAAGCTGGTGTGAACATCTTCTAAAAATTACACCAGGTTCACGTGTTGCACACTTAACATGAGTGCAACAGTTAAGCTAGTGTGAATATCATTTAAACATCACATCAGGTTCACATGCCACATGCTTGCCATGTGTGCAGCAGCTAAGCTGGTGCAAATCTCATCTAAAAAAACACATCAGTTTCTATTTCCTATACTACTGCTATCAATTAGTCATTAAAATACATTTTTATTTGAATTCCCATAAAAATTAGGTAAACTCATTAATTCTGATCCTTTTGCAAGTTGTTAATGGCTTTTGATTTTTGTAATTAAATCGCCATTAATCTGTAAAGTATTGTTTGCTTATTGCATTAAATGCCTAGGATATAGCCAGTCAACATCCCCCATTCCAGAGGTACGAAGAGGGGCCTCTGTGTTGTGAAGGCTATCCTTTTTGTTTTGGATCAAGCAAATCCCTCATGCATATTTAGTGCTACAAATGTGTTTCTCCATGACTGTTTTATCTCACTTACTTTCCCTTTGTCATTCTGAACTGATCATATACACTATGGCCATGCTCAGCATTTGGAAGCATGCACCATACCTCACATTTTGCCACTGAAATGAGGGACATGGACACTCAAAATGAGGCACACTAACCCACATGATGATCAGGACACATCATGAAACATGGAAATACGTTGCCTTAGAACACAGTGGAAACCATTGTATTAGCACCTGAGAATGAATCTCTATCATTAAGCAGGGGTGCCATTTAGGTAAGGCAGAGAGGCACAATTGCCCCCCACCCCCCTCCATATTTGTGCCTAGGTTGTTCTTATGGTGTACCAGTAATAGCTTTAAATTTGGATTTAATATTTTGCACAACAAGTGCCCACCCAGTCTGTGTGTGCTCACACTGCAGGTACTCTTCAGACTTGACTGTGTACTGTGTTGTCCACTCTCTCCACCTATTAGTGGAGGCACAATCATATGTGATGTGGATGAGCTCCAGCCAAGAAAGTTTGCATGAGTCTTGCAAGTGCAACACTGTTTTTCCAGTCACAGAGTAGACAGGCTGAACACTACAGCTTGAAGGAGTCAGTGAGCACTGAGCTCTCAATAGCAGTGTTGGGGCAGCATGTTTTTGTTGTTGTACTCTTAGTGAGTCTCCATCTCCCCTGGTGGCTGAAGGGGCAGCGAGTGAGCTAGAAACTAACTCAAGACTAGGCCACCTACTTACTCTACTAGGCTTGCCTTACAAAAAAAAAACAGCACAGACCCCCACGCCAGCAAGCTAAGCTTAGCAGCAGTGGTGAAAGCAGTGTGGGTGGCCTTCATAGGCCTTGATCAGTGTAGTGTGGCAGCAACCACAGCAGCAACCAAGCAAGAAGGAAGAAATCCAGGTTGGGTGGATTCGTATGGTAAGGTGACTTGGTCGCAGACCATGTTGGGGACCTGTGATGGTCGGTTCTTGCATCCAGCTTCTGGTGAAGGAGAGAGGGGGAGCAGACTAAAAATTGGGCTGGTGGCACACTATGCCAGGCTGCAGGTTCTAGCCATATGGCCAGGTAAGTAAAAGTAAGTATTATTTTTTAAAGGATTGGGGAAGGAGGAAGGACTGAAATATTGATGTGTATTTCACATTTCTTCACCTTTGGGTGGCTTCATGACCCATAGGGGATGGGTATTGAATGGAATGGAGTCGGGGAAACATTGGAACAGGGTTATTTTTTGGGGGGGGCAAACTTCAGCCAAGAAAAAAATTGGTTAGTAACTGAGTGGGTTTAAGCCCAAATCTGATGCACTGCTCTGTGGTATATACAGATGAATTTATACATTTTAATTTTTCCTGATTTGCATATCATGTTTCAGTCAAACCAAATAAGTTGTACCTTTTAGGGATGTTACAGGCATTCTAGAGCTGTCCCTTGTATTCACAGACAGTTAATCAGCATGGTATGCACAGACTATTGGAGCCCCGCTATAGTCAGGCTTATACCCGACCCCTTGAAGCTGACCCCCACATCCCCATACTCAGGCAAGTTATGACAAAGGGCAAAGGATACTGCAGGGGTGTGCACCATTGAAATGAAAGGGGGTATTTTTTAATTACTGTTTAAAACATTATTGATGGAGAGTTGGAGATTAATGAAGGCCACTACTTGACTAACAAGGGCACTGTTAGTAGAACAGTGGCCTTCATTATTCTCCAACTCACTGTCATGATGCATAAAATAGTAATAGAAAATAACTTCATTAATTTCAAGGGGGTATGCCCCAGCACTCTGACCGATGGATATTAACTCTTAAAGATTCCTGCCTCTGGCTCCCTAGTATTCAAGTAAGAGACTTTTTACTTATATCTATACTTGGTGGGTTGTCTGTAGCAGCATGTCCATATCTGCTACAGTGTGTGTGCATGGGGGGGACTGGCCATGTGGGTGAGTGTGTGTGTGTGTGTGTGTGTGTGTGAAGATATTGCTACATTTGTGTTTGCACCTTAAAGTCTGTGTGCAAGCATTCAAAACTATGGAGAAAAAATATTAGGAGTATAGGCCAGACAGAAGTAATTAAGTGATTTTGTGGGTAGGTTTGTATATTGGGAGTGAGAAAAACATGTGTTTCCACTGGTATGTGTGCTACCGTTCAACTGTGAAAATGAGATGAAGGAGAGAAGAAAACTGAAAAACATACACTGGCTACAAGCATGCCGCATGCATGCAGATTTATTCAGACACAGTATGCATTGAAGTAAAAGTGAGCCATATGTGTGCAGACAGTATGGCTTAGTGGTCAAAGGCACTGAACTGCAAGCCAGGAGACTTGAAGGCATGAAGATCTGGGTTTGAATATTATCAGCTCCCACTTGTCTATGATGTAATCCTGAGCAAGTCACTTGACTTTTACATGTGCAGTTATCAGTGACCACTTGCTTTTTTGCATGCATGCAGTCTTTCCCAATTTAACATAAAAATCATGGCTTCCACACTTGCTTGCTGCATGCATGCATGCCATATGCATGCAATCAGTTCCAATTTAACATTTAAATAATATTTGCAGCATGCATATCACTTGGATAACACACAAAACAGCTCCACAGTCAAGAGTGTGCGTACCTAAAAATCATATATATTAACAACAAAAAGTCACACCACTTGGGAGACCAAAATAAAGGCAATAATAACTTTATTATATAAAATAACACCACTATGCCAATATATCCACAGCAAGTGTGTACAAAGCAAGGTAACCTCTACCGGTTTCGCTCAATTCGCGTTATCAGGAGGATCTCCTGGTGAAAACAGGCAAATACTGCTGCTATGGGCTCCTCGGCATGGTGTGCTGTAATAAGATGACCAATGCTGCTGTTGGTCTCCGAATAATGCGACTTCATTGTTAATGTCTATATCACTTGGGTAGTTTATGTTGATGCAGCATGAAACATTTCATACAATGATTTCGGTAAGGGCCAGGCAAAAATCAATTTTAGGAGTTGAAGTAGCAACTAGGAGTGGTAAGAGCAAGAGGAGAGAAGAGGCAAGCAAGGAGGTAGGTTGAGGAGGAAGGGGCCAGGTCAAGACAGGAGACAGGTCACTTCACAAGGTGTATCACGTCCTGCAATTGTAAGATTCAGGAAAGGCATGGGAGAACAATGTCTTAAAAGTGAACAATCTGACCGGCGCTGATATTTTAAGGGTTTTTTGCAGCTTGTTCCACAAAGATGGTAGGAAGTGACTGAAGATTGATTTACCAAAGGGAATTCTGGCTTTAGAAATGATGAGATAGATATATAAGACTTCTTAATGTGTAACTTCCAGGGGACATAAAGGGAGACAATCAAAGATATATGGGGGAAGTTTTTTAATTATGGCTCAGAGTATCCATAGAGATGCATTTTTTTGATGACTGTAGGTGAGGGATGTCCAACCCACTAGTTTGTAAAGATCACAATGATGAGTGGAGTAAGGAGCCCCTGTAATGAACCTTAAGGCCCGATGGTGTAGGGTGTCAAGTTTCTTTAAGGTGGAACTAAGGCCTTGTCCATATAGGAGGTTGACGTAATCCAGCAGGGAGAGAAAAGTTGTTTGGACAAGTCTAGTCTTTGCTTCCATTGTTAGTAAGTGCTTGATTGGATAGAATATGCCAAGTCTCTATTAAGTTTTTTTGTTAATTCATCTATATGATCAGAAAATGACAGTTTGCTGTCTATCGAATTCTAGAGGTTCACCAAGAAGGGTGGAGATTTGGGGTGAGGAATTTAAGTTGGAGACACCAGATGTCTTTGAATATGGTGCAAAGAGCATTGCTTTCATTTTTTTCACATTCAGAAGTAGCTTTAGATGGAGTAAATGTTTCTGTAGGCAGTAGAATTCCAGTTGTAGATCAAGGCAGTTTTTTTCAAGAGTTGGCCTGGAAATGTACAAAACAGTGTCGTCGGTGAATAGGTGTACATTCATAGACTTTATCCCTCTGTGAATATTGTTAATGTACATGGCAAACAGAAGGGGGCCCAATATGGAGCCCTGAGGTATGCCTCTAGGCAGAGTTTTTAGAGGGGAGAGATTGCCTTCTGCTTTCACTTGTTGAGTCTGGCCAATTGGGTAATTACTAAACCAATCAAGGGCCGTGTCTCTGAAACCAAGGTTGTGAAGTATGTCTAGGAGAATGTCATGGTCCACCGTATCGATGGTCTTGCTTAAATCTAAGAACAAGTCACCCACATAGAGTTTATTATCCAGGGCATTGAGCCAGTCGTTGGACACTTTGGCTAGTGCTGAGATCATAGAAACATAGAAACATAGAAGCTGATGGCAGATAAGGACTGCAAGGCCCATCCAGTCTGCCCATTTCTTTTTCTACCTTATGAATGTGCCATCAGCTTTTGCTCTGTCAGTGGCCTATCTATTCATACTCATCTGTATTGTTCCCTTATGCCTATCCCATGCCTATTTGAAGCCCTGCACTGTATTCATATCCACCACTTCCTGAGGTAGGCCGTTCCATGCATTCACCACCCTTTCTGTGAAAAAGAACTTCCTTACATTACCCCTTAATTGGCCTCCCTCTAATCTCATGCTGTGTCCTCTTGTCCTGCTATTTTTCTTATATTGAAACATGTTAGACTCATTCACCATGTTAATGCCCTTAAGGTCTTTGAATGTTTCTACCATATCACCCCTCTCTCTCCTTTGCTCTAGGGTATGCATAATGAGCTCTGCTAATCTGTCCTCATATGGTGTGGCATGGCCTGAATCCAGATTGTACTGGAGTGAGAAGGTTACAGGTATCTAGGTAGTTCCTGATTGGGAGATTTACAAGCTTTTCTAGCAACTTGGAGAGAGCAGGAAGCAGGGAAATAGGCCAGTAATTGTTGAGATTTCTAGGGTCACCAGAGTTAAAGAGAGGGATGACATAAGCGGTTTTCCAAATGTTAGGAAGGGTGCCATGGGTAAGTGGCAGATTAAAAAGGTGGGTAATGGGCGCAGCCAGAACAAGATAGCTTACCTTTGAAAAGTAAGGGTCTGTGAGATCTGCTTGCCACTTTTTCAGGTATCTAATTTGAGGAGAAGATCCGTGGCTTGTTTCAAGGATATTGGGCTGAAGGAGAAAGCTGGTTTCTGCCCAGTAGAAAGGAAGTGAAGACACGTGTCCTGTCTCCCGAGCCAGTTTTCGTAGAGTGTTGGCTAATGATGAATTGAATGCCTGCCCTGCAGTGGCGAAGTGGTTGTTAAATAGATTAAGGATCTCATGCTTGTCTGTGTGGGTAGAGATTCCAGACGTGAGTTTTGTAGGGAGAAAATTGGAGGATATATGGCCCTCTATCTCCCTTAGAGTTTTCCAGAATTGGGCAGAGCAATTGGTAGAGGTGTGCAACTTATTATTACAGTAGCTGCTTTTAGCAGCCCTTGTGAGCTTTGTGTACTGGTTCCTGGACGCTCTGAAGGCTAGCCAATCAGCAGATAGCTTTTTCTTCCTTTTATTTTTCCAGAGGGCATCCCTATGGAGTAACTCAGATTTAAGGCTGGGAGAGAACCAAGGGCACAGAATTTTCTTTGATCTTATTTTCACAATAGGTGCATGTCAATTTATAGCATCAAGGAGTCTCTTATTGAACACATTGTAAGCTTTGTTTATGGTTGGCACATGGTAGAAATCTTGCCAGCAGGAGCAATGCTGATTGGATGTGAAAGCACGGAGGTTGAAATTTCGGCGATTCCTTCTGAAGATATATCTAGATGCTGAGAGGGGTTTTGGAAGGAACCTGATACATGCGATGATGCAGTGGTAGTGTAAGTCATTGAAGAAGATACCCGTGTGGGTGAACAGGTGAGGTCTATTTACTAGTATAATAGTATTGTACTACAGGCTGGAATTTTTTGTGTTGGGCCAGGTAGGTTCTGAGATTAGCTGAGAGAATCCAAATGCATCACAGAACTCCTTAAGGGATATAGAACAAGGGTATAACCAGTCAAGGTTTTAGGTCACCCAGGATAATAGTCTCAGAGGATGAAGTATCCAATAGTTTGCTCAGGTGATTTAAGAGCATCCGCCCAGCGTAGGGCGGTCTGTAGCACCCTATTACCAAGAGTGATTACAATGGCAAAATTTTAACCTTAATGGTAAGGCATTCAAATTCCTTGGGTTCCGAGGAGGAATCAGCAATAGATGCAGTGAATCTGTACTTTAGGCAGATAGCTATCCCTCCCCCCTTTGGCCTGCTGGTCTGTTCCGAAGATCTTGTAAGATGGGATATTAATTTCAGAGACCTGGATAGCTGGTTTTAGCCACAACTTGGTGATCACCAGTACATCTGGGGAAGTATGGTTTAGCCAGTTTTGAATGGTGTCAAATATTTTTGTGAGGCTGTGGGCATTTATGTGGAGCAGACTCATTCCCTTTAGGTTTACTAAGTCTATGGGCATTTTAATGCAGCCAGGTGGACCTGGATTCAATTCAATGTCACCCAAGCATATCAAGATCAGCAGTAGTTTTTGCAGTGCACCTAGTAATAATCTCAGGAACCTAGTATGTCCCCTTCTAGGGTGGTGGGAGGAGCATGTAGAGGAGATGTCTGTACAAGGTCCAAAGGTCCTAAAGTGGCAAAGAGAAGCATCCTAACTTTAAGGGTCAGGGATAGCTGTGCATAGTGAGCAGGCAGCAGTGATGAAAATTCCTGCCAGAAATGGTTTGTAAAGAGCCCATGTTGTTGTGAAATGGACAATATTAGGGTCTCATACCTAAGTCAACAGTTAGGGTGAGGGTGGCTGTCATCATCGCACTGTGTAGGGTCTGTTTTAGGGAAGAATACTGGATCGGTACTGCTATTGAATAGGAATAGGAGCATGCCAGCAAGCTGGTAGTATAGGAGTGTGTTGGACAGCATTGTATGACTGGGCTGTAGGTTCTATTACCACAGGTAGCTGTAAGAAACAGATTTGGGAGGCAACCAGTTGGAAGCCCCTATTAGTAAAGGGGTGGGGGTAAGATGTATTTAATAGGGATGGTCGGTGGGGATGGGAGGGAGGACAATTTTCCAAGAGGTGCTAAACAGGCTGAAAAGCCATAAGCAGGTCCCCAAGGGGCTGAGTATTTAAGCTAGTCACAGTGTCCAATCGGCAGTAAGCCAGCTGGATGGCAGTCAATGACGACTGCAGCTGACAAGTTCTACAGCAAATGGGGACTCCAGGTTTCAAGTCTTAGATGCAGCCATACCTGAGGGATGAGGGAGCGACCTGCACTGGCTGAACTGGAGGGGAAGGAGGCAGCAAATTCGATCAGCAGTGAGGCTCCTGCTGTGGCTGAGGGTCAGCTGAGGGGGCACTTTGAATGCCCATTGGAAGCCAGGGATGGAGAGCCATAGTTTTGGCTTGTGAGGTGGCTTCTGCTGCTGCTAGGGACCAGCAGAGGTGGCACTCCAAATGCCCTCTCAGGCAGGACCTGGGGGGGAGAGAGAAATGCAGAATTTAGTAAGAGGGAACACAGTATGGAAGTATGTACATAAGAAGTGTGAGTGATCTAGGCAAAAATATCACACAGAGCAATAAATATCAAATAACAAGAAACAAGTAAGATAGTAACATTAGACCAGGTGGGAGATATGTCATATGGGAAGTATAGAGTAACAGGGGAAGGAACCTTAAGTCAGTGTGGGTGGAAGGGGATAGGGTATAGAAGGGAAGAGCAATATTAAAGAGCTAGTGCACTGCCTAAAACTAATATTAGTTCTTAAAAGCAGTCAGTCATTACCTTTTATATCTGAGGTAGTTTTTCTTTTCTTTTTGGTTAATTGGAAGATTGTTTACGTGATGCTAGTAGTTGTAAAGTATGGAACAGCACTCTGCCTGGCAGCTGACATATCCATCTCTATTCCACCATTACATCATCAACATTGTGACCTCACTGCTGCTTAGGAACAGCTACTCAGTAGCTGTCAGGTCAGTTGTCTGTGATGTCACTGTCAGTAAGGTTACACTGCTGATGGTGTAGTTGGGGGATTAACGATGGATATGTATGCTGCCAGGATGAGAGCTGTTCCACACATTCAGCACAGGACCCAAGGCAGCATGGTTTCACCAGGGGGAGGTCATGTCAGACCAACCTCATTGAATTTTTTGACTGGGTAACTAGGGAGGTGGATCGGGGAGGGCAGTGGGCATGGCCTATCTGGACTTCAGCAAGGCCTTTGACACTGCCACATAGAAGACTATTACACAAACTAGGGAATATGGGTGTGGGCAGGACAGTAGTGTGGTGGGTAGGTAACTGGCTGGGTGGCAGGACACAGAGGGTGGTGGTAAATGGCTGTCACTCCACAGAGGGAAGAGTGACCAGTGGGATACCACAGGGATCAGTGCTGGGACCGGTCCTATTCAACATCTTCATCAGTGACATGGTGCAGGACCTAGAAGGCAGAATTTCACTGTTGGCTGATGACACAAAGCTCTGTAACAGAGTAGACACACCAGAGGTGTAGACAGAATGAAAGCGACCTGCAGAAACTTGAAGAATGGTCAGGGTTTGGCAGTTGAAATTCAATGCAAAGAAGTGCAAGATAATGCATATGGGGCACAAAACCCTGGCACAATATATCAGTGGGGGTGAGGATATAGCATGCACCAAGCAGGAAAAGGGATCTTGGGGTTATCATCTCTGATGACCTCAAGGTGGGAAACAGTGTGACAAGACAGCAGGTAAAGCAAATAGGATGCTGGGATGTATAGGCAGGGCATTACAAGCAGGAAAGGAGGCCATAATTCACTATACAAGACACTAGTGAGCCCCACCTGGAGTACAGAGTGTACAGTTCTGGAGACCACACCAGCGTAAGGACAGAGACAGGGTAGAGAAGGTTCAGGGTGGGCAACAAAGATGGTGCATGGATTGCATCACAAGTCCTATGAAGACAGGTTGAAGGAACTGAACATGTACTCCCTGGAGGAGAGGAGGAGAGGGATATGATAGAGACATACAAGTATCTTACAGGGAGGAACAGGGTGCAGGAAAACACTATTTTTAAGCGAAAAGATGTTCCAGGACTAGAGGCATGGGCTGAAGTTGGAAGGAGGCGATTCAGAGGAAACATGAGAAAGAATTTCTTCACAGAACGGGTAGTGGACAAGTGGAACACCCTGCCAGAGGAAGTGGTGGGGGCTGAAACAATCACGGGAATTAAGAATGCATGGGATAGACATAAAGGAATTCTGGAGGTCAGGGGTAAGGTGCAACAGACTTCTAGGAAAACAAACTGAACTTACAAGCTCAAATGGGCAGACTGGGTGGGCCATAGGCCCTTATCTGCCGACACTGTCTATGTATCTATGTATCTATGTAGCATGCCATAGAAAATGTTCTAATGAGTAGAAGGAAAAAGAAAAATACTTCAGAAATAAAACATTGCAACTGGCTACTTCTTAAAATGTGTATCATTTTCTTTTTTTGTTGTTTGTTTGTTTGTTTTCAAAAGAGTCACCAGGAAAGGCATACTGAGCTGAGTAGCAGCTAATTTCCAGATACACCTTGGGGGAGAGGGGGAAGGAGGACAAGGAAGTAGTAACCATACAAAATTACAACAGACACAAACATATAGAATTTAAGGTCATATCACAATCTAATTCATAAAAAAATATAGTTACGATAGTTACAATACATTAGTTGCTACTCATGTTGCAGCAGTGGAATGCAAAGCATTACAGAGAAAGTGTGTTTTTTAAAATTGGGATGGGGCTGAACAAGAGTTTACATGATAAAGAAGGGAAATGAGATGAAGAAGGGGTAAGAGGTGATGCAAGAGAGGAAGTTACAAAGAGACACAGCAACCAGAATTAAAGGAAAGAGAGGGAGTAGCTCAAGGAGGTTAATTCATGTGCTGTGAGGTTCTGGGGAAAATGTAGAGGGGAAAGCAGCAGGGCTAGGGGGAGGAGAGGAGGGGGGTGGAGTTAGAAGGTAAGGGGAAAGTAGAGGAGCTAGGGGAGGAGAGGAGAGGAGGGGAATAGAGATTTGAAAAAAAGTTGGTGGAGGGTAGGGGAAAGCAGAGGGGCTGGGGAAATGCCAGGGGAGAAAGGAAGGGGAGACAGTGGGAGGACAGTGGTGCAGAGAATTGGGAGGGCAGTGGTGGAAAAGTGGATCAAGTGCAGTTGCAGGAAGGGGAGATGAAAGTGAGTAGGAGAGAGGATAGCAATCGAAAGGTGTTATAATGGTGATTATCCCTCATGGCAGAATGCACAGCTAATTCTGTTTTAGTTCATCTGCCGCAGCCGTCCCTGACTCTCCTCGGGTGAATGGGGACCAGTATCCCCCATGGATTCCCTCCCCCCTACTGCAGGGCTGGAAAGGAAGGTCCACCCTCACCCACCCAGAACACCAATCCAGAGGGTTCCAGATCCCAGGGAGAGTGGACAAAAAACAACTTGACAGACAGGGCTTCATGGTGCATGTCCCCTAGGTTTTCCTCTTTAAGCTTCTTTTTGCTCCTCATACGATGTGTAATGAGCACAACGTGCATGCTCCACCTCCACTGAGTTATGCTTCAGTGCTCTGTCACGGAGCCCCCTGCCCCTTGTTGGTGACTCGCCTGCACCTCCACCCTGATTCCTACAGGTGGCAGTCGATCGTTGAGCCACACAACCCCCCCCCAAGGGAAGAGGGCAGTCTGATGGATGCTCTATCCTCACTTCCCTGGCTGACCACCAAGTGACCAGCATCCATTCCCAAACGCGGGTCACCAACGTGGGAAAAGGTAAGGCACCAATGGCACCTCAGCTGTCTTTGTTACCGGGCCGGCTAATTGGTATAATTTTCCTGTCTGTCTATTTTGCTTCCACTAGTTCTTTAAGACCTAGCACCAGTGATCACAGTGTGCTATACCTATTCGTACCCTTACTTGCTTTACCAGCTGTGTTTAAATACTGGTACTGTACCGTTTTGTTAGGATTTAATTGTGCAAACAAAACAAATTTTTTAGGGCTCTAAGATTACAATGAAATGGCTGCCATCATTGTACAATGATGTGAATAGAGCAAGAGGTGTAAGGCTGTCTTATGATACCCCCTATTGGTACATTGTAGTTTTTTATAGTATATGCCTTGTTTTGTCGTCACAAAAATTCATCTTTATCTTCTGTGTTTCAGTCTAATATAAAGTATAAGTATGCCTGTTTGCAACTTATTAAACAGTCGGAGAGCTCTTATGTCAATTACCATTTCCTGACAATCTCAGAGTGGTAAGTTAAGAAATCTCTATGTCATATAACACATTAAAACCTTATGAAACAATATTCAAATGCAGCTGCTAAAGTAAGAAAGAACAGGAATAAGTATAGCACGTAGTGATTTCTCATGCTGTGTTTTATGTAACAATCCCCTCCTTACAGAAGGGTGAAGTGTTTGTTCACCAGGGGAAGCCAGTGGGGACATATACTCTGATATCATCTCCAAGGGTACAGACAGGGGTAGGAGTTTGGTAGAGTAGATAAACTGGTTACCATCATGATGCCAAGACCTCCATAACATAGCAGCATGCTGGGTGAGAGGAAAGGTACCCAGTGTGTAGCAAGGTGTGGGAAAAAGAGAGCAGGATGTCAGGCACCTTCAGGGTTGTGGAGGTTGCTGAGGTCCCAGGTACCTTGATGGTTGCAAGACATTGAAGACAATTATTCCCTAGAATCCTGGGAGCCTGCCAGGGAGGGACCTCTGGCACTGGGGACAGATTCTAGGAGCCTGGGACCTGGGATGTTGGAAGTTTTCTGTAAGTGTTACTTACAGAAGGGAAATACTGTATGTTGCAAGACCACTTGGAGGGTGACAGAACCGTAGAAAGGTTTCCCTCAAGAGAAACAGACCAATGGTTCACTGCTTGTGGTGGGTTCTCTGAAATCAATGAAGGAGATCCCAGTGGGGGGCCATCCCAAAGACCATCCTGTGCAGCAACAGTGCAACTGAAGATTGCTGACAAGGCTGTGGCAGAACCAAAAGCAGCCAGATAAGTTAGGCTGTTCATTTCATATCCAGACATGTGAAAAAATAATAGGAGCCAAATCCCAGTGAGCACCTTTGATCTGGCCTGCAGGAGAAGAGGTTTATGCGGGCAGGTCAAATGGTCACCAAATAAGTGCAAATGGCTGTGTGTGGATCTAATCAAACAGGCCCATACCTGTATTACATCAGGTGGAGAGTTAGTGGGTGACTGTCCAGAGGGAAGTCAACAGACTCTTGATGATCTCCCCTGATTGATGGTGAGCTTGACAGTGGAATATGCACCCTCCTGATATGGCTGCTTATTAATGAACTTGAAGGCATAGCAGGGGAAAGCTGCTAAGAATAGCAATGTGAGTTACAAAGAGAAATGTGCCAGCATCATTAGCAGAGGGTTCAGAGACAGATAATGATCAATTATGGGCAGTCACAGTTACAGTGAGGATAGGTGAGAACAGGGAACCCCTAACAGAGCCATGCTCTGCCAGACATGGATAGGCCCATCCGTGTAGCATAACAAAGCAGACAGAGAATGGATAGACAGTGTACAGCCAACAATGGTACATTATGATAAAATGGGAAGTGCTGGTGATAAGGCAGGGTTATCATGCATCCCAGCAAAAGGCTGCATGAAAATTAATAAAGCTGGTACCAGCCTGCTGCTGGGGTCAGTGCATAGCCCAGGAGAACAGTGTAACTGGTTCTGAACATGAACAGGGAAAAATATCTGAATTTGCAAAAAGAATTGAAGGCCTGAACCTGTTGAATATCATGATGAATCATGATCTCTGTATCTGTGAAACAATTATAACTGATCTAATAAAGCACTAGGGGAAGCCAACATCAAGATATCAGGTAAGAGGGAGGTGCTGTTAGTTGGTGACATTCAATCTGCCAGACATAGACTGGAGCCTTCCAACTGCAGCTTCAGCAAGGAGCAGTGCCATACTTGACTCCCTAAAAGGACTTCTCTCAGGCAGCTTGTCAAAAAAACTACTTGGTACAGGGCACTGTTAAACCCAGTCCTTAAAACAGGGACAGCATTGCAGACATCACAGTAGGCAGTGCCCAGCAGACCCAGTGGCATGGAGGGCTGAGGCACTGGGTGACTTACCTCTTGCCATACCAATGACCAGTGTTCAATAGCAGCTTTTGGACCACAGGGGGTTGGCTGGGAAGTGAGAGGATTGAGTGTCCCATGGGATTCTCTCCTGTTCTGGGGAGGAAGGGTGCCATGTCTCTCTGTAGCACTGCCACCAACAGATGTGTGGGTGGTAGGGTGTGTGAGATATGGGGAGGGAGAGACACATGCACTGCATATCATGTGAATGTGCACTTGCATGCTCATGTAGGTGATATAGTCCCAACACCGGTGTCTCTATGGGGGAGGGATAGAGCGGTAATGAAGGGAGGACAGGAAAGGGAGGAAAACACCCTGGCTGGCAGGATAATTGATGACTTAAGAAGGCTCCACTCCTAGTAACCTAGGCTGCTCCACTGCTGTGCATCCCAGCTATGGAGGGAAGCTGTGGGGGGATTGGGGAAGAAGTTAAGTCCTGGGGGATGCCAGGGCATGGGGCTGGGAGGATCAGAGGAAATGAGGGCCAGACAGGGTGAAAGGGGGAAACACTTTATTAAAAAAACACAGTGGACAGTCCCCTAGGAACCAGTGATCACCATACAGTGTGGTTTAATGTGAAGATGGGAATAGAAGCTAACCACAAGAGGATGAGATTTCAGAACTTTATGAGGGCAGATTTTAAAAAATTGGGAGATAGGAGGGCAGATTTAAAAAAAATGGGAGACTGCTTCAAAAACTGCCTCGTGGGAGGGATTGTCAGGAAGTGGAAGAGGCACAGTGGGGAAAAATATGGGAGGGCATAATCAAGGCATTATTCCTTTATGTGAAAGAAGTGAGATGAAACAAAATGAAAATGAGACCATTATGGTTCTTTAGGGAAATGGCCAAGGTGGTGAAGAAAATAAGTGTGGCATTCAGGAGGTGTAGGGAAATGCAGAGGGAGGAGGACAGGAAGGTGTACCAAATAAAACAGAGGGAAGATGGAAAGGTGGTAAGGGGAGCAAAGGTGTAGTTAGAAGAAAAGATAGCCAAAGGGGTAGCTAAAGAAGCTAAGACTTTCTTCAAGTACATAAGTAAAAGAAAACAAGGGGAGGGATAGTGAGGATAAGAAGAGTGGCAGTGGGAGACTTTGTAGAAGGCGACCAAGAAAAAACTGTGTTCTTGAACAGGTACTACTGCTCAATCTTCACAGTGGAGGGAGTGAGGGAAGGTGGACCACCAGTGAGCTGCAGGAACACGGTGGAATGGACACAAGTCCTTTTTCAGAGGAAAGATTCCTGGAGTGACTTGCAGCTCTAAAGGTTGACTAGGCAAGGAGATGGGACAGGATACTTGCAAGAGTACTAAAGGAACTCAGAGAGGTGCTTGCTGCTCCACTGATGGCCTTATTTTAACAGTTCACTGGAAGAAGGTATGGTTGTGGAGGCCTGGAGGAGAACAGATGTGATTCCTCTACATGAGAGCAGCAGCAGGGAGGAAGCTAGCAACTAAAGACTCCTCAGTCTCACTTCAGTGGTGGAGAAATTAATGGAAACCATGCTAATGGAAAGGCTGGTAGAGCACCTAGAATACAATTGGCTGCAAGACCACAGGAAGCATGGATTCATGGGGGGGGGGTCCTGCTAGACAAATCTGATTGATATATTTGACTGAGCAGAGAAATACAGATCAGGGAAGGGTAGTGGACTTTGGCCTATCTGGACTTCAGCAAGGAATTCAATACTGTACTGCACAGGCATAGGTGCCGGAACTTATGGGTGGGGTGCATCAACAGCCTCCTCCCCCACTTTTGTCCATTAGCATTCAAAATGCCCCTTTCAGGCATGCAAGGTCACAAAGGAAGCAATCATGGTCTCCTTCATAATTTTATGTGTTCAGCCCTGTTTACAACTGAAATGAAATTATATGGTAGGGTAGCACCTGAAAGTACAGATGTGTAAGCCATGATGAAGCACAGTAACTTGCAGTAAGAACATGTCACAAAATCCTGCATGATAAAAAGGTTTAATTGCCATGGACTTACAATGGGCCCTGCAGTAAATTGCAGTATTCTGTGCTATTCTGTAGCGTTTCTGTGCTTCATCCTGGCTTGACACATCTGTACTTATCGCCCCCAATTTAACAATTACTGTTACTCCTTCCCTATCAGCTACTGACCAATTCTATGAAAATTATTTTCAGGATAAGGAATGTGGTTTGCCCTCAGACCTGCTTCTTCTGTGCTCTGCAAGATCAAATAACTGTCAATGTCTGCATTCTGCTCGGACACTGACAGAGCCCTGCATGCATTTTGCAATCACTGTAGGAGACTGGGGATGGTGACTGGAAACAGTCCCCATCTTCTCCTACAGTGCTGAGGCATGTTGTATACACAGCTCACATCATTAATGATGTGTGCTGTCTCTTTCTCCCCTCCCCTCCATGGACAGAGCTCCCCTCCACAGAGCGCTCAGCAATCCCCTGGTGCATTATGTTTTTCTGTCACTTCTGTGGCCACCGTGTTTCCCTGCACATGCACCAAGCACTGTGCATGCATGAAACTACAGTGGCAATCTTGCACACAACACTGTTTTTGTGCCATGAGCTCCGTCTCCACAGAGCTGCTCCGACTCACTTCTTGGAGCTCCATTAGTGGTCTGTCTTCACGGAGTTGCTCCGACTCGCTTCATGGAACTCCATTAGCTGCCTACCGGAAATCCATTAGTGGCTGTATGCAGCCGTGCCAATTCTGACCAGAGTTTCTTTCAATAGTAGATACTTTAGCTGGGCCATGATCTTCAAAAGTAAGTCCACTAACACAGAATAATTGTGTTTTTTTATTATTTTTGGAGGGAAGGGAAATCAGAAGTACATGTTCTTAGCCTGGTTGCCATATATACTAAGCACATTATTTTAAGTGAATTTCATTACAGGAGACTGTGTAAGAAATTGAGCAGCATAGGGATAGGATACCAAGTGGTGAAGTGGGTGAGAAACTGGCTAATGCCTAGGAGTCAGAGGGTGGTGGTTAACGCCACTCATTAATGATGGGAGAGTGACCAGCGGGATGATGCAGGGCTCAGTACTGGAGTTGGTCTTCTTCAATGTCTTCATAACTAACATTGAAGAGGAACTGGAAGGAAAGATATGTCTTTTTGCAGGTTATACCAAAATCTGTAATAAGGTAAACACTTAATGGGGGGGGGGGGAGTAAACAGGGATCTTGGGAAACTCGAGGAGTGCTCAAGACCATGACAGTTGGGGTTCTATGCCAACAACTGCAAAACCATACCCCTATGGCATAGGAATCTAGGAGCTAAGTATAGGATGGAGGAGTACTGACAGTCACCAGGCAGGAAAGTGACCTTGGGGTTATCATAACTGATGAACTCAAAGTGGCAGGACAGTAGTGGGTAGGACTAATGGAATGCTGAGGTGCATAGTGAGGAGTATCTCCAGCAAGAGGAGAGACTTGGTGTTGCCACTGTATAGTTCACTGGTGAGACATAACCTGAAGTATTGTGTCCAGTTCTGAAGACAGCACCTCAGGAGGGGTATAGACAGGATGGAGGCAGTCCAGAGGAGGGCAACAAAAATGATACATGGGTTGCACCAAAAACCTTTGAGGAGAGACTGAGAAATCTGAACATGTACACCCTTGAAGAAAGGAGAGAAAGGGTGAACATATACCTCCTGGGGGTGAACAAGGCGCAGGATGGGAGTTTCTTTCAACTGAGAAAGAGTACCACGAACAGGGGGCATGCGATTAAGCTGGAAGGAGGAGAAGTGTAAGAGGGATGTGAGGAGGTACTACTTCACAGAAAGGGTGGTAGATACCTGGAACAGACTGCCAGCAGAAGTGGTGGAGGTGAAAACAGTGGGGGGCTTCAAGCATGCATGGAACAGACATAGGGGAATATTACTAAATAGGCAGGGAGGAGGGAGGGCCACCAGAGACCAGTTAGGGTCTGTGGAAATGGACTAGGAAGGCAAATCTGGGCAGACTGGGACAGGCTAAGGGATCCTTTTCTGCTAACAAATTTTATGTTTCTATGTTTCTGTGAAGATACACATTTTATTTACCAGTAAAATGACAAATGCTAGTAGCTTTCGTGTCCATGGTTTATTACTTCTAGCACCAATTAGGGTCTTGGTGTTAGACCTGGGCAAGTGTATACTGACTATATGGCAGTGCAGAGGAACTCTTGGTGAGCTTTAAGATACCCCTAGATGGAGAAGTTTCCCTATGCCATGCATTTTCCGAGGAAAAGGAAGAGACACTGAAGGAGGGGTTGCCTTTTTATAATTGACTCTGCAATATTAAAAATATCTAGCTTAGCTGTCATTTAATTCTGTGTGCCTAAGATTCCTGGACCAGCGCAACGTGAGATAACCATAACTGTACCATATGAAGCATGATCCTGTGATGTCACAACAGGCAGCTAATGTCAGAATAAAAGCTTTAGAGTTAGGGTCCAATTCACAAATATCAGTCAGTTTTTCATATGCAGACTGCAGAACTCCACACAGTTGATGCTGGTGCACTTGACAGAATCCACTACCCCCAGCTTCTTTAATCCATGTGCAGAGAGGAGCACAGAGGGTCCAGGGATGTGTTTTGTGGTGGAGCAGGGCTGGAATCCAAGCAATCAGTTGAAGGTCCATGTTGTCACTACAGTGGATCCCCTGCTCTGCATGACACTCGAGATATATTTTTCTTTGTCTGCATTGGTTATCTGGGTTGAGACTAGTTCCTTTTTCTATTTGCAGCATTGTGTGATAATGTTAAGTGCTTAATGAAAAATGTAGTGGCTTATCAATGTTTATTGCCCATTTGTAATTAAATATTAAACTGGTGGTGACCAATTGTAATAGAACGTGTCGGCAGAAAAGGACTGGTATGCTCAACTGCTGTTGTATCTGGTACTGTTTTGTCTTATATTTTCTCTTTTTAGCTTGAACTACACTGATTCCCTGTTATGTTCCCTGTATGATCTATACTGTTCTCATTGTATGTTGTGTTGTTTGTGCCAGTTTCTGGCCCAGGCCGTGCCTGAACAAGGTCTTCGGGTCAGTGCACCAACCCAGTTATCAAATGAATAAATAAATGTTCATCTAGTCTGCTCTGTTTTCCTTGTCTAACACTTCACCCTGGACCTGTTTGGTCACAGGTGTCCCTCCCTCCTCCATTGCCTCTGTTTAATGTAACCATATGCTTATCCCACAGATGTTTGAAGCTTCCCACTGTCTGTACCCATAACACCTCTTCTAGCAGTGTGTTCCAGGTGCCCACTGCTCTTTCTGTGAAGAAGTATTTCCTCACATCCCTCTTAACCACCCCCCCCCCAGCATCACTGCATTCCCCCATGTTCTGGTGCTCCTCATCCTGTAAATGAGAATGCCTTCCTGCACCTTGTTCACCCCAGTAAGGTACATACAGGTCTCAGTCATACAGTATCTCCTCTTGATCTCCTCTCCTTCAGGGAGTACATGTTGAGCTCTCACAACCTCTTCTCCTATAGTTACTCATGTAACCTCTGCATCATTTAGTATTGCTGGCCTAGATAGTTGTATAAAATACATTCCATAAATGACTGAAACAGATACACTTAGAGCACAAACCACAGGTTGCATTGTTTTAAGGAACCCCAACCAAGCACACTATGAAATCATTTCCTGTGCAACTGTTTCTGGGCAAAGTATCATATTTCTAACAGCTGTCTCCGTTTTCAACTGTTTGTCACTTTTTCTTACCTTTTACTTGTAAATAGTAATTCAGATTTTATAAGTGGAATAACAAACACTAGTACTTGTGGAATGAGCTCTAATAAACTGCTCAAGAGGAAACTGAAGTCACTCAGCTTCAAATTGTGTCACTAACACCCATCACTGGGGTTTATTAGAGCAAAATCCATACCCGGTTATTTATTATTGCTGGAACAGCAATATTTGTTAATAGAAAAAAAGATCAGCACTTTTTTTTTTAGATATAATTTATTTCTGGGGGAAAAAAACAACAATAGATCTATGTCCCAATTTTTTTCACTCCTGAACTGAGAAATGGGGTTTTGAAGTTTTAAAAAGATTTTTTTCTCTGGGCATACCCATTGTGAATGAATTAAATATTTTGGTGCAGTTCTATGCTAGTTATCATAGGAAATGTTAGCTAGCATCCTCATAATACATCCATAGTATGATTCAGTATGTAAAGTCAAAAAGAAACATTGAGGGGAGGATTTTTAAAAATTGCTAGTAGCCACCATCTTTAATAACTGGAGTTATTATTTATAAAATTAGTAATAGAATCTGTTTTAAAAAAGTCTGAAATAAATGAAATATATTGATGATAACTCTAATCATGTTAGAAATATATTAATGCTAAAAATACTATATGATGAAATGTTTTGCCAACTAATAAACAGTGCTGCTTTAACAGAAAAAAACACACTAATTTTTATTACATGATGATTCATACGTTCAAGCCAGAGTCATCTCACTTTGCATTTCTCAATAAATTTTGGGTATACAATATTAAAAAAAAGTATTTTCTTAGCATTTATAAACGTATTTATGTTTCCAGACTCTCATAAAACTAGTAAAAATAATCAATATGGAAAATGGCTCACAAATCTAAGAGAATCTTCTATGACTACTGTTGTCTCTGTGTTTGTTCAGGTGGAGGTTGAGGGTTGTGTATAAAACTATAAGGATGCACACACAGTGAGTCAATGATTAACTTTTTTTTTCATGACATAGGAGTATATGGTTCTGCATACCTGTCAACTCTCCTTGATTTTCAGTCCTGAAGAACCATCAGGTTGCTGTTTTTTTTTTTTTTTTGAGGGGGTGAGAGGGTGTAGTGGTATGTAAAAATGTCACCAAATTACTTAATGGAGACTACAAAATATGTGCGCTACATAGGGATGTATAGATAGATCAGTGGCCAAACAGATATATGGACGACATGTGGATGAATATAAGGTCAGACAGACAAACAGTGTATTTTTCCTAATTTTACAATTCTGCCTAACATGCTGTTGAAAGTAATCACCAACACAATTGGTATCTACATCTGCTAAAGTACAGGTGTGAAAACTTTAGAAGACCCATGCATTGTTGTCTCAGGGAGTCCATGCTAGCACTAGGAGCAACTTTGTTATCACCTGTTAATTGAAACACCCATGCAGGTGATTTGTATATTGCTAACATTAATACTTCAGACCAAATGTTTTTTTTTTTTTTTGGTTATTTAAAATTTTTGTAACTGGAAAAGGCACACTGAGTCAGGGCTCATTTCCAGGTTCGACCAGGGGACGGGGAAACAAGTACAGACCCAGGGGGCCCAATTTTCAAACAAAATGGAATGATGCAAGGGACTTGATTCAAAATAGTTTGACACAAGTGGTGACTTGTGTCACCACTTGTGTCAAATGCAGTTTTCCAAAGCAGCCTGCATCTGGTCCAGACACTGCTGCACCAAAGCCCCCTTGTGCTAGGGTTGCAACAAACAACCAGGTGTGCCAGGATGCAAGGGGGACTGCATCATTGCAAGGCTGCAGTGTCCAATTTTTCGGGGATTTTGTAAGCCCCACCATGGACCACAGGAGAGGTGACCACTTAGACCAGCAAGGAGGTAGTCTAAGTGGGCTGCGCCCATGGGGTGAAGTGCTACAAGGGCAAGTAGGGGTGCACTAGGGTCATAGAAGGTAGCAGTGGGGGTGTGGGGGCATAGCTGGGCATCAGCCGCGATGCTGTGGCACCCAATGTGTGTGGCTACAGTGTTCTGCAGTAAAATTTATTTTGTAAACTGCTTCCCCTACTGTAAGCAGACATGCCCCGGTAGTCTAGTATCCCCCCATCCCTGGTGTGCCATCTCCCCATCCCTGGTGGTATAGTGGACCCCCCCCTCTGAACCTCAATCCACCCACGTAACATGAATAATGTGCCTCAGTCCAATTGGCCCCATGATACCCTCTTGCCCCAAGTACACAGCAATAACACTATCTAGTGATCTAGTGGATCCCCCACCCTCTCCACCCTGTTTTGTATTGCCCAACAATCCCTCTCCTCCCCCTTGCCCCTGGCATGATCCTGTGACCAGCAAAGCCCTCTGCACACCACACTGGCCAAGCTGCAGAATGTGTTATGTGCATACTGTAGTATGGTGCCAGGGTGTAGCCATGATACCAATAATTGAAGTTACCACACAGAAACCCCAGGTTAAAATATATGAAGAACAATAATTATTAGCCTTATAGATTGTTGTTTTGATTACCTACTGACAATGTGGAGTGCTACAGAAAGAAGAAATTAACTTCATACTTACCGTAATGTCCTTTTCTGTTAGCTTCAACATTGTCAATTGTTAGGGAACTGGAACATACGGAAGGGAGGTCATTAATGAACATCGAGAAAAGGATGGGGCCAAGGATTGATCCTTGCTGTACACCTGCAGGTATGGGAAGGGGGAGAAGTTTCTCACCCTAACGGATTGCAGTCTATATTCGAGGTACTTCTTGAACAAACTTACAGTGTGGGGAGCTAGACCTGCTCCCTAAGCTTGGTGAGGAGGAGGGGGTGGGAGACAGAGTCAAAAGCCTTGGCAGGTCCATGAAAACTGTGGCAGTGAAGTGGTCCTTATCCATGGCTGAGTGTATATGGTCAGTGACTCATAAGAGGGATGAGACTGTAAAATGATGTTTCTGGAAGCTGGACATGAATTGAGAGGGGAAACAAGAGGTTAGGAACTCAAACAGTTTGGAGTGGACTAGGGATTCTTGCAATTTGGTGAAGTCTGGGAGGATGGAGATTGGTCAGTAGTTTCCTGGTATGAAGGGATCACCCCCTTTGTGAAGGGGAATCACACTAACAGATTTCCAAGCCTGGGGTATGGTACCAGAGTAAAAGGAGAGGTTTAGGTGATGGGCTTGTGGGACAACAATTTCTGGAGCTGATAGGTGAAGGAGTTTGGTGTGAATCCCATCTAGGCTGGATTTGTTGGTGTTTAGAGAGTAAAGTGCCTGAAGGACTTCCTGAGGAGAGATGGGTGAGAAAGGGAAAGTATTCTGTGAGGAGCTAGGGGACGAGTCCTGGGTGGGGATAGGGGTGGTCGGAAGAGTGCAGGTGGTAAAAAAATGTATTTAAGAAATCAGTCACACTGAGTGGGTCTGAAATAGATGGGCTATTTTGTTTTAGGACTGGTAAGGCCGATTAAGCAGGTGGATACAGAATGGATTACCTTCCAGAAAGAGGTGGGATATGTGGTTTGCAGGTACTTTTTAAAGTAGTTGTTCTTTTCACGATGGATTGCCTTGAAACAGGCATTCTGGAGGGATTTGTAGCATTGCCAAGCTTTTTTTTTTATTTAGCTGTTTGATCCCCGTTGCCACCTCCAGCCTACTTGGCAACAGGGATACATGGGTGAAGCTGGCAAGTGACTCTGCCCCTGCCTTAGAGGGGCTTGGTCTCTAGTCTTCTGCTTCCCCTACACCCGACCCTTCTGGTGATCCCCCCGGGTTACCTCCCCCAGTGACTGGGCAGAGGGTGAAGGGAGTGGACTTTCCCTCCCCCCCGGAGACCAACATCTACACTCTGGGGGTCCAGCGTGGGTGCTGCAGGGCCATAATGGAGCTTGCCAGCTCCATTTTATTCTCCCTGACCATTGCCATGGTTGCTCACACATGTGTGGAGGCATGTCACACAGCGACCTGCGGCACACTCCCTATCCTAGTCACTCCTAACTGCACTACCTCTAGGCCTCCACCCAGTGGCATCCTTGCAGAGGGTGCAGCTGAGTCCCCACTCAGGAGGGGAGAACTGCCTTATGACTGCTTAATCCATCTCCCGGCCTCCCCTCCACTGACCCCTAATGACCCTGGCTTGTTCCCAAACCTGTATTGCCAGTGTGGCGTGAGGTGTAGTGTCCAGCACCTCAACTCTCTGTGCCACTGGGCAGGGCTGAGCTGCCAAGCTTTTAAGGGGTCAAAGTGAATTTGTAGTGTGTCCAGGCTTTGTCACAGGCTTTGCACTGGTTGATGATCAAAAGCTGAGAACCAGGAATGATGACGTTTCCTGACCCTGTCTTTGACTAAGGGGGTGTGAGAGTCCCAGATCAGAGTGAGTATGGATAGGAATCAGGTTACGACATAGTCATCGTCAGGTGCAGAGTACACTGGGGTACAGTCAGCATAACTCAGGTCATGCAGGAGGGCATCTGTGACAGTCAAGTTTAGTGATCAGATCTTTATGTATTTTGGGGCTGATTGAGGGAAGCAAATCTTCTTGATGCAGTAATTGATGCAATGATATGGAATTTTTTCGAACTTTATAGTTACTGATAAACATTTAATATAACTACAGTATATGCTCTTTATGTTTACATTTAGGTAGAACAGGCCAGCAGGGATGCAACATCTTGCTTAAAGGGGAATCTCTGCGTAACTGTACAGATGGTTGTGCTGAAGCAAAAGGAAGTCCACATTTTGTTCCAGACCATTTTATTTTGTTTTGCTTTTACCTACATTTTGCACCTTATTATATTGTTTTGTTTTACCCTGAACCCTTTACTACTGGACACTCTTGATCAGAATTATTTTTAGCTCTGCAGGCCATTACTGGAAAAAACTTTTGAATAAATAAATGCAACATACTGTTTGTTAATGTTGACAATGACAATATATAATGTGATATGTGAAAGTATTGTAGTCTTTATCTACTGTTACCCTATGGCACCATAGAAAATAAAATTCCCATCTCATATGGCTAGCTTGGTGGTCTTATATTAAAGTGAATGGCTTGCTCAAGGTCATTCCATAAATAAACAATTCAACTGCGATGTGAACCTGGATCTCCTGCTTCAGAGTGATGTGCTTTGACTACTGCCTCCCAAAACAGTGACAGTAATTCCATAGGGTGACCAAAAAATAAGAACTATAATATTGTGTTTGTGAAGATATGAGCACTATATTTTTTTCAGTTATCTTTATGCCCCTTCTTGCTGTTTTAATGCCTGTGGGCTTTTTTTGGTTTTTAAAGAAAACAGCATATTAATTGTACTAAAAATGGCAGTGAATGGACCAAATTATTAAATAAAGTAACATTTCTACAATATTATTTATTTATTCTCTCCCAAACTCTGTTCTCTCTCTTGTTTCCCTCTCAGACATTATTCATAAATAAGCTCAACTCAGTGAACTAATAAGTTTAATAGTGCCACAGTTTCAGATTTGCACCTCTCCCCGAGTATTAAAGCTATTTATCCTTCGAATGAGACTTCAAACTGAGGTCCCTTCTGCCGAGATCTGGTCACTGTACAGGCGGAAGTAAATTATCCTTTGACACTTAATGAAGAAGAGTAAGGGAGTTTTCCTGGTGTCATGGCCAACATTTTCATCAATAAAAACCGATTCATACTCCCCTTGAATGTACTAGGAAACAACGTATCATGGATTAACATATATTTCCTGGTCAAAATTACAAAATAAATATTTATTCAGGAATGTGAATTACTGTAGTTTTGTATTGTGCCTATACTTGTACTGTCTTTTGATGAAAATAACTTGAAAGGGGCTTTTAATGTTATTGCTTTTATAAATGTTTCATCACATATATCATGAGTTTATATATGTGAATGGAAATTAATAAACTCTCAGTGGAATGTATGTTTGTGTCACTTTAGCTTGCATTTCTATTGCAGTATACTTACATTATAAATATCCAATTTTATAAATGTAAGAATTAATTATTTTCAGATAAAAATCCAGTACATTCACCACTGATTCATGAGATTGAGAAATCTTCTCTCTTCAGTACTCAAGAGCACTCTAAAATGGAAGAAGAACATGAGAAAGTAATGGTAGTGAATGGGAAAAACATAATCTATAGCCCTCATTTTCTTATGCATGGTAACAGATATATTCTATCATTAACCTGGTATCTCAATACCCCAAAGTAAATGTCCAATATATGGGAAAGGAAAGGGAACATTGTTTAACCAGGAGTAGCACACTAAGCCGAAGCTTGTTTCCAGGTGTGACCTGGGAGCACAAAGAAGTTAAGTGACTTGCTCAGGATCACACAGTATGCACCTAGGTGGCTGTGGGATTCAAATCCAGGTCTCCAGATCTGCAGCTCAGAGCCTTAACCCACAGCGCTATACTGCCTCCAGACTCCTAATTCCTTCCAAATAAGTTTCTGGTCCTGGTTACCTCCACATGGGCCCACCCCTACCTTTTCTATCCCACAAAATCGAAAATCATGTTGCTCCCCAGTATGTTTCTTGACCTTACAGTGGTTAGCTAGTGCGTTGTTACAGTCCTCATTTCCAACACTCCCCAAGTGCTCCCCAGTGTGGATTTTGAATGCTTTTGTGGTCTTGCCATATGAAAAGCACCACATCCGCACACAGCCATATATACACCAAATTGGTTGTACTACAGCTAAAGAATGATCTGGTATCAAAGATCTTGACATTATTGACACTAGTAAATGTGCTACATTTAAGTATTGAGGGGCAAGACTTGCAATTCCCACAGGCAAAAGTGCCTTATAGGTGTGGGGGCCACCATTGTCCAATATTGAGTTCTTGTGGCATGGCAGGCTATAAGCTGTGTACTAAATGATCCTGCAAATGTTATCATCTCTTATAAACCATTCTAGGTGGTAGCATGGTTGCCTGTCTCAAGAGGGGGGTCTGTCTGCAACAAGTTCCAGTGTTTATTGAGAGCATTCTCCATCTCCCAAACTGTCTAGAATAAACTATAAAAAATGCATCCTATCTAGGCCTTCTTCCATATTTTTAGTAATAAGTAGACTTCTCCTATCCAGGCCAAAGGTCACCTGAGTGCCTGATTCACCATCCATCTGCTGTATCCCTTCCTGAAATCTCCTGATCATATTAGACCCATTTACCACAAAATCACTTTCTTCAGTACCATTTCTTCTAATTCTTAACATCTGGGCCATGGAAATGTTATATACAGTATAAGATGGTGTGGGTGGCAACTAGAGGCATGAAGTAACAAGTTCCCATCATTAGATTTTCAAAACAAATTTGCTTCAGTTGTTCCATCTTCCTTCTTTCTGATCAAAATATCTAAAAAAGGAACTGACTGTTGTCAAATTGGATGGTACAGCATATCTTAAATTCGGATTGCTATTTTCCAGATAGCCAATGAATGTATCCATCTCCCCTCTCATGCCATGCTACACCATAACAATTTTGTCAATAACGCAAAGACAAATGTCAATACTATCATAAAAAGGATTGACCTGGCTGTCAGAGACATTTGCTGTCTTTCACTTGCCCAAGTAAAGGTTAGCATAGTTGGGGGCAAATGTAGTCCCCATTGCCATGCCCTTAGTTGAAAGAAAATGTCTGCCCTGAAACAGACAATTCTTAGATAATATTTGTTCAGAAATTTCTAACAGAAATTGTCTATGATAGATATCAATAATTTCATCCAGACTTAGCCAGAATTCCAGAGCCTCAAGCCCCCTTCCCCATGGGGGACATTCATATATAGTGGGACAAGCTCCACTGATACTTAATACCAGTCCAGTTCTGATGGGAGGTTCTCAGGATGCCCAATATCTGTTTTATATCCCTAATATATGACTGTAGAGTAAATGGATATTTTTTCTATGTGAGCATCTACACATTTGGAAAGTGGCTTAGTGAGAGACCCAGTTCCTGTTACAATTGGGCATTCAGGGGATCCTCCAGTTGTTTATGTATTTTTGGCAATACATAAAAACTGTCTCAGACTGGATGAGGGACTGTTAAGAAGTCCCGCTCATTTGGAGAAAGGTCCCTGTGATGTTAGCTTCCAAGAAAGATCTGTTAATTTCTGTTTTGAAAATGTTAGTCGGGTCCCTCCATAGTTTTTGGTAAAGTACCTCATTCCCCAACTGTCTCTCCACTTTCTGTATGCATTTGGTTATTGACATAACCACTACAGAATCCCCCCTTGTCCATTGGTTTTATTGTTATATCCCTGTTTTCTTCAAGACTTTTCAGGGCATTAGCTTCATCAGTTGTTATGCTGACAAAACTGGGTCTGTCATGACTCTGGAATATTTCCTGGAACTCCTGCTCACATGCTCGTTTGAAGAGCAAGAGCATTTGGGATTAAAATTTATTTTAGAGGCTGGGCTAGGATTAGTTAATTCTACTTGCTGTAGGGAGAGTTAGTGTGGAGAGGCTGTATAAGTAGTGTGGACAATGGGTAGGATTATAAGGTGCAACAGCTGTGGGGCAGCAATGCAGATGAACATACTGTGGAAGCTGGGAGGGTGCCCAATATGCCACAGGCTAAGGAGGATTGAGGAAGAGGTTCAATGGCTTAGCAGGGAGCTGGAGAGGTTGAGGGATAAGGGGAGGATTGCATCAGTAGGAGGGCGGACATCTGAGAGTATTGTGGGGGCACCACAGAGAAGGAACAGTGGGTCAAGTGAGGGGTTAGGGCGAGGGGGCAAACTAGACAGAAAGCCAGCTGATGATGGGTGGACTTTAGTAGGACCTAGAAAAAGAGGAGCAGCAGTAGGCAGGAGGGAGGAGAAAGCACATAATAAAGTAAAGGGGGTAGGGAACATGTTTGTTTTACTAGCAACACATGGGAATGAGGACGCAGGAGGAGAATGCACAAGGGATAGCAGTCACAAAGAGGAGGGAGTGAGGGGCATTACTAGTGGACAGATTGAGCAAGGTGTGGCAAGGGGAGGGATAATACTCAGAGAGGTTAGGAGGAGAGGAGGCTGGCAGTCAAACAGGAGGAGGGAGGGTCTCTAATTGAAAGGGGCAGGGGGAAGACACTGGGGCACATGGTAAAATCACTGTGCTGAGTGGCCCCAGAAATGAGAAAATGGATGGGGGTGGCGGACACAAGGAAAGAGGAGGGGTGTACTGAAGTTGGGGGACTCCATGCTCAAGAGAATCAGATGGGGCAGCAAGGGGGAGAGCCACAGTCGGATATGGGTGGAGTACATACCAGGATTAAAGGCAGACAAGGTAGGACAGACAATCCTAAGGTGCGTAAGGAGGGGTAGGAGGAAACCACACATTGTGGTACATGTGGGGACAAATGACTTAGTGGGAGAAATAGTGGAGGTAACAAGGGTGAGGCTTGAGAAAGTAGGAAGGTTGCGTGAGGAGACTGGGGAGTCTGTGGCCTTCTCCAAGGTGCTCCCAGTACCCTGCACAAGCACAGTGAGAAAGGAGAGGATTAGGGAGTTGAACACATGGTTGGTAGAATGGTGTCAAACTAAGGAGTATGGGGGGATAATAACAATCTGTTTGCAAGAGATAGGATGCTCCTAAGTGGGGAGGAGAAGGAGGTATTAAAGCAAAGACTGGGGAGATATATTGCGGCAAAGGTGGATTTAAATTAGATGGTGGGGTGGCAAGTGAACAGCAGGTAGGCAGGGATCTGATAAATTGGAGTCACATCCTATCCCCCCAGGCTAGCAGAGAAGGATTCGGAGTGGCCAAAAAAGGAGGGAGTAGAAGGGAGGAGATGGAGGCCAGTGAAGGGAAGGGGGCAGGATGGAGGGTGGTCTCACTGAATGCAAGAAGCTAGGAAACAAATCAGCTGAGCTACAGGCACTCTTAACAGTGTGGTGGGTGGATACTGCAGCTGTCACAGAAACGTGGACAACTGAGCATCGGGACTGGGATCTGGCAATCCCAGGATACAAATTATACAGGAAGGACTGTAAGGAGGGGAGGGAGGTGGGGTGGCAGTCTATATGAGGGATGGGATCAAATGCACAAGGGACGAGGGGGAAGAAAGAAGAAAGGACAACAGAGGCAATCTGGCTGCAGCTCCTACACTCAAGGGGTAGGAAACTGAGATTTGGGGTGGTATACAGGCCACCATCCCAGTCTGAGGAGCTTGACAGAGAATTAGTGGGACAAATTAGAAAGGTATGTAAAAAAGGGAAGGTGGTCATTGTGGGGGATTTCAACTTGCTGGGGTTGACTGGAGTATTCCGTCACCTCCCAGTGCAAGGGGAGCAAGTGCTCCCTGGATGCAATCAAGGAGGGTCTCCTGACACAGTTGGTTAGTGTACCTACTTACAAAGAACACTTTAGATCTGGTATTGTCAAATGGGGAGGCAGTAAGGGAAATAAATGTGAAGGACCCACTAGCCGACAGCGATCACCAAACAGTGTGGTTTAATGTCACGATGTGCAGAGAGCCAGAGAAATCAGTTACTTGGGTGGTAAACTTCAAGAGGGTGGACTTCAGGAGGATGCAAGAAGTACTGAAAGGGATACAGGAGGGCATAAGGCAGGAGATGGACAGGGAGCAGAAATGGGATATTATTAAATGGGGGATTACAGAGACAACAGAAGCCTGCACCAAGGCACAGAATAAGAGGAGCAGAGCAAGAAAACCATGCTGGTTGAACAGCGAGGTTGTGGAGGTGGTGAGGGCAAAATGAGTGGCGCACCAGAGGTACAGGAGGATGGGGAAGGAAGTGGACAGGGAGGAATATGCAAGATGGTCCAGGGAGGTGACCAGAAAAGTGAGAGAAGCCAAGGCCCAGAGGGAGCTGAGATTAGCGTAGGCAATTAACAGGGAGGAAAAAGACTTTTTCAGATACATCAGGGAGAAAAGGAAGTGCAAGGGGACAATAGTGAGGATAAAAAGGGGTGGGAAGTGGATGGAAAAGGGGGAGAAGCAGGCAGAAGCACTGAATGAATACATACTTTTGCTCAGTGTTCATGGAAGAAAAGGGGGGACTGCTACCACCATGGGCTGAGAGGGTGGGGACAAGGGGGGGAGAAGAGGCGACAGATGGAAGAATTGAGGCAAGTAGAGTCCCAGAGAGACTGAGGGTACTGAAGGAAGACCGGCACCAGGGCCAGGTGGTATCCATCAAAGGAGCTGAGGAGATGGCGGTGGTATTCGTGGAGCTGCTGGCAGATCTATACAGCACCTCACTGAATCAGGATGTGTGCCACTGGACTGGAGAATGGCACATGTGGTACCATTACATAAGAGGGCCAAGGGATGAACTGGGTAATTATCATCCGGTAAGTCTCTCCTCCATAGTGTGCAAACTCATGGAAATGATACTAAGGGAAAGACTGGTGTCATACCTGGAGGACAATGGCCTCCAGGATGTGAGGCAGCATGGGTTTGTTTCAGGGAAGTCTTGTCAAACCAACTTGATAAAATATTATGACTGGGTTACAGGTGATCTGGATTAGGGTCATGCGGTGGATATTCTTAACTTGGACTTCAGCAAGACCTTCAATTCGGTGCCTCATGGGCAGCTAGGGGGGAAGCTAACTGGTGTAGGGGTAGGGGCAAAAATGATGAACTGAATTGCAAGTTGTCTAAGTGGGAGGCTGCAACAGGTGGTGGTGAGGGGGGTGCTCTCAACTCCAAGGCCAGTGATGAGTGGGATGCCACAGGGCTCTGTGCTAGGGTCAGTATTATTTTGGCTCTTTATATCAGACATTGCACATGGGGTGTTAAGCAAGATAAGTCTGTTCACTGATGACACCAAAATCGGAGCAGTGGTGGATGGAGAGGGGGGATGGAAGCAGCTGCAGGGGTACCTAAGCAAGCTACAGGAGTTGTCAGAGAGGTGGCAGCTGGGGTTCAATGCAAAGAAGTGTAAGGTTATGCACTTTTGGGTGAAGAACTCAAGGAGAGAATACTGGCTGGGGGGGAGTTAAGCTGGGGATCACTGAGATGATAATAGGGACCATGAACAACACTGCCCAGTGCAGGAGAGCAGCTACAAAAGCAAACAAAATGCTGGCATGCATAGCGAGGGTTTTTTTGTCCAGGCAAAGAGAGGTGATCTTGCCCCTCTACCCATCACTGGTAAGGCCGTACTTAGAGTATTGTGTGCAGTTTTGGAAGCCATACCTAAAGCGTGATATCAGGCTACTGGGGTGCAGAGGAGGGCAACAAAGATGATATGTGGAATGGAGGGGAGAGACTATGAGAGCAGACTTGGAGACCTGAATATGTACACCCTGGAGGATAGAAGGGACGGGGGGGCATTATATGGACATTCCAGTATCTGAGGGGAATCAATAAGGATGAGGCAGATGGGGTCTTTAAGCTAAGGAGGAAGGACACTGGGGGCATGGGCTAAGAATAGAGGGGAAGATTTAGGAGGAAATGAGGAGACACTACTTCACAGAGAGGTGGTAGAAAATGGAATGCACTACTAGAATGGGTGGTATCATGTAAATCTGTAAACAACTTCAAAAAGGGCATGGGACAGGGAACAGGGGAGAGTGAGAGTGGGAAAGTTGGGGGGGTGGCTGTGGGATGACAAAGGGGAGGGGGTGGGGCAGCTGCTAACTATGGTTGCTAGCTGCACACTTGAGCAGACTTAGATAGACTGGATGGTTTGTTTCTGCTGGCACATTCGTATGTTCATAAGATTTTCACCATGTCATTATATGGTGGCATGAATGATGAAGGTAGTTGAAAATCCAAAGCAGCCACTTCGTGTTCGAATATACCATGTTCTGTTAGCCCTCCACTGGCCTCTTCCAAATCTACACCCTGACACATTTTGGTTTTTGCAAAATGCACTTTTAAGTTCAAGTTTCTTGTTAACCTGTGCAGGTCAATGTACAAATTGAAGGGTTTGGAGTCGTGTGCGGTAACAGGTGTTAGTCCCTTTTGCAGTACAGTTAGTTGTGCTGTATTGAGAGGAATACTAGAGATATTGATAGCAATATTTTCCAGTGGTAGTCCTACTTTCCTCTCCTGGACTGCTTATGTGTAATTATGCTTTCTCCCTCCCCTTCTGGTACGTTTCCTCTGCCTCTGTTCGAGAGTATCTCTGCTGCTGTGTTTGCTGTAGCTGACTCAGTGGGGGAGTCTCAAAATTGTGCTGTCCTCTCGCTGCATCTCAGATGTTGTGGTACTGGATTGGGGTCTCTCTCTAAAAAAAAGGGTTTATGTGATAATGGCGAAAGCCAAAAGGTGATCACCATTATCATGAAGTCAGAGTGGTGAAAATTCATTTAGCACTCTTGACACCCCGGGCGCATACAAAAATGGCACCAGGAATTTAGTTTTAATGTTTTAAAGGATTCTCAATCCAGGGCAGTGCATGTTGGGAACGGGTGAAAAACATAAAAAAAAAAAAAAAGGTTCAGACTGGGAGCAACAAAAATGCACAGCATCTGGACCGAACAATTACCCTGCCCACCAACACCATCAACCCACTCACCACTCCTCGAGGCTGGTTCAGCAACCCACCATGGCACCATCCCTCGCATACCCTCTCACCCCTCGCTGTGCATGCTTGCTCCCCCCTAAGTGCATACGTATAGTGACATCCCATTACTATATTCTCTGACCTCCCCCATCCGGCCACCCTACCATAGCCCTGTGGACACGCACCGGGGATTGGGTTGCCATTATTGTAGGCTCCCAATCGCTGATGCTAATATCTCGTACTACCCAAGAAAACCCTCACAAATTTCTTTTTCTGAGTCACTCGTAGAAGTGTAATAAGAGGGTGAGCTGTTGCAATTTTTTAAGATACAGCTTGGGGGTGATGATTGAAAGTGGCACCCCTGGTTGCAACTGCAGTTCCAATTGCATCCTGGCCTATTATTCTTTGTTGTATCTCTGTTTCAGGTGAACACAATGTTGTGAAGATAATCAAGCCAATCCTGCCCAAATTCTTTCTTGTTTTTTTTTTATTTTTGTCTCCTCTCTCTGGAGCACTTCTTTTATTTATTTCTCATAGCTCTTGAAGTCAGGGTGTACCTTAAATTGCAATGTTATCTCTTCTTTGGTTTTAATGTTAGCTGACACTTGTGGTTATTGCCTGGCATAATTCTTAACAATTGCTCTTAACAGAGCATCTGTTCCCAACTGTAAAGCCTCTCTCCAGTCCATCATAAATTCCATGCCATCATCCTCATCATTGGGGTATTTTAGTAGTCTTAAACCACTCAGGGAATGTTCACTTTTAAGTATGCATCAAGTGCCACTTTTCCCTAATCATGTCTCCTTCTCTTTAGAAGTGCTCTTTCCAGATTTAAAAAAAAAAAGCTGACCTTATGGCCACAGATTCTTCACTCTGTACATCATTCTGGGGTTTTGCACCTTCTTCACTGGCCTCCCACGGTGTGTCTGCACACATTTTCTTCAAGCTAGGGGTACAGAGATGGGGGCAACATTTACCCCCAGCTATGCTAACCTTTATTTGGGCAAGTGTGAGACAGCAAATGTCTATGACAGCCAGATCAATCCTTTTTATGATGGGAATGACATTTGGCATCACTTTATTGACAACATTTTTATGGTGTGGCATGGCACGAGAGGGGAGATTGATGAGTTCATTGGCTATCTGGAAAATAGAAATCCCAATTTAAGATTTACCATCCAGTGTGACAAACAGTCAGTTTCTTTTTTAGATTTTTTTATCAGAAAGAAGGAAGATGGGACAATTGAAACAAATTTGTTTTGAAAATCTGCTGATAGGAATTCATTACTACATGCCTCTAGCTGCCACCCACACCAACATATAAATAACATTCCCAAAGACCAGATATTAAGAATTAGAAGAAATTGTACTGAAGAAAGTAATTTTGTGGTGAAAAGGTAGGGGTGGGCCCATGTGGAGGAAATTAGGACCAGCAACTTTTTTAGAGGTAATCATATTGAATTTTTACTTGGGGGGCATTGAGATACGTGGGACTTTATAGAATTGATCTGTTACTATGCATAAGAAAATGAGGGGCTACAGCAGCATATAGATTATGTTTTTCCCATTCACTAATTATATTTTCTCATATTCTTCTTCCATTTTAGAGTGTTCTTGAGTGCTGAACAGAGAAGATTTATCAATCTCATGCACCAGTGGAGAACATTTTTTTTATCTGAGAAAGAATTAATTCTTATATTTATAAAACTAGATATTTATAATATAAGTTAAAATTATGAATTTTCTCATTTAAGCTGCATGGATTTCAGTGTGATATGAATAGAGACCCATGTTTTTCTTAAATAAGAAACAACAATAAATAACAAGAAATTCAAGGTATAAAAAGAAAATGAAAACAAACACATGAAAAAAGTTGTAAAAAATTGCTTGTTTTTTGACAAAAACTGAATAAATGCTTGCAGTAGTTGTTGCTTAGGCTCCACTGTTACCACAGAGATGGTCCACAAGGAAGTGGCAGTGGAATTGCTTGATTCACCAAACCTTTCAAGACCCTAGCATAATGCTGCTTAATGCAGTGCAGTATTCTAGGAATGTGATTTCTAGTGTGTATAAGGTCATTATGAGGTATTTTATGAATGTAAATGTAATAAGAAATAAGACTACATTTTCAATGAATTAAAATAAATAACCCAACATTCCAGAAAAGGAAAAATTATAAAAAATAAAAAGATTTTCACGAGGCTCTAGAAAGGAATATAGTTGATATCATTTACTGGCACTGTTATCACTTTGATTTTTGAGTTGGATTTATGCACTGTCACTTTAATTGGATCCTTTTTAATCACTGCTCATCACCATGTGCTTCATCCCTCTGATGACGCATTAGATGCAAAACTGGTTGGGGTTTCGGTGGATGGACCAGTTTGATGGATGGTTTGTTGTTTTAGAAACTTTTTTTCAATAAAGCCATTTTTTACTGATAGTAGAGTTGTGCCGGTGTTTTTCTGCCTTTGCTCTAGTTTATACACTGAGCACACTCAGTTCAGTGCAATGTTTTTTACTGTTGCTTGTTAGCTAGTTTTAGTAGTCACAGATTCCTCTAGCTATGGAAACAAATCTAACATTAGTGGCTAGAGTGGAGCATGACCATAGTGCAGAGTTTGAACCTTGATTCCAAGTTCCAGAATTACCCTAAGGTTCTATCTCCAGGGTATCACTCTCTGTCAGGAAGATGATGCTTGTGTAAATCATAGCGAAGGATCGCTGAGAAGAAATAGCACTACTACAGTAATTTTTTATTTGCCAATTTTCTGCTTAAGCAAAGGCATAAACATACCTTTACAACAGAAACTTGGCAGCTTTTTTTCCTCTCCAAATCAAATTTAGAAACAGAAACAACAACCTTATATCTTGTTTTCCCAGTTGCCCTCAAACTAAAGTTTACATCCATAGCACGTGCAAAGCTCAGGCCACCAGCAGGGATGGCATAAGGAGGAGGAGGAGAACTGAGCATCATAGCAGATGCTTTTGTGTTCTAGGGTGGAGGGATGGCTTCCTCGCTGAGATTCTTTCTTCTTTCCTACAGTTTTTGTCCAGGAAAGGCACATTAAGCTGAGGTTTGTTTCCAGGTGCATCCTGAGAGAATAGGGAAGTTAACTAACTCGCTCATGGTCATACAGTATGCAAGCAGTGACTGTGGGATTCAAACCCAGTTCCCCATGCTTGCAACTCAGTGCTCTTAATCACTACTTTATACTGCCTCCCACCTAGATAGTGCTATCTAGGTGTACACAGAGGAAATAATGCAGCCAAGGACCACAAGTTGAAAGGGAATGTCACATACATTTTATGTTTAGTATTCCAGATCTGTTGTCTCTAGGGAGCAGCCAACCAGTAGCATGGCTGCAGTTAAATATAAATTACCCAGATGGCCAGGTGACCCCTCATGTAAAAACCCCAAACCGTGAGTACCACAAAGCAGGAGTGTATTGTCTAAGTGGTGTCTGGGGTGTCTGCAGGACCTCTGCAAGGCAGACCACAGGTGTCAGGGGGTTCTGCCCAGGAAAGGACAGGTGAGATTGTGAGGTAGGCCTGTAGGGCTGAAAAGGGGAGGCAAACAGGGTAGGGTAGGAGAGTCAAGGGAAACAGAGGCAGAGTAGGCCTGTAGAAGCAGGAGTAATAGGGGATTAAATGTGTTCCCTATCTGGGGGAGTCCTGCAGGGGCAGGTTCTAGGTTATAGTACCTACTCTCTTTCTGGGGTAGGCCTGCAGAGGAAGGAAACTATGGGAGAATAACTACTGTCTATCTAGGGTAGGCCTCAAGAGGCAGGTTATTTAGAGACTATAGTTACTTCCTATCTGGGGTAGACCACCAGAGGTAGAATACTAAGAGATTGTATCTGCTGCCTATCTTGTGTGGGACTGAGGAGTCAAAGAGCCAGGGGATGGAAACTTCTCCCTAACTGGGATGGAATTGTAGAGGCACAGACACTAGGGGACAGTAGCTACCCCCCATCTAGGGTAGGCCTGCTGAGACAAGGTAAATATGATAGTGTAACTGCTCTCTAGCTGGGGTGACTGGGAAACATAGGACTACCTACCTAAGGAAAGGTAAGTGGACTGCATAAGGGTACTAATACACATATCAGGAGTTAGTACCAAGAAGCAGACAGGAAGGCGGTAACATGCACAGTCAGCAAGACAAAACAGGCAGGGTGGCGTGCTGTAGGGGGTGTGGGGCAGCAGTATTCATGTGGACAATATAGGAGGGATGTGGTTGTGAAATATCTTGAATCCAGTGAGTTACAAAACCCAAGGCAGCATGATTTCACAGTGGGGAGGTCATGTCAAATGAATCTGATAATTTCCTTGACTGGGTGACCAGAGAACTAGATCAGGGTGGAGCGGTGGACATGGCCTACCTAGATTTCAGTCAGGCATTTGACACCATTCCTATTAGAAGACCAGTAAGCAAGTTAGGTAGCTTTGGACTGGGTCCAAAGGTGGTAAACTGGACATGAAATACAGTAGGTTAGGGGATAAGTGACTTGGTTGTGGCAAATGAAGTTCACCCCAAGGAAGGAAGGGTGACCAGCAGGTGGACTCAGGGATCAGTGCAGGGACTGGTCCTCTTTATTTGTTTTTATAAGTGACATTGCAGAGGAGCTGGAAGGGAAGGTCTGTCTCTTTGTGGATAACACCAAAATCTGCAATAGGGTGAACACTCTGGGGTGGTTGGAAGGATGAACAGTGACCTGAGAAAATTAATGGAGTGGTCAGGGGTATGGTAGCTGGGTTTCAATGCGAAAAAGTGCAAAATAATGCACTTAGGGCACAGAAAACCAATAGCAGAGTACAAAATGGATGGCATGATATTGATGGTCACCAAGCAGGAAAGACACCTGGGGGTAATCATACTGGATGACATAAAGGTGGCCAGGCTTTGCGACAAGGCAGTAGGGAGGACAAGTGGGCTGCTGGGGTGCATAGAGAGGAATATCACCAGCAGAAAGAGGGAGGTGGTGTTGCCTCTGTATAGATCACTGGTAAGACCCCCACCTAAATGATTGTGTCCAATTCTGGAGATCACATCTTCAGAAGGACATATACAGAGTGGAGGAAGTCCAGAGGAGGGCAACTAAAATGGTGGAGGGTCTGCTTCCAAAGCCCTATGAGGAGAGACTAAAGGACCACAAAATGTACACGCTGGAACAGAGGAGGGAGAGGGGAGATAGAGTAGATATCTTTAAATACCTCACAGGGGTAAATAAGGTATAGGATGAGAGTATTTTTCAAAAGAAAAGGTGCTGAAGGAAAAAAGGATATGCTATGAAGCTGGATGGTGTTAGATTCTGGAGAGATGTGAGGAAGTACTTCCTCAAAGAAAGAGTGGTGGGTTCCTGGAACAGTCTTCAAGCAAAGGTGGTGGGGGCAAAAGCAGTGGTGGGGTTCAAGAATGCATGGAATAAGCACAAGGGAATCATAGTGGAAAGGAAGGGGGGAGGGAGAAAGAACTGTAGATCGGGCATAGTCTGTGGTAATAGTGTAGTTAGGGAGAATTGGGCAGACTGGATGGGACAAACAGTCCTCATCTGCCATCACATTCTATGTTTCTATGTAAGAGCATACAAGTAGGGGAATGCTGACTGGCAGAGGAGGGAGGAATAGTAAGGAGGGTAGAACAGGAAACAGTACTGTCTGCAATTGGGAAAAGAAACACAGAAATATAGAAACTAAGAATTTAACAGCAGCTAAGAAATGCTTGGCCCACCCAGTCTGCCTATTTTTTCCCTGCCTATACTATAACCACAGACCATACTTGGTCTCTGTGGAGAAGGGGGAAAGAGGAAGCAGGGTCATATTACTGGGGGATCACTAGTGAAGGGATGAAATTGGATAAGAGGGGCAAGGAAAGCAAATCAGGAGGGTGGTATGTAACCCGGGAATGATGGCAGAGAAAATATGCCAAATGAGAGAGACCCACTCATAAAGAGGTTGAGGGGAAACTCATGTCATAGTACATGTAGGTACAAATGACCTAGTAGAATGTGAGGTACAGATGGTGCAGGGGAGGCTCAATGAAGTGGGGAAGATTTCTTGGGGACAGCTAGTTCTGTAGCTTTCTTGGAATGGCTGCCAGTGCCGAGGAGCAGCACAGCAAGGAAGCATAGCATAGAGGATGATAATACTGTAGCTGGATGAGAGAATGGTGTAGGGAGGATGTATTTGGATACATAGGGAACTGGTAAGGAACCTAAATGATAAAGCTCTCCATACACTAAATCAACTGCATCTAATTGGGGAGGGATCCAGGGTACTCAGGGAAAGAATTGGGGAATATATTAGCAAGAGCATAAATTAAACTGAATGGGGGCAGAATGGGTTACATTACCCAAAGTCTACAGGAGCAGAGGACAGTCAGGCTGCCCCCCCGGGTTGAATTAGCAGAAGGATCAGTAAAAGAGGGGAGAAGGGAGAGTGATAGGGGGAGAGATGAAAATGCTTTTAAAAGGAGGCTTTCAGGTAGCAGAATGGAGGAGAGCTAGGGGGCAAGTAGAGTATGAGGGAGGAACAGAGGATGAAGAGGAATGAGGAGGAAAGCTAGGCAGATGAATGGAGAGGCATTGGGGTCTTACTGGAGTGTGGTATCTCTTAATGCTAGAAGTCTAGGGAAAGAGATGGATGACCTGCAAGCACTGAAGAGAAAGTGGATCTAGTGGATCACAAGTCCCGGATGAAGTACACCCAACAGTGCTGAGGGAACTGGCAGAGGAGATTGTGTAGCCACTGACGGGCCTATTCAATAGTTCACTGGAGTCGGGCATGGTATCACAGTACTGGATAATGCTACCTATAGTGCCCCTCCATAACAGTGGTCCTAATGATGATCTGGGGAACTTCAGACCGGTCAGTCTGACTTCAGTTATGTACAGGCTCATGGAGACCATACTTAAGAAAAGGCTGGTAGAGTATCTAGAGGAGCATGATCTTCAGGATGCAAGGTAGCATGGATTAATGGGAGGGAGGTTGTGTCAAATGAATCTGATTGACAGGGACCAAGTAGAGGACATCTTCTACCTGGATTTCAGCAAGATCTTTGACTCTGTATCCCACAAGAGGTTGATCAGAAAGTTGGCAGGTCTCAGGGTTGGGGAGAAGATAACCAGATGGACTGAAAACTGGCTGAGGAACAGGACCCAGAAGGTGGCAGTGGGGGGAGAGTTATCTAGCATGTGGGAAGTTACCAGCAGGGTCCTGCAGAACTCAGTGTTAGGGGCATTGTTGTTCAATGTCTTCATAAACGACATTGGGGATGGCATTAAGGGCAAACTGTGCCTGTTCATGGATGACACCAAGCTCTGTGGGAGGGTGAACACATCTGAATGAATTCAGGACCTGAAAGGGGATCTGGAAAACTTCAGAGGTGGTCTGGGATTTGGCAGCTTGGCTTCAATGCCAAAAAATGCATACGTATGCACATTGGAGGCAGGAATCCCAAAACGGAGTAGTACCTGGGAGATGTCCGGGTATCTGCAACAGAGGAGGAGGAGAAAGATCTGGGAGGGATGATCACTAGTGACCTGAAACACTCAATGCAGTGCAGATAAGCAGCAGCAAGGGCAAATAAGATATGGGGATCCATAGCTAGGTGGATCAACAGTAGGTGAGTGACGGTTATATTGTCCTTGTTCAGGTCACTAGTGAGGCCACATCTAGAGTATGGAGTACAGTACTGGTACCCACACTTTAAAAAGGACATTAACCTACTGGAGATGGTCCAGAGGAAGATAACAACGATGACTGTGGGTCACCAAGGTAAAGCATAGAGGAGAGGTTGGGGGCCTCGAACATGTACTCCTTGGAGGACAGGAGAACAGAGGAGGACATGATTCAGATGTTCAAGTACTTGAAAGGGGTAAATGAGGTGAATAAGGAGGGTCTATTTAAGCTAAGTGGCAACCAAAACACAAGGGGACACAGTCTTAAGTTGGGAGAGGTTTAGGAGGGAGGTTAGGAAGCATTTCTTCATGAAAAGGGTGCTAGCCAGTTGGAATGCGCTGCCAGAAGAGGCAGTCTCATTGAAGGTAGTAGGCAGCTTCAAGAGAGGCTGTGATAGACATACAGGGAATGTAAGGGTCATAGGAGGGGCAAATGGAAGAGATGGGAGAATTTGGGAGGGGGGCAGAGTCAGTAGCTTAAGCTGTGGACCCTGCAATAGGAGCAGACTAGATTGAGAAAATGGCCTTATTCTGCTGGTTTCGTTGCATGTTCATATGTTCATAGTGGCAGTCACAGTGACATGGACCACTCTGACCAATGATTGGGGCCTCTATTCCCAGGGTATACACCATACAGAAGGGACAGGAAGAAAGGGAGAGGGGGTGCTGTGTTACTCTAATTTAGGGAATGATTTACTGCCACCATAGCGGAGAACAGGAAAGGGAGGTAGAAGTGCTGTGGGTGCAATTTCAAGCACAGAAAGGAAGGAAAGTGAGGCTAGGGGTAATATGCTGTATAGGCCACTAAATAAAGACAAGGAAAGTGACAGTGAGTTGGCTACCGTGATCCAGATGGCAGTGGGTAAGGGTTAGATTGTGATAGTGGAGATTTCAGTCTGCCCAAGGTGGATTCAACTTCCCCATCCACAGCCAGTGCCAGAAGTCAGTTGATTGTGGATGCAGTACACAGAATTATTTGCGCAGGAAGTTTACGAACCCAGACAAAAAGGGATCATCCAGGATCTGATACTAACTAATGGAGAACAGGTCCAAGACATCAAGATGGAGGAGCCTCTGGGGCAATGAACAGCAAATGGTGTGGATCAGAGTGGATATAAGTAAGGAGCTGACAAGTACTAAGATAAAGGTGTTAAACTTCAGGAGCACAGATTTTAGGAAGATGGGGAGGTACTAAGGGACACTAGATAGCCTCAAGGAAGTTATGGAAGTGGATCAGAAATGGACAGTCATCAAGGAAGGGGTAGCAGTTGTCATTAAGGAATGTATTAGACAGAAAGGAAAGAACTTTAAAGCCAGGAGATCAAGTTGGATCAATAGGGACATGGGCCGTGCAGCAAGGGATAAGATAGCCACGTACAGGAAACCTAGGAAGTCCAAAGGGATGAAAATATGGTGGAATACTTAGAGAAAACTATGGAGGAAAGCAGGTTGGTCAGGCAAGCAAAGTCAGAAAGGAGTTACAATAACTAGCGACCCCCTATAATGATTGGATTTCCAGTCCTGATAAAATGCTGTAATAACCCACTGAACTCTATAACTGGATAGTGGGTTATTACGGTGTTTTCCTCCTCGTGTTCTCACTTCACTGTATTTGTACGAGTACAGCAGTTGCTCAGGAACACACTCACTCACACAAATACAGTTTACAGTTTTTTTCTGTCTATTGAAACTTTGCATCAGTTATTATAAAAAATAATGCCTGTGCAAAGCTTGTTTTATGAGGATTTTCCACACACTATTGGTGTGTGATAATGTCATAAACCACTAGAGCTACGATCTCGGGGTTTATGAATTATCATACACATTGGGTGTGTGAAAAATTCTCATAACACATACCTGCACAGGAATTATTCTCTATATAAACTGCAGAAGCGATCAAGAAGGGGGAAAAACCTTTTTCTAGTACATAAAGGAAAAAAGGGACAAAAAAGAGGGACCAATAATGTTAAAAAAGGGGTAGGAGTGTAAAGTAGATAGAGAAGGCACAGGTACTGAATTAATATTTCTTCACTGTCTTTAGGAAAGAAAAGGATGGACCTGTGCAACAAAGGAGGGAGGGATGAGGGTGAGGGTTGGGGAAGAAGACAGACTGAAAAAAGGACTCATGGCCCTTACAGATGACAAGTCCCCAGATCTGGATGGTATTCACTCACAGATATTAAGGGAACTAGTGGAGGACCCAGCAGGTCGAATGGTGGCTCTTTTCAACAGCTCACTGGATACAGGGGTGGTACCTCAGAGGTGGAGAACCACGCATGTGGGGCCAATCTACACTAGTGAGCCCAGAGATTACCCTGGTAACTACAGACCAGTCAGTTTGACCTCCATTGCTGGTATTCTACTACCGGCCATCCTAAAGGAAAGACTGGTCTGGTTCTTGGAGACAAATGGCCTCCAAGACAAGCGGCAACTCAAGTTCATTGCGGGGAGATCCTATCTAATCAACCTGCTTAACTTCTTTGACTGGGTTATGAGAACAGTAGGCAAGGGCCAAGAAGTACCAGTGCTGTACTTGGATTTCAGCAAGGCCTTTGACTCAGTGCCCCACAAGAAGTTGATCAGGAAGTTGGAGGACCTAGAGGCAGAAAATAATTTAACTGGGTGGGTGACAAATTAGCTAAGAAGTAGAACTCAGAGGGTGGTGGTGGTGGCAGTGGGGGCTCTCCAGATTAAGGGAATTCACCAACGGGTTACCACAGGGCTCAGTGCTCAGCCTGGTGTTGTTCAACATGTTCATAAGTGGCATTGGAGACAGCATCAAAGGCAAAATCTGCCTCTCTGTGGATGAATCCAAGCTCTATGGAAGGTAGATACAAATGAGGGGGTTCAGGACCTGAAGGAAGGCCTAGCAAGGCCTAAAAAGTGGTCTGGCATATGGCAGATTTGGTTCAATGCAAAGAAGTGTAAAGTCATGCACATAGACATTAAGAACCTGAGTACTGACTACTGCCTAGTGGAAGTAAATCATCAAATCAGAAGAAGAAAAAAAGGACTTGAGAGTAGCCATCACCAGTAACCTAAAACAAACATTGCAGTGCAGAAAGAAAGCAACCAAAGCAAACAGCATGCTTGGGTATGTTCTGAGGGGCATCACAAGCAGGCAGGATAAGGTTATATTATCACTGTACAGATCTTCAATGTGACCACACCTGGAGTACTGTGTGCAATACTGAAGACCCTACTTGAAAAATGATTCAAACCTGCTTGAGGTAGGCCAGAGGTGTGTGATGAAAATGGCTGAAGGACAGCAGATCAAGCCATATGATAACAGGCTGAATTACCTCAACATGTACTCGCTTGAGGGAAGGAAGGATAGAGAGGACATGATTGAAACCTTTAAGTGCCTAAAAGGTATCAACAAGATGAATAGAGAGGACATCTTTTGTTTTAGTGGCAACAGGAGCACAAAGGGGCACTGCTATAAACTGGTAGGGGGATGGTTCAAGAAGGAAGTCTGAAGACACAGAATGAGTGGCAATGGGGTGGTGGAATGAACTCCCAGAAGAGGTTATCTCTATGAAGATGGTGGATGGATTCAACAGGGGGTGGGACAGGGAGAAGGAATAGGTCAGGGTAGATTGGGATCAAGAAGGGGTAAAGAGGGGTTGAGGTTGATGGGGAAGTGAAGTCCACAGTAGTTGGTGAGAAGGGGCTCTGCAAACTGAGCAGACTAGATAGACTACAAGATCTTCTGCTGGTTATTTTCATATGTTTATATGTTTGTATGTCCATAAAATGTTGCAGTTTTCTCCTACATCAATAGCGATATCCCCCTTCCACTTTTGCTTTCAGTGTATTGTTTCTCCTTTCAACATGGGTGGCTGGATGTGTTGATTTGTGCTTGCCATCAAATTGGAGAGAGAGCCCTCCAAGGGTCCAATGTGTCAGTGGGCAGGTTCAGTTGAAATATAAAGTTTTAAGATGGTAGTCAGGTGGCTGATTTGATGGTAACAGGCTCTGAGGACAGTTGAAATAGATTTTGACCAGTAAAGACCTGCAGGAGGTCAAAAAGAGTTAGGAATAAATTGGAGGTACTTGGCTACACATTTACAGCGGAGATGCAATGATCTCTAAGAAACGTCACACTTTCCTTTGTGAAAAATTGGAGTAGTTGCCATTAGATTATATTGTGTTCCTGCATTACTTTGTGGCATGTCACTGGCAGAAACCATGATGAGAGTATTGCAAGCTGACTGACTCCACTGTATACACCCATGATACCTTACACTAGTATTGAGGCTTTAGAGTGTACCTGTGTGATTTGGAGAGATGCACAAAACATTTGCCTATTTACTGTATCCAAGTATCCTTTTACAGATCCCACACTGTTCTTCCTGCAAACAACCTATTCAGTATACTGCCCCTGAGTGTACTAAATACCTGATTATATTACACATGAATAAATCATGCAGTCTGGGGAGGAGTCTCCCTTGAGAGTTCAGACAATATAATTTGCCAGTCAAGAAGTTAGTGGCACTATAGGGGGTTAGAGACCACCAACATCCTGATCACTACTGACAGATGTAGAGCTCTGTATTGTTACAACATGTACCTGGTGAATATCACAATGTTACACTGTTCTGTAGCTTTGCATCTGTGGTGCTGAATATCCAATCCCTTCTTGTTTCAGCAAGTGCCTTCTGCTAATCTGTGGCATTGCCTTTTCACTTCATATCATTTTCCAAACTACTGGTTTTCACTGGCAGCCCTCCCACTCCATGGTATGTTTCCAGCACCCAATCCAGACCCCATCATTTCAATGCTGTCCCTCAGCCTTCTAGTGTAGTGCTTGTCACCTAATGTCATCCTCCCCCAACCCCTTATCCAGCCTTTTAGTCTTCTAATGTGGTTTCCAATCATATAATATAGCCACCAGCAATACCCAATCCAAAACCCCATATGAAAATGAACATTACCCAGTTATGTAGTGCCCCACAGAAATTGGGGGCACTGTAGAAAATAAGGATCTTTGGGGGAATGACAGAAAATAGTTGATCCCTACAGACATTGGCAGTCAGGCAGCCATGGGGAAACTGCCACTTAGTGGGGAACCCTGGAAAAGCTTAGGAGACCCTATGGAGCATAGGACAGGACCTCTCCACAGTAGGCAGTCCTAGCAGTTTAAAAACAAAGTTTTAAAACATAACCAACATTTTATTCCTCCCTTTGTTCTCTCTTCCCTCTGCCCAAGACTAATACCTAGTCAGATCAGGCCAAACTAGTTTAGCCGCATTCCTGTTCCAGCAGGGGAGCAGAAGGCCAAGCTACGCTCTCTTAGCCAATGCCCTGGCCCAGTTTAAATTCAAACTTGGAGACTTTTTATAGGCCACTGACCCAGCCTCAGGAGGCTGACGTCTGCACAAAGGGACCAATCCCATGACAAGTAGCAAGGACCTCCCACAGCCTAGAAAAGATTGTGTGCAGCCAGGAGAAAGCCAAGACAGTGGGACCAGTGAGGGTGGAGGACAGGGCAAGGGGGATATTGGCTTCCCTGGTAGGAGGTTGAAGTGAGTTCCTGGACGCCTTCAGTGTAACTCCCCTCCAGAAGATCTCTAGCAGCAGCCTCAGTCAGCCTCCAACAGGAATCTGCCATCTAGTCGGGTCCTCTAGTGTGGTGAGTAAGTCCATGCAGGTGTGAAATAGCCCCAGTTTACCTTCTGTGCAGTTGTCTCCAGCAGAAGAGGTCCAATCTCTCCTTTGTGGTTGCACAGTCCCCAGGGTGCTGGAATCCAGCTTGGTCTCCAGCAGGGGATTCTGCGTACACTATCAAGAGCTTCTCCAGTGCCTCTTATTCAACCCAGGGAGAGCCCCAGGAAAGCCCAGCATTGCCTGCACCTACCTCCAATGATGTCCACCAACTCCAAGCCTTCACCACAACATCCCAGGTTCAAGTTGACAATCGTAAGGGGTAGTGAGCTGGTAGCTAGGGCCCAAAAATGAGGCAGATTAGGAGTCGCCCTAGCTCTAACTTCAGGGACTTGGGTCATCCAGTGAACTCAAACTCACCTTGCCCAGTCTCCCGCATAGACACTGCCCCATGGTGGCTGTAGTACAGATGACCTGTACCAGGGCCTCGTCAGGGATTTTCAGGCTCTTCACTCTTCCCCAGAAGTGGCAGTAGTACTGGTGGCTTGACAGGGAGGTCTTCTGCATGACTTTAGTGGGGCTGGTTTGTGGTCCCAGTAATCTTGTTACAATCTCTCTCTTGTGTAATGGTGGTAGTGGTAGTGAATGTCCTTTTGCTCTGTGCTCCAATTAGTTTTAATGAACCAGGCATCTTGGCTCTGGAGTACACCTCCTGCCTCTCCTTTCAGATTTGTCTGGCATCACCTTAAACCACAGGGGTAAGAACCACCACAGCCCATCCACTATGGTTGCTTGTAACTCCCTCAGTTACCAATTCATTTCATCAGTTACAGATGTGATCTGCCAATTACTGATGCCATCCCAATTACCAATGCAATTTCACACTGTTAATGATGCAACAACCCAGTTACAAAATGCAGTACCCCCCCATATTATCTCCCTTTTCCATAGGTTCCTCTTCCTGTCTTAGTCCAACCTCCAGCAACCCCCCACCTTCCCCAGATATTGTGGCAGTGAGTGCTCTCACTGAGTCACTGTCTGCTGCATTGGTGTTAGAATTGGGGCCTCTGCCGTTCTTTCTAGGTGCTCAAGTGTGACTTTGCAGGTGCCCAGGAAGAGTTCATGACCTTGTTGAGCATAGCTCAGTGGGAATGCAGATTTAGCATGGGTGCAGAATAATATCTGTGGCCACATTACACTCATGCATGTGACTAAGAATAGGGCTCCAAAGTTCCCTTAGCTGTCAACTAAAATTGAGCCTGTTTCAACCTTCCCATTAATTACTTATTCCTGGCACTAAAGAACATTTCCTCAGCAAACTTGTTACACTGAAGACCTCTACTCACAGTCTGCTTTTCATAAACTGCCCTCACAGTAACAAAGTAGTCACTTAAAGAACATCAATTATGCTTCCATAAAATGTGTTTGAATCTAAATTTTGCAAGACTAACGTTATCTTAAATCATCTTGGGCATGTCTAATTTTGAAAAAGTATAATCATTTGATTAACTTTAAAAAAAAAAAAAGCACAACATTCAGCCCTGAGGCAACATTGTTCCCTGAGGCACTGGATTCCCTGTCAACTCTTATATCACTGCATGGTGAGGGATGACTGCTGTCCATACAGGACTATGGTGGACCCATTTTAAGTATGGTTTTCGATTTTAATAATGTGGCCAAGTACAAATCAGACCTAAAGGTATAGCTACATAGCAAATTCACTGTCACTATAGGTCCAATTAGCCTCTTTTGGTAATACCTAAATTAAAAAATACATAATTTTCTTTAAGCAAGATACAGTATTTACACAGGGCATTCCAGCTAAGATGCAGTATCACATTTTCAGTGGTGTCCTGCTTATACACATTTTATAGCTGGGCAAACTGAAACATTAAGAGATCTGTTGACTTTGACTTGGGTCAACCAGTGAGTAAGTACTGTAACTATGATGAGCTGGGAAACAGTGTTTCCTGATTCCTGAGCCCCTGCATTAGGCACTGGACCATGATATCTAGCAAATTTAAAATGGTCAACTCATAGTCCTGTACATAAAACACTGCAGCACTCTCAATACAGTGACGTCATGCTGGCTGCTGGCAAAAATAGCATTTCTGGTGTTCCTGGTGCAATCCACATTTTTAAAACACTAATGATAGATATACCTTTTCAAAAATCAAAAAAGCCAAAGATGTCTTAGAATATGGTAAGTCATGTGACATTTTGTTTTTAAAAGCAGAAGGATTAGTGCAATTTCAATATATTTATTCTGTGACAGAACAATAGGTATTTAGGTACATGAAAACATGCAGTATTGTACTCATACTGAAAATATTAGGGTCACCATAAATGGTTACAACTCTGTGCCACAGTCCAGAACTGTGCCCCTTTGGGCTATACACAAAGAGGTAGCAAGCCTTTCTGTGTGCTGCCTAAAGTAAGCAATAATGAATGACAGGGTTATATTAATGTTCTAGTTACTACCCCCCCCGGGTGTAATGTGGCAAGAGGTAAAGCCGAGTGCCATATTGCCCAAGGGGTGATTAACTTGAACATTAACGTAACCCGTGGAGTTCATTACTGCTATTATTATAATTGGGTTATGAGTTACTGTAGTTTGAATAATTTTTTAAATATTTTGTTGCTTATTTTTGTGTGAAATTATCGTAAATAGTTCCTCTGCCATGATGAATTGCACAGGATTTGGCTTGTTTGCTGTGTACTGGATCAGTGCGAGCTCTAAATAAAATAATTAGACTAATAAACATGATGACACCATCCCATTACTGTTTTAAATTGGTTTCAGGATTGATGTTGCTGAATTGCTGAAAGTGCAATCTCAGTTTTAAAAAAAAGGCATCTTCACTATTCACAAGTCTGCCAGTGGCTTGGCTCTGTGCTAAAGCAGACAGTACCATTTCTTGTGAAGCTTTTTTTAAACTAGCTGCTCCTTTCTCATTAGTCCTGTAAAAATATCTGTACATAATGCCCAAAGCCAGCCAGCCTTTGCTACCGTAGTTATTTTTCTGAACTTGTCTGCCCAAAAGGAGAGGTACTGTAACTGTTATTTTTAAATCTGTCATTTTTCAGGTACAGAAATGCTGTAAAATCCAACTTAAAGGAAACAGGAGCAGTTCTACATAACGAAGTGCCTTACTGCATTCAGTCAGAAGTGGAGGGAGCATGACAGCGAGAGAGCAATAAGCAGGAGATAGCAGGAAAAATCAATGGAGCATAGAACCAGGAGAAGTGCTGAGAAGCAAGGAGAAACTGGTGTAGCACTATAGAGGGAGGTGTTCAGCTAGTTCATTTAGTTGAGGGGGGTGTGTGACAGCAACAGAGCTGCGAGACCACAGTAACCAGTCACTCGGGCTTGTCTTCCCTTCTGAAAAAGTAAACTAAATGAAGTCATATATTGAGCCACATAAGTTTTTATGCAAAATTCAGTAGAATCTGCTCTGTTTTATCCAAGATCGCTCGGAGAGTCACTATCTCAGCTGCAGCTGCAGCCGCTCCCCCACTCGATTGCTCTCTTGTGGCAAGTTTGACTTTAGTAGCTTTTTACACAGTAAGGGTTTTCCCATCGATTTTTCTTTTTTTTTATTCTTTGACAAATCAGCAGGCATCTCATTTTATAAATACTGTTTAATCATCCCCCTGCAGCTGCCCACCACATGCGGCTCACCTCAACTGTCAGTGAGGCCACTCCACTGCTCACTAAAATAATTATTCAAGAAATATTCAAAATGTTTGGTTTGGCCAATACCTGTCTCCCACTCTGCTCATGCTTGATCGTTTCTCACCTAGATAAAAAGGTACTTTTAACTCTGGACCATTTTCAGCAAAGAGCAAAAAGTTATTAGTGTGTAGTGGCCTCCAGTGCTGAGGACTGCTGAACGTGATGCAGCTAGTTGTAACCTAGCTCTTTTCATGGACATTGTGTCTGAAGTAGGAGGGAACTTCTAAAGCAATATCTCTGGAGTCAGCAAGAGTTTGATCCAGCTACAGCATGAAACTGTTTTTTTTTTAAATGTTCAGGATAAGGTAGAGATTGGGTTGTGTTTGATAGAGGTGTCTACTGCAGTTATTGGGAGTTAGGAGTGATAAGGTAGAGGTTCAGTGTGGACACATAATGAGCAGAGTCCATTTTATTTTTTAAATCAAGGCTGCCTGAGGAGCTTTATATTACTAAATCAATTTTGTTCACATTTCTTTTTAAGAAAAACTCTTGCACAGAATTAGAACCACTTTGAGTCTGAACACTTAAAATGTCAGTGTTTTCATTGGATCAATCAGCCTTGCTCTAATGGCATCCATAGATTCCAAACAGAGAATGCTGGAAAGGTAACTAGGATCTTCATTTTTAATATCCATGCTCATGCAATCTGGCTCTGGAGGTATAATTATAAGGAGATAATGTAAGGGTCTCAGAATGCTAGCAACCAATCAAATTGCAGCATTCCTGAGGCCCTTATAAAAATGGTGACTGCTACAGCACTGTATGTAAAGCAGTCACTGTGCCATGTTCAGATAGCTGCAAGCTACTATACAGCTTGCACAAGCCACAGTGCTATCATCCTCCCTAGACCTGTATGATGCAGTTCTAACAGGTGGTGCAAGCATGTGGCAAAACCGATATGAGTTTATGTGTAAGCAGTAACACATGTTGGGTGTGTGGATTAGTCTAGATAAACACACATCTAGGGGGTTAGAGAGGCACAAGGCTGAAGACCACTAGAAACCTGTGTGTTAATGTGCTCACAAAACTGGTAACTATTAAGAAAAATTATACAGTTTCAGACATTTATAAATTACCATATTAGAAAAGATGTCTAATTTTATTCTAAATTGTCTATCTGCTTGCCAATATGCTAGTATGACAGTTGGTACACTGTGCTTTCCTGACCTGCATGTAATTGACCAGCCAGATCACTATACTAGACTGTCTGCAAAACTGGAATTTTGTTTTAGTCTTGCCAGTAGCATGCTACCATCTGCGGTAGCGATTTCTGCAAAAGTGCCAGTGATCTCACTCACTGCCAGTCGGCAATGAGAGAGAAAGAGAGTGGGTGTGTCAAGCGAGAACTGCGGGTAATTAGGGACAGCTGAATATATGGATTTATGTAAAATATACATATGCTTTTGTAAAATGAGCTTTATTTTGATTGCTAGGGAAAAATAATGGTGGCCAAATGAGTTTTTGAACACTCGGTCACGGCTCAAGGATGTTAAACTGGACTAAGAACACAGATACTGGTGCTTCATTTAACTGTGGTCTAGTGCAAACAAACACACATGCTTAGAATCCTCTCTTAGCCAATCAAGATTCAGGACTGTCCCTACCCATTATATTGTATATGCTACTGAGATCAGCACAGGAACACATGAGCAAATGATTGACAAAGGGATATGAGATTAGAGAGGGGATCCACTGAACACCACAGGAGCCTAACTGGGCAGTTGTTAGTGAGGGGACCATTGGATCACCAAGTAATACCAGCAAGGGACCAGGAAAAAAATCAGAACAGACCAGAAGTGAGCTTAAATGTAAGAGTTGGGCTAGTGGTGGTGGGAGACTATGGTGGTAATGCCAGTGCCGTGGACATTTGTTTACAGCATGGCACCACACAATTGATTATGTCATGCATGATTGTCTCTGGTTGTTGCATCTCTGGTATAACTGGTCCATTTGCATTCACTACCATTTGAAAACATAATTTGCATTGTGACAATCACCAGGGAGTCTTCGCCTCCTAGAGGCTCTGTTTTTCTTTTGTGTATGCTAGTTATTGGTGGTGATACAGTCAAACCATTTTTGTGCCATGATTTTCACCACCACAAACTGTGGCTGTGTGTAGGGTCCCTGATCTTTTTTTGAGTAGCAATTCAGAACATACCAATGAATGCTGCATAGTAACTAATCCACAATCACAATTTTTAGGGCTACCTTTCACATTTTTCTTGTTGCTTTTCACATCTGCCCTGTTTAATCATCTTTACGGTAGTAGCATGTCAATAAATGGTTAATGGAATATGTGGTGAATTTTGATAGAAATTGACCATGTTTAAGGAGGAAAAATTAACTGAACTCAGTTTTGTCAAGAAAAAAAAATGGTACTTTTGTCCTTGGTTTCTGAACAACAGGAACTGATATGCAAGTAATCCTTTCTTTATCATGAAAGGTATACAGAGCTTCCAACAGAAGCTTATATTTTCGTTCCATAGTGTGATAACTAGACACTGTAGCATTTTGTTGCATTTGAAGTTCAGGTTCATTGAGCAATTACTAAATGGGCATGAAGTACTGCAGTTGCAGTCAATTTGCTCATGTAATATTTATACATTTATGGAGTACTCAATACATATTTATGAGAGCACACACTATGCCTTTAAACTTAACCATCTGGAACTCAGCTTACTGCCTACTGGAGTGAAAATGTGAATGGAGGATTCTGAATGGTGGCTTAGCAAATGAGTGCTACCTTCCACCATGAGGGTCACACTTCTTCAGATCACACCATTGTCTGACGTTTTTGCTTAGAACCTAATTAGGTGGACCAATACAGCTGGCCTTGGATCTTGATGGCACCAAATACATAACCCCTCCTGCAGCTGCTTCCCTCAGGAAAGGGAGAACTGAGATTGGCACATAATTATGAGCAACCAAAACAACGCTGAGCTGATGCTTTTACTGCATCCTGCCTGCGCTGCTATACACCAGTGAGAGAGAAAGCCCTATAGGGAAAGCAGGCCGTGTGGGGGGAAAGTTGGAGTAGGCAAGAAGAAAATAAGAACTGGAAAATGTAATAGAATACTTTCCTGCTAACTGAAAACTATGGACTACTATGAACACTGTTAACAGTATCTTATAGACAAGAAAGATGTACAGGGGAACCTGTAATCTGCACCTGATTTGTTCAAAATCAAACCCAAAAAAATAATACAGAAATACAGACAACAGAATGATGGGATCCTCAATTCTTTCAATTTTCAGCTCCTTGATTTGCCCAATCATTAATCTGTGTTGAAATATTTATTAGATTTAGATTTCAGGAGAATAACCTATTTAATGTATGCAGTCCTTCACAAATGGCTAGACTACTTTATGGAACAAGTTGGTAGCTAGCAGAGGGTGAAGGAAAAGGGATTATGGCCTGATGTCTGAAAGTGGCTTTTTAACCGCAGCATCGTGCCTTCCTATTGTGCTAATTTCCATAATGCATGAGCTTGATATACTTGAGCACGCACAGAGCAGACTGTGAGTGTGTAAAGCATGTTCAAATATGCCCTCTAGAGCACACCAAAATGTGAGTCATGAGCAGGTATGCTTAGTCACAAAGCACCTCACTTTGCTGACCACATAAGAGTAAGTAGCTATGGTTAAACAACAGGATGTCAAGGAGCAGTGTACCAGATAATGCATCCCAAAGGTGACTGTGCTGTTGCACTGAGTTGCCATATACTAATGTCTCCTTAGAAAAGACCTCATTCTTCCTGCAAGGCTGTAAGATGTAGTTTAACATCCCTTTATGGGGCCATTTACATGTCATCAGCAAGACTTTTCTCCTTTGTGGACATGGAGGCTGGGTGCTCTGTTGTGAATGAGCCACCCATAGCCCCATGTAAAGAGGGGCTTTAAGGAGATACAGTACAACATTATACTAGTATCACAGGAGCACAGGAACTGCTGTGCTGTGGTTGTTAAGCTGTTGTCTTGAAATGTTTTTTTATATGCCCACCTTCACATCCACTGCCATCACATCTTTGTCACCCCCCCCCCTACACACACAATCACTATAATGTAGTTTCCTGGTACTGAGTGGCCATGCTCTGTCTCCCAATGCCTGTTATTAGTTCACCTAAGGCCAGATATTCAAAACATTGCCCAGTAGGCAAAGGGATTGCACCATGTTTGCCTGTGGTTTGAGCCCATGTGCAATATTCAAAGGTGCATTCCATACACTAACAGCTTCAGCACATGCAAAAACAAAATAATGTGGTGGGCAAAGGGAAGGGTGGGGACAGCAATAACAGCACAGCATGATTTTCAATGCATTTGAACTGTGCAAAAGGCCACTTGCGCTGCACGAATACCACCAATCAAAGGCCTGATTTACTCCTGTCAACCCTAGAAGCCAAAGGAGCAACTGCAGCCAACAACCAATTTGGTGATTGGGGGAGCACACCTATGCCTTGGTGTTGAGTGGCCCTACTGTCCCCTGATCCCCATCCCCGTAACATGAAAATATGTCCCTGGTGTCCAGTGGACCCCCCCCACCCTCCGATCACTGTCTTGTATGTTATGATATATTTCTCTGGTGTCTAGTGGTCCTCCTCACCCTCAAATGCCATCCCATATGTTTATAACACATTAGCCTGATGTCCAGAGGTCCTCCTTGCCCTCTGATCACTGGCCCCAGTATCATAAAATACCTTCCTGGCACTGGTGGCAACATCCACCCATGACCCCATCCCTGTGGCAACATACCCTTTCCCTGGTGTTTAGCAGCCACTGCACACCATAGGCACCTGCCAGCCCCCCCTACCTGGAAGCACTGGTGCCGGGGAGACCATATGGCAACGGCACCTGCCTACCTCTCACCTCCTCAGTCAGCTGCCATCTGGACTGGGAGCATGCATCCAATGTACAGTACAGGGCATGCATCCTCCTATGTGTACTGGGAGCATAGCCTGCACACTGTACAGGAGTGGCACGGCCTGTGTACTGTACTTTGTGCAATACAGAGGATGCATGCCCTGTACTGTACATTGGATGCATGCTCCTGTCTTTCTATACAGCACCTGACTGAGGAGGTGAGAGGAGGGCTGATCTGGTTGCTGTATGGTGCTCCACAGCACCAGCGCTTCATGTAAGGGTGGGGGGTTGGCAGGGTGGGTTTGCTGTGCAGGAGGCTACCAGACACTAGGGAAATGGTTCATTGCTACGGAACAGGATCAGTGGGTGGGGGTGCCACTAGATGCCAATGAGGTATTTTATGATACCGGGGCTAGTATAGAGGGGGGGACCACTAGGCACCAGGGATGATTTAAGTTACACCATGGTTGGTGATTGAGGGTGGGGAGCCACTAGGAACCAGAGATGATTTAAGACACAGGGCTGGTGATCAGAGGGTGGGGGACCACTAGACACAAGGGAAGTGTGGTCACATAATGGGAACTGGTGATCAGAGGAAGCGGGACTACTGGACACCAAGGAAATATATGATAGTTTAACAGACAGTGAGCAGTTAGGGGGCACCACTGGCCACCAAGGAACTATATTATACTTTATTGGACAGTGATAAGAGGGTTGGGGGCCAACAGACACTAGGGATTACTTGATGTTGTGGGCTGGCAATCAAGGTGGGCACAGAGCCGTCATAGGAGTGCACACCTGCCACTGCTTCAGGCAAATGTGCCCATAATGGGCATGCAGATGGCCCCATAGCAACTTGCATGCCCAATGGGATCATTTGCATGGGGTTATCTGAACATTGTGCCAGGGGCTACCAGTGCTATTGGGTCTGGTGGTGCTGTTCCCTGCACTGTCAGAATCCATGTCTGGGCAGTGCTATTCAATTTAGTGCTGCACCGACATACCTATATTCAGTCGGATAGTGCCAGTGTGCTATCCGACTGAATAAGCATTCTCAGGGTCATGGGCAGTGGGAAAGCTCAGTGCAAAACTTTGCAGTCCACTTTGCCCATTTCTGAATATTGGCTCCCTGGGGTCCTGCAGCACCCTCCATCTTCCAGAACACAGCAGCCCCCCAGCCCAGTCCCTGATGGCAGCCTGCTCATACCCTTTGTTTACCACCATTGTTGGCCACAGTCTGACTCCCACAACAATGATATCACTGTATCAGTGGGTATTTTGGCATTGTCGTTGCAAGATATCTATGAAAACCCTAGTTTCCATGATTTCACATAAATATCTTTCAACAACAATATCCTGTGATGTTACATACGCATCTCAAAACTAAAATACCAATATTCCTGCTGGCATAGCAATAACATATTTTGGGCTGGGCATGGAGAATAACAGACAATTTGTGCTGATTGCCATCAGGGGAACCAGGTTGATGGGCTGCTGTACACCAGGGAGGCACTGGACTCCAGGGAACTAATAATGAGCACTGTGAGAAGGAGGTGTGTCGCTGGACACCAGTGAAACTAATAAAGGCACCAAGAGTGGAGTGCCACTGGACACCAGGGAACTGTATAACTGGGCTTTTGTTTGGGGATGGCTACTGGATAATTGCAAAGACTTGCTTGAGGTTCAGTGGCCAAACAGCCAGCCACTCCCACTTCCTGAGCTATATAAGCAGTTCCTCCAGCCTCGCTGAGAAGCATTTTTCTTTGCAGCCAGCTATGTTGGTTTGGCTTCTGAGCTGGCTGGGGCCTACTCCCCCGCCTGCTATTTCTGTGTGTCTCAAGGACTTCAGTGTTTGTTTTCCTGCTTCTGGTTTATATCTTTTCTCTGGCTGCATGCTTTCCTGTGTTTTGTGTTTCTTGTTTTGGGGCCTTCCCTGTTTTGCTGTGTTTTGGTTTTGTCTTTTTGGGGGCTTTGTTTCTATGCTCCTAGCATATTGCTACTCAGAGCTCATGCTACTGCTTTCAGTTACCTACAGCTGCAGCCACTGCTGCTGTTTGCTTTAGTTGCTATTGTACCCAGTGCTTGTGTTTTTACACTGTGCTCAACACGCTCAAACTACTGCAATGCAATTGCGATCATTATCTGTGTGTTTCAGCTCAAACATAGCTGCTCCATGTTGCATACTCAATTCTTTTCACCTGACACAGTTTACTCTGACCCTAGCTGTGATGCTCATTCCTGCTCTCATTCTACTGCACCTTCATTGCACTGCCTGGCTATGCCTGCTTTCAAAGCATTTGTCTCCATGTTTCATTGCAGTTACAACTCTGAGGTCAGCCAACTAAACTCCTGTTGAGGCTGTTAATATAGCTTGTTATTAAATCTTGCCGCCCCCGAAAATCCTCAGATTGTTTGTCACCTTGATTTGGCTATTCATGTCTGGCTGGCTTACCCCCAATTCAGTGCTGTTTAATTGCTGTACAGTATGTTATGCAGGTCCACCTATCACTACTACTTTGACTGACCTACATGCAGGTCCACACTTGCTTATGCAACTGTTGCTTCTTGCTTACATAAACCATTACTTCACCTTACTGCCATCCCTCGGCTTCAGCCACTGGGATTCTGCTGCACTCAATCTGCATTCAACCTTGCAAGGTCTCAGCACTCAATGCTCATTATGATCTCAGCACACCGTGCTCATTCAGCTCATCAGTTTTTCAGCTCTCAATCAAATTCTGGGTCATGCCAGCCATTCTATTCTGGTGCAGGGTTCCTGCCGCCGACAGTCTCACTCTGTATTAGTCCGCATCTCAAGTGTGTCCAACTTGGGACAGGATCCTTCTCACCTGGCCCATAGCTGGGAATGTCCTCACCCTGGGCTTGGCTTTAGCTGTCTGCTACACAACAGCAGCTCCTGTTGTAGAATTTAAGACTAGCGGTGAAGGGTGTTACGACAATCTCCTTTGGCTCTAGTGTTCCACTATAATGGTTAACCATTGACTTTAGTGGTTTCCCTAGTGAGGCACCTTCACTGCATTCTCCCTACAACTGCCTCTGATTCACCTGGTTTGGTTTAGGGTGGGTAAGCCAGGTGAGTGCCTCAGCAGTTGTTGCTCTCCTCCTGCACCTTAGATGCATGTATTGTCGCAGAGTTTCCTCGCAACCATCCATGGCGTTCCTGCTAGAGGGTTTGAGTGAGAGCCTTCCTCCAAATTTGAATATTTTCCACCTCCCTTTGATTGGGTTTTCCAAATTGCAGCTGCAGAGCTGTCACTAACTAAACTATCCCAAGCCTGGAGGGAAGGCGACCTAGGCCTTGGATCCCCAGAAATTTCCTCCTCATAGGGTTTTTTTTCTCTCTTCCATTGCCTCAGGTCATAACACTTAGTTAGTATAGTTGTTTCTCCTAGTTTCTTTAGGTAGGTTCTGTTCTTGGATGGAGGTGGAGGATGGTCTGCTGTTCCCTCTCTCCTTAGAGGATCCCCTAATCTCAACACAAACCATCAGAATCATGCTACCCAAGCCTGTGTATTCATTATGTTATCCAGCTGAGCATCTCATTGCATTATCAAACTGCCTATGCTTCTCCACTACTACGTTACAGTTACTGCTCCTATGTCACAGTTACTGCTTGCTCTTATGCTTCATGTTACCTCCTTTTTGGTGATGATACTACATTTCTTTTGGGGATTCCTAAGGTACCTTTAGCCATGGGAATCATCCTGTGGCACCTCTAGGGGTGGAACCCTCTCTGAGAGTTCCTTGCCTTCATACCCCTACAGGGTGGTAATTCCTCTGAGTAGAGAGTGCAACGGCCAAACCAAACTAACACAGTTGCACAAGCATAACACTATACTGGCTGTGTAGGTTAGTGAATTGGAAAGACTTGCCTGAAATTCAGTGGCCAAGAGCCAGCCACTCCCACTTCCTGAGCTATATAAGCAGTTCCTTTCAGCCTCACTGTGATGTATTTTTTCTTTGCCCCACCATGCCCCCCTCCTCCTCCAATGGCAGAAATCTCTCCTTAGGGGGATTCCTAAGCTACCTTTAGCCACGGGAATCATCCCATGGCACCTCTAGGGGTGGAACCCTCTCCAAGAGTTCCTTGCCTTCGTACCTCTACAAGGTGGTAATTCCTCTGGAATAGAGAGTGCAAATGGCCAAAACCAAACTAACACAGTTGCACAAGCATAACACTATACTGGCTGTGTAGGTCAGTGAACAGGAATTACATGCCAGAAGATGGGGAGAGCGTGGTGGTTTTCACTATTTGCATTTTGTTAAAACATGCTTTTTACAGGTGCTAATTGGATTTGCACCTTAGGGTCTTGCAATCCCATTGAATATGTCATGGTGCACTGTCTTCAGGGACCACCAATTCCTTTGCATGTTTGCTATCATTTGTTTTACTGTTGGGTGCATAGTACTTTGTGCTGGCTAAGAAGTATTTCAATATGCCAGTTACAGAACCATCATGAAAATTATGGCACAACATCCCTTTCCATAACTTTTTCAGATATTGGACCATTGCTTATGTAATCTAGTGACAATTGCAGAAAAGACACCCCTGGACAAAAATCTAAGATAACCCAATGCTCACCAATGAAGTAATATATTCTCCCAGCTATACTAAATGTTTCCATATTAGGTACAGTAAGTAGAAAAATAAAGAATGATAGTTGCTCAGGTTTTTATTTTATTCATAAATGTTTTCTAATAAGTGTCTGGTAAGCTAGCTTACAGTATACTGGCTTTACAGATGAAGTATTCCTTATCTGCTATTAGACCTCAGCCCTATTCCCGTCTCATCAGTCTCTCTTTAACATGTGTTGCATCTTTAAATAGCCTAACATGTGAATTATCTGTTTACACTCAGTTGCAGCTGCCACCACCTTACCCAATGTGTGAATGTGAATCTTAGTTCATACTGTATGATCATCTTATCAGTTTCACAACTTTCTGAACAGACTAGGTTTCAGCCTTGATACAACAAGTATACAGACTGTAGAATGGTCTGGTGAAAATGGTTCCTGCTTCATGTTACAGTGAGATTGGGCACATACTGTATGGAAGTTCTTTGATTTCACACTTGCAATCAGCCAGGCAAACCATTGCATGTCAAAATAAAACATATACATGTAGTTAGTAATGTTATAAGATTTCAGTAGTCAATTTGATTTTGATTAGAAACATAGCAAACTTTTATTCATTTATAATGGATGATGAAAACATAGCTGAAGGGTTGCAAGGCTCATGTGAACATATTAGTGACATTTAGTGCTAGAAAAATAACAGCTGACTCACTAATGAAAAATAAATGAAAGCATTATATTCAGTTTTGAAAGCAGTACAATAGAAAATCTGCTGTTTGCTTAAATGAGAGAACAAGGCACAATTCTCCTGGAGAAAGGAACTAAAACAGTTTTCAGAACATGACTGTATAGATCACTCATTCCTCTTTACCTCATACCATTACATCATTTGTAAGCAATGAAGGGTCCTAAATTGTCATTGAGCAGTAATACAGAATGAATCTGAAGAAGTCACACAGATGGATCATTTATTCATTTAACTGTGGCTTGGAAAAGGTAGGAGATAACTGATTGGGTAAGAAGCAGTTGTTTTTGAGGGGCTGAAGACCCAAGCAGCAGGAGCAGATTTCAGTTGTACGTAGTCTGTGGTAAACATGGTCAGATACCCTGTATAGGACAAAGCCACATAGGGCTGCAAGGACAGTATAGTCACACTGTCAGGGGAGGAAAAAAATAACATATTGTGGAGGAGAGGGTTGCCAATAGGATGGGCTGGGTGGGTGAGTAGAGCAGGTATTGCAGGGGGTGTGTAGTAGTGGTGTTTCTAGGCATTCTCTGGGATGTAAGAGGTGTATGGTCTGCAGGAGCCTGAATCAGCAGAAGGTAGAGGTATGGCAGCATAGATGGGAGTTAGGAGTGAGTTTGCTAAAGTCAGAATGGCTAGTGGGTGGGTGTTGAGGTTGGAGCCCAGATTAAGGTGGGGTATGGAAGGGAAGAAGAATAGAGGAAGAGCTAAGGCAGGTCCCTGGAGTTCCTCTTCCAGAGGGTGAGGAGGCCTAGGGAGAGGATGGACACTAGTAAAAGGAGCAGAGAGGGCAAGGAAGGAAGGTAGGCCAGTGGAAGTACCCTGGGGGTGTCAGTGCAGAATTGATTCATCCCATTGACTAGAGAAGTACAGGTAACAGTCATGGGGGAGAGGGCAGCAACAAGAGAGGGATATGAGTACTAAGGAGGGGCCACAGGGAGGAAGGCAAAGGGATAGGGGGGTGAGTAGAGGCAGAAGGACCTGGAGGGGTGGGGCAGGCAGGAAAGGACCAAGTGGAGGAGGGCTGAATGGGTAAGCAGAGGGTGTTCAATGCAAGGGGGGTACAGGTGGTCAGAATAGGTGGCAGACAGGAGAAGAGATGGGAGAATTGGAAAATTCACTCTGCATACTAATCCACAAATTTCATGAAGAGTGATCATAAATTTGCAGAATCCATGGATCATGAAATGCAAACATTTGTCATGAAGTGCAGAATTTTGCCTGCATAATTCCAACTTTGTGGAAAAATTACACATTTCACTGTAAAAAATTCATGATTTGGGGTGAAGTTGAAGTTTCTCAGGTCAGGGGAAGCCTCACGAAGCTCTACAAAGTGCAAATTTTCACCACTTCACTGGAACTTTGCCAGAAAATTTAAACTTTGTTGCATCTCTAGTCAGGAGAAGGGGGGAGGGTCAACCAAGGAAGGATAAGCAGGTAAGGAGGGGAAGGGAACTCAGGGAGCAGGTGGGGAAGGGATTGTTGTGGTCTTAGGAGACCCCATAGTTAAGGGAGTGAGATGTGGAGACACAAGAGCTAAGAAAAATCAAAGAAGGGTGTAATGTATGCCAGAGATGGCTGCAGGGAAGGTGGGGCAATAGATAGTCAAGAACACTGGTAAAGGGGGGGGTAGCTACACATATTCATTCACCTAGGTACTAACAACCTTGCTGACAGTGAGGTAGGGATGGTCCAGGACAGGTTCAGAAAATTGGAGAGGATCTCCAGTAGGGTGGCAAGGATAGTAGTCTTCTTGGAGGTGTTACCAGTGCCAAGGATCAGCACTGCAAGAAAGGCTAGGGATAAGGAGTTTAATGTCTGGCTCAGGGGGTGGTTTAAAGAGAAGGAATATAGGCTAATTGGTAGCTGGGGGAACATGTGGGAGAAAAAAGACCTTTATTCAGCTGATGGACTACATCTTAGCAAGGAGAATGCAAGAGTGCTAAACGTCATATTCGATGAGTATGTCAGCAGGACTTTAAATTTAATCTCATGAAAGGGGGGAGAAAGGGTAATAATACCCTTTGTTACCTGGAAGAGGAGGCCTTCAGGTCTCCCCCAATCAGGACATGAGGAGGAAGAGACAGATAGGTGGCAACATATGAGGGGCAGGAGTGTTGTGCTAGGTACAGGGGGCAGGAAGTCCAGGGACAGAGGGGGATTCGAGTCTCAGTGAAAGGTGCTGTCTCTGAATGCAAGAAGCTTGGGGCAAAAAATGGCTGAGCTGCATTCACTGGATGGTAGAGGGGAGATAGACGGATGCCAATCACAGAGACATGGGCCACCTAAACCATGACTGGGACTCTCTATCCCAGGGTACAGACTGTATAATGGGGGATGGGAGGGTTGGTAGAGGTGGGGAGTGGCTTGCATGTGAGGGAGGGATCACTTGTACTAGGTAGGAGGAGACAGCTGGAAGGACATAGTTGCTGTTAATACAGGTGCCATCGATGAAAGGTAAAAGTGAAGAGCTGGGTGGTGTACAGCCACCAAACCAGGAGGAGTTTGGACAGTGACTGAGGTCCAAAATGGTGGAGATGGCTGGCAGGGAGATAGTGATCATGGGAACTCAATCTACAGGTAGCCCATGACATGGATGTCGGCAATTGAGCACCTACAATAATGGCGACCCAATCCCAGTGCATGACATCAGGGCTACGGTAGGGTAGGTGGCTGGGGCGGGTTGGCAAATGTAGCAACGGGATGTCTCTATACATGTCCGTCGGGAGGAGCGAGCATGCACAATGAAGAGCAGGAGAGGATGTGAGGGGTGGTGCCGTGGTCAGCTGCCAAACTGATCCTGTGATGTGGTGGGTTGGTTGTGGGCATTGTGACAGGGTGCTGGGTTCAGGTCCTGGCACTGGTGTGTTTTTTGCAGCCCCTGCCTGAACATTTTTTAATCCCCGACATGCACCCCTGAAGATGAGAATCCTATAGGTGGGGGGGGGCACTGACCCCACATAGAACATTAAAAACTAAGTCCCTGACACTGCTTTTGTTGTGCCTGGGGTGTCAGAGAGCCGAAAACATTTTTGGCACTCTGTCTTCGCGATAATGGTGATCACCTTTAGGCTTTCTCCACATAGAACCAATCTGCCTGGGTGGATTGAAGGATCTCTGCTACCACCTGCACCAAGATTCCAGAGCTGCTGAAGGCATTCCAGAGTGGGTTTCTGACATAATGTTTCTAGAACCCACCAGGGAGACGGCTATACTGAACCAGGTTCTGACTAATGGCACACATGTCCAGGAGGTGAGAGTGGATGCACCACTAGCAGAACATGACCATCACTCTGTGTGGTTTTACCTGGACATGGGATAGAGAAAGACTGAAACAAAGAAAAAGGTGTTAGATTTCAGAAGTGCAAACTATGGAAAGATGGGGGGGAATCCTGGAGGGTCACCTCACTGGGTTCAGGAAGGAAATTGGGGTGAGACCTAGATTTATCATTATCAAGGAAGGAAGGAAGGGCTGTTGGCAGCCACTAATAAGTGTGCCAAGATAAAGAACAAAACATCCAGAGCCAAGAAGTTCAGCTGGTTTGACACGTAGGTAGCTCAGTGGTAAAGAACAAGAGGGCAACTTTCAGAAAGTAGAAGTGCACCCATAGGGACAAGGACAGGAGGAGTACAACAATAAGGCAAGGAGGCAAGCAAAGCAGGATGATTGGACAAGGCCAAGAAAAACTGCAGCTGGCAGAGAGGGTGAAATGGGAAAGAAGGCCTTCTTTCAGTACATCAGGGAGAAGAAGGATATCAAGGATGGGATAATCAGACTGAAAAAGGAAGAATGGTGGGTGGAGGGTAGTGAAGAAAAGGCAGAGGTACTCAACAAGTACTTCTGCTCAGCCTTCAAGAAGTATAAGGACGGCCTAGTACACCGAGGGAGAAGAGGGAGGTGTTGGGGTCAGGATTCACAGATAGGGAGAGTGAAATTGATAGAGTGAGGAAAGAATTAAGGGCCTCGAAGGTGAATAAATTCTCAGGACTAGATGGCATACACCTGAGGGTTTTGAGGGATTTAGCGGAACTGCTGGTGGTTCCCCTGGTGGACCTGTTTAATACCCCTCTTTAGATGGGAGTGGTATCCCTGGATTGGAGGACAGTACATGCAGTGCTGCTATACAAGAGTGGGCCAAGGGACAACCCTGGTAATTATACATTTGTAAGTCTGACTTCAATAGTGAGGAAGCTCATGGAAACCATACTGAAAGAAAGACTGGTAATTTTTTTGGGATAAAAATGGGCTCCATGATGATAGACAGCATGGATTTATGTTAAGAGAGGTACTGCCAGGCTAACCTAATTGGTTTGTTTGATTGGGTAACCAGAACAGTGGATAAAGGCCAGGTAGTTGACATACTGTATGAGATTTCAGTAAGGTCTTTGACTCTGTTCCCCACAGGAAGTTAATGACAAATCTGAAATACTTGGGGTTAAGGGCAAAACTGGCAAGGTGGTTAAACTATATTAAATGCTTTTATTCTTATTTTTGACGCCATATAAGGACAAACTCATGACGTTACTGGCATCTCCCTACTAGTAGGCCAATCTCCTACTAATTTGACCCAAATCTCCCTCTTACAAGTTGGACATATCACATGTATGTGGCTGTAAGATAGAAACCGAAGGTAGTGGTTGGGGATAGAATTCCTTAGATGCTAGACCAGTCACTAGCAGGGTCCCACAGGGCTCAGTGCTCAGCCCTGTGTTACTTAACATCTTCATCTGTGACATTGCAGATGGGGTTAAAGGCAAAATATGCCTTTTGCAGTTGACACCAAAGCTCTGTGGATAGAGTGACAAAGAAGAAGGAAGACAGGTCATTAGTGGGGGAATTGATTAAACTAAAGAGATGGTCAGTAATTTGGCAGCTGAGATTCAATTCAAAGAAAGTTAAAGTAATGCACTTGGAGGCAAAGAACCCAGAGATCACACATTGGCTGGGAGGTGTGCACGTCACCAAGTCAGAGGAGGAGAAAGACTTGGTGGTCATTATGAGTGATCTGAAGCACTCGCACACTGCAAGAGAGACGGACCACAGAACATTGATGATGGGTGTATAGTGGGGGGTATAACCAGTAGGAAAACAGAGGTCATCCTGCCACTGTACAGGTCACTGGTTTTTCCATGTGTAGAATACAGTGTATAGTATTGGAGCCCTTACCTAAAGAAAGACATCAACTTACTGGAGACAGTGCAGAGAAGGGTAACCAAGATGATCCAGGGACAACAAGGCAGGCCATAAAATCAGAAACTTCATAGACATTAACATTAGGGCCAGGAATCGGGACGGGCCAAATATTCAGGCCATTCAGGTTTGGAAGTGATTGGAATTAAACCCCTGAATTAGGTTTCACTGCTAAAACCCAAAAAGCCCCCTGACCTGAAATTAGCCCAGTGCAATCAGTGAGGCAGCATGTGCCCAGAGACAGAGCAAGAGATACATGCTGCAGGAGCAGCAGCACTAGTATTGTTGTGGGATGGAGAGGTGGAACAAAGCAGTGACCGTGAGCAGGGCAAGTCATATCAGTCACTAAGACTGGCAGCAGTAAAGGCAGAGGCAGGATGTACCTTAAGGTGGATCCACCCTCCCAGTGCAAGTGTGTGTGCTGTGTTCCTGCCAACTACTGTAGGTCCCTTGTCCTGGTGTCTCTCTCTCTTCATCTCCAGTTCTACTTCTCTCGTGTGTGAATCAATCAGTGACAGAGGAGTCATGTGACTGCACTAGTGGCAGTCCAATCAGGCATCCTGTTTCTTTGCCACTCTGACCCTACTGCTGTTAACTCTGCTGTGACTGGAGCAGACAGCATGATGTTGTGTGGGTTTATAACCTCCTTACATCTACACAGCAGGGTGAAAGGTGAGGACAGCATGTTGCAGGCACTTGTTTTTGCTGTGCAGAACAGCAACACCTGCATTGTCTTCAAGTGGGATATATATATACAGTATATACAGTATATATATATATTTATGCAATAGGTGTGGAACCAAAATCCATTGAATAAACCCATTTATTTCCACATATGTGGAATAAATTTAACCACCCTAGATTTATCACACATATGTGGGATAATTACAAACTGTTAATCACAAGCATTCTACTGGATCTACATTCTGCCGACCACACAGTTGGCACACATAAACCCCAATCAACACTGGCACAACCACGAAATCAACCACCTGCACAACCCCTCAAGCACTCAAAAAAAAAGCACATGAAGACCACTCTCATGATCCACCTACAGTAATATCGCAAGCAGCGCCACAACTATTTTCTTCATAGAACACGCTTGTTTTCATCATATAAACCAAAAAAGGTGCTACAACTTTGTGACTGTCGATTTCTGATACCTTTCCGACCGCAAGTATCACAGAAAACAACCCACTGTTACTTGATAAACAATGGCAACACAGGAAAGTGGCGGAGACTTTTCAAATGGAAATAATGCAAATATTAACACAATTTGAAGAAGAAACTGAACCTCTACTAGAACCCCAACAACTATATAACTTACAAGAAACAGAAATACAAGAAGAACCAAAAGCCAGTACTAGCACCACAGTCGACATAGAAGAAGATGCCATACAAAAATATATCCAAGCAGGCAAAAACCCCAATACGGTGAAAAAGACTAACAGTGATGTCATGATCGTTCAAAAATGCTTAAAAGAAAAACACAATATAGAAACTCCCCTTGAAAGCATTACAGCGGCAAACCTGAATAAATTACTTGCTGCCTTTTTTCATGCAATCCACCAGAAAGGATGGAACTCAGTACGAGCCCTTAACACTACGTGCTACATTCCAGAGTCTTGAAAGATATTTAAAACAGAAACACTATCCAGAATCTCTATCAACATCACCTGCATTCCTCACAACCAAAGAAATTCTGCAGTGTAAACAAAAACGCCTCAAAAGTTATGGCAAGTGTAACAAACCAAAAGCAGCAGATGAGTTGACAGATTCCCTTATCAACAAACTATATAACACTCAACAAATAGGTCCACACAGCCCTGATGCCTTACTCAATACCATGTGGTTAATAGTTAGCCTATACTTTGGCGTCAGAGGCATAACCCGAAATGAGAGCAGTCAAATGGGGAGACATTATCATGCAAAAAGATGAAAATGGACTGTTCTACCTCCAGTACACCAGTGAACGTCAAACAAAAACTAGACAAGGCTCCAACCCAAAAGAATGTAGAAAACTAAAGCCACGAGCATACAAAGTACAACAAAATCCTACTAGATGCCCAGTCATCAACTACAAACTCTACAGTACCCACAGGCCCAGCCAAAGTAACCAGCCTGAAACACCTTTTTTTCTTGGCTATCAACAACAACATACAAACATCAAAAGTCCATAAATGGTTTAAAAAATCAGCCTGTGGGTATTAATAAGCTCTCCACTACTGTCAAAAACATGGTTACCAATGCAGGCATACAAACTGATAAACGCTTAACTAACCACAAATTTCAGGCCACAAACAGTTCCAAAGCCTCAACGAATACTTAAAGCTCAATGACTCCAAACAACATCAGATAAGTACCTTACTAAGTGGTGATCAGATTCCACAGTCTAAGCCTTCCTGCCAACAACAAGAACCGATCACTATTCCTGCAAACTACAAAGACCTACTTGGAACATGCATCAGCCAGCCCACCATACATGCAAACCAAGTCACCTTCAATATCATACAAGGTAAGGATCATTACACTATGTACAAGAGTCACAAAACTACAAAATAAAACCCCTCCTCCCACCCAATAGCAACCCATCACCACCACTTCCACCCTTCCAAATACCACCCCATGTTACTACACATTGCAAACCAAACTTATAATCCTCTTTATTTCTCCCTCCCCCACCTGCAGGTAACAAGAATGACAGCTATGGCAAGAAGAGACCAATGGTTTTAGATACTGACAGTGACTCTGAATGAACTTCCAAACGACCATATATTCTCCATAACAAAAAATATCAAAAACCTGTAAAATGAATAGAAGATCTGATTACAGCAAAGAAAAAGACCTGAAAATAATTTAACCATCCTACAAAAAATACTGTAAAGGCAGAAAGAAGATCTGTGCATACCTAGACATTCCTTTCTAAAATACTGTACAAATAAAAAAAAACACCTCAGAATAAACAGAACCTACAAGCAAAACAAACATTTGTCAATGCCGAATGTTTGCTTGCTGGCATTAGCATTGGTAGTGTAGAAGTTACAGAGCTGCATAATAGGAATGGCAGCGAAGTATTGAACTGAAGCCAACCCAACCACCACCCTGCAGGAGAGTGACAGGCATTGGGGTGTGCCTTTGGGTCATCAGGCATAACGACCAGCTTATCACCACACCCTACCTTGCAGACACTGACAAGTGTCACGGTGTCACCTTAGGGTCTTTGGCCCTTGTCGCACCCATTCCATCAGGAAATATGGTGAGATGGAGTGCGGTATAGGAGAATGGGTAACATTTGGGCCCGAAGAGTCCGAGGCACACCTTGATGCCTCTCACTGGCTGCAGGGTGTGGGTGGGGGTGGAATGGTATGAGCATTACAGGCAAGAATCTCAAGTCACACCCCTGATGCCTGTCATTCTCTACAGGGTGGGGCGTTATGGTCGGAAACCCTAACGCCTCAGGCATTCGTTGGTATTTTCACTTCAAATTTTCAACATGGTTTTTTTGTGACCCCCACCTCATGAACAGTGGCAATATCAGTTTGTTAGCCGAAAACTACTTTTGCACAGTGACTACGGCATTTGCCACCACAGGTGCAAAAACACATTCCGAACAGGATGTGAAAAATGACAGCGGTACTGTTCATGGGGAGGTGTAAAAAATGGCAATGTTGAAAATCTGGTGTGAAAATCTTAAAAAAACTGGTGAAGTCACGAGTGTGCATAGAAACTGTGCAACGCACACCCGTAATGTAACTAGTTTGGGGATTTTTTTACAGCAGATTGTTAACACAGGCATTTTGGGACCTCCGATCATGAACAGTGTCAGTGTGATTTTCTTTAACTGTCCCAAACAATGATTTCCCACAGCAACCACGCATTTCTGCGCTGAAAGTGTGAAAACACATTTCGGCCATGTTGTGGAAAATGACAGCCATACTGTTCATAAAGAGGTGTGGAAAAATGCCACTGGTGAAAATCTGGACTGAAAATATTATAAATTCATGAACTTACGAGGGTGCATGGAAACTGCGTAATGCTCACTCGTAACACAGTCATTTTATGGAGTTTTGTCACCAAATTTTCAACATAGCCATTTTAAGACCTCTGCTCATGACCAGTGTCACTGTGATTTTCTTAATCCGTCCCAAACATTGTTTTCGCACACCGACTGTACCACTGTGCGCTACATGTGCGGAACCAAATTTTGGGTGAGATGTGAAAAATGGTAGCTGTACTGCTCATAAGGAAGTGCGGTAAAATGGCACTGTTGAAAATTTGGTGTGCAAATATTACAAATTCGCAAACTTACCAGCGTGCATAGGAACTGCGCATTGTGCGCTCCTAAAACAGTCATTTTTGAGAATTTTTTCACCAAATTTTCAACATAGCCATTTAACACCTCTGCTCATGACCAGTGTCACTGTGATTTTCTTATTGTGTCCCATACATTGATTTCACACACTGACTGCGCCATTGTCACCAAAAGGGGCGGGAGCAGCTGTTTAAATCCGCTCGCTGCTCGCTAGTGAAATTGACAAATCTGAAATTCTCCTCAATGCTGTGTTCCCGGTGTTATTCTGGTCTACAAACGGAAGGTACATCTTTACTGGAGCCAGAGTGAGAGCCTGACTACTGTTGAACTGTTTGTGTGACTTTTGCCTGCTGATAAAACCTAAAGCTACCAGGGAATCTGGGAGTGACTGCTGAGGTCACCAAAAGGCGGGAGCAGCTGTTTTAAATCCACGCTAACAAGCTGGTAGCGAAGTAGCGTGGCGATAGTGGTGGCACGAGCACCACTCGCCTACAGAAATTGTTGAGTTAAAACAAGGTTAGGAGGCTAACTGTGATTTTAACTGAAATGTATTAAACATTTTATCTCTAAAGCTGTGTTAAATATTGGGGAGCTCATTAACTTAAATCAGAGGTCTGTAGATTATATGTAGATTTGATAGTTTGTTAATTTATTTGGAAATTTATGTACAAATTAAAACTATATCTGGGATTGAAGACTGTATTAAAATCTGTTGTTGCTGTTTAGTATATTGGGTGTATTTATATATAATTTGTGTTGTAAGTGGTAATTTTGTGAGTGATTTTGAAAATGTTGTTGTTTCAGCTGGGGATTATGTGGTTGATGGGTGGTTATATGTTTCCCTCTGCTCTTGAGGGTACTCTGAGTAATCTAGATTGCTCATTGACTCTCTCGAGTGATTGGTTACATGAGGATACTTTGAGTATAAACAGTGGGGGGAATCAATCGTGCAATTATGTGATTTGTTCAAGTATATTGACTGTTTACTTTGAATCTTATTTAATCAAGTGGACTTCAATATATAAGGGTTTATTGGTGGGTTGGAGACAAAATGGAGAGTCTCAGGACTATCATATAGTTAAATATGGTAAGAAAATAACTTTGAAAAATCAGTTATATAAAGTTTGTAAAATGGTAATTATGATTAGTCTGATTGTAAGTGGAGATATTCACCCAAATCCGGGACCTTTCACTAACTTGGATTCTGTAAATTCTAACTCTAGTGAAGTAATGGACCTTGATTTAACTGCTGATATTTTAAAAAAGGATGGGATATGTGTGTGTGGTTCATATTAATATTTGTAGTTTACTGGAGAAAATTGATCACTTGAGGGAATGGACTATTAAATATAGTCCAGAAGTAATTGTTATTACAGAGTCTTGGTTATCTGATAGGGTCCCTGATAGTATGGTGCATATGAATGGTTATAATCTATGGAGGAGAGATTGAACAAAGAGGCGGGGGGGTTATTTATGTACTTAGTTCTTTGGATGTTTTTATGATTAATTGCCAAAAGGACTGGGGTGGATCTGAGGTGCTCCCTTTATTATTTAATTTACCATTTAGTAAACCTTTATTATTAGTGGGTATTTATCGTCCCCCAAAGGCTAGTACTGAGGTATTTCAGGCCCTGCAGGATTTTTTGGGTGATTTCCTAAATAGATATGAGGTTATGTTAATTGGAGATATGAATGTAGATTGGAAAACTGTAGATGTTAATCATAATAGTGTTGAGATGTGTAATTTTCTGGGTATGACTCAGTTAATTGTAGAAGTAACTAGAGTGAATACTAAACGTCCATCCTTTTCCACAATTTTAGATTTATTGTTTACTACTGATCCAGATAGGTATGTTGCTAGTGGTGTCCTTCCAGACTCCTTTTTGGATCATCAGATGACATATGCTATTAGAAATCAAAAAAGAATAAAGAAATCAGTAAAAACAGTTTATTATAGATCATTTAAGCACTTTGACTATATAAACTTTATGTTAGAATTGGAAGAATATAATTGGGGAAGGTTGGATTTGGTTCCTACAGTTGCTGATGCCTGGAAATTATTTCAGGAGGACTTTCTTACAATTTGTAATAGGTATGCCCCATTAAAAATTAGGAAAATAAAGTCTAATAATTCCCCTTGGTATAACTCTTATTTATTTAAAATTAAGAAACAGCGGGATAAGGCATGGAAGGTGGCTATGGGTACAAAATTGATAATGACTGGGTGAAATATAAACAAATTCACTATAAATACCACCAACAGCTTAATCTGGTTCAAAGTCAGTTGGCATTCATCTGTATCCCCCTCCCCCGGGTCATGCCTGAAAATAGGCAAGATTTGTCTAGTGCATTTACCCGGTCAACAAAAATGAAATAAAATTAATGCGTAACTATTATAATTGTGAGTTTGGGAGAGTTAAAAAAGATCATTGTAATAGGGAATTAAATTCTAATCTGACTCATGATCCAAAGAAATTTTGGCAAGTTTTAAAAAAAGTGAAAGGGGATCAACGAGTGGATTACCCTGAGAAATTTAAATTAGGTGATATTGAAGTGCCTACGGGGCCCATGGGTAGTGGATGGATTCAATGAACTTTTTACAACAGTCGGTAAAAAGGCCACACCGCAAGATAAGTCTAGTTTTTCCTCCTTAAATTTTCACACTAAAGTTACAGAGGATGTCCCTTTAAAGGACAAGGAGTTTGAGTTTGAATTAATATTTCCATTAGAAATACAAAATGCATTAATTTGTATAAATGTTAGGAAGGCCGGTGGGTTGGATGGGATTCCTAACATTTTGTTAAAGTATGCTACCCCGGTTATTTCGTACCCCTTGGCTAGTATTTTTAATATGTCCCTGATGAGTGGGGAAATTCCTGAAATGTGGAAAATGGCCAAAATTATTCCTGTTTATAAAAAACGGATCTAGGTCCTTGATGGAGAATTATAGGCCTATATCATTATTACCAATAGTAGCCAAGGTGTTTGAAAGATTGATAGCTAAACAGTTACAGACCTATTTGGAAAAAGGTAAGTTGATTAATAAATTTCAATCTGGTTTTAGGCCCATGCATGGCACAACCTCTGCTTTGCTGAAGGTTACTGGGGATATTGGCGGTGCTCTGGACAGGGGGATGTTGGTGGGAGCAATTTTTGTAGGTCTATCCAGGACATTTGATACCCTAGACCACGACATCCTCCTGTGCAGACTACCTGCTTTGGGTATTTAGAGGGTGATTGGGTGGTTGGAGGCTTATTTAACATGTAGGAAACAAATGGTTTCGATAGATGGATGGGACTCTGGTTTCAGGGAGATAATATCTGGGGTACCCCAAGGATCCATTTTGGGCCCAATATTATTTAACTTGTATATGAATAATTTTGTTTTAGTTTACCCTGATGTACAGTGTCATCTGTATGCAGATGACACTATTATTTATGTTGAAGGGTTATTATTGTCCCAGATTGAATCTACTCTTCAGAAATCATTTGATGAGCTTCAGCTAGTCTACAGGGAATCTAATCTTGTTCTTAATTCAAAGAAATCCCAGGTAATGTTGTTCTCTAGGGAAAATATGGAGGTTTATTCTAGTTTGAATGTAAGTATAGTGACTGAGGACAATATTGTCCTTGATCATGTTCAATGCTATAAATACTTAGGGATGTACATGGACAGATCATTGAGTTGGGGTTCCCATATAGATTATATGATTAAAAAAGTTAATAGTCACTTGGGTGCACTTTACAGAATTAGGAATTGTATGGATGTTAATGTAAGGAAACAGGTAGCTATTGCTACACTGATTCCTTTATTAGATTATGGGGATATTATTTATGTGGGGGCTATTTCAACTCAGTTGGCTAGAATAGATGTTTCCTTTAATAAGATAGCTAGGTTTATTCTGGATGTCCCTAAGAGAACTCATAGAAGAGAACTATATCAATCCCTGAATTGGATGAGTCCTAATGATAGAAGGATAGTTCATGTCTTGATATATATGGTCAACTTAGTTAGGGGTAGGGTTCCAGAATATATTAGTGATGAACTTCAGATCAGGACAATTAGGGAGGGTTACGCTCTGTGGAGGGTTTGGAATATGCTCTACCCAGAAGAAGGACGGATATGGGCAGAGAACATTTTTTCTACCTGGGTCCTAGCTTATGAAACTCACTTCCAACTTACCTGAGGCCAAATAGTTCTAGCCCTAATCTTGGTAAAATAAAAAAACTGGTTTAAATTTGAAGCCATTAAAAGGCTAAATGATGAGTAATTTGAATGTTTTACCTTAAAACAGGATATTAATTGCACTTTATGAATGTTTATTTTGTTGTTAGTGTTGTCTTGGATGTGAGTTTTATTGTAAATAATTTTAGGTGATTGTTGTTGTTTCTTTTTGAGTGTCCTTTTTTTATGTTATTATAAATGTATATATGTTTGTATTGGGGACCTCACTGGAAATGAGCTTGTCTCAGTTGAGCCTCCTATTCTTTTGCTTGTCAATTGAATAAAATTTTTACTACTACTACTACTATTGTGCGCTACATGGGCAGAAACACGTTGTGGGCTAGATGTGAAGAATAACAGCTGTACTGCTCATAAGGAGGTGTGGTAAAATGGCAATGTGGAAAATCTGGAGTGAAAATATTGAAAATTTGCAAACTTACAAGCGTGCGTAGGAACTCTGCAACGCATGCTCGTAAAACAGTCATTTTTAGGAACTTTTTCACTAAATTTCCAACATAGCCATTTTAAGACCTGTGCTCATAAACAGTGTCACTGTGATTTTCTTAATGTGTCCAGTACATTAATTTCGCACACTGACTGCGCCATTGTGTGCTACATTGGTGAAAACACATTTTGGGAGAGATGTGAAAAATGACAGCTGTACTGCTCATAAGGAGGTGTGGTAAATTGGCAATGTTGAAAATCTGGAGTGAAAATATTGAAAATTCGCGAACTTACGAGCGTGCGTAGGAACTGCACAATGCACGCTCGTAAAACAGTCATTTTTAGGAATTTTTTCACCAAATTTTCAACATAGCCATTTTAAGACCTCTGCTCATGAACAGTGTCACTGTGATTTTCTTAATTTGTCCCATACATTGATTTCACACACCGACTGCACCATTGTGTGCTACATGGGCGGAAACATGTTTTGGGTGAGATGTGAAAAATGACAGCTGCACTACTCATAAGAAGGTGTGGTAAAATGGCAATGTTGAAAATCTGGAGTGAAAATATTGAATATTTGTGAACTTATGGGCGTGCATAGGAACTGCGCAACGCACGCTCGTAAAACAGTCATTTTTTGGAATTTTTCCACCAAATTTTCAAAATAGGCTTCTTGAGAGCCCACCTTATGAACACTGGCAGTGTTGTTTCATTAATCAGTCCCAAAAGGTGATGTCACACAGTGACTGCAAAATCACCCTTCAGGCCCGAATAACGCCATGACAGTGACAGCATTCATGAGAAGGGGTCCCAAAAACACCATGTTGAAAATTTGGTGCAAAAATTCCAAAAACTGCCGAGATATGCAGCAAAGTTGAAAAAACCCTATCTATTACATTATACAGCTTACCGGCATTTCCTCAGTTCACGGTCGGTTTTGAAGAGTGCAGACGTGTTCCCGGTCCACCGAAGATCTTCATGCCGGACTGGAGAGGTAGTATGGGTGAGGGGTGGGGAGGCAGGGTGCACAGTGGGTGGATGCGGTGGGGCAGGGAGACTGTGAGGGACTGTTTTTTTAATTTACAGTTTTTTTTTTAATTATTAAGACGACGCGGACATTTGCCATGTTGGGTGGGCCCCAGCATGACAGCTGGAAAGGATGTTTGGGGCTGGAGCAGATGGGGGACTGGGCACCCCATCGGGCATCTGGGCTTGTGCCATGCTGGGTGGGCTCCCAGCGTGGCAGCTGTAACACTGTTTTGGGGGCTGGAGCCGGCGGGGATTAGGCACCCCTGTCGGCCATACAGATGTTGTGCCACACTGGGGTAGGCCTCAGCTGGCAAGCTGTAATGATGTTTGGGGCTGGAGCCGATAGGGATTGGGCACCCCGCCGACCACATGGGACGTGCAGCCACACTGGGGTGGGCTCCCAGCGTGGCACCAGGAAAGCTTTTTGGGGGTGGTGTGGAGTCGACAGGGCATTGGGCACCCCATTGGCTATACTGTATGCGTGGGAGCGCGTCAGCAAGCAATATGCGTGCGTGCATGTTGGGGAGGCTCTGCTCACTGAAGCGGAGCTCTCCTTTCAACTGTATGCCACTGCATTTTCAGCTGTCATAGACAGCTGGAGCAGTGATTGGTGCACTGCAACCGTGCCTGCAAACACACTGAGTGAACGGGAAGAGGCTGACACACCTCTGGAAAACTCGGATGATGGCACTATGTTTCTTGCACATGCGCAAGCAAACATAAAAAGGCAAAAAAAGGCTCTCAAACCAGAAAAAATATCTAACAATAACTGGATTTTCCTTTTTTGAAACCTGCAAATACCTGGAAAACAAAACACCTTCTCTGCACCACCATCATTGGAATACAGAGTAACTACTACCAGAAAGACGATCTGAATCAAAAGACAGAAAATAAAAAAATACACATTCCATACAGTAAAAGGACTCTTTAAAATCCTATGGACTACAACACATACCTAAACTCAACCCTCACCCCACTACCCTTACCCCACCTCAACTCCCATACTCAAATGTTCTTGAAAACTGTTGTTTTCTGAAAACCAATTGTTTACTGTAAGTTGTAAAAATCATAGATACCCATACACTGCTCAAAAGTATTGCAGTTCTCCTCTTTACAATAAAAACAAATGTTACTGTTTTTTTTTTCTCTTTAATAAATGTTGCAAAAACTTACCTTCTCAGTCTTTATTCCTTGCAAAGCACCACGCCAAAGTGTGACATACAAAAAAAAAAAAATTTAAAAATTGACTCTACAAATTCTTAATCCACAGGTACTTGAATAGGCAAGGCAAGGCAAGGCAAATTTATTTAAAAGACGCCCAATTCCAGAGGCTCTGGGCGCCGTACAAATTTTAAAACATTATACATGAACAATCAAACAAATAAAAATAATAAATCACAAATTATATACTAAATCATACTCTAAACATCAAATGCTTGTGAGAATAATAATGTCTTCAAGTGAACCTTGAAAACATCTATCATGGGGGCCTCTCTGACCATAGCTGGTAAAGAGTTCCATAGAACAGGAGCCGCAACACTAAAGGCTCTGTCACCGGCTGATTTAAGCCTCGTTCTAGGAACGGTCAGGAGGCCACCATTGGAGGATCAAAGAGGGCGGATAGAGGGAGTAGGTGTCAGAAGGACTGACAGGTAACCAGGGCCCTGTCTGCGTGAGGGCCTCAAAGGTGAGAAGACCCACTCTTAAAGAGGGATTCTCCACCTGACTGGCAGCCAGTGCAATTCGCACAGTACCGTGTAATATGACAGAATTTTTTCTGCCCAGTCAATAACCGGCAGCTGCATTTTGCACCAGCTGCAGTCTGCGGAGAAGTCCTGTGACCCTGAGATAGAGTGCATTATAGTAGTCCAGCCTAGATGTGACTAAGGCATGTATCAAGGTAGGGAGGTCCAGAGGCGGAACAAGGGCTTAATCCTGGCAATGTTTCTGAGATGGAAAAACAGGTACGAACCATGGAAGATATTTGGGCCTCCATGGTCAGGTTCCTGTCCAGAATCACTCCAAGATTGCACCCAAGAGGATGCCTTCAATGACACCGCCCAAGAACAAGTCCAGTTGCTGAGTCAGAGGCCATCCTATCACGAGCTCTGTTCGACTCCACTACCAATACCTCCATCTTGATGGGGTTCAGTCACAACCAGCTGGAAGCCATCCAGTCATTTATCTTGGTCAGACAGATGTGTAGCATATACTGCATTGATGTTCCTCATAAAGGATAAATATAGCTGAGTATCATCGGCATAGCAATGAAAACTCAAGCCATATTTCCTAATGATTTCTAGGGCAGCATGCACACTGCAAACAACATTGGGGCCAGTACCGAGACCTGAGGGACTCCACAGGGAAGGAGACAGGGTATAGATGAGAAATTACCCATCATAACCTGTTGCCTCCTGTTGGTAAGAAAGGACTCAAACCAGTTGATGACAGTACTGGTGAGTCCACACAGCTCCCTGAGGTGCACAAGCAACACACAATGGTCCACAGTGTCAAATGCTGAGGAGAGATCGAGGAGAACAAGAATTGTCCTGTCCCCCTGATCTCTAGCCCTGAGGAGGTAATTCTGCACCCGAACAAGTGCAGTTTCTGTGCTATGTCTGGCCCTAAAAGCTGACTGGAAGGGATCATACAACTCGTGAGTCACGAGGTGCTTCTCCAATTAAAGCGCTACCACCTTCTCCACCACTTTCCCCAAAAATGGGAGGGTGGAGTTAGGACAGTAATTTGCCATGATCTCCGGGTCCAAAGATGGTTTCTTTAAAAGGGGTCTCACCAGAGCCTCCTTCAAGGCATCTGGAAAGACTCCCTCAGATAAGGAACACCATACAATCACGGCAAACACCGGCCAACAGAGTCAACACATCTCATTAAGAAACGCGTTGGCACTGGGTCCAGCTCACAAAAGGTATGCTTCAAATTGGTTGCCACCGTGATAACCTCACTCATCTCCACTGGTCTAAACTCCCCCCAACTCGGCGGTGCACTCAGAACACATTTGTGACACTCGGCTATAGTATTGCTGGCTGAAGAAGCCACTTGCTGGATCAAGGACACCCTGTCCGAGAAAAACCAAGCAAACTCCTCACAGTCTTCGTGAGAAAAAACCCTCCTGGGCTGCAAACAGACAGGATGAAGAAGTCTATCTACAGTCCAGAAGAGTGAAGCTGGTCGGTTCTTCCCAGCAGCAATCTCCCTGGATAGGAACACTGCCTTCTTACAGTTGATTGCCTCCTGATATGCACAATAGTGCATACGCAGGACCAGTTTGTATGCCTCCAAGCAGGACCTTCTCCAGCAGCGCTCTAATCTCCGACCCATCCTCTTCATCTCCCTGAGGTCCCCATCAAACCATGGGGACCTCAGGTATGAAGTTCTGGGTCGTACCTGGACAGGTGCGAGGGAGTTGATGGTGTCAGAGATCACCCTATTATAGATGTCAACCCCGGCACCAACACCTCTGATGCATGCAGCACCCACACTAGACAATTTAACTGCCGCCAGAAAACCCTCAGGGATGAGACCCCGCAAAGGGCGACAGCTAATAATCTCAGCAGGGGAAGAGCTTATGGCGGGATCCCCAAGCGTGAACTTCACCGTGCAATGATCGGACCAAGAAACCCGATCAATCCCAAGATCAGTGATCTCAAGCCCCAGTGAGAACACCAGGTCCAATATGTGACCATCCTGATGGGTGGGTGCAGCAACAACCTGCGACAATCCTAAAAAGGACATACTCTGTAAGAAATCTCTGCTGCATCTTTGATCTCTATCATCCACCCAAACATTGAAATCCCCCAGAAAGACACATCTGGGGGATCCCAATGTTTCACCAGTGGTGAACTCGGCAAACTCCTGCAGAAAATTCCGCATCGGGCCAGAAGGATGATAGATGAGGAAAATCCTGCAGCCCGCGCTGCATCCACAGGAATACCATCCAGGACCAAATCGTCACCAGCTCACCCCAAAAAAGCCCCAATACATCCATCTCGACCAGAAATCAAACAGCCAAACAGGATAGCAATCCTAAAAGTTAAAATGTCCAAGAAATCTTCCTCCAAGGTCCATCGACGAACAAAACACTGGTCCACCAGTGAAATCCACAGCCTCCTCCTCAAAGTGTTCCATACATCCCACCGACCGACGCTGTAGTACTTGACGCCCACAACAGCACTACACTCTCCGCAAAACAAATGAGAACTCCCGCCTCAAAGGCCA